>CM067337.1:160945000-162195000 GCA_034376525.1 Nicotiana benthamiana
TTCCAAACTTGTCGACATTCGACGAAACTTATTTTCTTTAATTCGTTTAGCTTCCAAGCCTTCAAGTCCTATTGCTACTTGGTATCAATGATTTTAAATGTTTGTAACCTCCGTGTTAACATGATGAACTAACTTTGTAAATTTTTCAAAGATGATTCCATTTCTGAGCTTACATTAATTGTCTTATGACGTACTCTTACTTACGAAAACATGGTGTATAACAACTTTCATTTTTCTTCTATGCGATCGCGTTTTATTGTTTGCGATCGCCGTGCTTAGAAGTTATACCCTATGCAATTGTAACCTGTTATCTGTGGTCGCATTGTCCAACAAACGTTACCCTATGCTATCGCAATCTCTTATCCGCAATCGCGTAGATCAAATCTGCCCAGTTGTTTTACTCCTCCAAATAGAACCCGTTACGGGATTTTCACAAAACTTCATAAACCTTGTCTTCTCCAAAGATCTAGGACGATTCTTGAAGCTTTCCTTCACCATAATATCTTGGTAAGTAATCTCCAACTCGTTTTCTTCCATTTTCATCAACATCTAATGAATTTCTAGGCCTAAACCATGTGGATAAGGGTAGAAAATTAGGGATTTGGGTAGAGTTAGGGCATTTAAATTAATTGTGATTTAGACCTTATTTTGGGTTCAAACTTTTGAAATAATCACATATTAGGGTTTGTGATGAATAGATGATCGGATTTTAGTTCGAACTTAGTGTTTTGACCAAGTGGGCCAATGGTCGATTTTTGGAATTTTGGGAAGAATGATTAGAAAGCTATAATTAGGCATTAGATTCGAGTTGTTTAGCGTTTATTGATGTTATGAAATCATTTATGTCTATATACAATTGATTTGGAGCCAAATTCAAGAGGAAAAATGTTAACTGAGGATTGAGTTGGCCGTGAAAGTTTGAGGAAAGTGTTCGGTCTAACCATAGCTTGAGGGATTAGGAGTTGAGTCATATTTGCTACTTGCTCCTTGTTGAGTCGACGTATTGGCATGGTGACGAGTATCTATGCATTAGTGTCAAGCATGACCGTGAGTCTTAAATTGAAAGTTTTTTTGGTCTTAAATGTCATTTCGAATGCTTTTACTAATGATCTATTATATAGAGAAAATATTTATTTATCATCATAGCTCATATTTATAGTTGAGAATTTTCATTAATTGAGCTGAGTACAAGCTAAGTTATGGTTGGTTATAACTGATTCTCCCTTATCGGGATGATTATTTTGATATTGTTGTCCCTTGCTGGGAGATTATTATATTGCTTTTGTTCCCTTGCCGGAAAGTTATTATATTGCTTTGTTCCCTTGCCAGTATTTCTTGTGATTATGTGATGGCATAGAAATAGGAGCTGGTTGTATGCCTACCACAAGATTGATGAAATGGGAGAGGCTGGTATTCCTATCACAAGATTGATGAAATAGGAGCAGGTGGTACGACTACCACAAGATAGATAAAATGGGAGCAAGTGGTACGCCTACCACAAGATTAATGAAATGGGAGCGGGTGGTACGCCTACCACAAGATATGATGAACTGAGAGCGGATGGTACGCCTCCCATAAGATATGATGAACAGGGAGCGGGTGGTACGCCTACCACAAGTTATGAGAAATTGGATCGGGTTGCACGCCTGCAACAAGATGAAATTGAAAGTGAAAGTTGCCTTTATTACTGTTTATCCTTGTTAGAAGATAAATTATAGTTTTCGTATTGTTCTTTGATATTCTATTTTATCTACTACCCCCAGTATGTTCCCCTTTCCCAGCTTTAATTTCTTATTACCTGTTTACTTTTCTGTCATATATTATGTAACTGCACATGTTTATTTGGAGTCTGGTCCTAGCCTCATCATTACCTTGCCTTCGTTAGGCCAGACACTTACCAACACATAGGGTCGCTTGTGTTGATGCTACACTCTGCACTTATCTGTAGATACTGGAGCAGCGTTTGGGCAACAACATTAGTTGGGGAGCCAGCCTTCAGTCCACAGAGACACCGAGATAGCCTTGCAGGAGTCCGCAGGCCCGACGCCTCCTCTATCTTATATTTCATTCTTTTATCTCGTGCATTCGAGACAAACAATGTTTTATTTCTTTCAAACGGTTGTATTTAGCACTCTTAGTAGTCCATGTATGTTGTGACACCAGTTCTTGGGTAGAGGCATATGTTGATTTCTGCAGTATTGTTTAGCATATTTAATTTAAGTCTTCTGCTTTAATTTCATATCCTGTTGTTATTGAAGTATTTAACGCTTGAAAGATTTAAAATAAAAGAGTTAGGAGTTTATGATTTCGTGGCTTTCCTAGCATTCACGAGTAGGTGCCATCACAAACCTAAGGGTGGGAAATTCTGGTCATGACAGTTGAGTAGAAAAAGGGTGAATTACTATTGTATGGTTAGATCGGGTTACACGCCGCAACATGAGGAATAAGGGTGGATTGAAACAGAGGAATAAGGGTAATTATTCATATTGATATTGATTATGTGGTGGGATCAGGATGCGCGTCGCATCAGTTATATGTTTATATACTTTTATCTTACTGTGTAGGTTATTCTGTAATTTAGCTTTTCACTTCTGTATTGGTTATAGTTGGGTACTGATGAGATAATGGAGTTATGTATTCTTTCCTTGCAAAATTACTATTTTATTTGTTTCGTTCTTATTTCTATCTTATTAGGAACTGTATGATAGTCCTATTGTAACTACCCTGCCATAGCCTCGTCATTGCCTTGTCGAGGTTAGGCTCGACACTTACCAGTACATGGGGTCATTGTACTGATACTATGCACCTTCTGTGCAGACTTTTGGAGCTGGTAGTGGCTGATCAAGAGGTTAGTTGCAGGTATTTCATCTAGGAGACCCAAGGTAGTCCTGCTAGCATCCGCAGGCCCTGGCGTCTCCTTCTACATCTCTGTATTGTTGTTTTTCTTTACTTCCAAAACAAATATAATTTCTTTCAGAAAGATGCTTATAGATATTTATAGTATGTTCGTGGATTATAATACTAGATTCTAGGTAGTAGTAATAGTTATGGTATTGTTAATAGTATATAGACAAAAGGTTATTTATGTAATTCTATTTTTATTTCTACTTGATTTAGTGTGTTAATTTTAATATATGAAAGGTACAGGAAAACAGTTAATACAACTCTAATGTTAGCTTGCCTACTAAGTGTGATGTTAGGCACCATCACGGTCTCGAGGGTGGGTTCCGTGTTGTGATATGTGGATTGGGTTCCAACTCTTGTTAGGTTAATTATTGTTTCGACCGCCTCACCACCTAATTGTGGTGAGAGTTTGGGCGAGGTTTCTAAGTCCTAAAGATGATTTACTATTGTCCAATATACACATACTGATCGACAACTATGTCAAGCATGGACTCCAATCATTTGGGAATTGCTTCACGAGATATCAGTTGATCTGGACGGATGAGGAGGATGCCGAAAATACAACCTTTATCATACCATAGGGAATATACTGCTAATAAATTATGCCGTTTGGTTTGAAAAATGTTAGAGCCACCTATATGAGAGTTATGAAAACCATCTTCTACGAAATGACACACAAGGAAATAGAGGTGTACGTAGATGACATCATCATCAAATCCAAAAGGAGTTCGGATCACATAGAAGACTTGAGGAAATTCTTTGATCGGCTTCGAGTGTAAAATTTGAAACTGAACCCTACAAAATATGTCGTTGGAGTCCTCTGCTAGAAAATTGTAAGGATTCATCGTCAGTCGCCGAGGGATTGAATTAGACCCTTCAAAAGTAAAAGAGATCTAGGAATTTCCACTTACGGCGAATAAGAAAGATGTGATGAGCTTTTTAGGGCATCTCAATTACATCAGCCATTTCATAGCACAATCAACCGTAATATGTGATCCAATTTTGAGGATGCTGAGGAGATGTTGCCACAAGCTGGCTGAAGAACGGCAGAAAGTCTTTGACAAAATCAAGGTGCATTAATCTAGACCACCCGTTCTGGTCCCACCAAAACTTGGAAGACCTCTATTGCTTTATTTGTCTGTATTGGACGAGGCTTTTGGTTGTGTTCTGGGACAACATGATGACACTAGAAGAAAGGAGCAGGCAGAATATTATCTGAGCAAGAATTTATGCCTTACGAAGCCCGATACTCTTTGCTGGAATACATTTGTTGTGCTTTGACATGGATAGCTCAGAAGTTGAGGTGTTGTTTCTGTTGCATATATCATATCAAGGATGGACCCGCTAAAATACATCTTCTAAAACCTATGCCTAGGGTAAGTTAAAAAATTTATAGATATTTCTGAGTGATTTTAACTGCATATATGTATCTTAGAAGGTAATAAAAGGGAAAGTATTAATAAATCATCTAGCTGAAAATCCCATAGACGGAGAATAGGAACCATAGAAAACGTATTATCCCGATGAAGAGGTATCATTTTTAGGAGAAAGTATCACCGTGGGATACGATGGTTGGAGAATGTTCATCGACGGAGCTGCAATCTTCATAGGGGTGGTATTGGAGCTGTCTTAGTATCAGAAACCGGCCAATATTATTCGGTATCCACAAAATACATGTTTTGATGCACCAAAAATATGGCAGAATATGAGGCTTGTATCTTGTGACTTAGGTTGGCCATTGACATGAATGTTCAGGAGCTACTGATAATTGGAGATTCTAATCTTTTGGTGTATGAGTTCTAGGAGAATGAGCTATAACAAACACCAAAATATTGTCATATTTGTACTGTGTGCAAGACTTGATCAAGAGGTTTACAAAGATAGAAATCAAACATGCTATAAGGGTTAAGAATGAGTTCGCAGATGCATTAGCCACGTTGTCTTCTATGATACAATATCCAGACAAGAATTTCATTGATCTTATCCCAATAGGAATTCACAAATAGCCTGTTTATTGTGCATATATTGAAGAAGAGATTAATGGAAATTCGCGGTTCCACAATATCAAAAGGTACCGACAAAAAAGAGAATACCCAGAGACTGCTACTCATACTTAGAAGCACACACTCCAAAGGCTATCCAACCATTTCTTTCAAAGTAGGGGAATTATGTATAGAAGGAATCCTGACCTGGGGTTACTATAGTGTGTCGATGCCAAGGGAACATCTAGATTTCTAGAGGAAATACATGACAGAACTTGCAGACTGCACATGAATGGCTTCGTCTTAGCCAAGAAAATACTAAGAGAACAATATTTATGGATGACTCAATGCGGCCAAAATTGATTATCATTTGTTATCATTTATTTAACAGCAACTCTTTCATCATTCCCAGGTAAAGAGGCGTAGCTGTTGATACCCAATTTTATCCTTATATTTTGTCAAATAATATATATATTTTGAACATGTCATTTGGAATAACTATTTAGTTTATAAGAATTATACATGTACTTTTTAAAATAAATTTTAGCAATATTTAGAGCTTTAGAGCTAATTTTCTTGCGTTTAAATTACCTGAATATTCACTAATTATTTCTGTAAATCATTTCTTGATTACCTAATCATCTAAAATTATTATTTTCATCCAAAATACATGTTTCAAATATATTGTTATACTTCATTTATATAACTACTTTAGTATTTTATGCTATTTGTACAATCTTGCAATAATAGCCTATATTTTGTAATTTTATTGCATTTGTCGTTTTATTCAAGGTCAAAAAAATATTTTACATTTTATGATGTTTTACTATTGTTTTAATGTATTAATTTTCATAAATAGAATTTTTATATATTTATTTAATATAAAATTATTTCCTCTTAATCTCCTATTTTAAAAACTGGCCCAATTTTGAGTTAATATTTTGGACCAAATAGACCCAAATCACAGGACGAATCCCCAAGCTCAAGCCAAACAACCCCTTAATCTCAACCCAGGCGGAACCCGTTTCAAATAACCCGCCCCCATTTCCCTTGCGATCCTGTCATTTGATCTCAAATCATCAATGGCCCATAATAAACTCACCCATTTTCTTATATCCCGTAAGCTAAACCTAAAGACCCATTTCACTAGTCTACTGACTCTATACACTCTCAGACTCCTCCCTCCTTCAGAAACCTAATCATTGCCCTCTTAATCTTTCTCCTAATCCCGTTAACAATGGGATTCACCCATTATTTGCTTACCATATTTGAATTCTTTCACTACTGGTTGTTTCTTTATGGTATTAGATAATACTTGCTTTATTTTGGCAAGTGTAAATCTTTGAATTAAAGCGACACTATCTTCAATCTTCAAGATCTAGACGGTATTCTATCTGTATACGTTCATGGAAAGATGATTGGTCACGCCCAACTCTAGTTATAAAAAGGATAAGCAGTCACTACAAATATAATCTGGTCTAGAAGTCTGGAGTAGAATCCTACAGAGAATTAAGGTTTCTCTACAACTATTCTCTATCACCAAGAAGATAAGTTTGAAAAATTTCTAAGTTATAAATATGAAAACTCATATGTCTAACTAATTAACTAACAAATTGAAATAGAAAATTAACAACAAAAGACACTAAGAGTTAGAGACATGGTTAAGGAGGTTTAGAGTTATGATTTTCCCAATTGTCAAAATTCTTCCCGCTATGTTTCCTACAATTTCTTCTAAATATTATCTACTGATCGTGAGCACTTCAAGTGTCGTAATTCATTATTGAGCAACTAATAAAATATACTAGATATACTCTCTCCAACTACACTACTGGCTTTATCTTGCCGTTCACTATGACCACGTCAAAGCTTCGTTATCTCTAATCCCGCTTTCAAACCTGCCATATTGATCTCTCATATACCACAGGAGTGACATTGTTCAACTACCACCTAAATATGTGTCCTTTCTCAAGAAACACATAATAAATAGGCACAATCAATCGATTGCCATTCAATCAACTAAAATAAGCACGTAGTTGAACAAGTAGATAAATCCAAAGGTTAAATTATATAAAACATTACAAGAATTTATACTATAAAAGGTTCCGTCAAAACCCTAGATAACACATTAGCTTTTCATAATAGTATGCATAAATACAATACTACAATTCATGACCAATAACAGAAAGAGTAAGTAGGAATTGAAAAAATTATAGAAAAAGTCTCCGCCTTGTGCAGCCGCACTCGCCACCTACTTTTCACCCTGTTTTGCTAAACATTTGGAAAAGTGTAAAGCATGAACTTTGTTATCCATTTGAATAGCTTTCCAATTATATATAATGGAGCCCAAATGGAGTTTTGAGCGAAAAATTATGTGCATTTTACTATATAGTACGCAATATGCCGACTCGATTCTTCGCTCGTTCTTAACTATCATCCGTTGATCCCTAAAGAAAATCCTAACTCAGTTGCTTAGGCTCTGAATCAGACTTCAAAGCTCTAAATCACTTGAATTCATTCCATACCATCTACCATAGCTCGGAATCACTCCTACAAGGCATAAAACATATAATTAGTGCAAAACACTAGGGGTTAAAGCTCAAACTCACTTGAAGTGTAGTAAATTAGAGTGTAGTAAGTGACCAATACATAGTTATAACCGATCACCAACACCTCACACTTAAGCCATTGCTCGCCCTAGAGAAAGCAAACTACACTTTATATAGACACGACTTTCTTAAAAAATTCTCCTAAGTCATCTCACCAGGAATATCTAAAATAAACTAAGAACAAAAGCGTAATATCGTCACCTCAAGATTATATTCACATATACCACATATTATTCCCAACTCCCCCACTTACTCTAACATAGAGGTCATTGCATTACCTTTTCTTCATGAATCAATTGACCTCACACAACAAAAGAGAGTAGTTACATACAATATACAAGTTAAGAACAATTAGGAACTCAAGATAGAAAGAATTCACTCACTCTCAGAAACGACATTCATAAGCCACAAAAGATACACCATAGGCTTGTCCGTAGTGTACTACTATACTAATCGAGCTCATTCAGTATAGGATCATATATGACTTTATTTGGTTGTAATGTCCGCGGGACGTGTAGGATATATTTAGATATAAGAGCGTCTACACCTCCCTAAGCACTTTAATACATATACTTATGTCAAACCAAACTCCACCTTCACATCCAGGTATATTACGCCATACTTCTTTAAGAACAATTACATTAAGAGTCACCACCTATCAAGAAATATTTTTTTTCACCGTAGTACAACTAGTTTTTCCTTTTCTTTCTTTTTCAATTCAAGTGGCTCTTACTTTTTAATAACAATGCACCTTTCTCCTTATTTCATTAGTTCCACTCAAAAGCAAAATCAACCACTCCACACTTTAACTTATACCCAGTTCATACTAATTCAAGTGCTCGTGAAAGGTTAGAAAGTTCATATAGATGGTTAATTCAAACAAAGGGGTAAGGCTTGTAATGTGGTTGCCAAAGAAACAGAGTTACAAACTCAAATGGGTTAGCTATGATACATAACAATTAGGCGAGTAATACATACATACATATATATATATATATATATATATACATATATATATATATATATATATATATATATATATATAAGGCTCAACAAAGAAACTCCTATATCACTTTCAAGACTTAACAAAACTACTATTTCGCTTTGCAAACACATGGAAACGTTCTAAACATCAAATGTAATGCACTGGATAACACACAAACTTCATACACACATGGAACATAACCCACTCAAGATTGATTTCATCAAAACACTCTAGTCAAAGCAATTAAGCAAATTTAAAATCAAACAATTTAAGGTACTTATACAAGAGTCAAAACTGAGCCTAAGAGTCACAACCAAAGTACTTACTATTCTCAAGGCATAACAAAGTCAAGAGATATTGCTTTAATTTAAAACATAGCATAATGGCTCCTATTCTTTTTAAAAAACTAACTGCACCAGATTCAAACAAAACCTTTGGAAATGAACAGCAGTACAAAGAAAAACCAATGGGGGTTGCTACACTACCTATTAAGAAAATCCTTTTGTCCTTTTTCTTTAGACTTAAACCCCTCAAGAAAATTTTTTAATAGATACATCGTCAAGAAAAGTCCAATCTTTACTTTCAAATATTATTCAATTAAACTAACACAACTAAAGTAGCATAGAAATTCACACAGTCAATATCCTTATACTACACGTAAAATTGTGCATTGTCCATAATTCACATAATAACTATAACAGGGTAAAACAAACTACCTGGTAGGCCAAAGGCCGAAGCACTAGTAGCTCATGGGGCACTCAGGCATCTCCGAAGCTTGGTCCTTCGTACTGATTCATCACACTTAGTTCCAACCGCCTGGTTTGCTGTCGCATCCTGCCAATAGCTTTCCTTTCTATGCTCGTGGAAAATAAAAAATCAGCAAAAAAATAAAAAATGAATGAAAGAAATAAAGTTGGGTTGCCTCCCAACAAGAGCTTGATTTAAAAATGTGGCACGACGTGAATTACTTTTTGCTGCTACCTCGAGATTATAAATTGAACCTCAAATTTTGCATCAAGTTTTCGGCTATGTGATAAATAGGAATTATAGTTCCTTTTGCACTCCTTTTTACTTGAGTTTTGATTTAAAATTCACACAAAATAGTCATAAAGGCTTACATGTTGTACTTATTTGTAGGGTTTGGCAAAAAGGGTGACAATGTTAAAACCAGCATAAAAGGAGTGAAACATACACAAGTTCCTAGAGCAAGTCCAAGCACAGTTGAAACAGATCCACTCGGCCGCAATCCATTTCATGCGGTCTGCAGTGATGAGATCCAGAGAGGTGTAATTTTTGGTAACTCAAACACTGCGGCCGCAAAGCATTTTGCGTGGACCGCAGTAGCCTCACTGTGGTTGCAAATCAATTTATGCGGTCCGCTGAGTTGAGATTCAAAGAGTTGTGAAAAATGGAGATTGAAGCCAGCGTGGCCACAAGCCATTTTGTGCGGTCTATATTGAAGTCACCGCGGCCGGGTGCATGTTATGCGGCCCGTAGTGGCCAGATTAAGAGAATGCATAATATAGCCAAAAAGCCCCAACGTAGTCCGTAATGCATTTTGTGCGGACTGCAATACCTCGTTAAGGGTGTTTTTTCCTACAAAATTTTGCCCAGTATAAATAGTTTTTTTTTCACATTTTTAGGTTTTCTTTGTTATTCTGTTCAAGACTAGAGCACATGAACAATTGTATTAGGTTATTTTGAGTAATTTGTAGCTAGATTTACACGGAATCATTTTTATTTTAGTTTGAAATTAAATCAGATGGATTATTCTTCATCTATTTATCAATTTTCTTCCATTATTATGAGTACCTAGACACATTAGCTAGGATTGTGGCTCAACCCTAGTGTGAGTATTTGATGGGTCTTGAGTGTTAAGGCTTGAATGTTTATGGGGTGTTTGATATCAGGACTTATTTGGGGTTTCCATGTTGAATTAGTACTTGCAAATTGTAATTTACGCCTTTTTGACTTGGGTTGTTCTTGAGAAAGAGTACTTGAGTCTATAAAAATAAGTCCAATAAGGAATTGGGGCATATTCAAGAGCTTGATAGCCTCAATTAAATGGTTAAACCTAGAGATAGTTATACCCGTTTTGAACTTAAATTTTTTGCACAACTATCATACCCAATTGGTCTTGAGAAAGTCAATTAGGAAACTATCGAGAGGTATAGAATGAGAATTTTCGTGCATTGGTATATCGTAATCCCCAACATGACAACTTTGCCTTAGATTCGAGAACCCATCAAGTATCACCTAGGAGAAAGTCACTTCCCTAGTGCCTCTTTTACAATTTAGAAAACCTTACAAAGAATAATTCTTAGTTGAATTTAGCTTATCGTTAGCACAATTATGAGAAGTAATAATCAACTAAAAGATGATTGGAAGAGTAATTAAGGGCACGCCGCATCACTAGTTTAGATAGGAATCCAATTCCCACTTCTAGCACCCTGTGGATTCGATCCCGATCATCTCGAGTAAAAGGTGCTTCAACCGCTCTCGTTACTTTGTAGTGGCACATGGTTGGAACCGATCACGTTATCTGCACCATTTTCGATAAGCTAATGGTTTTGGATATCCATCTAAATAGTTTTGTACATTGGTCTTCATTCCTTCTGTGTTACTAATTTTTAAGTGTCACAGGTACAAAATGGTAGCAAATAATGTAGCTCATTGACATCTTTTGCTACAGGAAGAGGTAGATGATAATATTTATGATGAGGTTCCTATAGTGCCTCAAGCTCAAAGGAGAGGCCGTTAGGACAATTATAATGTTCCAGAACCTCCCCCAGCACCTCTAAGAGTGGCTCCTCAAGTGCTTCCCCACCAAGGATATGCTAGTGAAATTGTTCCACCACGGATCCAAGAAGGCAATTTTCAAATTACAAATGTGATGCTAACATTGTTGGAGCATCGAGGGTATTTAACGGGTGATCCCCATCAGAATGCCTACAAACATATCAAGGGTTTCATGGATACCTGTTGGGGGATAAGGAAAATTAATGTGTCAGAGGATGCACTTTGGTTGAGATTATTCCCTTTCTCACTTAGAGGGAAGACATTGGATTGGCTTAAACGGCTTCCTAACTATTCCATCACTATTTGGGATGGGTTGGAAAATAAATTCATTACAAAGTGTTTCTCGCTGGGGCATATGGCAACATTAAGGGATGAGATTTTAGCTTTCAAGCAGGAGCCCACCGAAATATTACATGAGATATGGGAGAGATACAAAACCATGGTAAAGGAATGCCCCAACTATGATATGACTTAGGCAATGATATAACATACATTTTACTAGGGCATTAACATAACACATCGGTGCATAGTGAACCAACTTACTGAGGGTGATCTAATGAAGTTTTCTTATGGTGAGGCTTGTGAGATTCTTGATGAGATAGCTGACACGTCCTTCGCTTGGCAACGTAAAGTCAATGTGTCACAGGGTGACCCCACAGTCACTCACTTGAACAAAAAGCTATATGATCATAAGAAAATAATAGCAGAGCTGACAACAATAATGAACCAGCTAGCTAAGGCAAAATTATAGTAGGTTCAAAATTTGCTCCAAGTAAATATTGTGAAGGGTGTCAACATGCTAGTGAACAAAAGAAAATAAATAGGTCAATAAAACCAAGATATTCCGGATCAATATGACAATAACTGTGGTGGATTCCAAGATGTTGGTTATGATGGGCAGAACTAAGAAGTGCAACATGTGAACAATTATTAGGGCAAAAGGGGAAATTCTTCCAACCAACAACAATGGAGATCCCAAGGCAATTGGGGCAATTAACAACAACAAGGGAATAGTAGTTGGGGAAACAAAAACCAAAATTACAATTGGGGAAATCAAAACAATCAGGGTAATTTGAACGGCAACAACAACAACTTGGGTGGTAACAATAATCAGGGTGGTTAGAACAATGGCAATCAAGAAAACTGGGGGCAAGGCTTTCAAAGACCCCCAATGTATCAACAACCGATCAATCCACCCTTGTATACATACTAAGGTCTTAGTTCTTCCAACAATGAAATGGGGAGAATTGAATTATATTTGAAATGATGATAAAAAAGAATGGTGACTCTGATGCTTAATTGTCTTCCCATAATACTTCAATCAGAAACTTGGAGGTTCAATTAGGCCAAGTATAACAATCCTTGAATACTCTCCCAAAGGGGACTCTACCAAGTGATACGGTAGTTAACCCAAAGGGTGGGAACAATTTTGGTCTTGTTATGACAGTAACTACAAGGACTGGATGAGGTGGTGATGTGAATGCTTCCAAACAAAAAACAATTTTGAGTGATGAAGTTGAGTTGCAAGAAGATGAGATTCCTTTGGTTGTTCAAAATTTGATTGATGATAACATGAATAAGGAAACGAGGATTGATATAAAGATGCCAAGGTGGAGACTCAGCATGATGTGAATCCGTCTAGGGAACACATAACAAACATGCTGGGAACGGTCATGCCTAAAGCCAAGGCTCCTTTGCCAAGGCCACCGCCACCTTATCTTCATAGGCTTGTGAAGTAGAAAAATAAGAATTAGTTTAAGAAGTTTATTGACCTGATGAATAGCTTATCCATTAATGTGCCTTTGGTGGAGGTTCTAAAACAAATGCCGGGCTATGCTAAATTCATGTAGGACTTGGTGAAAAATAAAAGATCCATGGATTTGAAAACTATCAAGATGACCTACCAAGTTAGTGCAATAGTGCAGTCAATGGCTCTGAAGCTAGAAGATCCCGGTGCTTTCCCCATTCCTTGCGCCATTAGGAGCACGGACTTTGCTAAGGCTCTATGTGATTTGGGGGCAAGTATCAACTTGATGTCCTACTCAGTTTTCATGACTTTGGGTATTGTGAAACCAAGGCTGACTTCCATGAGATTGCAGATGGTGAAAAGAAATATGAAGAGACCATTGGGTATTATTGATGTTGTTCTTGTCCGGGTGGAAACATTTATCTTGCCAGCTGATTATGTGATCTTGGATTGTACGGTAAACTATGAGGTTCAAATAATATTAGGAAGACCTTTATTGTTACTGGGAAGGCCTTAGTTGATGTGGAAGCAGGGGAACTCACCTTCTGCGAGGGTGATAAGAAAGCGGTCTTTCATGTGTGCAAGTCAATGAAGCAGCCCAACAGTTCTAAAGTGTGCACTTTTGTGGACCTTGTCATAGAAGTGATAGTTGATGATACTAGTGGAATGATCAATGTGGAGGACCCTCTAGGGGAAATATTGTTGAATATTTATATAAATGAGGATGAAAGGTGAGTGGAATGTCAAAGATCGGGTGGAATTTTGAAGAAAGATGAGATTTTTCTTAATACAATTCTTGAATTTGATATTTTTGATGTATGGGGCATTGATTTTATGGGCCCATTTCTTAGCTCGTGTTGGAACACAAACATTCTTGTGACGGTTGACTATGTTTCAAAGTAGGTTGAAGCCGTGGATTTACCCAACAATGAGGCCCAGAGTGTTGTTGTATTTCTCAAGAAGAGAATTTTTACTAAGGTTTGCACTCCGCGTGCAATCCTAAGTGATGGGGGGGGGGTATCATTTTTGTAATAGAGATTTTGACACTATGCTTGCATAGTATGGTTTCAATCACAAAGTTTATACTCTTTATCATCCTCAGGCAAATGGCCATGTTGAAATCTGAAATAAGGAAATAAAGAGTATATTGTCATATACGGTCAATGCAAATAGGAAAAATTTGTCGAAGAAGTTGGATGATGCTCTATGGGCTTATAGGAAAGCTTACAAGTCTCTGATTGGTATGCTTCTGCACTGGTTGGTGCTTGGGAAAGCATGCCATCTACCGGTTTAGTTACAACACAAGGCCATGTGGGCTTTAAGGATGTTGAATCTTGAACAAGATGTGGTAGCGAATCTTTGTGTGGAGCAGATTATGAACTTGATGAATTTTGATTCCATGCCTACTATTGTACGTCCATGTACAAGGACATAATAAAGTACCTTCAGGATAAATATGCTCGTGGCAAGGAATTCAAAATGGGTGATTTGGTTCTCTTGTTTAGTCCTTGGTTATGTCTGTTTTCAGGAAAGTTCAAATCAAAATGTAGTGGACCTTTTTAAGTGGTATTTGTTACTCTGTTTGGTGCATTTGGCTTGAAGAACAAAAATGAGGAGGTTTTTAGAGTTAATGGGCACAGGGCCAAGCACCACCTGGAAAAAATTGATGATAGCCACGTGGTGACACTGCTCCATTTAAAGTGATTTGATGGTAACTTGCATTGTGCCACGACGTTAAGTCAAGCACTTCTTGGGAGGCAATCCATATATCTTTCTTTTTGTTTTTCTTTGATTTTCTTTTTAGTGTAGGATTTGATTTTGGACTAACGATTTGTGAGATATGCGTAGGATTGTTTCGATGTAGTGCAAGACCGAGTTGGGAAAAATTTGCACTCATTGAAGTTTGCATTGCGACCGTAGTGCATTTCTTGCGGATGCAAAGGACTTATTGGGTTCCAACATTTCAATGCGGTCCACCAAGCTAAATTTGTCAAGCATAGGGTTCTCTAAAGTTTGCGGTTGCGGCTGCAATGCATTTTGTGCGGTCGCTGGTGGACCACTACGGCCGCATTGCATTTCTTGCGGTCTGTAGTGGATGTCTCCCAAGTGCTCCATGGTTCTGAATACAACAGACCGCGATGCCATTTTCTGCTGTCCGCAATGGGAAGGTATACTGGGTCCCAGGATCCTTTTCAATAAATAGGACCTCAGGGCTTCATTTACCCTTTTCATTCTTTGCTCACTCAATAGTGAAAATCATTGTTTATACTAGCCCTGAGCGTAAATTTCACACATTGTCTCTCAATTATCTTTGTGTATCTCATATCTATTACTTCAAATTCTTTATAGTCTTTACTTCTATTTTATTTTAATTTGTTAGTTTCTATTTTTTTGTCTTCCCGTTTTTCATTCAATGTGTAGGTTAGTTTACATAATGCATTTAGATTAGGATCAATTAGTTAAATACAATGATTAACTACATAGTGGGTTCACAATATGTGCATTTAGGCTTAAAATTTGAAAAATCTAAAACTCTAGATTGGTGTTGCTGAAAGAGGTTCACCGCGGTCCGTGGTGGACTTTTTGCTGTCTACGGTGCCTCTCTGCTGTCCACGATGGCATTTCGTGTTGATCGTGATGGTACAACTTCAGATAATGAAAATTTGAGGATCGCGGCTGCAGTGGATTTTATGCGGTCCGCGGTGCCTAGAATAAGAGAGTGGGTAGCTTGGTCCCCAACTAAATGCAAACTGCCGTGCATTTTGTGCAGTCCGTAGTGGCCTCTTTGCGGCCACACTTATTTTGTACGGTCTTCAGTTTGCAGTTCTGCTTTACATTTCAACTGTCTGCAATCATATTCTTTATTACTTCATCTGGTACTAGGATTCTAACAGTAACAGAATGAATTCTCCTTGAAGATAAATGTGAAATCATGTGGCATAGGTGATAACTAAAACGGCAAAGGAGAGTCCTCCTGGGGTAGGTGACAAGGCATGATCAGATTTACCCTGCAAGTCCAATAAGCATTTACAGATACTAGGAAGTCCATAAGGGCTGCTGACAGAGCTGATTCCCATTCAGGAAGTGAGTGTGAGCCCTCCCGGGAGGCATCCGACTCTGTTTCCGTGCATGTGTATGTTCCTGACTGGCCGAAGAGGCACAAACTGAGGGATACACCTCCAGACTCTCCTACTACTCAAGCTTCAGTTGCTATTTCTTCTAAGTCATATGAGGGCTCAGTGGAGAGCGGTGACAATGCCTCTTCTACCTCACATACAACTTCAACACCCGGTGAGGATATCGTAGAAGAAGAGTGAGGGGGTGAGCCTCAAGTAGGAAGGGTGACTAGAACCAAAAAACCAGAAGCATGGGAAGATAGATTTGTCAGTGAAGTGGCATGCTATAAGTTTTGAGAATAGTAGCCTGAGAGGAACTTTATACCAGAGATGAAGTTTATTACAAAGGACCTTTTGCCTCACAACCCTAATGTGCTGAGGAAGTTAAGAAAGAGAGAGAGAGAGAGCATGCTGGGACTATTTCATAGGCCACATTGAAGATTCCAATGAGCACTTAGTCAAGGAGATCTACACTAATGTTGCCCACATAAAAAAGGGCACTACAATGACTAAGGTGCAGAACTTGACAGTAAGGTTTGATAGGAAGAAAATCAATGACTACCTGGGCTTTTCGGAGGAGGATGAAACATTGTACTTGGAAAAGGTAGCATTGGGTGAGGATGCGTGTCCGTGGTTAGAAGAGTTATCGTTTCCTCTTTTGTTCCATTCCTCGGAAAGGAGTCTATGTTTCAATATTCATGGGGTGTAATGACTCATTTCCTTTTGGGAATTGGGGTTTTGCATTTTTTTGAAGAGTCGCCACCTAACAATTGTTTAAGGTGCAGTCTGGGGGTTTGTTTTTCGACTTGATATGTGGGGAATGTTATGGTGCATAATGGAGCATAATCGTCACTTGTAGCGGAAGTCAAGGAAAAGCAGTTTATGATCCGGCATTGGCACAGATGGATTTCGTGGTAGGGTTACCTTGCACTCAGTGCAAGTTTGACTCAATTTGGGTAATATTTGATCGACTCATGAAATCAGCTCACTTCTTGCCAGTCAAGTCCACCGATACTGCGGAACATTATGCCTAGCTGTATATCAAGGAGATAATAAGGCTCAATGGCGCTCCACTCTCTATTATCTCAGATCGAGGGTCCCAATTCAAAGCTAATTTTTGGAAGAAGTTTCAACAAGGTTTGGGTACCCAGGTGAATCTCAGCATCGTTTTCCCTCCATAAACTGATGGTCAAGCGGAGCGGACTATTCAAACACTTGAAGATATGTTGCGGGCTTGTGTCTTGGATTTCAAAGGTAATTGGGATGAATACTTCCACTCATAGAATTTTCTTACAGTAACAGCTTTCACACTAGTATCGGATAGCCCCATTTAAGGCATCGTACGGAAGGAGGTGTAAGTCTCCGATTTGATGGTTTGAAGTGGGTGAGGAAAAACTGATAAGGCCAGATCTCGTGCACCAGGCTATGGAAAAAGTTAAATTCATTTAGGAGAGGATGAATACTGGTCAGAGCCGCCAAAAAATCCTATGCGTATGTGCGTCAAAGTGAATTGGAGTTCCAAGTAGATGATTGGGTGTTCTTGAGGGTATCTCCTATGAAGGGAATCATGCGGTTTGGGAAGAAAGGAAAGTTGAGTCCTAGATATGTCGGTCCGTATCGGGTCGCTCAGAGGATACGACAGGTGGTTTGTAGGTTTGAATTGCCTCCTGAAATGTCATTAGTGCTCCCGATGTTCCACGTGTCTATGTTAAAGAAAGAGGTTGGAGATCCATCCACCATCGTGCCAATCGAGACCATCGAGGTTAATGAAGGGTTATCGTGTGAAGATGTCCTGATTGCCATTATTGATAGGCAAGTACATAAATTGAGAAATAAATAAACTGCTTCGGTCAAAGTATTATGGCGAAGTCAACGAGTCGAAGAAGCCACGTGGGAAGCGGAAAGTGAGATGAAAGAAAAGTATTCCCATCTGTTTGAACAAGTTTAGCAGAAATCGTGCGAACTCCTATCTCTAAGAAAACTAATGTTGTGTTCAAATTAGTATAAAGACAACCCATTTTTCCCTTAAATTCTTTACTATTGTAACCCACCCAAGTTGTGCACAAATTGTACATGTTGCGGTTATTTGAGTTTTGTGCAAACCCTTATAGTGATTGAAAATTTTCATTACTCATGTAACAAGTGAGCGATTAATGGTAGTGTATATGGGTGATGATTAATTGAGATGCATGTAGTATCTTGAAGTGATTAGATGTGTGCAAGAGTTGAGGTAATGAATTGTATTCGTATTATAGGGACAATACGAAATGTATATTGGTGCTTGAACTAGGTTTTGGAGGCTCTCTGACATGTAGATAAGTCTAATTACAAAGACAACTCTAGCAAAATTTTCTCAAAATATGGAAAGAAACTCTTGCCAAAATCCTTATTCGAGGACGAATGATTTTGAGTGGGGGAGGTTGTAGGACACCGTGAAAACTTGTTCTCAAAATCTAGTAACTTTTAATGCCAAGTTTCGAATGTGTGTTAGGAATGTGTAAAATTGTACTGTGATAGCTTTTAAAAATCAAGAATCGAATAGAAAAATGCTATTCTATGGTGCAGAATGCGGTCGCAGATCAAGTATGCGGACTGCATTTCTGCCGCAGACTAATAGAGTAGCCTGGGTAAATTGTGGTAAAATGCGATCCATTATGCGACCGCATAACTTATGTGCTGACCGCATAGTCGTCGCATAATTTTGTAAGGATATAGTGAAGGGCGGTTCTGCGGTGCATTATGCGACCATAGAACATGAATGTGGATTGTATTCCTGTTACAGATCCAAACAGTATGCCCAGCTTTTGAGAACACTTTTGTGGTCTACTTTGTGGACCGCATTTCCAGTCTACGATCACAAAGTGCGACTGCTGATTCGACTCAGACTCTAATTTTTCCTAAATTGATGTAATTGAAACAATTGTAGTAATATAATGTGTGGCTTGTCGTGGGAAATTCTCGTTGTGACTTGATTTGTATCTGGGTTGTTGTACATGATGGAAATGGTATTGATGTTTATGAAACTCTTTGTCAGTGTTATTGTTATTGTGTGAAATGTGATTGCCCGGTGGGATGGGGTTGTGCGTCGCTACACGAAGTTATAAGTTGTGGGTCGCGGTGATAAGGGTGGCTGAGGTAATCACAATGGTCAAGGTAATAAGGGTGGAAAAGTGATCGAAATCACTATCTAAATGCAAATGTGCAACATTTATGAAAATCATTGGTATGGTGGAATATTTTTTAAAGGGGAAACGGAGATATTTGCACGATCCACTATTGCCTCGTTAAAAACGTTGCCAAAAAACCCAATTGGGACAAAAATGGTTCAAGGGAAAAAGAGCGCAACGCGTGCTTTTAGACCTAAAGACATCGTGTCACTCCTTGTCGATAGCCTGCAAGTGATAAAAAAAATAAAAAAAAGAAATGGGGTCGTACCTCAGCAGTAATATCGTTTAAGATAAGTTACATTTCAATTGTTCGGTAGTTGTTCTTCGTCCATTGTTCCGAGCTTATAGGACATATTCCCTATGATCTCAAGAATCTAGTACGACCCTTCCCAGTTCGGACCTAATATTCCTTCAATTGGATTTTCAGTGATTAATGTGACCTTTCTCAGTACTAAGTCCCCAACAGTAAACTATCGATGGCCCTTCGATTGTAATAGCTCCAGGCTTATATTCATGGCCTTTTGATATGTTGATTCTGAGTAGCCAATCAAACAAAGGTAGCTTCATATCGTTTACCAAATAGCTCCGGGCATATTTTCATGGCCTCGTCATTCGGTTCCTTCATTGCATACTTGAATATGATGTTGGGCTCCCCGACTTGGACCGATATTAAAGCGTCGGTGCCTAAACCAATGACAATGGGATGGCCCCGACAGTAGACATCAAAGTTGTGCGAAAAGACCAAAGAACTTCGGGCAGGAACTCTCTCCATTTCACCTTTGGCATCAGTCAACCTTTTCTTGAGGTTTTCGATTATGGTTTTGTTGGTCGATTCAGCTTGTCCATTCTCATTAGGGTGAAAAGGTATTGATAAGATCCTTTTGATCTTTGGTTCTTTGAGAAATTTGGTTACTTTGCTATAGAGAAACTATTTTGCATTATCGCATACAATTTCATATGGTATTCCGAATCAACATATGAGTTGTCCCGCATGAAGTCGATGACTTCCTTCTCCCCAATCTTCTCGTATGCACGTGCTTCAACCTATTTAGAGAAATAGTCAGTCATAAATAAAACAAAATGAGCCTTACATGGCCCCATTGGAAGAGGGATGCTGATGTCCATCCCCTGCTTCATGAAAGGCCATGGTGATAAAAATGAATACAGCAGCTCCCTGGGTTGATGAATCATCGGAGCATGTATGACATTTATCACATTTTTGCACAAATGGTTTTGCAGATTTTTCCATATTGATGCAGTAATAGATGGCTCTGATTTCCTTTCAAACTAGTGATTCGGCGCCTAAGTGGTTCCCGCATTTGCCTTCATGGACTTCCCTCAAAACGTACTCGGTATCTCCTTGTCACAAGCATATAGCTAGCGGACCACAGAACGTTCTCCTGAGTAAGGTTCCGTCTTCAGACAGGCTAAATCGAGATGCCTTTGTGTGCAAGGTCCTAGATTATTATGGGTCTGAGGGAATTTTTTTGGTCTTCATATGTTCTATGTATTTATTTGTACAATCTTAAATCAAGTTTTTGGAGTTTATTTCGATGTGATCTTCTTCTACTACCGACGTTATAAGTTGTATAACCACCCCCCTAGTTGAGCTCGTTGCCTTTGACCGGTGACCCTAAGTTTTTGAGGGCATCATCTTTACTATTTTGATCGCGGGGCTCGTGCTACAAAGTCCATTCTTTGAAACGATGCAACGTTACATGTAGCTTGTCCATGTACCTTTGAATTTGTTCATCCCTGACCTCGAATGTTCCATTACTTGGTTTCCCCTAGACGACTATAGTACGATCCCAAGTCCCTACCCCTTTACATTCTAGGCACCATTCATAAAAAGGGTCCAGATTCCTATAGATGTTCCCGAGTTTACAAACAACTCTCTTTCGACTTCGGGTATTAGGTCGGTTTAATGTCGTCTACGAGGTCTGCTAATATTTTGGATTTAATGGCCACTCGGGGCTGATATTAGATATTGTACATGCTGATTTCAATGGCCCATTTGTCCATCATCCCGAGAGATCGGATTTATACATTATCTTTCGTAAAGGGTAGATTGTCATAATGCATGTGTTGATACTCAATTTTCCCTATATATATATATTTTAATGTGCAACACACTTTCAAAATAACATACATATGTATATTAATATATATCCAAGTGTTTCATTATTTTTCCTCAATTTTTATAGGGTTATAAATCAATTTATTCCCCTATTTTAACCGTAGAAAAACTAATAATAATTTCTAAAATTATTATTTTTGGTGATTCACTTGTTGAACTTTTATATTTATGAAAATTATTTTGTATTTTAAAGGCTAAATTGCATAATTGCAACATTAGCTTCTTTTAGGATTTGATTGTGGTTACGTTCATAATGATGAAGTCTAGTATTTTTGAATGGTTAATTATATGTTATAAATCATATTAGTGCTTTCAATTTATTTTTATAAATCAATTTGCTATTTTTCATAAAATAAATAAGGAAACGGATATATGGAATCTAGGCAGATTTAATTTCAATTATAGCCTAAAATTGACCCCAATTTGAACCCATTTCCCCCTAGGCCAAAACCTTTTAAATCATACCCCTTACCCGTTTAAATAACCTAACCCGGTCTCCCACCTAACCCTTTCAATCCTAGCCGTTAATCATTTTGATCAACGGGTTCCATTCCCCTTTACCATTTTTAACCCAAAACGACCCAAAAACCCTATCATTTCTCACCCATCGCTACACTTGAATCCCCTTTTCTCTCAACTCTCTCTAAGACACCTACAAACCCTAGCCGCCGCTATCAAACTACACCCCAATCCATGGCTTCAAAGGTCATATGAGATCGGTACCAGCCTTTCCATGGCTTCTATATGTTTGGTTTATGGTTTCACGACTAGACTTCAAAGGATTTTGATCCAATCCTTGCTCGACTTGTCTTCATGGCCTTTCTCCAGCCAGCCACGACCTTTTCCAGCCATTTATGGCCTTTGAGGCGAGTCCTTGACCTTTTCTGTTTAGATTGTTACATTTCGAGACCCTTCTTGTCTCTTTTGGGTTTTCTGAAACCCTAATCTCTAGGATCTTTCTACTTCTTTTTAGAGATTTGCTTTAGATCTGTACTCGCTAACATTCTCATGTGTTTCTCAAAGGTTCATTAACTTGCTTTCAAAACGACTCTTCGTTTTATCCAATTAGGGTTTTCCTTTAAGTTATTTCAAGAAATATCTTCTTTAACTTTAACGTGTTTCTGATTTTTGCTAGGTTTTGTTCATGTTGTTCTTCTATCTGAGTTATATGTTGAAACCCTAGTTTCTTTTCGGTCTCATTCGAGTTTTGAAGTTGTTGTTTAAATGTATACTTCTTTAACTAAGTTTCTCGTTCTTGTTTGACTTATTTGTGTTATCATTCTTTAAAACTTGATTTTTGTTGAAACCCTATGGTTTTGGGTCTGAAATTGTTTGTTTAAGTACTTGACTCGACTAAAAGCTTTTGTTATAGACTTTCTTTTCTCTATGTCATTTATCTTATTTTTTTACTATCTCTCAACTCGACTAGAGTTGAAACCCTAACTTTTTAAAAGGGTTTCCCTACATGGTACTATGAAACATTTGCATGTTTTTAATGCTCTATTTTCTTCCCTGTTGATTCAATGTAATTCGACCTACTTGATTAACATTCTTCAAATGTTTTCTTTCCTACTAAACCTTAGCTTATTTTTGCCACTACTCCATGTTTGTGATTTTCTCTTTTATCAATACATCTCGCCTCGCATGTTTGATGGCCATGTTAACTTTATTTATATGTTGAAGCCTCTTCTTTGATTGATCTTGGTCTTGTGACTAATTTCTAACGTCCCCTCTTTTATGAACCCTGATTTCACTCGCCCGTTCAAATTGATGGATTCTTTTCTCATTATTGTGATATTTACCTTGCTGGATCTATTTCCAAAATAAGCATATTTCTATACTTAAACTGGATGCTTACTTAATGTTTTTACTACCCCTTTTATGGAAATAATCAATTTGTCTTTAAATTGATCTTTTTCCTTATTTGAATATGTTACAACCCGTTAAACAATGATTCTTTAATTAAAGGGAGTCACTTGGGTAATTGATTCTGACTGTAGATTGTTTCTATATTTGTATTAAAATTTACTTATTTCCTTCCTTCACTCATTTTCAAAAGCTATATATACCCTCCACCCCTCTTTTTTCAAACACACGAACAACAAGGAACGAAACACTTGAGTTCAGAACATACACTGCACTCAAAACTCTCTCTCTCTTTTCTCTGTTACTACTTATGTTGCTGCCTTACCTAGTCAGCTGAAAGCCAAGGCTAGGCTGCAGAAAATCTATTTACTTTTCTTTCTACATTTGCTTCTTTACTGGTATGTTCTAATTAATTTTCCAGCATCAACAACAACATGTTTCTTTACTATTTCCTTCACTCTTACCTGTTTCTGCTTGTGTTTAATCAAGTTCCATTACTGAGCATGCTATAATCTGCCCGTTTCTCTTCTAAATTAATGTTCTATCATGAACTCTGTCAGCCATTTATTATTACTTATGAATCCCAAACCTCCATATTCCCTAGCTGTTTGTACTCCTTGGTTGGTTTGGGGCATGCCAATATTAGACATTGTTGTGCATGACCCAAACCTGGCCTTACGTTGGGTCATAACCTTCATTTCCCCTCTATGTGCTTTTTTCTCGGGCTGATTTAGGGGCATGCCAACACAATCTTTTACTATACATGCCCAAACCTGACCCCTTCCTACGGTCATATTCCCCACGTAAGGAATTCCCTAGCCTATGATTCTTTGTATAAAATGCTGATTCTGTGTAGTGTTAGCTTTATTACTAATATTCTCCAATCACCCTCGTCCCTCTCTATTCTCCACTTAGTTTCAAATCTATGTTCCTGCACTTCAACTATGCTTATAGAGTTAGGTTCTGCCCTTCTTGTGTGAGCCTTACCTTGGTACCCATGAGCTCCCTCTAAGCTTGAATGCATAAGGGCTGGCCCTTCCACAATGCACTTATCTCTATATGGTTATGCAAACTTGAGTGTAAGCATTTCCCACGGTCCTTTGAGATCCTTAGGGAACTTTGACACACCTAGATTTGAGAAAGGCTTTGAAACAAGTGGCATTGGAGGATTTTTGTTCCATAACTCAAAGATGAAGTCATAATCAGGTTTCATCTGGTTGTAACTTCTTCTTTTACATATTTTTGATGTAATTCAACAATTGGTTTGTAATAATTTATAAACAGATATTGGGGTTGGTTAGTGAGAAAAGGGCTAGGTAATTGTGCCTCCTTAACTATTAGAATGGTAGAGAACATGTCTGTAGGATCTATTTTCTGTAGGATTAATTCAGCATTTATATAATATGCCTATAGGACTTATTAGTCTACATGTTTAACTTTGCATTTAGAGAACCTCTTTGTAGGAATTTTTTTAAAGTTCCCATTTAGATAACATGCCTATAGGATTTGCCTTAAATTCTACATGTTTATTCCAACACTTAGACACTATGTTCTTAGGATCCAATTGATTATAAACCGGCATCATGTCCAAAAGTCTAAAATCAGTACCTTTTCATAGAAATCATGCCTATAGGAATTTCGAGTAAATCCTGCCTGCTTCATTCCACGCTCATTTAGATATCATGTCTATAGGAATGTAAATCAGTAATACTAGATATCATGTCTATAGGAATTAAAATCTTCAATAATAGATATCATCGTATATAAAATAAGAAACCATTCTAGTCTAAAATCAATTAAACTCTCACTGTCCTGAAATAGTTTTTAAAACAACCTACTCTATTCTTATTAACACGTTTTAGAAAGCATGCCTATAGAATCTCAAATTGCTCATTTTAAAATTATAACTGCTTTGCCACATTCTGAATCTGTAATAGATAGCATGTTTATAAGATCTCACCCAAACACTTAGGTAAGCCTTAGGTGACAACCAATAAAACTCAACCCGCCTCTATTAATTAGTAATTGCAACAACCAATTGGCAGGCCTGATTCTGACTTCTTATCTGATTTATGTAGTAAATTGGTCTTCTTCAACAATTAAAACTCCCTTGCCTTAGTATTTAGATTCAAACTTTTATTGGGCTTAAGTCATGCAATTTATTTGCTTTGCTTTAGGAGTTATATATGAGCCTTTAGTTGTTTACATATTTTCCGTTAATGTGCAGTCCTATGTGTTTTTGTATGTTGCCTTAGATTTTTTACCATTTGAAATCTGAAATAAGCCTAATACCCCTTTTATTTGGGAATAGTAGTCCTAAGTTCCTCCGGGACTGATAGGAATGGGATGGATAATTCCATGCAATAATGGTAGACACCAATCCGCGCATTAATACCTCAATGGGATGGGAAGGGTAGATATGGATATGATGACTGGTGCACTAATACCATGTGTAGCCTCTCTTTAGAGGAGTGATTACATGTTATTTCATTGATGTGATTCATACTATAAATAAACCTAGGACCTCATTTATATTCATTAGCATGCTTAGTTGTAACTCTTTCAAACTTTGTTCTATTTTTTTTATTACCTCCAAACACTTGTGTATCAAAACCCCTCTTATTTGAGTCTTATTTATTTACTTGTTAATTGCACAAATTCACAAAGAACTATCTGGCTGGGAACCAGACTAGTGGATCTTGGGGGGTGCCTAACATCTTCCCCTTAGGATAATTTCAAGTCCTTACCCTATCTCTGGTTATCAAACAAACTTAGAAGTGAAACATATAGGTGTTATAATGCACCTTAAACCATTGGATGGCGACTCTTCAAATGCAAAACCCAGTTCCCAAAAGGAACGAGTTGTCATATGACCAAAATGTCATAAACATGATTTTTCGATGCAAAGAGGGAAAGAAGGGGGTGCGACAACATTGTGACTCTACTGGGTATATTAGGCTCTTACCACTTCAGACCGTTCTTATGAATTTTTACCTTCCCTTTATATGCAATTATTTGTTTAAATTCCTTTAAGTGTTTAATTTCTTTTTAAAGGCAAAACCGAGTTATCTTATTCGTTTCCTTCCTTTATTGTTGGTTTAAATTATGAAATTGTTGTATTTACTACTTTCTTAACATGCAAGTACATGCCAATGCTTTTAATTATTGCATAATCACGCTCAACATCATACTCCACTCGTGCCAAACAAATACCATAGCAACTCTTATAATGAGTGCTTGCGCTTTTCCTATATTATTCCCTCCCTAAATTCGGAATGGCATATTTGTGCTAAAACTTGTCGATTAGCGATGCAGTCGACGCTCCCATGCCTTCCCATTTGAGTTGTCCGCTTAATGGTACCAGTCTTAAACCCTAAAGAAACCTTACTATGTTCAAACTGTCCATGCATCATCTCAAATATATCCGAGTCAGTTATGTTGTCCACATAATTATTCTTTAAGATAGCCTTCTCCAAAGTCCACTAGGTTTCCCTAAACTTAAACAGACATCACCACGTTAGCCTTGTCCATAGAACTAAATGCTTCATGCTAATTATTGGTATTAAAGAGTCGAGTCTAGTGGAGGTAAGGGCCTAACGTTATTTGTCCTGCAGAAATATGAGGCACGAAGTCCCTAGATTTGGCGTGGTCACAAAAATCCACCCAAGACTGCTAAGCTGGTGGAAAGGTCTTTACTTTAGTGATCAATACTCGTCCGAATATATCGGGAAATCAACAACTCCTTTTGGAGATCCAACCTAATAAGAAGATCATAGAAGCTACCACACTAATTTGGGATTGTGAAAGGGTTGTATTCCTCTTAGGGGACATAGAAATGACAACCCGTACTAGAGGAGATAGGAGGATTGACCGATCTATTCTGGGAAACTCTGGGTTATTTGATGCCTGAGAAAAGTAAACGTAGGGATTTTCTCAAAATTTATAGGTTTAAAGAAGAATCCCGAGTTGACAATTCTGAAAGAATCCTACATCCATTTTGACTATTTGTATGAAAGGTACGATTGCGGCAAATCCTACCCTACCTAATCAGACGAGTTTCCCATCATATCCTTGGGGCAAATTTATCGAAGGGTCTTCGTATTTATGTTTTGTTTCCTAGGGCTGATCTTGTTTACAATGAAGAAAGCAAAGATCCATACCAGGTTGGCTATAGTAATAAGACACTAATCGAAGGGATAGGTGGGCAGCCATTTGGAATTGTGCACATGATCATTATGAATATATACCGAGCCTTAGAGAAGTCTCAACAAGTAGTGAAACACTTCGAAGGATGCATTTTATTACTTCAACTCTAGCTCCTGGAGCATCTCCAATAAGATGAATACCGACAAGCGATTAAGCGAAGGGACATAGATTATCCCATCCTTTCCATCATTCGAAGCGAACGAATTACGTTCCTGATATGTTCGCTCAACCAGAGGTAGCCAAAGGATGGGTTGAGATGTTTGATAACCTAACCGAAGAGCAGGTTCAATAGGTGTTCGAGTGGTTTTCGACTGAGGAGTTCATCGCCCAATCCAGAGATACACATTTTCTGATACTAATCGGTCTGAGAGGAACATATCCCGTCCCTCTCCGAGTTATGATACAAGCTGGTAGGACGCAAGTTATACCCATGGTCGACAAGACATGTCATTTCCAAGCCGACTTATCGGATGATGATAATCCTTACAAATGCCAAGCTTAGCATATATGGCATTGCAAGATCATTATGGGGAGACATACCATCTAGCCAAATAGGTATCATACTGGTTGCGCTCGTTTATACTTAGGTTGGTTGGAAGGCAATCATGATGGTATGGGCCAGCTAGGAATTGCCCGAGGTCACAAAATTATATAAAAGGGCCGAGGCACACGTCAAATACAACCAGTTGAAGGATCCGCTAGTGCGAATGCAAGAACCGCAAAATACAAGAGTCCAACTAGAAGCTAATTGAAGAATAGAGGACATGGCTGTTAGTGCCAACAAGCGACTGGGATACTTAGAGCGGGACATTGTTGAGTTGGAAAGAAAGTTTCTCAAGAGGGTCGAAGACTTCGAAAATGCTGAAGGAATCGAAGGAGGCTATCTACCTAGGGCCTACCTAATGCTGGGGCTTTGTGAGTTGGGAAAGCTGTTCGACAGAGCCAAGGATGCCGAATCTTCTGAAGGTCCTTCTGGGTCCAAGTATATATGAGTTTTTCTTTTCGCTTTATAAAATGTAATAAGGCCAACGGCAATTAGTGATTTCATTTCCTGTTTATTTAGTGTCAATTTGGGATTCATCTATATTTTATCAATAAAATGAGGCATTTAGCATTCCAAGTTCTCCAAATAAACTTGTCCCTAGGCCCACCTCGGCCACAACAAGGCTCCAAAATTAAGAGACGCTTTACATTCCTGCACTATATGTTTAGATATTGCAATACTTTGTAATTCTCGTTAATTTGGTTACCTTTTTGTTTTATTTTGTTTTGTTATTCCCCTCCCCAAAGGTTAGTTCCTGCACTTTGGTAACATCATCTTATTCAACGATATCCAAGGGCCCTCCACCCACTCCTTCTCTAAGTCATGTTAAGAGCAAGAACAAAGACAAAATGGAAGATTTGAACATTAAAAAAAGAGAACACAACAGCGGAGGCCATTGATGGCCACAGTATTTGGGTTCCCATAGAAAATACATCACAACTTGAGTAGAAATTGTTGAAGTTTCAAGAAGAGCTTGATCTGATTCGAAATTTGGCTATCCTATCCTTCTCCCTCAGCACCCCAAACACCATCTTCCCCAACATTCAAACTACCACACCCGCCACAAAAGCAACCAAACCATCCCATTGTTCAAACCAAGAACCAATGCAACACTTGCCATACTCCAAACAACAATCCATTACTCATCCCCGAACCACAAAATTATACAAATGACCATCTCCACACCGACACACCCGGCCACCACAATAGATCCATATACGTAGAGATGAAGCCACTCTCCACCCAACCTATGTCTTGCACATCCCGATTTTAATGAAAAAGATCTACTCATTAGAAACCTGGATAAAGAGCTTAAGAATTTAACAAGCCGAATCCAAGGCGTGAAAGGAAGTAAATAGATCAAAAGTTTGAGCAATGAAGATCTCTGCATACAACCAAATGTCATACTACCAGAGGGGTACGAACCTCCAAAGTTCGAGATATTTGAAGGTACAGGAGAACCAAGAGCCTATCTAAGAACATATTGCGATAAGCTGGTCGGGGTAGAAAAGGACGAAAGGATCCATATGAAACTATTCATGAGGTTTCTGAAAGGAGATACACTATCTTGGTACATCAGCCAAGATCCAAAGAAATGGCCGAGCTGGGTAGGTATGTCATATGATTTCATGGACAGGTTCATGTTTAACTCAGGAAATGCGACAGATGTATTCTATATTCAGAATATGAAGAAAAAAACCTATAGAAACGTTTCATGAGTATGCTACTCGCTGGAGGTCTGAAGCTGCTAAGGTCAAACGTACCTTAGAGGAGGAACAAATGAACAAATTATTTGTCCGGACTGGGGACCCGGAAGTATTATGAATAACTAATGATTATTGAAATCATAAGTATTCCGACATATTCAAGCTTGGGGAACGAATTGAATAAGGTATGGTTACAAACTCCAAGGCCTTGCAAGCCACAAATAAGGCCTTGAAGTCTAGTGGTGTTTCTAAAAAGATGGATGTAGGGACCATGATGGTTGAATAAAGGACCAAGTCTCCTCTCAAATCCCAAACCTACCCAATACCTTCACTCACATATCAGCTAACCCCAAACTACCAAGTACCCTCCTACCAAGCTCCACCACCGGCTTATCAATCATATCCACATCTCACATATAAGCCTACCTCGCCCAGATATTCCCAGACCGCACATGTCTACCAAAATTACAATGCCCAACTATATCATTACCGATAACTCCCCGCACGCCATAATTTCCCTAATCCCCAACCTAATTTTGATCGAAGGCCTAAAAAATAATGCAAAACTATCGTCGAACCCATTGATCAGATATATGAGAGTCTCAAAACCATCGGTTATGTCACCTCATCCCTGCTACTATCCTTGAGAACACTTATAAGTGGGTTAACCCAAATAAATCTTCTGCATACCACTCCGGTATAAAGGGGGCACACCATCGGTGAATGCCGCTCCTTAAAAGACAAGATACAGTCCCTGATTGATAACAAAGTCATTGTAGCAAAGGAAGCCACCCGAACGTCGTACACAACCCCCTACTATACAACAAAGGTGGGGTGTTCACATGATTGAAGTAGAGGATTATTGGGATCCCGAAGGATCCATTGGGTTGATCGCGTAAGGTGATAATCTAAAGACGCCAGTAGTTACTCTCAACCATATCATAGTCCAGATCAAACCATCTGAGGCCACTGAGGTAGATGTGTCTATCCCTCTTGAGGTTGAAGCTGCGCCATCAACAAAAGCACCAGCACCATTTGAGCTTTCAGTTTTACCTAAAGAACATGTCCCATTCGAAGTAAGGATAGCTGCACTGATTCCAGTGGCAATGACCACCATGCTGTCATTCCATATAAAAGCTATGCTTTGGGATTATATAGCCGAGGTTAGGAGGAAAGGAAAAGTCAGGTACGAAGAGACTGTTGCAGCGCAAGGTATGACAAGAACTAGAAGAGTCTATACCTCGAAACACTTAGCTGAGTCGAGCAAGCAAGCCTCCAACATGCCACTTATTATTGAAATAGGTCCAGATGAACTTTGGAGGAAGATACAGGCCAAGGAGTATTCATTCATCTATAATCTATACAAAACATCAGCATAGAAATCCATCATCTCATTGCTGCAGAATTCCAAGACACACAAAAATGCTCTATTGAATGTGTTGAGTGAAGCCTACGTGCCAAGTAAAAGACTGGGTACAGGAGCTGGGTAAACTACTGCACGAGATAAAAGAGGGAGCTAGCAATGTGAAAGATTTTGACGGATCTTAGAGGTCCACCATCAGAGAGATTAACCTGTGTCTGGAGATGGGGCCTACCTAGTTCGAAGTCGACTTTCATGTGATAGATGTGCCAGCATCCTACAACCTGCTGCTAGGGTGACCCTTCATGCATGCTGGAGGAGTTGTAGCTTCAACACTACATCAGGCAGTAAAATTCGAATGGAATCACCAAGAAGTAATCATTCACGGCAACGGTAACAACCCTATATACAGTCACCAGATCATTCTGGCAATTGGAGGAAAACGAAAGATAGGTTGAGAGACCTACCACCACATCGAGCGGGTCAATGCTATAAATAAAGATAAGTGGTGGGATAACAAGATCGAGAGTATACTGAATTGGAGTGGGTAGGAACCTGGCAAAGGATTCGGGAAGAACCTCCAAGGGATCTCTAAACCTATAAAGCTCAAGAAATATGGCACCTCTTCTGGTTTAGGGTATGAGTATACCTGGGAGGCTTTCAAGAAATTGTCGCCACCCTGCCGCGGTCCTTACTAGCCATTGGAGTAGAAGATACCGCACCTGGAGCAAACTTTCAAACAATCTGACATCATCTATGGAACAGACGAAGAAGAAGCACTAGTAGTAGTGACAAACTTATTTTTAGAGGAAAATGATATGGATTGATGTGTTATTCTCGAGGAGGAGGGGAGGAAAGTCCTTCTATACAAGTTGCGAGTAGAGAGGCATAGCTCAACAATTAGACGATCAGGACTACGAGAGCCTGAAGAGCCTAGCAAGGCTAAAACAAGCATTATTACCTATTTTATTTACTAGATGATTTTCTTTTTGCATTTTAATTCCCACAATAACATCTTCAATGTTCAAAACAACTATGAAATTTATCAAAGCATTTCGGCTTTTCTTATGAATCAATACGCATTATTATATTTCTCATTACTTGATTTATACAGCATTATCATTACTTATCTTGATAAACCATGACTATGACATACAATGAGACAACACAACAAATTGACATTGATTTAGACGAAGATGACATACCTGAGGAGATCGTCAAAGAAGTTGAGAAATTTAAGAACAGACCTATATCCAACCTAGACGAAATAGAAACTGTTAATTTAGGAGATGAAGAAACCTCAAGAAAACACAAATCAGCATTCACTTTTCGCCATCAGAAAAGAAGGAATACATATAATTTCTGAAAGAATATGATGACATATTTTCCTGGTCGTATGATGACATGACCGGTCTAAGTACATCTATTGTGGCCAGTAAACTGCCAACTGATCCGACATGTCTGTGGTAAAGCAGATGCTCAAGAAGTTCAAGCCTGATATGATTTTGAAATCAATGAAGAAGTCACAAAGTAAGTCATAGCTAAGGTTCTCAGAGTGGTTGAGTACCCAACATGGTTAGCCAATGTTGTACTAGTAACAAAGAAGGATGGGAAGGTAAAAGTCTGTATCCACTACCGGGATCTCAACGGGGCCAGTCTGAAGGATGAACTTCCTTGGCCAATAATACAAATCCTGATCGACAATTGAGCCAATCATGAGCTAATGTTATTCGTAGACTACTTTGCGAGTTATCATCAGATCTGGATGGATGACGAAGATGCTGAGAAAACCGTTTTCATTACGCCATGGGGAATGTATTGGTAAAAAATGATGTCATTCGGCCAAAAGAATGCAGGGGCCACCTACATGAGGGCCATGACTACTATTTTTCACGATATGATACACAAGGTAATTGAGGTGCATGTGGATGATGTTATCATCATTTCCAAGAAAACCGGTGATTACATGGACAATTTGAGGAAGTTTTCAACAGATTGCGTAGGTACAACCTAAAACTAAATCCCGCGAGTGCGCATTTGGAGTACCTGCTAGAAACTTTGTAGGGTTTATTATGAGTCGCCGAGGAATAGAACTAGATCCAGCAAAGGTCAAAACAATTCAAGAACTACAACCGCCAAAGAACAAGAAGGATGTGATGAGTTTCTTAGGAAGACTTAATTATCTTAGTTGGTTCATAGCATAGTCTAAATGTATCTATGACCCAATATTTAAAATGCTAAAGAATGATGCTGTTACAAAATGGACCATGGACCACCAAAAGGCTTTTGACAAAATCAAAGAGTACCTATCAACACCAACAGTCCTAGTTCCTCCCGAGCAAGGTAGCCCTTTGCTGCTCTACCTTGCAGTGTTAGATGGAGCTTTCTACTGCATTTTAAGGTAGAAAAATGAGACGGGGAGAAAGGAACAAGCCATTTATTATCTCAGCAAGAAGTTCACTCCGTAAGAGGCCCGATATTCTCTGTTAAAATGCAATTGATGTGCTATGACTTGGGTAGCTCAAAAGCTGAGACATTACTTCTGTGTCTATACTATGTACCTCATACTAGCAAGCTAGCCAAGTGGAAAATCCTGTTAAACGAGTTCAACTTACTCTATGTAACTTAGAAGGCAGTCAAAGGACACGCACTGGCAGACAACCTTTTTGAAAACCCCATGGATGGAGAGTATGAACCTTTGAAAACATATTTTCCTGATGAAGATGTATCATTCATAGGAGAAGACATTGAGGAATCCTATGATGTTTGGAGAATGTTCTTTGATGGAGCAACAAACTTCAAAGGAGTTGGCATAGGAGCATTCTTGGTATCAGAAACCAGTCAGCATTATCCAGTGTTTTCCAAACTCAGGTTCCCCTACACCAACAATATAGCCGATTACAAAAGACTGCATTTTAGGGCTCAAGATAGCCATTGACATGAACATTCAAGAGTTATATTGATTGAGGATTCAGCCTACTCATACATTAGGTGCATACAGAATGGGAAACTAAGAACTCCAAGATACTCTTATATTTGCATCATGTATAGGAATTAAGAAAGAGGTTCGCGAGGACGGAGTTCTAGCATGTTCCTAGAGTTCAGAATGAGTTCACCGATGTATTGGCTACCCTGTCATCTATGATACAACATCCAGACAAGAATTTCATTAATCCCATTTCAGCAAATATCTATGATTAACCGGCTTATTGAGAATATGTTGAGGAAGAAGCGGACGGAAAGCCTTGGTTTCATGATATGAAGTAATATTTTGAAAAAGTAGAATACCCAGAGCTTGCAAACCCTACTAAGAAACACACACTTTGGATACAGTCCAACAACTTCTTTCACAGTGGAGGAATCCTGTATAGGAGGACTTCTGATATAGGATTAGCAAGGTGTGTCGACGCAAAGGAAACATCCAAGCTACTTGAGGATATTCGTGGTGGGACTTGTGGTCCACATACGAACGGATTTGTTTTAGCAAAGAAGATACTTCAGGCTATTTTGGATGACTATGGAAATAGGCTTCATCATGTATGTTTGGAAATGTCCTTGCTGTCAAATACATGCAAACATGATAAAGGTACCTCCAAGCAAGCTCATTGTGGTCGTTTGCCGCTTGGGGAATGGATGTTGTTGGTTCAATTGAGACTGCTACTTCTAATGGACACAAGTTTATCCTAGTGGCAACTGACTATTTCACCAAGTGAGTTGAAGTATCATGTTACAGAGCAGTGACTAAGAAGGTCGTGGCAGACTTTGTTCGCGACCGCATTGTTTGTCGATTCGGTATTCAAGAGTCAATCATTACGGATAATGGGTCCAATCTCAGTTGCGACTTGATGAAAGCCATGTGTGAGACTTTCAAGATCTGACACAAGAATTCCACAGCGTAGATGCCTCAAATGAATGGAACCGTAGAAGCAGCCAACAAGACTATCAAGAAGATATTGAGGAAAATAATAGAGAAGAATAAATAGTGGCATGAGAAGTTATCATTTGCTATATTAGGGTATCGCACCACAGTCCGCACATCAATTGGGGCAACCCTCTATATGGTGGTTTATGGTACAGAAGTTGTCATTCCCGTCGAAGTAGAAATTCCTTCGTTGAGGATCATACAGGATGCTTTGCTCAACAATGCAGAGTAAGTGAGGAGTCGATACGAGCAGCTAGCTCTTATGGAATGAGAATGAACGTAGTTTTCTATGGTCAACACTATCAGAACATAATCTCTAAAGCCTTAAACAAAAGAGTCAAACTGAGACAGTTCACACCAGGGCAACTGGTGTTAAACAATTTCTTTCGCAACAGGACAAAGCCAATGGGAAGTTATCTCCCAACGGGAAGGTTTTCAACATAGTTCACTGGGTTTTGACAGAATGAGCCCTCAAACTTACAGAAATTGACGGAGAAGTCTGCCAAAGCATATTAATTCAGATGCAGTCAAGAGTTACTATGTGTAATCTTTATGTTTTTCCTATAAGATGTAAATTGAACTAAGCCTGACTTGATTCCCGTTTAAGAGGGATATGTAGGAAGCCCTATGGGTTTGGTCACAATTCAATAAAATTTTCATCCCCTCCCCCTCACCTTCCCGAAATTGGAAATTAGGGTCGAATTTTGAGGAGGACCCTTAAAATTCCAAAGTAATTTCAGGCGATCGTCACACGAGCATTAGTCAGAAATGTCATCCAAGCAAACTATGGCAGAATTTTGAGTTGGACCCTCAAAATTCCGTAGCAAGAGAGGTTGCAATGTTCTAAATTGCGTCACAGTCTTCTGTTCATCTAATAACTATTTTAATTATACGTTTATATTATACTTTGACAAAATCATTCATATCATCGAAATTTCTTTGTTTAGCAATGCTACCCCAATAAGGAAGAAATATCACCAGATCAAAACCGAACGAGTCAAGCAAAGTCAGCGGGGATGCGAACTAACCTTCCCCTTTATAAAACTCATGATTTTTCTTTAGATGCAGGCACTAGGATTATAAAATCATTGAAACATATTGCATAATCATGAAACAAATATCTTTCAAGAACATAATTCTCTAAACCATCGCACTTACCGATATTTGCTATCTGGACAGCAGTGATGGCCCGTATGTCACAATGCTCCCAGTAACCACAATGCCGCAATATGCTATTAGCTAAGATACTCTACTGTCATTTGCTATTTTATCTCTTGCATATGGCTACTATTCAGCTTTTCAATTTGCATAAGGCTACTATTCTGCCTTCCGAGGTTAAACTCCACCTCTATTTGCATCTGTATTGCATAAGGCTACTATTCTACCATTCAACTTGCATAAGGCTACTATTCTGCCTTCCAATTTGCATAAGGCTACTATTCTGCATTCAAATTTACATAAGGCTACTATTCTGCCTTCCGAGGTTAAACTCTACCTCTATGTGCATCACATTCCATAAGGCTACCATTCTGCCATCCCAACTACATATGGATACTATTATGCCTTCCAAGACTAAATGTTGTCTCTGCCCACATTTGCACGGCTAAAAGATCGCCACATTTGCATGGCTGAAAGATTGCCACATTTGCACAGCTAATAGATCACCACATTGCACGGCTAAAAGATCGTCACATTGCATGGTTGAAAGGTCGCCACATTTACACGGTAGAAGGATCACCAAATTTGTACGGTTGAAAAATTTCCACATTTGCAGGGCTGAAAGATCACCATATTGCACGACTTAAAGATCACCACATTGCACGGATGAAAGATCACCACATTTGCACGGTTGAAAGATCGCCACATTTGCACGACTGAAAGATCTCAACATTTTCACGGCTAATAGATTGCCACATTTGCACGACTCTGCCCACATTTGCACGGTTGAAAGATCGCCACATTTGCACGACTGAAAGATCGCAACATTTGCACGGTTGAGAGATCGTCACATTTGTACGGCTGAAAGATTGCCACATGCTACTGCATTCTTCATAGGATGAAATATCACCAACCTATCTAAAGGCATCATCATTCGGAGGCACCATTCTCATAGCCCGAGAAAACCATGTCATGGCCTGAGGATCCTTTCAATCTCTTGCATGTCATTATTCAAAGGCATCATGGTTTGGAGGTACCAATTTCATAGACCGAGAGCATCACTTCATAGCATTCGAATCCTTTATTATAAACTTTATGGCCCAGGACACCATGTTCTAAAGACGTTATCCTAACCATCCGAAGACAACATTCATTGTCCGATGGGAATTTGCATCAAATCTAAATTTACGCATAATGTATGCTTGTATTATTTATTTACAGGTAAACCGATAAGCAGCAACCGTCCTGGAAGGAGCATTTTTGCTCCAGTGCCTGCAACCACATCAAACAAAGCCATTACCATAATCTTATCACTCACCCTAACCGAAACATTGCGTCCGTTCTTAGAAAGTACCAACTGGCATACTCCGCTAGCAGATCCTGAACTACATACGGCCTGATTCTTGTAAAACCATGGATATGTAGGCATCTTAGAAGCCAGGGCGTGGCATATCTTCTTCAAACTATTTCGTTCGGTCAAAATTGATCATCATATCTGTACCTGACAACTCTTTCATCCTTCTCAAGTAAAGAGGGGCAACTGTTGATAACTAGTTTTTTCCTATATATATTATAATATGCTAAGTAGTTTGAAAATATCATATATATGTATATATAATGTATGTCCAAGTGTTTCTTTATTTTTCCTTAATTTTTAAATGTTTTTAAATCAATTTATTCCCCTATTTTATCCGTAAAAAACCAATTATAATTTCTAAAATTATCAATTTTGGTGATTCACTTGTTGAACTTTCATATTTATACTAAAATATATATAAGGAAATTTTTTCATATTTTTAAAAAATTATTTAATATTTCTTAAAGCTAAATTGCATAATTTCAACATTAGCCTCTTATAGGATTTAATTGCTTTTATGTTTATTAAGATTAAGTCCAGTATTTTTGAATGGTTAATTATATGTTATAAATCATTCTAGTTCTTTAAATTTATTTCCAGAAATTAATTTGCTATATTTTATAAAATAAAGAGGGAAAATGGCTATTTAGAATATAGCCAGATTTTATTTCAATAATAGCCCTAATTGAACCCAATTTGAACCCAATTTCCACTGGCCCTATTCCTTTTAAATCCGAGTCTTACCAATTTAACATACCCAACCAGGTCTATTACCTAACCCTTTCAATCCCAATCGTTGTTCATTTAGATCAACATCTCTCGTTCCCCCTTACCTTTTTAGCCCCAAACAACCCCAAAACCCTTTAATTTCTGACCCACCACAGCCCTTGATTCCCCTTCTCTCTCAAATCTCGCTGAAACACCTACAAACCGTAGTAGCCGGCATCAAACTACAACTTAATCCATGTCCTTCCGGGGTCATTTGAGACTTATACCAGCCTTCCATGGTTTCTATGTGTTTGGTTCTATGGTTACATGACCAGACATCAAAGGAGTTCGGTGCAGTAATTGATCAACTTGTGTTCATAGCCTTTCTCTGGCCAATCACGGCCTTTGGATGCGATTCCTTGATCTTTTCTAGTTAGATCGTTACCTTTCAAGACCTTTCTCATTTCTTTTGGGTTTTCTGAATCCCTAATCTCTAAGATCTTTCTAGTTCTTTCATGTTCAGCTTTAGATCTGTACTTGGTGTGACTTTCTTGAGTGTCTCTTGAAGGTTCTTTAACTTGCTTTCAAAACGGCTCTTTTGTTACATATACAAAATTCCTCGAAAGAGATATAGAGACTTATCATTTTCAAAAAACTAAATCCCCAAATAGGACTGGGGGTTAAAATTGCATACCATTAAAAGAACAAAAAAGAAGAGAAGTTATATGCCATAAACTTTCATTGAGGGGTTGAAGAAGGGTCTAAAACAGTATCACCAGCAACAGAAGGTTCGAGTGTCTTAGAGGAGTTGGAACACTCATTGTACCTATATCATCTTCAACATGCTCGAGAGTATCAGCCATGGGAGAAGGAAAGTCTTGGCATTGCCGAGTTTTGTCAATAGCCTCTTTTATCTTAGATAACTCAGTATCCTAGTTGAAACCTTCTTGGCTAGCTTCCACAAGGGTATCATGGCGTGTATTTAAAATCAGCCAACTCACTTCAATAGCAGTTTTGTCCTCAAGAAACTCATAATCTCTCTCCCAGTGATCAATCTCATTTTTACCTATTTATTCTTAGCCAAGGTAGAATCATTAGAAGCTTGCAAAGGAGCGAGTGAAATTTCTAAAAAAAACTAAGCTTATTAGAAGACTCAACGGAGATCTTCTTGGATCCGAGTAAGTGTTTGCACGAGTTCACCGGCGTAAAACTCTTTCTTACTTAGAAAAGACTTCAATTCTCTGATCTCTTCACTAGCATTGGAGAGTTGCTCAGAAAAAAAATGTCTTGAGGATATTTTTATCTTTGTCCGCTTTATTTGAAGAAGCCTTCTCAACAGCTAACTCTAAAGTCAGAACCTTCAACAGCTGCTCTAAGGTGCACTTGTTTTCTTCTAATGCTTCCATATCAATTTGAAGGCTTTCATATTGTTGTCTTCAGTTATCTACTTCAACATGATAATCGTGCATTAACTACTCCTTGTGGGAATCCTCTTCATCATTTATATGCCAAAAAGATTGATCAAAAGTGTGGGGGGGGGGGGGGGGTATGAACCTTAATAGGAAAAGGATATAATTAAGTGTGAAAGGAAACAAATACATTTAAAGATGAGTGCACAATTTCATTCATCCAAGTCAAAAAGTTGTAACTCTCAAGCTTGGATTTCTCAACTAGACCGATAAGAGGTATTAACCACACATCAACCCGACCTAATTTCCTCAAAAGATTACCATTGACAGGAACCTCGATGATAATTTGCTTCATAGCTCCACTTCCACATGAAGGATCGACCTTAGTATGAGGAACAATAGTAAGGGGAACTCTGGAAGTAGTCAAAATAGTTTGGAGAGGAGCAGTAACGGTAGCAGTAACAATTGGTAATGAAGATATCATGGGAGAAGGAATGGAAAATTAGGAAAGATGCACTTCATCAGAAACAAAGCCCAAATTGCATCTGTCAAACCCACGAGCAAAAAGTTGATCTTCAGAGAGCAACTATAGGGGTGTCATCATCCGAAACCACCATTGTGGCTTCAACAGGCTCAGTGATGGGAATAGAATGGGGAGGAGATGCTTCATCATATAAAAAGACACGTCTTGTGGCTCGAGGCCTTTTTATCAAAGAGCCGCCATCTTGTTCCTCCTCTTCTTCAAAATGTTTAATTATCGCAACCTTCCTTTTTGATCAAGAACTGTCATGACCTCAAACCGGACCGATCATGATGGCGCCTCTCATGAAGACAAGGCCAGCTGACACAACACCCATAGCAGCCCTTCAATCATAAAGAGTCATTTTAAAACCTTTAATTAAACAATATTTCATAATATAAGTCTGAATAAAATGCATAAATAACATACAAGCCCGACATCGGGGAGTCACTAGTCATGAGAATCTGTGAAGGTCTGAATGCAACAAGAAGTCTAAAATAATGTACTACATACAGTAATGGCAATTTGAGGAAGGGAGCGGTGCGACGAACATCATACAACCACCTTGCTAATTCGGATGACTCCACGTCTGAGCAAGTCAACAGCCGCTAGCGGGCTCCAATATACCTGCATCTACACACGAAGGGCAGGGAGTAACGTAAGTACCCCAAACCAGTAAGTAATAAGAGTAAATAAATACTGAGCAGTATAAGTGTAAATAAAATGTGAAAATAACATACAAACCCGACATCGAGGTGCCACTAGTCATATGCATCTATCAAGGTCTAAATGCAACAAGAAGTCCAAAATAAAGTACTAAATATAGTGATAGCAATGTGAGGAAGGGAGTAGGTCTACAAACGTCATGCAACCACCTTGCTAACTTTAATGATTCCGCGTCTGAGCAAATCAACACTCGCTACCAGGTTTCGATATACATGCATCGAGGTTTAGGGAGTAATGTGAGTACTCCAACCTAGTAAGTAATAAGAGTAAATAAGTGAGCAATAGGAAATAATGAATCTTCATTCAGGTTAGGCTCAATAAACACGACATGCTTTCAAATCATAATGTGAGTCAATCTTCCCTTTTAAAATCCATCTTTTAGTAAAAATCATTTTGAAATATTTTCCAGCAGTTTCAATAGGTTCAATACCATTTAAAATAATAAAAGAGATTAAAGCCATAATCTCTATGGACACTTCATAACATAAAATAGCCTCTCGGGCAAAAACAGTAATCATATACACTTCATAAAATAAAAACCTCGATGGAAATAACCAAATGATAAATTAGTGATTAATTTCTGAATAGCTCATAAATCCCAGTTTAAATAAGAGTTGTTTTAAAACATTTGCTCGACATTTAGGCAGAGGTGATCAATATAAAAATGAGTGAAAACAGTCACTAATTCAACATATTCAATAGAGACTCACATTAAAGAGGAGTGATATCAACAAGTTCACCAATAGGCCTCTCAGGCAAAGCATCACTCATGTGCATGTGTATATATCTAATATCTCTTGGGCTAGATTCTCTATCACTCGTGACTCATATCTTACCAATCAATACTCGCACTCAACATTCATGATAAATATGTACCATATAGTAACTGTTGCGGCATGCAGTCCAATCCGTATGTTGTTGTAGCATGCAACCCGATCCATATATATCATCGACGGTGCTCACTGGGGTGTGCAGACTCCGAGAAGGGCTCATATAGCCCAAGCGCTATACCGTTGTGGCGTGCAACCCGATCCAACATATCGGTGCGACGTGCAACCCGATCTATATAAGTATTGTTGCAGCGTGCAGCCCGATCCCCCCCCCCCCACACACACACATATATATATATATATATATATATATATATATATATATATTGCTGTGGCGTGCAACCTGATCAAACGATGTATAATCCTCAACTAGGCCCTCGGCCTCTCTCACTCATTAACATTACCATCAGACTCTCAGTCTATATCTGTCATCAATCTCACCATCAGACCTTCGATCTATCTCTGTAAAACATGGAACTCAGCCAAAACAGTTTCCACACTTTTAAAAATATAGTGATAAAGCCGGATCTGAATAATAAACAGGTAAAACATGACCGAGGATATGTTTTCAAACAAGTAGAGTAAGGAAAGATAGAAACAATTCCCCTAAAGGTCTCAACAAGTCGGCACAAAGCCCCAAACATGGCATACAACCAAAAATATAATAACATTCAAACAATGAACTAACAAATACGCATTAAAATAATCGTTAGGGATGGATTATTGCAAAATCCCCAGCGGCGCTCTACCCCACGCTTGTCCTCTAGCGTGTAAGTCACCTCAAATTAATATAACAACATGAAATCCAGTTTTTCAGACCCTTAGGATAGTATTTACAATCATTACTTTACTTGACCTGGCGAAGTCCCTAGCTCGCGACGCCTTTGTCCCTCAAATTAGCCTCCACGCACATCGAATCTATCAAAAATCGGAGCGAATACATCACAATATGCCAAGGGAATAAAGCCCAAGCGAAAACAATCAATAACGAACACAAATCCCAAAATTACAAAAACCTGAGCCTCGGGCCCACTTCTCGAAACACAGAATTTTTCAGATCAACAGGTTCCTTATCCTTCCACGAGTTCATACATACAAAAAGTTCTAAAACCCGACCTCAAATGGTCTATCAAATCTTAATTTAAAAGTCCAATTTCTCAAGCCCTAGTTCTTTTATTTTAGGCTTAGTTTCCATGAATGTATAGGTGGATTTCACTATAAAAATGAGTATTGAGGTCGAAAATCTTACCTACAGATGATTCCCCTTGAATCCCTCTTCTATTAGCTCTCACAAGCTCTAAAATTGACAAACAATGAAGGAACTTAACCTCCAATTTGTGGAAATGGGCTTTTAAAACATTCTGCCCAGCACTAACTTTTACTTAATCGCGATATCTGAAAATCCCACGCGATCTCAAAGCACAACCGACAATTACACAATGCGATCGCGTACTCCCTCACGCGAATGTGGTGCTTAGAATCTCCCAAGTACGCGATTGCAAATGGTGACATGCGACCGCGATTGATAGCAATGCAAAACTGCGCGATCACGACCTGATCTATGCAAATGCGAAGAGAATACCTGGATGCCCCTAAAATAACTCTATGCGATTGCGAGTCTCCTCACTCGATCGCGGAGCTAGAGCAAAAATCTGCAATTTTTTAGAATTTTCCAAACATGAAATGGTCCGATTGACCACCGGAAACTCACCCGAGGCCCTCGGGACCTCAACCAAACTACCAATAGAATCCATAACATTTTTCAAGATTATTCCAAGCATCAATACACATCTGAAACATCAAATTACTCAAAACCCATCGAATTGAAGCCTAAGTTTTCAAAAACATCCGAAATACGCTTTCGATCAAAAACTCAACCAAACCACGTCCGAATCACCTGAAATTTGCACGCACATCACATATGACATAACGAAGCTATAGAAACTCTCAAAATTCCATTCCGACCCTCAGATCAAAATCTCAAATCATAATTCACCCAAATCAAGCCTAATTCTACACCGGACCTCCAAAACCAATTCTGATCGGGCTCCTAAATCATAATTCACCCAACGAAGTGAGCTCACATACAAATAAATCAACTCTTTGTCAAACCTTTCAAATTCATTCCGATTTTTCTGAAACCAAAGCCAACGATCTACATCAATCATGATATATTACACGGGTCAAGCCGTCCCGGAGAATTGGCGATCAAAGTGCAAAAGCTCAAAACGACTGGTTGGGTCGTTACATCCCCCCCAACTTAAAAACACGTTCGTCCTTGAACGTACCCATAGTTATTTTAGAAGCCAACCACTAGCTTAATAACCATTCCATGAATATAGCCAGGGGTGATCCCACGTCACCCTATCCATAGAGGTTCCATGACATATTTTAACAGAAATTACATAATCCAGTCTAGCCCATAAATCATAGAACCACATTTTCTCTTCTAAAAGCATCGATATGATTAAAACCTCACACCCATAGTCTGAGTAGGCGCAAACCAACTGCAATAACCTATGCCTGCAACCTCAAGTGCAATTACCTAATTTACCACATAACTCAAACGCTCACAGCGATAACTTATAATCACAGAAGCTGCACATAACAACCGAATACTGAGAGAAAACCTCTTAATAACTAAAGTCTCATTTCAACACTGATAAATACTGCAAGTGGTAAATGAAAGACGCGATAAACCATAACCATTTTTTCTCAGGTCACCCATTCATGAAGCCACTTCTCCTCTGATGAATACCATGGAAATCTCTGACCTGAATCCCGATATTTATCTATCAAATATGTTTAAATCGAACCCGTTTGTATTCATTAAGGACCCCAACAATCTCATCTAATCCAACACAATTACTCTAGCGACATGGCACATCAAAATAGAATAAAGCCACAACTTGCGCAGTCTGCGCACCGATAAGCAACAATCCGAGCATACTCACATCATGAAACTAACTCAATTGAAAGAGCTGTACCTCAAGCTCACCAGTACAATCACAACACATGGTTGAGAACCCGTCTCACATAATAGAAATAGAACACACTAGTCTAACCTACAAGGTCATATTTCCATATAGCTTCGCTACCATGCTCGATCCTATCCAAATACTGCTCCACATAGAATACCTCAAGTCATTATGCACGAAATCGGCAACCACGCTCAATTGATGTATGGAATTAAAGCAAATCGTTACACTCACGGTGAAACAAATGAAATACGCCATGCAAACCCCATAGGACATAACAATACGTCATTCATCAAGCAACTACCAATTACTCTTCCCGCTCGACTTCTGTTATGAAATTACGATAGAACCGCACCATAGGTGCCTATAACCAACATATCATAATATCTCACAACACAGAAAAGTAACTCATAGATCCCCTAATTGCTCATATTTCAAATAAATCGAGTCAACACATCCTTCGCCAACAGGAACTCGAAATCAACAAAATCATCTCGATGTCGGACACATATCTGTATAGGTCTACTAATGGACCACTCATCAACTCCAGCTACACACAACAAATAAATAATCATTCGAAGGTCCACAATGACTCAATCATAGCACATACTAAGATCTGACTAACTTACCCATATTTTGCCATCCACAACCATAAGCTAACCTCCATATGAGACTTCTAATCTCCAAGTCCATAAAACACGCTAATTACCATATCTGATTCCAATTACGCCACTCACATATATAAATCACCTCTAGTACTAAATCATTCCATGAGAAATACTCTAAGATTCTTCCGCGCTTCTAAACAAACTCTAATATCAGTAATCGGTCTAACAAGAAGTGTTGTAATACTACCAAAGTACCATCAACTTAATCACATTGCCTCTTTCTGAAACATATACCCTTGTAAAATTACCTCAATTAGCGTTACCATTTCCTTAATCATCAGAAGATCATTTCTCAACTCATTTGAAGCTCATTTCTATATTTATTTCAAATTGCTCGTGCTGCCTAAGAATTTATGACCTCCTATTCAAATCTTAACTATGACCTTACACATGAAAATATCAATCTTACACAACATACCGCATAAACCGTGCAGTCCGAGGATAACATGAAAACTTTATCTTCCTTCCGAGTCACAAACACCTATGCATTCAACTAGTCAAGAATATTCCATTGGTCACATCTAGGAGAAAAATTACTATACATCCCATGCTCTGCATGCCCATAGAAAATATACGTCTCCAAACCACAATATAACCCATCAAGAACTCTCTGAGTTCCTTTTGCACAAATCGGACCAGTCAGGACTGAATCCTTCCAACTTGATCAAGCTAAGCAAGGCATCAAAACCTAAGAGCATTGCCGCAAAAGACTAGTAGAAACTCATTACCTCGAACACACACAAGGAACTAATCATATCCTTCCCTTGCTGGTCCGATATACTATCATGCTATTTCATCTTCAACTTGATATTCCCTCTTGTTGTTGCACCACAATTCATCAATACTTCACTCTGAAGAACTTCTTGTGAATCTAAATCTATTACCTTTACCTTCATGTTACGTATAAAATCCCATAATTAACGTAGAAACATTGCATGTCTTGAACCCTTCCAATGAAAACTCAATTTCTAGTCATATATATGACTTTAAGATACCCAATTTCTACATGTAGAATCATGAACACATTAGAACCACTCTCTAGGGTCATTCTCTCTATTAAAACTGCAATCAACTAGATCAACATAATCGAGCAACAAGTGCCTCATTGGCACTTTAGACATTGCACCATATAACCTTATCATAGTCAACAATTTTCCTTTACCTAAGCCATCATGAAGCTCAGTCTCTGCACCCCAGAACTAATCCACCAGCATGCCTCAACCGGAACTAACCTAGCACATAATTGTACAATCAACCAATCAATAGCAACTCCCCAACTTGGCGCGAAGCCATAGATCAAAACACACACAATAATTCATAACTCAAACACTTTATTGATGCCATAATATCATAGTGATATTAAACTCAATCCTTCATAAGCTCGTGAAACACAGACCATCTGGTACTTTAAATCTTTTGCAAATCTCGCATTCATCCTCGCAACAGTCAAGCGCACTCTCTTAAGCAACCCAAATTTAAATTTCAACACATATTTTTCACTTGTAAATGAGATCTTCTAACATACAACAGAAGGATCACACCACTTCAGAACATAACCCACCTGTTTTGCCTTCAACTAACATTCCTGCACACCTTCCACCGTCACAAATATTATGCAATCACTTAGCCTTCCTAAGTCTGAAGTTATGTCGTAACATTAAATTTACTTCACTCCCAACTACAAAACATGAAAAGATTTTTCATACACCCATAACTCGAGGCTATACCTCGAATCACGATGTAATTCAAGCACCTAATAGTTTTTCTATCCTCTAGCAGACCCTTCTCGTCGTTTTCCAAATCATATGAATATAACTCGCAGTACTAAAATACTCATCATATAGCTATCCAGACATGATTCCTACTAATAGGGACAATATCGTACCTATAATTTCGAAGCACATACTCACACAATCAGCACTTAGTGCACAAGCCATAAGCAAAGATTTGGCCTCAAGTCCTCTGGTCTGGCCCAACATCAACTCACAGAGATCACATCTGGCCCTTTGATAGAAAATTACAAGCCATTAAGGCACATTTGATACTGTGCGCTCATGCGTGCATACGAACGCGTGGAAGGAATTTCAAGGAGTCCCTTTTCAAGCTAAATCAAGGACGCACGCTGAGAATTCAAGAATATGAAACTTTCCTAAAGGTTCCGAAACCTCTCTAGGATAAATACAGACGTCTCTGTACCAATCTGCGAGACTCTACTAAACCTGCTCATGACTCGTGAGACCTAGTAACCTAGGCTCTGATGCCATGTTGTCACAACCCTAAACTGGCCCGATCGTGTGCCTCTCATGAAGACAAGACCAGCCAACGAAAAACCATAGCAACCCTTCAATCATTAAATGTCATTTTATATATTTAAGTGAATAATATTTCGTAAGATAAGTGTAAATAAAATGTGAAAATAACATACAAACCCGAAATCGAGGTGCCACTAGTCATAAGCATCTATCAAGGTCTGAATGCAATAAGAAGTCTAAAATAAAGTACTAAATATAGTGATAGCAATGTGAGGAAGGGAGAGAGTCTACAAACGTCATGCAGCCACCTTGCTAACTTTAAGGATTCCGCGTCTGAGCAAATCAACACTCGCTACCTGGTTTCGATATACCTGCATCGAGGTTTAGGGAGTAATGTGAGTACTCCAACCTAGTAAGTAATAAGAGTAAATAAAGAATGAGCAGTAGGAAATAATGAATCTTCATTCAGGTTAGGCTCAATAAGCACGACATGCTTTCAAATCATAATGTGAGTCAATCTTCCCTTTTAAAATCCATCTTTTAGTAAAACTCATTTTGAAATATTTTCCAGCAGTTTCAATAGGTTCAATAAAATTTAAAATAGTAACAGAGATTAAAGCCATAATCGTTCCCTCGGGCAAAGAATAGTTCGTAAAACAGCCCCTCGACCAAAAACAATAATCATACACACTTCATCAAAAAAACTTCAATGGAAATAACAAAATGCTAAATCACTGATTAATTTATGAACATCTTATAAACATCAATTTAAATAAAAGTTTTTTAAAAATATTTGCTCGACATTTCAGCAGAAGCTCAATATAATAATGAGTGAAAACAGTCACTAATTACACATATTCAATAGAGATTCACTTTAAATAGGAGTGAATTCAACAAGTTTATAAACAGGCCTCTCAGGAAAAGCATCATTCATGTGCGTGTATATATATCTAATGCCCTCAAGCTATCCTCTCCATCACTTATGACTCATCTCTTACCAATCAATACTCGCACTCAACATTCACACTCAATAGGTACCACATAGTAACCACTGCAGCGTGCAGTTCGATCCATATATCATTGTGGCGTGCAGCCCGATCCATATATATCGTCGGCGATGGTCACTAGGGGTGTGCAGACTCCGTGAGGGGCTCCTAAGACCATAGCGCTATATCGTTGCGTCGTGCAACCCGATTCATGTATATATATATATAAATGTATTAATGCAGCGTACAGCCCGATCCAGAGATGTACAATCCCTACAACTAGGCCCTTCGCCTCTCTTAGTCATCAATCTCACCATTAGACCCTTGGTCTATCTCAGTAAAATAGGGAACTCAGCCCAAAGAGTTTCCACACTTTTAAGAATATAGTGATAAAGTCGGATTTGAATACTAAACAGGTAAAACATGACTGAGGATATATTTTCAAATAAGTAGAGTGAGGAAGGATAGTAAAAATGCCCTTAAGGATCTCAATAAGTCGGCAAAAAGCCCCAGACATGTCATATAGCAAAAAATATAATAACATTAAGCAATTATCTATTAAATACGAATTAAAATAATTGTTACGGATGGACTAGGTCTAAATCTCTAGTGGTTCTCTACCCCACGCTCGTTATCTAGCGTGTCAGTCACCTCAAAGTAACACAACGACATGAAATCCATTGTTTCAAACCCTTAGGATAGTATTTACAATCATTACTTTCCTCGAACCGGCAAAGTCCCTAGCTCACGACGCCTTTGTCCCTAAAATTAGCCTCCATGCACATTGAATCGATCCAAAATAGGAGTAAATACATCACAATATGTGGACACAAATCAATAGCGGACACAAATCCCGAAATTACCAAAACCCGTACCCCCGGCCCACTTCTCGAAACTCAAAATTTTTCACATCAACAGGTTCCTTATCCTCCCACGAGTTCATAAATATCAAAAGTTCTAAAATCCGACCTCAAATGGTCTGTCAAATCCCAATTTAAAAGTCCAATTTCTCAAGCCCTAGTTCTTCAATTTTAGGCTTAGTTCCCATGAATTTCTAGGTGGATTCATGGTAAAAATGAGTGTTGAGTTCGAAAATCTTACCTCCATGTGATTCCCCTTAAATCCCTCTTCCATTAGCTCTCCCAAGCTCTAAAATCGACCTAAAATTGAGCAACTTAATATCTAATTCGCGAAAATAGGCTTTTAAAACATTTTGTTCAGCACTAAATTTTACTTAATCTTGATCACGAAGAACATCCCCCACTTACACAACGCGACTGCGTACTCCCTCGCAAAAACGTGATGCTCAAAATTTCCCAACTACGCAATCGAAAATGATGACACACGACCACAATTGACAGTAACACAAAACTACGCGATCGAGACCCTATCTATGCGAGAACGAAGAGAATACCCAGATTCCCTTGAAATAACTCTGCGTTATAGCAAAGAGGAAACATATGCAGCAAAGATGGAACTAAAACCTGCTATTTCTGTAATTTTTCCAACATGAAATGGTCCGATTGACCACCCGAAACTCACCTGAGGCCCTCAGGACCTCAACCAAACATACCAAAATAATTCATAGCATCATTCAAGCTTGTTCCAATCATCAAAACACCTCATACAATGTCAAATTACTCAAAACTCATTGAATTCAAGCCTAAGTTTCCAAAAAATTCTGAAATATGCTTTCGATAAAAACCCAACCAAACCATGTTTGAATGACCTAGAATTTTCCACACATATCACAAATGACATAACGAAGCTACAGAAACTCTCGAAATTCTATTCCGACCCTCAGATCAAAGTTTTACCGATCAACCAGAGTTCACCAAAATACTAACTTCGCTAATTCAAGCCTAATTATACACCAGACCTCCAAAACCAATTCTGATCACGCTCCCAAATCATAATTCACTCAACGAAGCTAACCAAATAATAAAAAATTCCAATCCGATCTCATATACAAATAAATAAACTCTTGGCCAAACGTTTCAAATTTATTTTGATTTTTTTGAAACCAAAACCAATGATCTACAACAGTCATAATACATTACAGGGGGCAAGCTACGCCCGATAACTTGCGATCAAAGTGTAAAATCTCAAAACAACTGGTGGGGTCATTACAAGAACCCAAGATTATCTCTTGAGCTCTTCTAAAAGAAACTCTAGAAGGTACAACAACATTAGTGCTTATACCTCGAATCGGAAATCCTAATAAAAAGAAGGAACAAAATAAATTCCAAAGGAAGAAGTAAATTAAAATACGAAGGATATAAGAGAAAAAACATTTACCAGGAGTCTTTATTTTCCAACCAAAGCGGTGAGAATTCCAGGATATACCTTCCATCGGAGCAACATTCAACAACTTTCCTATCCAACCACGGAAATTGAGAATCTCATCAATAGTTCCATTGGTTTCTGGAAAAGAAGAGAAAGTTAAAATTTTGGAGAACAACATTGATATGAAAAGTTATGAAAACAAAACTTATGTGCAAAATTCCACTTCTAAGGGAAAAAACATTTTCTTGACCCACTAGATCGACAGAGGGGGTAGCAACAAACCTAGCGTACCAACCATAGTCTTTTTCATCCTCGAGCCTAATCAGCACTCTCTTACTTCTCGCTACTAAAGTAAAATTCTCTTTGCGAAAAATTTTAGGAGAGTAGAGATGAAACAAGTGAAAGAAAGTAAAAGGCTAACAAACCATTGTTGATACCCAATTTTTTTCTATGTATTTTTTACATACAAATGCTTTCAAAATAGCATATATATATATATATATCCATATATAAGTATGCCCAAGTTTTTTAGTATTTTTCCAATTTTCTAAAGATTTTTAAAATTAATTTATTTTCCATTTTAGTGGTACAAAAATCAATAATTAATAAAAATTATCCTTTTTGTGAATAATTTATTTTATTCCCATAGTTATGCAGAAATATATGGAAAGTAATTTTACTCATTTTTACAAATTTATTTGATATTTTAAAATCTAAATTACATATAATTAAAATTCTAGCCTATTTCAAGATCTAATAGCATTTTATAATTATGAAATTTATTGTTATATTTTTAATATTTAATATTTATATATTATTAGTTGACTCAGTACCTTTAATTTATTTTCAAATCATTTTACTATGGGAAAAAACTTGCTATTTTAAATCTACCCTTATTTTATTCAAATTATAGCAAAAATTGGCCCCCCTAATTGGCCCAATTTCAAACCCCTAACGAACCGGCCCAATTTCAATATAACCCGACTCCCAGCAAACTAATTAAACCCACCCGGCCTCCCCTTTAAATCCAGGCCTTTGATCATTTTGATCAACGACCATAATTTCCCCTTTCCTTTTTAATTCACCCACACCCCTAACCCTAACTCATTTCACTCAACGCCGCCTTTGAAGTCCCTCTCCTCTCAAACTCTCTCAAAAGTTCTCGAAACCCTAAAGTCTTCTACCATTTTCAACTTCAAACTCGCTGGAATCTGTGGCCTCTCAAGCTATGGATGGCCTACACTCATCTCCCTCTGCTCTTTAATGATTGGTGTTCGAACTTTTGATGTCTGACCTCGAAAGTGTCCATTCAGGTCTTCGCCGATTCAAGGTCCTGCGACCATCTCTGGCCCTGCTATGGCATACTACGGTATTTTGAGCCTGGTTTTGACCTTTCCGACCAAGATTGAACCTTTTCAAAGACTTTCGTGTTTTAAGGGTTCTTCTGAAATTCTAGCTACTCGAGGTTTTCTCTAATTGTTTCTTAGATTTGTTATATATTTGTGCGCTACTTGAGTTTTTCAACATTTTTTTCAATTTTTCTTTCAAAAATTACTTCGCTTTGATTTAGCGTTTATGAAAAGTTCATAATGTTTCTCCGACTTTTCTTTTCCTTTTTCTGTGTGTATATTTGTCACGCATGTACTTCTACTGCGTTCTTATGTTTTTCAACTATATATGTTCTTCTGTACCTTATCTTTCTACTGTGTTTCCACAATATACTCGCATGTTCATCCTGTTGTGTTTTTCCTATATGTCTTGTTGATTCACTTTTCTGGTATTTTGTGCTCTCCTAATATATATTTTTGCTACTAAGTTCTTAAGTTCTTTATTTGTCTTTTATTGGACCTTTGTTTGATTTCTCTCTAAGTATTATTCTTCTACTATTTTCTAGGATGCTATACTATCTCTCCTCTCTTCTAAACCCCATTTGAGTCCCAGCTTTTTCTTAAAAATGTGCCTCATATTCTCAATATGCTTCAAATCAATTTCTTCACTCTGTTATTTCAAACCTGCTTTTATATCTGTTAGTTTCCTCACGAGTATTTGAAAGCAATCTCTGAGCATGTATCAATTACTTGCCTCCTGGTCTCTGTATCTAATTCAAAATGGAAACCCTTGGATTTGGGGGTTTTACCTTGTGTTTAGACCAGGGTTCTACTTTGGAACCCTTGACTCTTTTAGACTCATTCTGAGTCTATGAGATGAGTTTGAATCTCTTTTTTCACGACTCTGAACTTTTAAATTCTTCTATTGATTCGCATAATAGTTCTTCGTGTTTAAGTGTGGATGTATGCTTTTATACATGTGATAAATTTTTTATTTTGAAAAGGTTTTCCAATTTATGATTCAGAATATTTTTTTCTAGATTTAATTGATTAGTACTGATTTTCCTTAAGTCAAGATCATTCCCATCTTCCTTAACTTGTTTATTCACATGAAATCTCCAATTTATGATTTTATTGGCTATTTCCTTATTTGTACAAACCGTGTATTATTAGACTCTTTCCTTAAATAAATCTCTATGTATTTACCCTTCTTGTGCTGCTTTGGAGAAGTGTCTGATCAACCTCTTTCCTTAATAATTTTACACGTTTGATATTAGAATCCTTTTGACTAAAAGGAAACTTGTGTAATTGATTAACAATTGATTTTTGTAATTAATCTCCCACCTTATTTTTTTTAATACACTAGGCGAGTGCCTGGTGCTAGATTTTATTAATAACTGGAAGAAAATTACAAACACTTAGGAAAAGTACAAATAAGGGGGACATTATCACCGGTATTGTTACGCACAAATCGGGCTAACCTTACCGTGCTAATCCTATTGAGGCTTGGCAACCTTACTTATAAACAAGAATGCATAAAATAAGAACATGACACGACTAAATATTTATGATCATCACAGAGTTTATAACATACTCTGTGATGAGATTACAAATGAGGATACTAAAAAAGTGGTAGAATAACATGTAGTACCCAGTTGATTGTTGTCCCTTATTTTCCAATCTTGTATAACCTTCAAGTTGTATTTCTATTTCATTCTCCTCTAACTTGTTCAAAAAGTATTCAAGAATCATCTTTTATTTTTTGAACGATTGGACTTTGATGACGAAATTGTAGTAGCCTGCTTTTGTTTGGCCGCTCTCATTGGAATTTGCCTAACATTTGGTTTCTTTTCGGACCATGTTCCATTTTTCATCAAGATAGCACCTGACTTACTCGTTCCAATGTGGCCATTCGCAATTTTGGAGGTGTATCTAGGAAGTGAATGCATGTGGAAATAGTGGGCTTACTTGGAATGAAATCTGGAGCCTCCCACTTGATCTTTGATTTTCCCTTTAAAGAGTTTTCAAGATATGGACTTTGAATTTCATCCTTGATTACTCTTTCGACTCGATGATTTTCGAAAAGAAAGAGTTGTTTCAGCATATTTTCCCCCTACCTTTTCAAATTTGCACAAAAATGTCGATGATCTTTCCACTTAGAGACATCGCCAGCAGCTATATCTTTAGTAGTAATCATACTAAGTTTTGTTTGAGCCCGTTCATTCACATTATCCTGGTAATTACATCCAGTTAAATGTCGATCCTCAGGACAGCTAGGAACTGCAGCAACTGCCTGTGTTGACTTCTCATGTGGTTCACAGTCTTCTCATGTGCTGTCTTCATCGAACAATCCCTCTCTCCAGGGCTCTTCATCGTCGTATTCTCGTTGGTCTTCCCACAGTTTTGATTTAATGACCATGTCCCTTATCTTAACAGTTGGAGCAATATGGTTCTTGGCAGACTGCAAATTCTGTCCAGTGCTAGTTCCATATTCGCTGTTAACATTGGAGAGTGCAGAGAATGAATTTGTAATTGTATTTGAAGCTGGACTGTTATCTGTGCTTTGCATTTTGTTTTTGGATTTTGGAGATGACTCTCTGATGGACTTCGATGAGCAGTTATTTGCAGTATGTTGTGCAACTTTAAAGTTTTGTTGATTATCATCCGAAAGTTGTACCTCTAACCCTCTACTGGATAAAGACTCAATTGAAACAGCAGTTGTTTTATGTGTGAATGAACTCACATTGCTTTTTTTAAAACTATCTGGCTGATTTGAGATATCCTGTGGAATTGACTTCTGCTCATTGTCATCCTCTGGAAACCTTGCCGTTAATTGAGTTACAGCTCGAGCATAATGTTTTTGTCCAGTTTTGTTTGAGTCATCCTTGATAGTAGAAACTGTCGACTTCTCTCTTGGTTGCACAGTCAAAACAGTCTGATCTGTGTCCAGGGCCTCCATATTGTTCCCATTTGCTTGACCAAGCATAGTAGCATTGCCAATGTTAGATATCTGCTTAGTCTGCTGCTGTTCAATGAACTTCTGTTTGAAACTTTTTGCCTTAAATTTTTCTTGCTTAGTAGATGGATCTGCAGGTTTCCAGTTTGAAGTCATTTTTCCATTTACTGCATTAACAGATCCTAGATGCTGCAGATTGCTCCTGTGCTGCTGTCCTTCATGACCAAACATCTGCCCATTCTTTGCACTATGACTGATATGGTTTACATTGCTTTGCATTGTCCCGGCGTTATCTACATTTGATACTATCTTTTCATTATCAACCATACAATGCATTTTCAATGGAACAGTGTTCTACAGTGTACAAACAAAGTCAGAAACACCCTTTATTATTGGCAAAGTTTCTGCAGATGTAGCAGCTGACAAAACTTGCTGCTGTACATTGCCCTTGAAATGCTGTCCATCCCTTTCGACCAAATGCTCAGCCTGTGCACTATTATTGATATAATCTGCAGAAGACTGTTTTTTCCCAGTAGAATCAACATCTGATCGAGCATGAATTGTAGACTTAAGATTGTCCAAATTCTTCACCTCCTTCATGGAGTCAACTGAAGATGCTATATGTGATACCTCTGCCATTTCAGTTACTGCAGCAGTCTTCAAAATTAAATGTTGATCTGTATCAGTCCTTTCTATCAAAGAAGTTTGAGAAAACTCATCATTCTGTTTCATAACATCTTGTACAGCTGAATCAAAATGACCAAAATTCTCATTCAATACTGCATTCTTTTGTGAAGTCACTGCTTCTGCTGAATGAGCAATGTGCTGTGCGACTTTTGTTAATTCAACTCCTGAATTATTAGCTTTTTCTTGCAAATCCTTAGCTCGTTGTCCAGCTCGTTTACCATTTAGAAAGTCCCTTGCATCCCCTTGTAATTTTTCAACTGCATTCCTCTATCACCACATCAGATCAGTAACCACATTATCCTCTATCACCACATCTGCTCCGGCTTTTTCTTTTCTGATTCTGCAGGCCTTTACATCGTGCCGTTGATGTTTGTAGTAAGAACAGTACTTTGGAGATTGTCAAAAACAATTTGTTGATGTAACTCGAAAGATTTACCTGAAACAGAATCTAAAATCTGCAGCATGACCTTTTTTGGATGTTTATTCAAAAGGTCTACTATAACCTTAACTCTTGCCGCGCTAGGTCTCATTCTGTCGTGTGTCGCCTTGTCAACAGCAAGAGGTTTTCCAACAGCTGAGGCTATAGACATTAATGATCTCTTAGCAAAGAAATTTGGAGGCAGGCCTGGCAGTGATATCCACACGACTGCCATCGATGTCTCTTCCCTCGGATTAAAACCTGAAAGACCATGGAAATGTTCTGAAGAAGTATTCTTCGCCTATGGATTTAATATATCCAGTCGACTTTGAAAGGAAGCGAACATAATCATCGTACAGATCAAATATGATTAACAGATGCCGAAATTCCAATTGTCCAACATTACAGTGACCTTGAACATCAAATTGCGACGAGAACATCTCTCTCACTTCCGCTAAATCAGGTCTTCCATAAGAGAATTTTAGAATAACTGTCTGATGTAATCCTTCTTCCTTTGTGAATTTATTAACCTCTTCCATTGTGAATTGAATTATAGGTTCATCATGATTGTAAATAACTGGACATAGCTCTATTTTAGTCGGAGTTGGCTGTTTTGCTTGTACAGTTGAAGCATATGATTGTTTGAACTTATCATTTTAAACATAAGCCTCTCCCACAGCCAAAGGCTGGGGAGAGGTCCGCGCAGACATGGTTGCCGAGATCACTACACGATAACACAATTCAATTCATCCATTTTTCTAAGCTGCCGAGAACAGTAAATTGTAAAGATCTTGGAGAATTGGATGAAGATTTCGAAATGAAACCAGTTGGAGATTATTTGACAGCACGATGAACTAGTAGCTTTGAAAATTTCGAAAAGCTACAGGAAATCAAAAACTAGATTCAAGATTTAGAGAAATTGGCTATAGATTTGAGTATAAAATCTATTGGAGATTATTCGCAACGATAAGGGGATGTCGTGACACCAAAAGTGTGACAATCCACCACCAAATTCCGGCGATATACCCGATGAATAGTGATGGAAATACTATTCAGTGAATAGTTCCTAGAGAGAAGGCAGAGGATTTTATCTCCCACATTATTTTGCTTGCCTTCTACACCATAAAAAGGGCACAACCCCTTTCTCACTAACATACCTTGAGTTCGATACTATTTCAGACATTTTCAATTACACAACTCACAGTTCAACACTTTTACACACATAATCTCGTAGCTCTTCTGATTATTTCCTTGCAATTTGGATATACAAGACTGCTGCTTTCTTCTCTTATTTCCCTGAAACCTGTATGTTCTAATTTAGTTTTTAGCCTCATCCCAATGTGTTCATGTTACAGCTTCTACAATCCTATCTACGTTGCTATTTATGCTCAGCGTTAAATATGTGTGTTGTTCTCTTTGCATATGTTTCTGTTGTGCATCGTTGTACCCCCTATTCCCTTCTATGTGTTTGAGTTAAAGTTCAGAACATGGCAAAATCCAAATTGTTGCTCATGTCTGGACTTGATCTTTTAAGGGATCGTAACTCCCAGACAATGTGGCTAATAGGGTTGTTGGGGTGTGCCAGCATTTCCCAGAATTCCCTCTTTGCACTTACACTTTCTACTAGCTTCTATGTTCTACCCCCTCCTATGAGCCTTGCTTTGGGACCTTGAGTTCCCTCTGAACTTGGATATTTGAGGGTTGGCTATTCCATACTGCACTATGATTCAAGTTTGCAATATATTTGGGTGTGAGCACTGCCCGAAGTTTATTTGAAACTCTTAGGGAACTCAAACACATCCCAAATAAGAGAAAAGTTTTGGAATTTGATTTTTGGCGATTAGTTTATTTCATGTTTCACACAAGAAGTCTGAAATAGGCTTTCCTTGGTTGTAGTTTTAGTTCTCTGATGTAATATAATTTTCTTATTAATTCTGGGTTGTAATAATAACTTGTAATAACTATTGGGGCTTTTAGTAAATAGGGGAGGGTCAATCATGCATGCAAAGGGGTAGACATCATGTTCATAGGGAATATTTACACTTCTATAGTCATGTATCCCGTTCTCAACTTCTGCTTTTGCATCTCACATAGGGACCATGTATATAGGCTTCTTCATTTTTTCATATCATATAGGAAGCATTTATATAGGCTCATGTAATTCTGCATTATACAGAGACCATGTTTATAAGTCATTTCTGAAATGTTGCATGCCATATAGTTATTATGCCTATAGGACTTCCTGAATTTTTGCATCTACGTCTATCACTAGGCAAACCTGCTCATAGGTTTGAATAATAAACACCATGCTAGATATTATGCCTACATGAATTTCTGAATTTTTGGATATGCATCGACCACTAGGCAAACCTGTGTGTAGGTTTAAATAATAAACAACATTCTAGATACCATGCCAATAGGACTTCTATTCTCTTATTTCAACTATAAAGTGTTTAAAATCAACAATGCCTAGAAAGCATGCCTATAGGAGCAACCAATGAAATCAGAATCGTTCATTTGCTTATAAGTCTAAAATCAGTCGTAACCGTAACGACTGTCGAATTTATATTCCTGTAATTGATAGTTTCTTCTTTTCTGAAACTAGTAGATATCATGTCTATAGGTTTTTTTCATTTGACACCTAGGCAAGCCATAAGGTAACTTGTAAATTGAATCAGATTTTATCAATTCCAACCAGCAGGCAGGCCTTACTCGGGCTTCTTATCTGAAATATATAATAGATTAGTCTTGAACAACCTTTAAATTTCATTAAGACCATAACCTATATGTATAAAGCATGTTAAACAATCTGTCTTTAAGCTGAGGAGGCTTGTTTGAGCCTTTAATTATTATCTGTTTTCCCATATTTGCTCTACGTGTTTTAATTGTCGCCTTAGAGTTTTATCCTTTTAAAACCACAAAAAATCCCAAATCTCCCTTCCCTTTAGGACTAATAGCCCCAAATGCCTCCGGGGATGATAGGATTGGGGACGAGTAATAGCATGCAATAAGTAAAGTGAGACCATTCCGCATTAATACCTTAACAGGGTGGGAAATGGTATATATGGATATGATAATCACGCGATAACACCACGTGTATAAACGATTACCGGGTGTTGTGTGGGGTGATCCGTATTATTTATAAACCTAGGACCCCTCGCCCTTTACTTGTTTGTCTATTCAGAATTTCAAAGGATATTTTTCTCAAATTCTAGCTTTCTTTGACTACTTTTAATTTAAATTTACTTGCAACAATCATGTGAAATTTCTTCTCTTTTCTTTTACCCGTTTATTTTGAGCTTCAAAATTGCTTTTCTTCTTAAATTTCATCTTATTTAACTTCGTTTTAACTTCAAATTACTTGCAATAATTATGTGAAAACCCCTCTCTCATATTTGTAACGCTTATTTATCTACTTGTTATTTGAAAATAAAGTCACAATCATAGTATGCCGGGAACCACACTAGTGGATATTGAGGGGTGCCTAACACCTTCCCCTTGTGATAATTTCAAGCCCTTACCCAACATATGGTTTTCCAAATAAAGTTCTTCTTTGTGTCCTAATGCACTCAATCATTAGGTGGAGACTCTTCAATTCAAACCCAATCCCCAAAAGGAAATGAGTTGTCCTCCCAAATGTCATAAACCCGATTTCGCGAAAAAAGGGGGCTTGGTAACGTCCCGACTCCACTGGGAATTTTCTCTAAAGCTTTTACCATTTCATGCTATTTGTGACTTTATGCTTTATTTATATGACTTATTTAATGCCTTTGAGTGTTTATCTCCTTCTTCTACATCGAAACTAACTTGGGTCTTTGTCACTTTCTTTTATATCTCTTAATGCTTTCTTTTATCGCTTTCCTTTAATACTGTTGTAAATTATGGAGAAACTGTTGTAATTTTTACTTTATGAACATACAAATATATGACAACTTGATTTAATTATTTCAACTGTATATTCAACATCATATTCCACTCGTGCCGAAAAAAATACCATAGCAACGCTTATAATGACTGGTTGCACCCTTCCGATATTATCACCCCCTAAATTCAGAAAAGGCATATTTGAAGTAAAACCAGTCGATCAATGGTGTAGTCAACGGTTCCATGCCTTTCCAACTTGAGTTATCCGCTCAAGGGTACACGTCTAATACCATATAGAAACCCTTCTCCGTTTAGTTGTGCATGCATCATGATCAAACCTAGCCGAGTCAGTTATGTTGTCCGAATGATGACTCTTTAAGATAGCCTTGTCCAAAGTCCACCGGGTTTTCCCAAAACCAAAACGGATGCTACTACATTTCGTTCATTTATTTTGAGAATTAAATGCTTGTTATGCCAATTATTGATATTTAATAGTCGAGTCAAGAGGGGTAAAGGACCTAACACTCTTGTCTTGCAGAAATATGAGGAACGAAGTCCCCAGATTCGGCATTGTCACCAACATCCATCAAAAATTGCTAAATTGGTGGGAAGTTATTCATTTCAGTGATCAGACCCTTGTCCAGAAATACTTGGGAAATTTTACCTTCCCTTACGGAAGTCCAATCCAACAACAAAATCATAGAAGCCGCTACTTTATTCTGGGATTTTGATAGGTCTATGTTCCACTTCGGAGACATTGAAAAAATGACACCCCTGCTAGAGGAAATAGGAGGACTGGATGGTATACTGTGGGGCACTCCGAATCTATTAAAACCAGAAAATCACAAGGGTAGAAGTTTTCTCAAGATGATAGGTCTAAAGAAGACTCTTAACCTGCTTAAAGGAGTATTACATTCCATTTTATTATTTGTACGACAGGTACGGTCTCAACAAATCTTACTAAACTTATCTTGATGAGTTCTCCCTCACACCATTAGGACATATCCATCGGAGGGTCTTCATCTTTATGTTCTGCTTCTTGGGGATGATAGTGTTTCCCATGAAGAAAGCAAGGATCCATACCTGACTAGCCATGTTCACCAAAGCATTAATGGATGGAATTGGTGGGCAACCATTTAGCATAGTGACCATGTTCATCGCAGAAATATACCGAGCCTTGGAGAAGTGTCAACAGGGAGCCAAACACTTTGAGGATTGCAACTTGTTACTCGAACTCTCCTTCAACTTGTTATTCCAACTCTAACTCATGGAGCACCTCCAAAAGGGTGAGTCTCGGCAAGAATTCAGCATAAGGACTAGGACGATCATATAGCCTTCCATTAGCCAAGGAGGATGAACTACATGCCCAACAAGTTTGCTTAGCCTGAAAATGACAAAGGATGGGTAGAACTGTTTGAAAATCTAAAGGAGGACCAAGTACAATGGATCTTCGAATAGTTCCCCACTGATAAGTTCATTGCCCGATGTTAGGATGCACCATTTCTTATACTTATTGGTTTACGGGGAACTTACTCTTATGTCCCTGTTTGAGACAAGCTTGTAGAAAGCCGGTTATACCAATGGTTGACAAGATGAGTCACTTTCGGGCGAGTTTCAAGATGATGATATCCCTTACAAGTTCCAAGCTCAGCATATGTGGAACTACAAAATCTTTATCTGAAGGGACACTAGTGAGCCATACCGATACCATGCTAGTTATACTTCATGCTATCCCAGCTGGTAAGAAGACAATCACAATGGTCTGGGTCAACCCGAGCTTGCTCGATGTGACAGGATCATCGATGAAAAGTCTAAAGCGCAGTTCAAATACAACCAATTGCGTAAGAGGATTGGGGAATGCAAAAATGAGCACTGTCAAATTCAAGAAGCTAACCAAAAGCTGATTGAAGAATGGAAAGATAAGGCTGTCAGCGCTAATAAATGACTGGGTTACTTGGAGCGGGGTTTCGTAGAGCAGGAAAGGAAATTCATTAGAAGGGTCGAGGAATGCCAGAATGCTAAGGGAAATGAAGATGAGCACCTATCTAGAACCTACTTGCTGGTGGGACTTCACGAGTTGGTGCAGTTGTTTGAGGGAATCAAAGATGTCGAGTCAGGGACATCTTGGATGTAATAAGACCATTGACCACTAGTGACATCTTTATTTCCTATTATTCGGTGTCGTTTTGGGGTTTGTCTTATTTTCTATCAATAAAATAAGGCATTTATCATTATAAGCTCTCCAGATCAATTCGTCGCCAGGCCTACCTCGGGCACAATGAGGCTCCCAAATTAGGACACAATTTACATTCCTACACTATGTGTTTAAATGTCGCAGCATCATCTCTTATAATCCTTACTGACTTGTTACCTTTTTGTTCTTACTTTTGTTTGTTTCCCTCCCCAAAGGTTAGTTAAGGAGCCATGGCATCGTCATCATATTCCATAAGATCCAAGGGCCCTCCACCCACTCCTCCTCATAGTCCTATCAGAATAGGAACAAGGGAAATATGGAAGATTTGAGCAACATCAGAAAGGAAAACTCGGTAGAACGGGTAGAAATCATGTAGGGTACTCAGGGCTCCAGAAAAATACGTCCCAACTCGAGCATAAACTGTTGAAATTTCAGGAAGAACAAGATCAAGTGTGAAATTTGGAAAGTCTGTCATTTTCCCTCACCCCTCCAAAAGTTACATTCCCTAAACCTCTGAATCACATACCTCCACAAAACCATCCCGCTCCTCAACACCACTACAACACCTGCCACACTCCCAACAATGCTCTACTCCTTATCCTGGAACCTTTGAACTCTACAAATGGTCACTGCCACGCCCAACACAACACCTCCAGCTACGTGGAGACTGTGCCACACTCCACCCAACATATCTCAAGCACACCCGAATCTAATGATAAGGACTCTCTCATCAGAAATTTGCCGAAGAGCTTAAAAGGCTGACCACAAGAATTCAAGGCGTTGAAGGTAGTAAGGGAATTGAAGGGCTAAACTATGAAGATCTATGCATACATCTCGATGTCGAACTGCCCGAGGGGTACAAATCTCCCAAGTTTGAAATGTTCGATAATACAAGGGATCCCAGGTTTGCTTGAGAACACACTGCGATAAACTGGTCGTAGTAGGAAGAGACCAGAAAATCCGCATGAAGCTTTTCATGAGGAGCTTTAAAGGAGACACTCCATCTTGTTACATTAGCCAATACCCAAAGAAGTGGCCGAACTGGGTAAGTATGGTGTCCGACTTCATGGATAGATTCAGGTTCAACACAGAGAACGCGCCAGATGAGTTCTATATCAAAAACATGAAAAAGAAACCCACAAAAACCTTCCGCGAATATACTACTCGCTGGAGGTCGGAAGCTGCTAACGTCAGACCAGCCTTAGAGGAAGAACAAATGAACAAGTATTTTGTCAAGGCTCGATGTGAAGTCCTATGAAAATTTCAACTCAAAACCCAAATCTCGTAGTGTCTAGCAAGGGCCAAGTGTTAGAAACTTAGAAAATTTGCATTTTGGACCCTTAGAGCTGATCTATGCATTTAAAAATCAAGAATCAAACTTTTCCAGAAAAGTGCAAATATGTTATCTAGAATGCGATCACATATTAGGTATGCGAACCATTTTTCTACCGCAGAGTGAGTCAGTGTGTTAGCTAATTTGAGGTTGAAGATGCGGTCCATTACGCGATCGCATAACCGATATGCGGACGGCATAGTCGTCCCATAATTCCCTAAGGGATTTTGTGAAGGTTAGTTCTGTAGTGCATTATGCGACTGTATAATGGGTATGCAGACCATATTTACGTCGTATACTCAAAAAGAATGTCCAGATTTTAGGTGCCTTTTTGCAGTTTAATCTGCGGCCCGCATTTCCACTTTGCGATTGCAAATCTGACTCGGGGCTCCAATTTTTTCTATTTTTAACCAACCCCATCTATCTTTATATTTGGTATTATAGCTCATTTTTAGAATTTTATGAGCATTTCTAGAGTAAGAGAGAGGGGTCTTAGAGAGGGAAAGTTCTCCCCATCAAATTACTCTAATAAATCTTGCTAAATCCTTGAAGATAATCAAGTGAAGGCATCTAAATCTTCACCCTAAGAGGTAAGGCTTCATCACCTCAGTTCTTATTTCTACACTCAGCTATAAGGGGGTCAGTAGTGAGGAAATTCATGGGGCATAAGAATTGATTTCTTTGCATGCCTATCAAAACTTAGGGTATTGAGAAATAGTAAACTAAAAAGGAAACGTTTGGGGTATAAAATGATAGAAATCTCTCTCGAAAAGGGCCCTAAGATCATAATGCACCTCTAGTGTTCGATATTATGCTTGAACCAAGTTGGAATATCAACCTTGTCTCTAATTATCGGTTTAATTTATAATTCATGCATCATATATTGAAGTGATAAGAATTTCAAAAATTTGTAAATAGTAAGGTAGGCTATGCTGAGGTATGTATGGCTAAAACCCTCCTTTGATTAGAAATTGAGCTCTGTTGGCGTTACGAAAGTGTGGTAAGATTTGAATTGGTTAATGTATTGGTTGTTATTGTGCGTTAATGGATTTATAATTATACACGCATATACATGAAGAATGTGCCTCAATGATAGTAATGTGCCATTCCTGATATTTAAGGATGTGATGAATACAATTGTGAGTTGAAATGCTTAGGCTATAAGTCAAGATTGATATTGAGAATTTATCCATGCTGGTTATGTGCTCACTTACCTGTGCTTGCAACTTGAATTAACTTTGTATCTGCCTATGATCACAACTTGCAAGATGAATATTGAAAATGGAAAACGATGTGATGATGGTGGCCCTTAGTTCCTAGGAATTGATATGATATATGTGAAATAAAGATTCTGATGTGATGACTAATGGGAAAGGAAGAACACCTAGGTTAGGTGGCCTAGCCGATGGGGTCGTGATCGGACACCATACCATACACATAGTGGTAATGTGCTAATATTAAATCCTGAATAAGGGAAATAAAATAGTGATTGAGATATATGCCTCCAATGAGGCAACCTAGACGGTCTGGCTGTGATCGAACTCCGCTCAATAGCGGTGGTATTGAGAATAGTGATGAGCATACGATAAAAAAAGTCCCAAACTAAGTTATGGAAATTAGTTGAAAAATAATAGGATTTGCATACTTGATTTACGCATGAAACTTGCTTGATAGTTCATTCTCGTAAAATAGTATTTAGTTATACATGCTAGTACTATTCTGTGGTACTAAATTCCCTTTTGCCGGGGGCTCTACTTTTTTAAATGAATGTAGGTGGCTCCATAGAGGATAGTGCCGATCGTGTGTAGTGGAGCATCCTTCTTCACAATGTCTTGGTGTGCTCCTTTCTTCTCCAAGGGGTTATACTGTGTACCTTTTGTTATTGTGGACGTCCACTTTTGAGGTATAGACGGGGCCTTGTTTTCGGCATTGTTGTACTTATCTTTTGTACCCTTACAGGCTCTGTAGACACATGTGTGGGTTATGTACGGGTATTTGGGGAGTTTAGTAGCTATGTTGTAATTCTGCACTCAGGTATAAATTGTAATTCGATTAGAATCTTTGAAGCTAACTTATCTACTGTTTAATGTGGAGATGTGAAATGAACTAAAGATGTTAAATATACTATCTTTCCTTTCTAAACAAACGAAATCATGGTTTCCTTATTCATATTATGTTGGGTTTGAAGTTTTTGACAAGGCTTGCTCAGTTAGGTTCACTCGATTGAGCATCGGTCGCGCCGTCCAAGGTGGAGCGTGACAAACTTTGTATTAGAGCCTAAGGTTTTAAAGTGTCCTAGGATGTCTCGGAGCCATTTCTGGTAGAGTCCTTCTTATCAGTGTGTAGTCGATCACATTTATGAGTTTAAGGCTACTTGGGCATGTAGGAATAACATCCTTCTTTGATATTAAGGATTGTGCGATGAAACTGTTTCCTTCCTAACTAATGCATTGTTCTATCTTTCAGTAAAAGGCAATGTCACTCCAGGAGTGGCTGATGATTTATTTCTAAATTTTGCGGGTGAGGGTAGTCGCCCTACTATTACTCTGACGCATCCTTCTATTTCAAAGTAGACTACCCAGTTCCTAACCCTACGGAGGGTACCACTATCCCTCCCATTGATAACCTTGTCCCTCCTCCAGCCGTAGCTTCAGGTTTTGGTATTCCGGATGGGGATCTTAGGACAGCTATTCAGATACTGACCTAGTTAGTGGCCTCTCAGTCCCAGAGGACAAATATTATGCCTAATTCATCCAGCCAGTAAGGGGATTGTACTAGTTTTAGGGTAAATAGATTCCTTCAATTGGACCTATTGGTACCTACGGGTGCCAATCCGGAAGAAGACCCCCAGGATTTCATTGCTAAGATGCACAAGACCATCAGAGTGATGCGTGCAACTAAGACAAAGGGGGTGGAGTTGGATTCCTACCGTTTGAAAGGGGAGGCCTATTTGTGGTTTTAGTTGTGTGATAATCAAGTGAGGAGGGGCTTCCTAAAGCGAAGTGGAGTGAGTTTGTAGACGCCTTTATAGATCATTTCCTGCCCGTTAAGATAAGGGAAGCCTATGCAGCAGAGTTTGAAAATTTGAGGTAAGTTATTAGAAGTGTGTGGGAGGACCACATGGAGTTTGTTCGCTTATCAAAGTATTCCATTCATATGTTTCCAACAATGGATGTCAGGGTCGCCCGTTTTTCCAGGGACATAATTCTTTTACCATTGATAAGGTTTCTACGGTTGCACCAAATTAAGATATGAATTGTGGGAAGAAGGTAGCCTTTGCTCAATCCACAGATAATTGCAAGTTGAAGAACAGAAAGGAGAGAGAGAGGGTAACACTAAGGCCCAGTCTACGAGCAACATGGGAAAGTCACTAGGAGGGGTGGAATATCAGCTTTCAAGGGAGGATCATCAGGGCCTTCCCAGTCTGTTGCATTGTCTTCAGCCATTACACTGCCATCAGGGCCCATCCAGTTGCAGTGGAGTTATTTCATGCCCGGTCAGTGCAACAGTGAATCCCATTAGCGAGGTCGGTCAGAGGTTTCAGCAGCAGTAGAGGTCCATGTGATCTGGTGTTACAACCCATATTCATGTATGTTTGCTCATGCCATATGTAGTCAACATAAATCCAATAAGGAATTATATTTGAAAGGATAAGAAGTTAATCCTATTGGTCTTAAGTCATACAAGGGTGTATAAGGGTGATTAACAAGATTTAGACGTTAAACGAATCAAGGATGTTGTAACTAGTATTTTCAGGAAAACCTACAGGTACTTAATATCCGTATCATATGTCTTGAAGTCAAAACTGTTATGAAACAAAAGTCGACAAAAGTGGTCGCAACTTAGGTTCATAATTTTACTTAAACATTAGGTCAAATATTTCTAAGCTTTTCTCACAATTTACGAGGAATTACAGGGTGATCTACCCACCAAATTAATGTTCTATGAGTCTTGTTTTCAATTTATCTAATCGTTTATTGATATGATCTTGGAGTAGAGAGATATTTGCGTTTTTACAAGACTGGGCCAAACACCTCTCTATGGGGCCCACTTAGGAAGTTTAAGACATTTGGATCTATATAGGACACCTCCAACACATTTTAAGTCATTTTCTTTCACTATATGCAGACCTTAAAACCCTAGTTCTCTCCCAATTCAAGACCCAAACAAAGGGCAAACGACACAAATCAAGTGTCTGGAATCCCGTGGCACTAGTAAGTTTCTTTTTCTTCTTGTTGTTGCTCATTTTTGTGTTTTTCCAGCTCATTTGGGAGGTTTTTTTAAGGGATTTATGTTCTTTAAATACTCCCTCAAGATCGTAATATCAACCCTAGGTGATTTCAAGCCTTCTAAAGTGATTCTAGTGTCGGAAAACACTAATTGATTGCTTGTTTCGCTTTGTTGTTGTTGTGGCAGCATTGCAGGGATATTTCACAAAAATTAAATTAAAGTGAAGATTTTTTTTTTAAAGGTAAGGAACCTCTTACTCTATATATATTTAAGATTATTCAAGTTGCGGCTAAGTCATTGAAGCTAGAACTTGTGAAATATATATCGAAAGGCTTGGTAGTAATGTTATTGTTTGGTGGACTATTTTGGGAGGTTCAATATATGTTTTGGGAGGTTAAATATGATTAACATTGATGTTGTTTGGGCCGTTTGGTGATTTTTATTACTTGTGGGAAGTCATATAAATAGGGGAGTTTCTGTTCGTTTAATCGTAAAATAGGTTGTGGTCGATACATAATACTTATGACGCTTAAATGGTAACGATAGTATCGTTTCTCTTATTGTAGACTAAGGAGTCGTGATAATTGAATAGCTTGAGGTTGGGCAGTGTATACAAGGTATGTGAGGCTATTCTTTTCCTTCTTTTGCACGACTCCTATTGTGCATAATGTAAAGAACGAGCTTCCGAAGATACTCTACTATTAGAAGCTAGCAGTGATTACATTGTTTCCCCTCTTATAAAAAGATTGATGTTGATGTTGCCTCTCTTTTTCTTATCTTATCTATATTGTTGGTACTTCATAATTCTTATAAGGTTCATGGTGAAGAGTTAGTCCCAATAACGTGTATAGAGGATACCGACCTTACACCACTCCGAAAGGTTTATAATGTGATTCCATGGGTCAAGCATGCATTATATATTTGTATCTATTTTACTCTATCGAGCCACACTATATTCAACTGGGTACGGCACCTATTGTGCAACTACTGATCACTTGGGTTTTACCGAGCTCCACGTGGCCGGGTATGATTTTACCGAGCCATATGATAGGCGGGTACGTTTTTACCGAGCTTATTACTGTCGGGTACGATATGATGATGATGATGCAATATAAGAGTATGTTTTAAAAGTTTATGTATATATACATATGTATCGTGCATTGCATGTCGGTAGCTCTCAGAGGTACCCAATGTTATAGGCTGTATATTCTCTATCCCTAATTACATTACTATTTGTACTTACGGTTCCATGCCTTACATACTGAGTACTTTATTCGTACTGACATCCTTTTGTTTGTGGATGCTGCATGTCGTGCTGCAGGTCCTGATAGAAAAGTAGGTGCAGCTCCCACACCATAGAAGGCTGTCCAGCTCAGCGGTGATTGGCAAGATCCCATCTCTGGACTTGCCGCGGTCTTGTTATGCTTTTTTGTTATAAACATTATGGGTATGTCAGGGCCATGTTTTGGCTATGTTGCAGAACTTATGTTCCTTTAGAGTCTCATAGACAGGTGCCAACTCATGTATAGTTTAGTATGTTTTGTCGGTTGATTTTTGTTGTATAGTCTTTCATGGTAGTATGGTAGCTCGTACCATATATATATAGTTTCTTGGTTGTCTGGTCATCCCATGTTATATATGTTCATGCCTTAATGTTTTATTGTTGGTTTTCCATGATCCATGTCTAGCATTTATATTGATCTCGCCAACCCTAAAATATAATAAATAAGGTTAGATAAAATGTACGTTGGTGCTCAACAAGTATGGACGGGTGATAGTCATAGTCCTCCAGTTTGGGGTGACAAACTTGGTATCAGAGCAAGTGTATCCTTGGGGTTGTCTATGAACCTTGTCTAGTAAAGTGTTGATTATGGATGTGTAGCACGCCACATTTATAATCAGGAGGCTACATGACATCTAGGGTTGTTACCTTCTTCCTGAACCTAGATCGTTCGTACAGTTGTGTCATAAGTATTCATCTCTAATAATCACCTTATTTTCTTTCAGCAATGCCTTCGACTAGGAAGCAAACGATTATGTAGACGGCTTGATATAGCTCCGGGAAAAGGTACCAGTCAGGTACCCCAAGACAGAGCAAGCCAAAGTGAGGATAATAGTGAGAGGTCATCTCATATCTCATCTACTCCGTCTCCTCTAGAAGATATTATGAGGTACCCAGCACCTCCAGTTCCTCTGTCTCGCACTACAGACCAGGATAAGCGGAGTGCTTTGCAGTTGTTGACTAGCTTGGTAGCTGCTCAAGTTTAGAGGCAAAATATAGGTGATGCTGATAAACCAGTTAGTACAAGAGTTCGAGATTTTATTAATTTAGACCCTCCAATGTTTACCGGATCAAACCCCAAGGAGGATCTGCAGACATTTATTGACCAGGTTCATCGTACATTGCGGGTTATACATGCTAGTGATAAGGAGGTACTAGAGTTGGCCTCTTATCGATGACGGATTTAGCAATTTTCTGTATGATAGTTGGGAGAAATCAATGGGTCAGAATGCTCCTCAAGCTGTGTGGCGGGAATTTTCTGAGGCCTTTCTTCGTTATTACTTGCTAGTTGAGATACGACGAGCTAGACCTTATAAGTTCTTCAACCTTCGATAAGGTAATATGAGCGTGCCAGAGTATAGTGTGTAGTTTGATTTTTTGGAAAGGTATGCTCCCCATATGGTGGCAGAGATGTGTGATAGGGTGCATGTGTTCGTGAACGGATAGGGGCCACATCTGATAAATGAGTGCATGACAACCTTCTTGGTGGAGAGCATGATATTTCTCGTATTCAGGCTTATGCCCAGACCCTGGAGGATCGTGAGCGCAAGCAGAAGGCAGATAGGGAGAAGGAGAGGGGCCAGCATAAGAGGGTGAGATTTATAAGGTATTCTGATGGCTTTAGAAGCAGCGTCAGGCCCCGGTCTTCGAGGAGTCCAGTGCCACCTGTAGCTAGTGCTCCTCCACAGTTTTAGAGGGTTAGATATGATCGATTTACCTATTCTGGTCTAGGTTAGAGTTTCAGGTCATCAGGCTCGCAACATCATAGGGATACTAGTCAGATGAGACCCCCAACACCACATTGTGATCAGTGCGGCAAGGCCCACTTTGGACTATGCCGTAGAGGTTTTGATGAATGCTATTCTTGCGGATAGCCTGGCCATATGATGCGGGATTGTCCTAACAAAGGAGGTGATATTATGGCTCAAGCAACTAGATTTGTTTCTGGTTCTTCCTCATCAAGTCGACCTCTAGCACGGGGTTTCCAGAAATCGACGGGTCGTGGTAGAGGTAGAGGTGGATTGACGGGTTCAAGTGGTGCTCAAAATCAAACCTATGCTCTAGTAGGTCGAGAGGATCTCGAATCGTCTCCAGATGTTGATATCAACCCTCATCTACTTGCCTCAATATGTATTAAGCTTCATATTGACTTACGACTAAGAGCATTTTCCTCGACATTGGCATTAGTTGGATGATAAAATATCTTGACTTCATAGTCTTTCAGTTAATCAAGCCACCTACGCTGCCTCAAATTCAACTTTTTCTACTTGAAGATGTATTATAAACTATTGTGATCTGTGTAGATGTCAACATGGGCACCGTATAAGTAGTGCCGCTATATCTTCAAAGCATATGTTACTGCAGCCAAATCATGGGTTAGATAATTCTTTTCATGCTTCTTCAATAGTCTTGATGCATACGCAATCACCTTCCCATGCTGCATCAATACGCACCCCAAAACTATACCTGAGGCATCACAATATACCATGAAACATTCTGTTCCTCTAGGGAGAGTGATTAATGGTGCGGATGTCAATCGATCCTTCAGCCCCAGAAAACTACGTTCACAAGTTTCAGAACAGTGGAACTTGGTAGCTTTCTGTGTTAACTTAGTCAATGGTGCAGATATAGAGCAGAACCGTTCTACAAACTGCATATGATATCCTACTAGGCCTAGGAAGCTGCGGACTTCTAATGGTATTGTAGGTCTCGGCCAATTCCTTACTGCATCGATCTTCTGAGTATCAACACTAATACCCTCATCAGATATCGCATGGCCAATGAAAGGTCTGAGTTCTGCCAGAATTCACATTTGGAGAGCTAAGCATATAACTTACGATCCTGAAGCGATCCTGAAGCATCTGTAATATTATCTGTAAGGGGCCTGCATGTTCTGCCTACGAAATAGAATACACTAGAATGTCATCAATGAATACAATCACGAACACATCGAGATAGGGCTTGAATACAGTATTTACGAGATTCATAAAAGTAGTTGGGGCATTTGTTAGCCCGAACGACATAACCAAGAACTCAAAGTTCCCATATCTTGTCCGGAAGGATGTCTTTGGAATATCCTTCTCCATAACCCTCACCTGATGATATGCCAAACGTAAATCAATCTTGGAGAAATACTTGGCACCCTGGAGTTCGTCAAAAAGGTCATCAATAAATTGAAGTTGATATTTGTTCTTTATAGTAAACTTATTCTACTGTCGATCGTCAATACACATCCAAAACGAGCCGTCTTTCTTCTGCACGAATAGGACTACCCAAGGTGACGTGCTAGGTCTAATGAAGCCCTTATCCAAAAAGTCCTTCAACTGGGTCTTCAACTCTCGCAACTCCGTCGGAGCCATTTTGTATAGAGGAATAGAGATTGGTTGAGTGTCAGGAAACACATCAGTGCTAAATTTGATCTTTCTTTCAAGAGGAAGGTCTAGGAGTTCATCTAGCAAAACATTTCGAAATTTGTTTACCACGAGGATTGATTGTAGAGTAGGCGGCTTCGCCTCCGCATCCCTAACGTGAACGAGATGATAAATGTAACCATTTGAGATCATTTTCCTTGCCTTAAAATAGGAAATAAACCTACCTTTTGATGTAGCAATGTTCCTCTTCCATTCAATGACGGGTTCACCAAGAAATTAAAACCTAACCATCTTCATACGACAGTCAACATTTGCATAGCATGAGGCCAACCAGTCCATTCCCATTATCACATAGAAATCAAACATTTCTAACACAAATAAATTTTTTGAGGTTTGACGACTACAAATCATCATAGTGCAACCTCTATATACCCAGAGAATCTCCTATCGTAGTAGATACCGCGAGGGGTTTACTTAGCAATTCAGGGTAAATGCCAAACTTATTATCCACAAAGGGAATAACATATGATAATGTAGATCCCAGATCAACTTGCGCATATACATCACAAGTAAACGCAGACAATATACTTGTATAAAGAGATTCATCAGCTAGCCAATATGAGAATCTGATTGCTAGATTCTGATGACGGAGGTGTTACTGTACAATATACATCAAAATCATCTTTGTTAGCCGAAGTAAAAGCGCGGGAATATGAAGATCCTATCTTAGTACGATTGAGAGAGAGCATTCAGTAGTGTAAAAGTATGGCTTTTGAGATTGGAAAAGATGGGGCACTGAAATACCAAGGCCGATTACATGTACCTAATATGACAGGGTTATGAGAGAAGATTATGAATGAGATTCATCAATCCCGATATTCCATCCATCCCGGCTCGACAAAAATGTATCATGATGTCAAGAAGCAGTATTGGTGGGATAACATAAAGAAGTCTATTGCAGAATTTGTAGCCTAGTTTCCCAATTGTCAACAAGTATAGATAGAACATCAGAAACCCAGTGGATTGCTTCAGAATATAGAGATTCTGACCTAGGAATGGGATGTGATTAATATGGACTTAGTTATTGGATTACCTCGCTATTATCACGAGTTTGACTCCATATAGGTGATTGTTGATCGACTTAGATAATGTGCCCATTTTTTGCCAATTAGGACAAGTTACGCGGCTGAAGATTATGCGAAGTTGTATATCAAGGAGATTGGTAGCCTTTATGGTGTGCCAGTATCTATTATATCAAACTGAGGAGCTCAATTTACGGCTAACTTTTGGAGGTCTTTTTAAAAGGGTTTAGGCATACGAGTGAATCTAAGTACTGCATCTCATCCGCAAACTAATGGACAAGATGAATGTACCATTGAGACACTGGAAGATATGCTACGAGTATGTGTTCAAGATTTTAAGGGGAATTGGGATGACCATCTTCCACTCATATAATTCGCTTACAATAATAGCTATTGTTCCAGTATTAAAATGGCCCCATACGAGGTGCTATACGGGAGGAGATGTAGATCACCAGTTGGATGGTTTGAATTCGGTGAAATGGAGTTCTATGGGCCAGATTGATTCACCAAGATATTAAGAAGGTGAAAGTGATACAGGAGAAATTGAGGACGGCACAAAGCATGCAAAAATCTTATTCCGATGTTCGACGTCTTGATCTAGAGTTTGAGGTTAGTGATTGGGTTATCCTGAGGGTATCACCAATGAAGGGTGTTATGCATTTTAGGAAGAAAGGTAAGCTAAGTCCAAGGTATATCTGGCCGTATAAAATTCTTTAACGAATTGGACAGGTTGCTTATGAGTTAAAATTGACATCAAAATTGGAATTTGTCCATCGGATATTCCATGTATCTATGTTGAGGAAATTTATTGGAGACCCTTTTCGAGTTGTCCCTATCAAGCATGTACAAGTTACAGAGGACCTGTCATATGAAGAAGTGCATGTGGCTATATAAGATCGACAAGTCCGCAAGCTGAGAACAAAAGATGTAGCTTCCGTCAAAGTATTGTGGATGAACAAGAATGTAAAAGAGATGACATAGGAAGCAGAAGATGAGATGAAGTCTAAATACCCTTACCTATTCCAGAATGAAGTTAACAAGGATGCTGGTGGAACACAGGATATATTGGAAGGTGAAACGGTTCTATAAGGTAAGAAATAACTTGAGAATACTTTTCCTTAATACAAAATGGTGATATGCAGATATAAATATCCATAATGCTTTATGTAGCCACGTGAGGCCATATGTTGGGCTTAACTACTTGCAAGTTTGCTAGTGACCCTTTTATAGGGGAAAATTAATCGGAAATTTCCATTGGAATTCATGATGATTTGGACTCCTCATAGACCCTTACATTCGAGGACGAATGTTCCTAAGGGGAGGAGGGTGTTACAACCCATATTCACGTATGTTAGCTCATGCCATAAGGTATTCAACATAAATCCAATAAGGAATTATCTTTGAAATGATAAGAAGGTAATCATATTGGTCTTAAGTGAAACAAGGGTGTATTAGGGTGATTAACAAGTATTAGAAATTAAACGAATCAAGGATGTTGTAACTCGTATTATTCGGTAAACCTAGAGGTGCTTAATACACTCAACATATAATATCAGTATCATAAGTATTAAAGTCAAACGAGTTATGAAACAAAAGTCGACAAAACTTGTCGCAACTTAGGTTCATAATTTTACTTAAAGATTAGGTCAAATGTTTAGAAGATTTTATCCCAATTTACATGGAATTAAGGAGTGGTATACCCACCAAATTAAATATCTATGAGTCTAATTTCCAACGTATTAAACTGTTTGTCAATACGATCTCAGAGTAGAAAGATATTTGTGCTTTCGCGAGACTGCACCAACCACCTCTTTATGGGGCCCACTTAGGCGGTTTAGGACATTTGGATCTACATAGGACACCTCCAAGCCGTTTTAAGTCATTTCCTTTAACTATATTCAGACCATAGAACCCTAGGAACACCTCTCAAGGTTATTTCAAGATTCAAGACCCAAACAAAGGTCAAACAACACAAATCAAGTGTTGGGAATCCCTTGGCGCTAGGAAGTTTCTTTTTCTTCTTGTTGTTGGTCATTTTTGTGTTGTTATTGCTCGTGTGGGAGGTTATTTTAAGGGGTTTATGTTCTGTAAATATTCCCTCAAGTTCTCAATATCAACCCTAGGTGATTTCAAGCCTTCTAAAGTGATTCTAGTGCCGAAAAATATTAATTTTAATTGCTAGTTTTGCTTTCTTGTTGTTTTGACATCATTAGAGGGATATTTCATGGAAAATTAAGGTCAAACTGGAGTTTGTATTTCTGTATACAAGTAAGAAACCTCTTACTCTATATGTATTTAAGATTATCCAAGTTGCGGTGAGGCTAGAACTTGTGAAATATATATTGAAAGGCTTGGTAGTAATGTTATTAGTTGGTGGACATTTTTGGGCGGTTCAATATGATTAACATTGATGTTGTTTGGGCTGTTTGGTGATTGTTTTCATCTATGGGAAGTCATATAAATAGGGGAGGTGTTGTCTGTTTCATCGTAAAATAGTTTGTGGTAGATACATAATAGTTATGATGCTTAAATGATAATAATAGCATCGTTTCTCTTATTGTAGACTAAGGAGTTGTGAAAATTGAATAGCTTGAGGTTGGGAAGTATATACAAGGTATGTGAGGCTATCCCTTTCATTCTTTTGCACAACTCCGATTGTACATAATGTAATGAACGAGCTTCCAAAGATACTTTACTCATAGAAGCTAGCAATACTTATATTGTTTCCCCTCTTATAAAAAGATTGATGTTGATGTTGCCTCTCTTTTTCTTATGTTATCAATGTTGTTGGTACTTTCTAATTCTTATACGGTTCATGGTGAAGAGTTAGTATCAATAACGTGTACAGAGGATACTGACCTTATGTCACTCCGAAAGGTTTCGAATGTAATTCCATGACTCGAGCACGCATTATATATATGTATCTACTTTACTCTATCGAGCAGCACTATATTCAACCGGGTACGACACCTATTGTGCAAATACTGATCACTTGGGTTTTACCGAGCTCCATGTGGACGGGTATGATTTTACCGAGCCTTATGATAGTTAGGTATGTTTTTACCGAGCTTATTATATCCGGGTACGATGTGATGATGATGATGCCCACAGAGACGTTTGTTTTAAATGTTTATGTATATATACATATGTATCATGCATTGCATGTCATTAGCCCTCAAAGGTACCTAGATGTTACAGGTTGTATATTCTCTATCACTGCGTACATTACTGTTCGTACTCATGGTTCCCTGCCTTACATATTGAGTACTTTGTTCGTGTTGATGCCCTTTTGTTTATGGACGCTGCATGTCGTGTTGCAGGTCCTGATAGACAGGCAGGTGTAACTCCTCTGCCACAGTAGGTTGTCCTGTTCAGCGGTGATTGGTGAGATCCCTTCTCCGGACTTTTCGTGGTCTTGGTATGATTTTTGTTATAGACATTATGGGTATGTCGGTTCTTTGTTCTGGCTATGTTGCAGTGCTTATGTTCCTTTAGAGGCTCATAGACAGGTGTCAACTCATATATAGTTTGGTATGCTTTTTCGGTTGATGGTTGTTGTATTGTCTTTCATGGTAGCATGGTAGCTCGTATTGTATACATTATTTTTTGGTTGTTTGGTCATCTTATGTTATATATGTTCATGCAATCATGTTTTATTATTGGTTGTCCATGATCCATGTCTACCACTTATATTTATCCCATCAGCTCTAAAAGATAATAAAGAAGGTTAGATAAAATGTATGTTGGTGTTCGGCAAATATGGTCGGGTGCTAGTCATGGCCCTCCAATTTGGTTCGTGACACCCAGGTGCAGGAAGGTGCACTCAGGAAGTTGCAATATGGAGTTACCCATATTCTATGGATGTGGCATGAGGAGACATATTCAGAGGCATTGTCATGTGTCTTGCCAGGGAGCAGGTAGGGGCACAACTCAGCCCTGTAGTCCAGCAGCTGCTACATCTTCAGCCCTCTGTCCAGCTTGAGGTACCTTAGCACCCGCAGGGCATGGTGCAGCTAGGGGTGGTTCGCAGAGTTCAGGGGGACCTAGTCGGTTCTATGCTATGAGTGGTCGCTAGACTGCAGAGGCTTCTCCAGTGTTTTTACAGGTTTCTGACTATCCAATCTCATGATTTGTATGCACTTATTTACCCCGGTTCCACCTTATCCTATTATACCCCTTTTACCGCTATGGGAATTGCGATAGAACCAGAATAACTTCATGAACCATTCTTAGTATCTACCCCAGTTATAGAGCCAATTTTGGATGTTGGAGTCTATAGAGGGTGTATTGTCACAGTGCAGGGTAGTGATACCACGACCGATCTTGTGGAGTTAGGGATGGTCGACTTTGAATCAATAATAGGGATGGATTAGCTTTATTCATGCTTTGCTAAAATTGACTGTCAGACTAGAACTATTAGGATTGAATTCCCTGATGAGCACATTATTGAATAGAAAAGAGATAATGTAGTGCCTAAAGGTCAGTTTATTTTCTGCCATAAGGCCACAAAGATGATCGAAATGGGGTGTATCCATCATCTAGTTCGGGTTGCAGATACTAATGCCGAGGTGCTTACCCTTGATTCTGTACCAGTTGTCAATGAAGTCTCAAATTTCTTTCCAGATGAGCTCCCTAGGGTTCCTCCAGGCAAGGAGATTGGTTTAAGATCGATATGATTCCAAGCACACAGCCTATATCAATTCCACATTATAGAATGCACCGGCAGAACTGAAAGAGCAAAAGGAGCAATTGAAGGATTTGTTAGAAAAAGGTTTCATCTGGCCAAGTGTGTTGCCATGGGGCGCACCGGTCTTTTTTCTGAAAAATAAAGATGGATCGCTACGAATGTGTATTGACTACCATGAACTCCACAAAGTCACAATAAAAAACAAATATCTTCTGCCAAGAATAGATGACTTGTTTGATCAATTTCAAGGTGATACATGTTTCTTGAAGACTGAATTGCGGTTCGGGTATCACCAGTTGAACATAAAGGATTGGGATATTAAAAAAACAGCTTTCAGAATGGGAACTTTAAATTTATGGTAATGTTTGTTGGGCTAACAAATGCTCTGGCAGCTTTCATGGACCACATGAATCAAGTCTTCAAGCTCTTTCTATACTCCTTTGTGACAGTGTTTATTGACGATATCCTTGTGTATTCCCGAAGTTAGGAGAACCATGTTGCGTATCTCAGGGCCATTTTACACACTTCAACAACATCAATTATATGCAAAATTTTTAAAATGTGAATTTTTTCTTGAATCTGTCACATTCTTGGGCCATGTCGTTTCCAAGGAAGGAATAATGGTTGATCCTTAGAAGGATCCAACAGTGAAGAATTGGCCTAGACCTACCACTAATACTGAGATTTGCAGTTTCTTAAGTCTGGGCGGGTGCAATAGAAGGTTTATGGAGGGGTTCTCTACTCTTGCCTCTCCATTGACTAATTTGACACAGAAAGAAGTTAAATTCCAGTGGTCCGATGCTTGCGAAAAGAGTTTCCAAGAATTGATGTCAAGATTGACAACAACACTAGTGTTAGCCCTACCAGAGGGTACATAGGGGTTGTAGTGTATTGTGATGCTTAAAGATTAGGACTTGGGTGCGTGTTAATGCAACACAACAAGGTTATAGCCTATGCTTCTAGGCAACTCAAGAATCATGAGAAGAACTATCCAACCCATGATCTAGGGCTGGCGGCAGTGGTGTTAGCGCTAAAGATTTTGCGACATTATTTGTCTGGGGTCCAATAAGAGCCTTCAATATATTTTCAAGCAGAAAGAGTTGAATCTAAGGGAACGAAGATGATTGGAGTTACTCAAAGACTATGACATAAATTTTCTCTCTCACCTGGGAAAGGCTAATGTCACGGTAGATGCACTTAGTCAAAAGTCTATTGGGAATTTGGCTCATTTGGGAGCATATCAAAGGTTGTTAGCCAATGAGGTCTACTAGTTGGCCAGTTCAGGAGTTCTCCTTATGGACTCTAATGAAGGAAGGGTAATTATACAGAATAAAGCTAAATCATCGCTTATATCATAGGTGAAGGAAAAACAATTCAACGATCCATTGTTAGCACAATTGAAAGAGGGGATTCACAATCACATGACCACAACTTTTTCCTTTGGCATGAATGATAGTACCATACGGTACCAAGACCGCCTATGTGTTCCTGATATCGACGGTCTTCGGGAAAGGATCACAACAGAAGCTCACACATCCAGGTATTCCGTGCACCCAGGATCTATGAACATGTATCATGATCTCAAAGAAATTCATTGGTGGAACAACATGAAGAGGGATGTGGCAGATTTTGTGGCAAAATGTCTGAATTGTCAACAAGTGAAGGCCGAACATCAAAGGCCCGGTGGATTGGTTCAAAGAATAGAAATTCCAATGTGGAAGTGGGAGATGATCAATATGGATTTTGTGGTAGGGATGTCGTGCACTCAACACAAGTTTGACTAAATTAGGTTGATCGTGGACCCCACTCACGAAATCATCACTTTTTTCCAATTTCATCTACCGACGCAGCGGAATAGAATGCTCAGTTACATATCAGGGAAACAACCAGGTTACATGGCACTCTAGTCTCCATCATTTCAGTTCAAGGGGCTCAGTTCACAGCCAACTTTTCGAAGAAATTTCAGCAAGGCTTGGGTACGCAAGTAAACCATAGCACAACTTTTCATCCTCTAACCGATGGACAATCTGAGCGGTCTATTCAACGCTTGAAGACATATTGTGTGTTTGTAATATCGATTTCAAGGTTAGTTGGGATGACTATTTTCCGCTCATAGAATTTGCTTACAGCAACATCTTCCATGCTAGTATCCAGATGGCACCATTCGAAGCATTATATGGTAGGAGATGTAGGTCTCCCATCGGATGGTTCGAGATTTGAAAAGCGGAATGGATAGGGCCGGACCTCGTGCATCAGGCCATGGAGAAAGTCAAGGTTATTAAAGAAAGTTTGAAAACTGCTCAAAGTTGCCAAAATTCTTATTGGGATGTGCGCCGCAGAGACTTAAAGTTCGAAGAAGATGATTGGCTATTTCTTAAGGTTTCCTCTGTGAAATGTATCATGCAGTTTGGAAAGAAAGTAAAATTAAGTACGAGGTATGTCGGACCATACAAAATCCTTCAGAGGATTATGTCAGGTGTCATACAAGCTCGAGCTACCACCCGAGATGTCATTGGTACACCCGGTTTTTTATGTGTCTATGTTGAGAAAGGTACTGGGAGATCCTTCCACCATTGTGCCAGTTGAGACCGCTGAGGTTAATGAAGAATTATCTTATGAAGAAATTCCAATTGCTATTCTTGATAGCCAGGTTCGAAAATTGAGAAATTAGGAAATTGCATCCGTGAAAGTATTATCGTGGAACAAGCAAGTTGAGGAAGCCACTTGGGAAGCCTAGGATGAAATCAAAAAGAAGTATCCGCGTTTGTTTGAATAGTCATGTAATAGCTTTTATGCATTCAATCCCTATGAACTCTTATCTTTTAGTCGGATCTTTGTTGAACCATTCCCTTTTTGATAATATGATTGCCTATACGGCCATGGTTGATGTTGTAAGAGTTATACTATGTTTGTGAAATATGTTTATGATGTTAGAATGCATTTCTGGGGCTCTATGACATGTGGATTGGCCTAAGTACAAAGGAAACTCTTGCAAAATTTTCAGAAATTGAGGGAGTTAGCTAAATTTGGGGACTGGCAATATGTTTCAAGTTATAAAGAACATAAGATTGCACTAAGACTGTTAGTAAGTGAACCTTAATCCTCATTCGAGGATGATTGATCTTAAGTGGGGGAGGATGTTAGCAAAGGAGCCCGCTCCAAAAGTACGCAATTACCCTCTACAAAATCACAAAGGTGGACATGTTCACACGATTGAGATAGAAGATGATTGGGACCCCAAGAGATCGATCATTCTAATCATGGAAGGCGACGATCTAAAGAAAATAGTAGTCACCCTTCATCCGATTGTGGTCCAGATTCAGCCTTCTGGAGACGATGAGGTAAACATGTCCATACCACTAGAGTTGGAAACACCATCTTCTGTGAAGATGCCAACACCAATTGAGGTCGAGTTTGGGTCCCCAAAGGCACCTGTACCATTTGAAGTTTATATACTACCTACCAAAGCAAGATTTCTCATTCCAGTAGCAATGAAAGCAGTAGCACCATTCCACGCAAAGGCCATCTTGTGGGACTACACAGCCGAGGCAAGAAGGAAAGGGAAAAGAAAGTCCGGGAAAGCAGTTACAACACAATCTATGACAAGAATCGGCAGAGTTTATACTCATGAGCATTTGGTCAAATCATGTAAACAGGCTTCTAGTCGGCCTATCATCACTGAAACCAGGCCCGATGATTTCTGGAGAAATATACAAGCAAGGGAATACTCAATTATTGATCAGCTGAATAAAGCTTCGGATAGATTTATTTCCTTGCTTTGCTACAGAGTTTTGATGCACACAAGAATGCCTTGTTAGGAGTATTGAGTGAGGCTTATGTACCAAGAAACATCACTGGAGGAGAAATGGCAAACTTGGTGGCTTAGATGTTGGAAAGTCACAAGATCACTTTCCACGAAGATGAGCTGCTACCAAAGGGATTGAGTCATAACAAGGTGTTGCACATCACTGTGCAGTGTGAAGATAATTTTATCACCAGCATTCTGGTCGATGAGGGGTCTAGTCTTAACATTTGTCCATTGGTAAGACTCAGGACATTGGGAAAAGGGTTAATGAAATCATGGACGGGGCCATCAACGTCAAAGCTTTCGACGGTTCTTATAGGTCTACTATAAGGGAGACTAGATTTTGTTTGCAAATGGGGCCTACTTAGTTTGATGTTGATTTTCAAGTGATAGACGTGCCGGCATGTTACAATCTATTGTTGGGACGACCATAGATTCACGTCGTAGGGGCCGTAGCATCAACACTACATCAGGAAGTGAAGTTTTAATGGAACCACAAAGAGGTGATCATGCATGGGGACAGTAGAAATCCCATATACAGTCACCAGACTATTCCAGCAATTGGAGGAAAAAGAAGGATAGGCGGGGAAACCTACCACCACATCAAGCGAATCAACACCGTCGATAAGTGTAAATGGTGAGATAACAAAATTAAAATCATACAGAACTGGAGTGGGTATGAGCCTAGCAAGGGACTTGCAAGAATCTCCAAGGATTCGCTCAGCCTATCAAGCTCATGAAATGCGGCACCACCTTTGGATCGGTGTATGAGTACACTTGGGATAAATTCAACCACTAGTCACCACCATGGTGCGGTCCTTACTACCCATTGGAGCAGCTAATACCCAATTTGGATAAGACCTTCCAACTGGCCAAAGTTATCTACGGGTCAAAACAAGAGGAAGCATTAGCAAAGATGAGGAATTTGTTCCTAGAAGACAATAACATGGATTGTTGTGTCATTTTCGAGGAGGAGGGGAAGTCCCTTCCATACAGGCTGTAAACGGAGGAGCACTCTCAACAACTAGACTATGAGAACCACCAGAGCTGAGAGAGCTCCGGGGTAGCAAGGATGAACAAGAACCATGCACTACTTCACTTTATCAGTTTACTTGCCTTTCATATTTTTATTTTTGCAAGAAAAAGATCCAATGTTCAAAACATTTATGGAATCTATCAAAGCATTTCAATTTTCTTATAAATCTTACTCTTATTATTTTATCTCATTACTTTACTTATACAACATTACTATTACTTATCATAATGAACCAGTGATTGTGACGTGCAATGAGACAACACAACAAACAAACATAGACTCAGAAGAAGATGATATACTTGAAGAGATCATTAAGGAAGTTGAGAATTTTGAGAACAGACCTAAGTCCAACTTTGAGGAGGCTGAGATTGTTAACTTGGGAAATGCAAAAAAACATCAAAGAAACATGAATCAACGTTCACTTGTCACCGTCAGAAAAGGAAAAGTGCATAGAATTTCTGAGAGGGTGTGAAGACATATTCTCCTGGTCGTACGATGACATGACTGGCCTGAGCACATCTATTGTGGCTAACAAATTTCCAACCGATCCAATATGCAAGCTCAGATAATTCAAGCTAGATATGAGTTTGAAAATCAAGGAGTAGGTCACTAGGCAAGCCAAAGCTAAAGTTCTCTAGGTAGTGGAGTATCCAATGTGGTTAGCCAACATCATGCCAGTGCCAAAGAAAGACGAGAAGGTTAAAGTCTGCTTCGACTACTGGGATCTCAATCGGGCCAGTCTAAAAGACAACTCCAAAACATACACATCCTGATTGACAATTGTGCAATCACGAGTTGCGATTATTTGTAGACTGTTTAGCTGGGTATAATCATATCTGGATGGATGAAGAAGATACTAAGAAAATACGTTCCATCGAAGGTCAAGATATCCAAGAATTGCCACCACCAAAGAACAAAAAAAAGTGATGATTGCCACCACCAAAGAACAAAGAAGAAGTGATGATTTTCTTGGAGAGACTTAACTACATCAGCCGGATCATAGCACAATCTACCGTCATCTGTGAGCCAATCTTCAAGATGTTGAAGAATGTTGCTACCAAATGGACTGATGATTGCCAGAAGGCCTTCTACAGGATCAAGGAGTACTTGTCAACACCGCGAGTTATGGTCCCACCCGATACAGATAGACCTCTATTACTCTTCCTTGTGGTATTGGATGGAGCATTAGTTTGTGTTCTTTGACACCATGATTAAACAGGAAAAAAAGAGCATACGATCTATTATCTCAGCAAGAAGTTCACCCCGCATGAAACCAAGTATTTTGTATTGGAACGCACCTACTGTACTTGACTTGGGTAGCTCAGAAGCTGAGGCACTATTTTTGTGCCTATTCTACGTATCTTATATCAAGGATGGATCTATTGAAGTACATCATTTAGAAACCCATGCCCACTGGCATGCTAGTCAAATGGAAAATCCTGCTGAGTGAATTCGACATTGTCTATGTGACCCAGAAAGCAGTCAAGGGACAGGAACTAGCAGATCATCTCGCCGAATACCATGTGGATGGAGAATACGAGCCCCTAAAGACGTATTTTTCGAACGAGCAGGTATCATTCATAGGAGGAGACATTGCAGATCCCAGTGATAGTTGAGGATGTTTTTCGACGGAGCAACAAATTTAAAAAGAGTTGGCATAGGAGCAGTCCTAGTATAAGAAACCGGCCAGTATTATCCAGTATCTTCCAAGCTCAAGTTCCTCTGCACTAACAATATGGCAGAGTACGAAGCCTACATCTTAGGGCTTATGATGGCTTTTGACATGAACATCCAAGAGTTGCTAGAGATTGGAGATTCAGACTTGCTTATACACCAGGTTTGAGGAGAATGGGCAACTAAGAACTCCATGATACTCCCATACCTGCATCATGTACAGGAGTTGAGGAAAAGGTTCACAAAGACAAAGTTCTAGCATGTTCCCAGAGTCTAGAATGAGTTCGCCGATGCACTGGCTATACTGGCCTCTATAATACAACACCTAGATAAGAACTTCATTGATCCTGTTCCCGTGAAGATCTATCGTCAACCAGCTTATTGTGCCCATGTCGAGGAAGAAGCATACCAAAAACCTTGCTTTCTAACAATTTCTTCCATAGTGGAGGAATCCTATTTAAGAGGACCCCAGATTTCGAATTGCTAAGGTATGTCAAAGAAAAAGAATCATTCAGACTACTAGAAGAAATCCATGCCGGTACATGTAAACCACATATGAACGGCTTTGTCTAGGCCAAGAAGATACTCTGTGCTAGTTACTTCTAGAGGACCATGACAAAAGACTGCATCTAGTATGTTTGAAAATGCCACCGCTATCACATGCATGCAGATATGATAAAAGTACCTCCACTGGATCTTAATCCAATAATCATACCATGGCCATTCGCCGCTTAGGAGTGGATGTTCTTGGACCAATCCAACTGGTCGCTTCCAACGGGCACAGTGACATCGTAGTAGCAATCAACTATTTCACCAAATGGGTCAAAGCGGCATCTTACAAAGTAGTGACTAAGAAAATCGTGGCGGACTTTGTTTGCAACCGCATCATTTGTCGGTTCGGGGTTTTAGAGTCAATCATTACTGATAATGGCTCCAACTTCAACAGCGACTTGATTAAGACTATGTGTGAAACCTTCAAGACAAAACACAAGAATTCCACACTTCCTATGAGCACGTGATTTTGCCTCGCTTGAATTATTCCAATAGAATTCTTAGATTCAGGATTTTTCCTTTTAATTATTTGATTATTAGGATTAACTGCGTAATTTTAGTGTTGGTTTGCATTTTTTATTAAGATAATTATTGTAATAAAAATTATGTTGCATGCACATTTTAAAATAGATTTCCCATTTTCAAGAATTAATTAGCAATTAATCATTTTATAAAAGAAAAACCAAAAAAAAAAAAAATAGGTTGAGTTTGATCTTTTAGTTTCTAATTTTTTAAAATTTTAGGTAATTCTTTCTTTTAATTTTTTTTGATAATCATAGAATTTGTCTACATTTTTATCGATAAGATTGGAATTTTGTGATTAATTTAGGATTTTAATAATTTTTGAAACAGAAAAAGAAAAAATGAAAAGAATCGAGAAAAGATAAATCTAAAATTTGAGAACCAAAATTTGGGTCACCTTTAATCAAAACCAACCTAAATTAACCCTTCATACCCGTCTCAACCCAAGACCAAATTGCCCAATACCAGGTCCAGACCCTTCCCCCATAAAACGATGTTGTTTTTTAATCCTGGACGTCGATGTTTCATCAATCCAACGACCAGGAAGCCTACATCATTTAATATATAATTTCCCTAATGACCCACCACCCCCTCATCTCTCTTCTCTGATCAAACCATAGAGGCAGTCACCCTCTACCACAAACCGCCGGCCAGAAATCGCCTTCGCCGGCATCGATACTCCTATGGCCACAAAACAACTCCACCTGAAAACCTCAACCTCCCCTTTCCAAATCTCTAAACATCTGCCCACAAAACATAACCGAACCCTTCGAATATAGGCCAGAAGATTGACTCAGCCGCCTTGCAGGCGGCGGCACCACTCCAAACATCACCAAAATTGCACCCCATGGTCTTCTCTACCTCCACATCACAAATCCACACCCCTTATCCCTCAAATCTTAGCCAAAGTTCTCGAATCATAAATTTAATCCAACCCTAAAATCCAAAATTTTCCAATTAGAGTGTTCGTTGAGGTTTTAGGTTCGTTCTGAGGTTATTTACATGTTTTTTTGTGAGAAGCACGTGATTAACCTCAGATGGAGTCAATAATTGGCAAATAGAAGGTCCCCGTTGTTTCATTATCCGAACATTTCATTAGGTATTTCTTTGTCTTGCTATCTTTACTGTAATTTCTTCATCCCGCCCGTCTACTGTTTATTACTCTTCTTTTATTTCTTTTGATTGTTTGATTAGGGGTCAGTTTATTCATGCATGATGCTTTTATTGGTTTGTTATCTCATTGTTGAGTAGTATTGTTTCATATTTTTCTGGTTTTGAATTAAATACGCCGAATTCCATCGATTGGGCAATATTAATAAAATTTCCAAATTGGTGATCCATGTTAAGTTCTGTTTGGGGCTCATAGAGATTGAACAGTCAAGGAGGGAATTAAATTGGGCTTATTGGACCCATAGGCTCGGGCCAATTGGACCCCAAGCTCTAGTTAGTTTTATAGGGTAATTAATAGAACCTTAAAGGGTAAATTGTGGAATAGCTTTAGAGAATCTTGATGTAACAAAATAGGAAGCCCCTAGAAGCTTCTAGCAAGGACTTGTAATCAAACTACAGATGTTAACTTGGAAAACAAGTCATAAATTTAGGGACCTAAGGGGTATAATAAAAGTTAAGGTTTCCCTACTTTCTTGCATATAAAGGTATCCTTTCCTTGCTATGGAAAAAAAAGAACGGAGGAAGAGCTGAAAATACATAGTCCAAATATAGAACTTAGAGATCCAAAAGCTGAAAAATACAGAGAATTCAAGAGCTAAAAAATCCTATAAAAGTTAAGAGACCTAAGAGTTAGAAATCCAGTAAATAAAAAGAAAAGTTACTGATCCACTAGGTTTTTCATTGAATTTATACTTTTTCAACTTATGAAATTGTTTAACTTCATTCGAGTGGGAAATGGCTTGAATTTGTTCGTGAAGAGCTTTAGTTTAAAGTTGGCTAGTCTATTTGGTTGTTTATCCTTTTAAACTTGGGGTTTACTGCATCATTCCTGGTTTGGAGCTGTGTATTGGTTAGCCGATTGTTGTTGATTCCTGCTATATATGTGTTGATCAACCATTCTTGTTTTCTTTCAAAGTTCAGGTACATTCTTAGCTCGTGATAGAGGGCTGATTGCGGAACATGTAGCAGACTTGAAGTTCTATAGAATGAAGATGTTGTTTGAAGCATGAACTTCCCTTCTCTCTGTTATTGTTTTCTATTCTTAGTTAGATCTAAAGCAATAGATGTTAGTTAAGATCTTTTCCATTGAATTTAGAGTGAATAAAAGAACTAGATGTGTTATTTAGAATCTGTATTGATAAACTATGGACTCTATTTGCTCATTTTTATGTCTAATAGATTAGAATCTGTTTCATTACCGTAGCTTAGACCTTTACTGGACTGCTGAATATGTTGATGTACTAAGGTTCTTTTTTCGTTTTAGTTAAAGGGTTTTAATTATGAAGTAGTAATTGCAAGTTTCGAATTAGTCAGTTATGGACCTTGTGTTTTGTTAAGACCTTTTTTACAATCAATTAGTGTTTCTAATGCAGATCTTATATCTAAGTTAGCTCTTAAAGAAAAACGACAAGTTTTCAGTTTCATTTACATGAGATTTATTTGAGACTTATGTTCTCAAGTTTGTATTTCAAGCTAGTTTTGAGATTTGGAAATTAGAACTTGTTTTATAGTTAATTGTCAAACTTAGACTTCTTTTGCCCTGTTTTAATCCGTAATGATATCACTTGTCAAAATGCTATATAATTGATTAAGGTTAAGCAGCAAAGTCCAGAGCTAATTTGCACATGAACAGACCCCCCCAGTGATTGGTCTTGATGAATTTAGCTAGATATGGGCCTAAAACGACTCAATGTTGAGTCCAGACGCAGTTGAGGGTAAAAGTTAGGGCTCACTTCCAGGCCCAAGTCTGATAGCTTCATCGAATATATTTTGGGCAACAATTTCGATTCCTGTAAGGTCCAGTTGTACCGCTACTTACCTAATTTTGGACTTCAAGTGGGGAGCCCATTTAAGGCTTTTGATTGTTAGCTGAAGACCATAGGGGACTTTTAACTATATCTAATGTTAATTAAATTTTTTAAAATAGAGATGAATCATAAAGACAATAGTAGTTTACTACTCTCTGAGTTTTAGCACATCATTTAAAAATGAAATCGAGGTGCACCATGCCACATAAAAAACCACAAAATTGCGTGGTCCTCCTTAATTATATTTTTAAAATTCTTAGAATTCAGGACGCGCCATTTAGTTAATTTTCATGGTCTCCCGCAAGGTTAACGATGTGTTAGTTGTTTTAGGTGCATTATTTAATAAAATTACCTTCCTAAACTCGGGTGTGCATTTCATCTGACCTAAATCCAAATCCCAAACGTTGAATAAATGTGCTAGAGATCCGGGTGCATTTCATGTGACGCAATCCAAAGGCACGATTTAAATTGCGTTCAACATTCCTTAAAAATTAATTAAAAGCGGTAAACAAATTTAAAATTGCGCTATTGGATGAACATGTTTTAAAATCAGATATAGGCCAATTATAATAGTTAAAGCGATCGTGCTAGAACCACGGAATCCAAGGGTGCCTAACACCTTCCCTTGGGTTAACAGAATTCTTTACTCAAGAATTTATGGTTCGCAGATTTCATTTGGAGAGTCAAAAATTTCCTCGATTTGAGATTCAAATTAAACCAGCATGACTTGGGACACCAAAAGTCAAAACTATCCCAAGTGGCGACTCTAATAAATAAATAATCCCATTTCGAATTATGTCACTTAAATTGGAAAAACTCTCGTATACACTAACCTTCTGGGTAGGCATGTAAAAAATGAGGTGTGATAGCTCTGGCGACTCTGCTGGGGAAAAAACCCAGAACTCGGCTCAGGGTTTAAGAATTCGAGCTTAGAGTAGCTATTATATTTGGCTTTATGGGATTTTCCTACATGTTTCATGCCTAATGTGCTAATTGCTTTCAACTTTGATATTTGGTGGAATGTATATATAAATTGCTGTGAAACCCTTCATCTCTCTAAGTCTTCTAAATCATGGAGAAAGGTGTACTTCGTGTGACTTCTCTTCTATTTAGTTTCTTATCCCAATTTAGAACGAGGTTCGGACAAGCTGCTAAGCCGACAGAGCTTCTGTATCCCCGGTACGCTGTCCCCCTCCCGGCTCGAGTTGTCCGCTCGGGTAAGCCAGGTCTAGAACAATAAACCCAAGTTTTTAAACCTAGTATAACAAAACCTCATGTCAATCCCTAGTAGGAACATTTGTTTACATCTGTTCATTTGACTTAGGGTACTCAACACAAGGGTTGGGTTCGTCTAGGACAAGTGACCCGAAATGAAAAGACCATCCTGATACATCGTACTTGCTACTTGTGCATCCATTTGCTTCAGATCTGCATATCGACTTGATTGGGAAAGAGTTGAAAGAAAATAGTAATGGATAAGGGTAATCACCTTTTTTGAAAATTCAATACTCAAAATAGTGTCGAAACTCTGTCAAATTCATGGAAAATATAAAACAAACAGTTTGTTTTCAAATTTTGGTTTTGACAAATTTTCCCAAACTACACCAGTTTGATTCTTACCGAACATGAGATATGCAGCCAACGCCCATCAAGTCCAACTTCCTTTTTGCAAAACTAACCAAAAACCAAATTTTTTTTTATTTTAGTCCCAAATATATAGGGTGATGCCATTCTTGTTTAAAATAAGCTGAATTTCCCGAAAGGGCGTAGGAAGGTGTTTCTGAAAGAACAACAACCTTGATTCATTTCCTACGGTTGGCAGGCACAACATCGGAATATTCTCTCCCGAAGTGCTGAAAGGCCGTTTGCAAAGCAAGGATTTTTGTCTGCAAAAGTTTCAAAAAAGCACTGTTGTTTTTCACTTAGAATAAAATAAGTCATTAAATCACCTAAATAAATTAGCAGGATGAGCACGATTGAAATTGAACCCGTCACACTCCTTGTGAATCCCCTTGAAGCTCCATATGTGGTGGGGGGATCTGCGAAAATGCAATATGGAAACGGTGAAAAGAGTTCTGGGAGGCCTTATCAGAAAATTAAAAATCAAGCAAAGGTCAGACATAATTGAATCCTTAATACCATTTCGGGACCCAACTTGCAATGTGTTCCGTTTCTCTGATTTCTGGCTCGCACTGACATTGGAAGAAATAGTGGGTTATGTGGGTCTAAATGGAAATATCAGACGTCGATATAATCTATCACTGAGACCGGTGTCCCCTCACAAATTCCAAGATTTGCTAAGTATTAGTCAGGATGTCCAAGACAGAAATCTAGCCGAAGGGTACTGAACACTTCAGTTTCTGTATCTTCAATAAGGTAACCCTCGAGGTTTTGAAGAACAGAACACTAGTCTAACCCATGATGGAAATAAAGATAAGTGGGAGGCAAGACAGAGTCTAGCTTTCATGGTGGCATTTATGGGTGTTGTGGTTTGCCCATAGAAAGACGGCAATATAGAAATAGGTATGGTGGGAATGATCAACGTGGCAATCAAATAGGCTAACAACATTGTGGTTCCTTTAATTGTGTCGGAAATCTTTCGAGCCCTGACCATTTTTCGAGAAGGAGGAAAACTTTTCCAAGGTTGCAATTTGTTACTCCAGTTATGGACGCGAGAATATCTATGTCACCGAGTTGGATACATGAATTATGGTTTGACCGGTCTAAACTGCATTGAATTATTTGGGAACCGGGTAGCGGGCATTGAATTCCCTGCAGGTACGGAAGCTTGGCTTGCACATCTAAGGGCCTTGAATGTTGATAAAATTTAATGGGCATTTGGATATCTCCCTGCCACTAAAGAAATATGCACAACAACTGAAGTGTCTTACATTCTCTTAATGGTCATTCCGAGCATCCCAACGTATGCTCCCTACAGGGTGCTGTATCAAATAGGAAGATTCCAAACCGTCCACAATGACGAAGATCTAAGCAAGCATGCTATTGAGTTGGGGCGAAAAGCTGCTTTTCCAGAAGGAAAAATTTCCAAATATGGAATGAATGTGGGTTTCTGGAACCCCAGACCATACTGCGAGACCAAGCCTTAAACGAAGTGGACCCCAAATACGTTGAGTGGTTCAGCAAGAGATATCAAGTTCCTAAAAGACCCGCGAAATGACCACATGTCCAACAATTCACCGTTGACGCCTAACCACAGTGGGACTGGCTGACTAAAGAAAATGAATACAAGGCCAGAATAACTAAATTGGAAAGGTAGGTTATGGAGCTTCAATTTGAAAATGGTGTTCAAGCCACCGCAGACGAAGGAGAAAAGATGAAACTAGCCAGGAAAATGAGGCACTCAAAGCTCAAATATAAAAATATGAAAACAGTCGTCGACAACTTAGAAAGAAGCCAGGCCGATTAAAGGCTTATAAGTGGGCTAAGAAAGAAAGTCCTTGAATACCAAGAAGACTTGGAAAAGTCCGAAGCCAGTCAGCTGAAGCTACAGGAACAGTGGACAAAGAAAGCGGAAGAGTGGACATGGTTCGTGCAATAAATGAAAAGAAACTATGAAGGGACTATCACTAGTCTAAGAAGAAAAATTGGTTAATCTTGAGGATGAAGCAGCCAAACGGGCTAAAGATTTTAAGGCAGATATGGAACATTGTTATAAGCTAATGGCCCAAATGGAAATGAAATGCAGCAATTGTAAAATCAACACTTTCATGACTTCCAAGTGTTGGAGGCCCGAAACCAGCAGATAGGGCAATTACTTTAGGAAAAGGGCAGGATCTGAGAGAGGATCAGAACCATCGCTGATTATATCACCATGAAATGCAAAGAATGCGAGGATATGACTCAAACCACCTTCTTTGCTGCAGTGGTAATTTTCGTCCATCAAGTTATAACCGATTTGGAGCAACTACAAGGGAGTCTTGCACATAAGCCCGCAGCGAGGTCGAATGATTCTCCATGGGACCCAACAATGGAAGCATGAATGTATTCTTGACTTTTCAAGCATTGAGTCTGTATTCTGTTTCATTTCGAGTATGTAGTTTATTTCCAAGGAATTGATTAGCTTAGCATCTTTGTAATAGAAGTTTTATTAATGAAATTTTAAAATCCTCAAAAAACGTTCCTTATTTTTGTATTTGTTTCAAAGAACTATGCTTGGTCTAATTCATGCGGGGTCATGATAAGTAGGCAATCTCCATAAGATTCGACCGTGTCCTTAAAATAAAAGAAAGAATAGTAAAAAAAAAGAGAGAGAGGAATAGACACAAAGAGAGGAAAAATGAGAAAACCAAGAGACAAACATGGCAAAAGCAAAGGGAAGAAAAGAAAAGAGTAAGGTAAAAGAAAAATGAAAAGAGTGTAGAAAATAAAAGGAGGAAATAGTAAGGGACCAGAAAGAAGCCGGGATAAAGCATGCAATCGTTGCAAGACATGTAGATACCCATTAAACTGCATAGGTGAATCATACCCCAACGTGCAATCACCTGTCTGTTATCTGTCTCAATCTAACCGTTTTCTTCTTATATTTCCAGTCCACTGTTATTATAAACGGTGGTTGGTTTTTGTGGTAACGTGGCTTCACATCCATACTTCACCAAATCTAAAGGAAATATCGGAATGTCTTTAGAAATCACTCTACCAGCAATTCCCATCACGGACGAGAGCCCAATCTTGGGCATCTCGGCATCAGAATCAGCAACTACCGAGGAAAACAGGCTATTGTGTCTCCGCATGATGGAGATGTTGGACATGTGGTCAAATGGAAAAGAGTTGCCTTGTACAATTCTCGCATTTCCCGAGCTTTTCCCTAGAATGGGGAGAACTTCCACTGTCCCAATCAGTCATCCCAGCATCCCACTAGGACACCCAGTCATCTCAACTCATTTTGTGGGAACACCTTTAGAGGTTGGCCCCCATATGGCCATATCCAATATCGTCCCAAACATCTTTACTGTTCCACTATGTTCAGCTACAACACAACTTGCATTGCCTATACCTACCTTTGATCCTTCAACCTTTTCATTTCAAACAATCACCCCCCAAATGGAGCCTCTTCAATACCCCACCAATACTTATTCACAACCACCTCTATTTGAGTTCACAACGGGACAGGAAAAGACTCCAAAAATTCCAGAACAGGAAGAAATGGTAAAGAGGAAGAGAAGCCTGGAGCAAAGCCTCAAAGACATGCAGGGGTTGAGTGGGCAGAAAAGTGTGTCATACACTAATTTGTGCATGTTCTCTCACGCGCATTTGCCTATAGGATTCAAAACTCCATAGTTTGAAAAATATGATGGGCAAGGTGATCCTATTGCCCACCTTAAGAAATACTGCAATCAATTTCGCGAAGCTAGACGGAGAAAAATTGCTCATGGCTTATTTTAGGGAAAGTTATGTAGGTATCACCTACGAGCGGTACATGAATCAGGATATTTCTCGATGGCACATCTGGGACGATCTTGCAAAAGACATTATTCAATAATTCTAGTACAATATAGATATTGCTCCAGACCGGAACTAGATGGATAATCTAAAGAAGAATCCCTCAGAAAATTTTTGGGAGTATGGAATCAAATGGCATGAACAGGCGTCAAGGATGCAACCTCAAATGGACGAAGTAGAAATGGTCACGGTATTTCTTCAAGCTCAAGAGGCTAATTATTTCCAGAATATGATGTCAGCTATGGGCAAGCCATTCGCAGAGGCTATTAAAATTGGTGAAAGGATGGAGAATGGACTGCAAAACAGGCAAAAGTTTGAGTCAATTAGCTATTAGGGCAACCTCCTACGCCATCCAGGGCGGGTCTGGAGGAATGGCCAAAGTTAAAAAGAAAAAAGAAACAGCCATGGTGACCTTAGTTGCAAGGAGACATCGCTCTCCTAGACCCATGTTCTCAGAATGATCCCATCAGCATTATTACCCTCATCAAGAATAGCCTACGCTCCTCAACCGTATGCGGTCATGAATGATTAACTTTTTGTACGACCTCAACAACATGCCAATAGAAACCAAGCTCCATTTTGACGAAATCAGCCTCCTCTACAAAATCACTATAATCCTCGTCCTCCACAGAATAATTTTCCTCCTCGTGAGCCACCCAGGAGGAAAACTTGTACTCCAATTGGTGAGTCTTACTCCAATCTATTTCCAAAACTTGTCCAAATGGGCATGTTGCACCCAGTTCCTCAAATGAGGCAAAACCCAACATCGCCCGCTTACAGAGCCGGTGTCAGATGTGCCTATCATATTGGAGCAGAGGGGCATGATACGGATGATTGTTGGACCCTCAAAAGAGCGGTGAAAAGCTTGATAGAGCAAGGCAAAACAGTGCTAAGGGATGAGGATGTCCCCAACTTGACTAATAATCCATTGCCAACCCACAATAACGGGCCAGTGATTGTAATGATTAATGAAGATAAAGAATTTGGTACAACACTAAAGGCCATAATTGCCATCGCGGATGCAGAGAATAGCCAAAAAGTGCCCCGAAGATAAAGAGAAAAAGAAGAACAAATTCACCAAGACAGTACTAGAAAAGAAAGTTGAAAAGGGGACAGAGGTAATGACTCCCAAAGATAGGGTTCTCTATGTCCCACGAGGCCGTAAAGAAAAGTAGCAGAGTATTAGCCCTCCAAAGAGGCTTGAACTGAAGAAGGCAACCCAAATGTACGTGCCCAAGGGAGCTTATGTGGTACGGGGTCCAACTAATCCACCAAGGCTGACTAAGCCCGTGGTTATTGGCCACGTTCCATAGAAGCCCATGATAGACTCTACTGCAGTACCGTGGAATTATCATAAAACAATGGTTACGTACAAGGGCAAAGATATCTTAGGGGAGCTTCAAGAAAACCATCCAGTTGAGAAGTACTCCAACATGGAAGAAGTAAATAATGCCACTAGAAAGTGTTTCCCACCTAAGAAACTTGTAAGTCTCGAAGAGGCAGAAGCATTCTTTCAGAAAATGAAGATCGCGAACTATGAAGTGGTTGATCAACTACGAAAGTATCTTGAATAAGAGTCCTTACTGTCATTGCTGATAAAGTCTGCCGAACACAAGAAGGTTATAATGAAGACCTTGAATGAAGCCTATGTGCCAGCTGAAACTTCGGTGGAGCAGTTAGAAAGAATGGTGGAAAGATTCCTTCCAATCAATCAAATTTCATTAAGCAAAAATGACTTGCCCCCGGAAGGGGCTGCTCACAACAAAGCTTTGCACTTAACTGCCAAATGTGAGGTATACTATGTGAAGAGGGTCATGGTAGACAGGTGCTGGGGTAGACATATGCCCACTCTCTACACTCTAGCGGTTGGAAATTGGGACTGGAAGAATTCATCCCAACAATGTTTGTGTGTGAGTTTTTGACGGTATCAAGAAGGACACAATTGGAGAAATCGTTCTGATTCTAACCACATCTTACAACTACCTTCTGGGGAGGCCATGGATCCACACAGCAGGGGTTGTAGCTTCCACTCTCCATTCGATGGTAAAATTTAAACACGAGGATCAAGAAATCATGGTCCACGGGGAGGATGAGTAATCAATTTATCGGGATCCCTCTGTTCCTTGCCTCGAAGCTAGAGAAATCAGCGAGCACATAGTTTATCAGGCCTTTAAAGTTGTGGTGGCCGACCAGTATGAAGAGGGAAAACCTTGCCCCCGGCCCTTTCTTTCCAATGCATCAATTATGGTGGCTAAGGAGATGATACGACATGGATATAAGCTGGGGAAAGGACTGGGAAGGCCTCTATAAAGGGGTAGCTTAGCCAATTATCTTGCCTACAACTGAGAAATTCTTCGGGTTGGGTTTTTACCCAACGCCAGATGATATAACCTCGGCAAATGATAGAAAGCATGATGGGTGGGTTCTACCTCAACCAGTGCCTGATTTGTATGAGACATTTATAAGGCCAAAGTATAGGAGGAAAAAGATGATGAGGCCTTTACGGTCGAAGAAATTGAAGAAATATGTGGGGCGATGAGAGATATGCTATATGAAACCCACATGGTTCAGCCATGAGAGGGCACAAGAACAACCGACGTGCTATACATGGGACCAAGCGCTAAGCTCCAACATTGGAAGGCTACACCATTTTCAGATCAGGCGGGAGTCCCGGTAGACCTGTCCTGCTACTTTTTCTGCATCCCAAGTTATCCCACGGTGTAACTTGGATGTTTTCTTTAGTTTCTTGTCTTTAAATTTCCAAATTTAAACCATGTTATCTTGAAATTCCAAGAAATAATATTAATATTTCATCGTTCATTGTTTCTTTATTCTTTTTGATTTTGTTGTTTTTCTCTTTCATTTCTTCTTTTCAGTTCTTATAATGCAGCTTTAAATAACATGACATGCTTGTGGACTTCATGCCCATATCCAAACACGCTGTATAATTGTGAAATAATGAACCAAGAATTGGAATATTATGAAGAAGAGGCTTTTAGGAAAATAAATCAAAAATTAGAAAAATTTGAGAATAAACCTAAGCCAAACTTGAACGATACTAAGCCGGTTAACTTGGGAACCTTTGAATAAATCCAAGAAACCAAGATATGCAACCACACAGATGAGAAAACTCGGGATGCCATAATCCAACTTCTGTTTGAGTTTACATGTGTCTTTGCCTGTTCGTATGACGACATGCCTGGACTAAGCGTTGATATGGTAGTGCATAAATTGCCAACCTATCCTGAATGCCCCCCAATCCTGCAAAAAAAGAGAAAATTTAAAACTGATGTCAGTGATAAATCAAAGAAGAGATCTCGAAGCAGTTTGGAGAACGAGTGATCCGAGTTGTCCGGTACACCAAATGGCGAGCTAATGTAGTTTTAGTGCAAAGAAAGATGGAAAACCCCGAGTATGCGTGGGCTATAGAGATTTGAACAAAGCAAGCCCCTAAGACAACTTCCCCTTGCCCAATATCCACATCCTTGTTGATAACTGTGCCCAACATGAGACACAGTCTTTAGTCGACTATTACGTCGGATATTACCAAGTGCAGATGGACGAAGAGGACGCAAACAAAATAGCCTTCACCATACCTTGGGGAACCTACTGCTACAGGGTCATGCCGTTCGGGCTAAAGAATGCTGGGGCAACCTATTTGAGAGCCATGACTACCATCTTCTATGATATGATGCATGAAGAAATAGAAGTGTATGTGGACGACGTAATCATCAAGTCTAAAAGTCGGGATGACCATGTGCGGGCTTTGTGGAAGTTCTTCGAATGGTTGCGCGTATATGATTTGAAACTGAAACTAGCCAAATGTGCACTTTGAGTCCCGTCTTCTGGGATTTATAGTCGGCGGGAGAGGTATTGAGTTAGATCCGACTAAGATAAAGTCTACTCGAGATTTACCTCCTCCGAAGACCAAGAAGGACGTAATGAGCTTGTTGGGAAGATTGAATTATATTAGTCGGTTCAACACTCAGCTCACTTCCACATGTGAGCCCATATTCAATGTTAAGATGTTTTCGATAAGATAGTAGACTACTTGTCGGCACCCTAACCATCTGTAGCTTAGGGCATGGACTTCATTGGGCCAATCCAGCCGAAAGCCTCAAACAGGCACAAATTCATACTGGTTGCCATTGATTATTTCACCAAGTGGGTCGAAGACATCACTCTTAAATCGGTTACTAAGAAAGTTGTGGTCGATTTTGTGCATTCCAATCTTATTTTCCATATTGGCATTCCCACAACTATCATCACATACAATGCTGGATATCTAACAGTCAATTGACGGGAGAGGTATGCGAACGATTTAAGATAATGCACAGGAACTGTACTCCTTATAGGCCCAAGGCTAATGGTGCCATCGAAGCAGCAAATAAAAACATCAAGAAGATCTTGAGATAGATGACTCAGAGCTCAAGGCAATGGCATGAAAAGTTTCCTTTTGCATTACTGGGATATCGCACCACAGTGCGCACGTCAGTAGGAGCGACCCCATATCTCTTAGTCTATGGAACTGAGGCTGTGTTACAGGCAGTTGTACCAACAAAGAAGGGCCCGTGCTTATAACAAGAAAGTAAGACCCAAAAATTTTGAGTTGGGACAACTTGTGTTAAGGTGCATTCTTTGTCACTACTAGGAAGCAAAAGGAAAATTTGCTCCTAATTGGAAAGGCCCGTACATCATCAGAAAGATATTGCCGAAATGAGCATTGTATCTGGGCGACATCGAAGGGGATGATCCCGAAGCAGCCATGAATGTAGATACAGTAAAAAGGTACTATGTTTAGGCTCCTTGTAACAAACATTCAGTCCAGTTGGGATGACGAAGGCTTTCATTCCCGCTACCCAAACACTATTAATCCTTTTGCAAACCCGTTTGAGCCGGTTACTCTTCCTTGAATACCCTTTTTGGAACCTGGAAGTGTTATTTTAAAAAAAAGGATAAAAACAAAGAAAAACATAAGAAAAACAAAAATGGAACAAAAAACAAACAAAAAGAAAACCAAAAACAAATGTTTAACTACGTTTAACTTGATTCCAAAAGGATACGTAGGCAGCCTCTTTCTGGGTTTCACTCACACCAAAATAAAAATCCCAATTCCCCCAAAAATTGAAACTGGGCAGATGATATAATGGCTCGGCCATGAGCCCAGCCAAAATTTTTCCAAAGTTGTAATTCCGTCCAAAATTCTTTTTACCCAAAAACCTTGTCTAAGTCCTTTCGATCAATTGGCAAAGGCGTGGGAGTTGAAAAACATCATTTTTGGAATCCGATGTAGTCCAAATTGAGAGAAATAAAATGATAGTCTTTCGGTGAAAACCTATGGGCACCATAAACCGACGATGAGTAAAAAAATTTAAATAAGAGAGTCAATTTGGTAAAAACTCATAAAAATCACCATCAGGCAATGTTGAGAAGAGAAATGAGTTGGCGAAAACCCGCAAAGGGAACCGTCAGCCAAAAAGAAGGCACCTCCCACCACTGAATGAGTCTTGGCAAAGTTTTTTGGTTTTGAAATACGGGTCAATGAGCTTACGAGAAGTTGTGGAAGTTGGTGCGGGTCGGGCATCAAATCCAAGAAGCAGGTCTTGTACATTTGAAGCATGCATGCACCCCTAGATAAGTCCTTCCCTTCCCCCGAAATGGAGGCTTCTCTTTTATTTCACTTTCTTGCCTTTGATTACTTTTTCCTTGATTCCCTTTCAGTTTAAATTATATTCTGCAACTATCAAAAAGAAAAGGTGGCAGGACTAGTTTTACAGGGCTTTGCTTAGAAAGAGTTAAAAAAAGGTACCCAACCTTAGCGGGTGCAATAAGCCAATCCCGAATGGCCACAATCACTGATAAAGTTCCTAAGAGCAGAATAAAGTGAAAGGCCGAAGCCCCACGCGCACGCGTTGTCATGAAATCCTGAAGGTTGAGGCTTTCGGTTTGAAAGAGAGAATAATTTTCAAAACCAAGAAGCAGCAGAGGTTCTCGATAGAAGTTGGGCCTGGATCAAGCAACCAAGGCCACAAAACCAACCACCGTTTCAAACTAACAATTGTTTATTTTTTTGAAAATTGAAACAAGTGCGATCCAAGCAACCATGCAAAAAGTAGGTGCAACCAAATGGAAAACACGCAAGCGCTAAAACAGCTTTGCAGCAAATAATCAATGCAAAAGGGAGGTTTCCTCCAAGTTCTTTCCTGCATCTTATCTAAATGAAAAACGGAAAGAGATAAATAAAGAAGAAAACCCCAAAATAGGATAGTTAAGAATTCCTAATCCCAACCTGGTACCTTTTGCCAACTTTAGGGCTCCAATCCATGGGTTATATTTTTACCTCTTAGCCAACATTAGGGTTTTAATCCTTGAGTTGAGCCTTTTACCTGTTAGTAAACATTAAGGCTCTAATCCCTGAGTTGCAGCTTTTAGACATAGGACCTCAATTCCCTAGTCGTGTTTTGCCAACATTAGGGCTCCAATCACTGAGTTGAGCTTTTTACCTTTAAACCAACATTAAGGCTCTAATCCCTGAGTTGCACCTTTTAGACATAGGGCCTCTATTCCCTAGTCACCTTTAGCCAACATTAGGGCTCCAATCCCTGAGTTGTGCCTTTTAGACATAGGTCCGGTGTTCCTTAGTCATATTTAGCCAACATTAGGGCTCCAATCCCTGAGTTGAATTTTTTCCATTTTAGCCAACATTAAGGCTCCAATCCTTGAGTTGCACCTTTAAGATATAAGGCCTCCATTACTTAGTCGTCTTTAGCCATCATTAGGGCTCTAATCCCTATGTTGAGCCATTTACCTTTTAGCCAAAATTAGGTCTCCAATCCCTGAGTTACGCCTTTTACACATAGTCCATGCATTTCGAAGTCTCTTTTTGTAAACATTAAGGCTCTAATCCCTGAGTTGAGCTTTTTAATTTTTAGCCAACATTAGGGCTCCAATCCCATAGTTGAGCTTTTTCCTTTTAGCCAACATTAGGGCTCCAATCCCTAAGTTGCGCCTTTGAGACATAAGGCCTCCATTCCCTAGTCACCTTTAGCCAACATTACGGCTCCAATCCCTGAGTTGAGTTTTTTCCCTTTTAGCCAACATTAGGGCTCCAATCCCTGAGTTGCACCTTTTAGACATAGGAATTTCATTCCCTGATCGCCTTTTGCCAACATTAGGGCTCCAATCTCTGAGTTGAGCTTTTTATATTTTAGCCAACATTAGGGCTCCAATTTCTGAGTTGCGCCTTTTAGACATAGGGCCTCCATTCCCTAGTCGTCTTTAGCCAACATTAGGGCTCCAATCCCTGAGTTGAGTTTTTTTCCTTTTAGCCCACAATAGGGACCCAATCTTTGAATAGCGCCTTTTAGACATAGGGCCTCCATTCCCTAGTCACCTTTTGCCAACATTAGGGTTTCAATATCTGAGTTGAGATTTTTACCTTTTAACCAACATTAGGGCTCCAACCCATGAGTTGAGCATTTTACCTTTTAGCAACCGTTAGGGCTCCAATCCCCGAGTTGTGCCTGTTAGACATAGGGCCTTCACTCCCTAGTCGCCTTTTGCCAATATTAGGGCTTCAATACCTGAATTGAGCTTTCTACCTTTTAGCCAACATTAGGGCTCCAATCCCTGAGTTGTGCCTTTTATACATAGGGCCTCTATTCCCTAGTCGCCTTCTGCCAATATTAAGGCTCCAATCCCTGGATTGAGCTTTTTACCTTTTAGCCAACATTAGGGCTCTAATCCCTAAGTTTCGCCTTTTAGACATAGGGCCTCCATTACCTAGTCGCTTTTTACCTTGTAGCAAACATTAGGGCTTCAATCCTTGAGTTGCACCTTTAAGACATAAGGCCTCCATTCCCTAGTCGCCTTTAACCATCATTATGGCTCCAATCCCTAAGTTGAGCCATTTACCTTTTAGCCAAAATTAGGGTTCCAATCCCTGAGTTATGCCTTTTACACATAGGCCATACATTCCGAAGTTGCTTTTTGCAAACATTAGGGCTCTAATCCCTGAGTTGAGCTTTTTACCTTTTAGCCAACATTAGGGCTCCAACCCCTGGGTTGCGCCTTTTAGACATAAGGCCTCCATTCCCTAATCGCATTTTGCCAACATTAGGACTCCAATCCTGAGTTGTTCCTTTAGACATATGACTTCCATTCCGTAGTCACCTATGGCCAACCTTAGAGCTCCAATTCCTGAGTTGACATTTTAGCAACAGGGCTCCACCCCCAATTTGCCTTATCATAGACAAATACAATTCTTGAAAATAAAAAACAAAGAGAAAATGAGTTTAGACTTTAGTCACAAATAACTCATGAAATTTTCCTAGTGAAAACTGGGGGAGAAATATTTCCTTCGTTTGTTGTTGTTTAAGCAGGTTTGACTTCGAAGTATAGGGTCTGAGATGACCAAAAGAATGAAGTCTCAATCTACAATAAAGAAAAGAAGAAAAAGAACAAAAGAAGTGAATCCAAATGTTGAAACGAATAGAGGATACACACTACTCAAAACTTGACTGAAGTCACAAGCTCCGGCTGTCCCGCTCTGATTCAATGCTGAAGAAAGAACCAACACCTACAGCTTGCAAGCATCAAAATTCCAATCGCAGTCCGCAGCAAAGCAGTTAGGACTCATGATCAAGCTTCAAGATATTTTTACATAGGAATCTTGTAACTTATATTTTATAGACATAGCTAGCTTAGCTTTGATTTTCTTTTTGGTTTAATAAGGAGGTCGACAAGCAGTAGCAGAAGCAAGAGCAGTGAAATCACAGCTCCTGGTAGTCCCAGCTACCAAAACTTCCAGAACTACACTGACCTGATTCCTTTATAGACAGAGATATGTAAGAAACCTCTAAAGCAAGGTTCGATCAGATGGTTTTCAAAAATGCTTCTCATGGAGTGCCAAGAAGGCAAACTCCCTCATGCTCATTTATATTTGCCCGAAAACCCTTCGTGTCTCCAAATAAAGAGGGACAGCTGTGAGCACGTGATTTTTGCCTCGCTTGAATTACACCAATAGAATTTATAGATTCGGGATTTTTCCTTTTAATTGTTTGATTTTAAGTATTAGTTGCGTAATTTTTGTGTTGGTTTGCATTTTTGTTTGCATTTTTTATTTAGATAATTCTTATGAAATACCAAATATGTTGCATGCACATTTTAAAATAGATTTGACATTTTCAAGCATTAATTAGCAATTAATCATTTTATTAAAGAAAAAAATAAAATAAATATAAAATAGGTTCGATTTGATCTCTTAGTTTTCTAATTTTTGAAATTTTAAGGCAATTCTTTCTTTTAATTTTGTTTTGATCATCATAGAATTGGTCTACACTTTTATAGGTAAGATTGGAATTTTGTGATTAAATGAGGATTTTAATAATTTTTGAAAATGAAAAAGAAAAAAATGAAAAGAATTGAAAAAAGATAAATCTAAAATTTGAGAACCTAAAATTTGGGTCACCTTTAAACAAAACCAGCCCAAATAAACCCTTGATACTCGTCTCAACCCAAGCCCAAATTGCCCTATACCCGGTCCAGATCCCTTTCCCCATAAAACGACACCGTTTATCATTTTTTAATCCTTGCCGTCGAGGTTTCATCAATCCAACGGCAAGGAAGCCTACATCATTTTATATATAATTGTCCTAACGACCCCCCAATCCCCGCATCTCTCTTCTCTAATCAAACCCTAGAGAAAGTCACCCTCTACCACAAACCGTTGGCCAGAAATCGCCTCCGCCGGCGGTGATACTCCAATGGCCACACAAAAAACACCACCTGACCACCTCAACCTCCCCTTTTCAAATCACAAAACATCTGCCTTCGAAACCAAGCCGAACCCCTACAATTATCGGCCAGAAGTTTGACTCTGCCGTCGTGCATGGCGGCGCCACAACTCCAAACATCACCAAAATTACACCCTATGGTCTTCTCCACCTCCACATCATGAATCCACACCCCTTATCCCTCAAATCTTAGCCAAAGTTCTAGAATCTCAATTTTAGTCCAACCGTAAAATCCGAAATTTTCAAATTAGAGTGTTCGTTGAGGTTTTGGGTTCGTTCTGAGCTTAATTATATGTTTTTGTGAGAAGCACGTGATTAACCTCATATTGAATCAAGACTTGGAAAATCGAAGGTCCCTGTAGGTTCATTATCCGAGCATTTTATTAGGTATTTCTTTGTCTTGTTATCTTTAGTGTAATTTCTTGGTCCCACTCGTCCTCTGTTTCTTCCTCTTCTTTTATTTCTTTTAATTGTTTGATTAGAGGTCAGTTTATTCATGCATGATGCTTTTATTTGTTTGTTATCTCATTGTTGATTAGCATAGTTTCATATTTCTCTGGTTTTGCATTAAATCCGCTGAATTCCATCGATTGGGAAATTTTAAGATAGTTTCCAAATTGGTGATCCATGTTAACTTCTTTTGGGGTTCATAAAGACTGAACAGTCTAGGGGGAATTAAATTGGGCTTATTGAACCCATCAGCTCGGTCAATTGGACCTTAGGTTCTAGTTAGTTTTTCAGGGTAATTAATAGATCCTTGAAGGGTAAATTGGGGAATAGCTGTAGAGAATCTTGATATAAGAAAATAGGAAGCCCCTAGAAGCTTCAAGCAAGGACTTATAATCAAACTATAGATGATAACTTGGAAAACAAGTCATAAATTCAGGGACGTAAGGGGTAAAATAAAACCTTAAGGTTGCCCTACTTTCTTGCATATAAAGGCATCGTTTCCTTGCTATTGAAAAAAAAGAACGGAGGAAGAGCTGAAAATACATAGTCCAAATATAGAACTTAGATATCCAAAAGCTGAAAAATACAAAGAATTCAAGAGCTAAAAAATCCTGCAAAAGTTAAGAGACCTAAGAGTTAGAAATCCAACAAAAAAAATAAAAAGAAAAGTTATTGATCCACTAGGTTTTTCATTGAATTTATCATTTTTCAACTTCTGAAATTGTTTAACTTCATTCGAGTGGGAAATAGCTTGACTTTGTTTGTCAAGAGCTTTAGTTTAAAGTTGGCTGGTCTATTTGGTTGTTTATCATTTTAAACATGGGGATTACTGCACCATTCCTGGTTTGGAGCTGTGTATTGGTTAGCTAATTGTTGTTGATTCCTGCTATATATGTGATGATCAACCATTCTTGTTTTCTTTCAAACTCCAAATACATTCTTAGCTCGTGATAGAGGGTTAATTGTTGAACATGTCGTAGACTTGAAGTTCTATTGAATGAAGATGTTGTTTGAATCATGAACTTCCTTTCTCTCTGTAACTAATTTCTATTCTTAGTTATATTTAAAGCAATAGATGTTAGTTAGGATCTTTTCCATTGAATTTGGAGTGAGTAAAAGAACTAGATGTGTTATTTAGAATCTGTATTGATAAACTATGGACTCTATTTGCTCATTTTTATGTTTAATGGATTAGAATCTATTTAATTACCATAGCTTAGACCTTCTCTGGACTGCGGAATATGTTGATGTAATAAGGTTCTTTTTTCGTTTCAATAAAAGGGTTTCAATTATGAAGTAGTAATTACAAGTTTCGTATTAGTCAATTATGGACCTTGTGCTTTGTTAAGACCTTGTTTACAATCAATTAGTATTTTTCAATGTAGATCTTATATATAAGTTAGATATTGAAGAAAAATGACGAGTTGTCAGTTTCATTTACATGAGATTTATTTGATACTTAAGTTCTCAAGCATGTATTTCAAGCTAGTTTTGAGATTTGGAAATTAGAACTTGTTTTATAGTTAATTGTAAAACTTAGACTTCTTTTGCTCAATTTTAATCCGTAACGATTTTACTTGTCAAAAATGCTATGTAATTTATTAACGTTAAGCAGCAAAGTCCAGAGCTGATTTGCACATGAACTGACCCCTCAGTGACTGATTTTGATAAAATTAGCTGGATTTGGGCCTGTAAGGACTCAATATTTAGACCAGACGCATTTGAGGTTGCAAATTTGGGCTAACTTCTCGGCCCAAGTCTGACAGCTTCAGTGAATATAGTTTGGGCCACAATTTCGATTCCTATAAGGTCCAGTTGTACCGCTGCTTACCTGATTTTGGAATTCATATGGGGAGCCCATTTAAGGCTTTTGATTGTTAGCTAAAGACCATATGGAACTATATCTAATGTTAATTAAATTTTTTAGAATAGAGATGAATAATAATAGACAATAGTAATTTACGACTCTCTGAATTTTAGGACATCCTTTAAAAATGAAATTGAGGTGCACCATGCCAAATAAAAAAGCACAAAATTATGTGGCCCTCCTTAATTATATTTTTAAAATCCTTAGAGTTCGGGACGCGCCATTAAGTGAATTCTCATGGTCTCTCGCAAAGTTAACGATGCGTTAGTTTCTTTAGGCGCGTTATTTAATAAATTTACCTTCCTAAACTCGAGTGTACATTTCATGTGACCCAAATCCAAATCCCAAAATGCTTAATAACTGTGCTACGGATCCGGGTGCATTTCATGTGACACGATCCAAAGGCAGGATTTAAACGATGTTCAAAATTCTTTAAAAATTAATTAAAAACGGTAAAAAAATTTTAAATTGTGCTAAAATCATATATTAGGCCAATTATGATAGCTTAAGCGATCGTGCTAGAACCACAGAATCTGAGGGTACCTAACACCTTCCGTCAAGTTAACAAAATTCGTTATTTCTGGTTCGCAGACTTCATTTGGAGAGTCAAATATTTTCTCGATTTGGGATTCAAATTAAACTGGCAGTGACTTGGGACACCAAAAGCCAAACATATCCCAATTTGCGACTCTGATAACTAAATAATCCCATCTCGAATAATGTAACTTAAATTTGAAAAACTCCCTTATCACTAACCTTCAGGGTAGGCATGCAAAAAACGAGGTGTGACACTTATAGGCCCCAAATGAATGGAGCTATTGAAGCCTCCAATAAGAATATCAAGAAGATACGAAGGAAGATGATGGAAAAGCATAAACAATGGCATGAGAAGTTATCATTTTATTTATTGGGGTATCGCACCACAGTCCGTACATCAACTAGAGCAACTCCCTACATGCTAGTTTACGGTACAAAAGCGGTCATTTATGCCAAGGTACAAATTCCTCCCCTAAGGATCGTACAAGAAGCAAAACTCGACGTTGTAAAGTAGGTGAGAACTCGTCACGAGCAGTTGGCTCTTCTAGATTGAAAGATAATGAAAGCAGTTTCCCATGGTCAGTTATCAGAACATAATGTCCAAAGCTTTCAACCAGAGAGTCAAACTAAGACGGTTTGCACCAAGGCAGCTGGTATTAAAGAAAATTTCCCCGATTCGAGATAAAGCCAAAGGGAAGTTCTGTCCCAACTGGTAGGGCCCATACATAGTTTATCGGGGTCTAATAGGAGGAGCCCTTATACTTAATGAAATGGACGGGAAGTTTGGCCAAAAACAATCAATTCAGATGCAGTCAAATAATACTATGTGTAACCATTTGCGATTTCCTTGTGTAATGAACTACTCTTACCCGGTTCCCTTTTTAGAGGGGATACGTAGGCAGGCTTATAGGTTCGGTCACAATTCAATAAAATTTTCATTTTTCCCACAGTTAAAAACAGGTGCAGAATTTTGAGGAGGACCCTCAAAATTCCAAAGTAACTTCAGTCGATCATCGCAAGCAGCCGTCAGAAGCAACAACAGAGTAAACTGGGAGAGAATCTTGAGGAGGACCCTCAAAATTCCAGAATGAGAAAGGTTGAAATTTCCTAAACCATGTTACAGTCGTCGATTTATCTAAAAAATATTTCTCAAATATATGATTATGTCATATTTTTTCACAAACTCATGCATGTCTATTATCAAAGATTCTCTGTTTAGTAATGTCCCCCCTACGATACATACCGTATCATTCGAACTAAACTTCCCCCTTTAATAGAACTCAGGATTTTTCTTTGTGTGCAGGCATTCAAGTCGTAAACTCTTATGTTATGTATTGTTCTAGAATATAGCTCTCAGAGCCGTCACAATTATTCGCAGTCACTATCCACACACAGTATCCCCAACAGCCACAATATCACAATCAACCATCAGCTATCAACAAAGAAATTTTGTTACTATTCTCATTTTATTTCCTGTATAAGGCTACATTCTACTTTCTGAGGCTAAGCTCTACCTCCATCTGCATTTCCTGCTATTGCATAAGGCTACTATTCTACCTTCTGAGGTTTTGCTCAACCTCAATCTGCATTTTCTGCATTGCATAAGCCTACCATTCTTCCTTCTGAGGTTCAGCTCTACCTCCATCTGCATTTTCTACATTTCATAATGCTACCATTCTGCTTTCTGAGGTTAACCTCTATCTCCATCTGCACGGCTGAAATATCAACACTTTATTTCGCTTCTTGCACGGCTGAAAGATCACCACCTCATTTACATCTTGCATCACTGACATATCATCATTGTATTTTTCACTTGCATGGTTGAAATATCGTCGCTGTATTTTCACTTGCATGGCTGAAATATCGCAACTTTATTATTTACATTTTGCATTGGCTGAAAGATCGCCACTTCATTTACATTTCGCATTAGCTGAAGATCACCGCCTCATTTACATATTGCATTGGCTAAAATATCACCACCTTCTGCTGGGCTGAAAGATTGCCAAACCGTCCAAAGGTGTCATTATGAAAAGGCACCAACTTCATAGCCCGATAACGCCATGGCATAGCCTGAGAACCCCTTTTATCTCTTGCATGTCATTATTCAAAGGCTTCATAGCTCGGAGTAATCATCCTCATAGACCGAGAGCATCATTTCATAGTCTGTAAATCCTTTATTATATGCTTCATTGCCCAGGACATCATGCTCAAAGGACATCATCCGAATCGCCCAAAGACAGCATTCACGGTATAACGGGAAATTGCATTATGTTTAAATTTATGCACAATATATGCTTGTATTGCTTATTTGTAGGTAAACCGGTGAACAATAGCCATCTCAGTAGGATCGATCGCGCTCCAGTTCCCGCAGCCCTATTAGACTCTTAACCACCCATCCCGACTTGAACATCACGTCCATTCTTGGAAGATCTCCATCGGCATACTTCACCGACGGATCCTGAACTACATAGGACATGATTCCTATAAGACCAGGGATATATAGGCAACTCAGGAACCAGAGCACGGTGAAATGTTCAAATTATTTCGTTCGGTCAAAATTGGCCATCATATATTTACCCGACAACTCTTTCATCCTTCCTGAATTAAGAGGGGCAACTATTGATATCCAATTTTAGCCTATGTATTTTTTATGTACAAATGCTTTCAAAATAGCATATATATGCATATATAAGTACACCCAAGTATTTTAGTATTTTTCCCAATTTTTTAAAGATTTTTAAAATCAATTTATTATCCATTTTTGCAGTACAAAAATCAATAATTAGCCCAAAAATTATCATTTTTCTTGAATAATTTATTTTATTCTCATACTTATGCAAACATCTAGCTAAAGTAATTTTTACACATTTTTACAAATTTATTTGATATTTTCTAATTATGAAATTGGTTCTAATATTTTTAATTTAATATATATTTTATTAATTGACTCAGTACCTTTAATTTATTTTCAAATAATTTTACTAATACACATAAAAAAAAAGAGGAAAATCTGGAATTTAAATTTTGGCCTCATTTTATTCCAATTATAACCAAAATTAGCCCCTCTAATAGTCCAGATTTCAAACCCATAACGGACCGGCCCAATTTTAATATAACCCGACCCTCGACCCAACTAATTAAACCCACCCGGCCTCTCTTTTAAATCCAGGCCATTGATCATTTTGATCAACGGCCATAATTCCCCCCATTCCTTTTTAATTCACCTACACCCCTAACCCTAACCCATTTTACTCAAAATGCTGCCTCTGAAATCCCACTCCTCTTAATCTCTCTCAAATGTTCTCGAAACCCTAATCGTATTCTACCATTTTCAACCTTAAACTCACCGGAATCCATGGCCTCTCAAGCCACGGATAACGTTGGCTCAAATTGTGAAATGACTTGTGGAATTATTGTTGGAAATTGAACATTATAGAGCGTTGACTCAAGTTGTGAATTGAGTTGTGAAGTAAATGTGAAAAAGAAAAGAAGATTATTATATTGTTCCCCTTGCTAGGATGTTGTTTCTTTTAATGCTATCTCCCTTGCCGGGATCTTGATGCTTTTGATATTGTTCCATTGCCGGGATTTGATTGTTGGACTATTGTTCCCTTGCTGGGATTTATTTATAAATTTATTGATTTCCTTGCCCTTATTATTTTGTAATTGTTGTTTGAGTGAGGAAGAGTGTTAAAGCACGAAGGATGATGCCGTGTATTGTTTGGATGAGATAGTGTTAAAGCACGAAGGGTAATACCGTATATGATACTTGTGACAGAGTGTTAATGCACGAAAGGTGATACCGAATCGCACGATGTACAATTTTGTGCTTTATATGAGTGATTATGTACGGTAAAAGCACGAAGGGTGATACCGTACCATTTATATTGATTTTATAGTGAGAACGAGAGTAAAAGCACGAAAGGTAATGTTGTGCACTTGTCTTTGATTTCCCTGACTTTTACTGATAATTGAGTTATAGTGTCCTTTACATTTAACTGTTGTTTCAGTCGTTACTGTTGTTTTCCCGCAGCATGATTTCCCCTTCATATCGTTAATTATACCGTTTCCCTTTATTTGTCGTTGTATATGTTTTTAACTGCACATGTTTATTTGGTAGTCTGGTCTTAGCCTCGTCACTACTTCGCCGAGGTTAGGCTAGGCACTTACTAGCACATGGGGTCGGTTGTGTCGATACTACACTTTGCACTGTATGCAGATCCTAGTACTGGAGCATACAAACCTTAGCTTTGAGTTGCTGCCTGCAGTCCACTTGGAGACCCGAGGTAGACCTGCAGACATCCGTAGGCCTTGACTTCTCCTTCTATCTTTTCATTCTGTTTCTTTCATGTATTCCAGATACAGTGGTGTATTAACTCTTTCAAACCTTTATTTTTAATATTCCTAGACAGTCTGTGATATTGTGACACCAGTTCTAGGTAGCGTATGTTATGGTTTGGTATCGGTATCACTAAGAAAGTATTATATTTCAGTCTTTCACTTATTTATTTTTGCCGTTTTTATGATGTTTAATCACTATTATTAAAGGACTAAAAATAAAAATATTAAGTAAATGGAATAATTGGCTTGCCTAGCTTTCACTAGTATACGACAAAAAGACTCCTGGGGGTGGGGAAAACCGGGTTGTGACAACAACATATGACCCTCCATCCTAGTCCTAGTTTATAAGACGGTATTTGACAAAACATGAATTATTGACCCTCCGTTTTATATGGAGGAATTCGATTACACGTAGGGATGTTCTAAACTGAATCGAAACCGAAAATCGAATTGAAACCGAAGCTTAATGGATTATTGGTATCGGTTTAATGGTTTAATGAACGGGGAACAAATTGAATTTTTTTATTAACTGCTCATCGATTTGGTGGTGGATTATTCAATTTTCTTAATGGATAATCCATTAACCTTTTAAGAATATATATATATATATATATATATATATATATATATATATATATATATATATATATAAATTTATTCTTATCTCTATATATTAAATATCAAAAACCCTTCCACTTCTAGTACTCTATCTCTAAGGCATAATTCCTAAATAATCAAAAACCCTAACGCATAAATTTCAACCAGCAGGTATGTGTACCCTACTGTATGATTTTTCTCTGCAATTTGAATGATTTAGTTGCATGGATATTCAGTAGCATATGATCTTAAATCAATAAGGAAACAATAGTCTTTTCCTCCGTTGAAACATTACTATACTTGTATAATGTTACCGTATGTAATGAATAAGGAACTGTTGTTTTCTCATGTTTGATTATTATGATCGCTTTTCAATGTATATAAATAATGACCAGTGATTCCCATCCATATTCTTGCTTTTCTATGTGATGGTTGGCAGCCATTGCTTCATCTTTTCACTTACAACATATTGACACACATCATTCTTAAGTAGGCGTTAATTATTAATGCACGCAATATAGATTGAATTAGACCGATAAATCGCTTGATAAGAGCTAAACCGATATCAATTCGCTTGATATCTTATCGGGTGGCTAACGAATTAATATATTTAAAAGTCGATAACCGTTAAGAGTAACTAACCGCCCAATCTGTCCGATAAGCAACGGTAATTACACGGAGTTTAAGAGGTTGGTTTTCACATATGTACGTACTATATTAGCTGTAATGACAAATGTATTAAAATATGATGAAAATTTAACAATAACAACAACAACAACAATAACTAGCCAGTATAGTCCCACAATGGGCAGAGAGACTGTTTCCAATCGACCCTCGGCTCAGTGAAAGAAAGGAAAAACAAAAACAAAAAACGAAAGAGCATTATTAACTCTAGTAGAAATAGCGTAAATAATTATCTAAACATAAGAACCATAAATAAAATAGCATGCAATAATATCATACAGTAACTACCATAAATAACTACCATAAGGAAGACACACTCCAAAAAATAAAAAATATAATAAATGAAAATATAAATAAAAAAAATAATAAACTTTAATAGATGAAAAATGACTTGAGTTTTAGAAAGTTATCGAGTTCGTATTGAATAATATATAATTATAGAAATTGTGCCAAAGGTTTTGGAATATGAACAATATGAAAAAATCATATAAATGTAGTTTAGAAAAGATGAAAAGACGAAGAAACTACAACATCTCTTGACAAATGTTCCAAGAATTAAATAGGTAAACATGAGTATCATGAAAATTATTTAACAAATCGAAATAGTATACAACTATAAGAAATATTTAAATAAAGTCTAAATGTCTAATAGTATGGGTGGTAGTAGTTAGTATTAGTTCATTCTCATCTAACATGTACGACATGTATCCCATGTCTATGACCTAATCCTTGAATATAGGATAGGAAAATATATTATGGAAAAAAGTCATTACACGGACAGAGTTGCTTAAATGTGTGGGAATCGTAACCACTAATATGACAATACTAATTAATATAATTAATTTTTATCATACACAACCAATATACTTACTCATCAGAAGAATCATTAACTTTCATAATTAAGATAATGACATGTCAGATTTCTTCTTATCCATATATTCAAATCCAATAAATAAATCATTGGCAGGAACAAAATCATATTATTTTATATATGTAAAGATTATGCAAGGAAAGAAAATTTATACTTGACATTGAAGTTGTAAATGTAGGTAGTATTGGATTAATGTTTATGAATTGATATATTACCATTTTAGAAGGATTTTTGTGTTATCTTCTTAGATCGTCCGAAAGATACAATAATCGGTCAATAAAAGTTAGAATTAAAATTGAAAATAATGCAAAGTTACGTACTACAACATATTAAAATTATTGATTTTGTAAAAAAGTATTTAAATTTTTAGTATATATAAGTGAGATTCCTTAAATATTGATTTTGCAAAATATTCTTAAACCATCAGTATAATTTGACATTTAATATTAATACCATTTTATATAAACTAATAATTAATACTTACTGTTAAATAATACTACAAAAAATTGTGATATTTGTTGACAACAACATGATGGATCGCAAGAGAAAAAAATAAAAGCAGATTTGAATTACCTTTTAAATAATTTGATTATGTAAATATATTTTACACGTCAGTACATATCCTACACTTCATCCTTGTCATATCCTAGCTATATAAAGTTGGCATGGGCTCATCAAACTTGAACTAACATTTACTAGAACTACTTCAAGTCATAATTCTTGAGACTTGTTATTTCACTTTAGATTTCTTTCTGTTTTTATGTGTTGTTCATTTCTTTTGCATAGGAGAGAAATGGCGGCCTTAGCAAGAGGAAGGAAAATGAAGATAAAAGTAGAATCTCTATTATCTGCAGAGTTTTATGTGGAAATGAAAGAAACACAAAAGGTGGCAGATTTGCTGAAGATAATAAAATGCGTGTGGGGAGATAAAGATGATTATTTCTGTGTTTACCACTCTTCTGTTAAAATGCAAAGTGATAAGCTATTGTTTGCATATAACATTAGAGATGGTTCTGTTGTGAAGGTTGCACTTATTGTTGAATCTCCTTAATTCACAGGCTTGAATATTGAATGAGCCAAAAATTAATTACTTTAGTTAGGAAATAGCTGGGGATCGATCTTCTTTTTTTGCTTCTCATAGGGATAGGGGGGACTTTAATTAGCTTCTTATGAAAATATTCCCTTTATCTTCATGTCAATTATATTGTTTCATGTATGAGAATTGATAACTTATTTTTATAGGTTTTTGTCACGACCCTAACTCCAAATTCGATTGTAATGGCGTCTCTCTTGAAGATAACGCAAGCCAATCTAACACAATTTGTCCTTTTTAACAGTTAAATAACATAAAGGTGATTCAAAAGTGATTTAACAACAATAAGTAGGGGAAATAGGAATTTATAAAGCAGAAATAAAACCATCCTGACACACCCTAACCGGGGTGTCACAAGTCACGAGCAACTACGAATCCTGAAACAAGTCTACTAAGACAATATGTGGTACAACTGTTTGAAATAACATGAAAATAACAAGATAAGGGAGACACAGGGGCTGCGAACGCCAAATCCTACCTCGTAATCGCCGAAACACTGCCTTGACTGGAAGGATCAGCACTCAGGAGCAGAATCTGCTACGCCTGAATCTGCACACACAGTGCATAGAGTAATGTGAGTACTCTGACCAAGTGCTTAAATAATGACCGAAGATAAAAGATCACATAAAGCACAAGGCACTCTCTAATGAAGCAGTAAAACAACATTTGAAATCGGTAAATCAGTAATCTAGTAAGATCTCTTTCAACAGGTAAATAATGTCAAGAAAACAGATATAAGTTCGCCCCTCGGGCTCAATAACCACAAATCCGCCCCTCGGACAATATCTCAGAACAATACCAGTCCCTCGGGGTCAATCTCACATCACAATGGGTACCCGCACTCGGGTGTATAGACTCCGGGGGGACCCTTACAGCCCAAGCGCAATCACAAGCCACCTCGTGGCATCAAATCTAGGACCTCGGCCTCATGTCAATCAAGACACCTCGTGGCGCATATAAACTCAGGCCCTCAGCCTCAAATCAGTATCAATGTATCCTCACAACTAGGCCCTTGGCCTTACTCAGTCCGAAAAACCATCAAAAGCTCCCCGGGCATTAGTAAAATAGTATTTTTCAGCCCAAAACATCTTTTAAAATATCATTTAAGTCTCAAAACTGAGTAAAACTGGCTGAGTAGTAAATTATGAAAAATAACATGACTGAATTCAAGTAATATGTCCAAAACAGTGAGATATAGTGTTAAAATCCCCGAAGGATTCAAATAGTTGGAACGAAGCCCAAATATGGTAATCAACCCAAATCATAATGATAACAAATAAGTTTAGTCAAATATGCAGTAAAATCATAAATCAGAATGGACCAAGTCACAATCCCCGATGGTAATCGACCTCACGCTCATCATCAAGCACGTTTCTCACTTCAATATAGCACTACGATGTGCAATCCGAGATTTCAAACCCTCGGAGCATCAATTAGAATCATTACTCACCATGAACCGGCTAAATCTCTAGCCCACGATGCCCTTGTCTCTCGAATCGGCCTTCACATGCGTCGAATCTATCCAAAATCAGAATGAATACGTCACAATATGCTAAGGGGAACAAAGCCCAAGCGAAAACAATCGAAAAATACCAAAAATATCAAAATTATCAAAACCCGAGCCCCAGGCCCACTTCTCGAAACTCAGAAATTTTTACATCATTAGATTCCCCGTCTCCTCACGAGTTCATACATATCATAAACACAAGAATCAGAGTTCAATTGTCCCCTCAAATTAAGCCCTCCTAAACTCAAGCCCTAAACCTCCATTTTTAGTTCTTTAGTTCCTTAGATTTCAGTCCCAATCCTTGAAAAACTACCATAAAAGTGTGTTTTAGAACAGAAATTCTTACCTTATCGAAGTTCTCTTGAAATATCCCTTCAAAATCGCCCAAAAGCTCTCATTCTGAAGTTAAAAATGCCCAAACCCATCAAAAATCGCGAAGGATGGAATATATACCTTCTGTCCAGGCTTAACCGCATCTACAGTCCAAAAACCCGCTTCTGCAGTATCGCATATGCGGTCAAAACAACCGCTTCTGTGGTCCCTCACTTAATAGCCAGAATCGCATCTGCGATAGAAATTCCGCATCTGCGACTTCGCAAATGCGGCCACTTTGACTGCTTATGCGGAAACTGTTCGCCAAGCCAACATTCGCACGTGCAGCACCGCACCTACGGTCCCCAAAGCTCAGGTGCGAAAACACCAGAAGCTATAATAATTTCTGAAATCTCTCAAGGCACAAAATGGTCCGATTGACCACCTGAAACTCACCCGAGGCCCTTGGGGCCTCAACCAAAGGCACCAACACATCCTAAAACCATATTCAAACTTTGTTCCAATCATCAAAACACCTCAAACAAATATAAACTACTCAAAACACATCGGATTCAAGCCTAAATTTCTAAAATCTTCTAAAATAGGCTTTTGATCAAAAACCCAACCAAAACACGCCCGAATGACTTGAAATTTTGCACACACATCCCAAATGACATTACAAGCTATAGAAACTCTCGGAATTCCATTCCGACCCTAAGATGAAAACTTCACCTACCAACCTGAAATCGCCAAAATATCAACTTCGCCAATTCAAGCCTAATTCTACTCTGGGCATCCAAAACCCATTCCGATCACGCTCCTAAGTCATAAATCACTTTACGGAGCTAACCAAACCATCGGAACTCACATCCAAGCCCTCTAACATATAAGCTAACATTCGGTTGACTTTTCCAACTTAAACCTTCTTAAAAGAGACTAAGTGTCTCATTTCTCACCAAATCCACTCCGAACACAAACTAATCAACTCGATCATATAAATCACATATAACGAAGCAAAAAGAAGCAAAAATAGGGAAAATGGAGCAGTAATTGGTGAGATGACTCGCCGGACCGTCACATCCTCCCCAACTTAAACAAATATTCATCCCCGAACGAGTCAAGAAACATACTTGAAGCCTCGAATAGGTTGGGATATCTGCTATGTATCTCTCGCTCGGTCTGCCAAGTAGCCTTCTCTACGGGCCGACCCCTCCACTGCACTTTCATTGAAGCTATATCCTTTGACCTCAACTTCCGAACTTGACGACCCAAAATAGCTACTGGCTCCACACCATAAGTCAAATCATCCTCCAATCGAACCGTGCTGAAATCCAGAACATGAGACGGATCCCCAATATACTTTCAAAGCATAGAAATATGAAATACCGGATGCACACTCGACAAGCTGGGTGGCAAGTCAAGCTCAAAAGCTACATCCCCAATCCTCCGAAGTACCTCAAATGGCCCGATAAACCGTAGACTCAACTTCCTTTTATTACCAAATCTCATAACACCCTTCGTGGGTGAAACCTTCAACAGAACCTTCTCGCCAACCATGTAAGACACATCCCGAACCTTCCTGTCAGCATAGGTCTTCTGCCTCGGCTTCATTGTACGAAGCCTTTCCTGAATCATCTTCACCTTCTCTAATGTATCATGTACCAAATCTATCCCCAATAATCTAGCCTTACCGGGTTCGAACCAGCCAACCAGAGATCTACACTGTCTCCCATACAAAGCCTCATATAGAGCCATCTAAATATCTGGCTGGTAGTTGTTGTTATAAGCAAACTCTGCGAGCGGTAAAAATGGATCCCATGACCGTCCGAAGTCAATAACACAAGCACACAACATGTCCTCCAATATCTAAATAGTACGCTCGGATTGCCCGTCTGTTTGAGGATGAAACGTTGTGCTCAAGTGCACCTGGGTACCCAACTCTCGTGGAACTGACTTCCAAAACTGGGAAGTAAACTGCGTGCCCATCTTAAATGATGGAAACTGGGACACCATGCAACCGAACAATCTCCCAAACATATATTTCAACCAACCGCTCTGAAGAATAAGTAGTACAAATAGGAATGAAGTGCGCGGACTTGGTCAGCCTATCCACAATCACCCAAATAGCATTGAACTTCTTCAAAGTCCGAGGAAGTCCAACAACAAAATCCATAGTGATCCTTTCCCACTTCCACTCAGGAATAACCATCTGTTGAAGCAAGCCACCCGGTCTCTGATGCTCATTTTCACCTGCTGACAATTGAGACACCGAGCTACAAACCCAACAATGTCTTTCTTCATTCTCCACCACCAATAGTGCTATCTAAGGTCCTGATACATCATTGCGGCTCCTGGATGAATAGAATATTGAGAGCTATGGGCCTCCTCCAGAATCAACTCCCGAAGCCCATCTACATTGGGCACACAAATCCGACCCTACATCCTCAACACTCCATCATCACTAATAGTAACATCTCTAGCACCTTCATGCTGAACTCTGTCCTTAAGAACAAGCAAATGCGGATCATCATACTGGCACTCTCTGATGCAATCATATAAAGAAGACTGAGACATCACACAAGATAATACCCAACTAAGCTCAAAAATATCCAACCTCATAAACCGATTGTCTAAGGCCTGAACATCAACCGCAAGAGGTCTCTCCCCAACTGAAATATATGCCAAACTCCCTATACTCACTGCCTTTCGGCTCAAAGCATTGGCCACCACATTGGACTTCCCCGGATGGTACAATATAGTGATATCATAATCCTTAAGAAACTCCAACCATCTCCGCTATCTCAAATTAATATCATTCTACTTGAACAAATGCTGAAAACTGCAATGATAAGTGAATACCTCACAAGACACGCCATACAAGTAATGCCTCCAAATTTTAAATGCATGAACTATGACAGCCAACTCTAAATTATGAATGAGGTAGTTTTTCTCATGGGGCTTAAACTGATGAGAAGCATATACAATAACTCTACCCTCTTGCATCAATACAAAACCAAACCCTACTCTCGAAGCATCACAATACAGTGTATATGAACCTAAAGCTGATGGCAAAACCAACACTGGAGCCGTGGTCAAAGCTGTAATAGCCTGCCAAACCTTGAAAACTACGAATCTCAGTAGCTAATGATGGTCTGGGCCAACTCTACACCGCCTCTATCTTCTTTGGATCAACCTGAATCCCCTCACTGGACACCATGTGTCCTAAGAATGCCACTGACCTGAGCCAAAACTCACATTTGGAGAACTTTGCATAAAGTTTCTCCTCCTTCAACCTCTAGAACACAACCCTCAAATGCTCTTTGTGCTCCTCCTAGCTACGCGAATATACCAGAATATCATCAATGAAGACTATAACAAACGAATCAAGAAAAGGTCAGAAAACGCTGTTTATCAAATGCATGAACGTTGCTGGGGCATTGGTTAGCCCAAAAGACATAACCAGGAACTCATAATGACCATATCTGGTCCTGAAGGCCGTCTTAAGAATATTTGAATCCCTCATCTTCAACTGGTGATAGCCCGAACGGAGATCAATCTTAGAGAATATCCTCGCTTCCTGAAGTTGGTCGAATAAATCATCACCGCAAAGCAAGGGATACTTGCTACTAATTGTTACCTTGTTCAATTGCCTATAATTAATGCACATTCTTAGTGTGCGATCCTTCTTCATAAACAGAACCAGCGCACCCCAAGGTCACACACTAGGCCAAATGAACCCCTTATCCAGGAGCTCCTGAAGCTGCTCCTTTAACTCCTTCAACTCCGCTGGTGCCATACAATACAACATAATAGAAATAGGTTGAGAGCCCGACACCAGGTCAATGCAAAAATCAATATCCCTGTCCGGTGGCATGCTCGACAGGTCTGCAGGAAATACATTAGGGAAGTTCGTTACAACTGGAACATAATCAATACTGGAAGCCTCGTTTCTGACATCCCTTGCAAAGGCAAGATACGAGAGATAACCCTTCATAATCATAAGCTGGGCTTTCAAGAAAGAGATCACTCTACTAGGAACATAGTCAGTCATACCACACCATTCAATCCGCAACAAACCCCACATAGCCAAAGTGACTTTCTTAGCATGACAGAGTAGCACGACACAAAGATAACTAATCCATGCCCAAAATGACATCAAAATCCACCATGCGTAGTAATAAAAGATCAACTCGGGTCTCCAAACCCCCAATAGTCACCACACATGACCGGTACACATGGTCTACAATAACGGTATCGCCTAACCAAGATAGATACATGAACAGGTAAGGCAAGAATCTCACGAGGCATACCCAAATAATGAGCAAAATATGATGACACATAAGAAAAGGTGGATCCTGGATCAAATAATATAGAGGCATCTCTATGGTAGATCGAAATAATACCTAAAATGACAGCATCAGAGGCAATATCATCAGACCTGCCTGGGATAGCATAGAGATGGCCATGACCACCTCCTGATCGACCTCCCTCTCTAGGGCGACCCATTACTGACTGACCTCCATCCCTAGCTGGCTGAGCAGGTGGCAGCGAATCAATTGGCGCTGAAGCCAAAGACTTACCCCTCTGTTAGGATGAACGAGAAACACAACGAGGACACTGCCTCCATATGTGGCCCATCTCACCACACTCACAACAATCCTGGGTGCTAGAGAAGGGGACTGAAGGGAACCCCTCACACCGAAGTGACTAGCAGATGCGCCTAGCACAGAAGAACCCCTGAACTGACGGATCACGGGAAGAATTATGAGCTGGGAGGGCGTTGAGTGATTACTGGCCCTGCTAAGACCCATGATAACCACGACCTGAAGATGCCCCTCGATACTCAGGTGAGCTGACTGAGCAGGCCTAAATGAACGGCCTCTACCATGCTGAAACTAGCCCTCGAAGGAGCACTACTATAACTGCCCGATCCTCGAGGCCTCTTGGCCTCCCTCTCCTCTCGCTCTTAACAGCGAACCAACTCAATCTCACAAGCGATATCAACCACCTCCTCAAAATAAGCACCAGATACCCTCTCAGGTCATAAGAATACGGAGCTGATAAGTAAGACCATCAACAAATCTCCTGATCCTCTCTCGATCTATCGGAACTAACCAGATGGTATGATAAGCCAACTCAGAAAACCTAGACTCATACTGTGACACAGTTATCTCCCCCTGTCGCAACCACTCAAATTTTCCACACAGCTCCTCTCTGCGGGACTGGGGCACATACTTCTCGAGGAAGAGAATGGAGAATTGCTATCAAGTAAGGGCCGTTGTACCAACAGGCCTACGTCTCTCATACGCCTCCTACTAAGTGAAAGTAGCCCTAGAAAACTGAAAGTTGGTAAATATCACACCACTGGTCTCAAGAATCCTTGCCGTACGGAGCATCCGCTGGCACTTATCTAAGAAACTCGGGGCATCCTCGCCCTCTACACCGCTGAATGTCGGAGGCTGGAGTCTACCAAACCTTTCAAGTCGATGTTGCTCATCATTCGTCATAATTGGTACTACAAACTCCTGGGATGGTGCAATCGGTTGGGCTGGAGGTGCCTCCGGAGTTTGTAGTCCCTGCATTACCTGCTCAGGTGTGTGAGCAACGGGGTCTGATTTCCTCTCCCGGCCTATGAAGTAGTTTCTGCTGCGATGGCTGAAACTGCCTGAGCCAAGCCGACGCAAGCTGTCAAGATCTGTGCCAAGGCCTCTTGTAGACCTGGGATCACGATGGGCACAACTGGTTCTTGAATTGGTGCTGTTGGAGCCTGATCCGGATCTGGGGCAGCTGGTGGATCAACAGGTGCTGCCCTCGCCGCTCTGCCTCTGCCACGACTAAGACCGTGCCCACGGCCTCTGCTGGCCTCAGTGGGTGATACCGTGGACATCCACCTCGTCTTCTAGCTTGCATGCTTACCATCTGTGAGAGGATAGAATAACAGAAGTTTAGTTCTTGGATCAATAAGTTACACGACAAGAATTTCAAGAATGTGAATCTTTTTCCTAAAATGTTCTGCAACCTCTCGAGGATAAAAAACACAGATGTCTCCATACAGATCCGCAAGACTCTCACGACCTTAACCCCAAACCCGGTTGTAATGGCGTCTCTCATGAAGAAAAGGCCAGCCAGTCTAACAAAATTCATCTTTTTTAACAGTTAAATTACCTAAAGGTAATTCAAAAGTGATTGAATAATCATAAGTAGCGAAAATAGGAATTTATAAAGCAAAAATAAAACCATCCCCACACAACCCTAACCGTAATGTCACAAGTCACGAGCAACTACGGATCTTGATACAAGTATACTAAGACAATATTTGGTACAATTGTTTGATATAACATGGAAATAACAAGATAAGGGAGACATGGGGGCTGCGAACGCCAAGAGCTACCTCGTAGTCACCGAAACACTGCTTGTACTAGAAAGATCAACACTCAGGAGCGGAACCTTCTACGCCTGAATCTGCACACACGATGCAGGAAGTAATGTGAGTACTCTGACCTAGTGAGTAAGAAACATAAATAATGACTGAAAAAAAAAAAAGAAATCACATAAAGCACAAGGCACTCTATAATAAAGTAGTAAAACAACATTTGAAATTATTAAATCGGTGTAAAATCCAGTAAGATCTCCTTTAACAGGTAAAACAGGTAAATAATGTAAAGAAAACAGAAAGAAGTTCACCCCTCGGGCTCAGTAACCACAAATCTACCCCTTGTGCAATATCTTAGAGTAGTACCAGCCCCTCAGGCTCAATCTTAGAACAATGCCACCCCTCGGGCTCAATCTCACATCACAATGGGTACTCGTGCTCACGGGGGTGTATAGACTCTAGGAGGGGCCCCTTACGGCCCAAGCGCAATCACAAGCCACCTTGTGGCATCAAATCTAGGCCCTCGGCCTCATGTCAATCAAGCCAAACCTTGTGGCGCATATATAACTCCAGCCCTCAGCCTCAAATAAGTATCAATGTATCCTCATAATTAGGCCCTCGGCCTTATTCAGTCCAAAAAATCATCAAAAGCCCCTCGGGCATTAATAAAACAGTATTTCTCAGCCCAAAACATCATTTAAGTCTCAAAAATTGAGCAAAACTGACTGAGTAGTAAATTAGTAGAAAATAACATGACTGAGTTCAAGTAATAAATCCAAAATAGTGTTAAAAATCCTCGAAGGGTTCAAATAGTTAGCACTAAGCCCAAATATGGCAATCAGCCCAAATCACAATGGTAACAAATAAGTTTAAGTCAAATACGCGGTAAAATCATCAATCGGAATGGACCAAATCACAATCTCCGATGGTAATCGACCACACGCTCATCATCAAGTTCGTGTCTTAATCAATATAGTACTACGATGTGCAATTCAGGGTTTCAAACCCTCAGATCATCATTTACAATCATTACTCACCTCGAACCGGCTAAATCTCTAGCTCGCGTTGCCCTTACCTCTCGAATCAGCCTCCAACTGCATCGAATCTATCCAAAATCAGAACGAATATGTCACAATATGCTAAGAAAACAAAGCCCAAGCGAAAACAATCGAAACATACCAAAAATCTCGAAATTATCAAAACCCGAGCCCCCGGCCCACTTTTTGAAACTCAAAATTTTTTACATCATTAGATTCCTCGTCTCCCCAGGAGTTCATACCTATAAAAAACACAAGAATCAGAGTTCAATTGGCTCCTTAAATCCTTAATTTAAGCCCTCTTAAACTCAAGCCTTAAACCTCCATTTTTAGTCCTTTAATTCCTTAAATTTCAGTTCCAATCCATGAAAAAGTACCATAGAAGTGTGTTTTAGGTCTGAAATCCTTATCTTATCGAAGTTCTCTTGAAATCTCCCTTCAAAATTGTCCAAAAGCCCTCAAAAAGTGGCTAAACCCTTCAAAAATCGCGAAGGATGGAATATATACTTTCTGCCCAGGCTTAACCGCATCTGCGGTCCAAAAACCCGCTTCTGTGGTACCGCATATGCGATCAAAACAACCGCTTCTGCGGTCCCTCATTTAATAGCTAGAATCGCATTTGCAATAGAAATTTCGCATCTGTGACTTCGCCAAACCAACTTTTGCATCTGCAGCCTCCTCTATCGCATGTACAGCACCGCACCTGCGGTCCCCAAATCGCAGGTGCGAAAACACCAGAAGCATCAATAATTTTTGAAATCTCTCAAGGCACAAAATGGTCCGATTGACCACCTGAAACTCAGCCGAGGCCCCTGGGGCTTCAACCAAAGGTACCAACACATCCTAAAACCTTATTCAAACTTGTTCCAATCATCAAAACACCCCAAACAACGCCAAATTACTCAAAACACATCGGATTCAAGCCTAAATTTCTAAAAATTTTCGAAATACGCTTTTGATAAAAAAAAACCAACCAAAACACGCCCGAATGACATGAAATATTGCACACACATCCTAAATGACATGATGAAGCTACAACAACTCTCGAAATTCCATTCGATTCTCGGATCAAAACCTCACCTACCAACCGAAAATCGCCAAAATATCACTTTCGTCAATTCAAGCCTAATTCTACTCTGGGCCTAAAAATCCATTCCGATCACGCTCCTTAGTCACAAATTACTTTCCGAAGCTAACCGAACCTTCGAAACTCACATCCGAGCCCTCTAACACATAAGTCAACATACGATTGACTTTTCCAACTTAAACCTTCTTAAAAGAGACTAAGTGTCTCATTTCTCACCAAATCCACTCCGAACACAAACTAATCAACTCGATTACATAAACAGGTATAACGAAGCACAAAGAAGCAGAAATGGAGAAGACGAAACCGTAACCCATGAGACGACTGGCCATGTCATCCTAGTTTTCTTTTACTATTATCATCATCATCATCATCATCATCATCATCATTATTATTATTTTTATTATTATTATTATTGTTGTTATTATTATTCTTATTATAGGTGATGCAGTCAAACCGTCTCTCTATAATTGCGTCGTTTGCAATGAAATATTGTTATAAAGAATATATAATATAATCAGTTCCAAAATCAACTTGGCTACTATATTGAATTGTTTTTATAAAGACGTTTGAATGTATCATCAAATTATGTATCGTGTATAATTTACTTTCTCCCTCGTTATAGAGGACGCGGTTTGAAATACTAAAATCAAATTATTTATTTTTTTATGTGAATTTGAATAAATTATTTTGATTTTAAGATAAAATGTATATATTTAAAAATTAGATAAATAGTTCTATGAATATAGGTCATTATAATAATTAATAATTTAAAATATTTAAAAAATTGATGAGCATAAACATCTATATAACTCTTCAAATAGTAATTGACAATTGAAATAGATCAAGTTATTTTGTATCAAATGTATCTGATGATAGGCTATAATTACGTATCTTAGTTGATTATTACATTCTAATTTATTGTACCTTAATTGAGTTTGAGCTTTAATCGCTAATGTTTTGCACTAATGATGTGTTTTATGCTTTGTATGAGTGATTCCGAGCTATGTAGATGTTATGAAATGAATTAAAGTGATTTGGAGCTTTGAAGTCTGAGTAAAAACCCAAGGAATTAAGCTGGGATTGTGTTCGGGGATCAACGGATGATAGATAAGAACGAATGAAGAATCGAGTAGGCGTATTGCGTATTGTCTAGTAAAATACATATAACATTTTGCTCAGAACTCCATTTGGGCTCCACAATATACAGTTGGAAAGCCAATTCAAAGGGTTACAACTTTTATGTTTTACATTTTTCTAAATTCCAAACGGTCCACAGTCAGGTCCGTGGTCGAATCCACAGTTGCGGGCAAAACATTATTCAAATTCGCGGTTAGGTCCGCGGCTGCGGATGTCCTAACCTGGAAAAGTGTACTTTTTAGCGTAGGAGAAGGTATAATTGTTTGGCCCCGACCCTACTTGGTATATATACATGGACAATGATATTTTGAGTGTCTTTGACATAATTTAGACCTAAGGAGGTTAAGGAGACCGAGAAATTCGATCTAAGAAGGCAAGAACACATTAGGACCAAGGAGGAGAATTCTTCTACAAGTTTTTCACTTCCTTATTCCTATTTTTATTATTGGTTATGAATTCTAGCATTGTAGTTTTATATACAATTATGAATAGCTAATTTGTTATCTAGAGTTTTGATAGAATATTTTGTAGGATAAATTCTTATTACGCTTTTATATAATTGAGCCATTACTTTTCTCTATTTGTTAAACTACGTTATTATTGTGGTTGGTTGAAGAGCTCTCAATTAACTGTGCCTATTTAGTGTGTATTACTTGAGAGAGAGTGCATATTTAGGTAGTTGTTGAACAACATCACTCCTAACGTATATGAGGGATCAATACGAAAGGTTTAAAGGTGGGATTAGGGATAACAAAACCTTGGGTGTGATTCGAGTGAGCCATACTTAATGCAAGTGGCGTAATTCGAGAGAATATGTCTAGTAAATTATGGAAATTACCCAAGATAGAGTTACGACAGTCAGAGTACTCATAAACGGTAGAGAATACTTACACGAATTTATAGAAAACGTAGTGTGAAGGATTCCGATAGTAGGAGAAATCATAACTCTAGACCTCCTGAATCTTGTCTCTAGCCCTTAGTGCCTTTAGTTGTTAATTTATCATTTTAATTTGTTAGTTACTTAGTTAAACACAAGAATCTTAATATCTATAAGTGAGGAATTTTTCAAGCTTGTCTTCATGGTGATATTGAACAGTTGTAGCTAAGACTAAGTTCTCTATGGGGGTTCGACTCCAAACTTGTAAACCGGATTATATTTACAACAAACTTTTAGTCCTTTTTATAAAGGATAGTTGGGAGTGATCAGTATCTAAACTCTTACTTATATTTTTTTCCTTTAATCAATACTTAGACAATATTTTAATTTTTGTACCAAAATTTTATTAAAACACTATTCATTTTGAAATACTATTATCAATTTTTAATAATAATAATAATGAAGGCTCGCATTCAGAATTTTTTGTGATATGAATGTGTTATGCAAAGTTGTAGTTAGACTGACTATGTTGTATGGGGCGGAGTATTGGATAGGCAAGAACTCTTATATTAAGAAGATGAAAAGTAACAAAAATATAAATGCTGAGATGGATGTGCGTGCATATTAGTAAAGATAAGATTAGGAATTGAGATATTGGGAATAATGTGAAAGTGGCCTCCGAGGGAAAAATGAAGAAAGCGAGGCTGAGATGGTTCAGACACCTGAAGAGGAGATGCACATATGCCCAACAAGGAGATGTGAGAGGTTGCTCGTGGTGGACATAAAGAGAGGTAGAAGTAGACCAAATAAGTATTGGGGGAAAGGTGATTAAATAGTATATGGCACAATTATAGCTTACTGGGGAAATAATCCTTGATAAAATGGTGTGGAGTTCGAAAATTGGAATAGATATAGTCCACCGAATTTTCTTTCCTTATCACTAGTAATAGTCTTATTCTCGTATTTCGTTATTCTTAGATTTCTATTACATACTACTTGATGTTTCTTCCTCTGTTTTAAAAGGCAAAATTGGGATTTGCCGGGGGCTGGCAGAGCACTCATAAAATGTCCCTGGCTAATGTGCGAGGCTTAGTTCTATGAGACTTATAGCCCGACCATTGGGGTTTGCGCCCAGACATGCCCAACGCCTAGCGTATTGGGCTCGTCTAATAGAGCTGTATGCAATTGTGTGTAACTAACCTTGTAAATCTTCAGATTATCTTTAATAAATTATTGGCTATTCAAAATTATTTTTTTCTTAATCATAAATAATTAAGTTGAGAGTATTTTATGTTATAATTTGAATAAAAATTATTGTATGTTATCCACTAAGACTGCTACGATAGTAAATTTTAAATAAATATTTCAGTTAAATATATTTATTGATTAACTTTTGTTATGTTTTTATTATATGATAGTCCATAATTTTTTTATAATTATTTTTCTAAATATTATTTTCTCACGTCAACGAGATACAATACTTATTAATTTAATAGCTGAGTATTAGCTAGTAATTATTTAAAAATAATTAGTTATCATGGTATAGTATGGTGAATTATGTTTCATTTTATTAACTAATTAAGATTTATAATTTTGTGATTTTAATATAATTTTTATATTTTTTTATCGTATACTATGTTAAAATTCTTGAAATTAGTGAAATTAAAAGATCCGTAGAACTTACACCTCATGTCTCAGGGCTTACGCCTCACCTTGTCAGAGGTAAAATGTCTCGCCTCTCCTTTAAAACATTGGTTTCGTCTGCTTTGCTTTTTTTTTATTATCTTGTTATTGTTACTGCCTCTTTTTTCATGTCTTCTTTGATATGGTACTTTTTTTTAAACTGTTGTGATTTTGCTTTCATTGAGCTGAGGATCTACTGAAAATAATCTTTCGACCTACTTAAGGTAGAAATATGATATACATACACATTAGCCTTTCTAGACTGCACTTAAGAAATTACATTTGATATGTTTTTGTTATATTTTTTTCAAATAATTTCTTATCTCGAACCAAATGTTTGAAAATATTGTACTATTTAAATATTTTCAAAAATCTTTTTGAAAAAATAAGTCATTTTTCGACAAAATATTAATGAATAATATTATCTCATTAATCCTGAAAACTTTTAAAAAGAGAGTAAAATTTCACCCTCCCATTATTCCTCAACATGATATCGGCATTTCGAAACACTTGTACTGTTTTCTCTCACTACGTGTTAAACCCTAAACCCTACTTCCCTTTCCTTCTCATTTCCACCCAAAATTTCTCCGTTCCCAATTCCACCTTAACATCTTCTAGTCCTTCCCTCTGTAATAAAGCTCGTTGTTGCTCTACATTTCTTACTAATTCAATGGCGTCTGGTGATTTGTCCAATCCTTCGTCGGAGAAATTGGAGAAACAGTTTGAGGACTTTAGGCATCATCTAGAGGAGTCCGGGAATTTACGGGAGCGAATAAGAGTAGTGGCGACAGAGATTGAGTCGGTTACTCGGCACATTTATGCTAGCCTTCTTCTCGTTCATCAGTCTCGCCCTGTTGCTGGTATAAAAAAAATTAGTACTCACTTTCTCCGTTTTAATTTGAAAGAAAAGCTTTTCAATTTATACATTTCGAAATGTTTGATGTGAGTCGTTTCTAAGTAACTTTCACGAATTTCATTAATTATACTATTACACCTTTCTATATTTGAAAACGATTTTAATTTAAACTCTCTGTTTTATCCGGCTTTAGAAATCTCATAATGGGGATAATGTAAGGGTTTCTTTTACTCAGTTTAGGAGTTTTGATGTGATATCTTTCTTTATCATAACATATAAGTCAAACACCGCCATATAAATTGAGGGAGTACTAATTTTACACTTTGATGCAACGTCTTCCATTATAATAAACTTGTAAATTTTTCTGCGCTTCGCGCGGTTATAAAATACAGTACTCAACTTTTTAGTATAATATTTTTATAAATTTTATTGAAATAGACGCGATAAATATCTTCATATATGTACGCCTATAAAAAATAATTTTATATATGAATAAATCTTAATTATAATATTTTTAATATAATTGGAATTTTCATGAACTACATTCTTCATTAGTATATTTTCTTCAAGAAGGAAAAAAAAAAGAATTGTTGACGAAAAGAGAAGAAATTAGTGATATAGTAAAATTTGGGCGAACAAACTTGAAATGGTATTCTCTTTTTTCTTCTCTCCTCTCTCTATATGTGTGTAGTATTTTTTTATGTTTCCCATCCGGTGTCTTGTACTTGCATTGGGAGCTCGACCATATTAGAATTCATGCCTATCAACACATTATTGATATATTCCAAGTGATTACTAATCTTTTTATACATTCAAACCTATTTTCTTGAATAATCAAATAGATACTGAATGTTAGTTATTTCGTTGTAGCTGTCAAATTTAATCTTTGTCTAATATAATATTTGTCCTAACAGGAAGCATATACATCTTGACAGCTTTTAAAATTGAAGTGAAAATGCTCCTCCTCTCTTAGAAATTGAAGTGAAAATGTTCCAATCTCGTCTTAGAAAACTGACTACATAGTTTAGATTTTATGATATTATATAATAAGCCCATATATATTCAAACTACCATTTAAATATGGCACTAATTCTTGATACTCTAAATTAGGGGGGAAAATAAGATTTGAATTCTTTCATTATCAATTGTAAGATCAACCTGAATATTCGATAATATAAAATGGACTCTTCAAGAAAATGAAATCACAGTGTGGTCAAGTACACATTTCTTTTAACAATAAAGTCAACTTTATAAAACTGCATGAGTAAATTTATCTTCAGATTTGACATTGGTGAATTAAATAGATGAAGCGTTCCTTGAATTCTAGAGAATATAATAATATTCCACCAATAACAACAACCAGAAGTTAGGCAAATGGAGGTAGAAAACTGAATTTGAAATCGTCTGGCAATTTCTGTCCAATAACTTATAAAAGAATACTACTTATTTCCTGCTTTTGTTTTATAAAATTGAAAAGTAGAAGAGTAAACAATAGCATAATTCTACAAAAGAAGAAAAAGAAAGATAACACTTGATAAGAAAAAAAGTACTAACTAAAACTACTAACTAACTGAGATATATTATAAGTGATATGCCATATAACTAATTCACACCTTCAGACCTGTCTAGTTGAAAACTTTGGATGTCTATTCTTCTTTTCATCTCTTTTAAGTCCTTTTTTTCGTTTATGCTTCTATGATTTGAAGCAGCAACTCCTAATGCAGTATATTCATGGTAGAAACATATAGTATAAATGTAGAACAAAAGAGGAGCGACAGTGCCTTTGAGATTATCTTGAAGAATGAACTTTTCTTTTTTGGGTTCAAAAGAGAATCACTCATTGGATTTATCAATCAGAGCAAGGACCTCCTTGCTGTAGGATCACCGGGCTAACTTCTTCATAGGATTACTACGCTTAGGAGATTTTCACATGATATTGAAGAATCCAGAAGCGTTTATTTGGAATTCCCTTCATACCTGTTGCTACTACATCCTGCATCCCTGCCTTTTCACTCTCACCACCGCATTTCGTAATATAATTTGCAAGATGAATATTAATTTCATTTACAAAAAACTAAAAAGTTTCTGAATGTCTTAAAAGGAATATGATGAATATTTATTGAAAGTAATAAACATTGAACATAACTGTTGTCTATCTATTCTATTTGTGAATGAAAGATTTGACTCGGTGAGACTCTTCGTTACCTCACTTCTACAACTTTTCAATGCAGTCACAACTCTTCATAGTCTTTCTTATATATATAGAAATAATAAATAGACAATCAAGAGAAGAAAAAAGAGGCAAAGAATGAGCAAAAAAGGTCAAAAAAAAAAGGAGAAAAAAGATAAATAGAATCCTTAGCTTAAAAGAGGTTTCATCTTACTTCTATTGCCTCATATATATATATATATATATATATATAGAGAGAGAGAGAGAGAGAGAGAGAGAGATTACTTGCAACTTGTCAACACGACCATATTTTCCTTCTTCCTTCTTTAGACAATATTGTCGAACACATGAAGAACATGACAAAGGCTGTTGTTTCTTTCAATATTTCCAAAGATCAGATCGTAGGGATTGACAAAATTCTAAAAATTAAATAAAAGAAACTAAGAAAATAATAAGCCCAAAAAAATCGTAAAGAAAAAGTGCATAGACGTCATCAAACGGACATGAAAACACCGTTGAGGGTATTTGAATTCAGGGGTCGTGTTCCTGAATCGAAGTTACTGAAGCATCAACAGTACATACCGAAGATATCCACCTAATCAAAGTTTTTGAAGCATCAACTTCTACATAGAAAAGATATCCACCTGCAAGATTAATAGAAATCTAATATGAACATACCATATTCAGCAACTCAAAGACAAACTCCAATTTGTTATCTTCAAGTTCCAATCCAATCCCCAAACCCCGTTTAAGAGAATCCATTACAATTTGGAATGTAAGTACGCTTTAAGAAGCCTATGAAAATCAACATAAGAAAGAAAAAAGACTTAATTTTAAGAGTAAAATTACCCAAATCTATATAGAAATATATGAATACTAAGATCCAAGAATTATATTGGCTAATATGGAAGTACGAAACATGAATAGAAGTAGAAAAGTAGACTGATATGCAGACGAAATACATAAATTTTTTTTGAAAGAACTCTTCTATGTAAACGGAGCCGTACTAGAAGATGGAAAGGTGATAATGCATATGAACTAATAGTGACATTTTAGTTTTTTTCTTAAGGAGCAGATAAATAGAAGAAATTTGGAAAAAATTCATTTATAATAAGAAAAGGTCAAAAAAAGGAGAAAAAAGATAAATAGGTTTCTTGGCCAAAGAGAAGTGCCAAGTCACCTTATCTATTCCCTCATTTATATATGTAGATTAGTGAAATAAGCATATTAAACTCCGTGTCCGGTCAAATGATGTCATGCGAAATGAAATGCAGAGAGTAGGGAGTATCATTTTTCTCCTTTCATGCTCTTATATAGAAAACGTGCTCTTGGAGAGTGGTGCGAGTTGAATTAAGATATTTGTGTGCTGCATTTGCTTTTGATTTTGCTTTAAAATTCAGTGCTTGATCTAGTTTTCTTGCAGTTGTTAATAGTAATATAGATATTTCTTTCTGTTATGTTTTTATTAGCCTAAATTTTGTTCCATTCAATATGTTGCAACAGAGGTTCTAGAGAAGGCTAAGGCTCGGATCGGAGAGCTGAAGGAACTTTACAGTCGGCTTTCAGAAATTGTACGTGAATGCCCTGGTCAATATTTCCGGTGAGTGACGCTTGATGATATTTCCTTATTTTCTTTGTTTTTCAGTTTAAGATGGTTTTATGGTTGTCTTTTGGCCACCGTGATTTTCCATTTTTGGTGTGTTAGGTATCACGGTGATTGGAAGAGTGAAACACAAACGGTGGTATCGTTGCTTGCTTTTATGCATTGGTTAGAGACCGGGGATCTTGTTCTGCACAATGAAGTTGAGGAGAAGCTTGGCTGTAAGTTTTCTTCTCTGGTTACACTATTTTCCTTTTAGGTAAAGTGTATTAGTAATTTTAGTATAACATAATTATTGAACACTCTGCCACACTGCATCAGCTGCAGCATTTTTTCTTGTAATGTGTTTTTCTATCTGTTTCCTCTTATTTTGGGTTCCAATATTTCTTATGAATTGGCAATTATTTTTCTTTTTAGCCATGGCTCTCTCATGAAGCTCTACAAGTTTACCATTTTCACCAATTGGGTTCTTGTGAGTTCATCCCTTGATCTTTCTATTGTAAATAGCTGTCTTGACATCATATCTTCTTCCAAGTTGAGTTAGCAAAAAGGGAAGATGTGGGCTCACTCATCCTTGCACGGTAGTGCTTGGAGTTGCCTCTCTTTGCGCCTTTCTACAATTCTTGGATGATTATCACCTTCCTTTTTGCGTTGAAATCTCTGATAGCAAATGGTAATTAGGAGAGTGTCAACCTGTTAGCAGCAAAAGCCAATTGAAAACTGAAAAACAATGTGTCAACCTTTTAGCAGCAAAATCCAATTGAAAACTGAAAAACAAGAATAATCGCTTTACTTTGCTGATTCTGCAGAAAAATTTCTTCCATGCACTTTTTGGGTGAACATGTGTATTTCTATCAGTTGTTATCTATGTGTTTTAGCTTTAGAGAATCTTTAAAGTTATCAACTTTTCATACTTGTCTACTTTGTAGTGACACCATCAGAATTTGGACTTGATGTTGAAGACTATCTTATTGGTGAGTGACCCTAATTTTCCAAGAAGTCTTGGTACAAAACATGCTCTTATTCTTTTTTTGATTGTAAATGTTTCAAATAAGAAGAGTAGGAATTCATTATGCATATGCAGTCAGTATTGTTTCTAAAGTAGGAGTTTATATGTGAAACCTTAAACCCTGTTTCTAAAGGATATCTGCCTGTAAGGTTCAGAGGCATCTTAATGCCTTCCATGCTTGCAAAAGATCACCTAATCTTCCCCTACCTCCTTATGCTTCACCTAGGAGGTTTACCTAATTCCCTTGAGTGAGAGTTTTAAGACCTTGAAACTTTTTTGTATTGCTTGGTTCATTATTTTTGGAGGTACTTATGCATTTTCTTTTCTGGCAGGTATCTGTTTTATGTCAAATGAGTTGGTAAGCAATAAGCTAGAACTTGGAATATTTTTCCTTTTCAGTTTTATATGACTAACTTAATCTTGGTAGCTGTCTCTGTTGTGGTTTTGACACAGCTCCTTTGATGTGCAAATTAACGTATGATATATGTATAAGGTTTCCTTTTGTCTTCCTTCTCATGTGGTAGTTGGGGAATTTAAAGCATTATTAGAAGTTGCTTGTGCAAAACTTTCAAGCGATGTGTTTAGCACTCTGTTTTGCAAAGGCTACTGATACTATCTGTTATATCATCTTCATCTTTGGATTGACCAATCTTGTGGTAATGATGTTGCAGCCTAGATATGTGGTGAACCAAGTGACAGCTGGGGATTATGATTGCCCGCGTAAGGTTTTGAAGTTCTTGACAGATCTTCATGCTGCATTTCGCATGCTTAATCTCAGAAATGATTTCTTGCGCAAAAAATTTGACGGTGAGAGTGCAGTTCCATATAAATTAAATTCTGCGAATCTCATGTTTCTTAAATTCAAGGATTCTTTCCTTTGTGCTTTCTTTTCACGCATTACAAGAGAATTCAACTAAAGATACTTTGAAATCTTAATGATCTAAAATATACAATTTATAAAGGTTGTTTCTATAAATGAATAAAAAAAACCCCACTTCCAACCGAGAGGTTGTGAGTACGAGTCTCCCCAAGAGCAAGGTGGGAAGTTCTTGGAGGGAAGGATGCCGGGGGTCTATTTGGAAACAGCCTCTCTACCCAAGGGTAGGGGTAAGGTCTGCGTACATACTACCCTCCCCAGACCCCACTAAGTGGGATTATACTGGGTTGTTGTTGTTATTGTTGTTGTTGTTGTTGAGATAAAAGGAGGCTGTTTGAGCGCGAGGAGAAATTATGAAAAAAGGTTTATGTTTGGTTATTTTTTTGGTTTAAATCAAAATTTATGACATAAGAAGAGCAAAGAGGATGATTATGATAAAAATACTGCTGGTTATAGAAGAAAAAGAATATCAAGAAACTGTCCGATGTATATATGTTATGTAAGTATATATTTTTTCCGCTATCCATAGAAAGAGGTAAATGGAAGGCATATATTTTTAAAAAGCCAGTCAGTCCAACTTCTCCAGCTTGAGCTAGCAAAACTAGCGTATATTTTTCGCAGGCCTGATCTTTTTTTGGAGTTTTAAGTTGCTGCTTTTACCATTGTTTCTCTTCATCAGCGTCATTGACGTCCAAGCATTCCAGAAGACAGTCTTTTCAGAAATCTATGAGAGTTACAATGTAGCAGATCTAGTGGTGAACAAATAAGTTTAGTTTCCAAAGGCTATGCTACGAGAGTTCTAATGTAGCAGAATCTAGTAGTCAAGATAATTCTCTTATGTGGCGAATTCCACAGAAGATACAACAGAGTTCTCTTCTGTGGCGATTTAGTAGTCAAGAGTTTGCCATTGCTTAGTAGGTTGATGGGAAAGATAGTCGAGCATTAAGGCATTAGTTTTCACCCTTCTTTGCTGATCAATCTCTCCTACAAAATGATGTCTATAGACCATTAGACATTAAAATTGCCCCATCAAGGGAAAGACAAGGAGGAAGAGAGATGTGCTTGAAGCTGATAATTTTGAACAAACTGCAAATTTAACTGCATAAGGAGACTCATGGGTGTGGGAGGTGGTAGACTAACCGAATCTATAAGAAGGAATGCATCTGGTCTCAATGCAACTTTTCATAACTTAATCAAATATTCTTGATTTCAAAATGTTGAATCAAAATCTTGTCGAAGGAGTTGCTGATGTTAGTGCTAGTGCATGTCTTGATTTTAGTATTTCTTCTAATTGACTTACTGACTCGTATTTTTCTATGAAACAGAAGTCTTACAAAATTTCTGTTGTAGGAATGAAATATGACCTTAGGAAAGTTGAAGAAGTTTTTTATGATGTAAAAATCAGAGGCTTAGCTGCCAATGGAAACTCATCTGGAGAAAAGCAGGTCCAGGGGCAATCTTGAATACTTTTGCACTGACAAGTAAAATATGATTTTGTCTTTTTACTTGGTGTATGTTTTAGGATGGGGAGTGGCTCTGGTCCAGTTTTAGTTTTCTACTGTAATGCCCAGTGCAGGCTTTGATGCATGCTAAGTTTTGGTTGCTGCTGTTATAATACTCTCCATGTTTGTTCAACTTTGGATGTGTACATGGGTAGTAAGAAAGAGGAGCTTTTGTGTCACAATGAAACAGGGAAGAGTTGAAGTTTATGCTACTCATGTTGCGCTACGACCTACATTCGTAGCCTCTTGGCCAAACTTCAAAAATCAGCTTATTTTGATAAGTGTTATGGGTGAGAAATAGTTTGTGTTTAGTTAATTACTTTGAAAAGCACTTTTGAGCAACAATTAGTGTTTGACCAAGTTTTTAGAAAGTGTTTCTAAGTATATTTTTTCAAAAAATCATTTTTGGGGAGAAGTTATCTTTTTCTATTTCTCCAAAATAGTCTCTATTTCTATTAAAAAATATTTTTTTTTTCAAAAGCTTGACGTTTTGGCTTAGGAGAAGCTTGACCAAACATGCTATCGTTGCCACTGTGATCATTGTTAGAAAAACTCATGGCAAAAATAAAATATAGCTTTACTCTGACTTCTCTTTTGGGTGGGCAAAAATATGTAAGTATTGAAAAATACTGTGGCTGTGCTAGATAAGGCAAGGCTGAAAATGCACGTGCAATGTTAAGTGCCCGAGTCCAATCAAATCATTGATTGGATTGAAATCCTTCATGCAATATAATGTTGTGTCTCCCCATCCTACCTGTGGGCTTTTGGTTACAGTAGCAGCAGTTCAGTATAATCTTGCAAATAGGATATGAGGAGAGTAATATGTATGCAAATCTTACCCTTACTTTAAGGGGAAGAAAGACTATTTTTAGGAGATTTTCGGCTCAAGAAAGCAACAAAAGATGATATATTAGTACTATTAATAGATTTGTAATAAAATAATATAAAGTATATAAGATAGCGTAAAATAACAAAATAACAACGGTATAAAAATATAGGAAATACATAAAAGGATAAAAGGTATACTAATATTCAATATATACAATCCTGCATAAATAGCTGATCCGTAGCATTCTAAGACTAACTCCGGTTAGTCTCATTTTAGTGCGCTGTAAAAATATCTATAATTTTCTTCTAATTTATAACCTTAATGTTTGACCTCGACAATTCCCTGTCAAGGTTTATGCCCTCATAATCGTAAGTCGCGCATGTCCTGCTTGATCACCTCTCCCCAATACTTCTTAGGTCTTCCTCTACCTCTCCTCGTGCCCATCACAGCCAGTCGCTAACACTTTTTCACCGGTGCATCAATGCTCCTCCTTTGAATGTGCTCGAATCATCTGAGTCTTGCTTCCTGCATCTTGTTCTTCATGGGGGTCACACCACCTTCTGAGTATCTGCATTCCTAATCTTATCCATCCTTGTATGCCCGCACATTCACCTTAACATTCTTATTTCTGCTACTTTCATCTTTTGGATATGTAAGTTCCTAATCGGCCAACACTCGATCTCATACAATATGGTAGGCCTAACCACTGCTCTATAAATCTTATTTTTTAGTAACGGTGGTACTTTCTTGTTACACAGGACTCCCGCGGGTTTTTGGTTGTAGGGACCAAATTTCATCTGCTCTACATTCCTATTAAATCAAGGAAAAATCACGCGGGTACAATTAGTATGTGCACTTTATTTGTTTTTCATAGTTATATTTTAGAAAATTACCATTCATACTTGTATTTGCATTTTATAGTTAATCCACTTATACTGAAACAAGAAATTAATTGTGTTGAACTGATAGAAGAGAGCAACAAAATCTCGTAGCTCAGTTGGTTAAACCACCTGCTTAATAAGCGGAGGTATTGAGTGAGTTCGACTCTGAACGAGAGTATTTTATTTTTTTGTATTTTTGTATTTCGTCTTGATTATATTTGTTAATGAATATAGTTGATATCCTTTGTATATACCTCTATATTTCGTCTTGGTTGTATACCTGTATTCGTTTCGCAAACGAATACAATCAGTAAATATTGTATTCGTTACACAAGCAAATACAGTTGATACATCTTGTATTCGTTGCGCAAACAAATACAATTGAGACAAACTGTATTTATTGCGTGTCTAAATACAAATAATACAAGCTGGTAACAAGTGAACGTAGTTACAAAGGCTAATTAGGTAAACTATAATCATGTGTGGTAATTAAATTCTAAACTATCATACTTTATAAAAATTTCTCTTTGATCAAATGGTCCAACCCAACCCCCCACACTCCCCAAAATCTTTTTCTCACTCTCCCCCTCTCTCTTTTACTCTCTCTTTCTCATACAAATTTCCTCTCTTTTCCTTTTATTAGAATGAGATGTAATATTGATGCAAACACTAATATATATATATATATATATATATATAAAATATCCTATTCTTCTCAGTTAGGCAGGTTCGAAGTTTGTCAATGATGATTAAACTTTAAATAATTTTCAAAAACTATAAACGATGCCATCACAAGCGGCTACTTGGTTACATTCCTACTATTGTTAGGGGTCATTTGGGTATGAGGTACAAGAAGGTAAAAGGGTGATATAAAAATTTAGTATTACATTAATATTATGTTTGGTTAGCAGATAAGGTATAAATTATTCTGGTGTTAATTTTAACATTGAGATAACTTATAGAAGGTGGGGTAATTAGCACCGATATAAGTTATACCTTCTTCTTAGAAATTATGCAATTATTTTTCATAATACAATATACCAAACAATGAATAAATAACAATCCCATCATAATTAATTCCAGCATAACTTATCCTAATATAACTTATACCGGCATAAATTATACCGGTATAAATCATATTCTAACCACACGACCCCTTAATGCACACAAACACACACACACACACACACACACACACACACACACACACACACACACACACATATATATATATATATATATACTTTTCTACTGTTCCAAACTTTCTGTATAAAAATTTAATGCTACATTAATGCTCTGTTTGGTTAGTAGACAAGGTTATTCTGGTATTAATTTTAACACTGGGATAACTTATACCTTATAGAAGATGAGGTAATTAGCATCGGTATAAATTATTCCTTCTTCTTAGAAATTATGCAATTGTCATTCATAATACAACATACCAAACAATGAATAAACAACAATCCCAGCATAACTAATTCCAGCATAACTTATCCTAATATAACTTATACCGGCATAAGTTATACCAGTATAACTATAAAACATACTCTAACCAAACGAACCCTTAATGCACCTATATATATATATATATATATACATATACATATACTTTTCTACTGTCCCAAACTTTCTGTATAAAAATTTAATACCACATTAATGCTCTGTTTGGTTAGCAGACAGGGTTATCCCGGTATTAATTTTAACACTGGGATAACTTATACCTTATAGAAGATGAGGTAATTAGCACCGGTATAAATTATACTTCTTCTTAGAAATTATGCAATTGTCATTCTTAGTACAACATACCAAACTAATAAAAAAACAACAATCCCCGCATAACTAATTTCAGCATAACTTATCTCAATATAACTTATACCGGCATAACTTATATCGATATTAAATCATACTCTAACCAAACGGCCCCTTAGTACAACTATATATATATATATATATATATATATATATATATATATATATATATATGTATATATATACTTTTCTACTGTTCCAAACTTTCTTTTTTGGAGTTAACTTTGTATTTGTTCAAGTGTGACTGGATGCAATTAATTCTGAAAGTAAGGTAGAGTATCTATAAACCAGATAATCAGATCTCGCGCGACAATAGTTGTTAGTCCAACAATAATATGAGATGATTATGTCCCACTTGCATGTCGTTATTCGACCACGCTTACCCTACTGCCAAAAAATATGTTAGGGCTACGATGATCAAAAATATTTTTAATATGGTGTGATATTATCAAAAATTTTAAAGTTTTTTCGAAAAAGCCTTATATCATTATGAAACTTCTATATCTTAAATGTCGGCTTCCAATCTTTTCCGCTACTAACATGCGACTTTGTTCACACCTAACAATCTCTCCCTCAAGTTGAGTTTCACATGGCCCCTTACCCGATCCACTGATCTATTTTCAAGATTCACTGTGTGCCACCAATATCATTAAAGTTTTTATGGATATTGAAACCCGCAATTAGTTTCTTTTTATGTGCGCGTCTCCAAGCTCGTAAGGTTAAGCAAACTGAGCCCTGCAGCGTCTCTTTGTTATATGCCCATATTCAACTCGTCAAACTTGGACTTTGATACTAGTTGTTGGTAGAAACGACACCAGGTAGCCATCCTAAAGGACTCCTATTTAGGAATTAACTAGTCGTCCTCAATTTCAGTTTTTCAGTTTAATTTTTCGGGATAAAAGTGTTCTAAATTGTCATGAAATTAAGTTTTTTAGTTTAAAATTTTAAGACAAATAAGAACTAGGTAAATGATATTACCAACTGGTATGGCTTGATGAGAGCACACATTTCAGAAAGGGCGATGTGTGGGAGTTATGGATACTTTATTGGTATTGCAACACTCTCTCGTTTGATCGACTGTTGGAATTCAAATTTTGCATTGTAGCACAGAAGAATTTTAGAAGTATTCCTCGTGGGATGACTGTGTAATTGGAGAAGTGTGGGCATTCAGGCGTTGGAATTGAGATCAAAGATAGTGATTCGTATGTTCTATGGTTTGAAGTCTGGGGTTCTTGTGAGTAGATTGTTTCGTGGTTATGGATCATAAAAAGTAGCCACGGTTATTCAGATGTTAGTATGAATTGTGATTCAGTCATTGTAGACTTTCGGAGGGTTATTTATCTATCGTGGGGGACCAGAGCTGACTTGGGATTCATTGGTAGGTTCAACATGAAGGTGTGCTCTGCACCAAGTCAGATTTGAAGACTTCGAACTACTATTGTTGAGGGATGTACCATTCGATTGTTGTTGAGCTTATTCGTGTTTTAAAATGATCTATGAGCTACTCTTATGTGTTACGAGATATTATTCTTTATCGGTTATATGCACATATGGTGCGGTTTTATTGGGGTCTTATAGCGGAATTTGAGCGGGAAGAGTATTGGCTTTTGCTTGGTGGATTTCGTATTGGCTATACTCTTTCGGATTTTGTATGGCGTTATGTCATTTGCTTCTCCGTGGCTATGAAAATGCACTTTGAGTACTTGATATCGAATTGTGCGTGGTTATTGATTTTGCCCAAGGTGGCCTGAGGTATATGTGCTATTGGATGCACAAATTTGTTCACGCACCTAACAATCTCTCCCTCAAGTTAAGCTTCACATGACCCATTACCATGATTCACAGATCTATTTTCGAGAGTCACTATGTGGCACCTACATCGTTAAAGTATTTATGCAACCGAAACCCACAACTAGCTTCTTCTTATGTGTGCATCTCCAAGCTCGTAAGGTTAAGCAAACTGAGCCGTGCACCATCACTTTATTATATGTCCATATTTATCCTGTCAAACCTGGGCTTTGATACTAGTTGTTAGCAGAAATGACACCAGGTAGCCACCTAAAGGGCTTCTATTTAGGAATTCGCTAAGGCGTCCTCAATTTTAGTTTTTCAGTTTAATTTTTCGGGACAAAAGTGTTCCGAATTGTCATGAAGTTAAGATTTTTAGTTTAAAACTTTAGAACAAATAAGTACTAGTTAATCTTTAAATAGCATCCCCGAGAATGGTTATTTGTGCACTTACCCCCAGTTGTTGGGCTAAAACGACCCAAAAATGCTTTTAATATGGTATGATATTGGTCATTTTAGATCAAGCTCATATAATTTTTCCCAAAATATCTTATACCATAAGAGATTCATAAACTTTATTACGTAATCTCCCAATTTTTTTAGCTATTAATATGAGATTTTATTCGCACGTATTCTGAAATATAATAAGCAAAGAATTATTCAAAAACATGGAGATAAAGTAGATTCCTTTAAAGAAACTTCCCTCTCGAGTTTTGTTGTAACCGGTAATCGCAAAGGTTTCCTTGATTAAGACACCACATTCTTGTGGTATGTTCCAAGAATTTCTTGCCTGTAGGTAGTAAGGCAGATAGCATGTTATTATATATCATTTGATTATTTTTCTAACATACATGACCAAATATTCTTTCCTTACTAGAATGCTCTGAAAGCAAAGATCTCCCTCCGCTTTGTCCTGCATTACTAATAACAAATTTAGTATAATTTTATGAGTAAAGTATGAGATCAATTTTATATATATATATAGATCTTACTCTTACTTATAGGAAGATATTGAGATTATTTTCGGTAGATAATCAACTCAGGATCCCTCCCCTTTGTCCTATTTACTTTTTTTAGATTTAGTAATGTAACACCTCCATATTGTTTTAAGCTAGAATTCAAGATTTAAGAGTGGGATAATTAATCATCACAATTAATTCTAGTTGTCGAAAAGTGATGTCATAAAGATTACCACTGTACGGCAGTACGCATTTTCAGTGCTTAATGAGTTGTCCAGCAAAAGAGGAAAGGATAATCACGTTAATAAGCATAAAAAATTACCGATTAAATAAACAATTGGACGTGCAAAAAAAGTTGAAGAGTCAATGATATAGAAGTTTTTCCTCAAATCTTAATTTTCAACATGGAAATTGCTACTGTCAGTGCCACTAATCCAAATTAATAATCTAGTGCTCTACAAATTGGATTATTACTAACCACATAAAGTTTTCAACCTTTTTCCTTTCAATAAAATTAGTCTTTTTTCTGAGTGCATTGCCCATCTGGTTAAGTCAGTCCAAAGACACTTTTATGAATTTTATGACATTATCCGTCTTGAATTAAAAGCTCGTCCAAAGTTTTCTTTTAAAAGTTTTACACTATAGTATTCTTTCATTTAAAGGGTCACTTGGTGTATGAAATATGAAGGGCCAAACTCTAAGGAAGTAATGATGTAGGCAACCTATTTAATATAAGTATTAATGGCTGATTTTAAGGTTCGAATTCGTAATTTTTAGGTTATATGAAGACAATTTTAACGTTGCATCCCCTTCGGTATTCCTATAAAAATATTCTATATCTCTAATTAATACGAGATTTTATTGGCGCACCCAATATTAAACATCGAATTTTCCGTTAATTTCTTTCTTAATAGATTAACCTAAAATTTTAGAGGAAACTTATTCAATTCAAGATTTCACGCCCCAACTTCCCACTCCTATCTCTCTCCAAACATTAAGTTACGATATGTAATAGCATGACAACAATTATAAGTGGGAGATGGGCATTGCACTTTGCCCAAGAAACTTATCTCATTTCATCTTTTCATATATCTTATGTAAGGGTGTGCATAGTTTGGTTTGGATAAGTTTTTGCTTAAAAGAAACTAAATTAAATAAATTGGTTTTTTAAATATTAGATTCAAATCAAATTAATTAAATCGGTTTTTTTCCGATTCGATTTATGTCCGATTTTTTTTTTTTTGATTATTTATCAATTTTTTTATAAGTATAAGATGTACACTACCAAACACATATTTCGACAATCACATTTTCAATGTAATACTATCAAATCAATTATCGTTTGAGAAGTCTATTATTTACCAAGATATTAATGATAATTGAATCAAATAGTGATGAATAATTTAAGGGGTCAACTAAAAATATATTATTTTTAACATGAAATGAATTTTTACAGTTAACAAAAGAAAACTATCAATCAAATTAGAATGTAAAGGTAAAGAACTATACAAAAAGTGCAAACTATTAACATTTATCATAAAATTTTTAAAATTTTGTATAAAGATATACATATAAATAGGTGTAATAATAAATTTTAAATAGCTACTCCTATAGTCGGTTTGGTTCGAATTTTTATGGTTTTTTCTGATTAAAACCAAAACCAAACCAAATTTGATTGTTTTTTAAAATTCAAAACCAAAACCAAACCAAAACGTAAAGTATCAGCTTTTTGAGCAATTTGATTTAGTTTTTGATTTGGTTCGATTTTTCGGGTTATTATGAACATCCCTAATCTTATTGTATCTGTGGGGTTTAAAATAAAATAAAAAATTCAAACAGAACAAGAAATTAGCCTACGAGAAAGAAGACAAAAAAGAGGTAGTACAGATTTTTCATAATTTACAAATGCACATTATTCGTACAATATCGTATCAAGAAGTACTACTGTTAAAAGTGTAAGCCATCTAGAGCACTTTGGGCTTGTTTGATTCACGCATTAATTATACAATGATATAGGGGTTGTTATGTTGTGTATATTAATAAAGCGATAATGCAATGAATAATATTGAAAATTCTATGTTATGATAATTTACTTTTAAGGGCATTTTTGATCCATGTATTGCTAATCTTACATGTATTCTTACTTCAGTCTTGCATAAGGTAAGATGCAAATTCTCGCTAGTCAACCGCTGCATTAGTCATGCCGAAATTATTCTTATACGAACCAACCAAATAGTACATTAGTTATTTTAGTTCTCTAATCTAAATGTATTATTTTGTGTAGTCAAGTTTTGTAGTAACGGTAAAATTATTTCAATATGATTTATAGGTCACAAATTTGAGCCGTGAAAGTAGCCACTAATGCTTACATTAAGGTAAGCTATCCAAATTATATTTTTGAGGTGCGACTTTTCTCCCAACCCTGACATGAATACAAAATATTTTGTACCTCAGGCCGCATTTTCTATCACTCAAACCAAACGACTCTAAAGTAGTATCAATCACACGTGCTTTGCTTCTTTCAGTTACTCAATAGTGTTGACCTTTGAGTGATCCCAAAAGATTGGCTCTTATATATAGTACCTTTTTTACTTTCATATAAACACCACATTATGATCTCTCCTCTTCTCTAACTTCATAAAACAACTACCTCTCTTTATATTCTGCTCAAAGGAATATCCAAATAATGGATGGAAAATTTCTCAAGGCATGTCAAAGAATCATACCTTGTACAAATTGTGACAAATGCTGTAAATGGCCAATATGGCCATTTTTGCAAGAAGAGAAGACTATCCCAAGTGATGTTCCAAGGGGTCACTTGGTTGTATATGTAGGAAAATACCAAAAAAGATTCGTAATCAAAATCACTTTGCTCAATCATCCACTTTTCAAGGCATTGCTAGATCAAGCTCAAGAAATTTATGATTTTACTTCTGAATCAAAATTATGGATTCCTTGTGATGAAAACATCTTTGTCAGTGTCATAAGATGTGCCAAGTCTTCAGAAAATCGACGCATCTCGATCTGTTTTTGATGTTAAAATCATAGAGGTTGTGCTTAAATTTCATTCATGATGTTTGATCAATCAACTCATAGTTTAGAATGTTTTAAGTTTATAAAACCATGTTGTAGAGAACCTCCAATTGTTTGTATATTCGTTACCTATGAAGATGAAAGGCTTTACTTGTAGAAAACCAGTAAATTCATTATATGCTCCTACAGATAAACGAACAAGTCACCCAAGTCCTCATGGATCCAATAATCCCTCACCCTCACCCTATGCTTCTCGATTGTCCACCACATGATATACCTAATCCAAACAATTGCTCTAAAAAATCCAAAATGTTAGTGAAAGCCTAAAAGTACCCCTATCGATGGATGATCTCCAATGGATTTATCAACCTTGGAAGTACTCTACTAATACCTTAAAAGGAAAATATACTAATTGTGGAGGCCAACTGAAAACTTCAACCTATTGGACCTTGGGGCAGACTACTTTATAGTCAAGTTCAACAAGGAAGAAAATATGTCTAGAGCTTTGAGTAACACTCCTTGGTTCATTAATGATTTTCATCTTTCTATGCAAAAATGGGAACCCCAAATTGTAGCCTCTGATTCGCGTACCTCAACTTCCCACAGAATTTTATGAATCAACAATACTACAAAAAATTGGTAACACAATTGGTAAATTACTTAGGATTGATGCATGGACATCATCTACCTTAAAAGGTCGCTATGCTAGATTATGTGTGGAAGCTTCGATGGAAGTACCAGTTAAGTCTTTTGTTTATATTGGTAATTATAAACAGCAAATCCATTATGAAAGGGACAATTTCTTATGTAAGAACTAAGGTAGGTTAGGCCATAGCCAATCCAAATGTTTAGTTATTTTACAACCTTCAAATTCCAAGAAGTAGCAGGATATTGAAGACACTACCACTTGAAAAAGTGTCCAAGGAGATTGGGTAACTATTTCATTCCCCAAGACCAAAGCTTCCAATTCAAAAGATACTCCGCCAATAAAGGTAACAAATCCAGGTATGAAGTCCAAATCAGTTGTTGCAGATACAGATAAGTTTCTCAATTCCCTAAAGTATAAATACGGGGAAAAAAATTCTGTTACTCCTTCCACTCCTAACACTAGAGTCAGGCAATCTACATAAAGTAATGTCAATATCCCCTCCTCCAAAATTGGTATTCAATCAACCAATCAATTTGAGCTTCTAGATAATATGATCATGGTTTGTGAAAACAATACCACTACGAATCCGGTCATAATCCCCTCCAACCAATGCATGCAAATGGGGAACACAACATCATACTCGTGGACAATGATAAGACATCTTTGGTATTGTTATACCAATCATTAGACAAAAATTCCATTAAAAAATGAAAAAAAATACCCGGGATCCTCTAACATTTGCAATTTAATTAATTCTTCACAAAATACCCCTACCCAACCAACCACACCCTCCTACATTTCTAATACTTCCAAATTACATTTGGAGTTGCATGTAAAAGAGGAATGCCAAATGGTAGACTCCTCAATACACTTGGCATCAATCATATCTCCCAATGATCATATTAATTCCCACACACCAAATCAAAAATCTTCCGGACAGGAAGATAATTCAATAGGGATCATTAATCTTATTAAGGCTACCCTTCCTAATACAACCACTAATTTAATAAATCACTCACAAGATCAAAATGCCAAGACTTTCATTTTCAGGAAGATGAAAATTTTGTCTAGTTCATATTCCCCATCACTATAGAATTCCAACAATGGACAACTTGCCACCACTGTCACCTCAATTTCCAAACCAACCCTTCTTTTTCATATCACCACCAAATTACCAACCAAACTCTTGGTTCGAAGTGGGCATTCTAGGGCATGCGATAACATTTAACGTACAAATCAACGAGAAGAAAATGGTGATAATAATACAAAACACCCGATATCTAGCCTAGTTAATATCGAAGGGATGCAAATTGCAATGAATAACTACATCAATCAAGCTTGGTTCAACAATATTCTTCATCCCCTAGCTCTCAATATGAACCACACGTTGATCCAAGCCACACGGGAACAGTGGAATCTTCCACGAACTCCAAACCAATTCATCAATCTCCCAATGAATATCCCATTCTTTTCACCAGAGGAGAACATGAACATCAAATCCATTTTCATGCCTTAGAACCACCATGCAAATCAGGAACAAAACAATCTACCACACATGACTCCAGTCAACTTGGAACCCAACACTCAAATGAATATTCCAGAATAAAGTATGAACTCAACTCAACATCTAGTAGAGGAAAAAGAAGAACTCCCTCAACAAGGTAATCAACCAAGTGTGAAATTTTTAAAGAGAGGTAAAAATACTACTCTTCCTAGAACTATGGAGCAAGAAATAAATATTCAGCTTCCCCAGCATAATGTACAAGTGCTCAATGCACATTCGTCCACCACAAGATCCCACAGTAGGAAAACAAGCAGTGATTCATGTTCCCTCAAGGAGAAGGAGCCATAACACAGTGGAGATGGAGACAGGTGTCAGCCAACGCCAAGCACCGCAAATAAATAGAGCCACTACTATAATTTTTTGAAATGTTAAAGGTGCAAACAATGACGAGTTTCGTAGAAACTTTAGGAGTTGATTGATACCCATAGGCCATGCATGGTGGCTCTCCTTGAAAGAAAGATGATGGTACATGGTCCTCTCCTAAACAGGTTCAACTTTCCTGAACCTATAGAGGTGCCATCGGGGGACAAGCTAGAGGCATGTTCGTCCTCTACAACCATGATATAGTCACTGTATAACACTTCACTAGGAGAGGTCAGGAAATTCATGCTCTCATTCAGGTACGCCTCGTTAATTCCAAATGGCGTTTTTTCTCCAGCAATCTATGCTAGCACAAAAGTCACAATAGAGATATTATGTGGGAAAATCGTAAATCCCTCTCCAATATTTATAGAGGGCCTTGATTAATAGGAGGAGATTTTAATGATATTATTTGTAATAATGAAAAAATTGGAGGCATGCCTATGAATTTTTCTAGAGCTACAAAACTTTGGAACTATATAAATGATTGTAACTTAATCGGCCTTGGCTTTAAAGGAAGTAAATTCACGTGGTCTAACTATAGAAGAAAGAAATTTTTAATAATGGAGAGGTTATATTGTATCTTAGCTAATGAAGATTGGTTAAAAAAATTCCTAATGCAACAGTAACTCATCTCCCAAAAACTCACTCGGACCACATTCGATATTAGTCAAACTAAACAATTGTTACAACTACTTGAAATTTTTTTTAGACTAGAAACTATTTGGTGTACGCACCTAAACTTTGCTAATATAGTAGCTACAAAATGGAGAAATAAAGAGTTACTAGAAGCTACTGAATCTTTTACTGATTTTATTAAATATTGGGGAAGAAATAATTTTGGTAATATTACTAGGGATAAAATAAAGCTTTTTGCAAGGCTAAATGGAATACAAAACTCCCCTCATTATAACAGTAGTTTTTTTTAAATAATTAGCGGAATCTTTCATCAAAAACTATAAAAATATCCTAAAATTAGAAGAAGATTATTAGAAAATAAGATTTCGTATTAATTGGCTAAATGAAGGAAATGCCAATACTAAGTTTTTCTAAATATCTGCTGTGAGCACATGATTTTTGTCTCGCATGAATTACTCCTACATAATTCCCAAAATTAGGATTTTTTTCTTTTTAATTATTTAGTTTTTAGGAATTATTGCATGATTTGCGTTGTTTGTTTGCATTTTTGTATGTATGTTTAATTTATTTAATTCATAAAAAATATAAAAATACATTGCATTTGCATTTAGGATCCAATTTAATATTTTTTAAGATAATTAGTTAATTAATATTAATAAAATAACAAAAATAGTTCATTTTGTATTTTTACATTTTTTTCGAATTCTGTTATAATTTCTTTTTAATTCAGGATTTAATAAATTTGAATTAAATCAGGTTTTGATTTTAATTTGTAATTATAAAAATCAGAAAATGGAATAAAAAAGAGAAAAGGAAGAAAAATAGATTTTCTTAATAAATACCCATTTTGGGCTAAACCAAGCCTAATAACCGGTCATACCCGCCCCAATTCAGCCCAAAACCTGGTCTATAACTCAGTCCACCCTTCCATAACCAAAACGGCCCCATTTTATAAAGATGTGATCCCAGTCGCCCATTTCATCTAATCCAACGGATGATAACTGGGAACCTAAAAAATATAAAAATGTCCAAACCACACCCCTACCCCCAAACCATCTCTCAGAAACACCCTTCAGAGCCCTAATGTAACGGCGCCCTGCACCACCGTCTGTCGCCCGCTTGAAATCGCCACTGGCGGCGATCGGCGGCCAATCATGCCCAAATTTACACCAAGTCATTTCCTCACCCCACTCTTTCCAAATCCCGTTCACTTTCCAAATCCGGCCTGAGCTCCCCTAATATCCAACCGAAGGTGGAAACTCTAGCGCCGCCACAGCTTCTCTGGTGGTAGCGCCACCTCCAAATGCTCCCAAAACAACACCTCATAAGCTCCATAACCCCCTCACCCCAAATCTCCGTTCAGCTCCCCTCAAATACCCCTGAAACCCTTCGAATATGGATTTGAAAGAAAAACCTAAAATCCCAATCATCGAGGAATTGAAGATTTGAGGTCGAAATTGGCTTCAGTTATGTGTTTTCGTTTGAGAACACACGATTGACGCCCATTTCTGCCTGAATCAAAGGTCCAAACTTGTGCATTCAAGATTTTATTTGGCCAATCTTTAGGTATCTTTGTTTACTTTAGGCTGCTAATTTTCTATTGCCTTTTTACTTCTCTTCTTCTTCTATCGCTTTCTTTTTTTTTCCAGATTTTTTTATCTATTTATTTGCATCCCTTCAAATGTCCATCTCCGCATGTGTTAGTTAGTATCCTATTTAGTTTTTAGTTCGTTTAATTTTTAGAAAAAAATTCATTGCAAATTCAAGAGTATTTTGTTCATTGTTTGTGTGTATTAGTTTTTCCCGTAATTATCTATTCATGCATATTAGTTTTAGGAAAACCTTCTCTTTAATTAGACATTAGTATTTTTTTATTTATTATTAAGATAGTTCTGATTGGTGCATTAATTCAATTTGGATTGCTTCTGTTGTTGTTGGTTTGCCTCAGTTAATTTGATTTTGATTTGGGCTTGGAGGTAATGCCTTTAGATTTCAGACTCATTGGTTTGGGCTGACTTTTGAATTAACTCAACTTAGCGTCAAATTGACCCATTTTGGCTTTGGCCCCTGAAGTAATTAACTGAAGTTAAAGGCGTAACTTGGGTAGTTTACTTAGAGAATCTCTGAATAACCACCTTAGGAAGCTTCCTAGAAGCTGAAAATAGCCTTACTTGGCCAACAAGTCAAAAAATTAGGGACCAAGTAGCAAAAAATAAAAATTGGGAAGGATTAAAGGGCAAAACTTAGCCCATTTCAGCTGCTCTAGTAGCTGGCCTATAAAAACACTGCTAAGGAAGGCTCATTTCAGATTTGGAGATATAGAAAAATCCAGAAAATCAAAGAAGGCTAAAATTTTTAGTGAAAATTACTATTACATTGGATTTTTTCTGTGATTTCTTAATCCAACTCCTAAAAGTAAATTCTGATCGAATAGAGCTAAAATGCTTAGGGTTTAGTGGTTTAAAGAGTTTGGTCTGAAGTTCTGGTCATTTTTGGTTGATTGTTGCACATCATTCCTTGGTTTAAAGCTGATTCTCTTGTTCAGCTCTGCTGCGGCCTTATACTATTGCTGTTGTTGATACTTCACCTTCTGTTTCTTTCCATCTCCAGGTACCCTTTCTGAAATTATGATTGGAAATTGAGCTTGTTTGTTGAGTCTTATGTAAAGTTTTATTAACCAAATTGTTTCAATGAAACGCAACATTTTTATTGTGATTGTTGCTGCATTTGCCATATTCTTTTCCCTGATTCAGTCTAGCTTACTTTGGATGTCCCATTCATATGCACATGGTATTAGGTGTAGGGTTTGAACTAGTTTGGATGTTTGAGGTTCAAAGGTACTTTAGATGAAACTTGTAATAATTAAGGACTCTGATATTGTAGTTGATTACTGAAACTATTTGGTCTTTGGTTTGTGTTTGTCATAGCAATGAACTAAATATATGTTAATTCAGAATGATTGGTCTCATTAATTTAGTGTCACATACTAGTAATTATGCTCAAGTTTGCATCCATATGGTGTGAAAACATGGTTCAATGTTCTCATAGTCTAGCATTGGTTCTCCTTCCATAGGTGTTCTGAGTTTTGTTTTTTATTTTTTGGATTTTGTGAAAAGGAGTTCTTTTAGAAATAGATTGAGTATGATTTCAGACTGGGAAATCCCAGGCCTAGACTTGGTTTCATTTTCTTTAATACTTGGTAATCATCTATGATCTAGTTAAGCTTATTAGTTGGAGTCAGACATTGCATAAGTTACGATTGTTAATTTTTAATAGCAAATGTGAATGTTCTTAATTTGGAAGTCGGAGTTCAGTAATTTATAATGTGAAGATTTATGAGAATCATGGTTCAATTTCATTATTTCTCGAGCAAGCTTTCTTTATTTTGTTCGTTTGGTGGTCATCTTTTGTTGGTTTTAAGTTCTAGCGAGAATTTGTGTGCTTCTTTTATTAATCCATGTATAATAATAGCTTTCTTGTTCCTGGTTAGTTTTCTTAAAATAACTTAGTTATATTCAGTGGTGTAGCTTGATAATTTATCAAAATTTGATTCTTCCACTGTCATTATTTGCTTAATACATTTTTTTAAGAGGAAAATACATGTTAGAGTAACTCAAGGTGCAAAGGGAAGTAATGTAAAAGAATTGGACTTATCTTGCTGCATCAAATGATCCGCTGTTTGTACGCCTGGAGACTCGAATCGAGTCTTACTCACGCTGATGCTCAATCCTCCAAGGATTTGGGGCTCACGATTGAGCCTGAGCTGAAAATCTACTGCCTTCCTTCCCATGGGGCCAGTGTTTTGAGCCCAAAGCCTTTCAATGTCCATTTTTAATCCGCGTGCTTCTGGTTCTATTTTTCACAATTGGTCTGTTAACTAGCTCAGCATCTTAGTCCAAAATATTGGTAAATCCTTCCTTTAATTAATTGGGTAGATTGGAGGTGTCCCATAATAACCAATTGAATAAAGTATGGCCCTTGTAATTTAATTTGAAAACCTCTTAATTAGTAGATTGAGGTGTGCCATGCCATATAAAAATGACAAGTGCGTGGCCCTCATTTAATTATTTCTTTTAAAATCCGTAGAATTCAAGGCATGCAATTTAGCAAATTTCTCATGGCCCTCGCAGAGCTAAAACTGCATAGTTACTTTCGGCACGTTATTTTAATAATATTACCTTCCTGAATTTGGGTGTGCTTTTCATGTGATTCGAATCCAAATCTCACAATGTTGAATAAAATATGTCTCAAACTTCGGGGGTATTTCATGTAGCATAGTCTAAAGACGTGTTTTAAATGACGTTAAAATCTTCTTAGAAAATAATCAAAAGCGGTTAATAAGTTTAAAATGTACCATATGCTAAAACATGTGTTAAAATAAGATAATAGGTAAATTGTAATAGTTTAAGTGACCATGCTAGAACCACATAATTTGTGGGTGCCTAACACCTTCCCTCGAGTCAACAGAATTCCTTATCTAGAATTTCTGGTTCGCAGACTTCAAAAAGAAAAGTCAAATTTTACTCGATTTGGGATTTTAAAATAAACCAGTGACTTGTGACACCAGAAAATAAACCTATCCCAAGTGGCGAGTCTGAAAATTAAATAAATAATCCCATTTTGAGCAATGTCATTTAAAGTGGAAAAACTCCCTATACATACCTTCGGGTGTGTAAAAAGAAGGTGTGACAGCTCTGACGACTCTGCTGGGGACCCAAACCCAGAACTTCGGTTCAGGTTTTAAGAATTCGAGCTTAGAATAACTTTTATAGTTGGTTTGGTTTTATCTGATTTTTCTACGTGTTTGAGCATGTGCTAAATGCCTCTTTTACCGCTTTGATAGTGTGTGAATTGTATATAAACTGCTACGAAAACCCATCTTCTCTCTGAGTCTTCTAAATTATTTGAGAAGTGTGCACTTTGTGTAACTTCTTTTCTTAGAGTCTTATCCCAAATTTTAGAATGAGGTTCTGACAAGTTGCTAAGCCGGCGAAGCTTCTGTATTCTCGGTACGTTGCCCCGCCCTCGGCTAGAGCTATTCGCTCGGGTAAGCTAGGTATAGAACAATAAACTCAGGGTTTAAATATAGTGTATTAAAACCTCATGCCGGATCCCTAGTAGGAATGTTTGTTTGCATCACATTCATTTAACTTAGGAGACTCAATATAGGGGTTGGGTCTATCTAGGACAGGTGAACCTGAAATAAAAAGACCGTCCTGATGCATCCTACTTGCTACTTGTGCATTTATTTATTTCAGATTTTCATGTCGACTAGCTTGTGAATAATATAAGAAAATTGAGAAAAGAAAATGACAGTATGAGAATTAAGAGAGATAATTATCCATTTTGAGAAAAAAAAATGTCCAAAACGTACTGAAACTCTGCCGGTTTTTTGAAGAAAAAAAGGGGTGAAAAAGAAGAAAAGTTTTCGAAATAGTTATTTTGTTTAAAAATTTGCCCGAACTACACCAGTTTGATTCCCACCGGATGTGGGATACGTAGGCAAACCCCATCGGGTCCAACTTACCTTTACAAAATAGCCCAAAAAGAACAAGAATTTTATTTTTTATCAAAAATAAACAGGGTGATGCCATTCTTGTCTAAAATGAGCCGAATGTCCCCAAAAGGCCGCCGAAAGGCTATTTTGCAAGAACAACCACCTTGGTCATTTCATTAATTTTTGGCTAGTTAACAGGAACAACCTTAAAATCTTCTTCCCCGAAGTGCTGAAAGGCCGTATTTGCAAAATTGGATTTTATTTTTTGAAATAAAATTTTGAAAAATGGTGTTACTCGTATTGGTCAAAATGAGTTATTAAATCATCTTAATAAATATTCAGGATGAGCATGAATGAAATTGAACCCTTCACATCCCTTAAAAAGATCCCCTTACAGCTCCACATATGGTCGAATGATGTAGGAAAAGGCAGTAGAGAAACTGTAGTAAAGGTTCTAGGAGGTCTAGTCGAACTGTTGAACATCAAACCAAGGTTGGACGTAATTGAAGCTTTAATATCTTTTTGGGATCCAATTCGTAATGTTTTCTGCTTTTCTGACCTTGAACTCACACCAACCCTAGAAGAAGTTGCCGGTTATGCTGGTCTTAATGGAAACCTTTGAAGTCGATATCCAGTGTCGGCAAGACCGGTATTCCCCAACAAATTTTTGGACTTGCTGAGTATTAGTCGGGATATCCAGAATGGAAACTTATCTGAGGGGTATTGCAATTTCCAGTTTTCATATCAACGCTACAACAACCTTCAAGGTTTTGAAGCACCAAACACTGGTTTGACCCCCGCTCGAAACAAAGACAAATGGGAGGTAAGGCGGGGTTTGGCCTTTGCAGCAGCATTCTAGGGCATTGTAGTCTGTCCACGAGAAGATGGTAATATATAAATGGGTCTCGTAGGAATGGTTGATGTTGCAATCAAGAAAGCCAATAGCACTGTGGTTCCTCTGATCCTATCTGAAATCTACCGAGCCTTGACAATCTTTCGAGAAAGGGTAAGGTTCTTCCAAGGTTGCAATCTGCTATTACAGTTGTGGATACATGAGCATCTCTGCCACCGGGTTGGGTATATAAATTACGTTATGACCGGTTTAAGCTGCATTAAAGAATTTAAAAGCCGAGTAGTGGGTATTGGATTCCTGAGGGTACTTCATGAGAAGGGTAGGATCCGAGTAAGGATTAGAGCTATTGCCGACTACATCATCCCAAAATGCCAAGCATGTGAAGATATGACCTTAACCACCTTCTTCGCTGCATGATGATATTTGTCCGCCAAATAATGAGCGATTTGGAGCGGCTACAGGGGGATCTTGCATATAGGCCCATTGCGAGACCAAATGATGCCCCGTGGGTCCTAGGAGTTGAAGCCTTAATGTATTCCTGATTTTTCATTTATCGAGACTGTATTTCAGTTTATTTTGAGTCTATTTGTAGTTTTTCATTCCAAGAAGATTAGTTTGAAATCTTTTGTAGTAGAAGTTTATTTAATGAAAAATCAAAACAAAAATTGTTTCGTTACTTTTTACACTTATTTGTTGAACTACGTAATGATATGATTCACGTGCATCGTGATATGTAGGCAATCCTCATCGGATTCGGCCATAATTTTGCGCATAATCCCAATAAGATGAAGAAGAAAAGAGAGAGAAACCCAAAAAGGAAAAGAAAGAGAGATGAAATAGAGAGAGTGAGAGTTTGAAAGTGGAAAATTGGAAATAATAAGCAAAGTCGGGATGAAGCATGCAACCGTTGCAAAACATGTAGAAGCACATTTAACTGTATAGGTGCATCACACCCCCAATGTGCGATTACCTATGTATTATTTGTTTCAAACTAACTATTTTATTATTGTTCATAGTTCCAGGTCTTTACAGAATGATGGTTGGTTTTTGTGGTAGCCTGGCTTCGCACCCATACTTTACGAGATCAAAAAGGAGCGTCGAAATGTCTTCTGAAATGACTCTGCCAACAATTCCCATCATGGATGATAGTCCAATCTCAGGCATCTCGTCTTCAGAATCGGCAGTTTCCGAAGAACAAATTCTTGCATCTCCAATGGAAATGTGGGATGCTTGGTTAAAGAAGAGAGCCACCAAGCGCAGTCCTGGGATTCCCTGAACTCTTTCCTAGAGCAAGGGGTACCTCCATCATCTTTATCAGTCACCCAAATACACCACTAGGACACCCAATTATCTCAGCTCATTTTGTGGGAATACCTTCCGAGGTTCGCCCCTAGGCGTTAGTGTCTGGTGTAACCTCAAATATCTTCACTGCTCCCCCTTGCTTGGCCACGGCACAGCCTACACTTGCCAGGCCCAGTTTTGACCCATCACCTTTCACCTTCCAAGCACCCTTATTCCCAATGGAACATCCTTAATTTCCCACTTATACTTACTTCCAGCCACCCCGATATGAGTTCACTGCGGGGCAAGAAAAGATCGCCAAAAACCTTGAGTAAGAAGAGATTGCGAAAAGATGAGGAGTATTGAACAAAGTCTCAAAAGCATAAAAGGCCTAAGCGGATAGAAAAGTGTATCCTATCCAGACTTATGTATGTTCCCTCATGTGCATCTATCATTGGGATTCAAAACCCTAATATTCGAGAAGTATGATGGTCACGGTGATCCTATTGCATATCTCAAGAGATATCGCAACCAGTTGCGAGGAGCTGGTGGAAAGGAAGAACTCCTCATGGTCTATTTCGGAGAAAGTCTGGTTGGCATCGCATCTGAGTGGTACATGGACCATGATATATCCCGCTGGCACATCTGGGATGATCTTGCTAGAAATTTGGTCAGGCAGTTCCAATACAACATTGATATTGCCCCGGATAGGAACTCATTAACAAACTTGAAGAATAAATCCCCGGAGAGCTTTGCATGAGCAGGACTCTAGGGTAAAGCCTCCAATGGATGAGATTTCGAGAGTACGCAGTCACAGTTTTCCTCCAAGCCCAAGAAGCCGACTACTTCCAAAATATGATATCCGCAATGGGTAAACCGTTCACTGAAGCCATCAAGATTGGCAAAATAGTTGAAAATGGGTTGATAACGAGTTGATTTCTTAGCTAGTCTACTATAATACCTGCCTCCCAAGCCATCCAGGGTGGGTTTGGAGGAGTAGCAAAGGGAAAGAAGAATGAAGAAACATCCATGGCAGCATCGGGTGCAAGAAAACACCATACTCCCAAATCCCTTTTCTCAGAAAGAACCCCACAACACTATTACCCCCACCAAGACGTGGCTTATGTTCTTTAGCCATACCCAGTTATGAATGCTCCACCTTATGTCCGACCACAACAACAAGCAAATCAGAACCAAGCTCCATTTCCTAGAAACCAGCCTCCTTACCAAGCCCACTACAATCCCCGACCTCCACAAAACAACTTTCGTGCCTGGGAGCCTCCAAGAAAAACAAACTTCACACCAATTGGCGAGTCCTATTCTAGCCTATTCTCAAAATTGGTTCAAATGGGTTTGTTGCAGACCGTACCCCCCAATGGGCAAAACCCTGAATCACCCTCTTACCAACGTGGCACCTGATGCACTTATCACTCTGGGGCTGAGGGGCATGATATAGAAAATTGTTGGACTTTGAAGAGAGCCGTGGAATATTTTATAGAACAAAGGAAGATATCCCCAATGTGACTACAACCCACTGCCGGCCCATATCAATGGGGGGGGGGGGGGGAAGGGGGGTAATCAGAATGATTTTTAAGGATAAGGAATTCGACCCAGCATTGCATGTCATCATTTCCACTGCCAATGTAGAAAAGAAACAGAAAACCGCCCCAAAGTAAGACAAAAGAGATAAATAACCAAACTACCCCTCCAAAGTTGGAGGAGAAAATTGAAGTTGAAATTGGGGCAGCACCCCCAAAGATGATGTTCTATATGTCCCCTGAGGCCGCAAAGAAAAGCACATGACATTGAGTCCTCCAAATATATTCGAGCTGAACAAGACAACCCAAATATATGTGCCCAAGGGAGCTTATGTGATGCGGGGGCCAATTAATCCACCGAGGCTGAGTGAGCCCGTGGTTATTAGCCGGGGGCCACAGAAGCCCATAACAGATCCCGCCGTTGTGCCTTGGAAATATAACAAATCAGTGGTGACTTACAAGGGAAAAGAAATCTCAGGAGAAGTTCCAGAAAATAGCTCGATTGGAAAGTATTTCAATTTGGGAGAGGTAAACAATGCCACTAGAAAGTGCTTCCCCTCTAAGAAGCCGGTGAGCGCCAAAGAAAAAGAGGCTTTCTTTCAAAAGATGAAAATGGTAGATTATGAGGTGATTGACCAGCTTCAAAAGTCTCCTTCTCAAGTCTCCCTGTTATCTCTGTTGATAAACTCCACCGAACATCAGAAGGTATTGATCAAGACCCTTAACGAAGCATATGTGCCTATCGAGACCTCTATAGAGCAGTTGAAGAGAACGACAGAAAGATTTTTTGCGGTCAACCAGATCTCCTCATCAAAAATGATTTGCCACTAGAAGGGTCCGTACATAACAAAGACCTGCACCTAACAGTCAAATGCGAAGGGTATTACGTGTAAATGGTTATGGTGGACGGGGCCTCTAGAGTAGATATCTTCCCGATCTCGACTCTGAAACGCATGGAAATTTGTACTGAGAGAATTTGACCCAACAATATCTGTATACATGCTTTCGATGGTATCAAAAGGGACAAAATTGGAGAGATTGACCTGATTCTGACAATCGGCACAATGGACTTCGAAGTAACCTTCCAGGTTTTGTTCATGGACCCCTCTTACAACTTTCTATTAGGGAGGCCGTGGATTCATGCAACAGGAGCTGTACCTTCTACTCTTTACCAGATGGTGAAGTTTAAGCATGAGGATCAAGAGGTTGTGGTCCATGGGGAAGATGAACAATCAATTATTGGGACCCATCAGTCCCATATCTTGAAGCAAGAGAGGGGAGCAAACACATAGTCTATCAGGCTTTTGAAATCGTGGTCGTAGATCAATGCAAAGAAGGAAAACCTTTCCACTAACCCTTCCTTTCAATTGCATCAATCATGGTAGCTAAGGAAATGATAAGGTGTGGCTTTAAGCTTGAGAAATCATTGCAAGGAATAGATGAACCTATCACCCTACCTGCTAGTGAAAATTTCTTTGGGGTCGGCTTCATACCGATACCAGCAGATATAAAATGGGCGGATAGTATGAAGAATGATAGATGGGTCCTGCTGCAGCCGGTGCCGCATCTTTACAAAACATTTGTCAAGCCCAAATATAGTGAAGAAGAAGGGGTTGAGGCTTTTACAACTAAACAGACTGAAGAGATTTGTGGGGAATGAGGAAGATATTATATGTAACCCATATGGTCTAGCCAGGGGAAGGCTCAAGCACCATTGAGGTGCTGTACATGGGACCTGCGGTCAAATTGCAAAATTGGAAGGCTACGCCATTTCTAATCAGGTGGGAATCCCAGTAGACTTGTCCTGCCACCTTTTATACATCATGAGTTATCCCAGGATATAACTCAGATGTTTTTCTTTAGTTTCATGTATTTTAGTTTCCAGTGTAAACCCTATTATCTTCGAAATTCAATGAAATGAAATCAGTATTTCATCATCCACCTTTCTTTATTTATTTTGATTGTTATTTTATTTTTTTCTTCTTTTTTCAGTTCTAATAATGCGATTTGAAATAATATGACATGCTTGCGAACTTCATACCCTGTTCCAAACACGCCGTCTAACTGTGAAATAATGAACTAAGAACTGGAATATGATGAAGAAGAGGCGTTCAGGGAAATAAATTGAGAACTGGAAAATTTTAAGAATAAACCTAAGCCAAACTTAGATGACACTGAGCCAGTTAACTTGGGTAGTTCTAGAGAAATCAAGGAAACAAAAATAAGCATTCATGCAGATGAGAAAACTCGGGTCGCATTAATCCAACTCCTTGCTAAGTTCAAAGAGGTGTTTGCTTGATCATATGATGACATGTCGGGACGAGCGTTGATTTGGTGGTTCATATGTTTCCAACTTATCCTGATTGCCTCCCTATCTAGCAGAAGTAGAGAAAATTTAAAACTGATGTTACTGAAAAGATCAAAGAAGAGGTCACGACACAGTTGAAAGCAGGGGTGATCCTAGTGGTCTGGTACACTACATGGCTAGCCAATGTAGTTCTAGTGCCGAAGAAAGATGGGAAGACCCGAGTGTGTGTAGATTATAGAGATCTGAACAAGGTAAGTCCCAAAGATAACTTCCCTTTGCCAAACATCCACATTCTTGTTGATATCTGTGCTAAATATAAGATACAGTCCTTTATGGATTGCTATGCCGGATATCACCAAGCGTTGTTGGATGGAGAATATGCAGAAAAGACGGCTTTTACCATACCTCGGGGTACATACTGTTATAGAGTCATGCTATTTGGTTTGAAGAACACTGGGGAAACCTACATGAGGGCCATGACAACCATCTTCCATGATATGATGCACCAAGAGATAGAGGTGTATGTGTATGATGTAACCATCAAGTCCAAAACCCAGGCTGACCATATTCGAGATCTAAGGAAATTCTTTGAACGGTTGCGTAGATATGATTTAAAGCTGAACCCAGCCAAATATGCATTTGGGGTCCCATCGGGTAAATTTTTGGGCTTTATAGTCAGCCGGAGAGGTATCGAGTTAGATCTGACAAAGATAAAATCTACTCGGGATTTACCTTCTCCAAAAACCAAGAAAGATGTGATGAGCTTGTTGGGCATATTGAACTATATCAGCCGGTTCATTGCTCATTTGACATCCACGTGTGAACCAATATTTAAATTGCTGAAGAAAGATGCGGCAATCAAGTGGATAGATGAGTGTCAAGAAGCATTTGATAAGGTCAAAGAGTATTTGTCCATCCCACCGGTCTTGGTCCCACCTGAACCAGGGAGGCCTATGTTCTTGCACCTGATAGTCTTCGGAAACTATTTTGGCTGTGTCCTCAGGCAAGATGATGTTACCAGAAATAAAGTGCAAGCAATATACTACTTGAGTAAGAAGTTTACTAGCTATGAAACTAAGTATACTTTGCTGGAAAAAATCTGTTGTTCTTTAACTTGGGTTGCTCAGAAGTTGAGATATTATCTGCAAGCCTACACCACTTACCTCATAACTAGGTTGGATCCATTGAAATACATATTCCAAAACCGATGCCCACGGGAAGATTAGAAAAATGGCAGATCCTGCTCACTGAATTTGACATAATCTATGTCACTCGAACGACAATAAAAGCCCAGGCGTTGGCAGATCATTTGGTCGAAAACCTGGTTGATGATGAATACCAACCTTTGAACACTTAATTTCCGGATGAAGAGGTAAACTCAGTCGAGGCAATATCTGAGGATACTACTACTTGGAAAATGTTCTTTTATGGAGCAGTAAACACAAAAGGTGTAAGAATTGGGGCAGTATTGATCTCACCTGCTAGTCAGCATTACCCAGCCACAGCCCGACTTCGATTTTTCTTCACAAACAACACAGCCGAGTATGAAGCCTGCATCATGGGTATGAACATGGTAATCGACCAGGAGATCAAAGAGTTGTTGATCATGAGAGACTCAGATCTTATTATTTGGCAAGCTCAGGGAAAATAGGAAACCTGAAATGTCAAACTCATCCCTTACAGATAGCATGTGGAAGACCTTAGCAAGAGATTCAATTCAATAGAGTTCAGGTACATCCCTCCTTGTCACACAAACTGGCCGATGAACTTGCTACTTTGGCCTCAATGCTGCCGTACCCAGGCAATACTCACATAGATCCCTTGGAAATCTATGTCCTGGAAAGGCATGATTACAGCAATACGATTGAGGCAAAAATAAATGTTCAGCCATGGTATCATGACATCAAAAGATTTTTGAAAACCAAGGAATGCCTCGAGAAAGCCAGTGGAGATCAAAAAAGAACCATTAGACGGCATGCAAGTTGTATCTTCTTGAGTGCTGATGTCTTGTACAAAAAGGACTCCGGATCTCAACTTATTAAGATGTGTTGATGCTGAAGAGGCTAGAAGAATCAGGTATGAAGTGTACGCAGGACTGTGCGGACCCCACATGAACGGATTTGTTTTGGCAAAGAAAATCCTTCAAGTAGGCTACTAATGGATGACCATGGAAAGAGACTGCTTCAGTTTTGAAGTGTCATCAGTGCTAGGTGCACGATTATTTCATTCATGCACCTCCCACATAACTGCATCCCATGTCAACGCCTTGGACATTTGTTGCTTGCGGCATGGATGTCATTGGGCTGATTTAGCCGAAAGCCTCAAATGGACACATATTCATACTAGTTGCCATTGACTACTTGACAAAGTGGGTTGAAGCCATCACTCTCAAATCTATCACCAAGAAAGTTGTGGTAGATTTCGTGCACTCTTATCTTATCTGCCTTTTATTCCTGCAACTATCATCACAAATAATGCTACAAACTTGAATAGTCATTTGATGGAAGAGATATGCGCACTTTTTAAAATAACGGATAGGAACTCTACTCCTTATCGGCCTAATGCCAATGGTGTCGTCGAAGCAGCAAATAAGAACATCAAGTAGATTTTGAGAAAGATGATTTAGAGCTCCAGGCAGTGGCATGAAAAGTTTCCTTTTGCATTACTGGTATATCACAATACTGTGCGCACATTAAATGGAGCCACCTCGTATCATTTGGTTTATGGCACTGAAGCCGTAATAACCGAAGAGGATGAAATCCTCTCTCTCCGAATCATTGTTGAAGCTGAAATTGAAGGCAGTGTGTGGGTTAAAACCCGTCTGGAACAGATATCCTTGATTGATGAAAAGCGAATGGCCACGGTCTTCCACGGGCAGTTGTACCAACAAAGAATGGCCAGTGCCTACAACAAGAAATTGTGGCCTAGAAATTTTGAAGTGGGGCAACTCGTTTTAAGGCATATTCTTCCCCATCACCAGGAAGTAAAAGGAAAATTTGCTCCTATTTGGAAGGGTCCATACATCTTCAGAAAAACATTGCTGAGAGGAGCATTTCATCTGGGCGATGTCAAAGGAAATGATCCCAAAGCAGCTGTGAATGCAAACACAGTAAAAAGGTACTATGTTTAGGTTTTCCGCAACAATGATATTATCTGATAGGGTCGAAGGCTTTCATTTCTCGCTAACCTAAACACTATCAATCCTTTGCAAACCCTTTGAGCCGGTTACTCTTCTTTGAATACCCTCTTTGGAACTCGAAAATGTTATTGGAAAAAGGAAAAAAAGAAGAGAAGAGAATAATGAATGAAAAAAGAAGAAATTTTTTTTTAAAAAAAAGGGCAAAACAAAAGAGCAAAAGAAAACAAAAACCAAATGTTTTTCCTAAACTACGTTTGACTTGATTCTGAAAGGATATGTAGGTAGCCTCTCTCTGGGGTTCAGTCACAACTAAATGAAAACCCAATTTTTCCCAAAAGTGAAACTGGGGCAGATGTTATAATGGTTCGGCGACGATCCCACTTGAACGGTTCCAAAATTGTAATTTGATCCAAGTTCTTTTTACCTAAACCTGGTTCAAGTCCTTCCGCCAATCGATAAAAGGTTTTTTTCAACATCATAGAACGTAGTTGTTTGGATCCTATGCAATCAAAATGAGAGAAATAAAATGAGAGAGTCTTATCGGTGAAAACCTACAAGCACCGTAAGGCGATGGTGAGTAGAGAAATTGAAAATGAGAAAATCTTGTTAGTGAAAACTCATAAAGAGCACTATAGGCGATGGTAAAAAAAAATGAGAGAGGTCGATTGGTGAAAACCCACAAAGGGTGTCGTTGATCGAAAAGAAGAACCCCCTCGCCACCTTGGTATTGAAAGAGTCCTGACAAGGTTTTCGAGTTTTGAAACGTGGGTCATAGTAGGTTTATGAGAAGTTGAGATAGTTTGTGCGGATCGGGAATCCAGTCCAAGGAGCATGTCATGTCTATTTGAAGTCAACATGCAACCCAGATAAGTACGCCCCTCCTCCCCGAAAGGTACACTTCTCCTTTAAACTCATTTTCTTGTCCTTTGTTTACTTTTCCTTGAATCCTTTCGGTCTAACTCTGTTCCGAATTTAATACAAAAAAGGTGGCAAGATTGATTTTACAAGATACTACTTAGTAAAACTCAAGTCCATAGAAAAGTACCCAGCCTCAGCGGGTGCATCAAGTCGATCGCGACTGGCCATGATAGTTGATGCTCTAAAACCAGATTTATTAAAAATGAAAAGAAATCCGAGTTCAAAAGCCCTAGAGGTGGGATAAAGTGAAAGCACCAAAGTCCTGCACCAAAGTGAACCGTCGTCTGGAATGTTTGAAAAGTTGAGTTCCTTGATTTTAGGAGAAAGATAAATCTTCAGCAAGCTAGCAGGCAGCAGAGGTTCTCACCAAAGAGTTGGGGCGCGATCAAGTGATAAAAAACAATTAAGGCCACAAAACCGACCACCGTCTCAAACTAACAATTATTCTATGTTCGAAAAATTGAAATAGGTGTAATCCAAAGCAACCGTGCAAAAAGCAGGTGCAACCAAAAAGGAAATTCTTAAGGGCTAGGAATAGCTCTGCAGCAATAATCAATCCAAAAGGGAAGTCTCCTTCAAATTCTTTCCAGCACTGTTACACATTTTTCTTAAACTAAAAAATTAAATGAAGATTGATAAAAACAATTTAAAAACAAGGAGGAAAAAGTTAAAATCATGGTAGCATAGGGCCTCCAATCCCTCCTAGTCACCGCCAGCATAACCTGGTAGTCTTTTCCATTATAGGGTTCCAGTCCCTAGTTGATCTCCAACATATCCCGTGGACCTCCCCGGCATAACCCGAGGACCTTTTTCCTTTTCTCCCTGGCATAACCCAAGGGACCTTTTTCTTTCATCCCGGCATAACCCGTGGACCTCCTTAGCATAACCCAAGGACCTTTTTCTTTTATCCCCACATAACCTGTGGATGTCCCTGGCATAACCCAATGACCTTTTTCTTTTATCCCGGCATAACCCGCGGACATCCTTGGCATAACCTAAGGACTTTTTTCTTTTATCCCGGCATAACCCATGGACATCGTTGGCATAACCCAAGGACCTTTTTCTTTTATCCCGACTTAGCCTGTGGACATCCCTGGCATAACCCAATGACCTTTTTCTTTTATCCCGGCATAACCCGTGGATCTCCCTGGCAGAGCCCAAGGACCCTTTTTATTTTATCCCGGCATAACCCGTGGACATCCCTGGAATAACCCAAGGACCTTTTTCTTTTATTCCGGTATAACCGGTGAACATCCCCGGCATAACCCGTGGACATCCCTGCAATAATCCAAGGACCTTTTTCTTTTATCCCGGCATAACCCGTGGACCTCCCTGGCATAACCTAGGGACCTTTTTTCTTTTCTTCTCCGGGATGACCAGTGGACATCCCTGGCATAGCCCAATGACCTTATTCTTTTATCCCGGCATAACCCGTGGACATCCTTGGCATAACCCAATGACCTTTTTCTTTCATCCCAGCATAACCCGTGGACATCTCTCGCATAATCCAAGGACCATTTTTCATTTATCATGGAATAACCCGTAGATATCGCTGTAATAATCCAAGGACTTTTTTTCTTTTATCCAGGCATTACTCGTCTACATCCCTTGCATAACCCAATGACCTTTTTCTTTTATCCCAGCATAACCCGTGGACATCCCTGGCATAACCCGTGGACATCCCTGCATAATCCAAGGACCTTTTTCTTTTATCCCGGCATAACCCGTGGACCTCCCTTGCATAACCTAGGGACGTTTTTTCTTTTCTTCCCCGGGATAACTAGTGGACATCCCTGGCATAACCCAAGGACCTTTTTCTTTTATCCCGACATAACCCGTGGACATCTTGGAATAACCCAACGACCTTCTTCATTCATCCCAGCATAACCCGTGGACATCTCTGGCATAATCCAAGGACCATTTTTCTTTTATCCTGGAATAACCCGTAGATCTCCCTGTCATAATCCAAGGACTTTTATTCCTTTATCCAGGGATAACCCGTGTACATCCCTTGCATAACCCAATGACCTTTTTCTTTTATCCCAGCATAATTTGTGGACATCCCTGGCATAAACCCGTAGATCTCCCTGGCATAACTAAAGGACCTTTTCTTTTATCCCAGCATAACTCGTTGACCTCCCTTGCAAAACCTAGGGACCTTTTCTTTTCTTCCCCGGTACAACCCAATGACCTTTTTTTTTCTTTTCCGGCATAACCCGATCAACTTTCAAGTATAACCTTGCAATCCTCCCACTTTAGAGGTTCACTTCCTATTCCAACGGATACATAATCCCTATTTTATTGCTTTCCATAAAGAAATAGCTTAGATTTGTTTTGCAAATAATTCACGAAATTTTCCTATTGAAAACTGGGGCAGAAAATTTCGTTCATTTATTTTTTTGGGGTGTCTGAGCAAGTTTTCCCCCAAGGCTCGGGATTCGAGGTAGCTGAAAGAATGAGCCTTAGTCCAGAATAAAGAAAAGAATAAAAAGAACAAAAGAAATGAATTCAAAATGCTGAATCGGATAGAGATGCGGACTGCTCGTGATATGATTGAAATCACAAGCTTCACATGTCTCGCCTTGATCCAATGCTGAAGAAAAAACCAGCACCTGTAGCTAACGAGCATCAAGATTCAGATCAGAGTCTACAGCAATAACCGTCCAAGACTCAACATCAAGCTTCAAGAGATTTATAGATATGAATCTTGTAACTCGTAGTTGATAGGCTTAGCTAGCTTAGGTTTTTACTTTCTATTTTGGTGTAATAAGCAGCTTAGCAAGCAGAAATAACAGGAAAAGTTGTGAAATCACTTCTTCTCGGTAGTCCTGACTACCAAAATTTCCAGAACTACACTGACCTGATTTCTTTATTGTCAAGGATATGTAGGCAACCTCTGAGGCAAGGTTCGGTCAGCATCTTTTAAAATGCTTCTCATGGAGTTTCAAACGAGCAAAAATCCCTCATAATTACTCATTTTATCTTTGCCCGAAAATCCTTCGTGTCTCTAAGCAAAGAAGGGCAGCTCTGAGCACATGATTTTCCCCCTATGTGAAATACTCCTATAAGATCCCAAGAAAATAGATTTTTTAATTATTATTTGCCATTTTTAGGAATTTTGTGGATTTTTATCAATTGTTTACATTCTTCTTGCTTGTCTAATTTTTATTCAAATAATAAAAATGTAAAAATAGCATGCAATACATTTAAGATTCATTTTTAGAGTTAATCCGTAACTACTTGTTTTATAAAATTTGAAAATCAACAAAAAATAGCTCATTTTTACATTTTTTTGTCTTTAATTTTAGTTCATTGATATTTCACTTTTAATATTGAGTTGAGTAATGTTTACAATTTTAATTAGCTTAATTAATATTTTTTGATAATTTAGGATTTATTTTTAATTTTAAGATTTCTAATTAAAAATAGAAGAAAGATTAAAAAAATTAAAATAAAAGAAGAGGAATATAAGGGAACTAATTTTCTGGAATTGGGCCAATTATAATCTCCAAACCAGCCCAAATCAGCCCAAAATCCACCTTAACCCATCAAATACGCGAACCAACCTTGACCAGAACCAAACGACACCGTTTTTCCTTAATTCATCACAACCGTTGGATTTCATCATCCAATGGCTCGGAACTCCTTTGTACTTCACTATACTAATGTCTAAAGATTCCGACCCCCATCGGACCCCTCTCACTCCGTCTCCTTCTCTCTCAACCTTCAAACCCTAGCCGCCCCATAATCAATAAGTTAGTTTAAAAAAAAAGAGAATGAAATCAGCATGTCCTGTTTTAGCATTAATTGGGTCTTTCTAATGCTTTTTTAGTTTTGTTGGGCATGATTTGGCAATCAATATAACTTTAGGAACTTGTTCTGAATCAAAAGAACGCAGGTACAATTGAAATATGTGATAACCTAAGGGGTAAAAAGGGGGGTTTTACTTAAGCTAAACTCAGAAGGTTCTAGAATACAACACAATTGTCCTTATCCTAAGAAAATACTGGTTTTGGATAAGGAAAAAGGACAGTACAGTTGTAAAAATATTATGTATCAGGTCAGAATATTCTTTTCTTAGATGCTCTTTGGGTACTCTATAAAAAGGAAAAATTCCCTCACTGACACATAGATTTTTCAGTATCACTTTACTGCAAAAATCTCTCTTTGCTCTTATGAGAAAGATTAAATCTCAAGAAAAGAAAATACAAAAACTTTCCGAACCTCTTATTCTCAGGGTTTTCTATAAGTTGAGGAATATGATTTGAAATAGAAGATTTCTTAGTCCTTTTAGCTAGATCTCCTTGTTTCAAGTTCGTTCTAGTTTTGATTTTCTTGGTTTTGTTGCTGCTGGTTTTGTTGCTGAAATCCAGTTTTTCAGAAGAGATTTTTTTTGCTTTTATTGTCTATCTTGCTGATAAAGGTACATATTTTTTACTCACCTACTTGATTGAGCTTCTGTAATCTGTTGTTTGAATGGTTGAATGAAAAGCTTTGTTTGGTAAGTTTCCCTACTTATTTCCAGATTATTTGTTCTATATGATCATGAATTCTTCAAATGTTTTAAAATGTTACTTCAGTAAGCATGTTTGAGCATTTTATTTAGCCTGGCTATTATGTGCCAGGATGCTGAAATGATTTGAGTATATTCCCCCTAATTATTGAAGTAGCCTCTTTTTTTGCTTTTTTAATTATTTTGTTAGTATAAGCCAAAGTTACGTTAATCTATGAATGTCTATATACTAATAGCTGTGTTGTTGCCTTTGTTTTGTATGAGAGTGGCCATAAAGCCAAATCATCAAGGCTGAAGCTTAGAATGTCAACTTGCAGGGAACAAATCCATAGCTGTTTCCTTGAAAGTTTGTACCCTCTCGAAGGATCTGATAGCAGAAGAACGCCTGAAGTTTTTTTAAAAAAAGAGAAATATGGTTCTGTTGTTGACCTTCAAAATTTTCCTTTTAGATATTAATATCACGTAATGTTTCATTAGTTATTTTATAAACTCATAGACCTTCAGTAGGGCAAATGGAATTTCATAATGACTCTTTTTAGTGTTTTATTATGTTTACTTAGTATAGGGCCACCACAACTGGGCTCTTTGCCTGCTTTGTAATAAAGCAGTATCATGGTGTAATGATTGTGCATGAATCGGGCCAGACTTTCATTGAGGTCTGACGTTGGAGCTCATTTGAGCAAGTCTGGGCCCAGGCGAACGGGCCTGAGCTTTGAACCCTGCAGATATATTTCAATTATAATATTTTAACAGAAATATGTTATTAAACTAAAATCAGCATGTTGTAATGTGTGATGTCGATGGAAAAGATAAATTTTGTTAGCAAATGTGACCGCTCCTTTAGGTTAAAGAAGGAAAGTGGTATTCCTGAATTAAGTTTCATACAACTTGAAAGCAGATTTATAATTTTCCTAGGCTTACATTTTTTTGTAAATAGTATGGTTTAAGGTTAGCTCTTCCTTAGTCAGTCGTTCGTTTCTTCATACAATTTGTCTAGTAATAACGTTTGGGCCTTAGCTGTCAATTTCCTTTAGGTTTGTCTTGGGTTTCCATTACATGACTTACATATGGATTCAATTATGGGCCCAATAAGTGTTGAGGCCCTCCGTTTGGTCTTAAAAAAGAAGAAGAAGGGAGGCTCGTATTGATTCCGTGGGCTTGCAGTTGGCCCAGATATTTGCTGCGATCAGGTCGAGCCTAAAATTTTCTCGGACAGAAATATCTTTAACACATGGCCCTCACAAATCTAGATTAAACTAATTGAGGTGTGCCATATTGCATTAGATCACCTATAACCCTTATAAGTATTAATTTACTATTAAAATAACCCTAAACACTCGAAGTATGCTTTAAGCCTGATTTAGGTTAGTATTGTGATTGTGTATACTTTCGTGTAACATGATTGCAAATTAAAATTCTTAAAAGACTCGGGAAATGCGTTCGTGTAACTTCAACAAATTTTGTAACGACTCGACTAGTCGTTTTGAGCTCTAGCATGTCGTTCAGTAGTCCGAGGCCTTGAATAACTTCATTTTAGGTATTATGACTTGTACACATGGTCGAAATTAAGTTTCGGGAAGTTCAGAGTTTATTTGGAAAGAGATTTCTCATTTCGGAAACTTAAAGTTGAAAGATTAACGAGGATTAGAATTTTTAGTAAACGGCCTCGGAATTGGGATCTGGAGGTTCCAGCAGGTTTGTATGAGAATTTCGGACATGGGCGTATGCCCGTATTGGATTTTGGATGACCCAAGAGTGTTTTGGCGCATATTGTGGAAAGTAGCATTTTGAAAGAAATTTCATAAGTTTGGGTTGAAGTGCATTTTAGTGTTATCGATGTCCGTTTGGGATTTCGAGTCTAGGAGTAGCTATGCATTATGATTCTGGAGTTGGGAGCGCAATAGGAAGTTAATTCTGAGGTCCGTAGGTCATTTTGGAGCCATTTGACTAAAGATAGAAATTTGAAGGTGTAAGGTCCCTTAAACAATTTTGTCTCAAAACTTAGTAAACCGTGGTGTCTACTCTGATTATGTGTTATGAATGTGTAGAGTTCTTCATGTCTACTCTGGTTCGGACCCTTGGTAGAGATTTAACCCTCTAAAAATTGAAAGAATTAACTTTTCCAGAAAAGTGTCAAAATGTGGTCCAGAATGCGGTCGTAGATCAGCTATGCGGACCGCATTCCTACCGCAGAATGAATCAGAGAGCAACCAAATTTTGATGTTGAAAATGCAGTCAAATCTGTAATCGCATAATCAATATGCGGACCTCAGAATGATCGCATATTGTCCCTGAAGAAATTCAAAGGTCAGTTCTGCGGTGCATTCTGCGACCGCAGAACGCAAATGCGGATCGCATAGTCACCGCATTCCCAACCCGAGAGGTTTGAAACTTGAGCCATTTCTGCGGTCCATTCTGCGGACCGCATGTCAGTTCTGCGATCGCAGATAGGCGTCGCAGATCGTGTTCACTCAGTTATTTTCTAAAATTCTAAGCCCGACCCCTCTTTTAATAAAACACCCATCTCTCATTTTTAACCCATTTTCTGAACAAAATAAGAGAGAGGAAGAGAGGTTTCTAGAGAGAGAAAGCCATTTCTTCATCCATTGATCTTTTAAAAATCATCATAGCCCGGAAAATCTTGAGCATCTACCTTCCCCTCTGATTTCAAGGTAAAATCCCTAACCCTTTTCCCCTAATTTTCGAATTCAGGTATGGGGAGGGAGTTTCAGAATTTGAATTTAAAAAATCTTGTTAGAAATCCACATGCATGTCTTCATAACCCAAAAATCTTGTAAAAAGGGAACTGGGTAGTAAATGGTGAATGCCTATTCTAAAGGTCTATGTATTAATCATGAACTAGATTGATCCCTCTTGATTGCTTGATGAATTGGAGTAGAGGTTAAAGAGGATATTCAATTCCAGGTATGTATGGCTAACCGTGATCCTCATGAAATTGCCTATGCTAGTTGTGAAATTGTTGATAGGTTATATTCATGTGAAAATCATCGTCAAGCTTTCGTGTTGTACAAGTTGTGGGTACCTTGTGGTGAACGTTGTGGAACTTGTAATTGGAACAAGGGAAACAGAAATAATGTGGAATAGCGGGAATGGAAAAATGTGGAACAATGGAAAAATGGAAACAATGTGGAACACTTGAAATGGAAATATTATGGAATAATGTGTGTGGTTAGTGGTGAAAAATTGTTGTGATGATCTAAATTGTGTATCAACTTTGATGAACATGAGGAAAAGTTTTGTTGCTAGTTGTGGGATGTTGATACCCTTGTTGTGGAATTATTTTAACAAAGTGCCATGGTTTATTTCTTGTACTTGTGGTTGTGAATTGAAAATTATCAGGGTCCCGTTGCATGCCGCAACACGGTGAAATAAGGTATGGGCTGGGGTGATAAGGGTGGCCGAGGTAATAAGGGTGGACGAGGCAATAAGGGTGGAAATGTGATCCAATATCACTATTGATATGAACATGAATCATGAAATGATAAATGTGACAATGTGAAAGGAGACAGCAGGAGAGTTTGTAACCTGTGGGACACTGATTTCCTCTTTCTATGACTACGTGAATAATTATTATGAAATGTTTGGTTGTTGCTTCCTGGTTGTACTTGTACTATTGTTGTTCAGTACTATACTTGTTCATGCAATTTGGCTTGAGTTTACTTGGGACATAGTTAGTTCATATATGCCAGTACAATTCTAGTGTAGTGACGTCCCTTTTTTCCGGGGCGCTACATTCGTGTTATGATTGTAGGTAGATCCGTGGCAGGCACTCCAGTCCATCGTTCTTAGCTCCTCCTCCTCTCTATCAGCAATATTCGTGTTTGGTGATCCCATTTCCTCCTCAGGCCATGTGTGGCCTATGCCACTCGTGTTGTTGTATTTTGGACTTTGTATCTTTAGGTAATGTTATAGCCGGGGCCTTGTCACCGGCAAGTTTTGTACTATCATTCTCGTAGAGGCTCCATAGACAGTGTTATATGGGTCAGGACTTATGTATAAAAGGGTATGTTTGGGCGCTGTAAACTTGTGTACCACGTTCCTTGCTAATCAAATATATGTTTTGTAAAAGGTGTCCCCTGTTAATCATAATGTGTGGTTATAAAAGAGAAATCCTATGTTCTTTTAATTGAAATTTGGTATATTTTTGTTAAATATCATTGAATAATGTGGGGTAACGCATGGGGAAAAGGAAAGGCACCCAGGTCCACTCGACTTGGGATATCCGGTTGAGTGCCGGTCATGCCCACGGATTTGGGGCGTGACAGAAGGTTTCTGAGAAGTTTAATCAGAAGTGGACTTTTTGATATCGGGATCAGCATCCAACTTCGAAAGATAGAGTAGGTCCATAATGTCAAATATGACTTATGTGCAAAAATTGAGGTCAATCGAACGTAATTTGATAGGTTTTAACATCAAAAATAGAAGTTTGAAGTTATAAAGCTCATAAAGCTTGGACTGTAGGTTGATTCGTGGTTTTAGCATTGTTTGATATGATTTGAGGCCTCAAGCAAGTTCGTAATATGTTTTGGGATTGGTTGGTATGATTGGTTGGGGTTCTGGGGACCTCCGGTGGATTTCGGGTGGTTAGCATATCGAAATTGGGTAAAAAACTGGTGCTGGTATGATCGCAATTGCGATTCCTTGGTCGCAAATGCGATCATCGCAATTGCAAGGTGCCGTTCGTATTTGCGAACATGGGTAGCTAGGGGATTTTTTGCATTTGCGACAACTGGGATCGCTTTTGCGAGGCCTGAAGGGTTCGCATTTGCAAAATTGGCCAAATCAGTCAAGGGTCGCAATTGCGATGGATTTGCGAGGTTTTTGTCGCATTTGCAGACCTCGCATTTGCGAACCTGGTGTCGCAAATGCGACATGAGAGGCCTGTGTCCAGCTATTAATTTCGAGATCTAGAAAATTTAGCTCATTTTCTTCTTAGGCTATTTTTGGAGCTTTTGGAAGAGGGTCTTCACCTAGAACTTTGAGAAAAGTATTTATTACACAACATGAGTTAAATACATGGATTATGGGTAGATTAACATGTGAAAATTAAGGAAAATCAAGGGGTTTAGATGAAAACCTAGAAAATTGATGTTCTTGGAATTTGACCACTATTTTGGGTATGTAATTGATGGTAAATCATAAATTTGAGTTCATGAGGTTATGGGTAAACGTATTCTTCGAAAATTTTGGAAATTCAGGCACATGGGCCCAAGGGCGTCTTTGTCAACTTTTCGATCGGGGTTAGAAATTTTTGTAAATTGGGTTATACCGAATAATTGAGTATATATTAATGGGTTTATATAATTATTGTCTAGATTTGGAGCTTTGTTCATCAATTAGAGTCTTCGGAAAGGTGTGGAATGCCGGTTATGGATCATCAGAGTGAGGTGAGTCTCCTTTCTAACCTTGTAAGAGGGAATTGTCCACATAGGTGAATTAATTGGTTATGTGCTCCTATTTGTTAGGGCTACATATGCACGAGGTGACGAGTGTCCGTGCGTAGCTACGAATATGTTCAAGTCCGGGTAGTCTAGGACCCAAAAACATGCTATACTTGGAATATTTGTAATCTTATTGATAGCTCGAATTGCTTAATCTACATCGAATTAACTAATACATTCACAAAAGGATTTGACCCCTTTTCTTAAATTGTTAAAAGAGAAAGCATCTTTTATTTGAATAATTTTCCCTGATAAATTCTGAATTTGCTATTTGAGTATGTATTTTATGTGTACCCACGTCATATGTAGGATTCCCTAGTAGGGTGATTGTTAATTTAATTTTGACCTCATCGCATGGATAGTTTGCGAGTGGGGTAATAGATGCATCTATGGTTCGAGCCGTTCGACCCTCGGTAGTGCACAATTTACTTTTATGCTGGATAGGACCGTACGTCCCATTGTGGTTATTTGCGCATGCTGGTATTATTTCCTTGAACTTATTAATGTTGTTATTGCCTCTTTATGGTTTCAGAATATATGGAAAATAATGAAAAAGGAATTTTGGAGATTTCCTATAAAAGGAATAGTTGTCTACTTGTTCCCTGCTAATTAGTAAAAATCATATTTGTCGAAATTCACGATTTAATGTATTATTGACATCATTGTTAGACCACTAGTAAGTTTCGAAGTTGACCATGTCGTCTCTACTTCTTCGAGATTAGACGGGATACTCATTGAGTACACGCTGTTTTGAACTCATACTACACTTCTGTGCATTTTTGTTGCACAGGTATATGTAACTCTAGTGGCCTATTGGGCATAGCAGCATGGATGATTCTGGGGCTAGGTGAGTGGCATTATTCAAGACAGCTGTAGCTAGTACACTCCCTTCCAATATACTGCATTTACTTCCTGTCCACTGTATTCCGGATGAATGTTGTATTTTATTTCCTTATCAGTAGATGCTCATGCACTTGTGACACCGGGTTCTGAGAGGATTTTTGGATTATTATATGTTAAGTTTGTTAAAGGTTTCACAGTGGTTTTTGTAGAGTTTACTATTCATTATTTAATGTGTAAAGAAAAATAATTTTAGACAATACAAAAATTGGAATTTAATTGAGTATTTTGGTTGGCTTGCCTGACAGTGGTGTCCGGCACCACCATGACCCTTGTGGAACGATATTCTATTATTTCGGCTCAGTAGCACTTCTAAGAGCTCTAAGGTTAGGCACTAGTCGCCGTGATGCTTATGAACAATCATCCCACAACATTGATATGATGGTAGGATGTTTGCCGAGGTAGTGAATGATTTGAAGGGAGGTTTACTCAGTGCATGATGTAGAGATTTGATATTTTATTCCCGGAAAGGGGAAGAGGCAATCGAGCTGAGAGTGTTCAGGTTTGGGTTGATGGAGTAACAAGAACTTGGTATTTGCAAGCGTGGTGGAATTTTTATCTACGATGTAGTGTCATCGTCCTCGGTTGTATGTGTTAAGTTCACCGGTGTCATGGTTTTCTGCAATTCGCCTTAGGATAAGGCATTGTAAAATAATATGTAAGGCGTTGTAAAATAATATTGGAAAGACAACAGTAAATGTCGCATGGTGCGATAGTTCAGATCGAATTGGTGTTTCTAATGTTGATGACTCCAGATAGGAAATCTTTATAAAGGTTTAAAGGTTAGTAGCAATTCATAGGTTCAAGTGCTACAAAGAGGGATTTATTCAAGGCAATAGCTGAGCAGCAAACAATAAGGAGCGACATGTGGGAAGTGTGAGGCGGTGTTTAAAAATTCTAAAAGGCCAAGTATAAAGCAAAGGTCGAGTAGTTGATTAAGGAAGTGGGTTTGCCTAATGTGGGAGAGTGGCAGAGTTGCATATGGGCTTCGTAATAGGATGACCACGTACCCTAAGGAGGGTTTAGAGGGATATGAGAATATTAGTGATTGGTGATTGGGGCATACGGATTTATTTTGAAGTATGGGCTATTATGAGGCAAGAGACTTGGTATAACGGAGAGGAGATGCTTGAAATGTAGAAGGATACAACATATCTTTGAACGGGAAAGATACTGCCGCATATTTAATTGATGTCCACGAGTGTTGAAAGGACTCATGCAGCTAGAGGGTTAGCTCAGACTCAGGATGGGTTACTGATTTAATGGTGATTGTACCCTATGCAGCAGCGTTGGAAGATGTCGAAAAGTGATTTTTCATAGGTGGGTTATTCCATGTGAACAGGCTAGCCGTCACATACTTGACGAGGCTTCTGCGAGGAATTCTAATGGTTATACAACAAAGGGATCGGTCATGCGGATGTTTTCGATGATTCAGAGTATAAAAAGGGGGTTTCCACAGTAAGATATCAAGAATTTTGATGGTTGATTGCACAAGGTTATGTCAATATGAGATTAAGATCCTGGAAATATCCAGGGTTGTGTAATAATGGCTTCGAGCTAAGTGGGAGAGTCCCACCGCCTATGATAGGGTTGCATGGATGATTACTCGAGGGATTTATGATTATTAGCATATTGAAGGGTTATCTCAGCTGCGGGAAAAGAACATAGGTGGTAAATTGAGCAAAGGAACTACTAAAGGTGGGGTATCGTTGGCCTTATTGGCCCATGTTCAGATTTGGGGAAGGATTCGGGATTGTGCTTTGTAAAGATGTAGATTCCAAGGGAATGATTCTGTCTGGTGCTTTACCAATGGGGTATTCATGTGCTAGAAGATTTATGGAATTGATTATATTACGGGCCAAGTCAAAGCGGGTGGCTCTCAACAATGGTCCTAGTGAATTCAAAAGATAAAGTGTGATGCCTAATGATTTCGAGCCTATGGGTATGGTTAAGAATCAAGCTTGATAGAAGCCAATAAGAAGAGGCACATAATGTTATATGACATTTTGACTTGCGATGTAGCAATTGGGAGGTATGAAATGGTACGTGGGATTTGAGACAGCATGGTCTCGTGATTCAAGGTCACTCGGGAAGAGTGCGGATGGAGTGTGTTAAGTGTTTAATGGGGTTATCATTGTTTCTATGGCAATCAAGGACAAATTTGAAGAAGAGGGATTGGTTAGCCATAGTCAAATTGGCATGTTTCTAGTAATGATCAGTTCTTTCAGCGTGAATAAGTTATGCAAATGAATTGTGACGGTGCGTGCGAGGCTTTTTGGCCGTCGTAATTAGTGTTATTCAGAAAGTATTCTACCGTTATGGCCTATTATGTGGAGGTGGATCCCGGAAGAGCTATGGTGGTTTAGACCACTACTTAGAGATTTGAATATTCTACGGCTGTGAGAATTTACCTGTGCGTTGCTATGGTACTCGTGAAGCGAGTTAAGTGAAAACCTTTTACATGATGAAGTCTTAGCCTAATAGTGGTTCCGAAGCTGTGATGAAAACCATGTTCTATCGTATGTTGGAATTTTAGGTGCAGTGAGTGGTATGGATTTTGAAAGTGAGAATCAAGGTTGCGGTTTGGTGTTGACAATGATGTCACGAGCTCGGATGAGCAGGAAAGGAGTTTTGATGTTTAAGGTAAGTTGGTATTGTTTTCAGCGTCACCTAAGATTGGTTTTTTGTAAGGAAGCCCTTGCATCCTAGTTAAGGAATTCTTGATCGCTAATCTAGTGTTAGTGCGACCTGTGGTTTGGGTGTATGGACCTGTTATGTGTTTCGAAAGGTTGTGGGAGCGTGTCCTACAGGAAGATGTTAAGTGTGGCATGTAGTTATTTGATTGATTTTAAGATTTAAATGAAGTATGAGGATTGTGGTAATATCATTAATTTGAGAATTAATGCCTGGAGGGCACTCGGTTTATTGGGTTATGGACTGTGGAGGTCTGCTCCAGTTATGATAGTAGTACTTATGTGTTTTTAGAAAAGGGAGTGAGTACGGACCTTCGAAAGGTTATTGGCCTAGTTTGATATGATCAGGATCAACTTGAGATCGGTGGATGGATTTAAGTATGAATATGGGCTCTATGTCAGCCCAGCTGTGTTCATTTCAGCAAAGCGCTCCTTAAAGAGGAGTAGTAGGGGTGTCATTTTGTCGTCAGCCATTCCACCTAATGATGTATTGCATCGTATGAGTTGTGAGATGACTTGGTAATTTCTTATGCATTGAGGTTCCGCATGGGGATGATATTATATGAGCAGGATGGCTTTTGAGATTCAGATCATGTGTCACACCTCAATTGTGCTAGAGTTTTGTAGCCTATAGTGCTGTATATTTCCCTCAGGGATGGTATTATGCACCTAGTGTGTTTCTGACCGATATTCGGTATTTTGTTGTCATGAGAAATTTAGCTCGATGTATTTCACCTTATGATAGTTCTATGTGTGGACCTGGTGGCACTCCACCATGGGTATGTTGTTTGGATCGGGTTGCGCGCCGCAACACCGTGATGTTCAGTACAGTTCCCTATACCTGTTTATATGTGTTTCGTTTCCTATCTTCCGAGGAAAGCTCGTATTTGCTGTGAGCCCGTGTCGCATGTATGATTCGTGAGCAGGGTGTCTGTTTAGTATGTTACTCGCATCGCATGTATGTTTCGCGAGTGGGGTAATTAGATCCCCTTTTCGAAGTTCATTTTCCTTTTGTATCGCGTTTTAAGTGGTAGCCTATTGGCACATTGTGGCATCATATGAGACTTTTGGTCATGTCAGGGTGGTTTATTACCTGAGAAGTTCGTACTGGGTGAGACGAGTTTGTTGGATTTGGGATCAGTGCAATTTGATTACGTGAAATATATTAAGGAGCAAAGATCATTATTTGGTTCAGAATGAGGTAATGTTTTTTGTCAGAAGTATAGACTCAATGATTGGTTGTATCAGCAGTTGATTATGAATTTTTGCACATCTCTTCCGTTGTGGCGGCATTTTAAGAGTTATAGTAGGACCTGTGTATGTCATGGGGTGCAATGAGAGCACCAGATTCGTGGAATTTTGACTAAGTTGATCAGAAAATGTTATTGTGGTCCGGTGAGTAAAGTGATGCTAGGTGTGAATTTATCAAAGTTATGCAGCCATGTTTTGGTACACCATATAGTGAATGGTGATCTTATGTTGGAAAGAGGTCGGGCATAGAATTTCGGATGTTGGAATTGGGTTCTAAGGCTTATTTGCCTGAATAATAGGGAATATCTTCAGAATTGATCGCGCTAATGTGCTCAACTAAGTTGTGGTAGCACGGGAAAGTGCATGAGAAGTTAAACATTAATTTTAGACTACTTCAGTGTAGTTCTCAGCACGTTCAAGGACGAACGTACGTTTAAGTGGGAGAGATGTAATTATCTGACCGGTCAATTTGAGCTGTAGCACGTTGTTCAACAGTATGAGGCCATGAACAACTTCATTTTGGGTATTATGACTTGTACGCATGGTCGAAATTAAGTTTCGGGAAGTTCAGAGTTGATTTGGAAAGAGAACTCTCATTTCGGAAGCTTAAAGTTGAACAAATTAAGAAGGATTATAATTTTGAGTAAATGACCTTAGCATCGGGATCTTAAGGTTCCATCAGGTTCATATATGGATTTCGAACAAGGGCGTATGCTCATATCGGGTTTTGGACGACCCGGAGGCATTTTGGCACCTATTGTGGAAAGTAGCATTTTGAAAGAAATTTCATTAGTTTGGGTTGAAGTGCATTTAAGTGTTATCAATGTTTGTTTGGTATTTCGAGTCTGGGAGTAGCTCCGTATTGTGATTCAGGAGTTGGGAGCGCGATCGGAAGTGAATTCAGAGGTCCGTAGGTTATTTTGGAGCCATTTGACTAAAGATAGAAATTTGAAGGTTTCTGAGAAGTTTGACTGAAAGTGGATTTTTTGATATCATGGTCAGAATCCAACTCCAAAAGTTTGAGTAGGTCCGTAATGTCGAATATGACTTGTGTGCAAAAATTAAGGTCAATCGGACGTGATTTGACAGGTTTTAACATCGAAAATAAAAGTTTGAAGTTCTAAAATTCATAAAGCTTGGATTGAAGGTTGATTCATGGTTTTAGTGTTGTTTGATATGACTTGAGGCCTCGAGAAAGTCCGTAATGTGTATTGGGATTGGTTGGTATGATTAGTTGGGGTTTCGGGGGCCTCGGGTGGAGTTCAGGTGGTTAACGGATCGAAATTGGGTAAAAGGTTGTTGCTGGTGCTGGTATGATCGTAATTGTGATGCCTTGGTCGCAAATGCGATCATCGCAATTGCGAGGTGTCGTTCGCATTTGTGAACATGGGCAGCTAGGAGATTCTTCGCATTTGCATCAACTGGGGTCGCTTTTGCAAGGACTGAAGGGTTCGCATTTGCGAAAACCTTATCGCAATTTCGAGGTTGGACAAATCAGTCGGCGGTCGCATTTGCAATGGATTCTACGCATTTGCGAAGCTTGCATTTGCGGTCTCCTTGTCACAAATGTTACGATGGAAGGAAGGGAGAAGGCTTCGCATTTGTGAGGTATTTGTCGCATTTGCGGCCCTCGTTTGCGAACCTGGTGTCGCAAATGCGACATCAAAGGCCTGTGTCCAGCTATTAGTTTCAAGATCTAGACTATTTAGCTCATTTTCTTCATCCTCTTAGGCAATTTTTAGAGCTTTTGGGAGAGGGTCTTTACCTATCACTTTGAGGTAAGTATTTTCTACACAACATGAGTTTAATACATGGATTATGGGTAGATTAACATGTGAAAATTAAGGAAAATCAAGGGGTTTAGACGAAAACCTAGAAAATTGATGTTCTTGGAATTTGACCACATTTTTAGGTATGAAGTTGAGGGTAAATCATATATTTGAGTTCGTGAAGTTATGGGTAATCTTATTCTTCGAAAATTTTGGAAATCCGGGCACGTGGACCCGAGGGCATTTTCGTTTACTTTTCGATCGGGGTTAGGAACTGTTATAAATTGGGTTTTAATGAATAATTGAGTATATATTAATGGGTTTATATAATTATTGGCTACCTTTGGAGCTTTGTTCATCAATTAGAGACTTCGGTAGGGCGTGGAATGCCGGTTATGGATGTTCAGAGCGAGGTGAGTCTACTTTCTAACCTTGTAAGAGGGAATTGTCCCCATATGTGAATTAATTGGTTATGTGATTCTATTTGTGGGGGCTATGTACGCACAAGGTGATGAGAGTCTGTGCGTAGCTACTATTATGTTCAAGTCCGGGTAGTCTAGGACCCAAAGCATGCTATACTTGGAATATTTGTAATCTTATTGATAGCTCGAATTGCTTAAACCACATCGAATTAATAAGTACATTCACAAATGGATTTGACCTCTTTTCTTAAATTGTTAAAAGAGAAAACGGATTTTATTTGAATAATTTTCCCCGATAAATTCTTAATTTGCTATTTGAGCATGTATTTTATATTTACACACGTCGAAAGTATGATTCACGAGCAGGGTGATTGTTTATTTTATGTTGACCGCGTCGCATGGATAGTTCGTGAGCAGGGTTATAGATGCATCTATGGTTCGAGCCGTTCGACCTCGGCAGTGCATAGTTTACTTTTATGTTGGATCGGGCAGTACGTCCCACGGTGGTTATTTGTGCATGCTGGTATTATTTCCTTGAACTTATTAAAGTTGTTATTGCCTCATCATGGCTTGAGAATATTTGGAAAATATTGAAAAAGGAATTTTGGAGATTTCCTATAAAAAGAATAATTGTCCACTTGTTCCCTGCTATTTGGTAAAAATCATGTTTGTAGAAATTCACGATTTTAATGTATTATTGACATTATTTTTGGACCACTAGTAAGTGTTGAAGTTGACCATCTCGTCTCTACTTCTTCGAGATTAGACGAGATACTCATTGAGTACACGTTGTTTCGTACTCATACTACACTTCTATGCATTTTTTTTGTATAGGTATATGTAACTCTAGCGGCCTACTGGGCGTGGCAGCACGGATGATTTTGGGACTAGGTGAGTTGCATTATTCGAGACGACCGCAACTAGTATAGTCCCTGCCAGTATACTGCATTTACTTCCTTTCCACTGTATTCCGGATGGATGTTGTATTTTATTTCTTTATCAGTAGATGATCATGCACTTGTGACACCGATTTCTGAGAGGATTTTTGGGTTATTATATGTTAAGTTTGTTAAAGGTTTCGCGGTGCTTTTTGTAAAGTTTCCTATTCGTTATTTAATGTGTAAAGAAAAATGATTTAAGACAGTACAATAAATGGAATTTAATTGAGTATTTTGGTTGGCTTGGCTGACAGTGGTGTCTTGCACCACAACGACCCTTAGAGGATTTTGGGTCGTGAAAATTTTTTTCTCAATAAATCAACAAAAGTGTTATTAATCGTAGACACGTCGCGTGATATGGTTCTGATGCGCCAGAAGAAAAGAGTATACATACGCGTAACTCAATTGTTTAATTATGTATAAATCAAGTGATTAAAAACGGTAAAAAGATAATTGCACATAGGTCTTAAAAATGAGTAGTTAAAAAATCAAGCCAAGTATAAATTGCTAAGCCACCGTGCTAGAATCACGGAACTCAGGAATGCCTAACACCTTCCCCTGGGTTAACATAATTCCTTACTTAGAATTTCTGGTTCACAGACTTCGAATAGGAAAGTCGAAATTTCCCCGATTCGGAAATTAAAATAAATTGGTGACTTGGGACACCAAATAAAATATTCCAAGTGGTGAATCTGAAAATAAATAAATAATTCTATTTCGAATAATGTCACTTAAATTGGAAAAACTCTCTTATACTACCTTCGAGTGTGTAAAAAAGGAGGTGTGACACTCAAGAATCTGAATAGTGCGCTTGGATTGTCCGTCCGTCTAGGGTGAAATGTTGTGCTCAACTCCACCCGAGTACCCAACTCTTGCTGAATGGCCCTCCAGGATCGTGATGTGAACAGAGTATCTCTTTCTGAAATAATTGAAACTGGAACACCATGCAAACAGACAATCTCTCGGATATAAATCTCTACCAATCGCTCCAAAGAATAAGTGGTACACACAGGAATGAAATAAGCGGACTTGGTCAGCTGATCCATAATAACCCAAATGGCATCAAACTTCTTCCAAGTCCATGGGAGTCCAAATACAAAATCCATAGTGATACGCTCCCACATTAACTCTGGAATCTCCATCTGCTGAAGCAATCCACCCTGTCTCTAGTGCTCATACTTCACCTGCTGACAGTTGAGGCATCTGGCTACAAACCCAACTATATCATTCTTCATCCGCCTCCACCATTAGTGCCGCCTCAAGTCCTGATACATCTTCGCGGCACCCGGGTGGATGGAATACCACCAACTGTGGGCCGCCTGTAGAATCAACTCCCGTAGCCCATCGACATTGGGTACACAAACCCAACTCTGCATCCTCAATACTCCATCCTTGTCAATGGTCACAATTCTGGCATCACCATGCTGAACCCTTTCCGTAAGGACAAGCAAATGAGGTTCATCATACTGCCTCTCCCTGATACGATCAATATAATGAATACCGAGAAACCACATAAGCTAGAAACCGACTGGTCTTCGAAAGGATCAATCTCACAAACCGGCTAGCTAAGGCCTGAATATCCATCGCCATAAGCTTCTCCGATACTAGTAAATATGCCAAACTCCCCAAACACTCCGCCCAACGACTTAAGGCATCAGCTGCTACATTGGTCTTGCCCGAGTGATATAAAATGGTGATGTCATAATCCTTCAGAAACTCTAACCACTTCTTCTGGCACAAATTTAGATCCTTTTGCTTGAACAAATGCTGCACGCTCCGATGATCAGTATAAATCTCACAAGGCACACCATCTAGATAATAGTGCCAAATCTTCGGGGCGTAAACAATGGCAGCTAACTCAAGATCATGGATAGGATAATTCTTCTCATGTATCTTCAATTGTCTTGACGCGTAGCCAATCACCCTACTATCCTGCATCAATACTGCTCCAAGGCCAACTCTTGAGGCATCACAATAGACAGCATAAGACCATGAACTTGTATGCAATACCAAAACTGGGGCTGTAGTCAAAGCTGCCTTGAGCTTCTGAAAGCTCGCTTCACACTCCTCTGTCCACTAAAAGGAGTACCCTTTTGGGTCCATCTAGTCATAGGGGCTGCAATCATTGAAAATCCCTCCACAAAATGGTGGTAGTAGCCCGCCAAGCCCTACAAAACTTTGTAGCTGAGTATGGCCTGGGCCAACTCTGCAAAACCTCTACCTTCTTTGGATCGACCCAAATGCCCTCACTCGATACCACGTGGCCTAAGAATGCCACTGAATCCAAAATTCACATTTTAAGAACCTTGCATATAACTTCTTCTCTTTTAGAGTCTGATGCACTGTCCTCAAATGCTGCTCATAATTTTCCCAACTCCGGGAATACACCAGAATGTCATCAATAAAGACAATAACAAAAGAGTCGATATTTGGCTAGAATACACTGTGCATCAAATGCGTGAAGGCTACTAGGACATTGGTCAGCCCAAATGACATAGCAAAAAACTCGTAATGATCGTACCGAGTCCTAAAATTAGTCTGCGGGATATCTGGCTCTCGAATCTTCAAATGATGGTAACCTCAGCGTAAATCCATCTTAGAAAACACCCATGTACCCTGAAGCTGATCAAACAGATCAGCAATACAAGGCAAAGGATAACAGTTCTTCACTGTAACCTTGTTCAATTGGCGATAATCAATACACATATGCATAGAACCATCTTTTTTCATCACAAACAAGACATGAGCACGCCTAGGTGAAACACTAGGCTGAATAAAACCCTTATCAAGCAATTCAAGTAACTGATCTTTCAACTCCTTCAACCCAAGATGAGCCATACGATACGGAGGGATAGAAATGGGTTGAGTGCCCGGCAATAAATCAATGCCAAAATCAACGTCTCTATCAGGCGGCATTCCTAAAAGATTAGCTGGAAATACACCGGGATAATCCTGTACCACTTGGATTGAATCAACAGAAAGGGTATCAACACTGACATCTCTCACATAAGCTAAATACGCGGCACACCCCATCTCAACCATATGCTGAGCTTTAAGAAAAGAGATAACTTTATTGGGAGTGTGATCTAATGTACCACTCCACTCAACATGCGGTACACCTAGCATAGCCAGCGTCACGGTCTTGGCGCAAAATCAAGAATAACATAATGGGGCAACAACCAGTCCATGCCTAAAATAATATCAAAATCAACCATGTTGAGTAGCAATAAGTCTGCTCTGGTCACAAAACCACGAATTGTAACCAAATATGACCGATAAACGCGGTCCACAACAAGAGAATCTCCCACATGAGTAGAAATATAAACATGGGAACTCAAAGAATCCTGAGGTACACCCAAATGCGGAGCAAACTAAGAAGACACATAAGAATAAGTAGCATAGATCGGATAGAACTGATGCATCTCTGTGGCAAACCACTATAATTCCTGTTATGACAGAATCGGAGGCAACAACCTCGGTACGGGAAAGCATTGCATAGTATCTGGCCTGGCCTCCCCCTCTAGGGTGACCTCTATCTCCCTGGCCTCTACCTCTAGCTGGCTGAGCAGGTGGGGTAGCAACTAGAGTTGGAACCATGGCCTGAGAACTGTGCGAGGTATGATGTGGCTGAGACGTCTGTGGAGGTACACTACTCCCATGTCTAGGGCAATACCTCACCACATGGTGTGTGTCACCACACTCAAAACAGGCTCTAGGGGGGGGGCGTGGTGGCTGTTACTGGCTAGGGCCAGATCTGCTGGATTGACCTCTGAAAGCACCATGCGCAGGAGGCATGCTAAAAACTGGAGGTGCATAATAAAGCTCTGAGGCCTAGGAGGAGCTTGACCTAGAGCACTGCTAGCTGCTGGAAGAGCTGAATAAACGGGGCGACTCATATAACCCTTACCATGATGACCTGCAGCTGGGATATGGGCACCAGAATAGTAGCTCGACTCTCGAGACCTCTTGGCCTCCCTCTCCTCTCTCTCTCTAGCATGGATACCCGCAATCCTCCTAGCAATGCTTACCACCTGCAGAGAAGAAATATCCATCTCCAACTCACAAGCCATGCTAGATCTGATGTTGGGACTAAGCCCCTCATAGAGTCAGGTGCTTGGACTCTGACTAGAAAAGCTGGTGGTGCCTCGGCGGTAGCTCACGCAGGTGCTCTTGCTGTACCACGTGCGCGTCCTTGACCTCTACCCTGGCCTCTGACGGATGTAGTAGGGGGCACGAGTTCCTGATCATCTCGAGTAGCACGTGTACTCACCATCTGTGAGAGAATAGAAAGGCAGAATTTTAGTTATGACATCAAAAATCTTGCACGACAAGGAAATCAAATGAAGTGGAGTTTTCCTAACAGTTACATAGCCTCTCGTAGATAAGTACATACGTCTTCGTACCGATCAGCGAGAATTTTATATACCGGCCCGTGTTCCATGACTCCTATGAACCAAGAGCTCTGATACAAAATTTGTCACGACCCCAGTTCGCCCTTTGTGAACTATCGTGATGGTACCTAGTCTCTAAAACTAGGTAAGCCTAACAAGTGCAGAAAAACAATCGAGACTATGCGATATAATAACTTAATACCAAATTTAGCAAAATAGAAGCGGAATATGAAATGCCACTCGGCATATACAGCACAATACCTCAAACTTCTACAACACTATCCCAAGACCCAGAAACTCACGGGAACAAGCTAGAAGAAAATACAGTAAAGTTCTCTAATCTCAACAGTATCTAATTCAACAGCACGATAGAAGGGCTAACACTACAGGATAGAATAATGATGGAGACTCTTCGGTCTGCGGATGCGGCAGATGTACCTCGAAGACTCCAAAAGCTCTACCTACCTCAAGGAAGGAAAGCCTGAGCAGAAGTACCTGGATCTTCACATGAAAAGTATGCGCAGGAAGGGCATGAGTACACCACAGTGATACTCAGTAAGTACTAAGCCTAACCTCAATTGACTAGTAACAAGGAAGGTCAGGGCCCTGTTGAGTTAATTAATAATAATAATGACATGACAAGATAAACAATATAATTGAGTATCTACAACAATAGTCTATACAGGATAACAAGAGTACAATAACGGAAAAACAGAAATAAAGGCAGAACACAAGGAAATACTGCTCCCAATAAAAAATAATAATAACCGGGGATCTCCTAGTATCCCGATGATCTCTTGGAATCCTCAATGTATGCATTAGGGATCTCTTGGTATCCCCAGGATCTTTTTGTATCCTCAATATAAATGCTAGGGATCTCTTGGTATCCCAAGGATATCTTGGTATCCTCAATATAAATGCCAGGGATCTCTTTGTATCCCGAGGATCTCTTGGTATCCTCAATATAAATGCCGGGGATCTCTTGTTATCCTAAGGATCTATTGATATCCTCAATATAAATGCCAGGGATGACTTGGTATCTCGGACGTCAGCACAAATCATAATTTCCATACAGGGGATTTCCCGGAATGTCGTTCCCTAGTCCAATTTAAAATACACAACAACGACACAAGAATATTAAATTAAATGCGAACTTCGTATAAGTAAACAGTCAATTCTAGCCTAACATGATGCACATAATGCAATTAAGGCAGTTTAAGCAAATAGGAAATTTAAGTCAACTAAACATCGTCTTCCAACTAACAACAGGTGAAGTCAGCAAATACATTAAAGTAGGGAAAGGAACATGCTAAAGAATACTTTAAGAAAATCTGGATTTTTGAACAACTTGCACAAGCACGCGCTCGTCACTTCCCGCACAAGACAATTCAATTACCAAATATCATATCCTAAGGTGAGAAGTCACCCACACAAGGTTAGACAAGCCACTTACCTCGAATCGGATCAAAATCAACTAGTAATCATGTCTTTGCTACTAGGATCCGTCTCCAAATGGCCCAAATCTATATAATTCAATTATATATCGTAAATAACATCTCAAAAAACTAATCCTACTATTTATTTCAAAGCAAAGACGCAAAATTAGGTAAAATGACCAAAACACCCTTCAGTCCAACGTCTCAGAATGGATGAACTTATATTTTTGGAAACGTCATGCTCTCACGAGTCTATACATAACAAGAACACAAAAATTAGAGTCCAAATTACCCCTCAAATCTTTAATTAAAGTCCTCTTAAACTCAGGCCTTAATTACCCCTTTTTCCCAAATTTCTCACCATTAATTAGTATTTAATCACATAAAAATGAGTTATGAAGTCAAAAATGTTACCTCCAAGCGATTCCACTTGAATACTTCTTCAACCCTCTTCAAAAGGCTCTCAAAATGCTCAACTATGGAGGAAAATAACTAAAATTGCAGATGAAATAACTTATAAACTTTCTGCCCAGTTTTGACCTTTCCTCACCGCGATCGCGGCACTAGCCTTGCGATCGCGTTGAGCAAATATCCAAGACCTAAAAAATACCCTACACAAACGCGACCAACACCCTACGAATGCGATGACCAGATGAAATAACCTTACGGTAATGCAACCAACCATACGTGAACGCGATGCACAAATCACCTTGGACCCTATCTAACTCACTTCCTCTACATGATCGCGTACCCTCATTCGCGAATGCAATGCTCTGATCCACAGCCCTCCATGAACGTGAAGCCCATGTCGAGATCCCAAAGGCTAAAACCTGGCCTTCCTCCCTTCCTTCTTCGCGAACACGAGCCTACTCATTCGAAAGCTAAGAGATAAACTCTGCAACCCCTGAACTCCAAAATATGCAACTTCTACATACCAAAATATAGACCGATTGAGCATCTGAAACTCACCAAGGCCTCTGAGACCTCAACCAAAAGCTACAACACATCCTAAAACCTTATTCAAACTCATTCCAATCATCATAACACCTCAAACCACATCCAAAACTCATCGAATTCAAGCCTAAGTTTTCAAAAAGCTTCCGAAATACGCTTTCGATAAAAAACCCAACCAAATCATGTCTGAATGAACTGAAATTTTACACTCACATCCCAAATGGAATAATGAAGCTACTGCAACTCTCAGAATTTCATTTTGACCGTCGAAACGAATCTCACTATCGGACCAGAAATTTCCAAAATTTTAACTTCGCATTTCAAGCCAAAATTAGCTACGGACCTCCAAAACATAATCCGAACATGCTACTAACCTCGAAATCACCTAACGAAGCTAATGGAACCATAAAATTTCCATTCCAATTCTGCCTTCACACTGTTCCGACTATGAATAACTTTCCAACACTTAAACTCTCATTTAGGGACAAAGTTCCCCAAAACTCTCTGAAACTCAAAATCGAACGTCTTGGAAAATCAATTAGTAGAAATAAACTTGGGGAAAGTAGTTAATAAGGTATTGGGGCATTAAACTCTTAAGACGAGCGGCTGGGTCGTCACATCCTCCTACACTTAAACATTCGTTCGTCCTCGAACGAGCATAGAGCGTACCTGAAGAAGGGAAGAGATGAGGGTAACTGCTACACATATCCTGCTCGATCTCTCTGGTCGCCTCCTCGGCTGGCTGACCCCGCCACTGAACCTTTACTGAAGAAATATTCTTTGACCTCAACATCCTAACTGGTCTGTCCAGTATAGATATTGGCTCCTCAACATAATATAGATCCTTGTCCAGTTGGACTGAATTGAAATCCAACACATGCGGCGGATCACCATGATATCTCCGGAGCATATAAAAATGAAATACCGGATGAACCCCTTCCAGGATGGGAGGTAAAACAACCTCATAATTCCCCAACACGCCTCAATATCTCAAAAAGGCCAATGAACATCGAACTCAACCTCCTTTTCTTCCCAAATCTCATAACACCCTTCATAGATGAACCCCGAAGGAGAGCCTTCTCTCCAACCATATAGGAAACATCACGAACCTTTCAGTCCGCGTAGATCTTCTATCTGGACTGGGCTATACGGAGTCTATCCTAAATTAGCTTAGCCTTCTCCAAAGCATCCTATACCAAATTTATACCTAATAGTCTGGCCTAGCCCAACTCAAACCAACCCACCAAAGATCCACGCTGCCTACCATACAAATCCTCATACAGTGCCATCTGAATGTTGGACTGATAGTAGTTGTTGTAAGCAAACTCTTCCAAGGGAAAGAACTGATCCCAAGACCCTCTAAACTCAATCACACACGCATGGAGCTTATCCTCAAGAATCTGAATAGTGTGCTCGGACTGTTTGTCCATCTGGGGGTGAAATGTTGTGCTCAACTCCACCCGAGTACCCAACTCCTACTGAACGACCCTCCAAAATCATGATATGAATTGATTACCTCTGTCTGAAAAGATAAAAACTAGAATACCATGCAGACGGACAATCTCCCGAATATAAATCTCTACCAACCACTCCGAAGAATAAGTGGTACACATAGGAATGAAAAGAGCGGACTTGGTCAGTCGATCCACAATAACCCAAATGGAATCGAACTTCTTCAAAGTTTGTGGGAGTCCAAATACAAAATCTATGGTGATACACATCCACTTCCACTTCGGAATCTCTATTTGCTGAAGTAATAAACCTGGTCTCTGGTGCTCATACTTCACCTTCTGACAGTTGAGGAATATAGCAACAAACCCAACTATATTATTCTTTATCCGCCTCCACCAATAGTGCAGCCTTAAGTCCTAATACATCTCCGTGGCACCCGGAGGGGTGGAATACCGCAACCTATGGGCCTCCTCTAGAATCAGCTCTCGTAGACCATCGAATTGGGTACACAAACCTTGACCCTGAATCCTCAATAATCTATTCTCTCCAATGGTCATATCTCTAACATCACCACGCTGAACAATTCCCTTAAGGACAAGAAAATGAGGCTCATCATATTTCCCTCACTCGATACCACGCGGCCTAAGAATGCCACTGAATCCAACAAAAATTCACATTTTGAGGACTTTGCATATAACTTCTTCTCTCTCACAATCTGAAGCACTGTCCTCAGATGCTGCTCATGATCTTCCCAAGGAAATACACCAGAATGTCATCAATAAAGATAATGACAAAAGAGTCGATATATGGCCGGAATACACTGTACATCAAATGCATGAAGGCTTCTAGGGCATTAGTCAGCCAAAATGACATAACAAGAAACTCGTAATGACCGTACCGAGTCTTGAAAGTAGTCTTTGGGATATCTGGCTCTCGAATCTTCAACTAATGATAACCTGAGCGCAAATCAATCTTAGAAAACACCCGTGCACCCTGAAGCTGATCAAACAGATCATCAATACGAGGCAAGGGATAACGGTTCTTCATTGTAACCTTGTTCAACTGGCAATAATCAATACACATACGCATAGAACCATCCTTTTTCTTCACAAACAAAACATAAGCAACCAAGGTGAAACACTAGGCCGAGTAAAACCCTTATCAAACCATTCCTGTAACTGATCCTTCAACTCAGAAGGAGCCATACGATACAGAGGGATAGAAATAGGCTGAGTGCTTGGCAACAAGTCAATGCCAAAGTCAATGTCCATCAGGAGGCATGCCCAAAAGATCTACTGGAAACACATCAGGAAAATCCCGTACCACTGGGAGTGAATCAACATAAGGGATATCAACACTGGCATCTCTCACATAAGCTGAATACGCGACAAACCCCTTATAAACCATACGTTGAGCACTAAGAAAAGAGATAACTCTACTGGGAGTGTGATCTAAAGTACCACTCCCCTCAATAGGCGGTACACCTGGCATAGCGAGCATCACGGTCTTGGCGCGACAATCAAAAGTAGCATAATCGGGTGACAACCAGTCCTTGCCCAAAATAATATCAAAATCAACCATGCTGAGTAGTAATAAGTGTGCTCTGGTCTCAAAACCACAAATGGTAAACAAACATGACCGATAAATGCAGTCCACAATAATACAATCTCCCACAAGAGTAGAAACATAAATAGGGCAACTCAAAGAATCCTGAGGTACACCCCAAATGCGGAGCAAAGTACGAAGACATCTAATAGTAAGTGGATCCATGATTAAATCGAACCGATGCATCTCTAGGGCAAAGCACTATAATACCTATGATTATAGAATCGAAGACAACAACCTCGGTAAGGACATGCATAACATTGTATCTATCATGTCCTCCCCTCTAGGGCGACCTTTACCTTCCTAACCTCCACCTCTAGCTGGTTGAGCAAGTGGGGTAGCAACTGGAGCTAGAACCATGGCCCGAGAACTCTACGGGGCACGTTGTGGCTAAGAAGTATGTGGAGGTGCACTCCTCCCAAGTCTAGGGAAATCCCTCACCACGTGGCGTAAGTCACCACACTGAAAAAAAGCTCTGCGATGCGTTGTGGTTGGCTAGGGCCAGATCTGCGGGATTGACTTCTGAAAGCACCCCGTGAAAGAGGCGTGCTAGAAACTAGAGGTGCATAATAAAGCTCCTGAGGCCTAGGAGGAGCTGGAGCGAGAGTACTGCTAGCTGCTGGAAGAGCTAAATAAATGGGTCAACTCATATATGCCTTACCATGATGACCTGCAGCTAGGTACGGGCACCAGAATAGTGGTTCGACTCTTGAGACCTCTTGGCATCCCTCTCCTCTCTCTCCCTAGCATGGATACCCTCAATCCTCCTAGCAATGCTCACCACCTGCTGATAAGAAATATCCATTTCCAACTCATGAGCCATGCTAGAACTGATGCTGGGAATAAGCCCCTCAATAAACCGGCAAACCGTATCACGAACAGTAGAAACCAAGGATGGTGCATGCCTAGCCAACTGAAATAACAGAGAGCATACCCTGAAACAGTCATAGCACTCGAGTGCAAATTCTCAAACTCTATGCACCATGCGTTCCTGGGGCTCTGAAGGACATATTCTCGAAGGAACAGATTTAAAAATTGAGCCCAAGTCAATAAAGCAGCCTCATCTGGACTGTCTAACTCTTAGGTGCGCCACCACTCATAGGCGGCCCCTTAAAGCTGGAAGGTAGTAAAAGAAACCCCGCTGGATCCTGAAATACCCGTGGTACGTAGCATGTGGTAACACTCATCAAGAATACCCAAAGCATCCTTCGATGTTAGACTACTAAATACAGGAGGCTTGTACGTCTTGAACCGCTCAAGCCTTAGGTACTCATCCTCGAAAGCCGATACCCTATCCCCAAGCTGAATGGGCACTATAGGTGGTACAGGAATGATCTGAGGGACCTGCTCAGCATGCACTCACTGTTTAGGGGTGCGGCAGCGGGAGTGTGTGCTCCTCATCCAGCCTGGGATGTGGCTATAGCAAAGGGAAGCAATCGGGCCTACACCAAGGTGGTGTACATGCTCATGAACTGTGGCAGAGTCTCCTAATGGGCTAGAGTTGTACTAGCAGTAGTAGGCGTGTCAGGTGCTTAGACTTTAGCTAGAACTATTGGTGGTTCCTCGGCAGTAGCTCGAACAAGTGCTCTGGATGCAGTACGTGTGCGTCCTCGACCTATACACCAGCTCTGGCATCTAACTGCTGCAGTGAGGGGCGCGGGTGCCTGATCGTCTCGAGTAGCACGTGTCCTCACCATCTGAGAGATAATATAAAAATAGAATTTAGTTATGACATCAAAAATCTCGCACGACAAGAAAATCAAATGAAGTGGAATTTTCCTAACAATTATATAGCCTCTCGTAGATAAATACAAACGTCTCTGTAGCGATCAACGAGACCCTAATAAGCTAGCCTATTTTCTGTGACTCCTATGAACTTAGAGCTCTGATAAAAAAAAATTCACGTTCCCAATTCGCCATCCGTGAACTGTCGTAACGGCACCTAGTCCTTATAACTAGGTAAGCTAAACGAGTGCATAAAAACGATCGAGACTTTGCGGAATTGTAACTCAAAAATAAAATTTAGCAAAATGAAAGCTCAATATGAAATTCCACTTGTCATGTACAACACAATAACTCAAACTTCTACAACACTATCCCAATAACCATAAACTCACGGGAACACAAGCTAGAAGAAAATACAGTAAAGTGCTCTAATTTCCAGATTATCTAATTCAAATGCACGATAGAAGAGCTAACACTACAGGATAGAATAATTACGGAGACTCTTCGGTCTGCGGATGCGGCATATGTACCTCGAAGACTCCAAAAGCTCTACCTGCCTCAAGGAAGGTAAGCCTGAGCAGAAGTACCTGGATCTTCACATGAAAAGTATGCACAGGAAGGGCATGAGCACACCACATTGATACTCAGTAAGTACTAAGCCTAACCTCAATTGACTAGTGACGAGGAAGGTCAGGGCCCTATTGAGTTAACTAATAATAATAATGATAGGATAAGATAAACAATATAATTGAGTATCTACAGCAAGAGTTTATACAGGATAAAAAGAGTACAATAACTGAAAAACAAAAATAAAGGCAGAACACAAGGAAATACCGCTCTTAACAAGAATAATAATAATCGGGGATCTCTTAGTATCCCGAGGATCTCTAGGTATCCTTAATGTATTCACTAGGGATCTCTTGGTATCCTGAGGATCTCTTGGTATCCTCAATATAAATGCTAGGGATCTCTTGGTATCCCGAGGATATCTTGGTATCCTCAATATAAATTTCAGGGATCTCTTGGTATCCTAAGGATCTCTTGGTATCCTCAATATAAATTCTAAGGGATCTCCTCGTATCCCGCACCTCAGTCCAAATCATAATTTGCATACAGGGGATCTCTCGGAATGTCGTTCCGTAGTTCCAATTTAAAATACAAAACGACGACACAAGAATATTAAATTAAATGCCAACTTCGTATAAGTAAATAGTCACTTCTAGCCTAATGTGCTGCACATAATGCAATTAAGGCAGTTTAAGAAAATAGGCAATTTAAGTCAACTAAACATGCTCTTCTAACAAACAACAAGTTAAGTCAGCAAATACAATAAAGCAGGGAAAGGAACATGCTAAGGAATACTTTAAGAAAAATAGGGTTTTTAAACAACGTGCACAAGTATGCACTCGTCACCTCTCACACAAGGAAATTCAATTACCAAATATGATATCCTAAGGGGAGAAGTCCTCCACACAAGGTTAGAAAAGCCACTTACCTCGAATCGTCCCAAAATCAACCAGAAATCACGCGTTTGCCACGAATATCTGACTCCAAATTTCCCAAATATATTAAATTCAATTACATGTCGTAAATTAAATCTCAAACAACCAATTCTACGATTTATATCAAAGCAAAGACACGAAATTAGGTAAAATAACCAAAATACCCCTCAGGCCAACGTCTCGAAATCGGATGAAACTTATATTTTTGGAAACCTCGTACTCTCATGAGTCTATACATAAACAAAAAATTGGAATCCAAATGATCCCTCAAATCCCTATTTAAAGGCCTCGTAAACTTTCAAGCCCTAATTATCCTTTTCCCAAATTTCTCACCATTAATTGGTATTTAATCACATAAAAATGAGTTATGAAGTCAAAAATATTACCTCCAAGCGATTTCCCTTGAATCATTCTTCAACCCACTTCAAAAAGCTCAGCTATGGAGGAAAAATGACTAAAACTCGCGGATGAAATAACTTATAAACTGTCTGTCCAGTTTTGACCTTTATTCATCGCGATCGCGGTACTAACCTCGCGATCGCGAAGTGCAAATATCCAAGACCTCAAAAATACCATACGGGAACGCGACCAACACCCTTCAAACGCGAGGTCCAGATAAAATAACCTTACACGAACGCGATGCACAAATCACCTTGGACCCTATCTGACTCACTTCCTCTACGCGGTCGCATAGCCTCATTCGCGAACGTGATGCTCTGATCCACAGCCCTCCGTGAAGGCGAGGCCCATGTCGCGATTGCTAAGGCAAAATCCTATCCTTCCTCCCTTGCTTCTTCGAGAACGTGATCCTACTCACGCGAAGGCGAAGAGGTAAACTCTGCAACACCTAAAATCCAAAATCTGCAACTTCTAAATACTAAAAGATGGCCCGAATGACCATCCGAAACTCACCCAAGGCCCCCGAGACCTCAACCAAAAGCTTCAACATATCCAAAAACCTTATTTAAACTTGTTCCAATTATCAAAACACCTCAAACAACATCAAAATTACCCAAAACGCATTAAATTCAAGCCTAAGTTTTCTAAAAGTTTCCGAAATATGCATTCGATAAAAAACCCAACCAAACCACGTCTGAATGACCTAAAATTTTACATACACATCCTAAATGGAATAAAAAAGCTACAGAAACTCTAAGAATTCCATTCCAACCCTAGGATCAAAATCTCACTATCGGGCCAGAAACTTCCAAAATTCAAACTTCGGCATTTCATGCCTAAATTAGCTACGGACCTCTAAAACACAATCTGAACACGCTACTAACCCCAAAATCATGTAACGAAGGTAACGTAACCTTCAGATTTCAATTCCAAGTGTGTCTTCAAACTATTCCTACTATGGACAACTTTCCAACACTTAAGCTCTCATTTAGGGACTAAGTGTCCCAAAACTCTACGAAATTCAAAACCAAACGTCCCGACAAATAAAACTAGCGGAAATAAACTTGGGAAAAGCAGTTAATAGGGTATTAGGGCATTAAATTCATAAGACGACCTGCAAGGTCGTCACATCCTCCTACACTTATACATTCGTTCATCCTCGAACGAGCATTGAGACATAACTCAAGTAGGGAAGAGATGAGGGTAACTGTCGAACGAGCATTGAGACATAACTCAAGTAGGGAAGAGATGAGGGTAACTGTTGCGCATATCCTGCTCGGTCTCCCAGGTCGCCTTCTCAGCCGGATGACCCCGCTACTGAACCTTTATGGAAGTAATGTAGAAACTGGTTCCTCAACATATGATAGATCCTTGTCCAGCTGGACTGAACTGAAATCCAATACATGCGACGGATCACTGTGATATCTCCGGAGATTCAAAAAATAAAATACCGGATAAATCCTGCCAGGATGGAAGGTAAGGAAAGCTCAAAAGTAACCTCCCCCACGACTCAATATCTCAAAAAGGGAAATGAACCTCGAAATCAACTACCCTTTCTACCCAAATATCATATGGCCTTTCATAGGTGAAACCTGATGCAAAACCCGCTCTCCAACCACATAGGAAACATCACGAACCTTCTGGTCCTGGTAGCTCTTCTATCTGGACTGGGCTGTATGGTGTCTATCTTGAATTACCTTAGCCTTCTCCAAAGCATCCTGAACCAAACCTGTACCTAATAGCCTGGCCTCACCCTGCTTAAACCAACCCACCGGAGATCCACACCGCCTACCATACAAAGCCTCATACGGTGCCATATGAATGCTGGAACGATAGTTGTTATTGTAAGTAAACTCCACCAATAGAAAGGACTGATCCCAAGACCCTCCAAACTCAATCACACACGCGTGGAGCATATCCTAAAGAATCTGAATTGTGCGCTCGGACTATCCGTTCGTTTAAGGGTGAAATGTTGTGTTCAACTCCACTCGATGACCAAACTCTTGCTGAACGGCCCTCCAAAACCTTGATGTGAGCTGAGTACCTCTGTCTGAAATAATAGAAACTGGAATACCATGCAGACAAAATCTCCCTGATATAAATCTCTGCCAACCGCTCCGAAGAATAAGTGGTACACATAGGAATGAAAAGAGCGGACTTGGTCTGCCAATCCACAATAACCCAAATGGAATCAAACTTCTTCAAAGTCCTTGGGAGTCCAAATACAAAATCCATGGTGATACGCTCCCACTTCCACTCCGAAATCTCTATATTCTGAAGCAATCTACCCGACCTCTGGTGCTCATACTTCACATGCTAACAATTGAGGCATCTAGCTACAAACCCAACTATATCATTCTTCATCCGCCTCCACCAATAGTTTTGGCTCAAGTCCTGATACATATTTGCAGCACCCGGATGGATGAAATTCTGCAAACTGTGGGGCTCCACTAGAATCAGCTCCCGTAGCCCATCGATATTGGGTACACAAACCCGACCTTGCATCCTCGATACTCCATCCTCACCAATGGTCACATCTTTGGCATCATCATGTTGAACCCTTTCCTTAAGGAAAAGCAAATGAGGGTCATCACACTGGCGCTCCCTGATACGATCAAATAATGAAGACCGAGAAGCCACGCAAGCTAGAACCTGACTGGCTCCGAAAGGTCCAATCTCAAAAATTGACTAGCTAAGGCCTGAACACCCATCGCCATAGGCCTCTCCGATACTGGTAAATATGCCAAACTCCCCAAACTCTCCGCCTAGCATCTCAAGGCATCAGCCATTAGATTGGCCTTGACTTGGTGATATAAAATGGTGATGTCAGAATCCTTCAGCAACTCTAATCACCTCCTCTGGCACAAATATAGATCCTTTTGCTTGAACAAATGCTACAAGCTTCGATGATCATTATAAATCTCACAATGCACACCGTATAGATAATGGCGCCAAATCATTAGGGCGTGAACAATGGCAACTAACTCACGATCATGGACATGAGAATTTTATAATGTATTTTCAACTGTCTGGACGCGTAGGCAATCACCCTACCATCTTGCATCAATACTGATCTAGGGCCAACCCTCAAGGCATCACAATAGATGGTATAAGACCCTGAACCTGTAGGATATAACAAAACTGGGGTTGTAGTCAAAGTTGTCTTGAGCTTCTGAAATCTCGCTTCACACTCCTCTGTCCACTGAAATGGAGTACCCTTTTGGGTAAATCTAGTCATAGGGGTTGCAATTGATGAAAACCATTCTACAAAACGATAGTAGTAGCCCACCAAGCCAAGGAAACTACGAATATCTGTAGCTGAGGATGGCTTGGGCCAACTTTGCACAACCTCTAACTTCTTCCGATCCACGCGAATGCCCTAACTCGATACAACGTGGCCTAGGAATGCCACTGAGTCCAACCAAAACTCACATTTTGAGAACTTTGCATATAACTTCTTCTCTCTCAAAAACTAAAGCATTGCACTCAAATGATGCTCATGATCTTCCCGACTCCTGGAATACACCGGAATGTCATCAATAAAGACAATTACAAAAGAGTCGATATATGGCCGGAATACATTATTCATCAAATTCATGAAGGCTGCTGGGCATTAGTCAGCCAAGATGACATAACAAGAAATTCGTAATGGTCGTACCGAGTCCTAAAAGTAGTCTTTGGGATATCTGGCTCCTGAATCTTCAACTGATGGTAACCTGAGCGCAAATCAATCTTAGAAAACACCCGTGCGCCCTGAAGCTGATCAAACAAATCATCAATACGAGGAAAGGGATAACGGTTCTTCACTATAACCTTGTTCAACTTGATATAATCAATACACATACGCATAGAACCATCCTTTTTCTTCACAAATAAAATAGGAGCACCCCAAGGTGAAACACTAGGCTGAATAAAACCCTTATCAAGAAATTCCTATAATTGATCCTTCAACTCCTTCAACTCAGTAAGAGCCATACGATACGGAGGGATAGAAATAGGCTGAGTTTCCGGCAACAAATCATTGCCAAAATAAATGTCTCTATCAGGCGGCATGACTGGAAGATTTGTTGGAAATAAATCAGGATAATTCCATACTAGTAGGACTGAACACTGACATCTCTCACATAAGCTAGATACGCGACACACCCCTTCTCAACCATTCGCTGAGCTTTAAGAAAAGAGATAACTCTACTAGGAGTGTGATTTAAAGTACCACTCCACTCAACACGCGGTACACATGTCATAGCCAGTGTCGCGGTCTTGGTGCGACAACCAAAAATAGCATAATGGGGCGACAACTAGTCCATGCCCAAAATAATATCAAAATCAACCATGTTGAGTAGCAATAAGTCTGCTCGCATCTAATACCCATAAATAATAACCAAATATAACCGATAAACGCGGTCCACAACAAGAGAATCTCCCACATGAGTAGAAACATAAACAAAAGAACTCAAAGAATCCTGAGGTACACCCAAATGCGGAGCAAAATAAGAAGACATATAAGAGTAAGTAGAGCCTGGATTGAATAGAACCGATGCATCTTTGTGGCAAACCACTGTATTACATGTGATGATAGAAGCAGAGGAAATAGCCTCGATACGGGCAGGTATGGCATAATATCTGGCACAGCCTCCCCTTCTCGGGTGAACTCTACCTTCCCGACCCCCACCTCTAATTGGCTGAGCAGGTGGGGTAGAAACTGGAGCTGGAACCATGGCTTGAGAACTCTGCAGGGCACGCTGTGGCTGAGAAGTATGTGGAGGTGCACTCCTCCCAAGTCTAGGACAATCCCCTCAATATATGGCGTGTATCACCACACTCAAAACAAGCTTTGGGGGGATGTGGTGGTTGTGTCTGGCTAGGTCCAGATCAGTTGGACTGACCTCTGAAAGCACCCCCCCTCACCCTGCAGGAGGCGTGCTAGAAATGGGAGGTGCATAATAAGGCTCCTGAGGCCTATGAAGAACTGGAGCTGGAGCACTGCTAGCTGCTGGAAGAGCTGAATGAACGGGTCAACTCATATAACCCCCCACCATGAAAACCTACAGCTGGGTATGGGCACAAGAATAGTGGCCCGACTCTCGAGACATCTTGGCCTCCCTCTCCTTTCTCTCCCTAGCATGGATACCCTCAAACCTCCCAACAATGCTCACCCCCTGCTGATAAGAAATATTCATGTCCGATTGACGAGCCATGCTAGATCTGATGTTGAAAATAAGCCCCTCAATAAACCGGTGAACCCTCTCGCGAACAGTAGCAACCAAGGTTGGTGCATGCCTAGCCAAACTGGTACAACGGATAGTATGCTCTGAAAAAGTCATAGCATCCTAGCGCAAATGCTCAAACTCTACGCGCCATGCGTCGCTGAGGCTCTAAGGGACATACTCTCGCAGGAAATGATCTCAAAACTGAGCCCAAGCCAATGAAGCAGCGTCATCCGGACTGTCTAATTCTTTGGTGCGTCACCACTCATAGGTGGCCCCTCAAAGCTGGAAGGTAGTGAAAGAAACCCCGTTGGATCCTGAAATACCCATGGTACGTAGAATACGGCAACACTCGTCAAGAAAACCCAAAGCATCCTCCGGTGTTAGACTACTGAATACAGGAGGTTTGTACTTCTTGAACCTCTCAATCCTCAGCTACTCATACTCGGAAGTTGTTGCCTTGTCCCCGGGTTGAACGGGCACTACAGGTGGTATAGGAATGATCTAAGGGACCTGCTCAACATGCACTCGCTGCTCAGGAGTGTGAGCGATGGGAGTCTGTGCTCCTCCTCCAGCTTGGGATGTGGTTGTAGCAAGGGGAAGCAACCATGCCTGAGCCAAAGTGGTGTACATGCTCATGAACTGTGCCAGAGTCTCCTGAAGAGCTAGAGTAGTAGTAGCACTAGTTGGCGTGTCAGGTGTCTGGACTCTAACTGGAACTGTTGGTGGTGCCTTGGTTGTAGCTCGCACACGTGCTCTAGCTGCACTACATGCGCGTCCTCAACCTTTACCCTGGCACCGGCCTCAGATGGCCGAAGTTGGGGGCGGGGGTGCCTCATCGTCTCGAGTACCACATGTCCTCACCATCTGGACTGTCTAACTCTTAGGTGCGCCACCACTCATAGGCGGCCCCTCGAAGCTGGAAGGTAGTGAAAGAAACCCCGCTGGATCCTGAAATACCCATGGTACGTAGAATGTGGTAACACTCACCAAGAAAACCCAAAGCATCCTCCGATGTTAGATTACTAAATAGAGGAGGCTTGTACGTCTTCAACCTCTCAAGCCTTAGCTACTCATCCTCGAAAGCTGATACTCTGTCCCCAGGCTGAATGGGCACTACAGGTGGTACACGAATGATCTCAGGGACCTGCTCAGCATGCACTCACTGCCTACGAGTGCGGCAGTGGGAGTCTGTGCTCCTCCTCCAGCCTGGATGTGGCTGTAGAAAAGGGAAGCAATTAGGCCTACACCAAGGTGGTGTACATGCTCATGAACTGTGGCATGGTCTCCTGATGGGCTAGAGTGGTAGTAGCAGTAGTAGGCGTGTCAGGTGCTTGGACTCCAGCTAGAACTATTGGTGGTGCCACGGCAATAGCTCGAGCAGGTGCTCTGGCTGCACTACGTGTGCGTCGTCGACCTATACCCCAGCCCTGGCCTCTAACTGCTGCAGTAGGGGGCGCGGGTGCCTGATCGTCTCAAGTAGCACGTGTCCTCACCATCTGAGAGATAATAGAAAAATAGAATTTTGTTGTGACATAAAAAATCTCGCACGACAACGAAATCAAATGAAGTGGAATTTTCCTAACAGTTACAAAGCCACTCGTAGATAAGTACAGACGTCTGTACCGATCAGCGAGACTCTAATAAACCGGCTTGTGTTCTGTGACTCCTATGAACCTAAAGCTCTGATACAAAAAATTTCACGACCCTAGTTCGCCCTCTGTGAACTATTGTAACGGCATGCAGTCCCTATAACTAGATAAGCCAAAGAAGTGCGGAAAAACAATCGAGACTTTGCAGAATTATAACTTAGCATCAAATTTAACAAGATGAAAGCAGAATATGAAATGCCACTCGGCATAAACATCACAATAACTCAAACTTCTACAACACTATCCCAAACCCCGAAAACTCACAGGAACACAAGCTAGAAGAAAATACAGTAAAATGCTCTAATCTCAAGAGTATCTAATTCAACAACACGATAGAACGGCTAACACTAGAAGATAAAATAAAGATGGAGACTCTTCGTCTACGGATACGACAGATGTACCTTGAAGTCTCCAAAGGCTCTCCCTACCTCAAGGACGGTAAGCATGTGCAGAAGTACCTGGATCTGCAGATGGAAAACATGCGCAAGAAGGCATGAGTACACCACAACGGTACTTAGTAAGTGCTAAGCCTAACCTCGGTTGACTAGTGACGAGGAAGTCCAGGGTCCTATTGAAGTAAAATTATAATAATAATGATAGAATAAGATAAAAAATATAATTGAGAATCTACAGCAAGAGTCTATGCAGGATAACAAGAATACAATAACGGAAAAATAGAAATAAAGGCAGAACACAAGGAAATACCGCTCCTAATACGCATAATAATAATTGGGGATCTCTTAGTATCCCGAGGATCTCTTGGTATCCTCAATGTATACAATATGGATCTCTTGGTATCCTTAATATAAATGCTAGGGATCTCTTGGTATCTCGAGGATGTCTTGGTATCCTCAATATAAAAGCCAGGTATCTCTTGGTATCCCGAGGATCTCTTGGGTTTCTCAATATAAATGCCAGGGATCTCTTGGTATCCCGAGGATCTCTTGTTATCCTCAATATAAATGCGAGAGATCTCTTGGTTTCCTCAATGTAAATTCCAGGGATCTCTTGGTATCACGCACCTCAGTCCAAATTGTAATTTCCATACAGGGGATCTCTTGGAATGTCGTTCGGTAGTCCCAATTTAAAATATAAAACAGTGACACAAGAATATTAAATTAAATGCCAACTCCATATAAGTAAACAATCAATTCTAGCCTAACATGCCACGCATAATGCAATTTAGGGCAGTTTAAGCAAATAGATAATTTAAGTCAACTAAACATGCTCTTCCAACTAACAACAGGTTAAATCAGCAAATACAGTAAAGTAGGGAAAGGAACATGCTAAGGAATACTATAAAAAAACCGAATTTTTCAACAACTTTAACAAGCATGCACTTGTCACCTCTCGCACAAGGCAATTCAATTACCAAATAACATATCCTAAGGGGAGAAGTCCCCCACTCAAGGTTAAATAAGCCACTTACCTAGAATCGGTTCAAAATCAACTAGAAATCACATCTTTGCCACGAGTATCCAACTCCAAATTGCTCAAATCTATTCAATTCAATTACATATCATAAATAATATCTCAAACAACTGATTCTATGATTTAATTTAAAGCTAAGGCACGAAATTAGGTAAAATGACCAAAACGCTCCTCAGGCTAACGTCTCAAAATTGGATGAAACTTATATTTTCGGAAATCTCATACTCTCACGAGTCTATACATAACAAGGACACAAATATTAGAGTCCAAATGACGCCTCAAGTTCTCATTTAAAGGCTTCTTAAACTCAAGCCCTAATTGCCTTTTTTCCCAAATTTCTCACCATTAATTGATATTTAATCATATAAAAATGAGTTATCAAGTCAAAAATATTACCTCTAAGTGATTCCCCTTGAATCCTTCTTCAACCCACTTCAGAAAGCTCTGAAAAATCTCAGCTATGGAGGAAAAATGACTAAAAATCGCGGAGTAAATAACTTCTAAACCTTGTGTCCAGTTCTGACCTTTCTTCATCGCGATCGTGGCACCAGCCTCCCGATTACGAAGAGAAAATATCCAAGACCTCAAAAATACCCTATGTGAACGCGACTAATACCCTATGAATGTGATGACCAGATAAAATAACCTTACGCAAAAGCAAGCAACCATACGCGAACGCGATGCACAAATCACCTTCGAACCCTATCTGACTCACTTCCTCTATGCGATCGCGTACCCTCATTCGCGAACACGATGCTCTGATCCACATCCCTCCATGAACACGAAGCCCATGTTGTGATCGCGAAAGCTAAAACCTGGCCTTCCTCTCTTCCTTATTTGTGAATGCGAGCCTACTCACGCAAACGCGAAGAGATAAACTCTGCAACACCTGAACTCCAAAATCTACAACTTCTAAATACCAAAAAATGGCTCGACTGACCATTCAAAACTCACCCGAGGCCCCTGGGACCTCAACCAACACACCAACACATCCTAAAACCTTATTCAAACTTGTTCCAATCATCAAATTATCCAAAACTCATCGAATTCAAGCCTAAGTTTTCTAAACGCTTCCGAAATACACTTTCGATCAAAAACCCAACCAAACCATGTCCGAATGACCAGAAATTTTACTCACACATCCAAAATGGAATAATGAAGCTGATGCAACTCTCTAAATTCCATTCCGACACCTCAGATCAAAATCTCACTATCAGACTGGAAACTTCAAAAATTCAAATTTCGGCATTTCAAACATAAATTAGCTACAGACCTCCAAAAAATAATCCGAACACACTCTTAACCCTGAAATCATCTAACAAAGCTAATGGAACCATCAAATTTCTATTCCAAGGCCGTCTTCATACTATTTCGACTATGGACAACTTTCCAACACTTAAGCTCTCATTTAGCGACTAAGTGTCCCAAAGCTCTCTGAAACTCAAAACGGAACGTTCCAGAAAATCAAATTAGCATAAATAATCTTGGAGAAAGTAGTTAATAGGGTATCGAGGCGTTAAATTCTTAATCTGGTCGCCGGGTCATCACAATATTTGACTATATTAGTCAAATACAAATAGAAAGTATATATTGGCATTTATTAGCATACATAATATGTATATGCTAATTATAATTAAAGGATAATTTTGAATTTATAGATAAAGTTTTTAAATGTAAATTAAAATAAAAAATAAATTTATCTTTTATTATCATGTTATCATACTTAATTCGGCTAATAATCATATGCAACCATATTAGGAATTTTTATTATCTATTCTGCTTATTTAAACTATGTCGCCTCTCTCAAACAAGAAAGAAAAAATTATACCATGTGACTATAAAACTCTTTTATATTTAAAATCTTATAATTATAGTTCTTTAATACACTCTTGCAAGATTTGAATAAAGCGAATTTCTTTTAAAATAAATATAATATATAGGATTCATGTCTACATTTATCTAGATATTTTAAAAATCGAATAAACGCTTATTTATATATATAATGAGGCAAACCTACATCCTGCTGAAAGAAATATCACAAAAATCTATCAATATTAAAAAAGTTTATTTTTTTCTTTTCTTTTTGAAGAATATACATTTGAAGAGTCAATTTGTATAAATGAACATCAAACAAATAATAAAACTTTAGCTATACAATTACTATCGTTAATTTAAATTTAGCACTTTTTAGAAATTGAAGGGTATAAGCTGAAACCCCTTTATTTAGCACGGTCAAACCAACATTGCAAGGGTATAATATTTTTTTCGTTAAAGAATATTAATTTTGAATCATTAAATTATGTGAAAGAATTTTTTGTTTCTCGAATTCAACAAGAATGATATTAATTTCTAATTGATAGTTTTTATAGCAATTCAAGTGTAACAAAAAGTATATTTTTTATAAAAAATTTGCTATGACGTGAATATTTTTTTTAAATGTAAAAAAAAAATATTTCTAAAAGAACTCTTTACTTTTTTCTAATTCAAAGATAATAAAAGATAAAATATTCTTTAACTTTAGTAAAGAATCTTTAAAATTATTATAATGGCAGTCATATAGTGGATAAATCAAGAAAGTGAAATCTTAAGGAATATTTACATAAATGGTCGGTTAGATTTATTTTTTTACTTTTTATATCTAATATAAATAGATGTTATACTGATAACACACGATTATACATATATTATATATGAATTATATATAAATGACATATCCTTTAATTTATTAATTTAAGTAGTTGGCTGAGCACCTATTTAGGTTGACTAGATAAAGCCAAAAAAAATTATGAAAGAATTTTAACCGAATAATAAAAATATAAATAAATTTCTTATGTAGATAATTTCTAATTAAGGTCATTCTGTTATAGCGAAATAAATCAATTTTTTGCAACAAAAGAAAGAATGATATAAAACATAAGATAAAAGAAAATAAATATTAAAAAATGTATGAAAATCTAAAAACCAAAAATAAGGCAGTGAATTTCTTCTTATGTTTCATCTTTATTGCGTATACAAATTTTGGAACCTGATCTCATCGATTTCAAATATTATTTTCAATCAAATACATAGGCTATAAGAATATTTTTTTCATTTACATTGTGTGTCATTTTCAAAAAAAAATCACTATTACTAACAAAATGAAATGATATTCGAATTTCAATTTGAATATAATTTGAGTAGTTTGCATTGAGATTAAGCCAAGTATAGTTGTCAGAAAAAGAAAACTACTAAGCAATTTTAAGACAATATATGCAATATTATATAATAATAATAAACTAATTTAACATTTAATGATTCAAAGAATAATATATAGGATATTCAAAATTCAGATCTACGGGTAGAGATATGGATAAACCCTAAATAGAGTCACAGTGAAATAAATTTTTTGGGCTAAAGAATCATTTAATTTTTAGATAGACGATTAAAGTAAATTTTAATTTAAGGATAATATCTTCATTTGAAACATTACAAAGATAATCATTATTGGAATATGTGTAAAATTTTAGAAATTGAAATTTCAAAATAGAAATATATTTTGAAAGATAACTTCATACCAAATAAGAGTTCAAGTCGTAGTAAAAGAATCACATCGTAACGAAAGAATCGCTCATATTGTGTCATCCTTTGTGCTTTGCCACAAAAATGAGTTATTCAATGATGAGATTTTCAAAATGGCCTAGAGAGAGAAGCTCCTCCTTCTCTCTACCTTTCTTCCCCAACCCTACTGTTCATCGCCTTTCCTCCATTGCAACTGCTAAGGTGAGTTAACCTAGCAGACTGAGTCATGGCAAAGAGAAGAGGTCGCCCAAGAAAAGAGTTAGTTCCAATTTATGCGAGTGATTTAGTCTTTCAAAAAACAGTTAACACTGTTCCATCGGTTGGCATCACTGTTCCATCGATTTCATCTGTGAATACTGTTCTATTGGCTCAACCAGTCTCAGATTCACAAGGCACAATGTTACAAGCAACTACTGTTCCATTGGCTCAACCAGCTCCAGATCCACAACCATCTAATGTCCCTATGTTACAAACAGCTCCTGCGAGAAGTATTGTACATCCAGTCATACCTATGGAAGGCCCAGAGGAGAAGGAAAATGGGGAAAAGACGTGCATGCAACAACCAACTACTGCAGATTCTACTAAGGCTGCAGCAGAGGAAATCTCAAATCCACCTAAACAGTGGAATAGCCTCTTCCAAAGCAACAGATTGGCTGCACATGGTATGTCATTAGAATATATTCCTCCTATACTAGTCAATGGGAAACCAGTTGGTCAATTGGTAAAGGAAGAAGTAGAGGAGGAAGAAGGGAAATGGAAAAGTGCTCTGGTGGTGTTTGTGTTAGGCAATAGCCCTGGGTTCAATGGAATGAAGAGATTTATTAATCTCCATTGGTCGCATGTGTCTGATCCTGAATTATTTTATCATGAGGAGGGGTATTATATTGTCAAATTCAATTGCATTGAAGATGCTAAAGAAATATTGTGTGGAGGACCATATACGATTGCTAATAGACCAATGATTTTGAAACTATGGTCTGCAGATTTTGATTTTAAAGCAGCTTTTCCTACTGAGATTCCTTTATGGATAAAATTCCCTAACTTACCAATGTCTTGTTGGGGTAGCAAGTCCTTGAGTAGGATAGCTAGTGTTCTTGGGAAACCAATATATGCTGATGAATGTACTACTAAACAGACTAGAATCTCTTATGCTAGAATGCTCATTGAGGTAAATGTATCAAAACAGCTGCCTTGTGAAATAGAGATTCTAGACCCAAATGGAAGGAGTTTCATACAGGATGTACTCTATGAGTGGAAACCTCTATACTGTGAGAAATGCTTGGAGGTTGGACACAATTGTCTAACCAAAATTTCACAGCCTATGCAAAAAGCCAAGGTAACCCAAGAATGGAGAGTGAAAGCACCAATTACAACAAGCCAAAGCTGCCAGGAGCTTCACACCCAGAGTCAAGTGGCAAGTAAGGAGATCATTCAACCTCCTACTGTGATTGAGGAAAAACAGAAGCAAGTTGTCCATGACTCTCCAGTTTTCAATATAACCAACTTCCCTCCATTGTCCCCTCTTGTTTTGTCCAATAGGTATGAAATTGGGTCAGTTAGATGGTCTGATCATCCCCAAGATGAAGGGGGAACAAGTAAAACCCAATGAAGTGGATCTTTTGGAATATTAGAGGTGTAAATAAAAGGTTCAAACAAAAAGAAGCTCAGAATTATCTTAGGAATAATAAGTTTGACCTGGCTGGACTAGTTGAGACCAAGGTTAAACAACACAATGCAAATAGAATAGCTAGTTTTCTATTACCTAACTGGAGTATGCTCACTAATTACAACAGTGCAGTAAATGGTAGAATTTGGATCTTGTGGGATCCTTCAAAACTTGTGGTGTCTGGTCATATAGAGGAGGCTCAGATCATTCATTGTAAAGTCCAACACATCACTGGGGAGATTATCTGCTGGCTCTCAGTAATCTATGGTTTCAATGACTGTGATCAAAGGAAGCTAATATGGAGTTCTATTGTGAATCTATCATCTGGTATTACTGATCCTTGGCTCATTGCAGGGGACTTCAATGCAATTCTATCCACTAAGGAGAGGCAATCCAGCCAACAAGTGAAGCAAAGGGAATTGGTGGACTTTAATAACTGCATACAGCAATCAGGGCTTATTGAACTACCTTGGAAGGGGAACTTTTTCACCTGGTCTAATCAACAAAGTGGTATTGATAGAGTATGCAGTAGATTGGATAGAGTGTTTAGCAATTTTGAGTGGCAGATGAAGTGGAATCATGTACATACTGTATATGGTCAGCCACTTATATCTGATCACAACCCTATGCTACTAACTCTTGCAACTGATACAGCAGTAAGGAAAACGCCATTCAGATTCTTCAATGCTTGGATCCAGCATAAAGAATATCATGGTATTCTCTCAAGGTATTGGAGCAGCAAGGAGAAACACAACCTTCAAGGAGTATGGAATAATCTTAAAGCACTTAAACAGCCTTTAAAATCTCTTAATGTTAGAGACTTTAAAAACATTTCCCAAAGGATTGAAAGCAGCAGGAAAGAATTGACAGATATGCAGCATCAACTAGATCTTTCTTATTCAGACAATCTCCAACAAAAAGCAACGGAAATGGTGCAGCAACTGGAGAAATGGTCACTTGTAGAAGAGTCATCCTTACAACAAAAATCAAGAGCTAAGTGGATCAAGCTAGGGGATTCCAACAATAAATATTTCTCAGCAGTTATGAAGGAGAGGAGCCAATATAAAAAGATCATTGAACTATCCACAGAAGGAGGTCAGAAGATAAATGATTCTGAAGAATTGAAGAAGGAGATCAGGGATTTTTATCAAGCTCTGATGGGAACAGCAGCCAACACACTTCCAGCAGTAAATAAGCTATATATGAGGAATGGACCAAAACTATCTCAAACTCAAAGGAAGGAGCTTATAGCTGATATATCTGAGAGGAAGATAGTTGATAGCTTGAAGGCTATTGGAAATGATAAAGCTCCAGGTATAGATGGTTTCAATGCCATGTTCTTCAAGCAGTCTTGGCATATCATTGGGAGGCAGGTGATGTTAGCAGTTACAAATTTTTTTCAAACTTCCAAAATGTACAGTCCAGTCAATTGTGCAACAATTACTTTGTTACCCAAGGTTCCCAATCCCCAAACTGTGAAGGAGTTTAGGCCAATAGCTTGTTGTTCAGTCTTGTATAAGATCATATCCAAGCTGTTGGCTAATAGACTCCAAAAAGTGATGAGTAGTATTATATGCAACTCCCAGGCAGGATTTATACCAGGAAGAAGAGTAGCAGATAATGTGATATTAGCTCATGAGCTAATAAAACAGTACTCCAGACAGCACATCTCTCCCAGATGCATGATCAAGATTGATCTCCAAAAAGCCTATGACTCTGTGGAATGGAGTAGTCTACAACAGATTATGGAAGAACTTGATTTCCCTAGCAGGTTTATTAAATGGATCATGGAATGTGTTCAAACTGTTAGCTACACTGTTGTAGTTAATGGTGAATTAACAAAGCCCTTTCAAGCTGCTAAAGGATTGAGACAAGGAGATCCAATATCTCCCTTCTTGTTTGCTATCATTATGGAATATCTTAGTAGAGCTCTGGCACAATTGCAGCATACTAAGAACTTCACATATCATCCAGGATGTAAGAAGCTGGGAATCACTCATTTGAGCTTTGCAGATGATTTGTTATTATTTGTCAAAGGGGAAACTCAATCAGTAAGTGCTATGTTTCATTTCTTCTCTCAATTTCTAGCTGCTACTGGGCTAAAGGCTAACCTAAAGAAAAGTGCAGTGTATTTTGGGGGGGTTGCAATTGAAAATCAACATCATATCCTCAATCTTCTTGGTTATGTTAAAGGTGATCTTCCTTTCAAATACTTGGGAGTCCCATTAACTACCAAGAAACTATCAGTTACGCAATGGCAACCTTTGGTTGATAAGATCACAGCAAAGATAACATCCTGGACAGCAAGATATCTATCCTATGCAGGCAGGTGTCAACTGGTTCAATCTGTTATTCTTGGAGTCCAAGCTTATTGGGCTCAGCTATTCATTATGCCTTCTAAAGTTGTCAAGCTATTGGAATCTATCTGCAGAACCTACATTTGGTCAGGGTCTGTGACCATCAACAAGAAAGCATATGTAGCCTGGGAGAAAATGTGTATGCCAAAATCTGTTGGGGGACTTAACTTAACTAACATCTCATTGTGGAACAAAGCTGCAATAGCTAAGCTAGGATGGGATTTAGCTCACAAGAAAGACTTGCTATGGGTCAAATGGATTCACAGTGTGTATGTTAAACAACAACAACTGGACAGCCTCACTATTCCAAATAATGCTAGCTGGATGGTAAGGAAGATTGTGGAAGGAGTAAAGCTACTGCAACTTCATAATTTGCTCAATGAAACTGCCTGCACTATAAGGAAGGTGTACTTGCAGCTGCTTGGAGATTCAGCCAGAGTTCCATGGAAGAATTTGGTTATGCAAAATGCAGCTAGACCAAAGGCTATCTTTAGCGTATGGTTACTGCTGCAGGATCGACTGCCTACCAAAAATAGACTGCTGCAATGGAAATTGAATATCTCAGGGATGTGTGTTATGTGCCAGCAAGAAGAGGAAACTAGAGATCATGTCTTCCTACATTGTCTCTATGCTCGCAACTGAGACACAAAGTACTATAATGGCTGAATATGGATGACTTCAATGGACATAACTGGATGCAATTTTGCAATTGGATCATTCTACAATCCAAAGGGAAATCTGTCCGAGCTCTCACATTCAAGATGACTATCACAGAAATGTTCTATAGTATATGGTTGGAAAGAAATGCAAGAATCTTTGAAAACACTTACTGTAATTGTGACAAACTCCTAAGTAGTATAGCCTATATTTGTAATGTTCGAGCTCATCCTAGGCTTAGTATACATATTCAGCAGTTCATGATATGAATACTGAATATTATAGTAGCATAGATTTCGTGTTTTTACTAGATAGGCAGTTGAGTTTCAAACTGTCTTTGATATGTAAAGACCTTTTGGTGATTAATAAAAATTTTAATTACCAAAAAAAAAAATAACACAAATGAGAATAGTACAAAATAAAATTGTGTAACAACCCGATCGGTCGTTTTGAGCTCTAGCATGTCGTTCAGCAGTCTAAGGCTATGAGCATCTTCATTTAAGATATATTAACTTGTATGCCTGACCAGAATTGAATTTCGGGAAGTTCAGAGTTGATTTGGAAAGAGAATTCTTATTTCGGAAGCTTTAAGTTGAATGAATTAACTAAATTTTTGAGTAAATGACCTCGAAATCGAGATCTGAAGGTTACATCATGTTTTTATGATGATTTTGGACTTAGGCATATGCCCGGATCAGGTCTTGGATGATTCGGGAGCGTGCTGGCGCCTATTGTGGAAGTTAGCATTTTGGAAGAAATTTCATAAGTTTGGCTCGAAGTGCATTTTAGTGTTATCAATGTCCAGTTTGGGATTTAGAGTTTGTGAATAGCTCTGAATGGTGATTATGGAGTTGGGAGCACGATCGAAAGTGAATTCGGAGGTCCGTAAGTCATTTTGGTGTCATTTGGCTAAAGATAGAAATATAAAGGTTTCTTAGAAGTTTGACTGGAAGTGGACCTTATGATATCGGGGTCAGAATCCAATTCCTGAAGTGGCAGTAGGTCCGTAATGTCAAATATGACTTGTCTGCAAAATTTTAAGCCAATCGGACGTGATTTGATAGGTTTGAACATCGAAAATGAAAGTTGGAAATTTCAAAGTTCATTAAGCTTGGATTGGGGCGCGATTTATGGTTCTAGCACTGTTTGATGTGATTTAAGACTTCGAGAAAGTCCATATTATGATTTTAGACTTGTACGGGTGTTTAGTTTGGAGCCCTGGGGGCTTGGGTGTGATTCGAGATAGCTTCAGAGTGATTTGCTAAGAAATAGGCTTACTGGTACTGGTATGATCGCATTTGTGATGCTTTGGTCGCAAATTCGACCTCACATTTGTAGGTTTTCGTTCGCATTTGCGAGCCTGGACTTCTAGGTCAAAATTTGCATTTGCGAAAAAGGGATCGATTTTGCGAGGCTATCACCTTCGCAATTGTGAAGGATATTGTCGCAAATGCGCCAGGACAGGGTGGGCTAGGCTTCCTATTTGCAATGGAATTGTCGTAAATGTGACATCGCAATTGCGAGCATGGAGTTGCAAATGCGACTTCTGCATTTGAAGCTGTGGCTTTTTATTCCGAGACTTAGCCCATTTTCCTCATTTCATACTTGGCCTTAGGCGATTTTTGAGAGCATCTGAGGAGGGATTCCATCATCATCAAAGAGGAAGTAGTTTCTACACATCATAAGTTAAATACATAGATTATGGGTAGATTTAACATGTAACATTAAGGAATATCAAGGGTTTTAGATGGAAAACCTAGAATTTGGTAAAAACGAGATTAACCACGAAAATTATTAGGGAATGATGTGAAAATCATATATTCTTGATCCTCAGGTTATGGGTAAAATGTTCTTAAAAAAATTCCGGAATCCAGGTGTGTGGTAAGAGAATGAATATTAGGAACCTTGCATTTAAAGTTGGGAAATTGGTTTATTAATTAGAATATGAACTTTTGAGCATGTATTGACTAGTTGTTACCCTATTTGAATAGTTTCGGAGAGTTTGGCTCCGAATGTGGAGGTTTGAGCGCGTTCTTGAATCGTTATATAGGCTTCAGAGTGAGGTGAGTCTCCTTTCTAACCTTGTAAGAGGGAATTATACCCATAGATAAAATAAATAGTTATGTGCTCCTATTTGTGGGGGCTATGTACGCACGAGGTGACGAGATTCCGTGCGTAGCTACCATTGTGCTATTTCCTGGTTAGTTTTGGACCCAAAAGCATGATATACTTGGATTATTTGTAAACTTATTGACAGCTTGAATTTCTTAAATCACATCGAATTAGTAAAGAATTTCTAAACAAATAAAACTTCATTTTTTTCTTAAATGGTTAAAAGAGAATTTGTTTTCCTTTGGTAATTGCTCCGTGTGGACTTCTTGATTGACTGTCTGTGTGAATTTATTTTTAGAGCGGGCCGAATGCCTCGGCAGATTAAACAGATGCATCTATGGTTCGAGCCATTCGACCCTCAACAGTGCACATTTTACTTTTATGTTGGATCAAGTCGTACGTCCCACGGTGATTATTTGTGCATGCTTGTATTGCTTGCCTTGAGATTATTTGAGATTGATATTTTCTCTCTCCGAGTTGAGATAGTTGTCGCATAATGGATTACGAATCCGGAGGCTTTTAATAAAAAGGAACTTTTACCTGTTTCATGACTTATCTGAATTTACTGTTGTTAATAAATCTGTGGATCTTCGCATTAATAATATATCAGTATTGGACCTCTAGTAAGTATCGAAGTCGACCATCTCGTCTCTAATTCTTTGAGATTAGAGGGGATACTCATTGGGTACACGTTGTTTTTGTACTCATACTGCACTTCTATGTATTTTTGTTATACAGGCACATGTATCTCTAGTGGCCTACTGGGCGTAGTAGCACGGTTGATACGGAGACTTAGGTGAGCTGCACTTCTCGAGACGACCTGCAGCCATCAGCCTTTTTCATCTTTCTGTATTTATTTCTATTCAATATTGTACTCTGTATAGTTGTTGTACTTTATTATTTCATAAAAATTGCTTATAAACTCGTGACATCGGGTTCAGGGATGATGTTTGGATTATTCAATATTTAGTTTGTTGAAGACTTCATGTTATTTCTGTAAATTTCATTGTTTGTTATTTATTGTATTAAGAAAAATGATTTTTAAACAAGTACTAAAGTTGGAATCTAATCAAGTATTTTGGTTGGCTTGCATGGCAGCGGTGCCCGGTGCCACCACGACCCTTAGTGTATTTTGGATCGTAACAAATTATCACAATGAGATTTGAGAAACTATTAGTCTTTTCTCATGTTGTATATATTAAGTAATATCTAAAGATTATCTATAGTTATTTAGAAGGTTTAAATTTTAAGGTTATTTATATATAATTCAAATAACTCAGATATTTAATGTGATTGATGTCAAATATCAATATGGAGTCATACCGGGAAATAAAATTCATTGGCTAAAGAATTTTTAAATTTTTTAGATAATCCACTAAAATGAGTTTTGAATTAATGTAACGATCCAACCAGATGTTTCAAGAATTAACGCCACGATCCCCCATTAACTGCTTTTCCGTGCTTATTTTTGCTATTGTGAGTTGTCGTGGGATTCGTTTTGTGTTTCGGAGTGTTTTGGGATAGTTTATCCCAAAATGAGAGTCTTAGCCTTAGAATTTTGACCGCAGTCGAAGCAGTGTGAAGACGGCCTTGGAATGGAATTTCATTGGTTTCGTTAGATTCGTTGGGTAATTTTGGGCTTAGATGCGTGTTCAGATTGTGTTTTGGAGGTTCATAGCTTAATTAGGCTTGAAATGCCGAAAGTCAAAATTATAAAGTTTGCGGTTCGATAGTGAGATTTTGACATCGGGGTCAGAATGGAATTTCGAAAGTTGGAGTAGATTTTTCATATTAATTAGGACATGTGTGCAAAATTTCAGGTCAGTCGAACAAGGTTTGATAGACTTTTTGATCGAAAGCAGAAATTGGAAGTTTTGGAAATCCTTAGGCTTGGATTGGGGAGTGATTTGTGGTTTTAGCATTTTTTTTATGTGATTCGAGGATTGGAATAAGTTTGTATGATGTTTTGGAATTAGTTGGTATGTCTGGTTAGGGTCCCGGGGGCGTCGGGTGAGTTTTGGGAGCTTAACAGAAGTTGACTTTGGATTTAGGCAAAAATATGAGTGATGAACCAGTCATAAGCGCACCTGCGTGTGTGAGATCGCAGGTGCGGCACCGAAAAAGCAGCTTGGTGAGCGCAGAATCGAAATTGGCCAGGCTCTAGGAGATCACAGGTGCGGCTAAGTAACCACAAATGCGGGACCGCATGTGCGACTAAGCAACCGCAAATGCGGGACCGCAGATGCGGCAAAAGGACCACAAATGCGGACCCAGCCAATTAAGTGATTTTCGAACATGCGATGCCTTTTCCGCAGGTGCGGTAATTTAATCGTAGAAGCAGTTTTGCTGGTCAGAAAAAGGGAAATTTCGAGAGTTTGAAATCAAAACATGGAAGAATGATTTGGAGCTCGGTTGAGGGCGTTTTTGGGAGGATTTTGAAGAGGAACTCAGTGGGTAACGATTCCTAATCCCTTTCTAGTTATATTCCTATAATCTAATCTTAGTTTTGTCATTTAATTTTGGTTGGGATGAAAATTGGGGAAAAGTTGAGAAAAGTTCTTATGCCTAATTTTGGGGTTTTGATCGAGGTTTTGGTATTGTATTTGAGGGATTTTGATATGGTTAGACTCGTGAGTGAATGGGTGTTCATAATTTATGATTTTTACATGATTCCGAGACATGGGTTCGGAGAGGATATTTGGGCGTGTTCCTATATCTTAGCTTCGTTTCCTTTAGCTAAATTGGTTGTTTGTAGTTGTATTTACGCATTGGTATTAATTTGATTAGATTTGGGCCACCCAGAGTTGGATTCTCGTGGTAAAAGCGTGATATCGAGTTGATTGAGCTTGTTCTTGGTAAGTGGCTTGCCTAACCTTGCTTGGGGGAACTCCCCTTAGGATTTGGTACTATGATATATGAAATGCCTTGTACGTGAGGTGACAAGTATGTACATGTGATGATAGTTGAAAATTCAATTTTCATTAAGTAACTATATTTGTGTACTTTTTCTCTGTTTACACTGCCTGAAATTTAAGCCTACTGTTTGCTTAGGAACGCATGTCTAAATGACTCAATTGTTTACTTGCTCAAACTGCTTTATCTGAAATTTGTGCAGCATGCTAGGTTAGAATTACCTATTTACCTTGGTATGAAATTGGATTGAATTGATTATTCTTGTGTTATTGTTGTGTGTTTACATTCGGACTAAGGGTAGTTTCCCGGTAGATTTACCTTGCCTATTTATTTGGGACTACGGATTGATATTCCGATAGATCCCTATGCACATTTATATTGGAATTATGGGACTGCACCCGGTAGATTCCCCCAATACTGGGTATTCACATTCAGGACTACGGATGTGGTATTTCGGTATATTCCCTGCACATTATGAGTTGGACTATGGGACAATACCCGGGAGATCCACTGGATACTTATATTTGAAGAGTACAGGACGATATCCTAGTAGATCCCCGACTAATGTCTTTTTGCTGAGCTGCATTCTTTTTGTGATATCTTTCTCTATAGTAATTTAGTCTAAGGTTTATTAGTCCTTTTGAGATATTGATACGTGTTGGGGAGGTTGCTTATGAGCTTGCCTTACCTCCCGGCTTGGTAGGAGTTCATCCGGTAGTTTATGTTTCTATGCTCTAGAGGTATCACAGTGATTCATCGCATGTGTTGGATTTCAGTTTAGTCCAGTTGGACAAGGATCTATCTTATGTTAAGAGCCAATAGTGATATTGGACAGGCAGGTTCGAAAGCTAAGGTCAAAGAACATTGTATCAGTAAAGGTTCAGTGGCGGGGTCAGCCAGTCAAGAAGGCGACCTAGGAAACCAAGCAGAATATGCGCAGCCGTTACCCTCATTTATTCACTTCTTCAGGTATGTCTCTATACTCGTTCGAGGATAAACAAATACTTTAAGAGGGGAAGTATGTAACGACCCTGCCAGTCGTTTTAAGAATTAATGCCCTATCCCCTATTAACTGCTTTCCCCATGCTTATTTCTGCTATTGTGAGTTGTCGAGAGGATTCGTTTTGTGTTTCGAAGTGTTTTAGGATACTTAGTCGCTAAACGAGAGTATTAGCCTTAGAATTTGGATCATATTTGAAGCAGTGTGAACACAACATCGGAATTGAATTTCATTGGTTCCGTTAACTCCGTTGGGTGATTTCGAGCTTAGGGGCGTGTTCGAATTCTATTTTAGAGGTCGTAGCTTAATTAGGCTTGAAATGCCGAAAGTCAAAACTTTGAAGTTTTCGGTTCGATAGTGAGACTTTGATATTGGGGTGTTAAATTCCTGAAGTTGAAGTAGGTTCGTCATGTTAATCCGGACGTGTGTGCAAAATTTCAGGTCATTCAGATAGCATTTGATAGATTTTCTGATTGGAAGTTGAAATTGAAAGTTTTGGAAATCCATGGGTTTGGATTGGGGAGTGATTTGTGGTTTTAGCATTGTTGATGTGATTCGAGGGTTGGAATAAGTTCGTATGAGGTTTTGGGATTGGTTTGGCATGTTTGGTTGGGGTCCCGGGGGCTTAGGGTGAGTTTTGGGTGCTTAACGGAAGTTGACTTTGGACTTAGGCAAAAATCTGTGTGTTGATCCTGTCATAACCACACTTGCGTGGGTGGGACTGCAGGTGTGGCGCCGCAGAAGCAGCTTGGTGAGCGTAGAAGCAGAATTGGCCAGGCTCTAGGAAACTGCAGGTATAGCTGGGCGACCGCAAATGCGGGAACGTAGATGCGGACCCAGCCAATTAAGTGATTTTCGCACTTGCGATGCCTTTTCCACAGGTACGGTAACTTAACCTCAGAAACGGTTTCGCTGGTCAGAAAAATGAAAATTTTGAGGGTTTGAAATCAGAACTTGGATAAATGATTTAGAGTTTGGTTGAGGGAGATTTGAGAGGATTTTGAAAAGTAAATCAGTGGGTAACGATTCCTAATCCCTTTCTAGTTATATTCCTATAATCTAATCATTGTTTTGTCATTTAATTTTGGATTGGGATGAAAATTGGGGAAACGTTGAGAAAAGTTCTTAGGCCTAACTTTGGGGTTTGATCGAGGTTTTGGTACCTGATTTGAGGAATTTTGATATGGTAAGACTCTTGAGTGAATGGATGTTCATAATTTATGATTTTTACCCGATTCCGATACACGGGCCCGGGGATGAACTTTGGGCGTGTTCCTATTTTCTTGTCTTAAATTCGTTCCTTTAGCTAAATTAGTTGTTTGTAGTTGTACCTATGCATTGGTATTAATTTGATTAGATTTGGGCAATCCAGAGTTGGATACTCTACCAAGAACATGATATTGAGTTGGTTCGAGGTAATTGGCTTGCCTAACCTTGTGTACTATAATATATGAAATGCCTTGTACGTGAGGTGATGAGTTCATACATGTGCTGATTGTTCAAAATTTGGTTTTCATTAAGTAACTGTATTTTTATACTTCTTCTATGTTTACACTGCTTGAAATTTAAGCCTATTGTTAGCTTAGGAAAGCATGTCTAAATGACTCAATTGTTTACTTGCTCAAACTGCTCTATCTGAAATTTGTGCAGCACGCCAGGTTAGAATTACATGTTTACCTTGGTGTGAAATTGGATTGAATTGATTGTTCTTTTGTTGTAGAGGTGTGTTTTACATTGAGACTATGGTGGTTTCTCGGTAGATCCCCCATGCCTGTTTATTTGGGATTACAGATTGATATTCTGGTAGATCTCCTTGTACCCGGTAGATTCCCCTAGTTCTGGGTATTTATATTTGGGACTACGAATATGGTATTCCGGTAGATCCCCTACATATTATGAGTTGGACTATGGGAAAACACCCGGGAAATCCGCTGGATACTTACATTTGAGTACTACAAGACGGTATCCCGATAGATCCCCGGTTGCTATTTTTGTGTTAAGTTGCATTCTTATATATATATATATACAAAAAACATGTGCAGGAAAAGGTATGGATATACTACAGCGGTACCTAGTAAGTACCAAGCTGTGACCAGTAAGGCCCTGACCTTCCTCGTCATTACTCGAGCGAGGTTAGTCTTGGTACTTACTAGGTACCGCTGTAGTATATCCATACCTTTTCATGCACATGTTTTTTATGTACAGATTCAAGTTCTTCGACTCAGCCATACCATCCTTGAGGCGAGGTATATCTGCCGCGGCAGCAGACCAAAGAGACCCTATCTATTCCATCTTTTAGTTATAGCCCTTCTGTACTTCTCCTTTGTTTAGACATTCTGGATTTAGAATGCTTTGTAGTTAATCATTAGACATTCTCCTTTTGATTTAAGATTTATATCGATATTGACTAATATTATAAATGCATCTTTTTGCCCAAGATGGATGATAAATCAAATTCTACCCTACTATTCTAGCATCTACCTTTTCTCCATGCTTTAAACCAAACGGCCAGTAACTGACATAAACTAGCCAGACCAACTTTCTTAGTATGAAAACTAAAGAATCATCCTTATTGTAATAAATAGAATTACTACAACAGAATGTTATTCTCAAATGATAAAGAAAAGGTTAATTAAAATGCCTTACAACATATGGGATGGGAAGTGGGATATGGATATACCATTATCACTTGGCACAAACAGATCAAAAATACTACAAGAACCGAATAGGTTTCTTCTTAACAGAAGAACATACCACAAGAGAAATCCCTCATTCAAAATCGGGCTTCTCAGGGTATGTGCAACCAGACCTTTGGATGATAACATTTGACGCATAACACCCTGCTTTAACACAATCAGCAATAGGTTTTCCTTGGACCAACTGTGCAAGGAATCCTCCAACAAATGCATCCCCTGCAAAAGTTTAAACAGAAACAATATAATTTCTTGGGTATTCATGATTTGTTTACGAAGCACAAGTACTGTAAAACAGGGCGCACACAAGGAAATTTTCTAATGCAATTCGTGCATTACATGGAACGGTTCGACCAATAAGTTAATTTAACTTTAGTGGAAGAATATCAAGAAGGTAACTAGAGGCAGTTAGGAACTGTAACATTATGTAAATTGTCACCTTTAACATTTGGTAAGAAAAATTACCATCCTATTTGATTTCCAAAAATTTGTAAAAACTTCACGGAAACATGTAATTTTTCAGAAACAAAAGGTGAGAAACAATGTTAGCAAAAGTTGCAAAAAAGATCTCTATTTTTTGTTTATTTCTCGTTTTGATCAAGAAAGTAGCAAAGAATCTTTAATAGTCCAAAATTTTATAAGTCTAGTTCCGACCAGCTTTAGTTTCGAATTTTCTATACAAAAGACTTCTTATTAAACTTTAACGGGTGGAACTTTATCAGAACAGAGGCAAATATGACAGAATTCGAAGAAGAGTACCAGTTAATCAGGAAACATATAGTTGCCACTAAATGAATGCGTAGTTTAACTCTATTGCAATAGAAACAAGCAAAACTAGCATAAACCACATACCAGCGCCATTGGTGTCAACAAGTTTCTCTTTTGGCAAAGGAATAACTGGGAACAATTTCACCTTCCCATCCTCAGCAACAACAACTGGATCAGCACCCTGTGTAATGACAGTGATTCTCTTGTGTGTTCCTGATGCCTTTGGCCATTGCGAGATCCTCAAAGCTATTTCTTCAACGTTATCAGTCTGGTCATATTAGCGAATAAGTTAGCTATGTATAAAACATCGAAATCTTTGAGAAACCTGGAACCAATCTAAGCTCCCATTACCTCCCAACCGTGGACTCTAGAGAAGGTTCTTGCTTCTGTCTCATTGCCAAAGACAAAGTCCATATATCTGAAAACAAGAGATACAAGCCCTAATCAGTATCTGTCTACATTCAAATAACCATAAAGATGTAGAACATTGGCCTTACGGCAAGACTTTCTCCTGTTGATCCTTGAAGAACTCACAGATAAATGGCGCTGAAAGGTTCATCGAGAAAACCTGCACCATGTGGAAATTTACGTGATTGTTTGACTTAACTCTACAAAAAACAGTCAAACCCAAACACTGTCAAACAGTCAAACCTTGTTTTTTGCAGCTGCATGCTCAGCAACAAGCTGAATAGATTCTGGAGAAACAGTGAGAAAGAATCCAGCAATGTAATAGTACTTGGCCTTCTCCACTATACAGAGTACAGACACACACATTAAGTTTTATACCGTGATTAAAAAAGCGCTCGCTTCATCGCTTTAAGCGAGAAGCAAAGCAAGGCGGGAAGGGCAGCCCTTCTACTCTTTGAAGTGACTTTGGTACAAAAGAGCGACCGCTTCTCTATAAAAAGCGAGAAGCGGTGAAGCGAGAAGAAGCGAGAGAAGCGTACACTTTTGTGTTTAAAAAATCAACCCAAGCCCTATTTTATGAAAAAACGAGTTTGTAAAATATAAACACTGTCTGGAGTCTTCAACAGCAGCGAGACTAGGGCTTTTCTTCAACAAGAACAGCAATTTCTTCTTCTCTCCTTCATCAACTTCGGATTTCTGAAATTATCTCAAAGCATCAAGGGTTGTTCTTCTTATTCTTGTTCAAGACTTCAACAGTACAGGCATGTTCTGTCTTCTTCTTCAAGACTTCAATAGTACATGTATGTTCTCTCTTCTTCTTCTTCTACTACTTTTGATTTTCCGTCGTCTTCTTCTTCTTTTTCTTTTTCTTTTTAAACGTCCAAAAAGCGAAATGCTGGCAAATCTTTTTTTACCTTCAATTTTTTCTCAGAAAATTTCTGCCCAATTTTTCCAGTTTATGCCCCCAATTCTTAGTTCTTATTGCCCAATTTTTATATCCTTTCTTCAGAGAAAGGGAAAAGAGGCAGCTACTTTGTCCCTATTTGATGAAGAGGAAGAAGTTGAAGAAGATGACGAGCACTATAATAATAATAGTGGAATACAAGAATTTGACAATCTTATAGAAGAATAGGATGCTCGTTTTGTCTCTAATTGATGCTACTCTTTAGTTTTTTAATTGAAGTATTGAATATTTGCTTACAGTTACAAATTTGCTTTAAATTCTTTTTTTAAAATTCCGCTTCACTTAAAAAAAGCGAGCGCTTCGCTTCTCGCTTTTCATGAAATTGAGGTTGTCGCTTTTCCTCGCTTCACGCTCTTCACAATACTGGTTTTATATAACATGAAAATTAGAGTTCCAAGTATAAACGCCAGGACTAAAGATTCCTACCCAACGCCCAGTTCTCTGGTTTTTTCAAGTGGTCAACCTTGTAGCAGTTTGCAGCTGATAAGTTTGCAACCAGCGACCTGGATATTTACAAAAATATTGTCAGTTCATAAGAAGTATTTGAAACCTTGAGAAGTCATATCTTTAACCATTACTAAATGAAAAATTATATTTTCTTCTTTGCCCTCCGTTTCAACCAGAATAATTTACGAGTTTAGCTGTACAACAGCAAGTAGGTAAGACAGTAAGCAAACTTCTCTAGACTAACCTTTCGCCGTCAAGCACACAGACAGCACAAGTACCAGTTGGACTCTCATCCTCATAATAGTGAACCTGAATGCAAAAATCATGAAATTAAAGTCTAAAAATATGAAAATATTGATAATAACAACCCCCCCACCCCACCCCCCACCCCCAAAAAAGGCCAAACAAGGAGAAGGATTAGAGACAAAGAATCTACATTGACACCAGCATCTTTCGCGTTTTTCTTCATTTCCTCCCCATACTTGTCCTTCCCAATAGAGCCCATGTAACTTGTTGCACCTGGAATTTGAAGCATCCACTGCAAGTGAAAATGGAAAGTTATTATTCTGGACTAAATAGGTCATGTAAGATTGCAAAAACCAAGGAAAAACAAAAGTGATAACACACCTGAGCTACTCTGATTGAATTTTGAGTTGCACCTGCAATTCAGAATGAAAAGACAAATGTGTTCAGGTTGTCGTGGTATCTTCAATGCAAATATCATTCAACAAAGATGTCGTTAAGTAAGGTATCAAGTGATGGCAATTTTACCTCCAGCAATGTATTCAACATTAAACTTGGATGTCATTTCATCATACCTACGTCATAAAATTCTTTATCAGCATTTTGCATGAAGCATATTCCTTGTCAAGACACAAGATGCAACTATTTTCTTCAGCATAATAAGTTCTAGAGACTGCTCTCTCTTTGTATTTGTATTCCAAACATAAAATTATTCAGCAAGGCAAACATTTCACCTTCAATATCAGAAAAATAATCGGCTCATTATTTTATTAACCGTAACCAGAAAAGTATCTACAGAAGACTCTTTTGAATGAGAGTTTATGGCAACAAGCCATGCTATAGTGAATCCTCAAGAAATCATGGCACCATTTCTCAGTTCCCCACGATATTATGGCTCAAACCATTTGTATTGCATATTCCATAACAATGCTACGAGATACAATTTATGACTTCCAAATTAACTGCATATTTCAGTAGGAAATAAAATGAACAAAGATCTACTTGAAATAGGCTTTTCAAGTGGCAGTGAAATATTTTTAGCTCATAGAAAACTACTTGTTTAAGAATCATTCAGCACGGATAAGCAACGAGGCACTTCATTTACTATTTAACAGATGAAATCAGGAATAACTGCAAGAAATATTATAATCAATCTATTCAACTAATAATTACAAATAACGTCCTCGTTGCCTGAATCAAATTGCAAATAGTTTTCATTCTTAAACACATCAATAACCACCCTGATATCCCGACAATGGTACCCAAATGACAGTGAAGCTCGCAGCCACCTAATCCAGAGCTAAACTAATTAGAGGCGCAAACTTATCAAAAAAGGAACAAAAAAAGACAAACAGCAAATGCAATCTGCTAAGCTAGGCAGTGTGGATACACACGTAGAACTAAGATGAAAGGAAACAACTTACATAGACAAGTGCTTTTCCTCAGCAAGAATTGCATTGTTCGGCTTAATGTCATACCTGAGTTAACAATCATGCCATTCAAATAAGAATCTCACTGCTTAATCTCATACAAAAAAATTTATTAAAAAAATCCAAAGCTCCATGTAAAGCGATTGCATTAATCCAATCGAAGATCCAACAGTTTAAGCAATAAGTGAAAAATATGTAATAAACATTTAGCATTCACCAGATCTATGAAATTAGATCAACTAACAATTTGGAAACTGAACGATTATTGTATTTAGCTGAAAATGGGAAAGATGAGAAAACATTACTTGTTGAGGAAATCTTGATCGATAACAGCTGAGATATCGAGCAACGGATTGCCCATACCCAAAAGAATACCCTCAGAATCCATTTTTTTGTATTTCTGTAAATTTGTTTTGTTGTTGAAAATGGAGGTTCAGATCTTAAGGTAGGTTCAATTTCGGCTTTAGGTATGAAACTCTTTATATATTAATAGCGTCGGAGTTGGTGAATGGTGGGTAAGTGATTGTGACGTCGTTTATTGTTCAAGTTTTATTAAAAGTGTCTTTTTTAATAGTAATAAATACAACACTTCATCTTTTTAATTTAAAGTGACACTTCTTTTTTCCTTTTTAATCAGTTTAGACTTAGAAAGAATGACAAATTTGTATGTTTAAAATTTATAGTATGATTTTACATTTTTATTTTAATATTTCATATTGTAATTTTATATGCACCAAAAAAGATATTTTGACTTGTTTAATTAAAAAATTCACATCAAATAAAATCTACAAATTATTAACTAATACACATGTTAACTTACCATAATAATTACAATCATCGAATAACTCCATGTCGAAAAATTGACATCCTAAAAGCCTAGCGAATTAGATAAATATAACTTAACATACAACATTATATTTTAAGATACAAATAACTCCATGTAGAAAAATTAATCTCCTAAAAGCATAATTAGATAGTCATTATTTGATCCAAAAGATATTGAAATATTTTTGATTAAATCAATTGAGGAAGGTGAAGAGGTAAATCCCAGCTAAGTTTAGTAAACTCTAGAATAAAAGATGTAAGGATAAACAAGGTGGATACTATTTCTTGATCTCGTGAAATTGGTTAAGCGAAAAATATGACAACTTTAAATGTAGAGAAAGATATTACAATAGGTGCTCTTAGCTCCCAAAAAATCCCCCCATTACAAGGGTTTTCCCTCACTACATATAAAGGACAATCCCCTCTTGAACCCGAAATGACATATCATAGAGAATATTCGAAGGTATATTCATATTGCCTCCTGCTGGTCCTATACTTGCGTCCTTTAACCGTTGTCGACTGTCGCCATCTTCAACGGCCACAAGACGCCGTGTCGTGAAGATCTCGTATTTTATCGTATTCGTCAGTAGTCGTGGTCATCCAAATTTGAACGTATACAGTTAGTCCCTCTGCTTGTCGAGGTTGCAGCTTGGTGCGTCCTCGATAAGCGAACATCGCCCACACCCGTAGAGAAATTTGGTTTTGTGAATGGCCATGGTTTGGCTGACAACGAAAGGTTAACGTGCCCAACGATACCGTGGGTGGTGTATCTTATTGGAAAATGATGTCATTTTCACGTGCGTCATCATTATGCGGGTTCTCGAGACAGAGGCTGATGGTTAATCTATTCGATGTCGGTGCCATTTTGTAGTCTTCCGATTTGCTTCTGGCACCACCCAATCCAATAAATAGGTGGAGGGTCTGTTTTTGCAAAAACTCTTGGCCGTTTCATCTCTGGTTATTCTTTCTCATCCTTCTCGTGTTTGCTCAAATGATTTCCTTACTTCCTCTCTCCCATTCTCCGTCTTAGCTTTTTCTGTTATATTAACACATCTTCCAAATAGAGATGCCTAGAACACACCGATCTCATGAAGGGGTTTATGATGCCGCCCTGTTGTCCATGGCGCTCCTCTCTGGTGATGAGGACATGATGGTGGGTGAAAGGGATAGCTTTTCTACCATAAAGGAGTTAAGAGACACCCCATGTCTCGAAGAGACTTTCTTATAGATCTTCCTCCTACTCCCACCTCAGTATTCTCTGAAACTGAGCAAGTCCATATCGATGCCCTCCCTGCAAAATACCCTTCATATTGAGATGGTTCCAGCGCGAAGGGACTTTGTGGAAGTCCATAGACCGGGATACTGTGCTTTTCATGAGTACCACTTTGTGATTGGTCATTCCTTCTACCTTTTCCCATTAATGAAAGAATTCTATTGATTTTATCAGGCTTGCCCAGCGCAACTTTCCCCGTACCCTCTCAAAATACTCATGTTTGTTGGCAAAATACACGAAGTTGGCGGGGTACGAAGTTACCGTTCACCACCAGTCACGACTCGAATTTTCCATCATTAGGAGTCGTGATGGCGCCTAATAATATGAGCGAGGCAAGCTAATTAATAGCACAATCGCTTTTTACCATTTTATATTCATTAACAAATTTGAAGTTATAACATTTAAACAGTGAAATTTAACATAAGCGGAAGAAAAATAATAAACTATCTAATTATGAATATCTAGTTCAAGTGTTTAAGTCTCGACTATCCAGAACTGGTGTCACAGTTTCACATATGGTCTAATAATACTACAAATAAAGGTCAGAAAGAATTAAATACATCATTGTGTTTGGAAGTACGTATAAGAAACATGAAAGTAGATAGAATGAGTCGCCAAGGCCTACGGACACCTGCAGGGCTACCTCGGGTCGCCTGATTAACAAGAATTAGCAATCTCACTATGGTTTGAAGTCCACAACACTGGGTTTTGCACAGAAGAGTGCAAAGTGTAGTATTAGCACAACCGACTCATCTGCTGGTATGTGCCTAGCCTAACCTCGACGAAGCAGTGATGAGGCTAGGACCAAACTACCAAATAAACCTGTGCAGTTATATAATATACAACGGAAAGTAAAGCAGGCATAAGCAAGTAAAGATGGGATGGGAAAACATGATGCAGGGGTTTACCAATATCAACAGTAAATCCAGAGTAATAGTCTAAGGGCAGCTTAGGATTCACAGCAAACAAAAGAAAACTATATCAAAAATAAACATAATTTTATCAATAACTGTTGCGGCGCACAACCCGATCCCAATATGTAATATCAATATTGTTGTGGCGTGCAACTCGATCCATATTATCATTGTTTCAGCATGCAACCCGATCCATATTATCATTGTTGCAGCGTGCAACCCGATCCACATATATCATTGTTGTGGCGTGCAACCCGATCCACATATAATATTGTTGCGGTGTGCAACTCGATTCATATATAATATTGTTGCAGCGTGCAACTCGTTCCACATATAATATTTTTGTGTCGTGCAACCCGATCCATATATAATATTAACAACAATCATAATAAGAGTCTCGACAAAGGAGAAATAGCTTTAACCAAACTTGCTACAATACTTAACTACCTCAGCTATAACCAAACTTGTTACAACACCTGACTACCTCAGCTATAACCAAACTCGTTCCAATATCTAACTACCACAACTATAACCATAATCCTTACCCAACACAAATAATCATCAACCTAAGCATCTGTAATATCAATTAAGAGCACAATGCAAGGGAACCACAACTCAACAATAGCCCAATAAGGCGCAACATAATGATCGCTTCTCCTTCTTACTTTTACTTCACAATTCACTTCACAACTCGAACCAATGCTCTAGAGTTTCAATTATCATTTATACTTTCACAATTCGTTATGCATCTAGAGTCAATGCTCCTCAATGTTCATAGTCCACAATATTTTCCACAACTTTACACAACAAATAGAAATCTTCACCAAGGTATGAATAGTACAACGAAATCATGAAAATCACAATATAAGACTCGAGTCATGCTTGACACCAATGTATAGATACTCGTCACCATGACTATACATCGTACGTAACAAGAAACAAATAGCAAATAGGACACAACTCCTAATCCCTCAAGCTAAGGTTAGACCAAACACTTACCTCGAACTTTCACGGCCAACTCAATCCTCAAAATACGCCCTTCCTTTCGAATTCGGCTCCAAATCAATTGTATCTATACATAATCGACTTAATAACATCAATAGATGCTCAACAATCTCATTTCAATACGTAATTATAGCTTCCTAATTATTCTTACCAAAAAGTCAAAAAATGGCTCGGGCCCGCTTGGTCAAAATACGAGGTTCAAACCAATACCCGATCACCTATTGACCCACGAGCCCAAATATATAATTTGTTCCAAAATTTGATCCCAAAATGAGGTCTAAATCACAATTAATCAAAAATCCCTAACTCTACCCAAATCCCTAATTTTCTACTCTTAATCACATGATTTAAGCATAGAATCCAATGGTTGTTAATGGAAATTGAATAAAATGAGTCTAAGATTATATACCTATGAATTGGTGGTGAAATCCTCTTTCAAAAATCTCCCAATTTGGTGTTGAAAAGAAGTTATGAATTTTTTTGGTGTAATCCCGTAATGGCTACTCTTTTTGATCTTTTAAAATAATAGGGCAAAAATACTCATTGCGTTCGCTACAGGTTCATCGCGTTCGCGATGGGTTAGGCCTACTAGGCCTTCGCGTTCGCGGAAGACGGCTTGCATTCGCAGAGAAGAAATTCCTCTAGCCTCGCACTCATGTGCAATGGATCGCGTTCACGATGAACAAATTGGTGACCTCTCCCCAAAACTTTACGCGTTCGCGAGTGCAGGGACGCGTTCGCGAAGGGTCTCCCCCCTTTGTGTTCGCGTCTCAAGCTTCGCATTCGCGAATAAGAAATTGGGAACCTGGGATATTTGCCTTACGCATTCGCGAGAGGAACCACCCAAACGTGAACGGTAAAATCCCTGCGCACTGAATAGCAAAAACCTGAAACTTTTTTAGTTCCAAAAAACCTTTCGAAACACACTCGAGCCTTTGGGGCTCAAAACCAAACATATATACTAACTCAATAACATCATATGAACTTATCTATGCGTTCAAGTTGCTAAAGTAACTTCAATAAAAATGAATTAAACCTCAAAATCAAAGCATTTTTCTCAAACTTCTTAAAACATCAACTTTAGCAATTTAGAATCATGTCATACGACATTCGTTTTTCACTAAATTTTACAGGATTGTCTTAAATCATATATAAGACCTATACCCAGCACTGCAACCAAAATACTGTCCCGATACCATCATGTTCTAATAAAAATTTATTTCAAAATACCTTTAAAAATTTCAAAAAAATAATTTCCTTTAAAAATTCATTTCTCGTAAGACAAGTCCTTCACCTCTAAAACAATCGTTCGTCCTCAAACAGACATAAGAAGAAAGTACCTGAGTCGGGGAAAAGATGGGGATAACTGCTTCGCATATCGGACTCGGACTCCCAGGTCGATGCCTTAGGAGGCTGACCTCTCCACTGAACACGAACAGAAGGAAAACTCTTCGATCTCAACTGACAAACCTGCCGGTCTAGAATAGCCACTGGCTCCTCCTCATAAGACAAGTCCTTGTCCAACTGGACAATGCTGAAACCTAACACGTGGGATGGATCATCGTGATACTTCTAAAGCATGGACACATGAAACACTAGATGCACAACTGATACGCTCGGCGACAATGCAAGTCTATAAGCTACCTCTCCCACTCTATCAAGGATCTCAAATGGACCAATAAACCTAGGTCTAAGCTTGCTCTCCTTCCTAAATCTCATCAGGCCCTTCATAGGCGATACTCGAAGCAATACCCGCTCACTGACCATGAAAGCCAAATCTCTAACCTTATGGTCGACATAACTCTTCTGCCTGGACTTAGCTGTACGAAGCCTATCCTCAATGATCGTGACCTTTTCCAAGGCATCCTGAACCAGATCCGTACCCAGTAACCGAGCCTCTCCAGCTCAAATCATCCAACATGAGACTGACACCACCTACCATATAAAGCTTTATAAGGAACCATCTGGATACTCGACTGGTAGCTGTTGTTGTAGGCAAACTCTGCTAAAGGCAAAAACCGATCCTGCGAGCCTCCAAGGTCAATAACACAAGCTCGAAGCATATACTCCAAAATCTGAATAGTCTGCTCGGACTGCCCATCCGTCTGAGGATGAAATGTTGTGATCAACTCAATATGTGTGCCCAACTCTCGCTGAACTGCTCTCCAGAAATGCGAGTAAAATGCGTACCTCGATCCTAAATGGTAGGAACGGGCACACTATGAAAGGCAAACAATCTTCTGGATATAGATCTCAGCTAGTCTCTCAGAAGAATAGGAGACCGCCATAGGAATGAAATGCGCTGACTAGGTTAGCCTATCAACAATGAACCATTATGTGTTGAACTTCTTCCGAGTCTATGGGAGTCCAACAATAAAGTCCATAGTGATCCGCTCCCACTTCCACTCGGGAAGCTCAATCGTCTGAAATGAACCATCGGCCCTCTGATGCTCGTACTTAACCTGCTGACAATTCAAACACCGAACTACATATGCAACAATATCCTTCTTTATTCTCTAACACCAATAATGCTGCCGCAAATCATAATACATTCGTGGCACCCGGATAAATAGAGTACTAGGAACTATAGGCCTCCTCTAAAATCAACTCTCAGAGTCCATCCATATTAGGCACACAAACTCAACCCTGCAATCTCAAAACTCCATCTTCATCTAAGATAACCTGCTTGGCACCTCCATGTTGCACTGTGTCTCTAAGGACACACAAATAGGGATCATCATACTGCCGATCACAAATATTTTCCAATAATGAAGAACAAATGACTGTACAAGCTAACACACGACTGGACCCAGAAACATCCAGTCTCACGAACTGATTAGCCAAAGCCTAAACATCCAAAGCAGGCGGTCTCTCACTGACTGGAATATAAGCAAGGCTGCCCATATTGGCTGACTTCCTACTCAAAGCATCGGCCACCACATTGGCCTTTTCGGGATGATATAAAATGGTGATACCATACTCTTTCAACAACTCCAACCACCTCCTCTACCTCAAATACAACTCCTTTTTCTTAAACAAATACTGAAGACTCTTGTGATCCGTAAACACCTCGCATGCCACGCCATAGAGATAATGCCTCAAAATATTCAATGCGTGAACTATGGCTTCCAACTCCAAATCATGAACTAGATAATTCTTCTCATGAATCTTCAACTATCGTGAAGCATATGTAATGACCTTGCTATCATGTATCAACACTACACCAAGCCCAATAGGAGAAGCATGACAATAAACAATATAAGACCCTAAACATGTGGGCAAAACCAACACCAGTGCCGTGATCAGAGCTATCTTGAGCTTCTGAAAGCTTGCCTCACACTCATCTGACCATTTGAGCACCCTTCTGGGTCAACCTAGTTATCGGGACCGCGATAGATGAAAACCCCTCCACGAATCGATGATAGTAGCTTGCCAATCCCAAGAAACTCCGAATCTCTATAGCTGATGCTGGTATAGGCCAGTTCTTGACTATGTCAATCTTCTTTGGATCAACCTAAATACCCTCTACTGATACAACATGACCAAGGAATGCAACTGAACTCAACCAGAACTCACACTTAGAGAACTTAGCATATAACTAACTATCCCCAGAGTCTGAAGAACCACTCTCAGATGCTCTTCCTGCTCATCCTAGCTACTGGAATATGTAAATATATCATCAACAAACACTATCACAAACGAATCTAAATAAGGCCTGAACACTCGGTTCATCAAATCTATAAAGGTTGCTGGGGCATTTGTCAACCCGAATGACATAACAAAAAACTCATATGCCCGTACCGAGTGCTGAAAGTTGTATTAGGGACATCAGATGCCCTAATCCTCAACTGATGGTAGCCAGATCTCAAGTCAATCTTTGAAAATACCTTGGCACCTTGATGTTGATCGAACAAATTGTTAGGATTTATGCCCGTCACTAGAGGGGGGTGAATAGTGCGGCACGAGAATATTGATAAATATTGCGGAATTAAAATTGTAGGAATAAAATAAATTCGGTAATTAAAATAACAAGGAAAGAACGCACCGAATTTATCCTGGTTCACCACAACTTGTGGCTAGTCCAGTCCCCGAGAGACTCTCTCGAGATTCCACTAACTCCGTTAAGCTTCCGGGTGCCTAACAAACCGTTACACTTGCTCGTAGATGTACACTCTACAAGACTTCAACTTGCTCGAGGATACCGCACCTCAAGACTTCAACCACTAAGACTTAGGGTACTTAGCGAACCCGACAATCAATGAGAAGATATGTTCTTCTCAAACACCTTTCTCTTTTACAACAAGAACTCTCTCAAAAGAGTAGATAAAGAGATACAAATTTAGCTCTATGAACAACTCAAAGTTGTCTCTCAAATGGCTCAACAAAAGCTCTAAAATGATGCTCAAATAATGTCAATATGTATATCAATATTGAGAGGTGTTGTGTGTTTCAAAACATCTCAAAAGACCTCTTTTTATAGGGGTTAAAGGGTGGATGTCCGTTGCTTAATTGGCAATCAATTATGCTGATTTTATGCAAGGATAATCGATTATTTGATTTGCATAATCGATTATCCTTTTACCGTTACAAAATCGGAAGAGATTCTGCTCAAGAATAATTGATTATTTGGATGGCATAATCGATTATTTTGTTCGAGTGTTCAAAACTTTGGCAACGGATGCAAGATAATCAATTATTTAAGAATTATAATCGATTATATACCATTGATATACACTGTGTATACCACAGTATACCAGAATTGAAAACTTACTTCAAAAACCATTTTGGTTAAAATGAAAATGTTAAAATCATTTTGTTTGAAGTATATTAAAAATATTTATGATATATATGATTTAATAAAATAATTTTATGCATATTAATGATGACCTATGTAATATACCAGAATATACCAGAATTGAAAACATACTTCAAAAACCATTTTGGTTAAAATGAAAACGTTAAAATTATTTTGTTTGAAGTATTTAAAATATGTTTATGATAAATATGATTTGGTAAAATAATTTTATGCATATTTATGATGACCTATGTTGAGCCAAAAGACGAGATAACTTTAAACGTTGCTCTTACATTTGTTCTACCTAACGACCTACGCCTTGGGTCTTTGGTCTTGAACTTTTGAACTCGTCTTTGGCTTGTCTATGCAATTCCGTCATCAATATGCTTCTTGGCATTCACTCTTGATTGTTTGTCATATAATATCGTTGTTTGACACTTGACTTCATTGTTTGTCATTCATCAAAACCTATACCTGAAAATCATGCTAATACAACCAAAGCGCACATATTATAGATAGAATGATTTTCTACAATTTTTCCCTTTTTGATAATGACAAACAATAGGAGATATGCATATTGGATTCCCCCCTAAATTCATGCTATATCTCAACATACAATTCATGTAAACAATTTAATATAATTCCCCCTTAATTGAATATTCCCCCTCAATTAAAACATACTAGAATGTGAAGACATTCCCCCTTATTCGATGCATATCGCCTAAATTCTTCCCCCTTTTGGCATTAGCAAAAAGAGTATACTAATTGTTATTGAAACTATTGACGATACCAATTGTTTAAAAAAATCATATCAATATCAAATAATACCAAATGTTAGTAAAAACATGCCAATCATAATAACGGTCATTTTTCGCAAATATACCAACTGTTATTTAAACTAAAAATATTCATCAAAACATGAATCAATCATTTAACAAAAAAGTAATTGATACCAATTTGTTATTCAAAATAACACTTATCAAAACATGAATCAATAATTAATATCAATTGTTAGCACATATCAACTATTATGTTTTTATCAAAAATACGATAACTAACCGACGTTCCCCCTCGATGCATTAAGGTTTCGTGCTTGGTTTATCTACTACAATATTGTAGTCTTCAAGCACACCTGCAAAAGTACCTAAAAATAGGTTTTCGGTACCCAACTTCTTTTGGGTCCTTGGGGGTTAGGCAAATAATAGTTATATTTAAAATATGAATCTCTATGTTTAGCAAAACATACGGGTGCAATGTGTCCTACCTGGTTACAATAATGACATATAACATTAGGGTTGTGCATATGTCTAGGTTGAGCCAAATGCGTTCTAGGTGATCTAAAGTCGTTATTCCTAGAAGCGTTGAAATTTCTAGAATCATTTCTAGGTGGTCTGAAATTATAAATTTTAGACTCATTAACAAAAATCCTAGAATCAATTCTAGGTGGCCTAAAATGATTAATTCTAGGCTCATTAATAAAATTCCTAGAGTTGTGTCTAGGTGGTTTAACATCATTTCTATCATCCTTTTTAATTACTTCACTTGTTTTAGAATCATTTACACTACATTTTTCTAGTGTATTTCTAAGTTCTATGTTCTCTATTTTCAACGAGCTACAAGAAGAACAATTTGAACTTTGAACAATTAAAGAGGCTTCATTCATCTCCTTGATTTTATTTTTGAGATCGACATTGTCATTTTCCAAAAATCTATTTTCTTCTTCTAAAATTTTGATTATATTTTTAAGAAAAGTAATGTCATTTTCTAAAGAAACATTTTCTTCTTTTAGTTTTTCATTATCACAAGTCAATTTTTCAAAATCTTTTTCTTTTAAAGAAGGTTATTTTTCAAAATCTTTTTCTTGCAAAGAAAGTGTTTTCTCAAAATCTTTTTCTTGCAAATAAAGTGTTTTCTCAAAATCTTTTTCTTGCAAAGAAAGTGTTTTCTGAAAATCTTTTTCTTGCAAAGAAAGTGTTTTCTTCAATTCTTTATGGTTTTGGAAGCCTTAATAAATTCACCAAATAATTCATCATAGGCATTTTGCATTTTTTCAAAAGAGCAAGAATTAGAAGTGCTTACCTCTTCTTCTTCGTCGGCCATGAAGCATAGGGCAGTCGTTTTATCATACGAGCTGTCCGAGTCCCATGTCACATGCTTTTGGACTTGAGGCGTACCTTCATAAACGGCTTCAAGTTTATCCCACATTTCTTTGGCGGTTGTGCAATAGGAAATCCTCCGATAGTCATTTGAATTCACCGCACAATGTAACATATTTATGGCCTTGGCATTATATTCATTCTTCTTTGGAACCATGGCTTCTCCAACTTTCTTTGTCGGCATACCGTTCTTAATGATTTGCCACAAACGAAAGTTATTTGATTGGATGAAGATTCTCATCCGCTCGTTCCAATATGTGTAATTGCTTCCATCAAATAATGGAGGCAAAATAGTAGAGTGGCCTTCGCTCATTATACCTGCATTCAACATTCTCAACAAACGTATATGTCGCTCTCAACCGGTTAAGGCTTTCAGAGAGTTAGGCTCTGATACCAATTGTTAGGATTTATGCCCGTCACTAGAGGGGGGGGGGGTGAATAGTGCGGCACGAGAATATTGATAAATATTGCGGAATTAAAATTACAGGAATAAAATAAATTCGGTAATTAAAATAACAAGGAAAGAACGCACCGAATTTATCCTGGTTCACCACAACTTGTGGTTAGTCCAGTCCCCGAGAGACTCTCTCGAGATTCCACTAACTCCGTTAAGCTTCCGGGTGCCTAACAAACCGTTACACTTGCTCGTAGATGTACAATCTACAAGACTTCAACTTGCTCGAGGATACCGCACCTCAAGACTTCAACCACTAAGACTTAGGGTACTTAGCGAACCCGACAATCAATGAGAAGATATGTTCTTCTCAAACACCTTTCTCTTTTACAACAAGAACTCTCTCAAAAGAGTAGATAAAGAGATACAAATTTAGCTCTATGAACAACTCAAAGTTGTCTCTCAAATGGCTCAATAAAAGCTCTAAAATGATGCTCAAATAATGTCAATATGTATATCAATATTGGGAGGTGCTGTGTGTTTCAAAACATCTCAAAAGACCTCTTTTTATAGGGGTTAAAGGGTGGATGTCCGTTGCTTAATTGGCAATCAATTATGCTAATTTTATGCAAGGATAATCGATTATTTGATTTGCATAATCGATTATCCTTTTACCGTTACAAAATCGGAAGAGATTCTGCTCAAGAATAATCGATTATTTGGATGGCATAATCGATTATTTTTTTCGAGTGTTCAAAACTTTGGCAACGGATGCAAGATAATCGATTTTTTAAGAATTATAATCGATTATATACTGTTGATATACACTGTGTATACCACAGTATACCAGAATTGAAAACTTACTTCAAAAAAATCATTTTGGTTAAAATGAAAACGTTAAAATCATTTTGTTTGAAGTATATTAAAATTTTTTATGATATATATAATTTAATAAAATGATTTTATGCATATTAATGATGACCTATGTAATACCCCAGAATATACCAGAATTGAAAACTTACTTCAAAAATCATTTTGGTTAAAATGAAAACGTTAAAATCATTTTGTTTGAAGTATTTAAAATATGTTTATGATAAATATGATTTGATAAAATGATTTTATGCATATTTATGATGACCTATGTTGAGCCAAAAGACGAGATAACTTTAAACGTTGCTCCTTACATTTGTTCTACCTAACGACCTACGCCTTGGGTCTTTGGTCTTGAACTTTTGAACTCGTCTTTGGCTTGTCTATGCAATTCCGTCATCAATATGCTTCTTGGCATTCACTCTTGATTTTTTGTCATATAATATCGTTGTTTGACACTTGACTTCATTATTTGTCATTCATCAAAACCTATACCTGAAAATCATGCTAATACAACCAAAGCGCACATATTATAGATAGAATGATTTTCTACACAAATTATCGATCCTCGGCAGCGGATACTTATTCTTGAATGTAACCTTGTTAAATTGCCGGTAATCAATACATATTCTCATTGACCCATCCTTCTTTTTAACAAACAACACAGGTGCACCCCAAGGCAAAACACTAGGTCTAATGGAACTCTTCTCAAGCAAGTCTCGCAACTGCTCCTTTAATTTTTTTCAACTCAAGCGAGGCCATACAATATAGGGGATTGAAATGGGCTGAGTGCTCCGAGCCAAATCAATGCAAAACTCAATATTACTGTCAGGCGGCATACTCGGCAGATCTGAAGGGAGTACCTTAGGAAACTCACAAACAACGGCCATAGAATCAATAGAGGGAACCTCAACACTAGAATCACGAACATATGCTAAATATGCCAAACACCCTTCTCGATCATAGACCGAGCCTTCACATAAGAAATAACACTATGAGTAGATGACTAAGACTCCCTCTCCACTCCAAACGAGGCAAACCCGGCAAGGGTAAGGTCACAGTCTTGGCATGATAGTCTAAGATAGTGCGATAAGGTGATAACCAATCCATCCCCGATATGACATCAAAATCGACCATGTCCAGAAGAAGCAAATCTACACGAGTCTCAAGATCCCCAATCACCACTATTCATGAACAACAAACACGATTCATCACTAGATACACCTATCGGTGTAGACACATAAACATAATCACTCAACGAATCACTAGGCATAACCAGATACGGTGCGAAATAGGATGAAACATACAAGTACATAGACCCTAGATCAAATAACACTGAAGCATCTCTATCACAAACTAGAACTGTACCTACATCTCCAACTATAATACCTCTACCTCCACCTCTAGCATCTCTACCTCCACCTCTATACCTCTACCTCTACCTCTAGCTAATTGATCGGGCTGGACAAGTCCCTTAATAAACCTCCTTACTCTCTTTCTCTATAGAAATTATAATAAGAACATGACGAGTCAAGTCGATCTCATACTGAGTTGAAGTCATGAAACCCTGCTAGAGGCATTTAAATTGCCTCCGATAGACCTCTCCCTGAGCAATGGGGAGAAATTTCTTCAGAAATAGCTGAGTAAACTACTCCCAAGTTAAATCTGGTGATCCGGCTGGTCTAGCCAAATAAAAATCCCTCCACCAACTCTTGACGATCCAAACTAGCGCAAAGTAGCAAAATCAACCATATTGGCCTCAACTATCCCCACGTTCCTGATAACCTCATAACAGCTGTCTAGATAATCCTGGGGATCCTCATAAGATGCGCAGTTGAAAGTAGCAGTGAAAAGCTGGTAAAACTTATCCAACCTCCACAAAGCCTCTGAAGACGTGACTGATCTATCATCGGTTTAAGCTGCTGTATGGCTGAAGAAATGGTACATGACCTCGCTATTTGTGAAATGACAAGAGTAGAGGTTTCAATTTAGCAATAAGATAACAAAATTGCACGACAGGGAAGAATAGAAGTGAAACTTTTCCTAACTATGTAGCCTCCGGGGGATAAATACAGACATCTCCATACTGATCCTTCAGACTCTACTAAGCTTGTCTATGAACTTTGAGACCCATGAAACCTCTAGCTCTAATACCAAGTCTATCACGATCCGAATTTCCCACCCTCGTGAGTCGTGATGGCACCTACTAATACCAGCTAGGCAAGACAATTAATAGCACAATTTAACTTTTTACCTATTTTATATTCATTAACAATTTCGAAGTTATAACATTTAAATAACAGAATTTAACAAAAGTGGAAGAAAAACAATAAGCTATCTGAACATGAATATCTAATACAACTGTTTGAGTCTCGACTACCCAAAACTGGTATCACAGTTTTACAGACAGTCTAAGAATACTACAAATAAAGGCCATAAAGAATTAAATACATCACTATTTCTCGAAGTACATATAAGAAACAGGAAAGTAGATAGAAGGAGACGCCAAGGCATACGGACGACTGCAAGGCTACCTCGGGTTACCTGATGAACAAGAATCAACAATCTTACTACGGTCTGAAGCCTACAACACTAGGGTCTGCACAAAGAGCGCAGAGTGTAGTATCAGCACAACCGACCCCTGTGTTGATTAGTGCCTAGCCTAACCTCGGCGAGGTAGTGACGAGGCTAGAAAAAGACTACCAAATAAATCTGTGTAGTTATATAATATAGCAAAAATTAAAGCAGGCATAAGCAAGTAAAGATAGGAGGGGGAAATGTGTTGCGAGGGTGTAGCGGTATTAGTAGTTAATCCGGAGTAATAGTCTAATGGCTGCTTAGGATCCACACTAAACAAAAGAAAACTAATATCCAAAATAAACACAATTATATTAATAATTGTGGTGGCGCGCAACATGATCCCAATATATAATATCATCATTGTTGTGGCGTGCAACCCGATCCACATATATCGTTGTGGCGACGTGCTACTTGATCCACATATAATGTTATTGTAGTGTGCAACCCGATCCACATATAATATTATTGCGGAGTGCAATGCGTTCCACATATAATATTGTTGCGGCGTGCAACCCGATCCACATATAATATTAACAACAGTCATAACAAGAATCCCAACAAGGAGAAACAGCTATAACAAACTTGCTATAACCCTAACTACCTTAGCTATAACCAAAATTGTTACAATACCTGACTACCTCAACTATAACAAAACTTGTTCCAACATCTAATTACCACAACTATAGCCCTAATCCTTACCCAACACAAAGAATCATCATCCTAAGCATCTCTTATATCAATTAATAACACAATGCAAGGGAACCATCACTCAACAATAGCCCAACAAGGGGGAAACATAATGATCTCTTCTCCTTCTCACTTTTACTTCACAATTAACTTCACAAATCGAGCCAATGCTCTAGAATTTCAATTATCACTTATACTTTCACAATTCGTTATACAACTTGATACAATGCTCCTCAATGTTCATTGGCCACAATTCTTTCCACAACTTTACCCAACAAATAGAAATCTTCACCAAGGCATTAATAATACAACGACGTCATGAAAATCACAATATAAGACTCACGATCATGCTTGACACTAACGTATAGATAATCATCATCATGCCTAGACATCGTACTTAATAAGAAACAATTAGCAAATGGAACACAACTCATAATCCCTCAAGCTAAGGTTAGACCAAACACTCACCTCGAACTTCCATAGCCAGATCAATCCTAAAAAATTTCCCTTCCTTTCGAATTCGGATCCAAATCAGTTTTATCTATACATAATTGATTTAATAACATCAATAAATGCTCAACAATCCCATTTCAATACTTAATTATAGCTTACTAATCATTCTTACCAAAAAGTCAAAATTGACCCCGGGCCCGCTTGGTCAAAACACGAGGTTCGGACCAAAACACCAACCACCCATTCACCCACTAGCCTGAATATATAATTTGTTCCAAAGTTTGACCCCAAAACGAGGTCTAAATTACAATTAATCAAAAACCCTTAACTCTACCGAAATCCTAATTTCTCTACAATTAATCACATGATTTAAGCCTAGAAATCTAATTGGTGTTAATGGAAATTGAAGAAAATGAGTCTAAGATTACATACCTATGAATTGGTGGTGAAATCCTCTTTCAAAAATCGCCCAATTTTGTGTTGAAATGAAGAAGTTACGAATTTTTCTTGTAATCCCATAATGGCTACTATTTTGGGTCTTTTAAAATAAACTGGCAAAAATACTCATCGCGTTCGCGACAAGATCATCGCCTTCGCGTTCAGAAGACTGCTAGCGTTTGCGGAGAAGAAACTCCTTGAGCTTTGCATTCATGTACAATGGATCGCGTTCGCGATGAACAAATTGGTGACTCCTCTAGAGAACCTTACGCGTTCGCGTGTGTAGGGATGCATTCGTGAAGAGTCTCCCCTTAGCTTTATGTTCGCGTCTCAAGCTTCGTGTTTGTAAAGAATAAATTGGGCACCTGGGATATTTGCCTTAGGCGTTCACTAGAGGGACCACGCGAACTCGAAGGGTAAAATACCTGCGCACTGAACAACAAAAATGTGCAACTTTTTGAGTTCCGACATCCTTCCGAGACACATCTGGATGATAACCGAGCCCTCGAGGCTCAAAAACAAACATACGTACTAACTCAATAACATCATACAAACTTATCTATGCAATCAAATCAGTAAAATAACCACAATAACAACGAATGAAATCTTAAAGTCAAAGGATTTTTCTCAAACTTCATAAAACATCAACTTTGGCAATTTAGGTCCGAATAATGTCAAACGACATCCATTTTTCACTAAATTTCACATGATCATATTAAATTATATGTAAGACCTGTTCCAAGTCCCGTAATTTCTTACAAACCCTCCAGGACTGTCAAATCATAGGTCCAGGTCTGTCTACCCAAAATGTTAACCAAAGTCAAATCAATTTGTTTATTAGCAAAAATTTTATCATTTTCGCAGATTTTTATATTTAAGCTTTTTGGCTACGTGCCCGGACAGTACATACAAATTTAGGTGACTTTAAATAAGGTTTTCAAGGCCTCAAGCATAGAATTTAATTTAAAAATAAGTGATGACCTATTGGGTCATCACACCACCTCCTACACTTGTTTTCACCCAGCTTTTATAGGGGTACTACGGTGCATCTGAGGCACGTCGGACAAAAAGGCTGGTGTTCGTAATTGATGAATGGGCTAGTCGCAAAAACTTTGGTATAAGTACTTCTTTGTCATAACTGAACACATCATGTCTGACCCTACTATATTCCCGGAGTGGTGGAACAAGAATCATAAGTGTCTCCACTTGTTTACTCTTTATTTTCTTTTGCATTCATCATAGTATTTATTTGTGACTCTCTTTTGCAGTTATGGGAAGCCCACCCTATCCCATTGCAGGTATAAAGGATTGGGTACTCGAGACTGGCCCACTTTCATGAAACCCTTTGGGCCTAAAGTTTCATCTGGTAAGTTTCTTCCTCTATATCACTCTTCAACTATATACCATTATCTATTGACACGACTCTTTATGATGATAGGTCGCGGAGCTTCTAGGTGGAGGACCCCAGTCCCTACATTTCGTCAGGTTGTCCGCAGGAATGCAATTCACTTTAGATGAGTCTGATCGAGAGGGTCGTGCTCAGCCGGTACAGACGAGGGACTCCTCTCGGGATATAGTTGTGAGGGGAGAGATATCTTCTTTACCGGTCCATCACCTTGTGGATGAGTCCTCTAACGGGTAAAAATCTTCATTAAGAAAAAGAAGAAGGATAGAGCTCGATAAGAGCATGGTCGTTGATATGGTAAACGTAGGACGGGTGCGTCGGTGACGGCACCTGTACCCACGTTCATGGTCGATGCCATCTTGGCGGGGAGGACTCCCCAAACAGATGGGGTTTATCAAGGAGGGGGCATGTGCATTCCACTAAGGGTGGCCCATCATCTACTGTTGGGGTTGATTGCACACCGAGGGTGATTGCTCGGGCTCTAATGTCAACCCAAGGGATATTCGTGAGCTTTGGAACATAATACTCACGTAGAGGTCAGAATATAGGGTTTTGACTGACACATAGTCATTCTTAGGGACCACAACTTGTTGTCGGACTGTGGGTAGGATCTATTTTTGCCCCATTGTGTGCTGCCCCTGAGAGCAAGGCACTTACAGTGATGAGTGATGTGGAGTTGTCTCAGAGCGCTTCTTTGCAGGTAAATGTTTTTCTTTTCATTTCGTCGTGAGATATGTGTTACTATTTTTGGCCTATCCTTTTGTTTTTACTTTTTCTTTTTGTGCTAGACCCTCATCATGCAGATCGAGCGTGAGCGTTGGGAAGGAAGGGGGACGACTATCTACAAAAAAATGTCTTCCAAGTTCAAAGGTATCAACCCAAGCACCGTGCGATGGTCGACATCTACAATCAGGATCGCGACTTCCAATTGTTCCATGAAGGGCTCAAACAGAGAGACGACCAACTCGAGCATAAGGTTGAAGAGTTAAAGGAATGATATGAGGACCTTATGAAGGTCGTTGCCTGTAGTAGTGAACTTGAGGCATACCTTAAAGTAAAGGAAGATGAGCTTGAGCTAAGTAGGTGAAAGTGGCCAAAAATGCCGACCTCCAAGCAAAGGTGGTCGATTTAACTACTGGTCTGGATGTGAAGATACCGGAGGTAAATGAGCTTAAGGGTGAATTGAGCGTGAATGTTGATAGATTGGAAAAGGCGGTGGTTTTATAAGACGCCCTCTGTGATTGTAGGTTGGAGTAGACCAAGGAGATGGATTCATTCGCACTTAAGATAGTGGGACTTGAGGGGCATATCCAAGGGTTGGGGGCGGAACTATCCGTATTAAATGGGCAAGTCGCTTCTTTGAAAATTAGGGATATGCAACTACCATCGCAGCCTTCTACATCCCATGCCTCATCCAATCCTGTAGTGTCTCGGCATTTGTATGAGTGTTGGTTCATGTTAAAGCCTACTTGATGTGTAGAAGGCCATTCACGTTAAAGGGACGTCGTTTGAGTCAAAACTACAAGAGATGTGGGCCAGGGACCGTGCAACTCAGGCATGCGGGTACGATCCCCTCTCTCCTGGTGGGGACGATATAAATTTTGATGACGCGAACAAACTTGTCTCCGACTCTTGGTACGAAAGATATGTATGCCTCAGGAAATTATGTGTAGTATTTTGATATGTATTTATTTTTGCTTCGTCATTTTTGTGTAGGTATCTTTAAGCCCGTTGTAAAGACAAGTGCTTGTAAATATATTTGTTGTAGTGAAGGGCGTTTTGGTCGTGTACCTCTGAGTTGCTGTCCACCCTCCTTTTTTAATGTTCGGCGGTGATCTTTGTTTCATTCATGCTACTTCGAACCTTAGTCGAATTATTAAGTTCGTTGTTCTTTGAGTGATATCGATGCCCTTTCTTCGATGGTGGTCTTAGCTATTGGGATTTTACTTTCGAATTGATGTCGAGGTAATATCCCATCGTTGTTTGAATGATGTTGATTTCATATTTTTGGCAATGGCCTTAGCCATTGGGATGTTACTTTCAAGCTGGTGCCGAAGTAGTATCCCTTTGTGGTTCGAACGATGTCAAACTCATATTTTCGATGATGGACCTATCCATTAGGATGTTACTTTTCAGCGGTGCCGAAGTAGTACCGCGTCGTGGTTCAAATGATGTTGAGCTCGTATTTTTGGCGATGGCCTTAGCCATTGGGTGGCATTCTATTTTATTTGTTGGAGTATCGTAGATACGAGTTTCTTTCATACATTGTAGACGTGTTGATTTCGTATACATAATGAAGTGATTTTATTCATATGTCAGATATGCATGTCGATTTCGTACATATAATAGAGATTCTTTATATCTAGTCCTTTCATTGCTCGGTATGGAGACGCAGTCTGAAGGCGGGGCAATTAACAATACTTCAAACCTCGAGATGTCCCCCTCATCACCCGATTAAAAACCTCCACAAGAAAACCCAATTGGGACAAAACCCGAGAGAGGGACTTAAGGTGGGTGACAATTCCAGTTATATTTTATCAGATTCATTCCATTGTTTCTAATTGGAATGCTCATTTACTTGTTGCTGCTCTGATTTTGTACGGCCCGACCCAGTTTGTTCCTAATTTCCCTTCATTCGAGTCCTTTACTGCTTGCGTTTTGACCTTTAGTATGTAGTCCCCGACTTTGAGTGGTCGTATATTGGCCATCTTATTATAGTACCTTTCTGATTGCTGTTTTTGGGCCACAATCCTTACGTGTGCCATATCCCTTCCTTCTTTGGCCTCATCCAGGTCTTGTAATCTGGTTTCGTTATTGCTTGATCCACTCTCATTAGAGTATCATAGGCTAGGTTCCCCGACTTCAACAAGTATGACTGCGTCAGTGCCGTAGACAAGTGAATATGGCATCTCTCCTATGCTGGTCTTCGACATTGTGCAGTAAGCCATAGCACCTCCGGTAGTAGTTCGAGCCATAGCTTTTTGGCATCTTCAAGATTTTCCTTTAATGTGCTTAATATTATTTTATTGGAGGATTCTGCTTGACCTTTGCTGGCAGGATGGTAATGCATGGAGAGTATCCACTTGATATGCCATTTTTCAAAGAACTCAATCATCTTTTTCCCTATGAACTAGGGTCTATTGTCACAATTGATTTCTTTGGGGATGCCAAAGTGGCATATGATGTTTTTACAGATGAAGACGATGACTTCTTGTTCGCTTATATGAGCGAATGCACATGTTTCTACCTATTTGGAGAAGTAGTTAGTTAAAACCAAAAGGAAGCGTATCTTACCTTGCCCTGCCAGGAGGGGTCTGATGATATTCATCCCCCATTTTATAAATGACCATGGAGAGGTGATTAAATGCAGGAGTTCCCCCGCCTGATGTATCATAGAGGTATATTTTTTGCATTGCTCAAATTTTTTATCTTACTCTGCGGCCTCTTTTTCATAGTGGGCCAACAGTAGCCTGCATGAATACGACACCTAACGAGGGATCGATTGTCGGTATGGGCACGACAGTGGCCTTCGTGTACCTCTTTGAGCACACGCCTTTTCTGATTTAGTCCAAGGCATTTGGCTAACGGATCGATGAATGTCCTTTTGTACAGGTCGTAGTTTTTGAGACTATATCTGGCTGCCTGTATTCGGAGCTTTTTGGCTTCTTTTTTATCTTGTGAGAGTATTCTCTCCTATAGATATGACATGATGCGATTATGCTAGTCCCAAGTTAAATATATAGAATGTACCACTACTTGGTCTATTGATAAGTGGATGAGGGTGACCACATTCTCCTTGGTGATGTTTTTAGTTGTTATTGCCAGCTTGGCGAGACTATCTGCTTTGATGTTTTTTGCTCGGGGTATCTGATAGAATCGGTATTTACCGAATTCTGGCAGTAGTTTGTGGATTTTGGTCTGGTATTTCTGCAACCTCTTCTCCTTAATCTGGAAAGTCCAAGTAACTTGATTCACAACGAGTTGAGAGTCGCAGCGGAGGATGACCCACCGAGCACCATACTTGAGGGACAATTCCAATCTTGCAATTACTGCCCCATACTCGTCCTTATTGTTAGTCATCTCAGGGCATCACACAGATTGGAAAATCACTTCGCCTATTGGGACTTCGAGTACGAGTCCCAATCCCGATCCCGACACGTTGGACGCACCATCAATATAGAGGGCCCATAGGTCGAGTTATTCAGATAAAGTACGAAACGCTTCTTGCTCAACTTTAGGCAGTATTTTTGAGCTGAAATCGATGACGAAATTATCGACCATTTGCAATTTTATTACGGTTCATGCCTGATATATTATATCGTGCTCGCTCAATTCTATGGCCCATTTGGCCATCTGTCCTGACAATTCGGGTTTGTGCAGGATATTCCTAAGAGGAAAGGTCGTCACTACATTTATACGGTGGCACTGAAAATATGGTCTAACCTTTCTTGAAGCTATGACTAACGCTAGACTTCCATTGTTTTACTTAGTTGGTTTTTGAAAATTTTGGTGATTAGTATATAATACGTCGCCTCTGCATTCATTAGTCCGTATGGAATGACTTTATAGCAGTACGCTCCTTGGTGAGTGATGAAAGTGGTTTTCTCGTGGTCTTCCTCTTCCATGAAGATCTGGTTGTAACCCAAGTAGGCATCCAAGAAGCTTAGCAACTCGTGTACTGTAGTTTCGTCGATGAGATGGTCGATGTGTGACAAGATGAAAGAATCTTTCAAACATGCCTTGCTTAGATCCGTGAAATCTACGCACATCTGCCACTTTCCATTTTTCTTTTTCACCTTATTGGCGATCCATTGAGGGTATTTTAACTCTTGGATAGAGCCATTTGTGAGCAGCTTATCAACCACTTCGCTGACAGTTTTGTTAACTGTGGCATTGAACTTCCTTCTTATTTGCCGTACTAGCAGATAAATGGGGTCAACATTTAACTTATGCATGGATATATCCTTTGGGATATCTGGCATATCTGCATGGAAGAAGGAAAATAGATCGGCATGGTCAGTCAAGAATGAAAAATATATTGTTCCGAGAGTTTGTGCCCGATATAAGAAATTTTTGTGTTGTCGTTGCAGTCTAGCAGGACGGGGTCAAGATTTTCTATCATCGATTTTGATACTTCTACGATGTCGGGTTCTATGATAAAGTTTGTCCGCATGTCAAGTTTGTCTCCCGACACTACTGATTTCTATGCTTCTGCATTTGCTCATTTGAGTTGTTGGGTGTGTTTGCAATTCTTGGGCAATGCATTAGCATTCTTGTGCGGTGTGTTGCTCCCCTAGAATGCTGAATATTCCCCCTGAGGTAGGAAACTTGATCACTTGATAGAGGCTGGAAGGGACCACTCGCATGGTGTGTATCCATGGGCGCCCTATGATAGCGGTCTAAGCTATCTTCTTGTTCATAATGTGAAATGTCATTTCCAGGGTGACTCCTCCAGTTAGGACCGGTAGAAATATCTCTCTAGAATTATGTTCAACTGCATTATTAAAACCTGTTAATGTTATACATCGCGATATTATTTTATCCTTGAGTCTCATCAGCACGAGGACTCGATGATAAATAATACATGCACCGCTCCCGTCATCTACTATTATTTTTTCCATAAGTATCAATAATAAATAAAGTGATAATAAGAGCATCATACTAAGGAAAATACAAACCGTCGACATCTGATAGTGTCTTCGAAGTCATCATATTGTTCGTGGGTGATTGATTGTCTGAGTTTATGTGTGGTGGTGAACTTGACATGATTGATCGCCGCGCCATCACCCCCCCCCCCCCCAAATGATCATCTATATGGTACGAGCGAGAGAAGGCAGTTTTAGAGGTCCTTGGGGTTGTTCGCATCTGGTGGAAAAGTTAGTCTATCTTCGATCGCTCAGTAGATCCTTCAGGTAACCCTAGTTTAGCATTCGTACTACTTCCTGTCGCAGTCTTATGCAATCTTTTATTTTCTAACCCCTTTCTTGGTGAAATTTGCAAAAAGAACTTGAGTTCCAAGTGTTGGGGTCTGACCTTATCTTTTGCGGCCATTGCACCTTTGGACTGAGTTTCTCTAGGGTGTACACTATTTCTGACGGAGAAACACAAAAATTGTGAGCGGATAAGTGTAGATGCGTACCTTTCTCGTGTCGATATGTGCCGTATGTGGAAGAGGAGCATCCGTGGACTATGGTGGAGGCATGGCAGATGTCCTGACGTAGGGTTGATGCCTTTTCTGACCGAGGCGGGACCCCAACTGATCTCTTCGAACGTCATTGCGACGATCTTTCCTTACTTCAGTTTGGAGTGACGTCAACTGTTGGGTCGGGCTGTTGAGATCATCCTCGCTGCTCATACCTTAATGGAGTAGGCGTGATAGATTTTGTGACGACCCGGCCGAGCGTCTTAAGAATTAATGCCTCGATCCTCTATTACCTGCTTTCCCCATGTTTATTTCTGCTAATTGAATTTTTGGGATGTTTGGTTTTGAGTTTCGGAGAGTTTTAGAACACTTAGTCCCAAATGAGAACTTAAGTGTTGGGAAGTTGACTGTAGTTAGAACAGTGTGAAGACGGCCTCAAAATGGAAATCTGATGGTTCTATTAGCTCCGCTGGGTAATTCGGGGTTAGGAGCATATTCGGAATTTGTTTTAGAGGTTTCTTGCTAATTTAGGCTTGAATTGCCGAAGGTGAATTTTTAAAGCTCCGATTCGATAGTGAGATTTTTATCCGAGGGTTGGAATGGAATTTCCAGAGTTTCGGTAGTTCTATTGTGTTATTTGTGATGTGTGTGCAAACTTTCAGGTCATTAGACGTGGTTTGGTTGAGTTTTATATCAAAAGCGGAATTTGGGAGATTTTAGAAACTTAGGCTTGAATCCAATGTGTTTGGTTGTTTCGATGTTGTTTAAGTGTTTTGAAGAATCGCACAAATTGGAATAAGGTTTTAGGATATGTTGATGCCTTTGGTTGAGGTACCGAGGGCCACAGGGTGATTTCAGATGGTTAACGAGGAATTGAGGAAATGTAGCAGCTGCTGTGTTTTTGCTGCTTCTGATATTTTCGCATCTGCGATTTGGGGACTCTAGATATGCGGCATTGCATATGCGGCTAACGAGATCGAAAAAGCAGATTTTTGCCTTTTCTTCAGGTTCCGCAGATGCGGAACGAATACCGCATAAGCGGTGGCGCATCTGTGAAAGGGAAATCGCTGATGCAGTTTCTGGTCATTTAATGGAAGTCGCAAATGTGACTAAGTCTTTGCAGATGCGGTCCCAGGGCCACAAATGATAAAATCGATGAGCAAAAAATATAAATAGTTGCCTTCGCGAATATGAGAGATTTTTTCACCATTTTCATTCGGGTTTGAAGCTTTTTAGAGAGATTTTTAGGAAAACAAAGGGGAGTCACTTGGAGGTAACATCCTTGACTTTCTAACTCATTTTTATGTAATTAAAGATCTTATGAAAAATTTGGGAAAAATTGGTAATTAGGGCTTGAGTTTAAGAGGCCTTTAGATAAGGATTTGAATGGTCATTTGGACCCCGATTTCAGTGTTCTTATTATGTATAAACTCGTGAGAGTACGAGGTTTCTGAAAATGTGAACTTCACCCAATTCCCAGATGTGGGCCTGAGGAGCATTTTGGTTATTTTACCTAATTTTGCGTATTAATTTAGAAATTAATTATAGAATCAGTTACTTGAGGTGTTATTTATAATATACAATTGAATTGAATAGATTTGAATGATTTGGAGTTGGGATATTCATGTCAAAGGCGTAGTTTCAGGTTGACTTGCACTTGTTCGAGGTAAGTGGCTTGCCTAATCTTGTGTAGGGGACCTTTCCCTTAGGATATGTTATTTGATAATTGAAATGCCTTGTACGTGAGGCAACGAGCACCTACTTGATCTAATTGTTGAAAATCTGATTTTACGTTAAGTATTTTAATTGAGTTCCTTTCTTCCCTGTTTTATTCTACTTGCAAACTTAGCATGTTCTTAGTTAGAAAAGTATGCTTGGTTGGCTTAATTACCTATTTTCTTAAACTAAGGACATGGTGCGACTTAGGATTATTGAAGACATGGCCCTTGACAAGGTATTTTTGACGTCGAGCATTAAGGTTGTAGGTTAGGAAGAAGTTGCGAATATTTCTATGGCACACCTGTGTATGACTAAACAGTTATGATTTAGTTTTAAGATGCTAGTAGTTATCTACCGATGCAGGGCTTTATCTGCTGGTTATTATTGTTCTTTCCATCTATTTTGTATTTCCTATATTATTGTTATTTTATTATTATTCTATTGATGATACTAATATATCGTCTCTTGTCTCCTTCTTGATCTGAGGGTCTCCTGGAAACAGCCTCTCTCAGGGTAGGGGTAAGGTCTGCGTACGCATTACCCTCCCCAAACCCCACTAGTGTGATTACACTGGGTTGTTGTTGTTGTTGTTGTTGTTGTTGTTCTTGCCTTAATCGCATCATGTGAAGCATGTTAGGCTATAATTTAATTGTTTAGTTGTACGAAGTTGGCATATAATTTATTATTCTAGTGTTGTTGCTATGTATTTTAATTTGGGACTACGGGACGGCATCTCGGGAGATCCCCTGTATGAAATTATGATCTGGACTAAGGTGCGGCATACCAAGAGATCCTTGGCACGTATATTGAGGATACCAAGAGATACTCAGGATACCAAGAGATCCCTGGCATTTATATTGATGATACCAAAAGATCCTGGCATTTATATTGAGGTTACCAAGAGATCAATGGCATATATATTGAGGAAACCAAGAGATCATCGAGATACCAAGAGATCCATAGTGTATACATTGAGCATATCGAGAAATCCTCGGGATACCAACATCCCCGGTTATTATCCTTGTTGTGAGTGGTATTTCCTTGTGATTTGTCTTTATATTATGTTCATGTTATTGTACTCATATTATCATGTATAGACTCATACTATAGATTCTCAATTATATTGTTATTTTATCCGGTCATTTTATTATTTATTTATCTCAATAGGGCCCTAACCTTCCTCGTTACTACCCGAACGAGAATACGCTTGGCACCTATTGAGTACCGGTGTAGTGTACTCATGCCTCTTCTATTCATATCTTTCATGTGTAGATCCAAGTACTACTGATGAGGCCTGCCATCCTTGAGAGAGGCGACTACTTAGAGACTCTGAGGTACATCTGCCGCGTCAGTAGAGGAGTGAGTCCCTTTCTATTCCTGCTTTAGTATTTATCCCTTTTGTACTTTTCTGTTTTTAGATATTCTAGAGTTAGAGCTATGTAGCATTTATCTTAACTTGTGATTCATGGGGTTCCGGGACTTGGATTCAGATATTGGTTATTGAGACTTATATATAAACATGGTGTATGTCGAGTGGTATATTGAACATTATCATTGATTTAATTCTATTCTTAAATCATTTTATTTCATCAAGTTTGGCTTTCTTCCGCAATTTAGCCTTACCTAGTCGTAGAGACTAGGTGCCATCACGATGGTTCACGGAGGGCAAACTGGGTTCGTCATAAGTTGGTATTAGAGTTAGGTTTATAGGAGTCATGAATCATAAGCCAGTTTATTAGAGTCTCGCTGATTGGTATGTAGACGTCTGTACTTATCTACGAGAGGCTATGTAACTCTTAGGAAAATTTCCACTTCATTTGATTTCCTTGTCGTGCGATATTTTGACATCACAATTTTTTCTTTTCTTGTTTTCCTTATTTTTCTTTATTTTTGTCTTTCTGAGCTGAGGTCTATCGGAAACAGCCTCTCTACCCTATCAGGGTAGGAGGTAAGGTCTGCGTACACATTACCCTCCCTACACCCCACTATGTGGGATTTAACTGGGTAGTTGTTGTTATTTTTGTTGTCTTCTATTCTCTCACAGATGGTGAGGACACGTGCTACCCGAGATGATCAGGCACCCTCGCCCCCTACTGCAACCATCAGAGGCCGGGGTCGGGGTAGAGGCTAAGGATGTGCATGTGGTGCAGCCAGAGCACCTACACGAGATGCCGCCGAGGTACCACTAGCAATTCCAGCCGGAGTCCAGGCACCTGAAACGCCTACTAGTGCTACTACTACTCCAGCTCTTAAGGAGACTCGGGCTCTATTCATGAGCAGGTACACCACTTTGGCTGAGGCAGCGTTGCTTTCCCTTGCTGCAGCCATATCCCAAGCTGGGGGAGGAGCAAATACTCTCGCGCCCATACCGCTGAGCAGCAAGTGCATGTTGAGAAGATCCCTGAGGTTATTCCTGTACCATCTGCAGTGTCAGTTCAGCCTAAGGCTAAGGTAGCGGCTTCCGAGGATGAGTAGCTGAGGCTTGAGAGGTTCAAGAAATATAAGCCTCCTATATTTAGTGGTCTAGCATCGGAGGATGCTCTACGATTTCTTGATGATGTTACCGTATTCTTCGTACCATGAGTATCTCAGAGTCGAGCGGGGTTTCTTTCACTACCTTCTAGCTTTGAGGAGTCGCCTACGAGTGGTGGCGCACCTGTGAGTTAGACAGTCCAGATGAGACTACTTCACTGACTTGGGCTCAATTTTCAGATTTGTTCCTGAGGAAGTATGTTACTCTTAGCTTTAGGTACGCATGGCGTGCAGAGTATGACCACTTACGCTAGGGTGACATGACTATTTCAAAGTATGCAGTCCATTACACCAGTTTGGCTAGGCATGCACCAGGCTTGGTTTCTACTATCCGCGAGAGAGTTTCCTGGTTTATTGAGGGTCTTATTCCCAACTCAGATCTACTATGGCTTGTGAGTTAGAGATGGATATTTCTTATCAGCAGGTGCTGAGCACTTCTAGGAGGATTGAGGTATGTACGCTAGGGACAGAGAAGAGAGGGAGGCCAAGAGGTCTCGAGAGTCGGGCTATTATTTTGGTGCCCGTACCCCAGCTGCAGGTCATCATGGTAGAGGTTATATGAGTCACCCTATTCATTCAGCTCTTCCAACAGCCAATAGTGCTCCAGCTCCTCCTAGATCTCAGGAGCCTAATTATGCACCTCCGGTTTCTAGCGCGCCTCCTACGCAGTGTGCTTTCAGAGGTCAGTCCAGCAGACCTGGCCCTAGCCAGTCTTAGCTACCAAATCCTCCTAGAGCTTGTTTTGAGTATGGTAACACACGCCACGTGGTGAGGGATTGCCCTAGACTTGGGAGGGGTGCACCTCCACAGATTTCTCAACCACAGCGTGCCCCGCAAAGTTTTAGGGCTATGATTACAGCTCCAGTTGCTACCCCACCTGCTCAACCAGCTAGAGGTGTAGGTCAGGGAGGTAGAGGTCACCCTCAAGGGGAGGCCAGGCCCGATACTTTTCCATTCCTGCTCGTACCAAGGTTGTTGCCTCCGATTCTATCATCACAGGTATTATAATTGTTTGCCTCAAAGACGCATCAGTTCTATTCGATCCAGGTTCTACTTACTCTTATGTGTCTTCTTATTTTGCTCTGCATTAGGGTGTACCTTAAGATTCTTTGAGTTCCTCTATTTATGTTTCTACTCCTGTGGGAGATTCATTTATTATGGACCATATTTATTGGTTGTGCTTGATTACTCTCCGTGGTTTTGAGACCAGAGCCGATTTGTTGTTACTCAGCATGGTTGATTTGGATATTATCTTGGGCATCGACCAATTTTATCTCCATTATGCTATTATCTATTTCCACGCCAAAACCATGATGCCGTCTATGCCTGGTGTACCGTGTGTTGAGTGGAGGGGTACCTTAGATCATACTCCCAGTAGAGTATTTCTTTTCTTAAGGCTCAACACATGGTTGAGAAGGGGTGTGATGCGTATTTAGCTTATGTGAGAGATGTCAATATTGATACCCCTTCAGTTAATTCAATCTCAGTACTAGGGGATTATCTCGATGTGTTTCCAGCTGATCTTCCAAGCATGCCTCCTGATAAAGATATCGATTTTGGCATTGATCTTTTGCTGGGCACTCAGCCCATTTATATCCCTCCATATCTTGTAGCTCCTTTTGAGTTGAAGGAGTCGAAGGATCGGTTACAGGGATTGCTTAATAAGGGTTTTATTCAGCCCAGTAATTCACCTTTGGGTGCTCTTGTCTTGTTTGTGAAGATAAATGATAGTTCTATGTGTATGTGTCTTGATTATCGCTAGTTGAACAAGGTTACAATGAAGAACCGTTATCCTGTGCCTCGTATTGATGATTTGTTTGACAAAATTCAGGGTGCACAGTTGTTTTATAAGATTGATTTGCGCTCAGGTTACTATTAGTTGAAGATTCGGGAGCCAGATATCCTGAAGACTTCTTTTAGGACTCCGTATGGTCATTACGAGTTTCTTGTTATGTCATTTGGGCTGACCAATGCCCCAACAACTTTTATGCATTTAACGCACAGTGTATTCCGACCATATATTGACTTTTGTGATTGTCTTTATTCATGACATTCTGGTATATTCTCGGAGTCAGGAATATCATGAGCAGCATCTGAGGATAATGCTTCAGACTCTAAGGGAGAAGAAGTTATATGCGAAGTTTCCAAAATGTGAGTTCTGGTAGGATCTGTGGCATTCTTAGGCCACGTGGTATCGAGTGAAGGTATTCGGGTGGATCAAAAGAAGGTATAGGCAGTGCAGAGTTGGCCCAGGCCATCCTCAGCTACAGAGACACGCAGTTTTCTTGGTTTGGCAAGTTACTACTATTATTTGTGGGTTTTCATCGATTGTAGCCCCTATGACTAGACTGACCCACAAGGGTGCTCCGTTCCATTGGATGGAAGATTTTGAGGCGAGCTTTCAAAAGCTCAAGAAAACTTTGACTACGGCCACGATTTTGATATTGCCTACAGGTTCAAGGTCTTATATTATCTATTGTGATGCCTCAGGAGTTGGCCTTGAAGTGGTAATGATGTAGGACGGTAGGGTGATTGCCTACGCATCAAGACAGTTGAAGATACATGAGAAGAAGTATCATGTCCATGATATTGAGATAGCCTTGTGAGATTTATACGGACCATCGGAGCTTGCAACATTTGTTCAAGCAAAAGGATCTAAATTTGCGCCAGAAGATGTGTATGTGTGTGATCGAGTTTAGAGGATCTTGGGATCATTTCTTGCCATTAGTGGAGTTTTCTTACAACACCAGCTATCAGTCCAATATTCAGATGGCACCGTATGAGGCCTTATATGATATGCAGTGTAGATCTCTGGGTGGTTGGTTCGAGCCGGATGAGGCTAGGTTGTTGGGTTCGGACTTAGTTCAGGATGATTTGGAGAGATTCAAGGTGATTCAGGATATACTTTGACAATCCAGACATAAGAGTTACGCGGACCGGAAGGTTTATGATGTTTCCTATATGGATGGAGAGCGGGCCCTGCTTCGGGTTTCGCCTATGAAAGGCATTCTGATATTTGGGAAGAAGCGGAAGTTGAGTTCGAGGTTTATTATCCCTTTTAAGATATTGAGGCGAGTTGGGGAGGTTGCTTATGAGCTTGCCTTACCTCCTAGCTTGACAGTTGTTCATCCGTTATTTCATGTTTCGATGCTCTGGAGGTATCATAGTGATCCGTTGCACGTGTTTGATTTAATCTTAGTCCAGTTGGACAAGGACCTATCTTATGTTGAGGAGCCAGTGGCAATATTGGACAAGCAGGTTAGAAAGCCGAGGTCAAAGAATATTGCATCACTGAAGGTTCAGTGGCGGGGTTAGCCGGTCGAGGAGGCGACCTGGGAGACCGAGCAGGATATACGTAGCAATTGCCCTCATCTGTTCACTACTTCAGGTATGTATCTATTCTCGTTCAAGGATAAACAAATGTTTAAGTGTAAGAGGATGTGATCACCCGGCCGGTCGTCTTAAGAATTAACACCTTGATCCTCTATTAACTACTTTCACTAAGTTTATATATGCTAATTTGAATTTTCGAGGTGTTTAGTTTTGAGTTTTGAAGAGTTTTGGGAAACTTAGTCCCTAAACGAGAGCTTAAGTGTTGGGATGTTGACCATAGTCAGAACAGTGTAAAGACGGCCTCGGTATGGAAATCTAATGGTTCCGTTAGCTCCGTGGGTGATTTCGGGGTTAGAAGCATGTTCGGATTTTTTTTGGAGGTATGCATCTAATTTAGGCTTGAATTTCCGAAGGTTGAATTTTTGAAGTTCCGGTTCGATAGTGAGATTTTGATCTGAGGGTCGGAATGGAATTTCTAGAGTTTCAATAGTTTTGATGTGTCATTTGGGATGTGTGTGCAAAATTTCAGGTCATTCGAACTTGGTTTAGTTGGGTTTCTTATCAAAACCAGAATTCGGGAGATTTTAGAAACTTAGGCTTGAATACAATGTGTTTTGGTTGTTTCGATGTTGTTAAAGTGTTTTGAAGATTGGCACAATTTAGAATAAAGTTTTACGATATGTTGATGTCTTTAGTTAAGGTCTTGGGGGCCGCGGGGTGATTTTGGATGGTTAACAGGGAATTGAGGAAATGTAGCAGCTACTGTGTTTTTGCTGCTTTTGGTATTTTTGCTGCAGAGGCGGATTTTTGCCATTTCTTCAGGTTCCGTAGATGCGGATTGAATACCATAGAAGCGATGGTGCATCTGCGAAAGGGAAATCACAGATATGGTTGTGATCATTTAATGAAAGTCGCAGATGCAACTAAGTATACGCAGAAGTGGGACAGCAGATGCAGTCCCAGGGCCGCAAATACAGAAATCCCCGAGCAGAATATATAAATAGTTGCCTTTGCGAATTTGAGGGATTCTTTCACCATTTTCATCCGTGTTTGAAGCTTTTGAGAGAGATTTTGAGGAAAACAAAGGGGAATCACTTGGATGTAACGTCCTTGACTTCGTAACTCGTTTTTATGTAATTAAAGACCTAATTAATGATGAGAAATTTGGGAAAAATATGTAATTGGGGCATGAGTTTACGAGGCCTTTAGATGAGGATTTGAGGGGTGATTTGGACCCCGATTTCAATGTCCTTGTTATGTATAGACTCGTGAGAGTACGAGGTTTCTGAAAATGTGAATTTCATCCGATTCCGAGATGTGGGCCTAAGGGGCATTTTGGTTAGTTCACCTAATTTTGCGTATTAGTTTAGAAATTAATTATAGAATCAATTTCTTGAGGTGTTATTTACAATATACAATTAAATTGAATAGATTTGGGTCATTTGGAGTCGGATACTCGAAGCAAAGGCATGATTTTGGGTTGACCTGCACTTGTTTGAGGTAAGTGACTTTTCTAACCTTGTATGGGGGACCTTCCCCTTAGGATATGATATTTGATAACTAAAATTCCTTGTACATGAGCTGATGAACGCGTACTTGAGGTAATTGATGAAAATCCGGTTTTACTTTAAGTATTTTAACTGGTTCCTTTCTTCCCTCTTTTATTCTACTTGAAAACTTAACATGTTGTTAGTTAAAGAAATATGCTTAGTTGACTTAATTGCCCATTTGCTTAAACTACCTTAATTGCATCACGTGAAGCATGTTAGGCTAGAATTTAACTTTTTAGTTTTACGAAGTTGGCATTTAATTTATTATTCTTGTGTTGTTGCTATGTATTTTAATTTGGGACTAAGGGATAGCATTTCGGAAGATCCCCTGTACGAAATTATGATGTGGATTGAGGAGCAGAATACCAAGAGATCCTTAGCATGTATATTGAGAATACTGAGAGATCCTCGGAATACCAAGAGATCCTTGACATTTATATTGAGGGTACCAATAGATTCTCGGAATACCAAGAGATCCCTGACATTTATATTGAGGGTACCAATAGATCCTCGGGATACCAAGAGATCCCTAGAATTTATATTGAGGATACCAAGAGATCCTCGAGATACCAAGAGATCCCTAGTATATACATTAATGATACCGGAGATCCTCGGGATACCAATAGATCCCCGATTATTATCCATATTGTGAGTGGTATTTCCTTCTGATTTGTCTTTATATTCTGTTGCCGTTATTGTACTCTTATTATCCTATATCGACTCTCGTTGTAGATTCTCAATTATATTGTTATCATATCTTGTCATCATATTATTTATTTATCTCAGTAGGGCCCTGACCTTCCTCGCCACTACTTGACCGAGGTTAGGCTTGGTACTTACTGAGTACAGCTGTGGTGTACTCATGCCTCTTCTGTGCATGTCTTTCATGTGCAGATCTAGGTACCGCTGATCAGGCCTACCATCCTTGAGGGAGGCGACTACTTAGAGACTCCGGGGTACATCTGCCGCGTCCACAGACCAAGGAGTCATTTTCTATTCCCGTTTTAGTATTTACCCCTTCTATATTTTTCTGTTTGTTAGATATTCTGGAGTTAGAGCTATGTAGCATTTATCTTAGCTTGTGTTTCGTGGTTCCGGGTCTTGGATTTAGATATTGGTTTTTGAGACTTATATATAAACATGGTGTATGCCAAGTGGCACATTAAACACTATTGCTTTAATTCTGTATTTAAATCTTTTTATTTCCACAAGTTTAGCTTTCTTCCGCAAATTAGGCTTACCTAGTCGTATAAACTAGATGCCGTCATGATGGTTCACTGAGGACGAACCAGGGTTATGACAGATTTCTTCCCACGTAGTTGGAGGGTATTTCATGAGTCTGCTTAGCAATTTTCTAGTCGCTCTCATCCGGCTTTTGTTTAATCCGTTCTGGAAGGCTGCTACTGCCATTCCTTCTGACACCTTTGGCAAGCTCATTCTCACCCTGTTGGATCGAGCTAAGAAGTCCCTGAGTCCTTCGCCGTGCATCTATCTTACGAAAAATATATCATTTACCCTAGCTTTTGCCTTTTTAGCTCATGCATGGGCGGTGACGAATTTGTTTGTCATTTTCTCGAATGTGCTGGTAGTTGAGAGTACCACGTCAAAGCTCCCCCGGTTAGTTTTTTTTAAAATTTTTCTAATAGCATTGATGGTACCTATTCTTTTGAAAGATTGTTGCCTTTTACAGCTGTAACATAGTGGATGATGTGGTCTTCTTGATCGATAGTACTATCACATATCTTTAAGTAAGGGTGGAATTTTGAAGATCTTCGAAATGGCGTAGGGGCGCTTTCCGATGTATGGTTTCTCCAATGAATCGACCAATATCGCATTTTGGCAGCAACTTTGAAGCTCCTGTATTTTTTCAACCCTCTCTTGGTGTTCCTTCATTTGATCACGGAGTTCCTTATTCTCATTTTCCATCTCCTCCATTTTATTTAAGATGGTTGTGAGCTCGTCATTACCTACATGGATAATAATGTGAAGGTTACATGTGCGTGGAGTTTCTGGTTCACCGACGACTGTTGTAGTGTCTGAGTGTATTGTACCAATGATATCCGTTTGAACATGCTTATTAAGTATGTTTCTTAGAGAGTTTATCAACGATTCTTCCAATAGCCTTTTCACAGCTGGTGGTGCTTCTCTTGCTACGGATCTTAAGGCTCCCCTTTCGCGTTAGACAGTCACACTTTCGTGTGGGGGAGGTGAGGTATCTCCCTCATGTGTAGCGCTTGGTGTCATGTTTTCGCCATCCTACCTACCGGCTTCGTTGATGGAATCTGGAAGGTTGTTTGTGACGCCTGCAATTGGTTTTAATCTTGCGTCTCCCTTTCGTGTTGTCAGTTTTTGCAAGGCTAGGAAGAGGCAATAATCCTTTTCAAGGATCTAGATAAAACTAAAATTTTAGCTAAGGAAAAATCCCTATAAATGGCGCTAAATTTTTTTATCCAAAAGATATTGAAACCTTTTTGATTAAATCAACTGAAGAAGATGAAGAGGTAAATCCTAACTAAGTATAGTCAACTCTGGAATAAAATATGTAAGGGATGAACAAGGTGGCTAGTATTTCTTGATCTCATGAAACTGAATGGTTAAGCGAAAAATTTTACAACCTTGAACGTAGAAAGATATTACAATGGGCGCTCTTAGCCCCCAAAAAATCGCCCAATTACAAGGGTTTTCCCTCACTATATCATCCCTCCTAAACCCTAAAGGACATATCATAGAGAATATTCAAAAGTATATTCCTACTGCCTCCTGTTGGGCCTATACTACTACAAAAGTAATGCGTCCTTTAACTATTGTCGACCGTCGCCATTTTCAGTGTCCACAAGACATCATGTCCTCAAGATCTCGTATCTTGTCATATTCATTAGTAGTCGTAGTCGTCCAAATTTGGACCTATACAATTATTGCTTTTTATTAGTTTCATGAATGGTCGCTAAACTTTATGCATGTATCAGCAAAGTCATAGAATTATTTTATATCTCACAAAAATCATTAAACTTTACGTGTCTCGTTTGAATAAAGTCACACAAACATTTTATCTCGTTAAAGTCAACAAATTATGTGTTATTTATCCAAATGAAGAACAATGGATATGACAAGCTGGATCTCTTAAAAATAAAATTAAAAATAAGGTTCAAAAATACCTCTCGACTATCAAAAATAAGATAAGTATACCTTACGTTAAAAGTTGACCTAAAGGGATAATTTCTGTCTCCTCCACTAATGGACGAATTTCCAAACTTTTTTACTTCAAAAAAAAATATTTTTCTAATTTCTTAAAATTCACCTGGCATACCCCATCCCAACCCCTGCCCCCTCTTCTTCTTTTTTTGTCAGAAAAAGTTAAAAACTATCCTCAGACTAGACGAAATGAGACAATTATACGTCTCCCCAGCCCGTTATTTTAGTTTTATGTTTTAATTCCTTTTTTTCTTCTCTTTATTTGCTTTGTGTTTCTTCTTTCTTTCCTTGCAACCGTTGAATTGTCCCACATCGGAGGGATTTGAGGTCCTTGATCTCCTTATATGGCTTGGGCAATCCTCACCTCATAAGCTAGCTTTTGGGGTTAAGTTAGGCCCAAGGTCCATTCTTATCATGGTATTAGAGCCAGACCCATCCCAATTATTGTTACCGATGTTGGGCCCCCATTTATGTTGTCCACGCTCCAAAGGTGTGGGCGTGAGGGGATGTTGAGTTGTCCCACATCGAAGGGATTTGAGGTCCTTGGTCTCCTTATATGACTTGGACAATCCTCACCTCATAAGGTAGCTTTTGGGGTTGAGTTACGCCCAAGGTCCATTTTTATCATCAACCTCCATCGAAAAACCTCATCCAAACCTCCCAAAGAATTCCAAGCCAACACAAATTCCATTTTCATCTCCCTCTTTCAATTCTTTCTCCTTCTTCTTCCTCTCCGTTCAACCTCCATTGTGAGTGAATGCATGTGTATTTTTATTAACATGTATTATAGTTAAAATAGATTGATTCTCTTTGATATAATCTCTTAAACTCTAAGTGATTCTGTTTGATAAGTTAGTCCCTAATGAATTTAAGTTATGTGTACCATCATCTACTAATAGCATAGATCCCTCCAAGACTAATGAGGACGATTCTAGCTACAAGATGACACGTAAGACTAGGATAGCTTTACATGATAGACTTTTAACGTTTATGTAATTAAATAGTTTTTTTAAAATAAAAAAGAAGAAAAGAAAAGCAAAATTCTTGTGTCACTCACAAGTTGATCTTGCCTTGATTTTTGTGTTACAAAATTTGCTATTTTAATTTAACTTTTAAATAAAAAGGACGATTGTGAAGAGGCTCTGTCTATCAAGAAATAATGTTATAACTCTCACTAGTTATATGTCTAAAAAGAATTTAATATGAGTTATTTTCTTCCTATACATATAATCATAAACGTATGCAGTATATATCGGTTGATGCATCTATTCACCAAAAGAAAAGCAAATCAAGAGGAAAAAGGCCAATCAGTAGAAAAAGAAGTCGTCTAAAAAGAGCATGGTATATAAGTAAAATTCTACAAAAGATTCACTTGAATATGAAAGTTTCATGATGGTGTGCTATGTTTGTACATTTATGGGTGCGCGTAAGTATATTTTTATTAGCATGTGTTATATGTTACTTTGTTTTGAAAGTATTTTTGGTGTTTTTGGGAGGTTTTAGATGAGGTTCTTTGGTGGAGGTGGAAATGAGACGAAGAAGAAAGAGAAAGAAAATGAAGGGAAGGAAAAAAAACTAAAATAAGGGCATGGGAGGAGAATAATTGTCTCATTTCGTATAATTCAAGGACTATTTGTTTACCCTTTCTAGGAAAAAGAAAGGGAGGGGAAAGGGGGGGTTGGTGTGCCAGGTGGATATTTTTTTTAAAAGAAAGAAAGTGTTATAAACTAAAGCAAAAGACAAGAACAATAGAACAAGAACAATAGCAATAGAGAGAAGAGTAGAGAGAGTTCTTCTTATTGAGTTGAGAGGGGTCTCAAGGGATGATTTACAATGGTAGGGGGCACCTCTATTTATAGGGGAGAGGAAGATTTAGCTACCACTAATAGAACTCTAAAATCTCTCTAATTAGATACATTAAAGACATTCACCTTAAATAGAAGTGTAAGAATCTTCTATTTCATAACACTCCCCCTTGAATGTCTATTCAATGATGTGCCTCATAAAACCTTAAAACCAAAACCCAATGGGAAAAATTAAAGTAAGGAAAAAGAGTACACATGTTTGAATATGCGCCTATTGGTTGCCTCGTTAAAAACCTTGCAAGGAAAACCCAGTGGGACAAAACCTTGTAAGGGAAAAAGAGTGCAACGCGCATTAACTCCCCCTAATGAGTACATCAATTTAAGCCTTGAGCATTTGCATTCCAATCTTTGTGCATCATCTTCAAAATGATCTTTGGTAGACGTTTGACAAATCAACCATATTGACTTGAATAAATATTCCGCACCTGGAAATCATCATTCTTGATAGATATGAACATCTTCATATGATGTCGTGGAATAACACTTCAATATCTCCATAGATGCATTCTCAATGCCATCATGCTTATAGTTATGGCAAGATACATATGTACACAAATTGTACTAAGGATGTGGTACTTCAGGACCAAGGATTGCATATGCTTCAAGCAACTTAAATCTTTCAAGTTAAGTCATGTAAGTCACATAATAGACTTTAGCTGCATATCAAGCTTTCATTAGTGATACTAAACAAATAAGATATCGAAAACTGACTATACATACCTTTGACTTTTATCTTTCAAGCATTTGAACTATAGGTTCAAAACTACATGTCTTTCATATGGAATCAATTCTTCTTGAATTGTATCTCTTTCATTTAGTTGCTTTCTTTGAGTCAGCAAATGCGTATAGCATGCTTTGCAATATGTTGCAATTGCATTTCCCTTTTATGAACTACAGGTTCATATCATGATATTCGGGGATATACATATACAAATGAAAATTCATCCCATGTAACACTTTCTCAAATGTTTATCATGTCTCCCCTTCATGTTAGTAAAGCTAACATGTTTCCTCAACTTTGGGAAATCATCTTTGTGCATTATGTCAATATACACAGCACCTTAGTAATAAGATGAAATTATTTGGTTCCTGACCTTGAACCACTTGTGAGGGGAGAATATACTCTCGTATACAACTTATATCAAACTGATATATATAACTTAGTTCTCATAAGAAACAGTTTAGCTATTAAGTGGAAGCACTCAATAATTATCTTGCTAAACCAACTTTGATATAAACCAACTTATCAAGATGAACTGTCTTGAGTAGAGAATCTGGAAACTATGCTCGAAGTTAGATTACTGAGCGATTTACCTCGCAAGCACTACCAGGCTGCGGGTTAATAACAATGGCGCATGTAACCATATCATAGATGCATCATATGTGGTATACATGGCAGGTGAATGGGCCCATATTCACCTTTGATATTTCCAGAATCAAGGGGCTTCAACTCGAACTCTTTAGTTGGTCAGTTCATTACTGAGAACAAGAACTTCTAGTTCTTTGATATTCACCTATGTGAATTTGCACATCATACTTCAAATGAGATGGCTAACACGAATGTCAACTGAATAAATTATCAATATTGGTAAATTTCAAATTTACACCATGACATGTGCACTTATCAATAAACTTCGGGTTTATTATGACATGGGTTTTATACCAATAGATATCCACTTTATTGTGGCATTCTTTCGTTTGTGTAGTACAAACTGGAGAACAAAGCGGGTAGCTTTTCATATACAAATTACCCCGCTACAAGTTGTAGTAATAGGAGAATCAAAGCCTTCCTTTATTTATAGTCTCAATATCATCAATCGCCTTCGCGTGTACTTTTGGAAACTGGATAAGTTTCTTTGAGACTTACTACAGCACAATACTCAATTGTGTTTCTCCAACATAGTAATAATTGGCTCTTCGAGAGCTCTCAATTAATTTTGTACTACCACAGACTGAGGTTCGAGATCCTCACATTCTTGCATTCCGTATTTTCAAGAGTCTCAGGCTCAATAGATTCTTCGTGAATCTCGGAATTAATCAAATCATGAGCGTCCTCATGTGATTCTTTCATAGTGTCATTTAGATCGTTCTTTTTCCTCTTTCTAGGATTTCGATCTTTGGAACCTAATGGTCTGCCACGCTTCTGGCGTGCATTTGACTCATTGGATATGACACTAGATATTTGTCCAATAGGGACTTCAATACGGATCGGAACTTTTTCCCGCGTGAATGTGTGATTTCGTTATCCTCTTCAAGTCCGTAAATGCGTCAGGCATTTGATTTGCTATTCTTTGCAAATGGATAATCTTTTGTACCTCTTTCTTTCAAATAGAGGTATGTGGATCAAGATGAGATAATGATGCATTTTTCCACAAAATTTCCCGTTTGGTTTCACCAACTTCTCCCCCTAATTTTGGGAAAAGTGTCTCATCCAATTGACAGTCTGCAAATAGTGCAGTGAACAAATCTCCTGTCAATGTTTCGAGGTAGCGAATAATGGAGGACGCGTCAAACTCAACATATATTCCTAACCTCCTTTGCAAACCCATTTTGGTGCGGGATGGCGGTGCTACAGGCACATATACTGCGCATCCAAAGCTTCTTAAATGGGATATATTGGGTTCATGACCCAAAACCAATTGCAATGGGGAATATTTGTGTCAATTCGTCAGTCAGAGACGAACTAGCATTGCTGCATGCAACATGGCGTGACCCCAAAACGAAGTGGGCAGCCGACGAACTAGCATTGCTTCATGCAAAATGGCATGACCCCAAACCGAAGTGGGCAGCCGACAAACTAGTATTGTTGCATGCAAAATGGCGTGAACCCAAGTCGAAGCGGGCAGCCGACAAACTAGCATTGTTGCATTCAAAATGGCGTGAACCCAAACCGAAATGGGCAGCCTCGTTTTCATGAAGAATTCAAGATTATTCTCATCTATTGTCTCAATATGATATCCATTTTGAATGATATCTTTAAAACTCAACAAGTTCCTTTTAGACTTGGAGGAGAACACTTTGATTGATATCATTAAAACTCAACAAGTCCTTCTTAGACTTGGAGGAGAACATTGCATTCTCTATGATTAACGTCATGCCTTTGGGCAGAGTTACAATTGCTCTTCCGGAGCCTTCAATCAATTTACTACTTCCATAGATTGTAGTAATGTTTGCCTTACACAATTACTCTTCTTTTCTTTGAGTATTGTATGTGTAGTACATGAATCAACTAGGCAAATACTTTTACAATTGGACGTTGGTCCAAGTTCGCTTTGTGAGATATCCATATTTGCTATCCCATAGTTTAACATACAAAAGAAATACACGAACATAAGAATAAACAAGTTCAATTCTTTTGTGTCACATAATATTTTCAAAATCTGCTACTAACAGTTGGCTAACAAAATCAGATATGTTATCCATAATCAATTACTTTGCAGTTTGAAAATTTCAGCGTTTTTCATGAGACAATCGATTATTAAACACACACAATCGATTGTTGGAACATAGACAATCGATTGTTACACATAGACAATCGATTGTGGATGATTTTTGAAAAATTCCAGATTACACTGCCTAACGACAATCGATTGTTAGATATAGACAATCGATTGTGGGTGATTTTTGAAAAATTCCAGACCTCACTGTTTCAAGACAATCGATTGTTAGTCAACGACAATTGATTGTTGATCAATTGTTTTTCAACTTTAATGCGAAAATAGTTGATAATCGACTAGTTTTTCAGGCTAGTCGATTACCCCCACTGGAAAATAAAAGTTTTATTGATATTTGAGCATATTGAAGATATTCTAAAGAACTACTGCTAACATTGCATCATGAACTAGCTAATACGAGCTAATACTAATGACTATTAGATTATTCACTAACTAATACAAATAAGTAGAACAAAATCAAATAACTCCATCTTCTTTCATCATGGTCCCATCGCCGATTAGGTGGTCTATCTTTCCCTCGGGTTGCTCAAAGAAGTCTGCCACATCAAAGTGGGTGATGTCAAAGTTGTCGTCAGAGACAAAATTCGTTTCAGGGCGTTTACTCTTTCGAGATGCTTAATAAAGGTCAACCAAATTTTATGGTATACGGCAAGACTTAGACCAGTGCCCGTTTTCACCGCAACGATAATATATAGTTTATAAACTATTTGCTTTTGGATTCTTATCGTATCGTGCTTGTGGCAGAGTGACCAACTTCAGGTTGTCATCTTCTTTAAGCCTTTCCACAAGATGGGTGAATCCTTGATGTTGAGATATTCAATCTTCAAACTTTCATCAAGGTGATGGCGCAAGAAAATCAGGGCCTTCATACAGTTTCAAACCTTCCTTAAGGTAATGGCGCAAGAAAATCAAGGCCTTAGCATAGGTTCAAACCTTCATCAAGGTGATGGCGCAAGAGAATCAAGGCCTTAGTATAGTTTTGGGTGGATGCACTATTTCTGTTTTTAATGGCGTCTTCGAGACCCATAGCATCAAAGTGGATTTCATCATCCAACACCATAGTTCTTGCCCGAAATTTCGAGGGCAACGAACTTTCTTTTCATATGACACAATTACATCAAGAGCGTGTTCATACTTACGGGCTCTATTACAATTATCACATTCACTTCAGGGAATGGATCAAAATCATGTGCTTTACACAAGCTGCTACCACATTCTCTAAAGGGAATGGAGCAAATTCAATTGGACGGAATTCTTTGTCACGTCCACAATCATACATGAATTTAATCATGGCAGGACATAGAGATTTTACCACTTCGTGTGGTTATAATTTCTCACAAACTCCATTAGAGTTATAATCAAACTTTGTATATAAAATTTATAGAATTCCAAGAATTTGAAAAGAAAAAGTAAATTACTTACCTTTAAGGTATACCAAATATATTTTCGATATTTTCTTCCTTTCTTCCTTTCCTTTCTTTCTTTCCTTTCTTTCTTTCCTTTTTCTTTTCAACTTTTCGTTTCTTTCTGCCTCCTCCTTTTTTTTTCTTTTTCTTTCTTCATTCTTTCTTTGAAGAAAAACCCTACACAAGTAAAAGTTAAGACAATCGAAAATTAAATTAGGAAGAGGGAAATACCTTGGATTTTCGAGAATGATACTTGAGACGGTAGAATCTCGTGCTGATAACGTGTTATAAACTAAAGCAAAAGACAAGAACAATAGAACAAGAACAATAGCAATAGAGAGAAGAGTAGAGAGAGTTCTTCTTATTGAGTTGAGAGGGGTCTCAAGGGATGATTTACAATGGTAGGGGGCACCTCTATTTATAGGGGAGAGGAAGATTTAGCTACCACTAATAGAACTCTAAAATCTCTCTAATTAGATACATTAAAGACATTCACCTTAAATAGAAGTGTAAGAATCTTCTATTTCATAACAGAAAGTTATTTTTTAGAACAAAAGTTCGAAATTGTGTCCGTCAATGAAAGAGGGTAAAAATGACCCATTTAGATCACGGCGGGGCACAAGTGATGCCAATTTTAAGGTAGGATATTTGTCCTATTTCTAATAGTCGGGAAACATTTTTGACTGCGAGGCAACATGACGCCATTTAGGTGTGAACATTTTTCGAAAATAAAAAACAAAAAATTGTAAATGATAAAGTTTAATAACTTTAATGAGACAAAAATAGTTGTAAATTATTGATCCATTAGGTAAATTGAATGACTTTAATGAGACAGAAAATAGTATTGTAACCATGTGTAAACACTAAGGAAAAAACACAATATTTGTCACAAACATCTACATATGCTAGATTTGTGTAAGCATAAGTTGATCATTTTACATGATAGAAATTAGACATGGCGATTCCTTAGGAAATTTAAAGCTGTGTTATTTTACACATAAAACAATCAAAATCTTGAAACTAAATGTCATGTTTAATTTCAAACAAAAGTAATTGGATGGGTTAAAATCTAACCACAGTGGACGACCAAGCTAGGACCTCGCCCAAGTGGCTAAATGGCAAGGAGTACCACGATCAACCTCAGTTCGATCATCGACATCGTATGTCAAGTAAAAACGCTACTTGAATAACTATGAAAAGACCATCACGTGAAAAACACGTTGGTCAAAGAACACAGTAAAGATTTGAAAACTATATACAGAAGGGGGATTCTCGAAAAAAAGGGGAGGAACTTTTCTACTCAACTCTTTCCCTTGCAATTTCCTATTCTGAAAGATGTAAGCTGAGATTTCTTTCTTCCTATCAAAGATAGGATTGCAAAATTAAGAAATCTAGAATGTTCCTTCTATTTTTATTCATTATCTTGCTATCTATTTTTAGATCTTAAGTTGATTATGTTTGGCTAAGATTTTTCTCTTCTCATCATTCTTGGTTTAGATAAAGGATTTAACACTTTTTGGTCAAATAATTTGGCGCTGTCTATTGAAATTTCTTAGCCAAACTTCCTAGTCTCCTTCAGGTCTGAAACCGGTGAAACATAATCACCCACTAGAAAGAATGGTAAGTAAACCTCACGTGCTAATCTAGATCTTGATTCAACATGAAAGCAGAAGTTACAATCAATATCCAAGCAAAGCTCACAAGAGGAGACGACACCTGATGCGTGATCCTATAGAAAATTGCACACACCTTGCATTAATCTGACATTCTCCCCTCCCAAACACGAGACGACCTAATCGCGAGATAAGGCAAACCCAACCCACGCGAAACCAGGGCATCCAAAGAGGGGGGGAGGGGGCAGAGAGAAAAGATAGCTGAATACGGCTACCGAATCTATCAACCACCATTCCATCAACCATTTAAGCACCAGACAGAACAAATAACGGTATAAGGCTACCCTCGTTCATCGACTCATCGGATCGAGGTAAGAAAAATCTCATCTTGGTACACCTTTTATTATTTGCCTAAACAGGAGCACAAGTGCGGCATGGGCAAGCGAGCAAAGAAGCATTCCAACTGTAGTGTGGAAAAACTATTACAAAATAACTTGAATATTTCCCATCTCATACATTTCAACTTCTAGAAAATGACGTCTCCTAAGTAATACTTATTCTCCTAATCCAGGTGTTGTCCCGATTGGGTTTTCTCGAGGAAGTTTTAAACGAGGCATGAGGGAGACGTCACCAAGTTCAAAAGATATTTCATCGCCCTACCTATCAGCGAGCTCTCTAGGCCAAATGATGAAGGGTTTAAATAGGGAAATTCCAATATATACATAAAACTAACATTAGCAAGATAGAAACGTTCTATACTCTCCGGCATTATGCTCTCCAATAAAGACAAAATTAAGCAAATTGAAAGTCACCTAGGAAATACACAAGTTAAGAAAAATTGGGACACCCCCGGAGGACGTCCAAAACACTCCAAAAACAATTGGGACTCACGATGGGTTAACGTTTCAACGACAGCTCGAAATAACACCACTACGGCTGAGGGCCATCACCAAAATAGAAGAGTTTGACCTCACTCGAATTGCAACAAATTAACATTTTGGCCAGCTTGAATAACACCCATACAGCCAGGGGCCATCGCCAAAATAGAAGAGCTTGACCTCGCTAGAATTGCAATGGGTTAACATTTCTACCAGCTCGAAATAACACCCATACGTCCAAGGGCCATCGCCAAAATAGAATAATTTGACCTTGCTCGAATTGCAACGGGTTATCATTTCAACCAGCTCGAAATAACACCTCTACAACCAAGGGCCATCACTAAAATAGAAGTGTAAACCCTTGCTCGAATTGTAACAGGTTAACATTTTGACAAGCTCAAAATCACACTCCTACGGCCAAGGGCCATCGCCAAAATAGAAGAGTTCGACCTTGCTCGAATCGCAATGGGTAAACATTTTGACCAGCTCAATTTAACATCTTTACGGCCAAGGGCCATTTCCAAAATAGAAGAGGTCGACCTCGCTCGAATTGTAAGGGGTTAACATTTCAACCAGCTGGAAATAACACCCTTACGGCCAAGGTCTATCACCAAAATAGAAGAGTTTGACCTCGCTCGAATTGCAATGGGTTAATATTTCAACCAGCTCAAAATAACACCCCTACGACCAAGGTCCGTCACCAAAATAGAAGAATTTTATCTCGCTCGAATTGCGATGGGTTAACATTTCGAACAACTCGATATAACACCCCTACAACCAAAGGTCATCGCCAAAATAGAAGAGTTCGACCTTACTCGACTTGCAATGAGTTAATACTTCGACCAGCTCGAAATAACACTCCTACGACCAAGGGCCATTGCCAAAATAGATGAGTTCGACCTTGCTTGAATTGCAATGGGTTAACATTTCGACCAGCTCAAAACAACACTCCTATGGCCAAGGGCCATCGTCAAAATAGAAGACTTCGACCTCACTCAAATTGCAATAGTTTAACATTTCGACTAGCTCGAAATAATACTCCTACGGCCAAGGGCCATCACCAAAATAGAAGAGTTCAACCTCACTCGAATTGCAAGGGGTTAACATTTTGACCAGCTCGAAATAACACCCCTACCGCCAAGCGCCAACACTAAAATAGAAGAGTTCGACCTCGCTCGAATTGTAAGGGGTTAATATTTTTTACCAGCTCGAAATAACGCCCCTATAGCCAAGGGCCATCGCCAAAATAGAAGAGTTCGACCTCGCTCATATTGAAATGGGTTAATATTTCGACCAGCTCGAAATAACACCCCTACGGCCAAAGGCTATCGTCAAAATAGAAGAGTTCGACCTCGCTCGAATTGAAGTGGGTTAACATTTCGACCAGCTCGAAATAACACCCCTACTACCAAGGACCATCACTAAAATAAAAGAGTTCGACCTTACTCAAATTGCAACGGGTTAACAGTTCTACCAGCTCAAAATAACACCCATACGGTTAAGGGCCATTGCTAAAATAGAAGAGTTCGACCTCGCTCGAATTGCAATGGGTTAATATTTTGACCAGCTTGAAGTAACACCCATGTAGCGAAAGGCCATCACCAAAATAAAAGAGTTCGACCTCGCTCGAATTGCAATGGGTTAACATTTTGATGCTAGCTCAAAACAACTTCACTATGATAAAGGGTTATTGCAAATGGAAAAGTTCAAAATTATTCGAGCCTAATAATGCCTATGCAACTATCGACCGTCATCATGCTTTTTCCCTTCTGCTTATTAAAAAATTTATGTCGCTGCAAACTCCAAGTTCGACCTAGATTGGATGTGTAAAAAAAGAGGGCAACGTTTCCTGAATCAGTGACAGTTTGATCCCACACGAACGACTCAAGTCAAGACTAATTTCATCCAGAACAATGAAATTATATAATCTCATTTGAGTCAAAGACGAATCTGCTTAAAGAAATAAGTCACCAATCAATTCCATCCCAAATAGATGAATTGAATGAGACTCAATTTGGACTCACGATGAAGTCCTACTCATTCTGGTTAAAGTTGGTTTCTTGAGAAATCAGTAATCCACCATACGAAGATCCGATAATTTATGCTAAAGTTATGAAAAGCAAAAGGGGGAGAGATAAAAAGGATTTACAACGAAGGTCCGACTATAAATAAGGCGCTTTTAGTTATTTAGTTATTTTTTTAGTGTCAAGTTTTGTGTTATTTTTACTTTACCGAGTAGGGGAAGTCTTAGTACCCAAAGTTGAAGCTGAGGAGCATGTTTGAGCTTAAGTGTAGAGTCTCCCCGACTCTAAGGTTTGAGGACCATGTTCGAGCTAGTCCCAAGAGGGTCTTAGGGAGTATTTCTCACCATTGTTTTAATATGCTTCTCTGTGATCTTGCATCAAGGACTATGCATAATATAATTGTGGGATGGGGAAACTATTTTCTGAAGTGTAATTGTATAAAACTAATTTCTTTTAAACTCATGTAGACAGAGTCTAGTTTAAATTTAACAAAACAAAAATTGAAAAAGAAATTTAGACGATGAATAATTTGGCAATTTTCTTGAATGATTAAAGTCCGATTAAAAAAACTAAAAAGATTCTTTTTTTAAGAATAATTAAGCTATATTTCTTGATTTTCTTTGGCACCGATTCTTTTTCAAGGATGTAGCTCAAACCGGGTACATTATTTTTTTAGGAGTAGTTTAGGAAGAAACTGAGTCGCTCTGAGATACTCATTGGCATAGTTGATACTGTCACATTAGGCTATGACATACATTCTGTTGATGCTGTCACATTAGGCTATGACATACATTTATCTTTCCGTGTATTTGGTTTGAATTGTAGTGTCTAAGTGAAGTAAATAGCCTATTTTGTGACGCTTTCTCTTAGTTGTTTGACTTGTATGCCACATAGTGCAATATTTCTTAAATTCCTCAATAATGTGTGTTTGCTTAACTTAAGAGTTGAACAGAACCATCTTTTGATTGAGTCATGTGCAACGTGTAAGTGAGGATTTGTGGTTTTCTGTGTTGTCTTGTGTAGTCTAGAACTTGCCTCGTGTGTTAATTGATTGTAAGTTGTACTAATCTAGTAGCTGACGTAAAAATTTTCTTACTTGGTCATAGATGTGCTTGTCACATAAAAATAAAATTTTCTATTGCTAGCTCCTCGAGTCTATAGACCTTTTCTTTGGCACCCACATAACAAGATATACCCCTACTTTGTTCTTAATTTGACATTAATTGAACCTTTGTTCTTAATTTGATATTAATTGAACCTTTACCTCCTAAGGCACTTAGTCGCTAAAAGAAGTAAGGTGAGATATTAGGGAATAGTTTTTGAGAAAAACCATAAAGGCTCATTGGTGCACGAAAAATTGAAATCAAAAGTCACTGCCCGATGAACTTTAATGTATGAAGTGTATGAAGAAAAAGAAAAAAGAAGAAAAAGGGAAAGAAAAGAAAAATTGGAAGAAAAGAAAAATTGTTAGTGAAAGCATGTACAAAAATACACACCTCCAATTCATAATGAATTGTGCTAGTTGAAGTGCAGAAATGCTTAATTTAAGTAAGGGCTATATTGCATACGGGTTGTGGCAAGTGAATTGATTGAGAAGCATATGTGTTTGAATTGTGAATATAGTGTATTAAAGTGCTTAGGAGGGTTAGTCACTATTTCTAAATATATCATACTCGTCCCTTGGCCTACATTATAAACTTAAATTCCTAATTGATCCTAGACTTGGCTAGCTTAAATTAGTAGAGATATACACTACGGGCACGTTTATGGTATGACCACAGGATGCATATGAATTCTTTGTGAGAGTGAGCGAATTTTATTCGATTGTGTGATATCTTTAATCTATATTCAAAAGCATATTTGAATGTGCGGACTAATCTATATTCACTTTTTTGTTTGTTGTGAGGACACATGATCACATTTAATGATAATGGTGTAAAATTTCTTATTGGGTGATTGCGTGAGTTGAGGGTGCTTAGTGGTTATAAGTTGGCTTTTGAGATTGTGTATGAAAAATAGGTTATTGGAATTGATTGATTTGAAAGATTATACTTGGGCTTGCTTAAATGGGAAGAATGTGAAATTTTGTTGTTCATGCTTGTGTGCCGATATTGATCATAGTCAGGGGTATAGTGTGTGGTTAAAAGTTAAAGTGCTCCTCTATAATTGAGACGCGTAAGTAGTTAGGGGTTTATTTGATATTCCCCTTGCTCAAATAATTGGGGGTATATTTGTTAGTCTTATTGCTCGAGGACGAGCAAGAGTCTAAGTGTGGGGTGTTGATATTTAGCTTAAAGTATATGTACTTCTATGTATATCGCCTCATATTTTACTCTTGTTTCGTGCATTTAGAATGTGAAATATATTGATTTGAGGTATTTTTATGTGTAGGAATGATCTGTGAGCAATCGGGGGCGATATGTGTGAAATTAGAGCCAAAACGGACGAAAATAGGGAAGTTGAGCAGTGCAGTGCCACAAGTAGCGCCCAACCCTGCTTGTGGAGCCAAAACTAGTAGCAAAACTTTGATAGCGCCGTGGAGGGCGCCAGTGATGTGAAGTTTCTCCAATTTAAACCAGGAAACGGTTATTTCGACCCTAGAACTACCCAACACTTATAAAAGCAAGACTAAACTTATTTGTGAATGGGGGCGCCACTTTTGAGAGGGAATACATACAAGAAACATCCGAGAGCAAGAACATCTCAGATTTACTCATCTTTTATTAGTATTTTCAATTATCGAAACTTATGAATTGTTTGCTAATATCATGTGTTGGCTAAAAATACATTATTTTGGGGTTGTGATTAGCCATGAATACTATTGTTTAACATTGACTGAAATTTGATTACAATTCACTAATATATGGTCGTTTATTCAATTTTTTGATTAATTTCTTAATTGTTTGGCCAACAGTTAGGTTCTATTTACTATCTATGCTATGCTTGGGAAAGCCATGGTTAGATTAGAAAACAATTGAAGAGTGCATGATCTTAACCCTTGGGGGACGGATTTGTGGTTAGGATAGGAATATACCTAGTCACCGTGCTTAATTAAATATTGTAAATCTTAATGCATTCTTAATAGATTGATTTCCTAGGAATATAAGTGTTAATATATTTTAATAGTACTTCGGAAGAAGGTTATGAGAGCAATTATCGATTAATTAGCAAACATGAGTAAATTTTATGAGAGGGAGAGTTAACTAGAACTCAATAGGATTGGTGAATCGATCACAACCCTAGAATATTTGTCTCTATTGAATACATAAAAATTATTTTACTGCTTGATAATTTAGTTATAAATTAGAATTATAGTTTAGTATAATCACATTCTTTAACTTGATTTTGGCTTGACTGAATAATAATCTTTGTGATTTTAGTAGGTAGTTGATACAAGTCTCGGTGAGTTCGATACTTGACTAATCATCTTATTACTTGTACGATCATGTATACTTGCGTGTGCATTAGGGAATCATAACAATACTGAATTTGACTTCTTGCACAGATCATTATAGATACCGGTTCTAAATAAAAAGAAAACTCCAACATTTTCAAGAAAAAAAGTCGTCGTCGTCATAATCAGAAGAAGAACAAAAAGAAGAAAAAGAGGAAGATAAAGATCGAATAGAAACATGATCATGATGATTGTTTGCCTTATAAAAAGAAAAATTATTTGTCTTAAACAATCAAAAAAAGATTAGTAGAAGATTTATTTGTCTTAAGAAGAAGAATTAGCACTCTGTTGATTGTATCCATCACATGATCATAATAATAATCCCAAGAAAATCTATAGTAGTCTTTGAATGTTGTGTAATCACTTAATATATAAACTGAAAAAGGTAGTTCAAAAATGATATTAAAATAATAGACCACTTTACACTCCAACTCAAGTAATGGGAAATAAGGAATGCATTCTAAGTACAAATATTTCTTCATCTGTAAGGGTTTGAGAGCCGAGCTCACACTATCATCTGGAATTGTAACAATTAAAACCCTACAACCCTAGGGTGATGTGCAAAAATAGCCATAACAACAATTGCTTTTATTTCAAAGTTAGTGTTTTTAATGTATTTAGTCATTAGCCACTGCTTTAATAAAATTATACCTGATTAGACGAAAATACCCTTTTACTACAACTTATACCTAAGCTTTTATTATCACAGAACCATAAGCAGCAACAGAAACGGCGATAACACTGTGATTGTAAATTGAGGAAGATTCTCTTTCTATTTCAAAAAATCAATATTCTCATCCAAAAAATCGACATAGATTTACAGTAAGTTATACTTTCATGTATTTTTATCGATTTTTAATTCGATATAGTTATACTATTTCTGATTTGTATTGATTTGATTATATAGTACGTAAGAATTTTTTTTTTTTTTGAATCCTAGATTGATAAAGTTAAGGACATCGCCTCCTATATAATTCTATAAAAATTAAGCACATAATACTAAGGACATAGTGTATTCATTTTGGAAATTGGATAGAAAAAGCAAAGGACACAATGTCCTTAACTTTATTGCTAGTGTCCTCATTTTGCAAATTGAATTGAAAAACTTAAGGACATAATATCTTTCACTTTGTTGATGTTCTTCTGTATACTAAGTCCTGAAGTTTGACTTGCAGGTTCAAAAGTTAAGGACAGGAAGTCCTTAATTTTGAATTGCATATTGAAAAGTTAAGGACACGAGTCCTTAGCGTTTTGACTTGCAAGTTCAAAAGTTAAAGACAGGAAGTCCTTAAGTTTAAAATACAGGTTCAAAAGTTAAGGAAATGAAGTCCTTAAGTTTCAATTTCAGGTTCAAAAGTTAAGGAGAGACAGTCCTTAACTTTTAATTCCAAATTTAAATGTTAAGGACAGGCAGTCCTTAAGTTTCAATTTCAGGTTCAAAATTTAAGGACAGGAAGTCCTTAACTTTTAATTCCACATTCAAAAGTTAAGGACATGCAGTCCTTAACTTTTAATTCCAAGTTTAAATGTTAAGGACACGCAGTCCATAAGTTTCAATTTCAGGTTCAAAAGTTAAGGACAGACAGTCCTTAACTTTTAATTCCAAGTTCAAATGTTAAAGACATGCAGTCTTTAAGTTTTAATTTTAGGTTCAAAAGTTAAGGACATGCAGTCCTTAACTTTTAATTCCAAGTTCAAATGTTAAGGACACTTAGTCCTTAACTTGGTCTTGCACTTACAGTACACTTGTTCTTAATTATACAAGGATTGCTTTATAAAATATGTCCCTAGTTTCCCATTCTCTTGACTTGCAGGATGGAAACAATATGCATTATAGTTACTTTTAATGGTATATGGACTGAAGAGTTTGAATATCTTGACATCAAACAAAGATTTTTCTAGTTCCTAAGTCAATTCAGATTGGAGATTTCATTAAACAGATCATTAAGGTTATTGAATTGGATAGATACAAGTTTGAAGCAGTGATATGGTTTGATATCAACCTTGAAACAAGTAAAATAATGCTTGTATCCAAAGATTTAGATCTTCACATATGCATCAAGTTGCTAAAAACTCATTCACTCTTCAAGGGCTGTCGTTTTATTGTTGATATTTCGGAAAGAGTTTTTGCATAAAAAGCGATGAACATGTCAACACAGAAACTCAATGTGACAACGAAACAAAATTCAACAGATAATGGAAATAGATATGGTTGAAGCTCAAGCAATAACTGAAGAGGTGCTTGAAACACATGTCAACAGAGAAACTCAACATGACAGTCAAGACAAATGCCAACAAATAATGAAAATAGATATGGTTGAAGCTCAACTATTAACGGAAGAGGTGCTTCAAACATTTGATTCTATTCAAGTAGAAGGACAAAGCATTATAGAGATTGACGAACGATCTTTGGGTATTCAAGTCTTAGAGAGTGCACCAGTAATCGAAGAAGTTGCTGAAAAAACCTATACTCAACTAACTTGACGAAGATAAAATTTGAAACAAAAAGAATCCCAACTACGATATAAAGAGAAAATACTTCGCTAGACGAAATAAAAGTTGGATTAGTATTTGAAAAGGAGAAGAGTATAATTAACTGTTTTTCCAATATAGCAATCAAAGGAAATTTTGAATTCAAGGTTGTTAGATCAAGCTCAACAAGATATTCGTTGAAATGCAATGATGATATGTTGTTGGTGTATGCATGCTTTTAGAATTAAAGATTCAACACTGTTCAAGATAGTAAAGATTGAGAAAAAACATGAGTGCTCTATTAACACTATGAAAGCAGATCAAAGGCATGCTACTTCAAAGTTGATTAGTGGTTACATTATCGACAATATTCGGGACCCAAGGTTTGAAGTTACACCAATTTTTGTCATGGAAGAGATGCAAAAATTTCATGGACTAGACATTAGATATCACAAGGCGTGGCGTGCTATTCAACATGCTTTTGCTTTAATAAGAGGAACTCCCGAAGAGAATTATGAATTTTTGTCTTCATACTTGTATATGTTGACAAGTAAAAACCCGGGAACTTATAATAACATAAAGATAGACGACAACAACATGTAAACAATCAAAAAACGTTTATTAGTACGTTTCATAAAATTTAGGGCATGATGTCTTTAACGTTGTTAGCTTTTGAGTTGTAACCAGAAGTTCAGGACTGGCTGTCCTTAACTTTTGAACTTGTAATTCACCGTTCAAGACTGCTGGTCCTTAAGTTTTTAACTTTGAAATCAAAGTTAAGGACAGCATGTCCTTAACTTTATAACTTGAAACTCTAAGTTAAGGACTGACTGTCCTTAAATTTTAACCTAGTAATCTGAAGTTCAGGACTACCTGTCCTTAACTTCTGTTAACCTTGTTTTATATTGTATTTTCAGGTTTCTTTATATGTTTTATGCATATGTATCATCAATAGATGGTTGGAATCATTGTAGACCAGTGATTGCTGTTGATGCAACTTTTTTGAAGTCAAAATTTTGTGGTGTTTTAATAATTTCAGTTTCAAAGGATGCAAATAACCAAATTTTCCCACTAGCCTTTAGAATAGTAGAATCTGAAAATAACAATTCCTATTAGTGGTGATTTAGTCAGCTTCGCAATGCAATTGGGAGCCGTGAGAATTAAATTTTCTTATCAGACAGGCATCAAGCTATTGCAAAGGTATATCCTGAAAGCCATCATGGAATTTGCATCTATCATTTGGAGCATAACCTAAAGCGAAGGAAGGTGAAAAGTGAAGTCATAAAACTTTTTCAAAGTGCCGCAAGAGTATACAGGCGCAAAGAATTTGACCTATACATGTCATATATAACAAAAGTAGATAAAAATACTTATGACTACTTGATGTAAGAACCACCGAAGATGGGCACGTTCTTTTAGTCCACGACGAATCTATGACATGCTCACAACAAACATAGTTGAATCAATGAATTCTGTTCCATTAGAAGCAAGGGAGCTGCCTATATTAAGAATGATGGATTTCATTCAAGTGAAGCTACAACATTGGTTTTATGAAAGAAGAAATAAAGCAGAAGGAACATTTATGATGTTTCTTGTTGGGTAGAGGAGGAATTGAAGAAAATAATAGATTTAGCATTTACTTTGAATATAAGTATTATTTTTTATGTTTATCTAATGATTTTAATATTATTTAACATAGTGTATTGACTTATAATTTTTAAACATTGAAGGTCTTCTTGTTGATTCATGGCATTCTAGATTTGATGAATAAGGAATAACTTTCTTGGTGGACTTAAAAGAAAGAACATGTGATTATTTTCAATTTCAATTTGATGAATTGCCATGCATACATGCAGTTGCAGCTATCGAGAAGAGAAACATCAAGAAGTCCAACTTTTGTTTGCATTGGTACTTAAAGGAATCTTGGCTGAAAACATATGAAAGACAAATACATCATGTAGGACATACTGATTCTTGGAGTGTACCAGAGAGTATTAAGTCACAAATTGTTAAACTTCCAAATTTCAAAGTGCCACTAGGTAGAAGGCAAAAGAAAAGGCATATTCCTGCTACCGAGTCATCAAACATAACATTCAAATGTAGTCGTTGCAGAAGAATTGGTCATAATAGAATATATTGTGTATATTCTCTAGCTCTCCATCCATTTTCAAGAAAGCATAGAGAAGAATAGATATATCAACTTATGTTTATCGACTCTTTTAGTTTTTGATATAAATTGGATTCATTTAGATTATTTTTATTGGAGCATATGTTTGAATTGAAAAAGTTTCTTTCTTCTTACCTTGTTTTTGTTTCTTTTGAGTTAAAATATTAAAAGTTAAGGACAAGAGTCCGTAAGTTCGACTTGCAATTTTAAAACTTAAGGATAGTTTGTCTTTAATTTTGATTTCAATGATTAAAAGTTAAGGACTTCCTGTCCTTAACTTATAGTTTCAAGTTTAAAACTTAAGGACTGTATGTCCTTAACTTTGAGTTTTAAGTTCAAAAGTTAAGGACAACAATCCTTAAATTTGACTTGTTGGTTAAAAGTTATGGACAGGAAGTCCTTAACTTATAGTTCAAAGTTGAAAACTTAAGGACTCTTGTCCTTAACTTTAATTTCAAATATTAAAAGTTAATGACATGAAGTGCTTAACTTATAGTTTCAAGTTTAAAAATTAAGGACTGTCTATCCTTAACCTTGAGTTTTAAGCTCAAAAGTTAAGGACAACAGTCCTTAAGTTTGACTTGCTGGTTAAAACGTTAAGAACAGGCAGTCCTTAACTTTGAGTCAAATTTCAATGGTTAAGGACAGAAGTCCTTAAGTTTGAAATACGGGTTCAAAAGTTAAGTATAGCAAGTAGTTAAGTTTGAATTATACGTTCAAAAGTGCAGGAAAGGAAGTCCTTAAATTTGTGTTTCAAGTTCAAAAGTTAAGGACATTTGATCCTTAACTTTGAATTTGAAGTTCACTTACACTTAGTCATGAACGAATACTAACAAACTCAATGGACAAATAAACACTTGAGATAATCAAAGAAATTAATAACATGATGCCTTGATATAAATTTTAAAATTGTAATTTGGCATAGTTGTGACAAAAAATTACGCTATGCCAACAAAATATAAGTGCCTTTTTAGGAATATACAGAATATTTAAAAAAAATTCTAAACTTGCAGAATTCACATGTATCCTTTACAACAATTTTATACAAAAGATCATCCACAACTAACTTTCCTAAAAACTAAATTACAATTCCTTTGGACAGCAGGTTCTATTTTCACTCTCATAATTATCGCCAATATTTTCTGGTGAAGTATCATAACCATAGTTTCTTTTCCATTCACCATGTGCCCAAATATTTGCAGCGGGTTCTTTTCTAAAGTCTTTTATGTCTTCAAGTTTGAATTGCTCCACATACTTTCAACTCATCATCAACTCAACATATTTGATCAGGAATGCACCACAATCAGTCATAAGAGAAATTAAAGATATGTAGTGAATTAAACAATAAATGTAAAGTACATATAAATAATATAACAAATAACAACACGTACGATCCAATTTGGCATGGTGATCTTTGCCATTGAATATCAAATTTGTTGAAGACATTTCCGAAAGACTTGTGATGTTTGTCAAACTGTGAGAACTTTAGCAAGTGGGGGATCATGCGTGCATACATTTCCATGTGATTCAGTCCTGCCTCATATGGCTCCCTGTATATGGAATCGTATATAGCAATCTTTTTCTGATTCAAGTCCAATACCCCCAAAATAAAGTGTGTCACAGCATTATCTTCTTCAGAAGGAAGCCGACATGGAAAAATGATTTTGTCAACTTCTGTCCAAGCAATTCCATATCTACGGTTGTCCCCCTCCCCCCACATGTGGTGTCAGAAACAACTGATTATCACCAACACTATCAGTAGTATCATCACTGAAATCATTATACACAAGCACCATGTAGATATAAAAAAGAATATCAGTAGTTGTGCAACGAAAAAGATGATCGCGAAGGTGGTAGCATTCCTTCTTTCTCAGATAATATAGAGCAATGTCAATATGCTTCATAAAAGGCAAAAAATAAAATAAATCCATCAGTCATAAAATAATTAAAAATGATAAATTAAGAATAAAAAATAAAACCCTTGTGAATTATCTAACCTTATCATCAAGTACAAAACTACTATCTGAAAACTCAAGGAAGAACATTTTGCTACTGATTTTTTGATGATATAATTTGTAGGGATTTTTTCTCACACCATTATCATCAGCATACATCATCTTGTCCCTAGAAAATTTTGAAAATATCAAAGTTAGAATTTAATCTTGAACATAGCCTTTCATGTTGAAAAATTAAGGACAGGTAGTCCTTAAATTTGAATTAGAAGTTCAAAAGCTAAAGACATCGTGTGCGTGTGTGTGTGTATATATATTAGTTTGCTGCGACTCGTCAAATAAAGAAACAAAATTTCAATATGAATATAATATTTAGGACACAATCAATACTTGTCTTCTGCACACTACTTTCGTGTGTTTTTTCAAGATGCAATTCAGCTAAGATATTACTTGCATCATTTACTTTTTCTTCCAATTGCACATTTTCTTCATCTTGCAATTGTTCACCCTGTGCTTCAGTTGCTTGTTCACAAGATTCTGCAAAAATATTTACAATAGCTAACACAATTAGTACTTATTAATAATCTTTGATTAAAGCAAACATATATAAAATAAAATAAAACACTGTCTAACCATTTGCAATAGTCAAGATCATCTCAATTATATCATTATCTTCACTAGCATTTTCTTCGGTTCCAATATTGTCGTTAAGAGAGGGAGGTCTAGAGAAATCACATGCCGCATCTATGCTATTGGAACCAATCTCACTTCTGCTTGTTCTCTCAGTATTTTCTACGTCTTGAGATTGTATTCCACTTTTCTCTTGATACTTCACTCCATCTTCTTCCCTTACAGCTTCAAAAGATTTTGTAACATTTGTAATTAATACCTATTCTAATAATTCACTAAAACTAACATATAATATATAATGAAAATTTTATCTAACCTTGATTGGCACAAATTTGAACTCCAAATTTTTCGTTGTATGACAGAGGTATAGAAAGATCATATGTTCCTTCTAAGCATTTGCATACAATCTCGCTGACACTTGTTCCCAATGGACTTGCTAAATCCTCCTGATATTGCAATCCACATTTACAAATTTTTTTCTGTTTCTCCTTTCTCTTTTGGATTTTCCTAGTCTTGACATTCTCCTACATCTTCAACTTCCACTCCATCAATAGATTCTACAAATACTTATAGTCATAAAAAAGTTTATATGTATTTCTATATTGAATATAAATTTCAATAAGCAAAATTCAAAATCTATATCTAACTTTTCCCAATATCAGTAACGTTCTCAGTTTAATCATCTAGATGTGTCTCTAAAATCGCTTTCATACTGAACTTCTACCGCACATCCATATCATCACGTTCATCACCGCCTACATCTTTGTTGATTGTAACAGTAGGCTATGTTTCTTCTTTAACTCCATCTTTTCTAATTGGAACACTAGATTCTCTCTCTGTGTTCCCATCATCAGCTTTCCCGTAAATCTTTAACAAAGTATCAAGCTTTGATCCTAGAGTTTTCTTTAAATCCTGAGAAAGAAACTAAGTTAGAAAATTAAGGATAACTTCAAAATTTAAGGACAGGCAATCCTTAAGTTTGAATTACAGGTTGAAAAGTTGAGGACATGAGTCCTTAAGTTTTACTTGAAGGTTCAAAAGTTAAGGACATGTAGTCCTTAAGTTTGAATTCTAAGTTTAAAAGTTAAGGACAGGCAGCCCTTAAGTTACAATTACAAGTTAAAAAGTTAGATACACAATCCTTAACTTTGAATTCCAAATTCAAAAGTTAAGGATAGGTAGTTCTTAACTTATAGTTTTAATTTCAAAACTTCAGGACATAAAGTCCGTAAGTTTAAATTACATGTTGAGAAGTTAAGGGCATGAGTCCTTAAGTTTGACTTGAAGGTTCAAAAGTTAAGGATAGACAGTCCATAAGTTTGAATTCCAAGTTCAAAAGTTAAGGACATGTAGTCCTTAAGTTTCAATTACAAGTTAAAAAGTTAAGGACATGCAGTCCTTAAGTTTGAATTCCAAGTTCAAAAGTTAAGGACAGACAATCCTTAAGTTTCAATTACAGGTTAAAAATTTAAGGACATGTAGTCCTTAAGTTTGAATTCCAAGTTCAAAAGTTAAGGACAGGAAGTCCTTAAGTTTCAATTATAGGTTAAAAAGTTAAGGACAGGCAGTCCTTAACTTTGAATTCCAAGTTCAAAAGTTAAGGACAGGAAGTCCTTATGTTTCAATTACAGGTTAAAAAGTTAAGGACAGGCAGTCCTTAACTTTAAATTCCAAGTTCAAAAGTTAAGGACACGCAGCTTGTAAGTTTCAATTATAGGTTAAAAAGTTAAGGACAAGCAGCCCTTAACTTTGAATTCCAAGTTCAAAAGTTAAGGACAGGAAGTCCTTAGGTTTCAATTACAAGTTAAAAAGTTAAGGACAGATAGTCATTAACTTTGAATCCTAAGTTCAAAAGTTAAGGACAGGCAGTCCTTAAGTTTCAATTACAGGTTAAAAAGTTAAGGACATGCAGTCCTTAACTTTCCAAGTTCAAACGTTAAGGACAGGAACTCCTTAAGTTTCAATTACAGTTTAAAAAGTAAAGGACCGGCAATCCTTAACTTTGAATTCCAAGTTCAAAACTTAAGGACAGAAAGTCCTTAAGTTTCAATTGCAGGTTAAAAAATTAAGGATAGGCTGTCCTTAACTTTGATTTCCAAGTTCAAAAGTTAAGGACAGGAAGTCCTTAAGTTTCAATTACAGGTTAAAAAGTTAAGGACACGCAGTCCTTAAATTTGAATTCAAAGTTCAAAAGTTAAGAACAGAAAGTCCTTAACTTATAGTTTTAAGTTCAAAAGTTAAGGACTCAAAGTCCTGAACTTGGACTAACTCAAAATTAATCATATTACCATTTGATTCTCAATCTTTTTTTCTGTTACAGCTATTTTTAGATTTATTCTGGTAACTTCAGCTTGCAGATCCTTCTTAAAACCCTCTGATAATCCCTGAATCAAAAAGCATAAAAAAAAAGGTGTGGTAAGCAAAAAATAATCAAATAAAAAACTAATGTTCAAAGGCATAAACACATACTCTAACAAATTCCTTAAGTATGGCTTCATGAAATTGTGCGGAAGAAGGCCTTGAGCTTTGGTCTTGTGAAATTGGCTCCTCCACACTAAGAGGCTCTGTATATTCCTCTTCAACAGCAATAAATGGTGACACCTCGATCAACTTATACAACTATAATATGACAAAAAGTAAACATAAGTTTTCAGAACTAAAACAAATAAACTAAAAAATAGCTAGTAATTACATTAACTTATATTTTCATCATGAAAGTATTTTTTACAAAGAGAATCGAACTGTGGAGATTTCATTTCCGAATAACATAACATCCGAGGATAACCAGATTCTTGAAAGCTCACAAATTATTTTTCTTGGAAAATATGAATTATTTCCATGATCTAAACACAAAAGGCAAAAGGAAACTCAAGTATAGTGTAGCTATCCTTGTCTTTATCTTTATCTTTCTCTTTCTCAATCTCATTCTCATTCGTCTTCAAATAAATCTTCAATAATTTTAATAGTGTGTCATAAGAAAAAGAGCCCTAGTTGAAAGAGGAGCATAGTACATTATCATCGACAATTTTCATTATCTGCTCGGACACATTTCTATTCTTCCGCTTGCCCATCAAAACAGATTTAACAAAATAAATTATTGCCAACTTCACAGCATCATCATCGCTGCCTACAAATGACAAAGTTGTACCATGTGGGTGACTAGAAATAAAATTAAACAAATCATCGAACTCAATTCTATCTTTTCCAGGGAAATAGACTTACGAAAGCCTATTCTCTTTCTCATGTGAACCTTTGATGTCCAGCAAAGAATAACACTTCAAACCAGTAATTAGATGAAATGCTTCACGTGTAAACTTAATTTCACCGCCAAATACCTTGAATGTCATTAAATCAGGGTCATTATTCACAATTTCTGAAAGCAATATACAGTGAATAAGTTTACCACAGAACTTTACACTTTGTAATTGGAAGAAGTTGCCGAAAATACCATCACTCAACTTCTTCCACTGCCTATTTGACAAAAACACTTTTAATTGTTTCCTTATATTGTAAATCTCCTTTCAATACACCATACAATTACGCCAATTATCAATCTTGAACACACGATCTCCTTCCATTATCCCACTACAAATAAAGAAAAAGAAAACAAAGATAAGAACTTATAGTTAGTTGGCGGGACTTGGTCCTTAACTTCAAGTTTCACGTAAAAATGTTAAGGACAGGCAGTCCGTAACATAAAGTTTAAAGTTAAAAAGTTAAGGACAATAGGTCCTTAACTTCAAATTTGTAGTTCAAAAGTTAAGGACACTTGGTCCTTAACTTCAAGTTTCAAATTTAAAGTTAAGGACATGCAGTCCTTAACTTTGAATTCCAAGTTCAAAAGTAAAGGGCACTTAGTCTTTAACTTAGATTTACAAGTTAAAGAGGTAAGAATAGGAAGGCCTTAACTTATAATTTCAAATTCAAAAGGTAAGGACACTAGGTCCTTAACTTCAATTTTCAAGTTAAAAAGTTAAGGACGGACAGTCCTTAACTTATGGTTTCAACTTGAAAAGTTAAGGACACTTGGTCCTGAACTTCAACTTTCAAATTCCAAAGTTAAGGACACTTAGTCCTTAACTTCAAGTTTCATGTTCAAAAGTTAAGGACACTCAGTCCTTAACTTTGAGTTCCAACTTCAAAAGTTAATGTCATTTGATCCTTATCTTTCATGAACACAGTTAACTAAAAATTTAGAAATACTGTAAGCTTATGATTTTCTTCGACTATTTATATGGAATGTAATTACATAATCAAATATATTGAATCAACCACAAATACATTACACATTTCAACACCAAAAATTTCTGAATAACAGTATCACAAAAATACGCTACTTCTCCAACACTGAATCAACTTATAATGATCATTTTTAAATTTCACACGTACTTGACATGGCATTGAACGCGATTACATATATAGAAAAATAAAAATGCATAAAATAGAAAAAAATTATCAGTTAGATCGGTCGATTCAGAGAAGATGAAGAAGGAGAAATATTAACTGAAGATCGTTTGCATGCGAGGATGATAGAGTACAGAGAACACGCGAAATTAGCCCTCTCTCCAATTTTCCTCTTCTTAATGAAAAAAAACGAGGATTTTTTAGGCCTTTTGACATATGAAGGAAGGGTAAAACAGTTTTTTCCCTATTAGTAGTGGCTATTTTTGCTGAGCATTATAATTAGTGGATAAAAATTAAAACACCCTTAATTAGTGAATAAAAATTAGAAACACCCCTAATTAGTGAATAAAAATTAGAAACACCCTTAATTAATGGCTACTACATGCCATTTTTACTACCACCCTATAATGATTAGTCCATTCAAGATCCATCAAAGTGCAAACTAACTTATTTGGCCTGTCCAATATTGCATATCAATACCAACAACAACAACAATAACCCAGTATAGTCCCACAAAGTGAAGTCTGGGGAGGATAATATGTAAACGGGCTTTACCCCTACCCGAAAGGATAGAGAGGCTGTTTCCAATCGACCCTTCGCTCAGTGAAAACATTGATCTTTGAGGTGCTCAAATCCTTCAAACATTTTATCACAAACTTTTCGCTCCGCAGCAAATAACAATTTGACAGCAATCCGCATAATTATGTTGTCAATACCAACTTACATAATTATGCGTTACGTGGAATAGTAATAGCTAATTATTTCGTCCACCATATTTATGCTCTAGAACAGACTAATGTTTGATTGTTCTTCTTGAACTTGTAACTATTCTGAGCAGTAGTAAGTTACTGTCCAAACAATCCAAATTAAATGTTATTTGTTGAAATTCAGAAAATTGTGCTTAATGAAAAAAGTTGCATATGTATTAGTTTTGATCAAATACTGCAACTATATTTGCCGTAACAAACTTTGTCATACCTGCTCAAATTAAACCGGCAATAACTTGTGCATAACTGATGATGTGTTTTTGTCTACTGAATATGCATGGAGAGACGATTTCATTTGTTCTCATTATTCTTTAGATTTTAAAATTTAGTCTTTTTGGTGACTTGACAAAATTGGATAGGTATTTCATCCTATAAAAAGAAACCTAATTTATTGGATTTAAACACACTCCATATTTATCTTCTTACCTTCTTAAGGTATTTGTATCTTTTCTCTTTAGTATTATTTGATTTGTAACTTTGGAGTGGAATAAAATATTAGTTGTGTTTAAGGAAGTCAGTAAAATTGGCCAGACCTCATAAATTCTGGTGTTCCTTTTGTTCTTATCTTGTTATCTTATTTATTATTTAGTGGTTTTCATAATTTTTGGTACAGTAGTTGTGACTCATTCATACTATATACATTTGGTTTTCGTAAAAATTGGTATCAGAGCCAAGGTACTGTCTAAGTATATTTTGTGGTTGCAGCATAGTATGATCTTCCACAACTGAAAGGAAATAATCTTGATTTATGTAGTCGGTTATTAAATAATATTTGTGTCAAAATGGGAGACAATAAACAAGAAGAATCTACATCAAGTGTCAATAATACGTCATCATTGGCATCTTCGCTTATGACAAGAATTGTGCCAAATGCAATATTTACGATAGAAATTTTTGACGGGTTAGGAAATTTTTGGGATGTGGCAAGGCGATGTTTTAGATGTCCTTTTTCAACAAGGGCTAGATCTTTCTATTGAAAAAAAGAAACCAGATGTTATTGGAGAAGAAGATTGGAAAATTATCAACCGTGTTGCTTGCGGTACCATTCAATCCTACCCTGCTAGAGAGCAGAAATATCCATACACAAAGGAAACTTCTACAAGTAAATTATGAAAAGCACTGGAGGATAAATTTTTGAAGAAAAACAGTCAAAATAATTTGTACATGAAGAAGAGATTGTTTTGCTTCAACAGTGTTGCTCGTACCACAATGAATGAACATATCACCAGTTTTAATAAGTTGGTCACGGATTTGCAAAATATGGATGCAACTTTTGTTGGTTGTGACTTGGCCTTGATGTTGTTCGGGTCCTTCCTGATGAGTACGGGCACCTTGAAACTACTCTCCTCCATGGAAATGACAAAATTTCTCTCAGAGAAGTTTGTTCGGCTTTATACAGCTATGAACAAATAAAGAGAGAAAAATAGAAGGACGCAGAAGGAGAAGCATTAGTTATGAGGGGTCGTCCTCAAAATCAAACAAGGACAAAGAAGGGAAGATCCAAGTCAAGATCTAGACCCAGCAAAGATGAAGTGCCCTTTGTCAAGAAAATGGGCATTAGAAGAAAGATTGTGCGAAGTTGAAGAATAAGGCCAAACATAACAATGGAAAGGCCATTGCGGATTCAAATATAGCTGATTGTGATGATTCAAACTTCTCATTAGTTACAACAGAGTCATAAACCTCATCAAGCATATTGTTAATGGACTCGGCTTGTAGTTATCATATGTTTCCCACTAGTTCGTGAATTTTCAAGAAGGAGAATATGGAGTCATTCACACAGCGAGTAACAAACCTCTTACCTAATATGGAATTGGTTCAATACGCTTAAGTAACAATGATGGAATGATCAGAACATTAACAAATGCTCGATATGTACCGGTTTGAAGAAGAATCTCATCTCTGTGGAAGCCCTAGAATCAAAAGGGTTCAAAATCATTGAAAAAAGTGGAGTGATGAGAATAAGCTCCGATGTACTAGTGGTAATGAAGTCCAATCGGAAGTATAATAATGTGTACCGCTATCGTGGTAGTACAGTTATTGGGACAACGACAGTGGCATCCAGTAACGTCAAAGAGGCAGAAACAACCAGCCTATGGCACATGCGCTTGGGACATACTGGAGGAAAATCCTTAAAAACTCTATCAGATAAAGGATTGTTAAAAGGAGTAAAGACTTGCAACTTGGAGTTTTGTGAGCATTGTGTCAAAGGGAAACAGACGAGAGTTAAATTTGGTACAACGATCTATAATACTAAAGGCATTTTGGGTTATGTACACTTTGATGTTTGGGGTCTTTCTAAAATACCTTCATTGGGCTGGAAGTACTATTTCTAACCTTCGTTTATAATTTTTCCCGAATAGTGTGGATGTATATAATGAAGAGGAAATATGAAGTGTTGGGAATTTCTTAATGGAAGACGATGGTGGAGAATTAAACAGGTAGGAGGATCAAGTGTATTCGCATAGACAATGAAAGTGAATATAAAAATGATCATTTCAATAAGGTATGTGAAAATGGTGACATCATCCAACATTTTATTGTTAGACATATACCACAACAGAATAGAGTGGAAGAACGTATGAATTGGACCTTGTTGGAGAAGGTATGGTGTATGTTGTCCAATGCTGGTAGGGCAAAGAATTTTGGGCTGAGACAATTACATATGCATGCCACCTCATTAATCGTTTACCATCTGTTGGTATTGATGGCAAGACATCATTTGAAAAATGATATGGAAAGCATGTTGTAGATTATGACTCTTTTCATGTGTTTGGCTCAACTGCATATTATCATGTGACAAAAGTCAAAATTGGATCCAAGGTCAAAGAAGTTTATTTTTATTGGGATTAATTCTGGAGTCAAAAGGATACCTCTTATAGTGTCCTATGACAAATAAAGTAATATTAGCAGGGATGTTACCTTCGATGAATCTGCTATAATAAATAAGGTAACAAATAAAGATACAAAAAAAGATTATGGTGCTTTTAAGCAGGTGGAATTTGAAGAAAAATTACACAAGAAGCAGAGGAGGAACAAGAGAAGATCATCCTCTAGAAGAAGAGGCCGTTGAGGGAACCAATCCTACCGGGATGTTTGAGGGTTTACCTCAATCACTTGGTACTATCATTATTGACTCTTTTTTTATAAGTGAGATAAAATCTACCAGGTGCTATCATTATTGACTCTTAACAGATCTATGTATGATAGATAAGAAACTTAGAATCTAGAGTGATGTAAAACTTTCTTTATTTTTTGATTACATATTCTCATACATAATATCACCAAGTTTCATTACTTTATTTGTGAAATATAATCGATTCGTTGTATTCAGTTATTCGTTATCAGCCTTTCGAAGAGTTCTTCATGTGTATCTTGAAATTACTAGAATGTTTTAGTTATATTTTTCCAGCGCTATTGCCAAGTACTTTCAGGGCATCATATTTTCCCCCATTGCATGGTTATTATTTTCTGATGTTAGAGAGGTTTCTTATGTACTAATGGTTGTATTTCTATCAATTGGGCTATGAACATTTTAGAAGCTCAGGTAGACGAGCTGAAGACGTTTCTGATCAGCACTGTACATGTTCTACAAAAATAAAAAAGGTTTTCATTTTTTATTTTTTTGAAATAATAATTCTTCCTTTTCTGATTAGCTTCAGCATCTAGCTTAGACAGTGTGAGAGAAATTGTGTGATACAAGCCATCTTAGTTCTTCTGCTTCTACTGAAGTGTGAGAAGGAGTTGTGGATTTTAAAGGCACCTTATAAAGTTCACCTGTGTTAGTTGGCTTTTAAAATGGTTATGGATTTCAACAAAGGTTTAATATTTGAAATGGATTGTTGCCTAGAGTATTAGTTTATCTAACGAAGGATTAAGGTTTGAAATGTATTGTACTAACTGCAAAAGTTCGAGCCTATAAAGCAACTATTGCAAGGTTAAATGGGTTTGAGAAGTTCATAAATTGGATAGATGACCGACGAGAAACACTTAAAAGTTCGATATAGAATTATTTTAAGAACCAAACTATTGAAACAAAATAATACAGACAAGAAATCAGAAAACACAAACAAGACGTAACACTGGATATCCACCTTGAACAAACTTAACGAAAGAGGGTTATATGTGGGGTTCGTTCCCATTAAATAATATATAAAGAAAAAAAGAAAGCAATAATGATACCAAATATGGATTTGGTTGAGGGAAATTTATAAGATTTCAAAAGTCAAGATTGGTAAGCATACCAAAGCTGCTGAAGAGAAAAATGTCAAATACAGTAGGCGTGAGAGAGTAAGGTTCCACCTATAAAAAGAGAGTTTTGGCTCTCATTTCTATACAGCAACAAACGTGAGAAAAACAAAGAGTAAGCAATATTGTAGTGAAGTAAGAATATCAAAAGATAGTAATTTCTTTTAAGTGTTGTAGTGTACTTTGGAGTATTTGTACTCGTTACCATACGGTGTAAATTCCTTACTATAGTGATATCAGTTACTCCTTTCAGGGCCATGATTTTTCCTTATTCAAAAGGGTTTTTCACGTAAAAATCTTGGCGTTATTATCACTCTTTTATCCTTGTCAATTATCATATCTCGGTGCTACGCTCTTATTCCGCTTTTATTACCTGGAATATTATTTCTGTAGGAGGTTTATTCCCAATAACTAGTATCAGAGCACAGGTTTTGCTCGTTCACAAAAATATTATTCACTATTGGTAGCACTATACTCGGTGAAAAATAAAAATATCTGGAGTAAAGTACGAGGTAGCAATATTCAACGGAAATAACGATTTCTCAACATGGCAAAGAAGGATGAGGGATCTACCCATCTAACAAGGATTACACAAGGTACCAGATGTTGATGCCAAAAAGCATGATACTATGAAAGCTGAAGATTGGAGTGACTTGGATGAAAGAGCTGCTAGTGCAATCAGGTTGCATTTATCAGATGATGTGGTAAATAACATCATTGATGAAGACACTACACATGGCATTTGGACAAGGTTAGAAAGCCTATACATGTCTAAAATGCTGACAAATAAATTGTACCTGAAGAAGCAGTTATACACCCTACACATGGGTGAAGGTATGAATTTTTTGTCACAATTAAATGTGTTTAACGGACTAATCACACAGCTCGCCTACCTCGGTGTGAAAATCGAGGAAGAAGATAAAGCCATCTTGCTATTGAACTCATTGTCATCTTCGTACGATTATTTGGCAACAACCATCCTGCACGGTAAGACTACCATTGAGTTGAAAGATGTCTACTCAATGAGAAGATGAGAAAGAAGCCTGAAAATCAAGGACATGTTCTCATCACAGAAGGTAGAGGCAGGAATTATCAAAGGAGCTCGAACTACTATGGCATATTCGGAGCTCATGGGAACTCTAAGAACCGATCCAATTCAAGAGCCATAAATTGCTACAATTGTGATCAACCAGGTCATTCAAAAGAGATTGCCCAAATCCAAGGAAGGGCAAAGGTGAAATCAGTGGCCAGAAGAATGACGACAACACAACCGCCATAGTGAAAAACAATGATAATGTTTTCCTCTTTATAAATAAGGAAGAAGAATGCATGCACCTGTCAGGTCCAGAGTCGGAATGGGTGGTTGATACAGCAGCATCTTATCATGCCACATCGGTAAGAGATCTTTTTGCAGATATGTAGCAGGTAATTTTATCATAGTGAGAATGGGTAGTAGAAGTTACTCAAAGATTGCGAGGATCGGTGATATTTGTATCAAGACAAAAATTGGATGCACATTGTTTCTAAAGGATGTGAACCATGTACCTCATTTGAGGATGAACTTGATCTCGGGAATTGCTTTAGACCGAAATGGATACGAGAACTATTTTACAAATCAAAAGTGGAGACTCGCCAAGGGATCATTGGTTATTGCAAAGGGGGTCGCTTGTGGCACGTTGTACAAGACAAATGCAGAAATATGCCAAGGTGAATTGAACGCGGCACAAGATGAGATTTCTGCATATTTGTGGTACAAAAGAATGGCTCATACGAGGGAGAAGAGATTGCAGATTCTTGCCAAGAAATCACTAATTTCATATGCTAAAGGTACAACAGTAAAACCTTGTGACTATTGTTTATTTAGTAAGCAGCATATAGTCTCATTTCAGACATCATCTGAAAGAAAATTGAATATACTTGGTTTAGTATATTCTGATATTTGTGGCCCAATGGAAATTGAATCAATGGAAGGTAAAAAAATATTTTGTTACTTTTATTGATGATGCTTCACAAAAATTATGGGTTTATATTTTGAAAACAAAAGATCAGGTTTTTCAAGTTTTCTAGAAGTTTCGTGCTCTAGTAGAAAGGGAGACGAGTCGAAAGCCAAAGCGTATCCGAAGTGACAATGGGAGGAGTAAACTTCAAGGGAATTTAAAGAGTACTGTTCAAGTCATGGGATCAGACATAAAAAGATAGTTCCTGGAACCCCACAACACAATGGAATAGCCGAGAGGATGAATTGCACCATTGTGGATAAGGTGAGAAGCATGCTCAGAATAGGTAATCTGCCTAAGTCATTCTAAGGTGAAGCAGTTCAGACATAATTAACTTATCAATGGGAGTCAATCAATTCCATTGGCGTTTTACATTCCAAAGTGAGTTTGGACCAACAAGAAGGTTTTATACTCACATTTAAAGGTGTTCGGTTGCAGAGCTTTTGCACGTGTATCAAAGGAGAAGAGAACAAAGATGGATGATAAATTTGTTCCTTACATATTCATTGGGTATGGAGATGAGCAGTTTGAATACAGATTGTGGGATCTTGTAATGAAAAGGTCATCAGAAGCAGAGATGTAGTCTTCTGAGAAAGTGAAGTTGGAACTGCTGCTGATATGTCAGAGAAGGTCAAGATTAGTATAATTCGTAACCTTGTTACTGTTCCTTCTACTTCTAACAATTCCACAAGTGCAGAAAGTAGGACCAATGAGGTTGCCGAGCAGGGGGAGTAACCTAGTGAGATTTTTTAGCGGGGGAGAAACTTGATGAAGGTGTCTAGGAAGTGGAGCACCCCACCCAGGAAAAAGAACAACCTCAACCTCTAAGGAGATCAAAGAGGTCAATGGTAGAGTCATGCAGGTACCCTTCCACAGAGTATGTCCTCATCAGTGATGAGAGGGAGCCAGAAATTCTTAATGAGGTGTTGTCCCATCTAGAAAAGAATCAGTGGATGAAATCCATGCAAGAAGATATAGAATCTCTACAGAAAAATGGCACGTACAGCTTGTTGAACTTCCAAAGGGTAAAAGACCACTCCAATGCAAATGGGTCATTAAACTCAAGAAAGTTGGAAATGGCAAGCTGGTCAAATACAAAGCTCGATTGGTGGTTAAAGTATTTGAACGGAAGAAAGGAAAAGACAAGGGGCTAATCAAAAAGTTGAAGGGAGATCTGTCCAAGTCATTTGATATAAAAGACTTGGTCCCAGAACAACAAATTCTAGGGATGAAGATAATCCGATTGCGAACAAGTAGAAGGTTGTGGCTATCTCAGGAAAAGTACATTGAATGGGTATTGGAACGCTTCAACATGAAGAATGCCAAGCCAGTTAGCACACCTCTTGCTAGCTATCTGAAGTTGAGCAAGAAGATGGATCCTACAACAATGAAGGAGAAAGGGAACATGACTAGAGTTCCTTATTCTTCTGCCGTTGGAAGCTTGATGTATGAAATGGTATGCACTACACCTAATATTTCTCACGCAATTGGTATTTCAGTAGGTTTCTTGAAAATCCTGGAAAAGAACACTGGGAAGCTCTCAAGTGGATACTCAGGTACCTGAAAGGTACCGTAGGAGATTGTTTGTGCTTTGGAGGTCCAGTCTTGAAGGGTTATGTAGATGCAGATATGGCAGGTGACAATGATAACAGAAAATCTACTACTGGATATTTGTTTGAATTTTCAAGGGGAGCTATTTATGGCAATCGAGATTGCAGAAGTGTGTCGCACTCTCTACAGTTGAAGTGAAATACATTGTCGCTACTGAAGCTGGGAAGGAAATGATATGGCTGAAATAGTTCCTTCAAGAGCATGGCTTGCATCATAAGGAGTATGTTATCTTTTGTGACAGTCAAAGTGCAATAGATTTGAGCAAGAACTCCATATACATGCAAGGACCAAACATGTAGTGTGAGATATCATTGGATCCAAGAAAAGGTATAAAGTGAATCTCTGCATGTCCTAAAGATCTCCACAAGTGAAAATCCTACAGATATGCTGACCAAGGTGGTACCACGAAACAAGTTCGAATTACGCAAAGAACTTGTCACTAGGGTTGTTCATTTGGATCAGATATTTGAAATCAGAATCGATCCATTCAATTTTGGATTGGATCGGATTTCGGATTGTGTTTATTAAAATTTCTGATTGGTATATTTTAATCCAATCTGATCCGAAATCCAAAATTATTAGGTAATATATAAATATTACACTTTAATTTCAGATAGTCAGTACTTCCTTTACATCTTTCTCCAAATTATTACCTTTGTAATTGCTATATTTAGCTATATTGGCACCATACTGCTCTCATAAATTGCATAAATATGAATTTTAATTAATGTATTGCCTCTTTTACACAGAAAATATACATATTAGTTTGCAACTTTGAGGCATAATACGATCCGAAATCCAATATGATCCAATTTGATATAATTCGGATCGGATTTGGATTGCATTTTCTAGAATCCAAAATATGTAAAATCTGATCTGATATGATCCAATCCGTGCACAACCTCCACTTGTCACCATGCACTCAAATAAAAAGTACGATGTTATCCCCGTCAACAGAATGGGTATAGAGGGGGAGAATATGGGGTCCATCCCATTAAATAATATATAAAGAAAAAAGAGAAAGCAATAATGATGCCAAATCTGGATTTGGTTGAGGGAAATCTATAAGATTTCAAAAGTCAAGATTGGTAGGCATACCAAATCTGCAGAAGAAAAAGATATCAAATATAGTAGGCGTGAGAGAGTAAGGTTCCGCCTATAAAAAGAGAGTTTTGGCTCTCATTTATGTACACCAACAAAAGTGAGAAAACAGAGAGTGGGCAATATTGTAGTGAAGTGAGAATATTAAAAAGGATTATTTCTTTTGAGTGTTGTAGTGTTCTTTGGAGTATTTGTACTCATTACTATACGATGTAAATTCCTTACTATATTGATATCAATTGCTCTTTTCAGGGCCGTGGTTTTTCCTTATTCAAAAGGATTTTCCACGTAAAACTATTGGTATTATTGTCATTCTTTTATCCTTATTAATTACCGTATCTCGGTTCTACGTTATTATTCCACTTCTATTACCTGGAATATTATTTCTGAAGGGTTTATTCCCAACATATATTTGAACCAATAATAATAACATGAGTACTCTGGACCAAATTATAAAGAAAGATATATTTAAATCTCTTTTTATAGTACATGGATATATTTGTCCTTTTTCCGCAAGTTAAAAGAAAGGAAAAAAATAGTTTCTTCTACACAAATAGTTATTGTCTTACCTTAATGCATATTTTTAACTGCTCTTAAAAATAATAACCGAGAATTTGTATTTTTATATAAGTGTATTATATACATATTTTTTAACTAATGAATACAATTACTTGTGACCGATCGACTTTTTTTTGTATTTTGCCAAATATAAACAATCATCAGTAGATTCTTCTTATTCTCTTTTTAGAAACCTAATAATAGAAAACAAAAAATGATTTTTTTACTAATCTATATTACTTTTGAAATTTATTTACTCTCAATATTGAAGATTTAATTTAATTACAAGTTAATATATAATTTATTATTTCTATACAAAATAATATATTAGACTCCAATTTTATCCATTTTCTCTTCCTCTTCTTCCTTTTCCATGCGTTAATCGACATAGTTGACCCTAATTATTTCCTTCTGTAACAATATATTAAAGTAATATAATATGAGCACACAATTTAAACAACCTGTAATTTAAACGGTCACTAATTTAACTAAGCAAGGAGTACAATATCAACAGTTCAGTATAGTCCAATAAGTAAGGTCAAAGAAGGGTGATACATGCGCACCCTTACCTCTATTCCGATGGGGTAAAAATATTATTTCTAATAGACCCTCAGCTCAATAAGATAAAAAACGAAAAGAGATAATATATGAGTACCATCGATAAAAATTAATGGAAATAATAATAACATCACAAGAACAAGTGAATAAATAGAAAGCAAAAATACTAACCAGTAAATAAGGCCCTACACTATGAAAACGGAAGAGTAGTGAAAACACAACTCTGACCACTAGCAGTATAAGACTAAATCCTACCAGCCTAGGCTCACACTGGTAGACTAAATGAACTCAACTACCTCCTAACGTACAACCTTAATGCTCGACCTCCACAACTTCCTATCGAGTGTCATGCCCTCGGAGATCTGAAGCCTCGCCATATCCCGCCTGGTCACATCTAACCAATACTTCTTAGGCCATCTTCTACATCTCCTCATACCCATCAATGCCAACTGCTTGCACCTCCTTACCGGGGCATCCAAGCTCCTCCTCTGAATGTGCCCGAACTATCCGAGTCTCTCTTCTAGCATCTTGTCATTAATAGGAGCCACACCCACCTTCTTCAAAATATCTTCATTCCTAATCTTGTCCATCCTAGTGTGCTCACATATCCACCTCAACATTCACATTTCTACTACTCTCATCCTTTGGATAAGTTTGGAATAGTTGAATAAGATCATAAGTTTTTAGTTATGTCTTTTTCATACTCTTTAATGAATAGTCATTGACACCCATTAAAAAACTTTGAAGCTTTAATTTTGAAAACTAAACTTTTCGAACTTGCTATTTGCTTTGATTTGGTATTGTTGCATATGATTGGGAATATCCTGAATTTTGTGAAGATTCAAGGTGATTTTGGTTAGAATATCATATTGAAAATCGAAGAAGAAGAAGACATAAAAAAATTGTATATATTTTGTATGTGATGTAATTCTTCGAGTTAATAAAGAACCAACCGACCAGGATCAAGATCTTGAAATGAAAACGTGGTTTGTGGGTCGATTTTAAGAAACAATATATCTCAAATTTTAGGACTCGGAATCTAATGATTAAAAAACGAGGAGAAAGATGACGATCTGAACTATAAGAAAGATTATTTACTCGTTCAAAACAAGTAAATAACAATGTTGCACCAGTTTAATGATAGTTATGATTCTATGATATCAAAAGAACGAATTTTGATCAAGAAACGTGTTCTTGAAAGATCAAGAACTGAACAAGTTCCTAAATCCACCACTTAGAATCAATTAATGTGATAAAGAAACACCATACGCAATTGAAAACAAGATAAAGACTATCACCGCCTTACTTAGAACCAAAAACAAGGATAAAGAAGATAAAATAGAAAAAACACTATTGTAAAACTATGACAAGCCTAAAAAACATGATTTCTTTTTTTACAAGGCATGAGAACCCTTTATATAGGACTAGGGTCTCTTCTTTGATGACTGCAATTCCTATTCTAATAAGAAAATGAAATATCTAAAGACAAATAAAGTAAAATCCATATTCTACAAGGAAAAAAACTAGAATCCTACTAAAAGGAAAAATCCTTATTCTAAAGGGAATAAAATAAATCCTATATTTTAAGAAGGAAAAAATCTTGGCTTCTTGAAATCAATCTTGAGCTTCTTGGTCTTCTTACGCTTCTTAAACATAAGTTCATATGTTTGGACTTGAGCTTTAAAACATGATCTTTGCCAAAATTAATAAAATTTAACATAGATTCTTCTCTTACATCAGTATGTTGGGTATAGAAACGGCATATAAAATATATACAACGAACATAATTGTATACAAGTTGTATATAAATTGTATGTGAATTGTAATTTTTGTCCGGATTTTATAGTAAAAATTGCATTCAAGTTGTAGATGAATTGTAGTGTTGAAGGGAATTTGTATATATTTTGTAAAAAAACTTTAGTTACTTTATGTAAATAAAACAACATAGATAAACCGGGTAAATTAGTTTGAAATTTCGCATATATATATATATATATACAAAAAGTCCCAAATAAAATACGCCAATGTTAGATCTCCGAATTGGTATATTACTATTGTTACATTACATTCAAATGTCTCTCCGACTTGGTATTACATTGAAATGCTGTTCAAGAGAAAGATAAACTTCAATACTTCCTACTTAGATATTGTTATGTTCAAAGTAAAGGTAAATAAATTAAATGTCTGTAATAATACAATTAAATAATAATGCTGATTATTACATTTCTTTGATTTATTCTCTTGTTGTTGTAATTTTGAATAGAAGTCATTGTTAGAGGGCACTGCAGTAGCAATATTTTGTATAGATGAACAGTATAAGAAACTTACACTAGGAAAAAAAGATAATAATACACTAAATGATAATGAGAGAGAAAAATTTCCAGAAACATATAAGCACATTGTCACTTTTCATTTATGTTTACTGAAAAGAGACTTATATAACTACAAACCAACATATTCAACAGAGTTTACATTTAATTAACCTCAAAAATATAAAATTAATAGAAAAATAACAAGAAATTGACAAACATTAACAAAGATACTGTTGTTTGAGAACCAACTTCTAACAGATTGGAAGAGGTGCACCATTCCATTCCTTGAGACATTCTAATAATGAATCAATAATTTGTCCATTGCACATTGCTGTGAATACTTTGTCACATTCTTCACCAGGTGACCTGACTTTTTCTCCTGTCAATAATTCAGCTCCAAGTTCTTCTCTAACAAATCTGTAGAGTGGATAAGATCTGCATTCCTTTATCCTGTTGGCAATTGCAGGGTTCCCATTTTCCAGCGCGATTCTTGCACTCTCGACTTCTTTTGGTAACATGGCCTTTAACTCCTCTTCAAAAGCTAGTATCTTTTGGAAGATTGAGCTGTTCGTGTTCTTCTCATTTTCGCCATTTTGTAAGGCGTGGTCGACGAGTACTTGCCTCAGTTTCTGCATCAGTGGGTAGTTGGCGCTGCAGGCGTCATCAGCGTATGCAAAGACATATTCCCTGTCCACGACTCGAAGCAAGTCCTTTTCGCAGAATCTTGATGGATGAAGTTCTCCATTGGCACCCATTGTCAAGGTTCTCTTAGCGACTTGGCTCACCGTGTTCTTGACTGCATTCCTCAGATTTTCTTCCAAATGCCTCAAGTCTATCGCTTGGCAGAGTGCAACTAGATATGTGGATGACATTAGCTTCAAGATGTCAACGGCTTCAGCTGTTTTTCTAGCTGAGATTAAGCCCAAGGAGTTCACATCTTGGTTGTGTTGCTCCGCGCTCTGTACGTGGTTAGTCACTGGATTTGCCAAGAATTGAAGTTCTGAACAGTATGAAGCCATGGCAATCTCAGATCCCTTGAAACCATAGTCCAAGCTTGGATTCCTTCCTGCTGTCAGATTAGATGGCAATCCGTTGTTGTAGTAATCGTTGACAAGCTCGGAGAATTGGGCAAACATCAATTTCCCAATTGAGGCAAGGGCTAATCTAGCATTGTCCATAGAGACACCAATTGGAGTGCCCTGGAAGTTGCCACCATGTAACGCCTTGTTTCTTGAAACATCGATCAAAGGGTTGTCGTTCACTGAGTTAATCTCTCTCTCAATCATCTTGGTTGCAGATCGGATGACCTCAATCTGAGGGCCAAGCCACTGGGGCGATGTTCTAAGAGCATAACGATCTTGCTTTGGTTTTTGTAGAGGATCTGTTTCGTGAAGCTTCTGAGCCGCCTTCACATAGGAGCTACCATCCAAAATGTGTTCCATAATAGCAGCAGCCTCAATTTGTCCGGGGTGATGCTTCAACTTGTGTGTCAAGTGGTCGGTGAACTCAGGCTTACCATTCATCACCTCAGCAAAAATAGCTGAGAGAACTTCAGAAAAGACCGCGAGAACGTTAGCATCAAAGAGAACCATTGAGGCCAAACCAGAACCAACTGCAGTGCCATTCACAAGGGCAAGGCCTTCCTTAGGCTGCAACTCGAAAAATCCACCATTAACTCCAGCAACACGGAGTGCTTCTTCAGCATTGAGGGTTTCGCCATTAGGTCCAACAGCTTTGGAATTAGGCCGACCTGTGAGTAAACCAGCAATGTAGGACAAGGGGACGAGATCACCAGAGGCGGTGATTGTGCCGCGAAGGGGCAAACATGGAGTGACATTGTGGTTAAGCAATTTAGTGATTGCTTCCAAGATTTCAAATCTGATGCCAGAATATCCTTGTAGGAGTGTGTTGATTCTAACTAGCATAGCTGCCCTTGTTCCTGATTGTGGTAATGTGTGACATGACTCTGTTCCATTGCCAAAAACTCCAGCATTCAAGAACCTGCCATAACAATATCATCAAAATTAGATACAGCCAAATCTCTATATATCACCATCCATATATCAGTCATTCACGGTAAAAGCCAAATTTTTCTCAGAACCGATTTTTATATCATATTATCATATATGTTCTTTATAACAGCACTTCATTATAGCACCAAAATATATCGAAACAAATACGATTATTATATAGAAGTTTGACGCGGTCGAATTGTCGACCCTTATTTCTTTCTTCATATTGTAAAGGGGAGCAAAGCCCATTTTTTGCTCCCTCTATTGATAGAAAAAGGACACTCCTGCTGTCATTTCAGTGACTCATAGACCTTTCCTCAGCTCAGTTGCCACACAACATCAAGTTATATTAATTAAATTAATCTACAAGGTTACTGGATATATCTTTACTATAGTAAAAGAGATGAATATGCCATAAGTCTGAATTATGTAGGAAAAATAAAAGAAACACTAGAAAAATAATATGAGTCATTATTATGTAACATCATTTTCAAGTAAACAATTTTAAGTGTGTGGACAATGTAAGGGAGATGTGCCTGTTAGGTAGGTGTTCAAGACTTTAGAAAAATCACCTTTTCGCCAAAATCTAACAAATGAAGAAGTAAAAGTAGCCAAGATTTCTAAATGTTTATTTTTAGAAAAGTGACAATTCCCAAAAAGAGGAAAAATATATTGTAGTCATTTAGGCATATTACACCAGCATTTATTGGAATTTGTTATTTATAGGATTTGATAATGTAAGAAGGTAGCATGGCACGAAATTGAGCCCTCTGAACCAAAAATGTAGGAAGGCTAAACTGTTTGCACGTGCCCACATGTTACCACACACTATTTCGGCAAAAATTTATTTAAACTGAATGTATACACAAAACCTATAAATATAAAATATATGTTTAGCACATTATATTTTTCAACACTTTAATTATGTATTTTCAAAGTAATTGGTTTGTTTTTAAAGTTAATCTTAGAAATAAATACATTTTGGTGGGAGTGAGTATTTTTCTCTCTTTATAACCCTACTGGCTACATAAGTTCACCTATTTTCTTAATTTAAAGTAAAGAGTTTTTTTTGCGAAGAAGGGTTAGGCAGCTACTAACAAAGACTTTTAGCGCATTTTGAAATTACGTACCATGTCAAAATTGACCTTTTCTTCCTATTAGCAAAAACTGGACAGTTTTGTAACATAAAAGTGGCTATTAATCAGAAAGACATAGTATCTTTTTTTTTTTTGATGACGAAAAGACATGGTATCTGTTTTGAGAAGGTTCTAACTATGTTCTATAAATGTAAACATTATACGTTGACCCTTCCAAATAGTTATAGTATGGTCTAGTTAATTTTTGAATTGGTCATTTAAAAATAATTATTATTTGTTAAGTTAATAAAAAATAGCTATTATTTTGAGGTAATAGAGACCGATTCAGTATAATATACCGGAGTTTAGTATAGTTGTGTATGAACTTTCAGCATATTATGCTTAACCAATATACTTTGCTGGCTCCAGTATAATAAACTTGTGACTGAAGTAGCAGTGCTCCAAACTCCAGTATATTATGCTGAACTGGTATATTATACTGGAACGTATAATATACTAGAACTCCAATAAATTATGTTGGAGTAGTTTTCTAAATTTTGAACAGTATTTTTGTTTAGATTTATCTTTATATGAAAAATAACTAAATTTTAATTATTTTAAATTATAACTATTTTTAAATGGTCATTTATAAATCTAGCTATTTTTGAATTTCTCCTGTCCAAATAACACAGCAGATAAGAACTAAACAATAACAAGTAAAAATTACACCAAGTAGCCACTTTAAAGAGTATTATTTAGATATTAGCCAGCATATTTTCAATTTTAATTTTTTAATTCCAATTTTCGGAACAAATTTATTCTAAATTATTCTAAATTAAAATTTTTAGATTAAAATTTAAGAATAAAATAAATAATAGCTAATTTCTAAAAATATCCTGTGAATGACTGCGTGCGAATCATTTACAAATAACAATCGTAACATGCTTGCTGTGTATTAAGATAATTGTCTGCTACCCTTTTTTTTCTTTTCAAAATCTTATTTTTCCGTCTATTTCTGTCAAATTTCTAAGAATAACATATTCCTATATTTCCCATAAAAACATGTAAAATTCATAAGATCTGTCAGTTCTTCACAAAACCTTGACACAACATATTTAAAAGGGTAAAATATAAATAATTATATGTTAAGCAAAATTAAGTTAGATGGAAAGCAGTTTACCTAATAAGTTCCTTTTGAAGAGCACCACCATTCTTGGTCCTTCTATGTGAAGTAGCACCAAAACCAGTAGTAACACCATAACTATCAGTTCCTTTACTCATACTGTCCATAACCCAATCACTACTAGCTTTAACACCAGCTCTTGCCCCTTCAGAAAGCTCCACTTTTACAGTTTTAGCATTATCTTTTGCAGCAATAGCCGCAACTTGAGCCACTGTTAAAGTCTCACCTCCAAGTTTCACCACTGGTTTCCTAAACTCAGCCACCATTTTCTTTACTTCATCTAAATGGCTACCTTTCAATGAATCAGCTGCCATTTCCCAGTTCAATGGATCCACTTTAATGCAAAAATCCATTTCTTGGTGACCATTTTGTGCAACACCAGCCATTTTTTTGTGTAGATGAAAATGAACTGATTCAAGAAAATGGACAAAAGTGTAAAGGGGTTGGTTTGTCTAGTGAATAATTGAAGGTATATTTTGGAGCAAGAATTGGGTTATTAATTAAATGTGAGGATGGGCAGAAAGATCCTGGTTATTGAAGCTAAGAATTGTGGTATAAATAGAGGGATGGGTAAAATGTTTAGTAGGTGAACAAAATAAGGGACCCCTTAAATGATTAATAGGAACCGTTTGATTAATGTGTGAACAATTTCTTGGTAGGTGAACATAGGGGAAGATTAATATGGACCGCTGGATTAAAAATGTAATGTGCGGTTGAGATATGAAAACAACGTGGGTAAAGGATGCAACATGACTTTCAAAAGTTTAGGGGGTTGGTGGCTTTGAAGAAAAGGTTTGGTGCTTTTGGGTTGTTGAAATACTAATTAAAATGGGATAAAATTAGGGATTTTGATATTAGATTTGGATCTTTTATTGGTGGGGGTTGGTGAATTTTTCAAAGGGGGTTTTTTGGGTTGTTGAAATACTCCTTATACCTTTTAATTTAACTTAAATAGAAAAGAAGAAAGACTCCTAAAAATGTTCTCTTTCTTTCAAAAATGAATTCGTCCATTTTAATTTATGTGAAGTTATTTAATTGGATAAAAGTTTAAGAAAAAAGAAGATTTTTAAATTTATAATATAATATAAAAAATATATATCATGTAATTATAAATTATTGTATAAAAATAAATTACTTTTTAAATACGAAAAGGGGTTTTTTTCTATGAATCTAAAAATTAATAGATTTACGTAACTTGAAAAAGATAAGGCAAGAACCATTAACTTGCATATCAATTACATAAAGGAATATTTGAGAAGTATTTTTGTTTTATTCGATAAAGATAAAATTGGCTTGACATGTTTTTGTCGCAATATCATAATAGGCCATTTCTCTAATTCGAACTTAAGATAGACATGTTTTAAATTCGTCTTAATCATCTTTACTCTATTACCAAGTTTTGTATGTATCCAGAATTGTAGTTATTATGTATTTTCTGAGAAGTTGAAGACCGCCGTTTCTTTTTGCGCAAGTGTAATCATTTAGGCACGAAAAATATCATCTTGCCATATTTTTTATTTGTTTTCCAAATAAGGAATCATTCATCTTTGAAAAATAAGCTTGACTGAAAATTAGTATACTTCAAATTTAGAAATAGAAACATTTACACGACAAGAAGACTTAACATATTAGGTTTGGATTTACTTCCACGATTCACATTTTTCCTTTTCCTTTCCCGAATCCAACTTCATAATAATAATAACAACAGCAGCAGTAACAATAATAATAATAATATACTATTTAAAAAAGTAGTTGGTGCACAAAGTATACCGTATTCACATAGAGTTTGAAGAAGCTACGCACAATGAACTGCTATACAGTTAGAATTTATTGTAGTTTGTGTTAATTGTAGTTACTCAGTATGTTAGCTTAGTTAGTCAGCAGATTAGTTAGTCGGTTATATGTGGGGCCCAATGACTAAGTTAATACATGTATATAATATGTATTTTTTCCATTTTGCACAATAAGAAATTATTTTCTCTCAACTGCCAATACCTTCTTCTCTCTCTAGTTCATCTTCCCATCTCAGATCCAATCTTAATTACTTGGTGAATCCGGAGATTGAACTCAAATTCACCAATCTCACATGGTATCAGAGTAGTGAAGAGTTATAATTCGCAAAATTTAGTTCAATTCAGCTGAGATCTCATCGTTGTATTCTTCGCGAGACTGCAACAGATGGTCGTCAATGGCGGCTGAAAAAATTGATCACACGCATCCCTTGTTTGTTCATCCTTCGGACACTCCTAACTCAATTCTGATTCATGTAAAGCTCACATGTTCAGAGAACCATGGGTTGTGGCGTCGTTCAATGAGAATTGCGTTACAAGCTAAAAGGAAGCTAGGATTTGCGCTTGGAACATGCAAGAAGGATTCATTTCGATCTGAATTACATGAAGATTGGGAAACATGTAATGCAATAGTGCTTTCTGGAACATGAACATTGTGTCTTTGGATCTACTTAGTGGTATTGTCAATGCATCTAATGCACACCTAGTGTGGGAAGATATGAGAGAGAGGGACAGAGAGAGAGAGAGAGAGAGAGAGAGAGAGAGAGAGAGAGAGAGAGATTTGACAAGGTGAATCGTATGCGAATATTTTAGTTACATAGATAAATTGCTACTATTACGCAGGGAACATAGTTAGTTTCTGCATATTTCACTAGGTTGAAGGAACCATGGGCTGAGTATGATGCCATAATGCCCATACCTAATTCGAAAGAATATGTCAAACACCTACTACAGCAGAGATTGATGCAGTTTCTGAGTGGCCTCAATGAGACATATGAACAAGCAAGACATCAGATCTTAATGAAGACTGTAGAGCCAACACTAAATCAAGCTTATGTGTTGATTATAGAAGATAAGAGTCAAAGTTCTAGCACTCATCCAATCCTGCCAAATAGAGGAGATTCAGTTGCTATGCAAACAGGTAGAGGACAAGTGCTTATGCAGAACACAGTACAAGGGAAAGAAGCCATTTCTGAAATGTGATTACTGCAACAAACATGGACATTCCAAAGAAAACCACTACAAGTTAGTTGGCTATCCAACTGATTTCAAAGCTATGCGACCATATGCAGCCAATATGACAACTGGTGGTCAGGAGAATGGAAAGCAGGGATGTCAAGCTGAAGAAGGAAGTAGTTGTGATGGATTTAAAGTAGCATCATACTTTATTGAAGACCAATACAGACATATTTTAAGCATGTTGAATCGGCAAATCCCAGAGCATCAAGCTAACATGGTAGGTATTACAACCTCCTTAATGACAAGCTTTACTTGTAAAGAAGGGTGATTGATTCTGGAGCTACACATCACATAGCTGGTGAGCTAGACATATTAAACACTAAGAACAAAGTAAACAGATGTAATAGTGATCAAGTACATTTGCCTACAGGAGGAAAGTCTAGTATAACACATATTGGAGATTCTATCATAAGTGATGAATTGAAGCTGGAAGATGTCCTATTTGTACTTGAGTTTAAGCTCAATCTAATCCCAATGTCCAAACTAACTAGGCAGCTATGTTGTTCAGTGAATTTCTTCCCTGATTTTTGCTTGTTTTGGAATCTCTACAATAGCAAGATGAGGGGAATCGGTAGAGAGAGAGGTGGTCTATACATTTTGAAGAAGAATTTCAAATGAGATTTGGAGAGGTTTATCAAAGAAATATAGAAGTTTGCATCAGCTGCAACTACACAAAACAATAAAAGAGATGGAGTTTTGTGGCACAAAAGGCTAGGCCATGCTTCAGTTAGTACTATGAAGAAATTAGATTTGTTCCATAATAAGTCTATAAAATTAATAGTGAATAATGATTGCTTGTATGCCCATTAGCAAAACAAACTAGACTTGTGTTTCCCATAAGTATGAATAGAAGTGAAAATCCTTTGTCTCTTTTGCATATGAATATTTGGGGACCATATAAGTTTCCCACATATGATAGAAAGCAGTTTTCCTAACAGTAGTGAATGATAATACAAGGTACACGCAGGTACATTTGCTTCATTTGAAAAGTGATGTTGTTGTGGTATTAAAGAAATTTTTTGCCAGGTTACACACTCAACTTCAGTCTAAAGTGAAGGTAGTTAGAACAGATAATGGCACAGAAGTCTTTAATAAGCACATGAATCAACTGTTTGATGTATATGGTATAGTTCATCAAAGTAGTTGTGTTTACTCTCCATAGCAAAATGGAATAATGGATAGAAAACACAAATACATTTTGGATACAACTAGTGCATTGAAGTTTCAAGCAAATGTTCCTACAAGATTCTGGGATGAATGCATTAAAACAACAATATATATGATAAACAGACTGCCCACTGAGATGCTAAATAGAAAGGCTCCATATGAAATTCTTCACAACAAAACACTTTCACTGACTCACCTTAGAGTGTTTGGATGTGTATGCTATGCAACTAACTTGGTTAAGGAAAACAAGTTTTCACCAAGGGCAATGGCAGTTGTATTTCTTAGTTATGCAGAGACACAAGAGGCCTACAAACTAATGGATTTAAATACTAACAGTTTTTTTGTTTGTAGAGATGTTATATTCAAGGAAAATATATTTCCTTTTCACAATGCAAAGGGACAAATAACAACTGCAGATGCTCTAGATCAGTCAGAGCCTTTACAAGATTCTTGTGGCAATATGCCTCAACAGTCAGAAGTAGCTGCAAGGAGTAATTTGGAGGAGCTTGTTGAAAAAGGTGGAATTAATAACACCACAAGGATCTATATTACAGAACATGAAGCTAATGATTATAGCCCTACCTCATCATAAACACATACAGACGTACAACATGGAGGAAATGAGCACTCACTAGAAGAAGATGCAACCAATGATGTAGATGCAGATGTAGAGGCAACAAGTAGTAGTGCAATACCTGAACAACATTTAGTAGTAGAGGAAACTGAAGTTTCTCCAACAATCATTGAGCAAGAGACTACTGAAATTAGAAAGTCCAAGAGAATCACAAAGGAACCTATATGGTTACAGGACTATGTGACCACAACAAGAGGAAGTTCCTCATATCCTCTATCCAACTACCTATCCTATAGCAAGTTAATTGATAAGTGCAGAAGTTTCTTGGCAGGAATCTCAGAGCTAACAGAACCAAAGGCCTTCAGTGAAACATGAAAGGACAAAAGGTGGGTTGAAGCTATGGAAGCTGAAATTAAAGTTTGGACGGCAATCAAACCTGGGATGTTGATGATCTTCCAAAGGCATGAAGGTTACTGGCTCAAAGTGGGCATACAAGATTAAGTATAAAGCAAATCATGAGATAGAAAGTTTCAAGGCCAGATTGGTAGCCAAGGGTTATAGCCCAAGAGAAAGGCTAGACTATAAGAAACATTTCTCACGTGTTGCCAAGATGGTAACTGTGAGATAAGTTATTGCTTTAGCTGCTTCTAAAGGCTGGAATATATCACAAATGGATGTATACAATGAATTATTACAAGGGGATCTATATGAAGAAGTTTATATAGAACTTCCTCAAAGTTTTAGGAGCTACGAGGGACAAAAGCCTCCAAATTGTTAAAGTCATTGTATGGGCTTAAACAGGCCTCACGCCAATGGAATATTAAGCTCAGTGAAGCACTAACAGCTACATGATATGTTCAAAGTCTATATGACTATTCACTGTTTACAAATAGGAATGAAGATGACTTCGTAGTAGTGTCTATATAAGTGGATGACCAATTGATTACTATAAACTGTAAGGAGTTTATTAATGAGACTAAAGTTGTTCTTCACCAGAAGTTCAAGGTAAAGGATCTTGCTGAACTCAAATATTTTCTGGGAATTAAAGTCATGAGATCCAAAGAAGAGATATTGTTGAATCAAATAAAATATTGTCTCCAACTTATTTCTTATTTGGGATTGAGTGGTGCTAAGCTAGTTTTAACTCTTATAGATCTTAACCGAAAATTCACCTCTGCTGAGTTTGACAAACACACTGGGACTGCAGGAGATGAAGTTCTAGCAGATGCAAATGAATATCAAAGGCTGATTGGTTGACTTATCTATTTGACTATCACTTGACTAGACATTGTGTTTGCAGTTCAAACTCTAAGTCAGTTCATGCAAGAGCCCAAAAGGCCTCATTAGGATGCTGCTGTGAGAGTAGTCAAATATCTGAAGCATGAAACAGGCATGGGAATACTTCTAAGCAGTACAGAAGCAGATTTCTTAATAGTTTTTTGTGATACAGACTGGGCGAGTTGTCCAAATACAAGATTTCCTGTAATTGGATACTTAGTCAAGTTTGGCAACTCACTTATCTCATGGAAATCCAGGAAGCAAAATACAGTGTCAAGAAGCTCTGCGGAAGTACAGTATCGAAGCTTAGCAGCTGTGATAGCAGAAGTAATTTGGTTATTGGGACTGTTTGTTGAACTTGGAGTGCCCATCAAGCAGCCTGTAGAAGTCTATTGTGATAGCAAAGCTGCTCTTCAGATTGCATCCAATCCTATCTTCCATGAACGTTCGAAATATATTGAAATTGACTGTCATTTTGTACGCGACAAGATTAAACAAGATATGTTTCGCACGCAGTTTGTGGGGACTAAAGATCAGCCAACTGATCTTCTTACCAAAGGCCTTGGATAGTCACAACATACATTTTTACTAGGCAAGCTTGGAGTGCTCAATATTTTGCACCCTCCAGTTTGAGGGGGAGTGTGAACTGCTATACAGTTAGAGTTGATTGTAGTTAATAATTATTATAGTTAGTTAGTATGTTAGATTAGTTAGTCGGTTATATGTGGAGCCTAGTGGCTAAGTTAATACATGTATATAATATGTATTTTTTTCATTTTACACAATAATAAATCATTTTCTCTCAACTACCAATACCTTCTTCTCTCTCGAGTTCATCTTCCCATCTCAGATCAAATCTCAATTACTTGGTGAATCTGTATATTGAGCTAAGATTCACCAAGCTCACACACACTCGAAGGGAATAAAATATAAGCAATCTACCTTGATGCAAACATCAATCACTTGATTCCACAACTCAAACTCGTAATTGTTTGCTCCAAGGTTGACTTCACGTAATTTTCTAGTGCACTTAAATTATGAGAACAAGGAAAAGTAGTTCTAAAAATTCCACAAGATCACATATTGTAGCACCCCAGAAAAATTTGAAGTACTTAACTGTTATTAAGAAGTTGATGTGTGTTAATTACATTATTTTGTATACAGACAAGGACGATTAATATGATGGATATTAATTGAATATGATAATAAGTGTATGAGGTATATTATAAGTGATGTGAGGTCTAAGGATAGCCCTAAGTCCAAGTCAAATTGAAATTTTATGGTAGACTAAAGTTTCAAATAAGTACGCACAAGACCTAACTTTGGACGAGCATATCTACTTATGTGATGGACAACCTATCAAATGAAAGGTCTTTGAGTTTAGTTTCTAACTCTTCAAATTGGATATTCCTACAAGAAGTTATGACAAAATTACCAAAGGCTAGAGGAGGAGCCTGCGAATGCAACACGTCTAAAAGAAAGGCTTGCAGTGAAGTGCTGTCATAGCGTCCAAATCACGTCCAAAGCCCAAAAATATGGGCCTATAAATACCAAGTCGGAGGAGAGAGTATTTTGAGTGTTGGAAGTTAGGGTTCTTGAGGTGAAAGGGCGATTTTGAGATCAAATCAAGTCCAAATCAACTAAGATAAGTTATTAATGATGTTTTGAGTTGATATTACTCAATATACATGAGTTCTAACACCATTCTAACATCCAAATTGTAGACTTCATCATGAAATCCTCAAGAACATAAAAATCACCGAAGTTGTAATTTTTTAATATTGATCTACTATAGGTAATTCTAATGATTCTAACTCGTTTATTATGAGTAGTTAGAAGTTTTTGAAGTATTTTTTACAAGTTTAGTTGAATGATTGGATTATAAAAATCAAGTTCATGGAATGAATAGTACTTTTAAGGAAATAAGAGAGAAGATGAATGGTGAATCTTGGGGATGAAATTGATTGAATACAATGAACCTATGGAATTATTTGTTAGCAAAAGATGGAACTGATCAACTAATTAATCGTCTGAATTATATATGGTGCAAGTTTTGATTATAGATGGTGATGAATAGTAACTTGGTGGCATTGGATAATGGATATAGTAAAATTAATGACTTCGAATGGGTATTAGAATATAAGGATGAAGTTGAAGTGTCTAACTTACAAATTTATTTGGTGATTTGAGTTGTTGGAGTCTTGTAGCCACTTTATGAGCCATATGTGAATATTGCTTAATATCTTAGGTCATATTTTGATGTAATTAGGATACTAATTGTAGATATCAACTTATTGGTGATGTTGAACTTTATAATTAACATTTAATGATAGAAGAGGACTGAAAACTTGTGAATATTAATAAAGCGAAAGCGAGGTAAGTTGATTAAAACTTACTCTTCTTGAGGGACTTTCTCTAAAAGCATGTTTCAAGTTAATGCTTAAGTTGTTTGCAAATGTGCTTTTGTGCTTATTGGGACAAACAAGTACGGATGTCTCCATATACTAATACCATATTGCATATATAGTGTCATGCCATTTTGTAAAATTTTATTGTAAATCTTGTTGGCAAGATGACACTCAAGGTAAATTTCGTAAGTTTTATCAAAACTTACATATTGACAAGAATATACTTATTTGAGTGCTAGAGATAAGTTTTCTTGGTAAGTATTTCTTTTTGAGTTTAATGTTAAATTGCTAAAGGCTTTAGCATGAAATAGGTTGTTTATTAAAGTTTTGTTCAAATGATTTAGAGTTTCTATAAATTCTATGATTTGATAAAAAAAATAGATTCTTTGAAGCTATTATGCTATGAATCTATTTTTGAAGTATCAAATATTTTAGGAGTTACTTGTGTTCACCGAGATTGACTTCGGATATATTGTGTTCGTCGTCATGAAACTACATTTGCTGGTGTAGGCGTAGATGGTCACTTTGTGGTATAGACTACCGCAGAGTGCTCTCCCTCGAGAGAGTACTAGTTTGTGCTATTATTAGCATCGCTGAGTCGATTCGTACGGCATTACGATGAGACGACCTTAGCAAATAGGGTATATGATACTTGCCGATAGGTACATCACCTAGTTGACCTTCTTATGTTGGTGATGGTATGGTACTCCCAATTAAAGGGAAGGATGATTTTCTTTTGTCTAGGCCTAAGGAGCCAAAATCACTTTCGATGACTTAAAGCATATGAAATAATTTTGTGCGATTTATCCAAAATCTTAGATTAATGTAAATGATTTAAAAGTTTATATTGGGGGTTATATTTCACTTGATTGCTTTAAAATAGCAAGGGTCATGAATTGATAAAATTTCTTATCGCTTTATATCAAATATTGGTGCATTAATTTTTATAAAACTTGTCCCAAGGACTTAAGTAGAGAGAGTCTATGAATCTTATTGAGTACCGTTGTGGTGTACTCAGCTCTTAGTGTCCCCTCTCCAGGGTCCTGCTTACTTTACATGTTTCAGGATGATGTATGATGCATGGAATGTGGTCAGGCCAGGATGAATCTATTTCCAAGGTATTATGAAGCACCACCTTTATTTAGTGGTAGCTATCATGTTTTTCCTTATTTTATTTTGTTGGAATTTCTCCAACCGTTGGTTCTATTCTTTGTTATAGAGGCCCCATAGATGGTTTTGAAAGGTTGTAGTAACAGGGTTGTACATGAAATTCATGAAAGTATGTTTATTTTACTTACTCTCATTGCTATTATCATGAAAGGGCGCCATGCGTGATTTTGAATTGGAAAATATTTTATCATTTAACTTGAAAATGTATATGATTTTCGAGGAGCTTCCACAGTTAAATTGATTTTTATGCATATGATTTTGGAGTATCCTATGGGTTGGTTCACTCGGATCGGGAAGTGTGCCAGGTGTCAGTCACGCAGATTTGGGTCATGACACATACAATTTAAAAGGAAAAGATCTACAGATGGATTTTGGGGATCCTATGAATGAATATAAAAACAACTAATTTGGTAACAGTTCAATACCCTATTTGGCCATGCTTCTCCAAGACAAAATCACTTTTTTTTCAAAAAAAAATATGTACTTTTTTTTCAAAGTTATAGTGTTTGGCCAATCTTTTAGAGGAAAAAAGCAATTTTGAGTAGAAACAGAAAAAAGTAACTTCTCTCTAAAAGCACTTTTTTAAAAGCACTTTTGAGAAAATATAATTAGAAGCAGTTCAAGAAGTTTGGTCAAACACAATCTACTGTTCAGAAGTGCTTTTTAAATAAATTAGCCAAACACAAAACTGTTTCTTGAAAAAAATACTTTTGAAAAATACTTCTCAAGATAAGTTGATTTTTGCAGCTTGGCCAAACATGCTATAAGTTTTATATATTAATGACGTATTTATATACTAAAGAAAGTGTTTGAGGAAAAAAAGTATGAGATTTTTTTTGTTAAACTAATTAAATAAGAAGATGGAGGGTAAATCCTAGTTAAGAATAATTAATTCTAGATCCGAGATGAATAATATGAATAGAAAAATATAGCTGAGTATAAATGCTGGCAGTAATTATGGCCAGATTTAATTGCACAAAGAGAGATGCATTAAGTAACATTAAACGACAATAAAATGTAAATAAAGGAAAAAATTCACCCAATCTTGGGTGAGGCGAATCCTCTTTCATTTGATAAAGATGAATGATAGACAAATATAAGAAGCGTAGGACCCTTTTTGGATCTGATGAAGGTATAGATCACAGATCCGCTAATCTCTTTAGAGAGGTGTGTTTACATAATTTCTACAGAGAGGGAGAGAGCGAGAGAGCCCCGGAAGTCCTCTCTTCCTATTTATAATGGGTATCCATAGAAAATCCTAAAAAAGTACAATTAGAGGGAATATTCAATAGAATATTCCCTTTGAGGATTTCAAAGCAAACTAGTTGTTTCATCGCTGCCCGACCTGGGCCATATTGAAGACTGACTGACATTGGCCTGCCCGACCTCGGACTTATTGATAACTATCCAACCTCAGGCTTATTGATGACTGTCCGACTTCGCCTGCCCAACCTCGGCCTTATTGATGACTGTCCGATCTCGGCCTTGTTGATGAATGTCCAACCTCGGTCTGCCCGACCTCGGCCTTATTAATGACTGTATGACCTCGGCCTTATTGATGACTGTACGACCTCGGCCTTCCCAACCTCGGTCTTATTGATGACTGTTCGACCTCGGTCTGTTGACTTTGCATGCCAAATTTCTCTAATCTGATTTTGACTCATACATTTAGTCCATCCGCTTATCAAAGTCATCTTTTGGTCGAGCTCGGTGAGTAGACTTCATTAATCATAGTTCGAGAAATTCGGATAATGAGGTCGACCACTGCGGATCGCGGCAAAGGGTGCCACTCCTTAGGTCAAAGTCCGCGGGCAGAACTTGACAGATTTTGATAAGGGCCAATGGCTTGAGTGATTAGTCGATTGAGAAGACGGTAAAATTAGAGAAGGTTGACAAGGCCAGGATGGCGGCTTTGGCAAGGATGGAGGCATCAGATAAGGTCAATCGCGTCCTCGGATCTGGACAGGCGAGGAGGCCGAATGTTAATTCGAGTGAGGAAGCCAAATGTTAATTCGGGCGAGGTCCTTGAATGTGAATTTGAGCGAGGTCGAATGTTTATTCGGGCGAGGTCGTCGAATGTGAATTTGTAAGGTTGCCGAATGTTAGATTCGGGCGAGGCTGTCAAATGTTAGATTCGGGCGAGGTCCCCAAATATGATTCAGGCGAGGTCGCCGAATGTGATTCGAGCGAGGTCGCCGAATGTGAATTCAAGCGAGGTTGCTGAATGTGAATTCGGGCAAGGAGATCGAATGTTAATTCGGGGAGGTCACCGAATGAGAATTCGGGCAAGGCCGCCGAATGTGAACTCCGGCGAGGCTGTCGATTGTGTATTTGGGTGAGGCCGCGGAGTATGAATTCGGGCTAGATTGACGAGTGTGAATTCGGATGAGGCCGAAGTCGATTTGGATGAGGCCGAAGTCAATTCGGACAAGGCCGAAGTTTGATTCAGACGATGCTGAAGTTTGATTCAGACGAAGACTAATCCGAAGTTTGATTCAGACATGGTCAAAGTTTTATTCAAACGAGGTCGAAGTTTGATTCGGACGAGGCTAAAGTTTGATTCGAACAAGGCCGAAGGCGATTCATACGAGGCTGAATGTTGATTTGGATGAGGCTGAATGTTGATTTGTTGTAATTCGAGCAAGTTCGAATTCTTCTCTTTAGCGATATCCTTTGGTCTTAGGGGTGTTATTTGGATCTAAGGCCGAAATGTTAACCCGTTGTAATTCAGGCGAGGTAGAATTCTTATTTTTGGCGACGACCTTTGGCCGTACGGGTATTATTAGAGCTAAGGACAAAATATTAACCAGTTATAACTCGAGAGTCCAAATTTTTCTTTTTGACGATGGCGTTTGGCCGTAGGGGTATTATTTCGAGCTAAGGCCGAAATGTTAACCCGTTTTATAATTCGAGCGAGGCCAAATTCTTCTTTTTGAAGATGGCCTTTGGCTGTAGGGTGTTATTTCGAGCTAAGGCCGAAATATTAACCCATTGTAATTCGATCCAGGTTGAATTATTCTTTTTGGTAATGGCACTATAGGGGTGCTATTTCGAGCTAAGGCCGAAATGTTAACCGTTGTTTCACTTTCAAGTTTTGGAGGATCACAGGCTGTCGTACGGGTTGTGCATACATCGAGGTGAATCCTGACGTACTCGGCCCTTGTTTTTATTAGAGAATATTGGATGTTCCCTGAGGGAGTCCCAGTTTTGCTTAGCTTCGGCGTTTCATGGGTGAGTCCCGGTTGCTTAATTTTTCGTACATTGGAGAGTACGGCGTGTTTTCTGGTTGATTGCTCATTCTTCTATTCCACTTATAAAAATAGTCAGTTAAAACAAAATGAAAGCGTTCGTTACCTCAATTTGTTCGCTTGACGAGTGGAAATGAGTGATCACGTTCCCTTCTCCTGTTGTGCTTTTTGTGATCGCTACCAGTTTGGCAAGAAAGGGTTTTTCTTTTCGCCGAATAAAGAGGAATATATATAGAAAACATCTTAAATCTTCGAGGGAGAAGGCAAGACCTCGTCAAGTACAATTCTGACATTCATCTTCACGAAGACGTCTAAGTCGTCAAACTTTCCGGCACCATCGTCTCCACCGATTTCCTCGCCGGGAATGTAGAGGCTCAATTTAATAGTAATAACAAAAAAGCTTTGGTCCTTCGCTTTTGATTTACCTTGATGCTTCTTGCCATGAAAAATAGTACTTGAGAGTCATAAGCCAACATCCAACCATGATAGACAGCAAATGAATACATTCATAAAAGCTAGCAATCAAGGACCTGGTACTTTGGGTTCTTTCTATTATATAAAAATAGTATGTTACTCTTGCTGAAGCTACTAATGCTTTTGTGTTGTTGTTTTTGTTTTTGTTGTTCTTTTTCTTCACCGAGCCGAGGGTCGATTGGAAACAACCTCTCTGCCATTCCAGGTATAGGTAAGGCCCGTCTACATATTACCCTCCCTATCCGACTTTGTGGGACTATACTGAGTAATAATTGTTGTTGTTGTTATAGTGTGCTGCTCCTGATTTTTGGTTGTGATTTATTACTTTGTACATATTACCAACGCACTGAGGTAGTTGAGTGTCTTTTTCATTTCAATTCCTGAAAAAGCACTGACTTTTCCATCTTGCTTGCTATACCAAAAAACTAAAAGCTGCCATTTCATCACCATCTTCTTGAATTCTTTTTCTTTTCTTAATCAGCAAATTGTTTTCCTTCTTTTTTTTTAGGTAATCATTAGAGTTCAACCAAAAGTAAAGATGGGAGCGGTCAGTAAAATCACTTTACCTTCCTAAAATAATATTTACGTCAATAAATATATGTATTAGTGAGGTAATAATAGAAATGAAGCAAATCGGTGAGGTGACTATTCGATTTGAATGGTATTAATGAGATATTTATTAAGTAAAGTGGAACTAGAATCTAATTTAGATGTAGAGGAAATAAAAATTTTAACTAGAAAATTTTCAAATTATTTGAGCAAAAAAAGTATGAGATTTTTTTTGTTAAATTAATTAAATAAGAAGATGAAGGGTAAATTCTAGTTAAGAATAATTAATTCTATATCCGAGATGAATAATATGAATAGAAAAACATAATTGAATATAAATGGTGGCAGTGATTATGGTCAGATTTAATAGCATAAAGAGAAATATATTAAGTAACATTAAACGACAATAAAATGTAAATAAAGGAAAAAATTCACCCATTCTTGGGTGAGGCGGATCCTCCTTCATTTGATTAAGGTGAATGATAGACAAATGCAAGAGCTTAAGACCCTTTTTGGATCTAATGAAGGTATGTGATCACAGATCCACTAATCTCTTGAGAGAGGTGGCCTTGCATATTTTCTAGAGACACGGAGAGAACCCCCTTTTTCGGAAGTCCTCCCTTGCTATTTATAAGGGGTATCCATAGAAAATCCTAAAAAGTACAATTAGAGGGAATATTCAATAGAATATTTTCTTTTAGGATTCCAAAGCAAACTAGCTGTTTCATCACCGCCCGACCTTGGCCTTATTGATGACTGTCCGACCACGGCCTGCCTGACCTCGGCCTTATTGATGATTGTCCGACCTCAACCAGCCCGACCTCGACCGTATTGATGATTGTTCGACCTCAACCCATTATCTCCGCATACCAAATTTCTCTGATCTGATTTTGACCCATACAGAAAGTCCACCTGTTTCAATTACCCAAAAAATAGGTTTGGCATACATTAGTGCATTTTTTATTTATTTTGTAATATAATATTTCCTTTCTATAATAATACATTAGTTTGACCGAGAATTGGACTAGTCAAGAACGCGTCCACAAAGTGCAGCCTATGTGCATTCCAAGTAGACAGTCTTCCGCCTTTGACTCGCGTATGTGGACGATTTCCTTTTAATAATATTTAACTTATAGTAAATCAAATTACATAATTCTCGTTGGAAAAAAAGTACGTAATTCTTCTAATTTTCAACTTTAATGTAATTTTTTACCTATAAATTAACCCATTTAATTAATAGGTAATATTTTCTTTCAGTAGTACTTACATGATACACATTTTTTATACTAGTTTTACCTCATTGTTTTGTCAAATAATGTTAGTTAAATTAAGTACAATATGATTGGTTTATTAGAATACAATCAAAATTTTAACAACCATTACAATAAACGAGTGAGTTCCAATTATATATATTTTTTACATCAAATCTTTTTGAATATACTAGGAAGGTTGTTAGAAACTTGATGGCTTTGACTTAGAGAAAGATCGAGATCGAGGTGAGGAAACTTAAAGTATGGTACCCTTTAATTTGTTAGGAGAATTCTATTACTACTACTTTGAACTTTAATCTGTCGTATTATGTTTTTATTTATATTATGATGAGATGGATAAGATCTTATCACCTTAAATTAATCATTTCAGGTTTAAATTTTGAGCTTGAAAAAAATTTATGATAGAGAGCGTTTCTTCTTTAATAATTTTACATGATGTAAACTTAAATTAATAGGAACCTCAATATAAGTACCATGGATATCGAATACTGAGTGAGAAACAAAAAGAAATAAGCTTCTTCTTTAAAAATAAATTTTTCTTTATTTTTTCCACGTACTTTCCATTGTGTTTAAAATCCCATGATTATGATTTGGAGAAGAATAGATCATAGATTCTCAGCAACTACTTATAAGTTTCTCAGTTATATTCCACATTTATTCCTTTAGCAATTATGCTCAAATTTGCAATTTCACTCAAGTTTTCCATTCATTTCAAGGTTCTTACTAACAAATTTCAAAACAATTACGCAAAATTGACCCCTTTTCCTTTCTCTGTTTTCAAGTAACAAGGAAAGTAGAAAATAGAGAGGTATAGAGTTTCAATTAAGTGTTTCTTTTTTCTTTTTTAAGAAATTTTAATTTTATTTCAACTATATGCAAATTTACATCATTTGTTTTTTTTACTTTAGAACAGATCTCAAGAGTACAGTCATTTTGAAAACTCTACAACTGTTGTTGTTAAACTAATATCCTATTACATTAAATTGCTACAATTATGGATACTCGCACAAAGGATAGCTATTAATGTTCTGTAACATGGGCGACCATTTAGGTAGCTTTACGTCAGTGAAGTGCACTTGAATTGTAATCTCCTTTGCTCGGTCTTTGGCGTCTCTGGTTGACTGTTGAAACCTTCTGTTGTTCCTTCTCATCCAGATGTTGTATACTACTGCTGCAAACACCATATCTAGGATGATTTTCCTGGAATTTCTGCTGTTAACATTAGCTGTTAGCCATTAGATTTCTATTTCCCATGTACCATATCAATTGCGCATCCTTTGCATGTTAGGATTTAAGATGAACTCTTAGATAACAAATGTGAGATTTTTAAATTAAGAAAATTAAGTTGAAAAAAATATTTAAAAATTAAAATTGTGTTTAGATATATATTTTACGTAGAAAAATATTATAGTTTTGTGAGAGAGAAACATTATTTACTTGAAAAAGAGATAAAAAATTACTTTTTAAAATTTGAAACCAATCTTCAAAATAACTTGAAATTCATTTTCAAAAATTCAGTTAAATGTATAACCAAACACCGATTTGAAAATATTTTCTTAGAAAAAAAAATTATGTCCAAACAACTCCTTAAAGTGATCATACCTAGGGTTGTGCATAATTTGATAAATACCGAATTATCATATCGAAATCAAAAATTTTGGTATTTAATATTTTGGTCTTTGATATGATATATATTTGGTGTAAACTTTTTTCAAAAAAAATTGATATTAAGTATGGTATGCGATATTTAAAATTAAACACCAAAATATTGATATTGTACAAAAATATATACTAAGTTACATAATTTACTTATTATTGATTATAACATAATTATAAAAGTTCTATATTTTAGTTTTCACTTATTTTTATAGTTATCTTTAATCTTGACTATCTTTGTTCCCCACAATACTTGCTTTTCCTCATTTCTTTGGTTGCCTACTTACACTTCGACCTTTCTCTTTTTTAGGTTTAGCATCTTTTTATTTTTATTTTTTACTATATTATAATATTTTTATTGTCGTATTTGAGAATAGAAGAATATTACGGTCTATTGTTTTATACATTAGTTAATATTTGAGCAGAACAAATCGGAGTTATTAAATCGAACAAATTGAAATTGAAAGAAAAAGCTAAACTACGTTGAATTTAATATAATTTTAAAAAATTAAATGTCAAAAATACCAAACTAAAAATTCGTATCATATCGACTGGGGAACACTGCTAATATACATCGTATTGTAGTTTTTTTTAGCAAACAAGAAGCACATATATTAAAAACTAGGTAGTGTTTGTTATAACATTCTCTAATAGTGTGTTACTTAAAACACATTGATTGCCTAGACTTGCTAAACTGTTGCAAGTATCCATTGATAAGTCGTAACATAACAACTGTCTTTGTCTATATCATAGTTAACAAGATTAAAAATCACACTTGGGACTATCACGAAAACTTTCTTCTTTACTCTAGGCTTCCTTCCATTTTAGATATAGAGCGGGCGACATAGGTGTTCGCTCCGCAGCACGAACAGGTCGAGATGCAACGTCGATCACATCGGGTGGGGTCATGTACTCCCTAAATGCATGTTGTAGTAGGATCATCTCTCTTGATGTATTAACAACTTGCAATAAGTAACAATTTCAAATAATTTGTTACTATATAGTATAGCCATAATGGCTTCTGCACAATTTATTTCGATTTGAAGAGAAAATAAATTCCATTTGTGAGTGATTTTTAGTTCCTCTTTAATAACTTTTAGTTCGACTTTTAATGATCCCATTACCTTTATATTTTTGGTAAAACCAACAATTCAATACCCATTATTTACAAGAAATATTTCCCTTAAAAAAAATTTGAAGTTGTTATGACGAATATACATGTTAAGCTTAAACCATCCTCACACCACGAGTTTTTTGAAGTTGATGGCAAAATTGACAGCAGTGGACTTGTAGTGAAGCAAATAGAAGCAACGTGTCCACCACCAGGCCATGATAACTACCACGAAACTTATATAGGAGCACTTAATACCCCATCATACCACTTGCTCTCTCATCATTTTGCTGGTGGCTGCTTTCACATTTTCTTAAATACTTTTTTAAAATTTTTACATAAATAATCAATTATATTCATAAATTCTGCATAGTTATAATCTTATTAATTATTTTTTTAATTAAATAATTTGGTGAATAATTATTTAGGTTATATTCTGCTTTTTTTGTAAAACTATATCACATAGAGGAAAGTGAACTATACGTTATTGATAAATAGGGACGGCCTAAGAGTTAAGCACATGAAGTCATTGCTTTAGGTTCCCAAATATTAAGGGCCCAATTTTAAGTATTATGTGTTACATATATTTTATATAACTATTGTTAATAAAATATGTTAAAAATCTAAATTTGTTATGAAATATTAGATTATGGTGGATGTCCATAACTCCTATAACACTCACTACTTTTATCCATTATCTCCATAACTCCCACTACTCTAATACTTATGGTTGTAACTCCCACACTCCATGATCTCCCCCATGATCTTCCTCCATGATCTCAAAAGCTTAATGACATATTTATGGAATTCTTTTAGTATACCTTTATGTAGTACTATAAATAGAGGATGAGAAATCATTTTGTAATACACTTGGATACATAGAAGAAATATATTCTCTTCTCTATTTCTCTCTACTTTGTTGTCTATCTTTTTGTTTATTACTTTGAGCTAAGTTTTGTAACACGTTATCAGCACGAAGCTCTACTATCTCAAGAATCTCTTTGAGAAAATTAAGGTATTTTTTCTCCTCCTAATTTTGTTTTAATTATGTCTGACATTATGAAAAGAAAGTTTGTTGCCCTTGAAATTTCGGGCAAGAACTACATGACATGGGTGTTGGATGCTAAAATCCATTTGGATGCAATGGGTCTTGGAGACGCCATTAAAGACAGAAATAATGCATCCACCCAAGACTGTGCTAAGGCCTTGATTTTCTTGCGCCATCACCTTGATGAAGGTTTGAAAATTGAATATCTCACAGTCAAAGATCCACTTATCTTGTGGAATGGCTTAAAGGAGAGATATGACAACTTAAAGTTGGTCACTCTGCCACAAGCACAATATGATTGGGCTCATCCGAGGCTCCAAGACTTTAAGTCTGTTTCAGAATATAATTCTGCAATGTTTAGAATTACTTCTAAATTGAAACTCTGTGGAGATACTATAACTGATTATGATATGCTTGAAAAAACGTTTACAACGTTTCATGCCTCCAATATGGTTATGCAACAACAGTACAGAGAGAAAGGTTTCAAAAAGTTATGATATGCTTTATTTGTAATGATTTTTCAGTAAGTTAATCGATTAACATAACAGATAATTGATTAACCAATATATTCTATTAAACTGGACCTTTTCCGCAAGGCATGTTAGTCGACTATACGATTTAGTTAATCGACACTAACCTCGGCAGATTTTGAAAATATTATTTAATTATTAAGCAACGGATACAAGAGTATTAAAAGGAGAATAACTATGATAAAAGATATTTTTTTTTCATAATGACCGCACTGAAACTATTATGTTGAATCATAGACTTAAATTTGTTTATTCTCATAGCTATATAAAAAAAATACTAATATTTTTCGTATATTTCTTTTGTATGTCAAACCATGGGAAGCAAATATGGATATCTCACAAAGCAAACTTGGATCAACGTCTAATTGTAAAAATATTTGTTTGATTGATTCATGTACCACACATACGATCTTCAAAGAGAAGAAATATTTCTCTCATTTAAGTATGTGTAAGGCAGATGTTACTACAATTTCTGGTAGTAGTAAATTGATTGAAGGCTCCGGAAGAGCAACTATAACTCTGCCTAAAGGAACAATATTTATCATAGATAATGCAATGTTCTCTTCCAAGTCCAAGAGTAACTTGTTGAATTTTAAAGATATCCGTCAAAATGGATATTATATTGAGACAATAGATGAGAATAATCTTGAATACCTCATCATTACAAAGAATGTCTCTGGCCAAAAGAGGGTTATTGAGAAGTTCCCATCTTTATCTTGTGGCCTGTATTGGACAAAAATTAGTGCAATTGAGGCACATTCCATAGTAAACCAAAAGGTTACTGATTCCAATACTTTTGTACTTTGGCATGATCGATTGGGACATCCTGGATCAATTATGATGATACGGATTATAGAAAACTCATATGGGCATCCATTAAAGAATTTAAAGATTCTTTTAAATAATGAATTTTCTTGCACTTCTTGTTATCAAGGCAAGTTAATTATTAGACCATCACCAACAAAGGTTGGAACTGAGTCACCTACGTTTTTGGAACGTATACAAGGGGATATTTGTGGACCTATTTACCCACCTAGTGGGTCCTTTAGATATTTTATGGTCTTAATAGACGCATCCTCTAGATGGTCTCATGTGTGCCTATTGTCATCACGCAACCTTGCGTTTGCAAAATTAATGGCACAAATAATTCGATTACGAGCACAATTTCCTGATAATCCAATTAAGTCTATTAGACTAGATAATGCTGCTGAGTTTTCATCCCAAGCATTTAATGATTATTGCTTATCAATTGTGATAAAAGTGGAACATCCTGTAGCTCATGTTCACACTCAAAATGGTCTTGCAGAATCTTTAATTAAACGTCTGCAGTTGATTGCAAGATCATTACTCATGAAAACGAGGCTGCCCACTTCGGTTTGGGGTCACGCCATTTTGCATGCAGCAATGCTAGTTCGTCTCAGACCGATGAATTATCACAAATATTCCCCGTTGCAATTAGTTTTGGGTCATGAACCTAATATATCCCATTTAAGAATTTTTGGATGCGCAGTATATGTGCCTGTAGCACCGCCATATCGCACCAAAATGGGTCCGCAAAGAAGGTTAGGAATATATGTTGGGTTTGAATCGCCCTCCATTATTCGCTACCTCGAAACATTGACAGGGGATTTGTTCACTGCACGATTTGCAGACTGTCGATTCGATGAGACACTTTTCCCAAAATTAGGGGGAGAAGTTGGTGAAACCAAACGGGAAATTTTGTCAAAAAATCCATTATTATCTCATCTTGATCCACATACCTCTGTTTGTGAAAAAGAGGTGCAAAATATTATCCATTTGCAAAGAATAGCAAATCAAATGCCTGACGCATTCACGGACTTGAAAAGGATAACAAAATCTCACATCCCCGCAGAGAATGTTCCAATCCGTATTGATGTCCCTATTGGACAATCTTCTAGTGTCATATCTAATGAGTCGAAAGCACGCCTAAAACGTGGCAGGCCATTAGGTTCCAAAGATCGAAATCCTAGAAAAAGGAAAGCAAATGATCAAAATGAAACTACGAAAGAATCTCATGAGGAAATTCACGATTTAATAAATTCTGAGATTCATGAAGAATCCATTGAGCCCGAGACTCAGGAAAATAAGGAACTATCAATAAATCCAATCGATATTGAGACAAATTTTAATCGAGTGGATGTAGTGGTGGATTATGTCTTTGCATATAATGTTGCATCTAGCATTATGCAAGAAAGTGAGGATCTTGAACCTCAATCTGTTGGAGAATGTCGACAAAGACTTGATTGGCCAAAATGGCAAGAAGCAATCCAATCAGAATTGAATTTACTTGCAAAACGTGAAGCTTTTGGGCCTATAGTTGAAACACCTAATGGTGTTAAGCCTGTTGGCTACAGATGGGTCTTTGTACGCAAGAGAAATGAGAAAAACAAGGTACAAAGATATAAGGCACGCCTTGTTGCACAAGGATTTTCTCAAAGGCCTGGTGTCGATTATGAAGAGACATATTCACCCGTAATGGATGCTATAACTTTCCGTTATCTCATTAGTTTTGCTGTCCTTGAAAAGCTTGACATGCATTTAATGGATGTGGTTACTGCCTATCTTTATGGCTCACTTGATAATGAGATATACATGAAAATTCCCGATGGATTCAAAATGCCAAACACTCATAATTCAAAATCCCGGGAAATGTTTTCAATCAAATTGCAAAGATCTTTGTATGGTCTAAAGCAATCAGGACGAATGTGGTATAATCGTCTTAGTGAGTATTTATTAAAGGAAGGATATATAAATGATGCCATTTGCCCATGTGTTTTTATAAAGAAAACAACATCGGAATTTGTTGTGCTTGCCGTGTATGTCGATGACATAAACCTTATTGGAACTCCCATAGAACTCCAAAAGGCAATTGATTATTTAAAGAAGGAATTCGAGATGAAAGATCTCGGAAAGACAAAATTATGTCTTGGTTTGCAAATTGAATATTTGGCAAACGGAATTTTTGTTCATCAATCTGCCTATATAGAAAAGGTATTGAAACGGTTTTACATAGATGGAGCATATCCTTTAAGTACTCCGATGGTTGTTCGATCACTTGATGTGAATAAGGATCCATTCCGACCGCAAGAAAAGAATGAAGAGCTACTTGGTCCTGAAGTACCATATCTTAGTGCAATTGGCGCACTAATGTATCTTGCAAATACTACAAGGCCTGACATAACTTTTTCAGTTAATGTCTTAGCAAGATATAGCTCTGCTCCCACAAGGAGACATTGGAATGGAATCAAACATATATTGCGGTATCTAAAAGGGACTACCAATATGGGCTTATTTTATAGCAATAATTGCAGTCCTGATCTTGTTGGTTATGCTGATGCTGGATATTTATCTGACCCACACAAGACTCGATCTCAAACAGGTTATGTGTTTATCTGTGGAGGCACTGCCATATCTTGGCGATCGACTAAGCAATCAATTGTGGCTACTTCATCTAATCATGCTGATGTAATCGCTATTCATGAAGCAAGTCGAGAGTGTGTGTGGTTGAGGTCTATAATACATCATATTCGAGACAAATATGGTTTGAAATGTGACAAACTGCCCACGATTTTGTATGAAGACAATGCACCATGCATAGCCCAATTGAAGGGAGGATTCATAAAAGGAGATAGAACAAAGCATATTTCACCAAAGTTATTTTTCACACATGATCTTCAAAAGAATGGTGATATCAATGTGCAACACATTCATTCAAGTGATAATATGGCTGATTTGTTCACAAAATCTCTACCAACGTCAACCTTCAAGAAGCTGGTACACAAGATTGGAATGCGAAGGCTCAAGGATGTGAATTGATGCTCTTTTCAGGGGGAGTTAATGCGCGTTGCACTCTTTTTCCCTTACAAGGTTTTGTCCCACTGGGTTTTCCTTGCAAGGTTTTTAACGAGGCAACAAAAATGCATTTTGTTAGATATGTGTACTCTTTTTCCTTTTCTAGAATTTTTTTTCCCCATTGGGTTTTATTTTAGTTAAGGTTTTAACGAGGCACATTATCTTTGGACATCCAAGGGGGAGTGTTATGAAATATTAGATTATGGTGGATGTCCATAACTCCTATAACACCCACTACTTTTATCCATTATCTCCATAACTCCCACTACTCCAATACTTATGGTTGTAACTCCCACACCTCCATGATCTCCCCCATGATCTTCCTCCATGATCTCAAAAGCTTAATGACATATTTATGGAATTCTTTTAGTATACCTCTATGTAGTATTATAAATAGAGGATGAGAAATCATTTTGTAATACACTTGGATCCATAGAAGAAATATATTCTCTTCTCTATTTCTCTCTACTTTGTTGTCTATCTTTTTGTTTATTACTTTGAGTTAAGTTTTGTAACAAAATTAAAGTTATATGTTGAGTACTAAATACGATAAATTTTTCTCTCAATTAACTAAATGATGAAAATTATCAAATCTAATTTTTCTTATCTATGTACACTTATGTTTTTTTTTAATGTTTATAATGATTTTACTTTCTAATGTTAACTCATTTTTTTTGAGTTGGCTATTTCTTTTCACCAAATTTTATTAATGCATTCGTTAGAAAATAATTATTCTGTATTCATCTCTTTAAGAGAAATCTCCAAATGCAATAGGGCACAGGGTTTTAACAGATTATCGGAGTGCCTCCTTTACCTTCTTCCACTTTACTAATGTTATATTTCAATGACGATTGAGTTTCAAACAGTAAAGTGTACCTAATTTATACATCACGTGTTGTATAGTTATTATTAGGCCATTTGCGGAAGTAGTTTAATCGCATATCATTAGACATTAAGGATGAATTAGGTTGCTCGGTCTAGCTGTTAGTAATGTATTTCTATATTTTTTCTGGTTTGTAATAACTTGTATAAACTTGAGGAACATAGTGAAAGGGTGGGGTATTTATTTTCTTGCATCAAAAAGGGGTTGATTGATTTAGTGTGGGTCTTCTAAGTGAAAAGCAACCTATATTTATGCTTTGATTTGGTTTGATTCTGTCAATTTAATCTTGTTATCTGCTAATGCTGTATTGTGGCCCGGTTCAGGCCCGGGACCGGACCAGGACCGCGGTCCTGGCGAGCCTGCCGGTCCTGCTGGGCCGGTCCTGGCGGTCCGGTCTTTATCGGTCCCAAAAAACCATGACGGGCCGGTCCTTTTCGTTGAACCGTTATGCCCGGGACCACCAGGCCCGGGGCCGGTCCTTGCGGGCCTGGGACGGTCCTGGCGGGCCCAACGGCTATTTTTAAAATCTTTTTTTATTTTGGAAAAATCAGTAACGGCTCTTTGCAAAAAGTAGCCGTTTGTAACTTTCAAAAATGGACATTTGGCCCCCAAACTTTATATAATTACACTTTTTTCCATTTCTCAACTATAAATACCCCCTCATTCTTTCATTTTTATTCACCAATTCATCAATATCTCTCAATCTCTCTCAAGCTCTCTTTCAATCTTTCTAGTAAAAGTGCTTAATTTATTGTTGAAAATTCGTGAAAAATTGTGAAGTTGTTAAATTGAAGTTTTCAAGTGTTCAACGATTTTCAATTTTCAAGAAGTTGTTCGGAAAACCGGTAAACTCGTTTCAACTCTTACGTGCTAATAATATATTTTTGTGTTGGTTAGTTTGCATAATTCTAATTAGTATGGCATTTTCTTTGAAAAAAATGTTCGGTAAAGGAAAAGGTAAAACCGGTAAAAGTAGTGGCCATAATACTACCCTTCCCCCGGCTCCCCGACCTACAAAAGATAAGCAAGTTGAAAGTAGTCGCCAACATAGACGTCCTAATCCCCCTCCCGTAATGCTTGATAGTGATCGCCCTTGTTTTCAATTTACCGATAGTGAATTTCTACTTGATGTTGCAGTAGGTGATAGATTAGATGATGACATTATGAATGCTCTTTATCCTAATGAACCTATCTTAGAGGAAAATGAGGATGATAATGATGATGATGAAACCCAAGCACCAGATTTAAATGATACACCTACTAGTCCTGCTCATAACTCAGGTAATGCACCGGCACACCCACCTGTAGAAACTCCCACATTTAGTAGACAACCTGCTAAACGTCAAGAAACATCATTAGTTTGGCATTTTTTTACTAAGTAAGAGAACACAACAAGGCTAAGTGTAACACTTGTGGAAAATTACTTGTTCATAAATTTACTGGAAACCGTAGCGGCACAGGTAGTTTAGTTAGACACATAAAATTACACCTAGAGATAGGGCTAGATTTTTTCAGATGCAAGCGCAGCAAGATGGGACAAGTTTAGATTCTCAAGTTAACCCTAGTACAGGTTCTAATCTAGTTCAACCAGGAATTAACACTGTCACCGAAGGTATTTTATATTACGATCCAAATAAGGATCGTGAAGAATTAGCAAAAATGATTACTGTTATGTGCTTGCCTTATACTTTTGCTTCTAATCCTAATTGGGTTCATTATATTAGAAGAGTTTTTAATCCTACTTATAAAGGTTGGCCTCGCGCAACAGTTAAGGCCAATATTTATAAATTCAAGCATGAATATGAACAATATTTGCGCTATTTATTTACTCATATACCTAATCGTATTTCTATTACAACTGATATTGGTAGAACTAATAATGACTCGATTATCTAACCGTTACAAGTCATTGGATAGATGAGGACTGGACTATGCAAAAACGCATAATTGCATATGGAATAATTAATTCACGTCACACGGGTAGGTTTATAGCTAACACTGTTTCAGATATATGTAGATATTTTTGCTTTAATGATAAAATAATGGCAATTTCTATGGATAATGCTTCTAGTAACACTAGTGCAATAGGCATGGTAACACAAACCCTTAATCCTGCATTTAGTAATATTTTCTATGTTAGATGTATTTGTCATATTTATCATTTAATTGTTGGTGATGGTATGCGAATATTAAACATAGAAATTGAAAAGGTGAGAATGACTCTTAATTGGCTATTTTATTCAAACCGTAGATCTAGACTTAGAGAGTATTTCAAAAAATGTGACGAATATGGCCTTAGAGAAAGAAAGGTTCCTAAACCTTGCCCGACTAGGTGGAATTGCATGTACGAAAGTTTAGTAGTAGTGTATGAATATAGAAACCCAATTAATGCTACGTTTAATTCTCGGGTAGGTGGTGAGGATGATGATGAAATGCTAACTACCCAAGATTGGACTAATGTTAAAATTCTTTTAGATTTTTTAGAACATTTTCAAGTTGCTACAAATGCATTTTCTGGGCAATATTATCCGACTATTTCTAACTGTTTAGTTTTTATTACCGCACTAGCTGATTTGTTTGTTGAATTTAGCGAGGGTGGGGATATTTATGAACTTGCAATAAATGAAATGAAATAAAAGTTTAAAAAATACTTTTTTCCTATCCCTCCTATTTTTTGTGTAGCTGCAATGTTAGATCCAACAATGAAATTAGGAGGTCCTCATTTTTGGTATTCTAATATTTATAAAGCTTTAGATCTTTCAGAAGAGGAAATTGCTACAATTGCTGATGCAAAAGCATCAATTAAAGTTAATGACCAAACTGTTTATAATGCTTATAAACAGGCGTTAGAGCATGCTAGGCCAAATATTCCAACCCCTACTTCGTCTACATCACAATTATCTAAAAGAGCTGCTGGCTTAACAACTCTTAAATCGTGGACGGAGTTCCGGGGTTCTCAAGGTGATAATTTTGATGAAATTTTCCATCTAAATCAGCTTCAAGTTTACTTGTCACAAGGACTAGAAAAGGAGAATCCAGACGGCTGTTTCTATCTTTTGGAATGGTGGAAGTCAAGGGAAAAATATTTTCCCATTCTTGCAAGGATGGCTCGGGATGTTTTGTCAATTCAAGCTTCAACTATTGCATCGGAGAGCGCTTTCAGTCAAGCAAGACTACAAATCGATGATCACAGAGCCTCGATGCGGGAGAGCTTGGAAAAATCAGCGCTTTTTAGAGATTGGATCACGGAAAGAAGAAACTTTGGCGTAGCAGAATCGCAACCGGCAATAGATGAGGCATATGAAGAAATGATAGCAGAACTTTCTGAGGAATCGGCTTCACCCGGAAGTGGTGATGAACAAACTTCATTTCCACCACCGCCAACACAACCTCCTCCCAACCTTGACGGATTTATGAGATTTGTTAGAGATACAACGTAAATTATGATGTAACTTGTACATTGGCACGTCTTCTTTTAGTTTTTTTTTCCTTTTAATGGTGGTATTAGTACCTTGTTGTGCTCATTCCATTGGGGAAGGAAGACTAAGAAAGATATGTCATTTTGGTCAATAAATATGCTCTTTATCATATCCTTGAATATCTTTTTTCTCAATATTTCTTTGTCTTTACTTCGATATAAATCCTTGAATATTTATATAACATATAATATATAACATACAATATATAACAAACAACACAATATACTAATTGCAACAACACAATATATACATTATATACAATATATACTAATTATTACAACACAATATATACATAATATACAACACACTATATACATAATATACAATATATACTACTTACTATAATACACTATATACATAATATACAATATATACAATTACTACAACACATTATATACATAACATATATCCATATATACATAACATACAATATATACTAATTACTACAACACACTATATACATAATATACAATATATACTAATTACTACAACACATTATATACATAACATATATCCATATATACATAACATACAATATATACTAATTACTACAACACAATATATACTAATTACTACAACACAATATATACATAATATAGAGTATATACTAATTACTACAACACAATATATACATAATATACAATATATATTAATTACTACAACACAATATATACTATACTAACAACTTAGTACACCATATAAAATATATTCTACACTATACTAATGACTACTATACAAGATATTGACTTTAAAAAAAAAACCCCCCCGTCAGGCCCGCCAGGCCCAGGACCGCAGTGGGCTTAGGCCCGTAATGGGCCGGTCTCTACCGTGAGAACCGCCAGGCCCGGGACCGCCAGGCCCGGCACACCAAGCCCGGGACCGCGAAGCCCGACCCGTTTAGGCCCGGGCCCGGGCCAGAATACAACATTATTATCTGCCTTGGTTGGACATTGGTGCTCCAGAGTTTTAGTTAATTTGGATTTGGGTCGACTAATTCAGACATTTAGGTAATTAGTGTTCTGTAGTTCAGGGTTTTAGGTCATATGATCATAGTTAAGTCGACTAGGGTAAGGTTGGGATAAGGTTAGTAATTATAGGAGCAACACAAGGGCAATTCAGATTTTGTGACAAAGAATCTTTGGTAGTTAAGTGAAGATACTTCTGGAATAGGGAGTAATAGCAGTTCAGATTTTTATTGAGATAACTTGGGTAGCAAGCTAGGGAATGGTGGACTAAAGTAGTAAATAAATAGGGACTAAAATGCAATTCAAAATGTAAAGGTAGCCCTATCAGTGAGGATATATATACTAGTGCAAAAAGATGAAAAGGGGGTAGAAAAAAGAAGATAGAAAAAAGTGAGCTAAAAAGCTAGAAAGGGGTTGAAAATCAAGTAGCTACCAATTCAAGCGAGTCTCTGAGCTTGAATTTCATAAATTCTGATCTAAAACTAGCTCTGAATCCTAGTTATTATCATGGATTGAAGGTTTATTGTTGGTTTATTGTTTTGGCTGAGGTTCGAGTTTGGTTTGGCTATTTTAAATTAATATTGGTTGTGACTTGCATTTCCTGGGCTTTGAAAGTGCTGAAGTTTACTGCTCCATTGATTTTGCCACTGTTGTTGCTATTTTGCCTTATAACTGCTTGCTCATAGGGTTCTTCTTCATTCCAGGTACATTTCTAAGCCTGACCATGTAAGAATCACTTTGAAGAGAGAATGAAGCTGGCTGCGCAGATTATTTTCATATTTGTTATTCCAACTTCGAGTAGCTTTCAATTTGTGTGAATATTCATTGTAAATAATTATGAGATTGTCCTGAACTTTTGAAAAATTATTTCATTTAGATCTCATGAGTTTATATACTGATAGAAGCATGATCCCTTTTAGCATGAAAGTAGGCAGTAGTGCAAGGGTACTATTAACCTTGTATGGTGACTGGCTTGTGTTACTTGATATGATTGTATCATGGTAGTCAAACATCGTTAATAGGACTATTTGGGACTATCACTGTGAGTCATTGTTCGCATAGAATTGTTGATCAAATACGAGCCTGAAAGCTGGTTTTAATTTTGCCATAAATTTGCATTAATCTTTACTCATACATGTGATATAAATCTGGCTATATAAAAGTTACTTGTGCATTACTGAACTAACTTAGGGCTAGATGGGTAACAACATCAAGCCCAGCTTCGACTTCTACATACCTTGTTTCCTACGTATCTCAATTCAGGGCTCACGTTAGGGCCCAAATGCAATAAGACACGTTGGTCTGCTTTTGCTGAGAGCGTAAATGTGAGAAATTAGTAGTGTCAAATTAGATAATACATTGGAACAAAGAGAATTTAATTTTTATTTAAATATGGCCCCGAGTTTTGAAAGGCCGGACTCCGACATCCATTAGCTAAGTCTTGTAGAGGCGCATTTTAGTTTGCTTTAGGATTGACCTTCTAAATAAAACAAGGTGTGACGGGCCAAACAGCATCCATAAATTGTGTGGCCCTCGTGAAATGTTTTTTTAATTAAATATTTAAAGAATTCGGGACACGCCGTTTAGTGAATTTTACGGATTTCCCTCAAAGATAACAACACGATAGTTACTTTTAGTCACGTCTTGAATAAATTTATCTTCTTAAATATGGTACGCATTAATATGACCCAAATCCAAATCTCAAAAAAGTTGAAATGTGTCAAAATCCACGGGTGCATTTATCTGACGTAGTTTGAGGCATGTTTTAACCATGTTGCAATTCTTTTTAAAAAATAATAATAAAGTGGGTGAAAGATTCAAAATGCACACAGGTTTATAGTTGTATAAAACCGGATTATTTAAGCCAAATATAACAGTTGAGCAACCGTGCTAGCACCACAGAACCCGGGAATACCTAACACCTTCTCATGGGTTAACAGAATTCCTTACTCGAATTTTTGGTTCGCGGACTGTTAAATAGAGTCATTCTTTCCTCGATTCGGGATTCTAAACGGTAACATGGGACACCATAAATCTCCCAAGCGGCGACTCTGAAATTCTCTTAAATAATTGAATCTCGCTTCGATTGTTCTTTAATTGAAGAAACTCCCATATCTATGCCCTTCTCCGGGTTGTAGTAACAAAAAGGAGGTGTGACAGTATGTGTATTTTATCAGTTTGGATGGAATACTGCTACTGCATATTATGCAAGTCCTATTTTTTATTTAGTTGATATCTCCATAAGGATTGCATCAATTCGTATGGTAATTGCAGATAAATTGTTTGCCCCTTGTCGAATACTTAAGGGTACTTTACAAATGCCTAAGAACGACAATATTTCATGTGGAGGAATATCATATTTGCAATTTGGCAAATATGATGATCTCACTAAATTAAAATATTTGAAGAGGGGATATTGCAATACATGAGATGCACTAAATCTCAACTTCCCTCACGCGTTTGTTCTCCCTATGTTAGTTGGAGTATGATTGAGTATGGTCCAAACTTTGAAGCTACTAAGATATTATGATAACAGTCTCTATTCTACTATTCTTTCCAGTGTTGTTGTGGCCTACAGAGCTTTCAGCGGAAACACAAGATTTTTATCATCACAACCCTGTCCAACGTGAAGTCAACATTGCCAACACATCGAACAATTTCTATTTTACTGAGTTCATGGTTTTGTAGAGGTATGCTACTGGAATGTTTGTGTTGGTTTTCTCATTTAGGTTGCTGCTAATTGATTCTAAAAGATGGCAAGCAAGATCATATGAATATGCAAAGCATGTCAAGTTAATATATCTGTTACTATATACTAAGAGCCACAATGACTAAGGTTTTGATTGGCTCATAACGGGCACATTAGATTACATAATTTGGTCAAGTCACAACGCATGCTTGGTTTTGCAATAATGGATTAGGAGCTCACGAGTAGCACCGTCCTTAACTCAAACCTTGAAGATAAGGTTCTTATTGAGGATGTGAGTACTGTTATGAACCAACCACAACCCAATACCGCACAAGTAACTATTGGGCTGAGAAGAGCTTTGGACCAAAAACAAGTAGTAGGGTCAGGTTAATTTGAGATTCAGGTTAAGTATTTGGCGCAAAGACACTTCTATTAAAAAGGAAATTGGTGGTTTATTTTGGGGGTATGCGAATTGTTGAAGAAAAATATGTTTCTCTCCTCCCCTTTCTGAGTCTAAGCTTCTCATCTCTCTTAATAGACCTTAGTTCTTATCAATATACTTTGAGATTGTAGCATTTGTTATGGATAGAGTCTAAGAGCCTGTTTGGCTTAGCTGATTTCGAGTAGCTGATAAGTATTAGGTGCTAAAAATACTTTTATGTACTGAAACTGATTTAAATAATAAGCAGTTACGCGTTTGGATAAAAGTGTTGAAATTAATAATAAGCAGCTGAAGAATTGAGTATGCAAAGAATTTTATTTTAAAAAAGAAGTATTGTAGGGATAGAATAGTAAATATTTTGGTCAAACTTAAAGTGTTTATAAGCTGAAATTTGATAAGTTGGGGAGACCAACTTATGACTTTTGGCTTTTGGCTTATAAACACTTAACTTATAAACATTTTTAATTTTACCAAACGCGTAAATAAACCAAAAAATACTTATAAGCTACTTTGACCGGCTTATAAGTTTAACCAAACACCCTCTAAATCTTCACCTTAATTGTGAGAGATATGAAGCTCGTCAAGTGAACTAGCCGCTGATAACTGCTTTAGCACTGAATTAAATGGACGACTTAATTTTGTATTTTTTAAAAAATTTGCTGCAAAAGGAAAATGAAATAAAACTCAATATTGGTGTCCTTTAACTTGGTTCTTCAAAGGAAACAAACCTACCAAAATCATTCGTCTTATATTTTCCATAATTCCAAAGATATGCAGAGGACAAGAAGAAAATATATTGTCCAAGTTTATTTTTCTGTACGCATCAGATCGAAATCAGAGAAGCCAGCAACATTGACTATGTCTAACTTTTTTTTCTCGGTCTAGAAAATTTTTATTTTGTGCTTAGATATACTAATTGTATGAGATCTCTCTTTTATCTTACAATTATATGAATTCTATAATTTTATGAACCCAAATATATAAAATAAAAAGAAGTCTCACACAATTAATATTAGTGGTGTGAGATACAAAATAAAATTACTCCTCAGTCTATATGATGTATTACATTTTGTACTATTTACCTTATTAATGTTGTTCTCATAAAGTCTAAGGTGGAAAACTTTTCCAAAAATATCAAAGCACCCTCAAATAAATAAAGATTCGCCTTTATGAAATTATATATCACATTAACAGCTTGTTTGGACCTTTGTTACCTGTTGTTTTTATAGTATTATTACTTAAAATATAATATTTATTTTAATTGTTATTTAAATTTTATTATATCATATCGTTAACTTTGTCGGTACGTAATAACAAAAAATATCACTTTATGGAACGACTGATATAGTGTGGTCACGTTGTTATCTTATGTTTTTTTTCTCATCTTGCCCCTATGTATTATTAATAGTCCTATTTTATCTTTTACCCAACCTTTTTATATAATAATTCTACCTCGTAGCTTACTTTTATAATATTATTATATAGTAATTTTATTCTTCATAATTGGTACGTGACATGATGAAACGACATGAAACAATATTATCTATCTAACCATTTTATACGTCAAAATAATATAACATACAATACAATACTATATAATATATTATAAAATAATACATAACAACCATCGAAATAAGTTATAAGAGTTAGAAAGAAATGGGGAGCGAGAAATGGTTTAGCTTGTGTAATATTTTGAACGTTATATGGAAAATTTATTCTATATAAATCTCTGGAAGACTTTGATAGAACTCGTACAAATTGTTTATAATTCTCTCTCAAATTGTAAAAAGTAAAAGAAAAGAATACTAAGAAAACATATTTCTTGTGCATGCAACTTCTAAATTAAAGGATCTGTCACTTAGCATCTATATACAAGGCCTAACTTTTAATGAAATGGGTAATAAATTATAAGAATTCTAAATTCATCATATCCTATATATAGATTAAGAAGATACTCCCTTTGTCTAAATTACTAATAGTTTTTTAGCTAAAAAAAATTATTACCTTAGAAATTTAAGACTAAACTTGTTAATTATTTACAACTCTTCTAAAAAGGCATTTAATAGGCATAAGTTAGTAAACTATACTTTGTACATTTTCTTAATGGGTGTGAAAAGAACTAAAACGATAGTTAAAATGAAACAAAGGGAATATGTGTATTTTCTCTATTTATTAAAAGCATTTGTGATAGAATTACCTACTAATTATGCTATTAAGAGATATTAAATACTCGCCAAAATAGCTTGGTCTGGACACAACGTTCTTAAAAAAAAAAATTATAACTTGGTTAATGTGACATCAAAATTGAAAGTTTTCATTGGTAGAATAATTATTGGTGATTCCAGCTTGACTCATGTATAGTTGGCATTTTCTTATAACAATCATTAATGTAACACTTAAGGATCTAAATCGGACATTAATTCTTAAAATTTGCAGAAAAAGACCCACGTTCTAGCTACATGGAGCTTCTTAATCAAATAAAAATAAAAAAAGAGCAAGAAATTGTCTCTATCTTCGAGTATGTATTCCCTCCAGTCCATTTGATTAGTTGTCCCATTTCTTTTTTACATGTTCTTTAAGAAATTATTAATAAAATGGTCTTTTTGACTATTATATCCTTATTTAATAGTATTTTTCTTTTCTAAATTTCTTATGCTGTGTAGTTAGCAATATTTTTACTTTCAAGAATATTTAATATTAAGGATAAATAAATAAAAAAGTAATTAATATACCTTGATTTTTACAAAATAACAATTACTATGTACCAAATTTATTTAGTAACCACGACAACTAATATGAAGGGTAGGGAATAGCAGATTTCACCTGGTATAAAAATACTTGTTTCACGTCATAACTGATACCTTAATTATGTATGATCTACGTGCACTCTTGATCATAATTGTATGGTTTCTTTGCATTTTTATTTCCTCGATTTTAGTAAACTATCAAGCTTGTTGTTAATAAAAATTTAGCTGTTATAATCATGCAGCATTTAGTATAGCTGGAGCCTAAGCAAGTTCTACGATTAAAAATAATACAACCTATCTTAACTTGACGGTCAAACTTCTGTTTCTTGGGTCAAACGTCAAAATAATTTTATATTTACTAAATAAAGTTAAACTGCTTTATTATTTTCTACTTCTTGCGTTTTCGTTGTCCTACATAAATTGAAAAAGAAGTATGTTTCATTGTTCTAAATCCACACGAATCTAAACGCAGTTAACCAGTCTGTAAATCATACAGAAAATCAGAAGATATTCCTTTTTTACATATAGGTTTATATATATATAGCTGTTAACATCAAGATTAGACGGATGAATCATACAAATTATAGAGAGAAAGTAGAGAGAAGGAGGAGAGTAGGTGAGAAGTCTCTCAAATGTCAGAGAGAGTTTTATATTGAACCAAGATACAAAAATAAACAAATGAAGTCCGGGGGTCACATAAGTCGGTGACCCCAATATATATAATTACACAGTGGGTCGGGTCAATGACCCAACTAGAATGAAGGCCGGACGGACCAGATATCTGGGCTCAGATATGACTCTCAGTTATTGGGCTCTGGAGAGGCCCAACTTAGACATTATCATCACTGCCCACTAATTGTATACCAAATATACACTCTATATACATTGTGTATATACTATTACATTATGGTACATCATGTATCTCAACACCCCCCCTCAAGTTGGAAGGGGGGAACCACTTGCAACTTGGAAAGCAGCGGAGCCAGCAAAGTACCCCGGAGAGGCTTAGTGAGCAAATCAGCCAGCTGGCGAGAAGTAGGCACATGGAACAACCGCAAGAAACCAGAGAGCAACATATCCCAGACAAAATGACAATCCACCTCGATGTGTTTCGTGCGTTCATGAAAAACAGGATTGGTAGCAATATGAACAGCAGCCATACTATCACAATAAACAGAAATAGGAGTCGAAACAAGGACCCCAAGATCACCCAATAAACGGCACAACCAAGTCAATTCAGCCACAACCTTGCTCAGGGCGCGATATTCTGCCTCAGCAGAGGAAAGAGAAACAACAGGCTGTTTCTTCGATTTCCAGCTTACCAAACAACCACCCAAGAGCACACAAAAACCAGTAACAGAACGTCTGGTGTCAGGGCAGGCAGCCCAATCACTATCAGAATAACCAGTAACAGAAAAGTCAGCATGATCAGAAAAGAATAAACCTAAGGAATGAGTGCCTTTGAGATATCGCAAAACATGCAGGGCAGCAGTCATATGGGGAAGTCTGGGGGATTTAAGAAATTGACTCAGGTGTTGAACTGCATAACAAATATCAGGCCTGGTGTGAGTCAAGAAGAGCATCTTGCCAACAAGGCTCCTGTACTGATCAGGAGAGGACAAGAGATCACCAGAATCAGCATGTAGTTTGACATTGATGTCCAAAGGGGACACAACAGATGACACATTCACACAGTCAAACTGGTGCAACAAATCAGAGATATACTTGTGCTGATTAAGGTGCATCCCACCTGGGACAGCAGACACTTCAAGACCCAAAAAATAATGCAAGGACCCTAAATCCTTGATTTTAAACTGAGCATCCAGAAAGAGCTTCAGAGCAGTCAATTCATCATTGTCATCCCTAGTGATAATGATATCATCCACATACACAGCAACTACCATTAAAGAACCAGGTTTACCCTTGAGAAACAGAGAGTAATCATTGAGAGAATGATGATAACCCCTGGAATAAAGAGCAGAAGATAGCTTGGCATACCACTGCCTGGAGGCTTGCCTTAACCCATACAAAGATTTTTTGAGTTTGCAAACCAAAGTAGGAGAAGGAGAAGAAGGAGAACCAGAAGCAGCAGAGATAGTTAAACCAGGAGGAAGTTTCATATAAACATCCTCATCCAAATCACCATGAAGAAAAGCATTATTCACATCCAACTGAAAAAGGGGCCAGTGGTTCTTGACAGCCACAGCAATAAGACACTTGACAGAAGCCATTTTTATCACAGGAGAAAAAGTTTCAGTAAAGTCAATCCCCTCAACTTGAGTGTCACCCCCTATGACCAACCTGGCCTTATACCTTTCAACAGTGCCATCTGCCTTATATTTGATTTTGCAAACCCATTTGCAACCAATGGGTTTCTTACTAGGAGGAAGAGGAACAACATCCCAAGTCTGGTTTGTGTCCAAGGCTTCAAACTCCTGTCTCATGGCAGCTTGCCAAGCTGGAACAGATGCTGCCTGAGAATAGTATAGAGGTTCAACTTCCAAAGAGGAGGAAGAAGAGCCAGAGAAGGCAGGAAGTTGGCACACATAATCCTTAAGGTAGGAGGAGGATTATGAAGTCTGGTAGATTTTCTAGGAGCTGGGACAGAAGTAGTATCCAAGACAGGAAGGGAGACAGTAGGACTGAGTGGAGCAGAAGAAGATAGCTAGACAGATGAATGAGAATCAGAAGGAGAGGGAGGAAGAGGAGAATCAGAATTATCAGAATTATCATCATGTTCTCCAGAATGAAGAAAAGGAAAAGTAGGAGTAGATGGAGGAACAGAGAGAGATGCATTTTTGAAGGGAAAAACTGATTCATGAAATTGGACATCCCTGGAGACTAAATACTTCTTGGAAGTATAATCATAAAACCTGTAACCCTTTTTACCAAAAGGATATCCTAGAAAAACACAAGGAATAGCCCTAGCCTTCAATTTGTCCCTTTGAGGAATAGGAATAGTGGCATAAGCCAGGCAACCAAAAACCCTCAAATGAGCATAGGAAGGAATGTGGCCATACATAATCTCATGAGGAGACTTGTTATTTAGTAATCTGGTGGGTACCCTGTTAAGGAGGTAAGTAGCAGTCAATAAGTAGTCCCCCCAAAAGGATACTGGCAAGCCAGATTGAAAGAGCAAAGCTCTACAAGCCTCAAGAAGGGTCCTATGTTTTCTCTCAACTACACCATTTTGTTGAGGGGTGTGAGGACAAGAGGTTTGATGAATGATACCCTCACTGCTGAAGAAAGAAATGCCCTCATTGCTAGAGCCTAGCTCCAAAGCATTATCACTTCTAACAGTCTGAACTACAGCATTAAATTGAGTTCTGACCATGGCAATAAAGGACTTAAGCATAGAAAAGGCACTACTCTTGGAGCCTAATAAGTGTGTCCAGGTTGCCCTTGAATAATCATCAACAATTGTAAGAAAGTATTTGCAACCAGAAGAGGTTGAAGTATGGTAAGGTCCCCAAGTGTCCACATGAATCAGTTGGAAAAGTTTAGAAGTTCTAATTGAGCTATCAGAGAAAGGGAGTCTGGTTTGTCTGGCCATAGGACAGACAGTACAAGGAAATCATTGTTTGGAAGCAAATTGGAAAGGAAGACCAGAAAAGCATTTCATGTTGGCAAATGGAATGTGTGCAAGTCTTAAGTGCCAAGTGTAATTCATATCAGAAGTAAAATCATTATTACAAGTGGAACTATTAACATGAGAATGCATAGAAACAGTCTTGCTTTCAGATAAAAGATCATCATTACAAGAAGACACAGAAACAACTTGTTTATCACTATCATTACAAGAAACAGGAACAGACAAGGAGTAGAAAAGCAAGTAACAGAGGGAGTAGGGGAAGAAGGAGACCAAGCTAGTTTATACAGCCCAGCAGATTGTCTACCAAGATCCAGTGGCCTCCTCAGAGAAGGGTCCTGTATCATGTGTAGAAAACAGGAATGTTCAGTGAACATAACAATACAATGTAACTGCTTCACTAACTTGTGAACAGATATCAAGTTGTGTTTAAAAGAGGGGACAAGCAGCACATTGTGAAGAGTAATGAAGGGAGTCAAGGCAAAAGAGCCAGTGCAGGTTACTTTCACTTTATAACCATTTAGAAGACTAACAAGGTAAGGCAGAGGTAAAGGGATAATATTAAAGAGTAAATTCTTATCATGAGTCATATGATTAGAAGCACCTGAATCTATTATCCAGGTGACAGAATTAATGTAAGTGAGAAAACAAAATTTGGAATCGGATACAGGATTCTCAGTCAACAAAGTACCAGCAAAGTTTGCATATGAGGGAGAAGGAGCTTGAGCAGTGGATTCACCCAGCTTGGACTGGTGTAACATAATCATCAGCTGGTCATAATCATGTTTGCTCAACCCAGGGATCACAGAGCTTTGACCATCTAAGCTTGCAGTAGACTGATGGTCAGCAGAAGAATTCCCTTGAGGAACAGACAATATACCATCAGAAATATTATAATCCAAATCACTACTCAGATGGGCAGCAGCAGACCTCCTTCCCTTGTTAAATGTGGGACTTTGTGGATACCCATGCAGCTTGAAACACTTATCAATTAAGTGTCCAGACTTTTTACAGTATCGACAAAACAAAGTCCCCTTGGTTTGATCAAAATTAACCCTCTGTCTGAAAGGAGGAGGGGCAGCAGGCACTGTGGCCTTGTTGAATGCAACAGGCTCCTTATTTGTGTGCACATTAAAGGAGACAGAGGTAGGATCAAATTGAGATGGAGACTGTACTTGTCTTTGCATCTCATCATTTAGGACAATATTGTATACACTGTCAAGGGAAGGAGGGGGCTGCATCATCAAGATATTACTCCTAACTCCCATATACACTTCATTTAGACCCATCAAAAACTGAAACACCTTGTTATCATCACATTCCTTAATTATACCCTCTTTAGCAGCACATGCACATCTCATACCATGATTGACACACATAAATTCAAGTTCATCCCACACACTTTTCAATTTATTAAAATAGGAAGCAACATCAGAGGAACCTTGAGAGATGCGGGACAGCTCTCTTTTCAGTTCATATACTTTGGACCTATTTGCAGTCCCATACCTGGTTTGAAGTTGGGTCCATATACCCTGTGCAGTATCAGTATACTGTACAGGTTCAGCAATAGAAGGAGAGAGGGAAGCAATCAACCAGGAAATCACCATACTGTTGCACCTATCCCACAACCTCTGTTGAGGAACATTGGTAGTAGGACGGGCATAGGTGCCATCAACAAAGCTGATTTTATTTTTAGCCGACAAGGCAACAAGAACTTTTCGTCTCCAACCCCCATAACCAGTACCTGAGAATGGGATGGGAACAAGTGGTACTCCAGGGAGATCAGACGAGTACAGAAAAAGTGGACTAGAGGAATCTACAGGAGTAGAAGCACCAGTACTTGTGCTAGAAGCCATAATGAACCGGCTTAGACAAATAACTTGTCAACAAACAGGATACTACCAGAACAAGTGTATGAACACAATAACCAACAGACAAGCAACAATTAGGTCAAGTAGTCACAGATACCACCAGATGCTCACAATTACAAAGCCAAATAAGCACACATAAAATCGAGGAGAAGGACACAGAGTTACCCTCCTTCTTCGCAACCGGAGAAGATCGGCCTTCAAACACAGAGAAACCCTAGGTATCAAACCCTAGGTCTAATTTTTTGAAAAAGCAAACTTTACCGGAGATCTGGTGAGGAACGTCGGAAACACACCCAAAGCGTCCAGAAAATGACAATCGAGCCACCGGAATGCGGTAAAACCGTAGGTTAAACCGTCAGAAACCCTAGAAGCCGATAGGTCATCAAAATCAACCGTCCAAAATCATCACAAAGTCTTTCCGGAGTGTGGAAGAGAGGAAAACACACTCGGATACACTCAGAAAAGTCTCCGATGGACTAAAATCATCAGCGACGAAGCGGTCTCAGAAATCACCCCCAAAAATCTCGATGCAGACTTCATCCAGGACCACGAACACACAGAAACATGATCGGATCTTCGTCGAGGCTCTGATACCATGTTAACATCAAGATTAGACGGATGAATCATACAAATTATAGAGAGAGAAAGTAGAGAGAAGGAGGAGAGTAGGTGAGAAGTCTCTCGAATGTCAGAGAGAGTTTTGTATTGAACCGAGATACAAAAATAAACAAATGAAGTCCGGGGGTCACATAAGTCGGTGACCCCAACATATATAATTACACAGTGGGTCGGGTCAATGACCTAACTAGAATGAAGGCCGGACGGACCAGATATCTGGGCTCAGATATGACTCTCAGTTATTGGGCTCGGGAGAGGCCCAACTTAGACATTATCATCACTGCCCACTAATTGTATACCAAATATACACTCTATATACATTGTGTATATACTATTACATTATGGTACATCATGTATCTCAACAATAGCCAGCTGTTTTTATTTTTATCTTAAAGATTACTGTATTAAACAATAATTATATATGACGATTCACGATTTGGACCTAAAACTGAAGGACCACATGATTGTTGCTTGGAAAGTCATATTCGAAATGAGTTTGGATGTAATTGGGTGTAATTATACAGTTTGTTATATTTGTTTGCCAAGTAATTACTTGGTCGGTATGGATCAATTGAGTGCAATTGGAGGATGTAATTACATTCTCGAATTTTCAAGGGGAATATGAGAATTGGTGGTAATTACACTGTGTAATTATGAAGTTGCTTTATAGTTTTTCTTTTCTTTTAATTTATATTTTTTATAAATTTTTATTTCTATTATTTTAATTTTAATATTACTTTTTAATTTCTTTTAATATTTTAAAACATATATTTTGTATATTATTTATCTTTTACTTCTTTGCTTACTTCTCCTGATTCAATGTAATTGCTTATATTTTATTATTTATTTATTTATTATTCTATTTTTTGAAACTACATCTCATAATATTATATATAATGAGTCATTAACAAACTAGGCATATAGTTAGTGATGCAACTAAAGTGAAATTTCGTTGTTGAATATGGTTAAAAACTTATTATGTTTCCTTATCTTAAGTTCTCGTGGAATTTACTATTATTATGCTGGAATTTTACATATATTAAACTATTTTATTTTATTTTTAAATTTAAAATTGTGTTATATTCATGGTCTTAATTTGCTTGTTTTAGTAGTATTGGCGCAAACTGCATGTTGTTCATTTTTTTAGTTAGAATTGATAGATTAGTTTTGTCAAACATTTAAATAATGTTATGATTTTATATTATAAATATTAGTTTATTTAATCAAACACGAACTCCATGATGTTCTTACAAGACGTATATTTTTAGTTTTGTAAGTATCTAAACTGAATATTATTAATTTGAAAAATATATAAACTTATTTTTATAATATTAGTTATAAATATATGATTATTACTTATATTCACGAAAAAAATATACATCTTAAATACCAAATATAATATTATTTATACTCGTAAAACTTTATAGGTGTATATTTATTATATTAACTTTTAAATTTTGATAATTATTTTATTTAAAATTTAATCTAAATATGTAATTACACTTGTGCAACCAAACAGTAAACTTGTAATTACACTATTAGTATATTGTGACATACAAACAGGTCATCGTAATTATATAATTGTGTAAGTACTTGGCTGTATAATTACTACCCTAGTAATTACACCAATTCAAATTACCTGTTGGCTTTCCAAATAGACCCTTAAATTAATTTCAGATAATATTCCTAGTACAACATTTTGTGCTAAATAGACTAACCAACAGCAACAACGTATCCAATATAATCCAACAGAGTAGTTTCTAGCAAGAGTAAAATATATTTAGACATACCCCCGATCTTCATCAACGTAAATATGTTGTTTTTAATGGGCCACCCCTGCTTAAAGAAAATTTAAAAGGTGCAGACAAAACAAGTAATAACAGCAAGATAAAGATATAAAGTGTTAGAATAATTGTTAGATTCACGCGCAGAAAAGAGAGTAGAAGATTCATAATTGAAAAAAAATAGCTCAATTGATTAATTTGAGCATAAACAGCTGACTATACACAATTATAACTAATAATTAGGTTAAAAATCGTAATTTCGATCAAAGCTTATTTTAAGAAGAACTCGGGTTACTAATAATTAAATAGAAGTAGGGATAAAGGATGTAAAACATAGCTGCATAAAAGAAGAATAAATCAATATATTCCAATAATCCTTCCTCTTACAAATAATCAGTCTTCCCCTTTTACACATATTTCTAGGTGATACTTTTTGTTTCTGTCATAATAGGGCCATTATAGACAATTAATGACTTTTACTGCAACGTTATAATTGGTAATGATTGCAATTCAATACAGATTTTCTAATATTTTCTGTAATTAATGCCTATTAATTGGTGACAATACGTATTTATACCTTTTTTGCTATCAGGTTCATTCTCTTATCCTGGCTTTCGAATATAAAGAAGTTTGAGCGTTGAATCTCTTGAATCTCTACCAGTGTATGTTGTAACTTGTGCCTCTTTAACTATTCTTTTCTCATGCATGTTGTAACTCGTGCCTCTTTAACTATTCTTTGCTCGTGACTGTTGCAACCCGTGCCTCTTTAACTATTCTTTGCCAATTGTCATCCTTTGACCAGTCTACATGTCGTGATATGTCACTTTTCAATCACTTTTATATACTAACTCAATTTTTCCAATACAGATATCCCCTTACTTACCATTTATTCTTCAATAGAATATTTGGAAAATATATTTTATTAAAGCGGAAATATTTACCGATATTAACTCTTCTCTGGAATTGATGGTTTATTTGTCACTTCCATTTAATGTCTGCAACACGTGGCATCTTCTGGTTGGTTCTGCAACTTTTTAACAATTATAAGGCTTTTTTACGGCTTTACAACTGCGAAACGACTGTTCTAATTACGACGTTTCCATCACTGCATCTTCTCCTTTGACGGTTGCTTGTGACTATAATTTCTCACCTTTGTTTTTCTCACAGAAAGTTTCAGAACATCTAATTCTTGTATTCTTCTTCCTCGTACTACTATGTATTCTTCAAAACATAACCTTAGGAGAGTCCCCATCATTGATAACCTTCCTCTTGCTCATGTTAGAAGCAGGATGGGCGGTAGACTGCGTAGTTTAGGATCTTTATGTTCACGAGGCCCTTCTCTTCCTTCGACAAGTTCTACTCCACCTTCTAGATCCAGAGGTTCTCTTTCTCAAGGGCCTGCATCTAGGGGTAAAAAACCCACTGAACCTCTTCGTGAACCTCTGGTAGATGAGATTGTTCCTGCTGAACTATATTTCTACAATGATAGAGAATCCATTAGAAACCAAGTTTCTTCTATGTCTTCATTAGAATGTGTTGACATTTATCCGAGTCAGATCACTGAAGGTTTAGTTTCTGTAGTCCGTAGAGATTTTCATTGGAGTCATGCCTTCCCCATTATTATTCCCAACACAAACCAAAGAATCACTTCTTATTTCATTGGGTTTTCTTTTGTACATATATACCCTTTCACATTGAATTTCAAGCCTCCTATTAATCTTGTATTATCGAATTATGCTGCTTTCTCGATGTCTGTTTAGGACAAATTAGCCCTATTGTGTGGAGGGCGTTGCTTGTTTGAGGCATTTGGCCAACATGGCTGGTGTGCCTTTTACCTTCTCCAATTTAATTCACCTCTATTCTCCCAAACTCTTTCGTCAAGAAATTTTTACTGTAGCTGCGAGAAGCAAAGAGTTATGGTTAGTCCAGAGAATGATAAGGACAGTGGCTGGTATGTCAGGTTTGTTGTCGCCCCTACTGTTGGTTTAGTGGGTGAAGAAAATGTTCCATTCCCTAAGAAATAAAATTTTGCACGTGAGTTTCTTTTATAACTTTTCTGTGCCTTTTTTTAAAAAAATTTGTTGGTTGTTATTATAACTTATTTTCTTTTTTTAGTAACCATAGGAATTGCATATGAGATTCCCAATTTTCGTGGTTCGGTAGGAAAATTGTTAAATGTTGCTCGTGGAAGGTAGATGTTGGAAAAATCTTTCTCATCGGTTTGGGGTGAAAGTGAAAACTCATGGTAAGAGTTTTTTTTTCTTTTATAAATTTATTCACTTCTTTCTTCAGAAATTATTTTGATCCTTCTTTTTGTCAGGATTTCCCATTAGAGGCATAGGTGATGAGGCCGTCGTAGCTTTCAGAATTTCTTTAGGAAGGGACCAAGAGATAATCTCGGGTTCTTCATCGAAAAGGAAAGCTACCACTGAATAAAATTATGAAGGAGAGGAAGAGCAATATGGGGTCTCTATGATAAGAAGGACACGAGCTAGAAGATGCATTATTTCAGATAATGAAGCATCTCCCCCTCATTTTGTTCCTCTTGCCCAACCTGTTGAAGCTACCTTAGTTATTTCCGATAACGATACTCCCGCAACTGCTCGTATGACGATTTTCCCATGGCTGCTCGTGATGATATCGCTCAGCTTTTTGCTCGTGGCTTTGATATTGAAAGTTTTGGCCCAATTTTGGTGAAGCGCCCCTTGCCTCATTTTCCGTGTCTTCTTTTGTGACACCTTCTTTTCTAGTCTTGCCTGTTGCCATCGTTGTTCCTCCCCAGGATATTTTGATTTCTTCTACAGTTCCACCTACACTGCCCATCATACTAAGGTTGTTTTCTCAAGTAGAGGTGAAGCTATGAGGCAAGTTACCATCGAGGTTCCTGCCGATGGTAACCTCTTGAAGAAATCAGGTCGGGCTGATGTGTGGTTGAAACTTTTGATTGGTCCAGTTGAGAAAGCTAATCTTGAGAGTCATAACTCTTTGACTTGGATGAATGAGATAGTGCAATCTTCCTTAAAGGTATTCTTTCGGACTTCACATCATTCTTTTTTATTTAAGGTTCTTAACTCTTTCTTTTTTTTCTTTCTCTTTTTTAGATCAATCTAGTTGGCATAGAGATGATGAACAGGGTCTCCCATACAGAGAAATTAATTGACGACTATCAAGTTGAAGCGAAAAACTGGAGGGAATAGTATGAAAGTCTCCAAATTGACATAGAATTGTTAGAAGAGGGTAAGCGTACCTTGGAGCAACAACTAAAGGTTTTAAACTCAGAATTAGCAGTCGAGAAGGCATGCTCAAGTCAAGCTGATAAAGACAAGAATCTCCTCGAAACATCTTTCTCTTAGTAGCTTTCAAAAGCCAGTGAAGAAATTAGAGAACTGAAGCCTTTGTTGAGTAAGAAAGAAGCTTATGACGGTAAACTCGTGCAAACGCTTTCTCAGACCTGGGAAGATCTTCGTGAGTCTTCTACCAAGGTTATCTATTTATAGAGTTCACTCGCGCCTTTGCAAACTTCTTATGATTCTTCTAGGGGTGGGCATCGGTCGGTTCGGTTCGATTTTGGAAATTATCGGTTTTGCCTATCGATTATCGGTTTACAAATATCATAACCCGATAACCAAATCGATAAGATATTAGTTATCGGTTATCGACTTATCGGTTATTGATCATTATCGGTTCGGTTATCGATTTACCCGATAAGATAAAACTAAAATAAAAGTGATGAACGCTAAATATTAAAAGTGTTGAATGCTAAAAATTAAAAGTGCTTTGAAAATTTAAAGCACCTTCACGTGAGTAAATTAGAGACAGAACTATGATGCTAATGTGTTTCTTACTGTCATTATAAATTAGACACAGAAAAATCAATTTACATAACTTTTCCATATCATACTGATGAACTTAATTCGTTAAACAACAGAGTTAAATACTGAGTTTCGGCCATGTTTTTGTGTCACTGTGAGTTTGATTTTAAAAAAAACATAGGCAAAAATCTTGAGCAAACAGAACAATTAACAAGGCACAAATAGAAAAATCTTGAGACAAAACTTACACGAAGCGATTGACGAGTGAGGGAGTGAGTCGTCGTGACTGGCGAAGAGCTGGTGAGGCTCAGGCACTGGCGTGGGGTCTGGCGGAGAACTGGTGGTGAGCTTGATAGTTGAGGCTTAGGCACTGGCGTTACACGATGCGATTAACTGTTGGGAGTTGGGGGCTGCGGTGGAAACATAATGAGAGAGACATACGAGAGACGACTAATGACTGAAGACTTAGTGAACAGAAGAGGGAAGAGAATTAGTAAAATAAAATGGTAGTATATACTTAAGGGTAGATTAGTAAATTATTTCATCCTTATTGGGTTATCGATTTTTACCCAATTACAAAAATGCAAACCGAGACTGAATCGATAACCCAATAAACTTTTTTTACACCGTTAACGAACCGTTAACCCAATAACCCAATAAAGAATTAATAGTCCGGGTTATCGGTTTAACCAGATATATTCCCACCCCTAGATTCTGCCTTGGCTGAAAATGAGAAGCTTAAAGACGAGATTGATCTATGGGAAAAAGATTACGAGATTCTTGAGGACAAGACTGTAATTGAAGTGAATTGGGCAATTTTAAACACGCGCCATGATACCCTGATGGAAGTTAGCCGGGAAGGCTTTAATTTGGAGGCTGAGTTAGCCAAAAATACAAGAGACTATCGAATAAACTTAGCAAAGCAAAGATTTTCCCTCTCCCATGGCTGATATTCCCGAGCACACTAAAGAAGATATGGGTACGGTGGATGCTCCAACTTCTTCAAGCATCCCGAACCTTCTACTGCTCATGACCTTGTTTCATATTCTACTCCAACTCCTCAGTGAAAAGTTTATGACGTGTTACTTCTTTTTTGTTTTTTTAGAATGTGGTTGTAACCCTCGGTCCTATTTGGGTGTTTAGACAATAAGTCCCCAGACCTTTTCAGGGCATTTTTTGTATAAATGACAAAAATGACTAAGTTCATACTTAGTCTATCTCTCTTAATTTATAAGAAGTTTTTCTATTTAAACTTAGTTGTTCTGAGCTTTTATTCTGAGCCTTTTTATATTTAAGGACTTATTAATTAATTGGTGGGTTTCTGTTTTACCCTTGTTTTTTGTATTTTTGTTTCATAAAATGCTTTATTAACTTCGTGGATGTTCAAATCGCACATGATTTTTATAAAAGAGGACCCTTTTATTTTCGACACTTAATGAAGAAGACGTATCAACTTTATAATGGTGTGAATATACGATAAAAGAAATAGGAACACATATATTTCTTGAAATAGGTTTGATAAAGTTTTCATTTGAACGTTGTCAAGTTTAAATTATATCTTTACATGTGTTTAAATAACTTCTATAACTTTTTTGTAACTGTTTTCTTCATAATAGATTTTCGAAAAAGAAATAAAACACATGGGTTTTATTTACAACTTATTTCTATGTATTGCCTTTAACCTAAATATGATAGGGTTTTCCATTTTGGCTTTATATCATTGGTTGGTAACTTTTGCTCTGCATTTGATTCATTAAATGAGTAGATTTTTTACGAGGGCTTTGACTTTGAACTTTAATTGTTTCTCTTTAGTCTTCTTTGCCCTTCTTCCCATGTATATTATATAGTCTCCCAAGTATTTGAGCTTTGAAGTATCATATCGAGCTCTTGAATACTCTTCTCTTTCGGTCCTTTTCATGAAAGAGAAAAACGTGCGGGCTCGGAGGTGCGATTGTAGATGAACACTGCTTAACCCGTTTGAATTTTTATTAGAATAAATTGTAACTCCAGACCAGGAATTAATGTTTTTCCACGTGTCTTGGAGGTTGTGACTCGTCATTTAGTACAAACTAGCATTTTACCTATCATCTAAAATCGTTAGTAAAATTTTAACAATTCAAAAATAAAGGTACCTTCCCGTGGATACTTCCTTTCTTTAGAAGTAGTATCTCTTCAGATGAACAACATTCCAATATGAAGGTAAAATTTTGCCATCCATTATTTCCAGCTCGTATGCTCCTTTTCCTGCGATACCGTAGATCTTATAAGGTCCTTCCTAGGATGGACTTAATTTTCCCACATTAGATGCTTTCATAGATTGGAAAACCTTATGTACCAAGTCCCCAATCTTGAAGTATCTTAGGCAAGGCTTCCATTTATAATATCGTTCCATAACATGTTTTTGTGCTGCCATTCTTATTAATGCAACTTCCCTTCTTTCTTTGAGTAAATCTAAGTTTATTCGCATTTCTTCATTAGATTCATCGGTTGCATGTGTATATCTCATGCTTGGCTCCCCTATCTCAACTAGGATCAAGGGTTCAGCTCCATATACCAATGAAAATGGTGTTTCTCCCATACTTATTTTTGTTGTTGTGCGATAAGCCCATAAAATACCAGGTAACACTTCTGGCCAATTGCATTTGGATGTCTCCAATCGCTTCTTCAAATTGCTGATAATGACTTTGTTTCTCGATTCAGCTTGTCCATTACCCACCGGATAATAAGGCATTGAGGTAATCCTTTTGATTTTCCAACTTTGAAAAAACTCTGTGATCTACGCGCCTAAAAATTGTGGGCCGTTATCACATACATTTCCTTTGGTACGCAAACCGACATATGATATTTTGCCAAATGATATCTCTGACCTCCTTTTCTCTTACCTATTTAAAAGCACCTGCTTCCACCCACTTAGTAAAGTAATCAGTAAGTACTAGCAAAAATCATAAATCTTACCTTGCCTTTTGTTTGTGGCAGTGGTCCCATTATATTCATTCCCCACTTTATAAAGGGCCATTGTGCAATGACTGGATGTAACAATTTCGCGGGTCTATGCATATTATTACCGTATCTATGGCACTTAGTCACATTAGCCACAAAATATTCCGCTTCTTCTTCTATTTTGGGCCAATAATAGCCTGCTCTAATCATGGTTTTTACTAGAGATATTCCTCCTGCATAATTTTCACAATGTCCCTCGCGTATTTCTCTCATTACATAATCTGTTTGAGAAGGTCCAAGTCATCTTGCTAAAGGACCACCAAACATCCTTCGATAGAAATTGCCCTTCTTTAAACAATACCGAGCAGTTTTCATATGAAGTATATGAGCATTTTTCTTATCTTCAGGGACGGTTCCATACTGCAAGAAAATGACAATCTCGTTTCTCCAATCCAAGTTAGGTTATTGAAATTTACCTCATGTCTATCTTGATCGAGTACTGAATGAAATAAATGTATGACAGAAGCATTTTTATCATTCGTTACTTTTGCCGCAGATGCAAGATTAGCTAAGGCATCCACCTCAACATTCTCCTCCCATGGGATCTACCAAAACCTTCCAGTTTTGGAATTGCCTAACCAGGTCTCGCACATTTTCCATGTATTACTGCATCTCTTGCCTCCCTGGTTGTATAAGTCCCCAGCATCTGGTTGACTACGAGTTGTGAATCGCTTTTGATTATAACTTGTTCTATGCCAAGTTCACGTGCCAATTCTAAACCTGCAATCACGGCTTTATACTCTATCTCATTGTTAGTTACAAGATGACATTTTATATCTTGTCATATGGTGTAACCTATAGGTGGTACTAAAACAATTTCTAGACCTGCATTTTTCATATTCGATGAGCGATCAGTAAACAAGGTCCAGGTTCCTAGATTAGATCCATTGAACATTCATAGTTATTTTTATGCTTCTACTTGCATCCCTTGACTAAAATCGACCAAAAAGTTTGCTAACACCTGTGATGTTATTGCAGTTCTAGGTTGATATGCGATGTCATATTAACTTAACTCGATGGCCCACTTAGCTAACCTACCCGATAGTTCCTGTTTGTGTAATATATTATGCAGGGGATAAACACTCACTACAGAGATAGGGTGGAACTGAAAATAAGGTCTTAGTTTTCTAGATGCCATGATTAGTGCAAGTGCAACTTTTTCTAATTGAGGATAACGTGTCTCTGCATCTAATAGTGATTTGCTAGCGTAATAAATTGGAGATCGTTTACCTTAGTCTTCACGAACCAGAACAACACTTACCGCTACTTCTGACATGGCTAGATAGACAAATAACCTTTCTCCGTATTTTGGTTTTGCGAGCAATAATGGATTTGAAAAATATGCCTTCAAGTTTTTGAGTTCTTGCTGACACTCCTCAGACCATTCGAACTGATCTTGATTTTTAAGGGTTGAAAAGAATTTAAAATATTTTTCTGACGACTTAGAGATAAATCTTCCCAAGGCTGGAATTCTTCCTGTTAGTCTCTACACCTCTTTCTTACTTGTAAGCATACCAAGAATAATCTGCGCTGGATTTACTTCAATACCACAATTAGAAAGAAGAAAACCCAAAAACTTACCTGATGAGATGCCAAATGCACATTTCTCAGGATTTAGCTTCATATTGAACTTTCATAAGATCTGGAATGTATCAGACAAATGTTGTATATGGTCCCTCAATTGTTGAGATTTGACAAGCATATCATATATGTAAACTTCCATATTTTTCCTAGGTGTTCCTGAAACATCTTGGTCACTAACCTTTGATACATGACACCCGCATTTTTTAGGCCAACGGGCATTACTTTGTAACAATAAGTCCCCCTGTCTATTATACATAAAAAATTTTCTTCATCTAGGTGATCCATTTTGATCTAATTATACCCTGAATATGCATCTAAGAAGCTTAACAGTTCATGTCCTACAGTAGCATCAATTAGTTGATCTATGAATGGAAACAGAAAAGAATCTTTAAGATAAGCTTTGTTAAGGTCGGTGTAATCTACACAAACTCACTATTTTCCATTCCTTTTTGGTACCACTACAGTATTAGCTAGCCAATTAGGATTTGGATCTCATCTTGAATCACTTGATTTTTGAAAAATCCATGTTTTCTCTTCTTTAATTTGATGGGTCGATACGATAGATCTTCATTTAACTTGTGAGTCATTACCTCCGGGGGTATCCATGTCATATCAGAATGGGAAAAGGTAAAACAATCCACATTATCAATTTACCTTTTATTTCGTGGCTTAAGTTGGCCCCAGTGTAGACTTCCCTCTCAGGAATTTGTACAAATAATTCCACAGCTTCCAACTCTTCCATCGTGATTTTGATATTTTTATTTTCTTCTGGTTCTTGGATGAAATCAGGTTGTGAATCCACATCTATTTGTCCATCTCCAGCTGAGGTTTGTGGTGTAGCCTCTTCAACTGGATTCTTTAATTGCTTTTCTCTTTGTTTTTTGTGCTTGAATCTTCTACAGAGTTGATGCTCCTAGGTGTTTGTTGATCACCACGTATTTGAAAGATTCCCTATTGTGATGGGAATTTGATGACTTGATGTAAGGTAGATGGGACAACGTCCATTTCGTGAATCCATGGTCTCCCGGGAATCATATTGTAAGTTATATCCGTCTCTACCACCTAAAATTTTGTATCTTTCATAACTCCTTATGCGAATGTTGTAAGTATTTCCTCCCCTTTTGTTATGACGCTTGAATTATCAAAGCCAGATAAAGTATGCGCCTAGGGTATTAGCTTATCTTCCACTTGCATCTCGCTTAATACTCTTAGCAAAGTGATGTTCACCGAGCTACCTAGGGTCAATCAAAACTCGTTTTACATTAGTATCATGTACAAGTAGAGATATTACCAGTGCATCATTATGTGGAGTTAGCACGTCATTCTGCATCATCAAATGTAATACTTTCTTCCCCCAAAACATGTTGTACTCGCTTCCCATGTGTAACTGTAACTTTAGAAATTTTGTTGGCAGCCATATATGTCATGCCGTTAATTTCTTTGCCTCCGCTTATAACATTAACAGTCCTTTTCGGAGAAGGAGGTTTAGGAGGCTCCTTCATGTTCTTCATGTATGCCTGCTTACCTTTTTCACTAAATAGTTTGCTAAGATACCCTTTCTTTAATAAATGGTCTACCTCACCTTGTAGATATCTGCATTCTGCCGTTTTATGACCATGATCGTTGTGAAACTCACACCAGTGATTAGGATTATGCCTATTTGGATTTAATCTCATTTCCTTTGACTACCACACCTTATCACCCATGTTTCTTAATACCACTACTAACTTCGAAGTGCTTATATTGAAACTATAACCACCAATCATCGCCATAGAGCTTCTATCATCATTGTGTGTCTCCTACGTCTCCCACTCTTTTTTGAACCTTGATGATGAACCTGACTCTCTATCTCTCGACCTACGATTGTACCTTGAGTTATCTTGTTTTAATCGTTAGTCTTTTCCCACTAGTCCCGTAGAAGGCTCGTATATGTTTTTCCTAGACCTTTTTTCAATTTTAACACGCATTGAACTTACCTTCTCTTCCTTTTGAAGTCGGGTAATAGTATCTTCTTGTATCTGTAGCTTCATATTGTACTTGTTGCAAACGTCATTCTAAGTTGTTGCTGGAAATTCTCGTAAGCTTTCCTCGAGTCATCTCGTGGCCTCCAAACTCTTCTCATTTAGATTGCTGGTAAATTTGATAGCTGCCAGGTATCAGATACGGGCGGCAACATGCTGGAATCTATCTACAAATTCTCTGAGCAACTCTGACTCCTTACTTTATTTTAAAAATATCTTCCATTCTTTTTTTGACTTTGTGAGCTCCCGAGTGTGCTTTGATAAATGAATTTGCAATCTTAGCAAAAGAATTTATAGAATTTTTGGGTAAAAGAGAATACCATGTTAATGCTCCCTTATTGAGTGCTTCACCGAATTTTTTTGACCAATACTGATTCAATTTTGTGTTTGATCAAGTCATTGCCCTTTACACCAGTTGTGAATGCAGTCATGTTATCTTGTTGATTAGTTGTTCCATCATATTTTGGAATATCGGGCATATTGAATTTCTTAGGAATTAAGAGAGGATCAGAACTTGGCTTCAAGGTTGTTGTGAATATTTATGCATATCTATTCCCTTGATTACATACAGTACACCAGGTATTTGCTCTATGTGGTCACTTTGCTTCTTGAATTGTTTCTGTAAAGTTAATACTTAATTTTGTAAATCATAATTGACTATGTTACCCGTCTCTCCATCTCGAGGCTCGCTGAGGGTTCCACCATTGCCCAATTTAGCAAGTCCAGAATGAGGGTTCTCCAAAGTGTTGTTGTTTGGGGTTGGCGTTGGTGGTGCAACCCGTAATTGGTTAGATAAAGCCTCGAGATCTTTCCTGACATGTTGAACGGTTACTTCTGCAAAGCTTCGTTGATAGCCTCACCATTTTCGAATTGAGCATTTGATTTTGATTGAGATCCATCAGGAGTTCCTTCCCGGGATTGTCGAGGAGAGCTTGGCAAGGAAGGGATCGGGGTTGTGACAATCCGGCCAATTATCTCATGAGGTACTGCTCCATTTCTCCCATTTTTTCTTATTTATGCTTCGTTATCCATGTTTAATGGTATCGGGTTGGTCGGATCGAGTCCGGAATGATTTGATAAGGTTTGATACACGTAGTCTCTTTTAAGAAGGCTAAAGTTGGAAAAGTCAATCGGATGTTGACTTATGTGTTAGAGGGTTTGGATGTGAGTTCTGATGGATATGTTAGCTTTGAGAGGTGATTTGTGACGTAGGAGTGTGATCGTAATGGGTTTTGGAAGTCTGGAGTAAAATTATCATTGAATTAGCAAAGTTGATATTTTGGCGATTTTTGATTGGCAGGTAAGATTTTTATCCGGGGGTCGGAATGGAATTTCGAGAGTTTCACTAGCTTCGTTGTGTCATCTGGGATGTGTGTGAAAAATTTCAGGTCATTCGGACGTGGTTTGGTTGGATTTTTTATCGAAAGCATATTTTAGAAGATTTTTAGAAACTTAGGCTTGAATTCAATGTGTTTTGGGTAATTTGATGCTATTTGAGGTGTTTGATGATTTGCGCAAATTTGAATAAGGTTTTAGGATGTGTTGGTGCCTTTAGTTGAGGTTCCGAGGGCCTCGGGTGAGTTTTCGATGGCCATTCGAATCATTTTTGGAGTTTGAAGTTGCAAAAATTGAAGGTTCAGTATTGCAGAAAAATTGCCCTTCGCGATCGCGTAGGATGTATCACGATCACATAGAAGGAATTGAGGAAGGCCAGGAATTAGCCTTCATGTTCACGAGATGGGCTTCGCATTCGAATAAGGTTGGGATTCGGTGAATCGTGTTTGCGAGAGGGCACTCGCGATCGCGTAGAGTAATTTGGGATCGAGGCCTTGTTGTTCATCACGTTCACATAAATGGTGTCGCGTTCGTGAAGGTTTAGGAGGAGAAAGTGTCGCATTTGTGAGGGGTGTATCGCGTTCGCATAGAGGAAAATCTGGTCAACGTGAATTTGTGCTTAGCGAACGCGAGGTATTGACCGCGTTCGCGAATAAGGGGGAGTCAGACCTGGGCAGAATGTTTTAATTCATTTCGTCCGCGGTTTTGGGGCTCATTTCCTCCATAATTAGTCTTTACGAGAGCTTTTTGAAGGAGATTGAAGAGGGATTCAAGGGAAAACATTTGGAGGTAAGAATTTCGGACTTAAAACTTGAATCTATTGTGAAATCCACCTAGAAGATCATGGAAACTTAAGCTAAAAATGGAAGAACTAAGGGTTGGACATTTGAACTTTTGATTTGGGGATTTAGAGGACCATTTAGGGTCGGATTTGAGAACTTTTGGTATGTACGAAATCATGGGGAGATAAGGAACCATTTGATGTAAGACATTTTGAGTTACGAGAAGTGGGCCCGGGCTCGGGTTTTGCTTATTTCGGGATTTTTGGTATTTTTAATTGTTTTCGCCTGGGCTTTGTTCCCTTAGCATATTGTGACGTATTTGTTCTGATTTTGGGTGTCGCATTTGTGAAGGTGTAGAAAGAGAAAGTGTCGCGTTTGTGAGGGGTGTATCGCGTTTGCATAGAGGAAAATCCGATCAATGCAAATTTGTGCTTAGCGAACGCAAGGTTTTGATCGCGTTCGCGAAGAAGGGGGAGTCAGACCAGTGCAGAATGTTTTAATTCATTTCATATGCAATTTTGGGGCTCATTTACTCCATGGTTGGTCTTTATGAGAGCATTTTAGGGAGATTGAAGAGGGATTCAAGGAGAAACGTTTGGAGGTAAGATTTTCGGACTTAAAACTTGAATCTATTGTCAAATCCACCTAGAAAATCATGGAAACTTAAGCTAAAAGGGGAAGAACTAGGGCTTGGAAATTTGGACTTTTGATTTTGGGATTTGGAGGACCATTTGGGGTCGGATTGAGAACTTTTGGTATATATGAACTCGTGGGAAGATAAGGAACCCGTTGATGTAAAAATTTCTGAGTTTCGAGAAGTGGGCCAAGGCTCGAATTTTGCAATTTTGAGATTTTTGGTATTTTTTGATCGTTTTCGCTTGGGCTTTGTTCCCTTAGCATATTGTGACGTATTCGTTCTGATTTTTGATAGATTCGATGTGCGTGAAGGCCAATTCAAGGGGCAAAGGCGTCGTGAGCTAGAGATTTAGCCAGTTCGAGGTGAGTAATGATTGTAAATGATGCTCTGAGGGTTTGAAACCCCTGATTTGCACATCGTAGTACTATATTGAGGTGAGACACACGCTTGATAATGAGCGTTGGGTCGTGCTCTATTGGGGATTGTGACTTGGTCCGTCCCGATTGATGATTTTATGTGTATTTAACTAAAACTTATTTGTTATCATTATGATTTGGGATGACTGCCATAGTTGGGCTGATTGCCAGCCATTTGAACCCTTCGGGGATTTTTATCACTATTTCCTCACTGTTTTGGACTTATTACTTAAATTCGGTCATGTTATTTTCCACTATTTTACTATCCGGCCATTTATACTCAGTTTTAAGACTTAAATGATGTTTTAAGATATTGTTTTACTATTGCCCGAGGGGCTTGTGATGATTTTCGAACTAAGTAAGGCCGAGGGCCTAGTTGTGAGGATACAGTGATACTGATGTGCGGCTGAGGGCCTGAGATACACATATATGCCACGAGGTGGCTTGATTGATATGAGGTCGAGGGCCTAGATTTGATGCCACGAGATGGATTATTATTGTGCTTGGGCCGTAAAGGCCCATCCCGGAGTCTATACACCCTCAATGAGCCCATTTGTGATATAAGATTGAGCCCAAGGTCCTAGCACTATATTGAGATATAGCTCGAGGGACGGATTTGTGGATACTGAGCCCGAGGGGAGAACTTCTATCTGTTTACTTTACATTATTTACATGTTTTACCTGTTGAAAGGAGATCTTACTTGATTTTTCACCGATTTACTATTTTCAAATGATGTTTTACTGTTTCATTATATAATTCCTTATGCTTTATGTGATTTCTTACCTTCAGTCATTAACTATATTTGTTACTCACTGGGTCGGAGTACTCATATTACTCCCAGCACTATGTGTGCAGATTCAGGTGTTGCATATTCCGCTCCTGAGTGTTGATTCCTCCAGTTCCAGTCGGTATTTAGAGACTACGAGGTAGATGTAGGCGTCCGTAGCCCCGTATCTCTATTATCTTTTCATTTCTATGCCCTACAAAAATTTGTACTAGATATTAGATTTAGCATACTTGTATCGTGGTCTATAGATGCTCATGACTAGTGACATCCCGGTTAGGGCTGTGTCGGGTTGGATTTCCGTATTTGTTATCTGTAATTCTACTATTTTGTATTATTAAGCCATCCTTAGACTATTTAATGTTATTTAATTGTTTAAAAATTAGAATGTGTTCAATTGGCTGGCCTTCTCTTCACGAGAAGCGCCATCACGACCGGGTTCGGGGTTAGGGTCGTGATAGGGGTACGATCATCTTGTGGATTCTCCTGGAGTTGATGGTCTCTTTGGTTGTTCTCGTTAACATTTAATATGGTTGATGTGACAAGAGAGAATAGATTACCAGATGCCCGATAATGGAACCAATTTGTTTAACAAAAAATGGGGACTTCAATCAAAGCTTATTTTAAGAAGAACTCGTGTTAGTGATAATCATATAAAAGTAGGGACAAACGATGTAAAAGATAGCTGAATAAAAATCAGAATAAATCAATATATTACAATGGTCCTATCTATATTGGGAAAAATTAAGTTCATATATAGAAGTGATTGGAAAGTGATATATTACGACACGCAGACTGGTCAAAGGATGACAATTGGCAAATAATAGTTAAAGAGGCACGAGTTGCAATAGTCACGAGCAAAGAATAATTAAAGAGGCATGAGTTACAACAAGCACGGGCAAGGAATAGTTAAAGAGGCACGAGTTACAATAGACATGGGTAGAGATTCACGTTCTTGTTTCTTTATATTCGAAAGCCAAGATAAGAGAATGAACCTGATAGCAAAAAATGGTACATATGCGTTATCACCAATTAATAGGCATTAGTCACAAAATGTTAGAAAATCTATATTGAATTACAATGATTACCCATTATACCCTTACATTAAAAGCCATTAATTGTCTATAATGGCTCTATTATGACAGAAACAAAACGTATCATCTAGAAATAGTTATAAAGGGGGAAGATTAATCATTTGTAAGAGGCATAACCATTGGAATATATTGATTTATCCTGCTTTCTATTCAGCTATCTTTTACATCGTTTATCCCTACTTTTATTTTATTATCAGTAACCCGAGTTCTTCTTAAAATAAGCTTTAATCAAAATCCCAATTTTTGGTTAAACACTAAGTATCTAAATTAACTCTAACATACTAAAACTTCTAATATGTACACTTAGGCCCCTTATCTCTGACCAACTAACCAACTTCTATATACGCCAATACTCCCCCACAAGCTGAAGGGTGTAAAATGTTTAACACACTAAGCTTGCCAAGTAGAAACTGATGCTGAAGTGAGGCCAATCCTTTGGTGAGTATGTCTATTTTTTGGTTTCTTGTAGATATATATTGTGTTTGCGGGATCACTTACTTGAGCTTTTCCCTGATAAAGTGACAATTTAGTTCAATGTGCTTTGTGTGATCATGAAAGATGGGATTAACGGAAATTTGGATAGCTGATTTACTATCTAAAAATAGGATAATTGGTTGATGAATTAGAGTCCCTAGTTTTGCAAACATCCCTCTCAACCATACTATCTCAGCAATTATAGATTCCATTCTTTTGTATTCAGCTTCAAACTACTTCGAGAAACTTTGTGTTGCTTCTTCGACTTCTAAGAAATTAAGGAATCACCAAAATTAACAAGGTAACAACTAGAAGACTCTTGTACTTATTGGACATGTTGCCTAGTCTGAATCACAAAATCCAATCAAGGCATCAACTGGTCATCTTCTCATGATCACTCCCAACATGGTGCCTGTTTTAGGTACCTTACTATATGAGTGGCTACATCCATGTGAGATCTTTTGGAGTCTGCATGAATTGACTCAATATCTGTATTTCATAACTGATGTTTAGTCTGGTGGTTGTAAGGTATAGGAGTTTTCCAATCAGCTTTGATAGCTTGTGACATCTATCAATGGATCAAATACTTACTTCCAATCCCTTAATCATACTCAAGTGAAGTAAGTTTATGATTGAGTTCTAGGGGTATAACAGCAGGTTTTGCTCCACTTAAGCCTATCTCTAAGATGAGCTCTAGGGTATACTTCCTCTTATTAAGAAGGATTCCTTGATGAGACCTCAAAACTTCAATCCCCTGAAAGTATCTTAGTTTACCTAAATCTTTCACCTTAAATTTCTGATGTAGTATTGACTTGGATTTGTTAATGAGTTCTATACTGCTTCTAATTAAGAGTGACTCATTCACACAGATTAGGATAGTGACAATCTCATTCCAGACTTCTTAGTGAACAAGGAGTAGTCATAAACACTATGGCTGAAGCTTGCACTAAGTAAGGCCACTGTAAGTTTAAGATTTCACTGCCTTGATGCTTGTTTGAGTCCATATAGAGATTTCAACAGCCTACAAACTTTTTTCTCCCATTTTATTTTGAAAAACTTGAGGCAAGTCCATATATACTTACTCATCTAGGTCTCCTTGTAATAAAGCATTGAATAAATCCATTTGATAGAGGCCTCACTCTTTAGAAGCAGTTAATGATATTACTGACCGTACTGTCACCATATTTTGCAATGGTGAGAAAGTTCCATAGTAATCTAGGCCCTCTTGTTGATTATGTCCGTAGAAATCAAGCGAGCCTTAAATATTTCCACCTCTTCATTGGCTTTGTACTTGATCTTGTAGACTCATTTTAATCCTATTGGTAACCAAGAGGCAAATCCACCACTTCCCATTTATTATTGTCCTCCAATGCCTCAATCTCTTGTTTCATGGACTGAATCCATCTATCATCATGTACTTCTTCTCTAAATTTTTGTGGTTCTTTGGTTATGGAGAATGCCCTTATGTAGTCTCTATTCTTCTTTGTGACATAATCATAAGACAAAAAGTTAGAAATAGGATAAATACAATGTGAGTCTTGTTTAGTGTCAACAACATAGTTTTTGCATCCAAATTGGAGGGTGTTTGGTTCTAGTTGATTGTCTGGTGAGCATAGTAAGAAGTGGTGTTGAAATAGTCTATTCCTGCAATATTGGAGCATTCCTGCCTGGTGTACTTGGCTGAGTAGATGAATCTGGTGCTAACGCGTGATCAGTTTCTGGAGCTGTCACTTTTTATGGGTCATAAGTATCATCTTTATCTTCATAATTATCTGAATCAGATGCTACTAGATCTTAAGCATCTTGACTTGGTGTGCCAGGTGAATATGTATCTGCATACCTCTCAGACTCAGTGATACATGCTGACTCCATGGTATGTACTTCTCCTTATTGTTGGGATTCAAACATATCTGTCATGGGTTCTGAAACTTTTTTATGCTGGCTGTGATAAAAGAAAACACAGATCCCTTAAATAAAACATCTATATAACAAAGAAAGAGTTAGTAGTTCTGCCCATTAGGATAACTTCCTTAGCTTTTGGCCCAAACTTGTCTTCGTTAGCCACATTTATAGCATAACATAGGCATCCGAAGGTTTTGAGATGTGCTAGTGAAGATGGCCTGCCATACAACATTTCAAAAGGGATTTTCCCTCCTATTACTCTAGTAGGGAGTCTGTTTATAAGATAAACAGGTGTTTGAATACATTCTCCCAAAAAATTTCTTGGTATTCTAGCCTGAAAATTCAGCGCTCTGACAGTGTCTAAGATGTGCTTGTATTTTCTCTCAACTACCTTATTTTATTATGGTGTGTACACTCAGCTACTCTGATAGATTGCTCCATGACCCTGCAGGAATCACTCCACTGATGATTAAAAAACTCTTTATCATTTTTTATTCTAATCACTTTAATACATGTGTTGAACCGTGTCTTAACCATACAGAAGAATTGCTTCAAGAAAATTATGGTTTTACTTTTCAACTGCATTAGAAAAATCTAAGTTGCTCTAGTGTAATCATTTGTAGGAAGTAATATTTTTTGACATGTTAGCAACTTTATATGGTCCACATACATTCATGTGAACAAGTTGAAATAATTTTGTACTTAGGTGCTCACTAATAGGAAAATCCAATCTACATTGTTTAGCTAAGAGGCAAATGTAACACTTATTATGTATTGTATTGTCTACTTTATTATGTAGGAAAGAAATATGTTTCATCACTGGTAATGAAGGATGTCCTACTCTCATGTGTCAAAGGTCTCCTGAAACTTCATTCTTCTGCAATGTGTTGATAAGAGTAGTTGCTAACTGTCATGTTCCTCTTACCCTCAGAAAATAAAGTCCACCAGTTTCCTTACCAATACCTTTCACCTTCTGCTATAAAGGTCCTAAAAGACACACAGTTTGGGCAGGAAAACAACACCATATTGTAAGTCCCTGGTTAGTTTTGATACTAACATTAGGTTAAACTTAAAGACAGGAACATACAACACATTTTCTAGTTTGTTATCTGCTGATAATTATGTGCTACCAATGTGAGTAACACAAATACTGTCTCCATTTGGCAGTCTCACTTTCTCTCTTTTACAAATGTCCACACTTTTAACATCATCCAATAAACCTAGTGAGGATACTATGTGATGTATGGCCCCTGAATCCACTATTCAGCTATCATTATAGGCATTTGATGCAAGAGATACAATATTACCTACCATGTTAGCTTGTGTTTGATTGTCATTGTGTGCATCTTTGTTGAGAAAGTGCAGAATTTGTTGATATTGTGCCTCAATGAAGAAAAATATCCTCCTTTATGTTGTGATTTTCCTTGAGAATTAGAGGTCGTTTGTGGCCTTTCTACATTGTTAAATGTTGTAACGTCCTTTAGGTATATAATATCTCTCTTGATGCCTTTTCATTCCTCTAACATTTTCAGGATATCCAATAATTTTGAAGCAATTTTCTTTAATGTGGCAGTGTTCGCACTACAGGAATTGTTTCTTCCCTCTATATCCTTGACCTCTTTCTGCTTGTATTTCCATAGAATCTACCTGATATGCCATTGAACTACCACCTAAGGATTGTTGACTTTCATTTTGTATGATCATAGCATATGCCTGATTAAGAGTAGGCTCAGTTGTTTTCATTAAAATATGCCTTCTAGCTTGATCATATGTATCATTAAAGTACACTATATACTCCTTTGATTTCACACATTCACAATTTGGGGATTATACTAACACATCATATTTTGCCTATAGCTCCTTCAATTTTGTGAAGTACACAGCAACAGAGTCAGATCTTAGTGACAATCGTGAAATTCTTCTGTGTGATTGAAAAATTCTAACTCAATTCACCTTATTAAAGCGTTTATTTAGATCCTCTCATTCAACATGTGCATCTGATGCATAAATCATTCAACACAATAGATCTTTTGAAACATCGTCCATTATTCACGAATGCACTATTGCATTGCATGTCTCACATTCCTCATGGAGATCACCTTCAAAGGATGCCTAAATGCATGTTCCATTGATGAATCCTAATCTGTACTTTGCCTTAAGTGCAAGCTGCATCCATAAGCCATAATTCTCATAACCTATGAGTTGGACTAGAATCAACACTAATCTTAGAGTGTCAGAGGGTTGTAAGAATAAAGGATTGATGTAATCGATCTTCGTTTTCTCTGCCATTATTGAACTATTTAAGATTCAACTCAATTACAAACAATAGAAGAAATTAAGGAAAAACAACAGCAAAATTCTATAATTTCTGCAAAAATCTCAGCGATCTACTGAGCAATGAAGAACAAAGTGATGACTTTCAGTTTTGGAGAATATAAGAGAAGATCTTACTAGGTTGAGCTTCGGAATCCATGAATTTATCTCTCGTGCTCTGTTACCGTGTTGGATTCATGCACAGAAGAAGAGAGTAGAAGATTAATAATTGAAAAGTAGCTCAACTGATCTATTTTTGAAATCTCAATAAAGCATGTTCCCAAAGATGATTTTTCGCTGCCGAACATTGATTTGCTTGTGGATAAGACTATTGTTAAAGTATGTCTACTACTCTTTACATACGATTCGGAATTCTCATCGTCGGCTTCCTCGAGGTAGAGTTCGTTTTGTAATAGGAGCCCAATTAGGCTTTTACGGAGCTTAGCCTACTTTTGCATTAACTCACCATTTGGTGATTTGGTTCGTAGCAGCCCTATCTTGGCATAAACAACCGATTATATACAACTATAACTAACAACTAGGTACTAAGTATTTAAATTAACTCTAACATACCACAGTTCTAATATGTACGCTTAAGCCCATATTTCTAACAACCTAATTATCTTTTATATGCACCAATAATAATGAAAGCGAGAAAAAACATAAAGTAAAAGAAATTTACGAATAAAAAAATACAAAAATACGAGACTAATATTAATACTACAGGCAAGAAAGGAGAATCTGTGCAAAATAGACTATAAATTGTTAAGAAAATGCACATTGATCGAGACCAAAAATAATCATAGCGGGCTGTTTTATATTAAGTATAGTTATCGTATAATTTTAAAAGAATCACAAGAAGTAACCATATGATATTAAGCAACTATACAAATAGCGTATTTGCATGGAAAAATGTGGACCGGCCGCAGATTAAAGAAATATGCAATACGGCGTCGATATATAGACATTAAGTAGAGTACTTAATAAGTAATACTAAATTCGAAAACAATGTCCTAAGTATTCTTAAACCATGATAACGTACAACGTATTCTACTACACAACATTTAATTTAGAGATATTAGCAACTACGGGTAGGACAAAAAAAAAGTTAAGTTGAAATTACTGCCTCCTTATCGATTTGTTCCTTTTCGGTTTCTGAAAATCAAGTGAATTCGATTTTCAAACTAAAATTGGATATTAAAAAGTTTCATTTATTAAAAATCAGAAACAAAATGCAAAATATTGCAATACCATATTTAACCTTTTTCATACCTAACTCCATTAGGACCACTTTGAGTTTTTTAGTTTTCTTGGTACAATTAGGACAACTTGTTAGTATTGCAACGTATATTCCGAGTTATTTCCACTTGTGTGGTCTTGGCCTAACGTTCTTTGTCAACCAAAAGTCCCCAAACGTGGAAGACCAAACACCATTACTCGGTGTCCAACCCAAAGAGTGAGACTGATCAACTTGACATCTACTATGCACAGAGGCTGAGGCGGATGTAGCTCTTGGCTATAAATTTAGCTGAGCCCATATCTTTTAACACAGAGTACATATAGATATGTAAAAATTTATTAATATTTAATAAAAGTTGAATTTAAACCCATAATTTTAACATTACAATAAATAATATTAAGACTTTTAAAAGTTTAAACTTATTAAATTTAAATTTTGAGTTTACCTCTGCGCAAAAGCAAATTCAAAATTTTGAGCGTAGAATATCATTAGGTACATTTCATGCTTTGTATCTATACTACTATTTCAACAACAACAACAAGCGAGTAACTATTAATAGATTCTGAAGAGGGTAGTTTGTACGCAAATTTTGCCCCTATCGTGGATAGAGAGGTTGTTTCTTAATAGATCTTCAGCGTCTTTCCCACCAAGAACTCCCCACCTTGTTCTTTGGATGACTCGAACTCACAACCTCCCCATTATTTAACCAGAAAAAAGGAATTTGGTCAAAGCTTACTTTTGGGAAGAACTCGGATTATTAATAATCAAATATAAAACAAATAAAAGAAATTGACTTTGACGGTAGCATAATAAGTAAAAGAAAGCAAATTAATCGGTGTATTTTAATAATATTCTATGTCTTTACAAATATTAGTTTTCTCATTTTATAGTTATTTTCTAAGTAATACATTTTTTTCTCTCATAACTGAGCCATAATGAGTATTTAATGGCATTAATGTAACGTTATTGCTGGTAATCGTAATTGTTTCGTAAAGATTCTATAATGTTTTCCATCACTGATGCTCATTAATCACGGATAACACGTATATGTACCTTTTGCTATCTAGGTTCACTCCTCTAATGTGTTTTTAAATTATCAAGAGGTATGAATAACCGTTCCTTCTTCTTTTCTTGAATCGTTACCCGCACCTGTTAAGGTTCGTGCCTCTTCAACTATTCTTTGCCGGCTGTCATTCTGTTATTGATCCATGTGTATTGACGTGTCAGCACTTATTTAATTCTAAATGTTAACTTGATTTTTCCCAATACAGATAGTCCCCCACTTGCCATTTATTCGTCAATTGAATATTTTGGAAGTGGATATCATAAAAGCTGGAATTTTTGCCGCCATTATTCGTATCATTATAACTTCTCCAAAATTGATGCTTCTCATGTCATTTCCATTTAATGCTCGTGACACGTAGTGGTTTTTGATTGGTTCTGCAACCCTTCAGTGCCTTTTGTGGCTTTTTTCGACTTGCATCAATCACGAAATGATAGTTTTCATTATGACGTTCTCATCATTACATTTTTTGTTTGACAGTATCTTTTAGGTGTAAATATAACCTTTGTCTTTTCTTTTCCAGAAAAGTTTTCCATTTGTGAATATTCATTCTTGTCTTCTTCCTCGTACCGCTATATCTTCTTCGAACCCTAATCCCCGAAGAGTACCTATTGTTGATGAACTTTCCCTTGCTTCTGTTAGAAGAAGAAGAATCCACTAGGTTCTACCACTCCTTCTAGAACTAGGGATTCTCTTCCACATTGATCTTCTTCTAGAAGTAGAGACTCTAATGAAATAGTTCGTGAACTTTTAGTGGACGAAATTGTCCCTTCTGAACTTTCTTTTTACACTGATAGAGAATCTATTAGGAATCAGGTTTCTTCTATGTCTTCTCTTGATCATGCTGATGTTTACAATTCTAGATTATCGAATACTGATTCAATTTCTTGCTTGGTCAAGTTGTTTCCCTTTACATCAGTTGTGAATGCAGTTATGTGATCTCGTAGATCAGTTGTTCTATCACATTTCAGAATATCAGGTATCTTGAATTTCTTCAAAATTGGTAGAGGAGCAACACTTGGCTTCCAAGGTTGTTGTGAGTATTTATCCATTTCTGTTCCATTGATTCTAAGTGGCACTACATGTATTTACTCCATGCGGTTGCTCTGCTCCTTGAGTTGTTTTTGCGAAGTTAATACTAAATTTTGTAAATCAAAATTAACTAGGTTACCTGGTTCTCAATCACGAGATTCAATGGGAGTTCCGCCACTGTCTGCATTAACGAGTCCTGAGCGAGGATTTCTAGGGTGTTGTTGTTTCGAGTTGGTGTTGGCGGTACTACTGGCGACTGGATGGTAAAAGCCTGCAGAGAATTGTTGACTTGTTATGCGATTAATTCCTTCATAACTTCACCGATGGCTTGATCATTTACAAGTCTATCATTTTCATTCGATTCAGATCTGTTAGGAGACCCCTTTCGTGATTGTTGTTGAGAATGGCGAAGGAGGGGGATTTATGTCACTTTGTTGGTTTAGTTGTTGTGGATCTCCTTAGAGTGGTAAATTTTGTTGATTGTTATCATTGCATTCGACATGATTGTTTTCAATAAAGAATCAATTTGGAAAGGAGAAGATTATTAGATTCCCGGCAACAGAACGAATTTATTTAACCAAAAAAACGAATTTAGGTCAAAGTTTACTTTTAGAAGAACTCGGGTTACAAATAATCAAATATAAAACAAATAAGAGAAATTGACTTTGACGATAGCAGAATAAGTAAAAGAAAGCAAAGTAAATCAATGTATTTCAATAATATTTTGTGTCTTTAAAAATTATAATTTCTCTCCTTTTATAGCTATTTCTAAGTAATACATTTCTTTCCTCGTAGCTAAGCCATTATGTGCATTTAATGGCATTATGTAATGTTATTACTGGTAATCGTAACTGTTTCGTGAAGATTTTATAACATTTTCTATCATTGATGCTCATTAATCACGAATACCATATATCTTTACTTTTTGCTATCTAGGTTCACTCTTGTAATGTCTCTTCAAATTATCAAGAGGTCTGAATAACCATTCCTCTTGTTTTCTTGAATCTTTACCCGTACTTGCTAAGCTCCGTGCCTCTTCGACTATTCTTTGCCAGCTGTCATTCTGATCCACATGTCTTGATGTGTCAGCATTATTTAATTCCAAATGCTAATTTGATTTTTCCCAATACACCCATCTATACTAATATTTCGTTTTCACAAAAGAACCTAAATTTTATTTTGTAACTACAAATATACTTATACTACACATATGTGCAGGGGCGGAACTTAGGATTCTTATAGAATGGGTTCACCACTAATTTGATTAGTATAAATAATAGAATAAATGAGCTCAATAAGGATCAACGCTTGGTCCTTGGGGAAAAATTGCAACTACTTAACTAGTGAACCAAAACAATAGATCTAATCATGAGTTTACAAATATAATATTTAGACAAATTATATAAATTATACACATAATATACATAATTTTTATAAAAGAACACGGATTCACTGTAACCTAAATTTTATTTTATAACTACAAATGTACTTATACTACACCTATATGTAGGGGAAAACTTAGGATTTTTATAGGATGGGTTCACCATTGATTTGATAGTATAAAATAAGAATAAACGAGCTCAATAGGGATCAATCCCTAATCCTCTGGGAAAAATTATAACTACTAAACCAGTGAACCAATACAACAAATCTAATCATGAGTTTACAAATGTAATATTTAGACCAATTATATAAATTACACACATAATATACACAATTTTTGTCGAAGATCACATATTTACACGAACCCTTCGGTACACTATAAATCCGCCCCTGCCTATGTATAATAGAAAATAGCAATCACCAAAAAAGTCATATTTCTCGGCCAATAACTACTAATTTTTATATAAAATATTCTTAAAAAATCTGATTTTTGTTATTGCCCATTTTTAGAACACATTTTTACTCATTTGAGAGTGGTAATGCTTCTTCTCGTGCTCAACACCAAGATGTGCACACATGTAATTGAGTGGGTAAGTTTGCTAACCATAAATAGTGGGATCAAAGCTTTGAAAACGTACATAATGGATGCATATTTACAAAATCATTCTGATCTGACATATAAATATAGCTAGCACCAAATTATTATACATGTTAATATTACTTAGTTTTTGAGCGATTTGAATGGTATTCAATGAGATTTGTTATTTTTATAGATCAAGAGTAGCATTTCTACTTAAGATGTAGAAGATGAAAACACAATGGATGAAAATAAAAGTTCTAAAGGAAAAACTTGAAAATAGTCGGTGAAAGTCGAGGTATACACAAAAAAACTTGAAATCTTTTCTCTAAACTATTGAAATTGTCAAAAATCTCACATCAGTGGGTGACAATTTGGATGAGATGTTTTCCTATAAAATGAGGCCTACTGTTTAGGATTGATAAACACCTCTTATTTGCCTTCTTATCTTCTTAAGGCATTTGTATCTTCTCTTTCTAGTATTATTTCATTTGTATTTTTGAAGTGGAATAAAATATTGATTGTGTCCGAGGAAGTAGGCAAAATTGGCCGAACCTCGTAAATTCTGGTGTTCCTTTTATTGTTGCTTTATTGTTTTATTTATTATTTGGTGACTGTCATAACTTTTGGAATAGTAGTTGCAACTTATTCTCACTATATACATTTGTCTTCCGCAACAATTGGTATCAAAGTCAAAGGTACTGTCTAAGTATGCTTTGTGATTGTAGCATAGTCTGATCTTCCACATCAAAAAAGATTTATTTTGGTAATTGAGTAAAGGTTCTGTTTGAGTATGCTTTGTGGTTGCAGCTTAGTCTAATATTTCATACTAGAAAGGAAATAATCATGATTTGTGTCGTCAACTATTAAAAAATATTTGTGTAAAAGATGGGAGACAATAAACAAGAAAAATCTACATCAAGTATTGTCACACCTCCTATTTTTGCTACTATAACCCGGCGAAGGGTGTAGATAATTGGAGTTTTTTCCAATTTTAGGACAATCGAAACAGGATTCAATCATTAAAGAGAAGTTCAGAGTCACCACTTGGGAGATTTATGGTGTCCCAAGTTACTGGTAAGAATCCCGAATCGAGAAAAGAATGACTATGTCTAATAGTCCGCGAACCAGAAATCCGAGTAAGGAATTTTGTTTAACCCGGGAGAAGGTGTTAGACATTCCCGGGTTCCGTGAATCTAGCACGGTAGCTCAATTGTCATATTTGGCTTAAATTATCTGAGTTTAGAAAATGTTTTAACTTATGTGCTTTTAAAACTTTAAACCGCTTTTATTATTATTTTAAAGGAGAATTGCAACGTCGTCAGAACACGCCTCAAACCGTGTCACATAAATGCACCCGTGGATTTTGACACATTCCAACTTCGTTGAGATTTGGATTTAGGTCACATAAATGCACAACCAAATTTAGGAAGGTATTTTATTAAGCTCACGCGCCTATAGCAACTACGTCTTTGACATTTATGGGAAGACCGTGAAATTTGCTAAACGGTGCCTCCTATTCTTTCTATGTGTTCTATTGAATTAAGGAGCCTACGCATGCTATTTGTTTGAATTAAAATGGCTCAATTTATCTTTATAAGGGCATTCTAATGTATGCTAAACTTCTACTCTTGTGAACGCTTAACTACACTAATTGATTTTATGTGCATGTTGTGTATTTGGCGGAGTAGTATTTACACTTAGCCTCGTTCATGGTCAATCGTGCACCGACTCAAATATGGGCCAGCCTAAAACATGCTGTGTTAACACTGATCAACAGCTATTGGGCCTGGTCCATGGTTGGCCCAAACCTTTGAATCCTCTCATTCAGGAACACGTATTATTATGATTTCCTGATGTTTACTGTGCCTTTTCAAAGGAGCCCAGTACCAATTTGAACGGAGAAATCTTACTATTAATCACCAATTTGGTTTGGAATTATACATAAAATTGAATCTCTATTCATTCATGAGGGAAATAATAACAACAATTTGTTTTTTGTATTAATTTCTACATTAGATTTGAACCAAACAATTCATAAACTCATCAGTCGGAGTATATGAGTCTAATCCCAAAATTTAATCACACTTCAAGTTATACTACAGGAAACAAGTCTGAAAAACAAGCTATTACAAAGCATTCTGGGATTTAAATGGACCAAAATACTTCGAAGTATTTTAATCTTTACCTGCTTGTTAAAATACCATTCCCTAAGTCTGGTGGTTCTAAGTGCACATGATCAGCACTTGAACTAGCCAGACTAAGGTTACAACTGACTATTAATTGGATAAAAGAAAGCTCAGTCAAATAGTCGAGTTATTACATATTGAAATAGTCCAAAATGTTCGATTATTACATAATAAATCAGTCTGATGCTATTCTACAATATGATAATCATTTTGCTAATATTCGTATACTCAAACTAAGTAGGAAAATGGGGATAATGATACTAAAGTATAAGCATCAGATGAGGATCTTCACATTGAGGATATATTTTCACTTTGAACTTCATACACATATGAATGAGGAAATGTACCTGTAATTTAGTTAAAACAAAAGCCTATGAGTGAAGATAAGAGACCAGTTAAGCATATCAACAGCCAATTGCACAATGTGTCCAGAATTTTAACAGATTTGCGAGAAAATTGAACTCAAAATGATCAAATTCAGCAGTGATAATAGTTTCAGATGTGGAATATTTCAGCTCTAATTTTGAGGAGAGAGGTTCCGAATCCCTTCAAATGCCCCCAAATGGTTCAATTTATAGCAAAACTGTTAGGGCATCAGATTTTTCCTTGTTTCTGTTTAGTCCTCAATTCAACATGTATTTTTGCCTAAATAGTCCTTCAATTTCTGACTTGTGCCTCAAGTTTGAGGCTAGAATTATGTATTAGTCTCTGATGGAAAGTTATACAAGATTCTTATCAGATTTTTATAAGTTCAGATCCCTTTTATACCCTTACTAGTTTTCCTAAATTACCCTAACCCTAAATTTGACCACAGTCAGTTCTTTTAACCTTGTTCAGCCCTAATTAACCTTGGTCAGCTAAATTCAGATCACCTTTTAGACTAACAAGCTTGTTATTATCAGAACTAGCCAAAATTGACAAGCTAATTATAAAAGGCATTCAGTGACACAAAATTATCAGCACCGAGGATCAAAACTATTATGAACTAATGATTAGGCATTCAGTGACACAATCAAACAGTCAAACCAATCATAAAATCAGTAAAATTCATCAAATTATAAGAATCATATTACTTAAAAGCTAATTATAACAGGATGCTGAACTATTTTAGAGACGAGAAAGTTTCAAGACTAATGACAAACAAACAAACATATGAACATTACTTAGGAGAACTTTGGGGACAAATAGATAAACAACCAAAATTAAATAAAAGAAATTCAGATTATTGAACATGTAAGAACCTAATCAGTTATTCCAGGCTAGTGAGAATCGAACCAACATATGAACATTGAAATCTAATCTTAGGAGAACCTTGTGGATAACTAGATAAACAACCAGAATCAAATAAAATAAAATTTAGATTATTGAACCTAATCAGTTATCAAATAACTTAAACATTCAAAGCTAACAAAAAATGAGAATGGGCAGGAAACTTAGCTTTTATTTCTTGTTCGCCTTTAAAACAATTGAATTGGACCTTTGTTCTTTCATAGGGGTTCTGAACCCTCTATGGTAGTGTACCATCAAGTTAAAGGACTCAGGGGAGTCTCAAAGATTCTGAGACCTCAAATAGGTCTCAGATTTGAATTTGTTTAATGGTTGAGGGTGTTTGGGGGTCAAGGATGGCATGGTTAGTGTCAATAGGGGTCAGGGACTACCTAGGAGAGGTTTGGACCATTACCGGCATGTTAAGAATCTTAGGGTTTGCCTTCAGATTAATATTTGAGTTTTTTCATGGTGACTTGAGAGTGGTAACATACATGGTTGGAACGGGAATGGGAAGGTGCCTTAGTGGTGTAAATATGGAAGGCTTTGGGATGAGGTCGCCGGAGATAGGGTTTCCGGCCACCTTTAAAGGGATATTCGAGACGGGGAGGGGGGTGTGTTCGAAGGGAACTGGTTATGGGACGGGGTATAGGAGGTCGTGCTGATTAAGGGGTGTAATTTTGGGACCGTTTGGTTGCCGGTCGCGCCGTGAAGCGATTTCCGGCGGTGGTAGTACGGTGGTCATGCGATGGTCAACTGTGGCGATGGGGTGGTCATGTGAGGTGTTATAGTCAGCGGTGGAGATACGAGGAGGGTGAGTTTGGTCATATATGTATTGAAGGGGTTTGGACATATATGTATGGTTTAAGGTGGGGATTTAGTAGCCGTTGGATCGGGCAAAATCAACGGCTGTGATGATGGGAGGGGGTCGTTTGGCCTAATGGATGTGTGGACTAGATGAGCTGGTCGTTTGGGCTGGGTGTGTTAGGTTCAGAGAAGGAAACAAATTGGGCCACTTAGGTCTGGCCCAATTGTGTCCAGCCTGAGTGGCCAACTATATATATATATATATATATATATATATATATATATATATATATATATATATATATATACATGTTTTGTATTTTTGTTATTTTTTGCCTTTTCTTTTAATTAAAAGTAATTACTAAATTTATTTAAAAACCACAAACCACAAAAAAAATTAAAACAAATTAAAATTGAACAAACATAATTTCAAGTGCTGGCACATATTTTTTTGTATTTTAATTTACAAAACGAATTTATTTAACAATTAAAACCTAATTAATCCTAAACACGGAGTAATGAACATGCACATGTAGTCAGATCCTAAAAAAATCCTATCATTTAAAAGAAAAAAAATCTTACACTTTAGAGTTTAATAGGAGCTTATTGCGACCGGTCAAAAATCATATGCTCACAAGTATCAATAATATTTCATCATTAGCATCTTTGCTTATGACAAGAATTGTGTCAAATGCAAAATTTGCGGTAGAAATTTTTGACGGGTCAGGACATTTTGGGATGTGGCAAGGCGAGGTTCTAGATGTTCTTTTTCAACAAGGGATAGATTTTGCCATTCAAGAAAAAATACTAGATGTTATTGGAGAATTATCAACCGTGTTGCTGCGGTGCCATTCGATCCTACCTTGCTAGAGAGCAGAAATGTCCATATACAAAGGAAACTTCTGTAAGTAAATTATGTAAAGTACTGGAGGATAAATATTTGAAGAAAAATATTCAAAATAAAGTGTACATTAAGAAGAGACTGTTTCGCTTCACCTATGTTCCTGGTACCACGGTGAATAAACATATCACCAGTTTTAATATGTTGGTCACAAATTTGCAACATATGGATGCAACTTTTGATTATGGTGAATTGGCCTTGATGTTGTTGGTTCACTTCCTGATCAGTACGAGCATCTTGAAACTACTCTACTCCATGGGAATGATGAAATTTCTCTCAGAGAAGTTTGTTCGGCTTTGTATAGCTATGAATAAAGAAAGGGAGAAAAAAAAGGGCGGAGAAGGAGAAGCACTAGTTGTGAGGGATCGTCCTCAAAATCTAACGAGGACAAAGAAGGGAAGATCCAAGTCAAGATCTAGACCTAGCAAAGATGAATGTGCCTTTTGACGAGAAAAGGAGCACTGAAAGAAAGACTGTCCAAAGTTGAAGATTAAGGCCAAACATAGCAATAGAAAGGCTATTATGGATTCAAATGTAGCTGATTGTGATGATTCAGACTTCTTATTAGTAACAACATAACCATCAACATCAACAGATATATGGTTAATGGACTCGTCTTATAGCTATCATATATGTCCCAATAGGGATTGGTTCGTGAATTTAAAAGAAGGAGAATATGGAGTCGTTCACACAGCGGATAACAACCCTCTTAACTCGTATGGAATTGGTTCAATATGATTAAGGAACCATGATGGAATGATCAGAATATTAATAGATGTTCAATGTGTAGCGTATTTGAAGAAAAATTCTCATCTCTGTGGGAGCCCTAGAATCAAAGGGGTTAAAAATTACTACAGAAAATGGAGTAATGAGAGTATGCACCGGTGCACTGGTCGTACTGAAGGCCAATCGGAAGAACAATAACATGTACCGTTATCGCGGTAGTACAGACAGCGACAGTGACATCCAGTAACAAAAAAGGGGCAGAAGCAACCAGGCTATGACACATGCGCTTGGGACATGCTAGAGAAAAATCCTTGAAAACTCTATCAGATCAAGGATTGTTAAAAGGAGTAAAAACTTGGAACTTGGAGTTTTGCAAGCATTGTTTCAAAGGGAAACAGACAACGGTTAGATTTGGTACAACGATCCATAATACTAAAGGCATTTTGGATTATGTATACTCTGATGTTTGGGGTCCTTCCAAAATACCTTCATTGGGTGGGAAGCACTATTTTGTAACTTTTGTATATGATTTTTTCCGAAGAGTGTGGGTGTATACAATGAAGAAAAAAGACAAAGTGTTGGGTTTCTCAAATGGAAGACGATGGTGGAGAATCAAACAGGCAAGAGGATAAAGTATATTTGCAAAGACAATGGAGGTGAATACAAAAATGATCATTTCAATAAGGTCTGTGAAGATGATAGCATCATCCAACACTTAACTGTCAAACATACACCACAATAGAATGAAGTGGCAGAACGTATGAACCGGACCTTGCTGGAGAAGGTACAATGTATGTTATCCAATGCTGGCTTGGGCAAAGAATTTTTGGCTGAGGCAATTACATATGCATGCCACCTCATTAATCCTCTACCATCTGTTGATAATGTGGCAAGACACATTTGAAAATGGTATGGAAAGCCTGCTATAAATTATGACTATTTGCACGTGTTTGGCTCAACTGCATATTATCATGTGACATAGTCAAAATTGGATCTAAGGGAAGAGAATGCTATTTTTATGTGGATTTCTTCTGGAGTCAAATGATACCTTATGGTGTCCTATGACAAAGAAAGTAATATTCAGCAGGGATGTTACCTTTGATGAATATGTTATGGTAAATAAGGTAACAAATGAAGATACCAAACAAGATGATGGTGCTTCGAAGCAGGTGGAGTTTGAGGAAAAAATTCTTTTGCCTACACAAAAAGCAGAGGAGGAAACAAATGAAGATTATCCTCTGGAAGAAGAGCCAGTTGAGAGGGATGTTCCAACTTAAGAACCTCAACAGAAACTTGATACAATTGCAACAAGTAAACCGAAAAGGACAATAAAGAAACTTGTTTGTCTCATAGATACGGTGGCTTGTGTTGCCTCAATTGTAGCTGATGATGTTCCCATCACGTATAAAATCACAGTCCAAAGTTCAAAAGAAGATAAGTGGAGGGTTACCATGAATGATGAAATACAGTTCCTTCATCAGAATCATACATGGAGATTGGCCAATCTACCGAAGGGCTAGAAAGCAATTGGGTGCAAATGAGTTTACGCAAAGAAGGAAAGATTTCCTAACAAAGTAGATATTCACTACAAAGCAAGATTGGTGGCTAAAGGATATGCTCAAAAGGAGGGAATTGATTACAATGAAGTATTTTCTCCAGTTGTAAAACATTCATCCATTAGAATTATGTTGGCTTTGGTAGCACAGTTAGATTTGGAACTAGTTCAGATGGATGTAGAACCTATGTTTTTACAGTGGAACTTGGAGGAGGAAATCTACATGACTCAACCAGAAGGATTAAAAGTTGTTAGAAAAGAAAATATAGTGTGCAAACTTGAAAAATCATTGTACAGATTTAAATAATATTCTAGGCAATGATACAAGCGATTTGAAAAGTTATGATACGGCAAGGGTACAAGAAAGCAAATACGATCATTGTGTGTACTTGCGCAAGCTTGAAGATGGTTTCTTTGTATATCTTCTCCTATATGTTGATGATATGTTGATAGCTTCTAAGAATTCGGAAGACATTGATAAGTTGAAGATTCAACTGAAGAAGGAGTTCGAGATGAAGGATTTGAGTAAGGTAAAGAAAATTCCTGGCATGAAGATAATAAGAGATAAACATTAAAAGAAACTCTATTTATCCCGGAAAGAATATTTGAAGAGAGTATTACAGCACTTTGGCATAGATGAGAATACTAAGATAGTTAGTACTCCACTTGCTCCCCATTTTAAGCTAAGTACTATTATATCGCCAAAAGATGAAGCTGAACGGGAGTATATGTCAAGGGCACAATATGCAAATGTTGTTGGTAGCTTGATGTATGCAATGGTCTGTACGAGACCTGAAATTTCACAAGCTGTTGGAGTTATTAGCTGATATATGCATAATCCCGGAAAGGAGCATTGACAAGCTGTGAAGTGGATTCAACGGTATATTCATAATACTGTAGATATTGGGTTAGTTTTTTTAGCAGGAAGGCAATCGGTCTGTAGTTGAATATTGTGACTCAGATTTTGCAGGTGATCTGGACAAATGAAGATCAACTACTGGTTATATGTTTACTTTTTCAAAGGCACCAGTTAGTTGTAAGTCTACTTTGCAGTCAACAGTTGCTTTGTCTACAATAAAGTCAGAGTACATGGCTATTACAGAGGATGTGAAGGAGGCAATTTGGCTTCAGGAATTGCTAAAAGAGCTTGATATTGGACATAAAAGTATCACAATTTTTTGTGGTAGTCAAAGTGCTATTCAATTAGCGAAGAACCAAGTTTATCATGCAAGGATGAATCACATTGTTGTTCGGTATCATTTCGTACGAGTAATCATAGAAGAAGGTGGAGTCACAGTGAAGAAAATTCATACTACAAAGAATCCTGTTGATATGCTGGCAAAGGTGGTGACTTTGGTCAAGTTTAATTATTGTTTGGATCAATATTGTTGAACACTGAAGATTCAAGATGAAGACACAACCAAAATTTATTTATTAAGAAACAATTGAAGATGTGAAATTTTGTCAAGGTGGAGATTTGTTGAAATTGTCAAAAGTCCCACGTTGGTGGGTGATAATTTTGGATGAGATTTTTTCCCTATAAAAGGAGGCCTAATGTTTAGGATTATACACACCTCTCATTTGCCTTCTTATCTTCTTAAGACATTTGTATATTCTCTTTTTAGTATTATTTCACTTGTATTTTTGGTGTGGAATAAAATATTGGTTGTATCCAAGAAAGTAGGCAAAATTGGCCGAACCTCGTAAATTTCGGTATTCCTTTTATTGCCGCTTTATTGTCTTATTTATTATTTGGTGGTTATCATAGTTTTTAGTATAATAGGTGTGACTCATTCATACTATATATATTTGGCTTCCTGAACATAAACAAAAAACTACTGTTTTTAAGAAAGTGAATATTATTTTAGGTAAATCCAAGTACAAAAGTTGGAAAATTTTGTCTGAATTGCAGGACAAAATCGAATCAAAATTACTAGAACTAGTGAATATAGTTGTAGTTTGATACTATGAGATTGTAATATAAACCTCATTCCCTTAAAATATATAAAGGCCTCGCTCTAATCGAGTATTTAAAAATGTAAAAATAATTGATAATTGAAAAATAGTCAGCATTTATAAAGTCATATAGAAATAGTCATTATTTTGCTGAAACACAAAAAGTTCCAGTATAATATGCTGGATTACAAAGCTTCTGCATATTATGTTGGAACTCTAACACATTATGAAATTCCAGCACATTATGCTAGAATCTCATATGTAAAAAATTTGAACTCCAGCATATTACGTTGGAAATTTTTCAAGATTTTTAAGGGTGTTTTTGTTCAGATTTTATTTTACATGAAAACGGCTTATTACTTTTGAAACTGGTGCTATTTTACCGGTTGTAATTTTGACTATTTCTGATTTTTTTCCCTTAAATATTTTTGGCTTCGGCTAATGACACCAGGTAGCCACTCTAAAGGGTTGTTGTTTAGGAATAGCCAATGATTCTGAATTTCAGTTTTTCAAGATAAAAATATCCCGAATTATCTTGAAGTTAAGATTTTTAGATTAAAGTTTCAGTGCAAAATATGTACTGATTAATCTCTAAATAGCATCTATATGAATCACTATATGTGCACTTGCGCCTTTGCAATTTTCCCATTGGGCCTTATTGTCCTTGACCAGAAAATATCTACATATTTTCCCACTTATAAGTATGAAACATTGTATCTTCAAATTCTTGAAAAACCTCCATCTCCTTAATGCATTTTCCATGATCTCTAATTCTTGCTTATACTGTCACATAAAGGAATGAAATGACAAAACTGGTTATATTAAAACTTATAGGGCTTTGGTTTTTGCAACTTCGGCTAAGCCTTTTAAGATCTTTTATGAAACAAGCAACACCACCTTTCCTATTTGGGCCTTGTAGCCTTTAACCTAAAAAAAAAAGAATAGAAAAAATTGGTATTCTATAATAACACATAATAGAAATTGATAATTTTAGTTTTATATTAGAATTAGCAAAGATAGCTCCAAATAATTGGCATTATATAGCCAAATCTTAAAAAAATTACTCTTATTTATGTTCTCTTTCAAAAAAACTATACGCTTATTTTGGCTTCCCTCCCCCTTTCTCTCCTTGTGTTTCTTCTTCTATTTCTTTTCTTTGGCTCTCATAGTTTAGCAAAAATTCTTGTAAATAATGCAAAAAAAAGCCAGTGGGATAAAAAATTAAAGTTGATCTCACATTAGAAAAAATCAGAAGCAACAATTAAGAGAGGATTCATTTCTTGTCGCAAATATTCACTTGTAACATACTATTTTTTAATAGATTGATATAGTTTTTCTACCACGTGTACATTTTCATAATGATGGTATTTTTTCAAAATCAAACTTTGTTGTTCAGCATCTTGAACTAGCCATCCCTTAAAAGAAATTGTTAAAGATCATCAATTCATAATGAAATGGATGTAGCAGTAGCTTGTTGGAATCCTGGAGTTTTTACTTGATCCAGGATATGTGATGTATATGCCAGTCCTAAGTAATCTATTAATCTACTAATAAGTCATTTCATGGCAATTCCGTCTATCGCTTTATTGTGAAAGACCAGATTGGCCCATTCTGCCATAAGTACCTCCATATTCCGCTGAGTAGAATTCGGCAAAAATATATTTCAAATTTATTTTTCTTCTCGTTTTTTTCGTTGTATTGAATGAATAGGTGTGATTGAAATTGGTTGAAAATACCTAAATAAGGCTATATACAAAATTTGAACAAGAATAGCAAAAACTAAGAGAGAAAAATGTATTTCAACTTTGTTTTTCTTCTCTCTTCCTTTTTTGGTTGGATTGAATGAGTGGGTGTGATTGAAATTGGTTGAAAATACCTAAACGAGGCTATATACAAAATTTAAGCAAGATTAGAAGTGATTTAAACTGGTTTCAAGTAAAAAATCAGACCTAGAAATCCAATTATGACATGTGTATATTAGATTGTACATCTATGTTTTTAAGGACATCTGTGTATATCACTTTGTATATTATTTATATAACATAACTTTTTATGGACGCCCGTGTATATCATATATATAGCATAATTTTTATGGATATACATAGATACACATATATACATGAGATATCACTAATGTACATAGAAATATATACGGATTATAATTTTGATATATACATGTCTGATTTACTATACATTGTGATTTACAAATAATAAAATATTTTTATTGTGATATAACCTGATATAAAGACAGCAATAACTATATATATAATTTTATATTATTGATATATAAAAAAATACAAAAAAATTTTAATATACATGTTTATATAGACAAAGAAGAAGAAAAAAGTTGTGATATACATATTAATATTGTGATATATATATGTATTGACTATTTAATGTCAATATTAATAAAACTAGGGCCATTTTCTGTATTTATATGGGTATACTGTTATACCATATCAAAACCCTAAAAGAATATCAACACACTTTTCCACTAATAAATATGAACTCTCGTTCTTACTTATAGCATCACATAAAATAGAGTAGAGTAAATAATGAAATGAAATCTTAACACAAATTGCAGTCAAATTAACTACTCTTTAGCTAGTATATATAGATTACGTAATGATTATATATATTATACACACATTATATGAAGTATCTATTATGACTAATATATACGTTATTATTTAAATTTAAGTAATTGGATGAGCGGCTATTAGGTTAATTCTTCTACGAAAATTGGCTATATCATAGCCTATGGGGCTTTCAAGATCTTTCTAAGAAAAGCAAACAAAGCATTTCCAATTTGGGCCTCATTCCACTTAACCTAAAAACAATATCTACAGATTTTCCACTTATAAATATGAACATGTTTGCCTATAAACATTGTATCTTCAAATTCTTGGATTAAAAACCTTATCTTTCCGCCTTACCCATATTCTTCTCTCGTTCTTGCTTTATAGCAAAAACCATGGCTTCTTCTTCAGTTTCTTCTCTCCAATTCCTCTTCGTCACCTCACAAACCCCTTCTTCTCTAAAACCCAATTCCACACTTTCCTTTTTCTCTCTCCCTTCTTCATCTCTAAACCTTTCTTTATCTTCTTCTTCAATTGGCCATTCTGTTTCTATCAAACCTTTTGAATCTTCGTTTTCGACTCGCGTTGCTCTCTCTGATTTTGACCAATTGGAAGATGATGTTGAAGTAGCAGAACAACCCCATTTCTCTGAAGACCTTAAACTCTTTGTTGGTAATTTGCCTTTCAGTGTTGACAGTGCTGCTCTTGCTGGCCTTTTTGAACGTGCTGGAAATGTCGAAATGGTTGAGGTAATTTTGTTAAATACTACCTATTATTCCTATGTAACAGCCTCTCTACCTTCACGAGGTAGCGTTAAGGTCTATGTAAGCTTTGATTTGAAGTGGAATGCTCTTCTTCAGATTCCTTTGAATTGATGTGTTGGTCATGTTTGAACGTTATTATCTGGAAATGGATATTTTAAGGTTTTTAAATGGTCATTTAATAGGTAATTACAAGTGACTCTACTTAATAAACATTGATAGGTAACCTAGAAAATGGTAAAGAAATCTGCTATAACATGTTAAATCACACTGATGGTCTAAAATTCATTATGCTGGCGGTGTATATAACTTGAATCGTGAATGGAAACATGACCAATGGGTAAGTTGCTATGGAACTTTTTCAATGTAGCAGTAATTCTTTTGTCCTGCTTGCTCTAGTTTCTTTGGAGAAGGCACCCTTTGTTTTGTACATTTCCTGTAGTGAGCTCAACAGAGTTTGCTTTGGGCGAGAAGGATTGACTAGGAGGGTAATGAAGTAGTGAATTTTGTTACAATTTTTGCAGGTTATATACGACAAGCTCACTGGAAGAAGCAGAGGGTTTGGTTTTGTGACAATGTCTACGAAAGAAGAAGTCGATGCTGCTGAACAACAATTCAATGGATATGTAAAGTCTTGCCCTTTTTGCTCGTTATCCATTATTACCATTAAGTGTACTTATATTACAACAGTTGTCTAAGATTTCCATGGTCTTGGTTATCTTAAAGACTGTTCAAACTAACTATATTCGTTAATTAACTTTTTCTAGTCTCACTTTCAACTTGCCATTTGTATAATCTAAGTCTTATCAAGTGCTTGGATATGTTCTCAGTCGCAACGATTTGATTTTGATCTCTAAGCGAACATTCTGATGTCATTTTTGCAGGAAATTGACGGGAGGGCAATAAGGGTGAACGCAGGGCCAGCACCAGCCAAAAGGGAGAATTCTTTGTTTGGAGGTGGAAGGGGTGGAAATTCTTCATATGGAGGTGGAAGGGACAGGAATTCTTCTTTTGGAGGTGCACGGGGTGGGAGAGGTGTTGACAGCAGCAATAGAGTATACGTAGGAAACCTCTCGTGGGGTGTCGATGACCTGGCACTTAAAGAATTGTTCAGTGAGCAAGGCAATGTTGTGGATGCCAAAGTAGTCTATGATAGAGATAGTGGTAGATCAAGGGGCTTTGGATTTGTAACGTACAGTACGTCCAAAGAGGTCAATGATGCAATTGATAGCTTGAATGGTGTTGTAAGTATATTCTTACTATGCCTGATTGCATATCTTGATTCACGGACCGATATATTCATGCCTGTAGATATTAGTTGTTTTTGTCCTTTAGGTATCTGAAAAGAAGGATTATGAATTTGTCCGCTGCTGCACTTTTATGCATCTTTCCTCTGTATATGTGTTAGACTAGTTGGACCCCAATTAACTAGTTACATTTCTTCTAGCTAGTGATGTGGATGTTTATTGTAACCATTCTTGAATGTCAGCTTTACTATTTGGATTTCTTCTAACTTTGCATCTGCTGTGATATTGTGGTGCAGGACCTTGATGGTAGGTCCATACGTGTAAGCGCTGCTGAAGAACGGCCCAGGCGTCAATTCTGAATGTGTTAAATTACATCTTTTTGACTGAGGAAAAGCTTGAGGTAAACAGCTCGCACATTCTGGGTTCAAAATTCTGCATAGTCTTTTCAGATGCAGAGGTGAGAACCCATCAATGTCTATTCGCATACTCTAAAGATTACTAACCTTTGAAGAACTCCCCCCCCCCCCCTCCCCCCCTCCCCAAAAAAAAAAAAAAAAACCAACCCCCAAACAAAAGCAAGAGTCAATTTTTGATAATGGTACCAAAAAAAGGGAAGAGAAAGGAGGATTAAAGTTGAAAAAGCTCAATCTGTTCAAAGTTGAAATAAGTAAAAAAAAATCTGATAAAGAGTGTTCATATATGTTATGTACCTCTAAAACCTACTATTTTATACGCAATGTAATTTCTCGACAAATTAACCACCCTAAGCAAAGTGTGGCTTTGGCCATGCTTGGTTATTTTAAGTTTTAACACTCGCCGAAGGTGATTTTGCTCTAATGAATGTATATTCTACATGGCAGGGCTTCGTAATGGCGAAAATTGCAGCAAAGCTCATGAATTTTTTGCACCTTCGACACCTGCAAAGTTGGTACAAAATTTTGTATCTGCATCTAGACTAATGAGAACTCACAAGTATATCACTTTTTACAGTGTATGTTCTAAAATTGCCTCGGGGAAAGATTCTGATCTGTAATATTATATCCATTAGCTGATAATGGACTAGATCACTCTTCGGTATGAATCTTGATGTGAAAGTTTATTCTTGTAAGGTAGGGATAAGGTTTGCGTACACGCTATTCTTCGCAGATTCTTCATGTGGGAATATACCGAGTATGCTGTATAACTAATGCAATATTTGGTTGGTAGTATTTTAAATAGTATCAGCATTAAGTTATGGATAATTTGGAATTAGAATGTGTATTAGCAATGCGGAGATTAAACTATTTAAGACAAACGTCCTACTCAAGTAAGTAATTTATGGGTAACAATATGTTCATTATTAATCACATAAAGAGTAAACAAGTACTAATATCTTACATATATTCTCTAATCTGATCTTCAACATAATCTGAATCCACACATCCTATAATGATAAACACTCAATTTTGTCTTTCAAATGTCGGACCAACGTCGAGAATACCTTCTTAGGATTAATGCAATTTATCCCAATCAAACATAGGATAAACTCATCTCAAATTTAAAAGTTTTACCGTATACAAATGCTCTTTGCTTAAAAATGCCTATTATCTACTCATTACAGCATTAAAACTTAAAAGTTTATAAAATGTCAGGACTAGTGTAAACCATAACATACATAATACTATCATAATAACACTAAAAGAAGTCCTAATAGCAGGAAAAGAAGAACACACAGTAATAACTACGTCCACCTTCAGTTTGAGTCTGCTTTCTTGTGATTTTTATGCTCATTAACAGGTGGAGGTTGTATTTTACAGGGCTTTACTGTATTCAAGTCACACTGAGATTTTTTCCCACAAAACACATTCTGTTATGAAATAGAAGATTCTTACACTTCTATTTAAGGTGAATGTCTTTAATGTATTTAATTAGAGAGATTTTAGAGTTCTATTAGTGGTAGCTAAATCTTCCTCTCCCCTATAAATAGAGGTGTCCCCTACCATTGTAAATCATCCCTTGAGACCCCTCTCAACTCAATAAGAAGAACTCTCTCTACTCTTCTCTCTATTGCTATTGTTCTTGTTCTATTGTTCTTGTCTTTTGCTTTAGTTTATAACACGTTATCAGCACGAGACTCTACCGTCTCAAGTATCATTCTCGAAAATCCAAGGTATTTTCCCTCTTCCTAATTTAATTTTCGAGTATGTCTGACATTATGAAAAGAAAGTTCGTTGCCCTTGAAATTTCGGGCAAGAACTATATGACATGGGTGTTGGATGCTGAAATCCACCTAGATGCTATGGGTCTCGGAGACACCCTCAAAGATAAAGAAAAAGCATCCACCCAAGATTGTGCGAAGGCCTTGATTTTCTTGCGCCACCACCTTGACGAAGGTTTGAAGATTGAATATCTCACCGTCAAGGATCCACTCGTTTTGTGGAACAGCTTAAAGGAGAGATATGACAACCTGAAGTTGGTCACTCTGCCACAAGCACGATATGATTGGGCCCATCTGAGGCTACAGGACTTTAAGTCCGTTTCTGAATATAATTCTGCTATGTTCAGAATTACTTCTAAACTGAAGCTATGTGGAGATAACATCTCCGATTACGATATGCTTGAGAAAACGTTTACAACGTTTCATGCCTCCAACATGGTACTGCAGCAACAGTACCGAGAGAAAGGCTTTACGAAGTACTCTGAACTGATTTCTCTCTTACTAGTGGCTGAGCGAAATAATGATCTGCTCATGAGAAATCACGAAAATAGACCAACTGGGTCTACACCACTGCCTGAAGCAGATATGGTGCACTCGCATTATGCCAAACATAAAAGGGACCATGATCACGGTCATAAACGGGGTCAAAGCCAAGGACGTGGACAAGGAAGAAATTCCAAAGAAGTCCGTCACCCCCCCAAAGAGAGATAACCACCGAAAGCAGAAACGGGGTCCAGAAGATCCTAAGGCAAATAGTTCAGAAACTATATGTTATCGTTGCGGTGGAAATGGGCACTGGTCTCGGACTTGCCGTATACCAAGACACTTGGTTGACCTTTATCAAGCATCTCGAAAGAGAAAAGGCCCTGAAACAAATTTTGTCTATGACGACAATGAGGATATCACCCACCTGGATGTGGCAGACTTCTTTGAGCAACCCGAGGGAAAGATAGACCACCTAATCGGTGATGGAACCATGATGAAAGAAGATGGAGCTGTTTGATTCTACTTGTATTAGTCAATGAATAAATTAATAGTCATTAGCATTAGCTCGTATTAGTTAATTCATGATATGATGTTAGTATTAGCCCTTTAGAATGTTTCAATATGCTCAAATATTTTTATTGTACAGTAGAGGTAATCGACTAACCTAAAAACTAGTCGATCGTCTAATATTTAGCAATAAAACGAACTTTTTTCTGCCAGGCCAGATATTCGAATATCAGAGTCTGATATTCGAATATCTGGGCCAGATATTCGAATATCAGAATTCCTATATTCGAATATCTGGCAAGATATTAGAATATGTGCTTAAATATTCGAATATCTAATATTTTTCGCATTAAAGTATTATTTTTTCCGCAAGGCATTATATTCGAATATTAGAATACAATATTCGAATATCCTAAATAACTGCTTCCCAAAACGCTGTTTAAATGCGAAACAAAAGAATTGAAGTTGTTTATACTTATATTTATGTATTTTTTTTGTATGTCAAACTATGGGAAAGCAAAATGGATATCTCACAAAGCGAACTTGGATCAACATCCAACTGTAAAAGTATTCGCCTAGTTGATTCATGTACTACACATACAATACTCAAAGAAAAGAAGAGTAATTGTGTAAGGCAAATATTACTACAATCTATGGAAGTAGTAAATTGATTGAAGGCTCCGGAAGAGCAATTGTAACTCTGCCCAAAGGCATGACGTTAATCATAGAGAATGCAATGTTCTCCCCAAGTCTAAGAAGGACTTGTTGAGTTTTAAAGATATCATTCAAAATGGATATCATATTGAGACAATAGATGAGAATAATCTTGAATTCTTCATGAAAACGAGGCTGCCCATTTCGGTTTGGGTTCACGCCATTTTGAATGCAACAATGCTAGTTTGTCGGCTGCCCGCTTCGACTTGGGTTCACGCCATTTTGCATGCAACAATACTAGTTTGTCGGCTGCCCACTTCGGTTTGGGGTCACGCCATTTTGCATGAAGCAATGCTAGTTCGTCGGCTGCCCACTTCGGTTTGGGGTCACGCCATGTTGCATGCAGCAATGCTAGTTCGTCTCTGACTGACGAATTGACACAAATATTCCCTATTGCAATTGGTTTTGGGTCATGAACCCAATATATCCCATTTAAGAAGCTTTGGATGCGCAGTATAGGTGCCTGTAGCACCGCCATCCCGCACCAAAATGGGTTTGCAAAGAAGGTTAGGAATATATGTTGAGTATGAATCGTCCTCCATTATTCGCTACCTCGAAACATTGACAGGAGATTTGTTCACTGCACTATTTGCAGACTGTCAATTTGATGAGACACTTTTCCCAAAATTAGGGGGAGAAGTCGGTGAAACCAAATGGGAAATTTTGTGGAAAAATGTATCATTATCTCATCTTGATCCACATACCTCTATTTGAAAGAAAGAGGTACAAAAGATTATCCATTTGCAAAGAATAGCAAATCAAATGCCTGACGCATTTACGGACTTGAAGAGGATAACGAAATCCCACATTCACGCGGAAAATGTTCCGATCCGTATTGATGTCCCTATTGGACAAATATCTAGTGTCATATCCAATGAGTCAAATGCACGCCAGAAGCGTGGCAGACCATTAGGTTCCAAAGATCGAAATCCTAGAAAGAGGAAAAAGAACGATCTAAATGACACTATGAAAGAATCACATGAGGACGCTCATGATTTGATTAATTCCGAGATTCACGAAGAATCTATTGAGCCTGAGACTCTTGAAAATACGGAATGCAAGAATGTGAGGATCTCGAACCTCAGTCTGTGGTAGTACAAAATTAATTGAGAGCTCTCGAAGAGCCAATTATTACTATGTTGGAGAAACACAATTGAGTATTGTGCTGTAGTAAGTCTCAAAGAAACTTATTCAGTTTCCAAAGTACACGCGAAAGCGATTGATTATATTGAGACTATAAATAAAGGAAGGCTTTGATTCTCCTATTACTACAACTTGTAGCGGGGTAATTTGTATATGAAAAGCTACCCGTTTTGTTCTCCAGTTTGTACTACACAAACGAAAGAATGCCACAATAAAGTGGATATCTATTGGTATAAAACCCATGTCATAATAAACCCGAAGTTTATTGATAAGTGCACATGTCATGGTGTAAATTTGAAGTTTACCAATATTGATAATTTATTCAGTTGGCATTCATGTTAGCCATCTCATTTTAAGTATGATGTGCAAATTCACATAGGTGAATATTAAAGAACTAGAAAGTTCTTTACGAATACTCTTGTATCACTTGTTCTCATTAATGAACTGACCAACTAAAGAGTTCGGGTTGAAGCCCATAAATTCTGGAAATATGAAAGGTGAGTATGGGCCCATTCACCTGCCATGTATACCACATATGATGCATCTATGATATGGTTACATGCGCAATTGTTATTAACCGCAGCCTGGCCGGTGCTTGCGAGGTAAATTGCTCAGTAATCTAACTTCGAGCATAATTTCCAGATTTTCTACTCAAGATAGTTCATCTTGATAAGTTGGTTTATATCAAAGTTGGTTTAGTAAGATAATTATTGAGTGCCTCCACTTAATAGCTAAACTGTTTCTTATGAGAACAAAGTTATATATATCAGTTTGATATACGTTGTATACGAGAGTATATTCTCCCCTCACAAGTGGTTCAGGGTCAGGAACCAAATAATTTCATCTTATTATTAATGTGCTGTGTATATTGACATGATAATGCACAAAGATGATTTCCCAAAGTTGAGGAAACAAGTTAGCTTTTCTAACATGAGGGGAAGACATGATAAACACTTGAGAAAAGGTTACATGGGATGAATTATCATTTGTATATGTAAATCCCCGAATATCATGATATGAACCTGAAGTTCATAAAAGGGATAATTCAATTGCAACATATTGCAAATCATGCTATACTCATTTGCTGACCCAAAGAAAGTAACTATATTCTCACTGCAAATGCTCATATTAAGTCCTAGAAGGACAAAGTCTTGGATACGCTTGAAGCGTATAGACAAATACTTGATTCCATGTGAAAGACATGTAGATTTGGACATGTAGTTTAAATACTTGAGAGTATAAAAGTCAAAGCATGATTGCATCGAGAATACATCTATGGAGATATTGAAGAGTCATTCCACCACATTATATGAAGATGTTCATATCTATCAAGAATGATGATTTCAAGGTGCGGAATATTTATTCAAGTCAATATGGTTGATTTATTTATCAAATCTCTACCAAAGATTGTTTTGAAGATGGTGCACAAGATTGGAATGCAAATGCTCAAGGATATAAATTGATGTTCTTATCAGGGGGAGTTAATGCGCGTTGCACTCTTTTTCCCTTACAAGGTTTTGTCCCAACTGGGTTTTCCTTGCGAGGTTTTTAACGAGGCAACCAATAGGCGCATATTCAAACATGTGTACTCTTTTTCCTTCTCTTTAATTTTTCCCATTGGGTTTTGGTTTTAAGGTTTTAACGAGTCACATTATTGAATAGACATTCAAGGGGGAGTGTTATAAATAGACTTCTATTTAAGGTGAATGTCTATATTTAGAGAGATTCTAGGGTTTACTACTTGGTGGCTAAGTCACCACCTCCCTATAAATATAGGGGTTCTATTCTATTGTAAACCATCCCCAAGTATCAATAAGAATACTCCTCTCTCTACTTCTCTCTATATTGTTCTTGTTCTTATATTATTTCATAACACTACACAATTTATACCCATATAATTCTTAGTTTTATTTTCAACGTTTTCTTCTTCTTAGTTTACACCAAAATTGTTCTTAGTTTTACTTCTTTTCTTTTTTTTTACTTTCTTTCCTTCTTATTTACGGGAGAACATGTAGGTTTACTTTTCGCACACAAAATAACTATATCAACCATGATTCCAGAAAAGATAATTTCTATATATCTTAAAATACGACATCAATTAAAACATTTCTTTTATTACAATTTTTGTCTGTTATACTTAGGGTTTATTTAGTGTTACTAATAAAGAAATTAATTACTAGTAAAATAAAATATGAGATTATTTTATGTAGTGTATGGTTGGATTTTACGGTTTCATGACAAGTAATCCCAAGATTATACATCATAATCTTGGTAGTATTTTATACAACTACATTCAATGAATATGAGTTCATTCAATTTCAGATTACGCACATGGTTTTACACACCATATATTTTATTTTAATGAACCAGATAAATGTCATTGTAGTAATTCAGGAATTATAACCATTAACATAGCAACTACTGCATTATAATCCAACATGATATTGTTGCAAACCAACGACCCTTTAATCCTACACAAGGAAAAACACTAAATTAAGTAGTCGCAACTTTAACCCAAAACTTTGGCAAAAAGAACAGTTAGTTAACCCCCGTAAAAAAATACTACAATTAAACTCCCTCCTCAACCATGGTTAGTTTACAGTTAGTTGACTTCACATCATTCCCTCACTAGCACAGCTTGATGTAATCAAGTATCGTCATAATTACTCTAACATAATTTGCCAAATAATTTTACTTGCCTGTAGATATCCGTCAATATATTATAAATAATATAATCTCAATAATATTCATACCGATGGGGATATCTCAGTAAATAAAAAATAATAATTTAATGTTACAAATGGATACTGTCGGTATATTTAAAACTTTTTATTTAGTAAATGTAGAAATTTAATGAATTAATTCATATTTCGATGGATATCTGTCGGTATATTCAATGAAATTTGAAATTTTATTTTTAGTATACCTACGGGCTTCCTTGGTAAATAGGATCTTTGGATTGACAAATAAATATTTATTCGACGCTCTGCCGGTAAGTCCCTCGATAAATATAATATATTATTGACAGTTAGTGCTTAATTTTTGTTGCACCACTTGCCAACAAGAATATTCAGTAAAAACAGAAATGCGACCAGAGTAAAACACATATTAACAGCAACAAAACTTTATAAACTATCCAAACATCCAAATTATCCCATCAAGCATAAAACTTATCCAACCAAACTTCTTTATCTTCCAATCAAAACTAAACAAAATGCAACCAAACTTCAAAATATAATATTAAACTTAAAATTACTCCTCATCTTCTGATTCCCCCTCATCTTCTTCATCATTTATCTTGCTTCCATCACTTTCATCGTTTTCATAAATGTGGCTTTTTTATGGAGAGCAGGGCATGCCGATTAAGTGGTTCATTTGAGCCTTGAGAGACTTGTTGTCATTCCTGTCATGAGCGGCTTTCCAGCCATGCCCCATGACCCCTTGGGCGCGCCCCGTGGCGTCCTAGCAAGCCTCCCAATGCCTAGCGACACAGACGGTCCCGTGGTCTTGGCCGCGCCAAGTGACAAGTGTGCATGTGCCTCTGTCTCCCCACTGATATCCCTCGCCAGTGCCAAGCTGCAGGCAGATTCCAACAGCGCCGCGCACCGACAACGTCACATGCACAGATCGTGATGCCAAAGAAATGTTGCCGACAACGGACCTATTGAAGCCTCATAAAAAATTTAGTCATTTTTATTGTAAATAGAGTAGTTTTATTTTATGTACTTCCATTATGTTTCTCTAGTGTATTCAAGTCTAGTCTTGTAGTTTTAGATTATTTTTTTAAGTATTATTAGGGGGAATCAAGCATTCAAACTTTCTAGAAAGCAAACAATTCTATGTACTGGTATCTCTCTCCCTCGACAACGCATTATTTTCTGTAATAGCTTTCATTAATGCAATAAAGCTTTCTTTCATTCTCAATTCTCATTTCATTTCTCTCAATTGTTATTGACATTAGTTTTCTCGTACGGTACTAACAATCTAGTCTAGCATACAGAGGGGACCTCAGTCGGCAGACAGTAACTGCGCTGACATCGGTTTCTTAGACTTACATCGCCCTTCCAAAGAATTTGAGGAAGGCGCCGCATAACAGTTAGTATCAGAGCCTAGGCTCGACGTCGGACGAGGGAACGCATTGCCATTACCACTATTTCTGACCAGGGTAAATTATGGGGACCGCATTGCGGCTCTTGTACGGTTGATGAATTACGACTCATTGTGGATACGGTGCCTGAACTAAGAACCAGCCTAGGACAAAGGTTGGACGACCTAGACCGCAGGGTGATCCATAAATAAGTTGACATAGAAAACATCAGTCGCGACTCCGAGGGAGACCGACAAACGGCAGCCAAAATTTTTGGCAAATTCGAGGGACTCCAAGGAGTGTGCCGAGGATTTAGCTTACAGGGCACAAGAGTAGACAGGGTGACTTCCATACAACAAACTATTGTCGACTTGACATATAAGCTCAATGTTGTCAATGCTGCTTTGTAGGTCCTGCTTTGAGGCAGTGGAAACCAAATCGTGGGCACTGCAAACCCCGCTTCCCCGACACAAAAACTAAAAATTCCTAAGCCAAAGCCATACAGTGGAGCTAGAAATCCCAAGGAAGTGGAGAACTTCATCTTTGACGTAGAACCGTATTTCGATGTTGTTGGGGGACTAGAAGAAGCTAAGAAGGTAGAAACTGTTGCCATGTATCTTCAGGGTATGCTAAACTTTGGTGGAAGGTGAAATATGAAGCCATCAAGGCCGGTGAAGATGCCCTCGAGACATGGGAAGAACTGAAGGCAGCCGTACGCCTACAGTTCTTCCCCAAAACTGTTGAATACAATGCAAGGAGAAAGTTATGAGAGCTCCGCCAGACAAAATCAGTGCGGGACTACGTGCGAGAATTCTCCGCGCTTATGCTAAGCATACACGACATGGGGGACAAATACAAGCTCTTCACATTCCTGGAAGGGTTGAAACCTTATGCACGTATGGAACTACAAAGACAAATGGTAGATACCTTGCCCAAGGCGATCCAAGCAGCTGAATGCCTTGGGAACTACCAAAGCTCGGAAAGATAGGCCTCAGCCGCCTGCTTGAGGGGGATTCAAAGGGGGCCAGCCTAGCAATGGTGGCCCTAACAGAAGTGAGGGAGACTAGAACTCAAACAAATCTAAGACTCCCTCCTCAGGAAGCAACAGTGATGCGTCAAACAATAATGACCGAGGGAGGACGCCTCCTTTAGCTTGCCGTCATTATGACGGACTACATTGGAATAATGAGTGCCCACATGCACAGATAAATGCCCATCAGGCTTGTGACAATGGAACAGATGAAAACTTAGATGATGCAAACCAGACTGCGCCAGTAGGTGCCTTCAATGCAATTGTTGGCTCCATTTCTTAGGCATTAGCGGAGACCAGTGCTGGTATCCGTTAGAAGAAGGACTCAGGTCCAGTCACTAAGAAAGGGAAGAAGAATGAGGATGAGGAGACTCCTCTTATGCAAGAGAGGACCTTAATGTTCGTTGAGATGAAGGTGAATCGCAAGCCTATTCGGGCTATGATAGACACGGATGCTACCCATAACTACTTAGAATCAACTCAGGTTGATCGTCTTGGTCTAGCTGCAGGGAAAGGTAGAGAAAGTGTCAAAGCTATCAACTCACCTCCCCAGCTAGTGGGTGGAATAGAGAAAGAGGTACCGATGAAACTTGGCTTTTATGAAGGAAAATTTAACCTGCCAGTAGTGATCATAGATGACTTTGAGTTGATAGATGGGTTGGATCCTAAGACAACCAACACCATGCCTATACCATTTGCAGACATACTACTGATGATGGGAACCAATAGGGCTAAGCCATGCATTATCCCGTACCTACCCATGAAGATGGCCATTGAGAACATCTTGGCCTTGCAGTTGAAGAAGAGGGTCAAAAGGAATGAACATACGTTCCTAGCAACCCTCTACATTGAAGATGTGGAACGCTCTTCGGCTCCTATTCCTGAACCCATGAAAGAGTTACTACTAGAGTGTGAAGGTGTCATGCCACAAGACATGCCAAAGCAGCTCCCGCCTAGGCGCACTATGGAACATGAAATTGAGTTGGTGCCGGGCACGAAGCCACCTGCCCGGGCACCTTACAGAATGTCACAACTCGAACTCACCGAGCATCAGAGACAATTGACGGAAATGCTAGATACAAGGATCATTGTACCCTCCAGGTCCCCATATGGGTCCCCTGTTCTATTCTAAATGAAACATGATGGCAGCATGCGACTCTGTGTGGATTATCGAGCTCTAAATAAAATCACCGTGAAGAACAAGTACCCTATTCCTTTAATGGAAGACTTGTTGCATAGATTGGGTGGTGCGACGGTTTTCACCAAGATAGACCTCAAGACATGTTACTGGCAAGTTCGGATCGCAGAGGGTAATGAACACAAAACGACCTGCGTAACAAGATATGGGTAGTAAAACTTCAATGTCATTCCGTTCGGCTTGACTAATGCTCCAGCGACATTTTGCACTCTAATAAACCAAGTCTTTCAAGAATACATTGATGAAATCATTGTAGATACTTGGATGATGTTGTGGTATATAGCCAAACATTGGAAGAACATCTAGTGTATTTGCGGAAGGTCATAGCTCGTTTGCGGGAGCATGAACTATATGCGAAACTATCCAAATGCTCCTTTGCTCAAAAGAAAATTAACTTCCTCGGACATGTCATCGAGGAAGGACACATCAAGATGGACCAACAAAAGATTCAGGCCAGCACAGATTGGCCGCCACCTAAAGATGTCCACGCCCTAAGAGCATTCCTTGGACTATGCAACTTCTACCGGCGGTTTGTTAATAACTACTCCCTTATGGCGGTGCCATTCATAGAACTCCTCAAGAAGGTCACACCTTGGGATTTGGGACCAAGGAGAGCAGAGGCCTTCAACGCATTAGAAACGACTATGTCTAGTAGCCTTATCTTGGCTCTCCCTGATCTAGCCATGCCGTTCGAGGTATAAAAGGATGCATCTGACTATGCTCTCGGCAGAGTCTTGCTACAAGAAGCGCACCCAGTACCCTACGAGAATCTGAAGCTGAAGGATGAAGAGAAATTCTATACCGCCCATGAGAAAGAATTATTGGTCGTCGTCCATTAATTACGCCTTTGGAGGCACTATCTGCTGGGAACCCTGTTTGTGGCCAAGACAGACATCACAGCTGATAGCCATTTATGACCCAACCAAAGTTGAATGGTCGACAGGCCAGGTGGAAGAAACTCCTAGCTGAATTTCACTTCAACCTAGAGTATCGCAGTGGAAAGACCAATCATGTTAGTGTTGCACTTAGTTGGAGAACTGATCTAGAATCGTTGTGCCTACTCGCGAAGTAACCACCTCCATCAAGGACCAGATACAGGATCTATTCACCAAGGATCCTGCTGCTCAATACTTTGTTTATTTGGTAGGACAGGGCAAGACTCGCCAGTTCTACATGGAAGATGGTTTTCTGAAAATCAAAGAGAATTGACTTTATGTTCCAAAAGGAGGGGATCTGCGAATGACTCTTCTAGCGGAATGTCATGACACCCTGTGGACCGCCATCCCGATAAAGAACGCACCATGGCGTTACTTCACCGTGCCTATTATTAGCCTCAAATGGCCGATGATGTCGCTTAGTATGTGAAGGCTTACCTAGTATGCCAGAAGGACAAGTCGGACCGCTTGACACAAGCGGAACTCTTGGAACCACTAGCGGTCCCAAAAAGACCTTGGGAAAGTGTTTCCCTGGATTTCATCATCGGATTACCCTAGGTCGGAGATCTTACAAATATCCTGGTTGTGGTGGACCGGTTTTCCAAGTATGCCACCTTTATTGCAACCCCACAATATATATTGGCAGAAGATATAGCTCGACTTTTCTTCTCTCATCAACCAACTTGTAAGCCCCACTTGAGTAAGCTTATTGCACCACATATGTCCCATCCCACTTTGAAGTGAACTTCCCTATAGGTTTATGGGAAGTAATTATGGGTCTTCGTATGGCAAGGACTTGATCTCCTACCTGAAAGGATCTCGGGCGAACTCTTTTATTAAAGGCGCGAGATAATCGAGCTTGATAACATTCAAGACTCTGTTGAGCTTTCAATATCTTTTCATCAAGAGCTTCCAACTCTGCTAACCAAAGTCGAGCATTTTCTTCATCAGTGATCCCTTCTTGAATGGCCAGTTGTAACGAAGGTATTTGACGCTCAAGTGGCAAGACGGCTTCGACCCCATAAACGAGTGAATAAGGAGTCGCCTGTGTTGGCGTACGGTGAGTCGTCCTATATGCCCATAGAGCTTGTTTCATACGGTCATTCCAATCTCGTTTGGATTTGGAGACAACTTTCTTTAACAAGTTGCATAGAGTCTTGTTGAATGCCTCGGCTAGACCATTGGCGGCAGCATTGTACATCGAAGAGTTATGTTGATTGAAGCCAAAGAGCTCACAAATCTTGTTCATCAACCTATTATCGAACGGCTTGCCATTATCCATTATAATGTAACGGGAATACCAAAGTGATAGATGATGTTCACTCGGATGAAACTTGCAACATTTTCCTTCTATACCTCCTTAAGAGCAACAACTTCAGCACGTTTTGAGAAGTAGTCAGTTGCAGGCAAGATGTATAGGTGGCCACCAGAGGAATTTGTCAGCGGTCCAACAACATCCAATCCCCAAGCGTCAAATGGCCAGGATGCAACAGTCGGGTGCAACATTTAAGGAGGTTGATGAATAAAATTCGCATGGAAATGACAAGCCTTTCCTCTTCGAGCGTAGTCCAAGCAATCTTTTACCATCGTTGGCAATAATATCCCATCCTTTTTATATGAAAGTGGAGCTTTGGCCGGACTAGTGTGACCCACATACCCCAGAATGTGCCTCTTGCAAAGCTTGGAGAGCTTCTTCTTCTCCTAGGCATCACAAGAGTACTCCTTCGAACGACCTTCTGTATAGAGTATCCTAGTAGTAAAGGAAGCTAGGTGCACGACGACAAATTTCAGTCCTTCTCCTCGGATTTTCTGGGAGTATCCCATAGGATAAGTAGTCGATAATGGGTTGGCACCATTCTTCTTTCTCAACTTCAGAAACAGCAAAAAGATGCTCGAGTTTGTTTTCTTCACCTTCAGCCTCATTTGGCGGCGGTACTACCCATTTTTTACAAACAGTAACTTGCGCTTGATCAGGCAGGGTTAAAGATGAGGCTAGGGAAGCTAAAACATCAACCTTCTTATTTTCTTTCCTTGGCACATGCTGAATAGTCACATCACCGAGCCATCCCATCAATTTTTTAGCGTAATCATGATATGGGCGTAGTTCAGGCTTCTTAACCTCGTAACTACCCAAAAGATGGTTGACCACTAACTGAGAGTCACCAAAGACTTGCAATTGCAACTACTTCATATGAACGGCCATTTCAAGCCTAAGTATTAATGCTTGATACTCAGCAACATTGTTGGAACAGAGTTGTGTCAAGGTGAAGGAGTAGGGAAGGACTTCACACTGGGGAGTGACAAATACTACGCTAGCCCCAGCTCCCCCACGATGCGCGGCACCATCAAAGTACATCTTCCATGGAGATTGAACTTCAACGACCATTGCATCCTCATCAGGTAGTTCATCAGTAAGCTCCCAATCATCAGGTATAAGATGATCTACCAAGAAATCTACCAATGCTTGTCCTTTTACAGCCTTTTGAGGGATGTACAAAATCTCAAATTGTTGAAATTGGAGGTACCACCTCGCTAGTCGATCACTAAGAACAGGTTTTGACATCACGAACTTGATGGAATTTGCTTTAGAAACAAGACGGACAACATGAGCTTGAAAGTAGTGCTTCAACTTTTGAATTGAGAAGACTAGAACCAAGCACAACTTCTCAATTGGCGAATAGTTTAACTCGTTTGGTGTCATCATACTGCTCAAGTAGTAAAGAGAGTTTTCTTTCCCCTCACTATTTTCTTGGGCCAACAGTGCTCCAACAGACATTTCTTATGCCGCAATGTATAGTATCAATGGCTTTCCAGGTACAGGGGATGCTAAAATGGAAGGCTTCATTAAGTAGGATTTAATGCTCTCAAACTCATTACTGCATGTTTGGTCCCATCTGAAAGGGATACCTTTCTTCATAAGGAGACTGAATGGTTGGAACCTCCCAGCTAAGCTCGAAATGAACCTCCTAAGGTACGCTAGCTTTCCTTGCAGACTTTTCAATTCATGGATATCTCGAGGCTCAGTCATTTTCAAAATGGCATCCACTTTGGGTTGATCGATTTCTATCCCTCGATGTCGGACAATGAAACCAAGGAACTTTCCAGAAGTAACTCCAAAGGCACATTTCAACAGATTCATCCTAAGTTGGTATCTTCGGAGAAATTCAAATATCATCCTCAAGTCTTTCATGTGGTCACCCTTCTCTCTTGATTTCACCACCAAGTCGTCAACATAGCATTCGACATTCTTGTGGAGAATATCGTCGAAAATATTTTGCATAGCCCTTTGGTAAGTAGCACCAGCATTCTTCAAGCCAAAAGGCATTACCTTATAGAAATAAATACCCTTCGGAGTGCGGAACGCAGTAATCTCTTCATCTTTTGGTGCCATGCAAATTTGGTTATAGCCCGACGAACAATCCATGAAAGACATTGCCTCGTAACCAGTAGTGGCATCGATCATCAACTCTGGAATAGGAAGCGGGAATTCATATTTGGGAAATGCATTATTGAGGTCACTGAAGTCAAGGCATACTCAAATCTGGCCATTCTTCTTCCTTACAGGGACAATACTTGAAACCCATGTTGGGTATTTAACTTCTCGAATAAATCCAGCTTCAACGAGTTTGTTGACTTCAACTTCAATCAGGGGAACCAAGTCCGGCCCGAAGTGCCTTTGAGCTTGTTTAATTGGGCGAACACCATTTTTGACTGCATGGTGATAGACTACTCCTTTCGGGTCCAAGCCATGCATCTCTTTGTAACTCCAAGCAAAGACATCCCTGAGCTCTTTGAGTAAATCAATATAGGCGCTTTCTTCATCAGCTTCAAGTAAAGCACTTAGGTAGGTGGGTCTTGGTTATTCATCGGTGCCAAGGTTAACTTCTTTTAAGGCATCAACCGTCGTCTTCACTCCTTCTTCAAGTTCAGGTGGAGCATCTTTCGCATCTTTATCTTCTTGAGGATCCCCATCATTAAATGATATGTGATAACATGGTGAAACATGCTCCAATTCTGCGTTATCCTTTATCAAAGACGGAACACCATTCTCGTTTTGTACAACATGATACAAAGAACCTACACTTTCTTCATCTTCGTCACGTTCAAAGAACCTACACTTTCTTCATCTTCGTCACGTTCCTTAGTGTAGACCACAATATATGGCTTTACCTTCAGTATTTGTTCACATGAAACTACAAGTTTTGTTTGTCGCCTCATTCTAGAAGGAACCAGACTTTGGAAATCTTTAGAGATCTCTGGTGAAGCGGGTGTTCTTATGCTTTAAAATTTTCTCCGAAACTTGTTCCCCTTCTTTATTGGACCCAATCTTTCAAACACGGAGGTCCTCGCAGGTGATCTTCCAAGTCAGACAAAGACAGAAGGCTTGTTAGAAGCGGTTGATTCATCTTCTACAGTGATATACTTGCTGCTCTCCCTTCTTATTGAAATGCGCACTGGTGACGGTTGCTTGTATCCCAAACCTTCACGTGGTTGACTCGTTGCAGTTTCTGACCGGAGTTTCTAACTTTGATGGATCGTTGGGATTATATCCAGCTTTTGCAAATATCTTGTAAGCATTTAGGGTCAAAACCTTCGTCTGTTCGCTTTGTAGGGAGTGCCATATTATGCAAACGATTTTGGGCTACAAACCCTGCAAGCGGTATTGAGGACGACTTTACTGCCTCAATTCGTTTGACCTGAAAAGTTAACTCCTTTGGCATTTTGATTTGGATATTATATGACTCGCTCTCATCTTTCTTCCTTCTAGGGACATATTGGAGTACGGGACTTACTATCTTTCCATAGGACACAATGCCTCTTTATGAGATTTATTCGCAGGCACCTCCTTTGTAACAGCTTTGGCTTTACCCATGGTCACCTCAACTCTTTTAGTTATGGGTTCGTCATTCTTGATTTTCATGCCATCATCGGCTTTCAGCTCCTTCACAATGCGGTTCTTAAAGCAGAACTTTGCACCGGCGAAGTGTGACTCAGCCTTGGTGAATGGCTTATCATCAGCAACTATCGTCTTTTCGACTTCACCCTAGTAGTATTTTAAACATTTATGGTAGGTAGATGGAACAATTTTATTCTCATGTATCCAAGGCCTCCCAAGCAAAACATTGTATGAAGTCTTCGGGTCGATCACATGCATCCATGCACTTGATTGCATATCTTCAATAGTGATTCCTAGGCTGATCGCACCTATGGCTCTATGCCCTATTTGGTTGAATCCTTGGATCATCACACGACTTTTGAGAGTTCGTTCATAGGAATACCAAGTTTTTTCACAATGTGTATTGGCAAAATATTCACCGAGGATCCTCCATCAACCAAAATCTGATTTACCCTTTCATCGCATATATAGCCAACCAGGTAAAATGGGCGGTTATGAGGAGTGTCACCTAGCAAAAGATCGTCATTTGTGAATGTGACCTTTTCCTCACAAGCATTAACTTCTTGAGGAGTGGAGACGATAGGATTTTCCGAAGATGTGCCAACGGTAGGTCATCACTTTTTTCTTCCCCTTTGTCAGGATGGCAACATGAGGCATCAATGTCCTCATGAGAAATCTTCGTGCGGAACCAACTTGGTAAAAATTCCTCCAAGGTTACTGGATTTCGTGGCCTTTGAGGGTGGTGCATCTCAAACTTTGCCTTCTTCAAATGCCTAATTGGATTCTTTTTCATTGGTCTTTTTACCATCATCTTCCTTGTTGGTTGTTCTACTGATTCTTTTGGTGGGCTCCTTTTGTGGCGCCTACGATAAGTCACCAACGTCCATCCTTCATCATCATTAGGTTGGTTGACTTCAACTTTGTTGCTTTATAATAATTCTTAATCTTTAATTTCATTAAAACCACATAATTCATCTGTACTAAATGAGCCATAGGTGATAGAAACTTGGTTTGCGCTCGCTTTCTCATCTTCAAGAACAATCTTCTTTTTGCGAGCCAAGTCCATGACCTTATCCTTAAGATAAAGCACTTCTCCAGAGGGTGGCTTACAAGTCGGTGATATTTGCAGTAATTTGGGTCATTTGTTTTACGAGCTTTATTTGGTCGCTTCATCTTCAGAAGCTCAATGAGATTTAACTTGAGGAGCTCTTCGAAAATGACTAGCACATCAGAATCCAGGAATGGGTACTGTTTCTCTTGCATTTATTTTAGAGTCAACTTTCCACTTGGCTTGTCTTGAAAAGAAGTGGATTTCATACTCGTGAACTTCATAGGTAATGTATTGACATTCATAGCTTCTTTGCTTTCAAACTTGGGTGCGAACTTGCCCCACTTCCTAACTTCTTGCTTATTATTCGCTTTGCGAGGTTCATAGATGGGCAGCCTTTCATTTCCAGCGGAGGCCATGCTCAATTCCATGTCATGGGCACGAGTTGCAAGTTCTTCAAATGTGCTAGGATTGATACCTTGCAAGATGTAGCGCAATCCCCAATGCATGCCTTGGATGCACATCTCTATGCCTGAAGCTTCACTAAGCCTGTCTTTGCAGTTGAGGCTTGCATTCGTCCAATGATTGATAAAATCGATAACTGGTTCCCCCTTTCTTTGACGAGTATTTGTAAGCTCTATCATACTTACAGTGCGTCTCGTGCAATAAAAGCGATTGAGGAACTCTTGCTCTAGTTGATCCCAATAATCGATAGATCCAGCCTCGAGGTCCGTGTACCAATCAAAAGCATTTCCTTTTAATGAGCTGACAAACTGTTTAACGAGGTAGTCTCCATAAGTCCCAGCATCATTGCATGTCTCAACAAAGTGCGCCACATGTTGCTTTGGGTTACCTTTACCATCAAACTGTTGAAACTTTGGAGGTTGATATCCAGCAGGCATCTTCAACATATCGACCCTCGCAGTGTAGGACTTTGCATATGTAAGGGAGTTCTTAGCAACAACTTCATATTTGTTCTTGATAGTTCCTTCAATGAACTCATTCTATTGATCGATTGGAATCATCCCTTCAGATGAGACAGTGATAGCCTTAGTGGATGCTGCTTGTCTCGGGGGAGAGTCGCTCTCTAGAACTTCAGGGAGCCTGCCGAGTTCATGGGTAGATTCTTCCTCCATCAAGATTCCCACCCTGTCTGTTAGCTTGTGAATTCTAGCCTCTTGATTTTGCATGCATTTAGTCAAGCCAGCGATTGCTTCCGTCAAATTTGCCAACTGCTCTTCCATGGATGACGTGTTTGTCACCATGGTTTGCATGATTGTCGTGGATGACGGAGAGTAGCATGGATTTTCACAAAAATTGATCCTTGATTGGCTTACGCTATGTGGTGTAAGTGAGGAGGATCCATTACTTGAAGCATCATCATCTTCCTTCACAGCAGAGTGCTTGGAGCCTGAGAGGTCAAGCAGAGCCAGTGTTTTCCTGACCTTTTTAGCAACATCGCTTCCTCCTTCAGATGCGTTTGTGGCAGATCTTGTTCCTTTTGAGGATGAAGATCCGAAAACAAGGGTTGATGCGGATGACTTTTGGGGCGCTTGTTGTCCTAAAAAGCTTGCTTTGCTCCTCGTAACTGGGCCGAAGCTTCTAAAAGTGATATCGAGGATGCTTTCCACATCAACGTAGAACTTGGAATTAACAGCCTTGGTCGTTGAACCGGAGTTGATTTTCTTTGGAGCCATTTCAATGTTCTTGAACTTTGGTGATTGAAAATTTGAGATGAGAGGTAGAGATTGTCCCACTGGGCGTGCTAGAATTTGTAGACGATAAATTTGTGTCGAGAAAATAAAATCAAGACTGAAAATATTGCAACAATCGTAGTATTTTATTTCGAATATTTGAGTGTTACATTCGTTGTGATTCCTCTGATTCTACTTTTCTAGTATAAATTCAAGGGCCTTTGAGCTTGATCTTGAATATATATATTTGTTTTCACGAACGATGATCTTGTTCTTGAGTTTGAACTTGATTTGTTCTTCTTTCTTGAGCTTGCACTTGATTTGTTGAACTTGAACTTGATTGCTTGAAGCTTAAAACTTGTAGAGAAATTTGCGGTGTTTGATCCACGAGCTCTCTCTTGCTTCTTGTTATAACTTCTGGTGTCTTTTTTGAGTTATGAAGATCCCTATTTATAGTTGTGGAAGGGAAGAGTTATGGTAAGAACAAACTCTTTCCGACCAATTAAATTGAAGTGTGACATGGCCGCATTTAATTGGCCACAACATGTCACTTGCACACGTGGCACAATGTCATTGGCCTTTTAGTGTGACTGGTATGCCTTGTCATTTTGACACATGGCATGGTCCTATTGGCTCTTCCGCTTGACTTGGTGCGCCACTTTATTTGACACGTGGCACCAAACTGGGCCTCTAGGAAGATGTCATCTTGGGCAAATAAAGTGCACTTATCACTTTAGCGCAATTAAATGTGCTAGCCCAATGGATTAAGACTTATTTATTTAATCAATATATATTGGATTTATATAATTAATTCAATTATATTAGCCTATATATTTATTCGTACCAATATTTTCTTGAATTTAAAATATAATCCAAATTATATTTATGGATTTAATTTAATATAATTTATATTCCTACACTTACTAAGGGACTTAACAAACGTAACCTCGCTATTATTTATAAAAAAATAATTATGTATAAGTTTATATATTTATTGTGCTGACAGAAGTCAATCGGTAAATTAAAAAAATACAAATAATTATATATTATTCATTAGCGAGGGATTCCCACGGTTGATATAATTCTTTTTTATTTATTTTTTGGTAATATACTGATGGAGGCAATTGATACTGTAAAAATAAATTCAAAACAACTATAAATGCAAAAGCGATTGAATCCATCGGTGTACTATATATTATTATTTATTTATTTTTTTAGTTACAGCGAGAGAGAGTCCATCGATACTGTAAAAAAATAATTCAAAAATAATTATACTTGTTATGAAATAATATAAAGACAAGAACAATAATACAAGAACAAGAATAATAGAGAGAAAAGTAGAGAGAGAAGTATTCTTATTGATACTTAGGGATTGTTAGGGATGATTTACAATGGTAGAAGACCCCTTTATTTATAGGGAGGTAGTGACTTAGCTACCAAGAATAAAACTCTAGAATTTCTCTAATTATAGACATTCACCTTAAATAGAAGTCTATTTATAACACTCCCCCTTGAATGTCTATTCAATAATGTGTCTCGTTAAAACCTTAAAACCAAAACCCAATGGGAAAAATTAAAGAGAAGGAAAAAGAGTACACATGTTTGAATATGCGCCTATTGGTTGCCTCGTTAAAAACCTCGCAAGGAAAACCCAATTGGGACAAAACCTTGTAAGGAAAAAAGAGTGCAACGCGCATTAACTCCCTCTAATGAGTACATCAATTTATATCCTTGAGCATTTGCATTCCAATCTTGTGCATCATCTTCAAAACGATCTTTGGTAGACGTTTGACAAATCAAACATATTGACTTGAATAAATATTCCGCACCTTGAAATCATCATTCTTGATAGATATGAACATCTTCATATAATGTCGTGGAATAACTCTTCAATATCTCCATAGATGCATTCTCAATGCCATCATGCTTATAGTTATAGCAAGATACATATGTACACAAATTGTACTTAGGATGTGGTACTTCAGGACCAAGAATTGTGTATGCTTCAGCAACTTAAATCTTTCAAGTTAAGTCATGTAAGTCACATAATAGACTTTAGATGCATATCAAGATTTCACGTCATGCTAAACAAATAAGATATCGAAAACTGATTATACATACCTTTGACTTTTATACTCTCAAGTATTTGAACTACATGTCCAAATCTTCATGCCTTTCACATGGAATCAAGTATTTGTCTATACGCTTTAAGCGTATCAAAGACTTTGTCCTTCTGGGACTTAATATGAGCATTTGTAGTGAGAATATAGTCACTTTCTTTGGGTCAGCAAATGCGTATAGCATGCTTTGCAATATGTTGCAATTGAATTATCCCTTTTATGAGCTTTAGGTTCATATCATGATATTTGGGGATTTACATATACAAATGATAATTCATCCCATGTAACCTCTTCTCAAGTGTTTATCATGTCTCCCCCTCATGTTAGTAAAGCTAACTTGTTTCCTCAACTTTGGAAAATCATCTTTGTGCATTACCATGTCAATATACACAGCACATTAATAATAAGATGAAATTATTTGGTTCCTGACCCTGAACCACTTGTGAGGGGAGAATATAATATACTCTCGCATACAACGTATATCAAACTGATATATATAACTTTGTTCTCATAAGAAACAGTTTAGCTATTAAGTGGAAGCACTCAATAATTATCTTGCTAACCCAACTTTGATATAAACCAACTTATCAAGATGAACTATCTTGAGTAGAGAATCTGGAAATTATGCTCGAAGTTAGATTACTGAGCAATTTACCTCGCAAGCACCGGCCAGGCTGCGGGTTAATAACAATTGCGCATGTAACCATTTCATAGATGCATCATATGTGGTATACATGGCAGGTGAATGGGCCCATATTCACCTTTGATATTTCCAGAATTTATGGGCTTCAACCTGAACTCTTTAGTTGGTCAGTTCATTAATGAGAACAAGTGATACAAGAGAATTCGTAAAGAACTTTCTAGTTCTTTAATATTCACCTATGTGAATTTGCACATCATACTTAAAATGAGATGGCTAACACGAATGCCAACTGAATAAATTATCAATATTGGTAAACTTCAAATTTACACCATGACATGTGCACTTATCAATAAACTTCAGGTTTATTATGACATGGGTTTTATACCAATAGATATCCACTTTATTGTGGCATTCTTTCGTTTGTGTAGTACAAACTGGAGAATGAAGCGGGTAGCTTTTCATATACAAATTATCCCGCTACAAGTTGTAGTAATAAGAGATATCAAATATTTCCTTCATTTATAGTCTCAATATAATCAATCGCTTTCGCGTGTACTTTGGAAACTGAATAAGTTTCTTTGAGACTTACTACAGCACAATACTCAATTGTGTTTCTCCAACATAGTAATAATTGGCTCTTCTAGAGCTCTCAATTAATTTTGTACTACCACAGATTCATCAACATCCATGTGGTGAATATCTTTCTTAAAGAGAAAGTTATACCATTATGGTCATGTCAAACTTATATGCAAGATATGTTTCTTGCATTATCGTTGTCCTTTAATAGTCATATTTCCAAAATACTTTGGCGTACAATAGGTACGTGACCAACAATCATTCATGCCATATATTATCTCAAACCTCCTTCTAGGGGTGAGTGTGGTATCTTCTCAAACCTCCTTCTAGGGGTGAGTGTGGTATATTTAATACCAATTTCATGTTCATATTCTTCCAATAATGAATATGTATTCGTGAATCAGATGTTGTCACATTCACTTCGGGGATATGTGATTTTGTTATCCTTTTCAAATCTATAAATGCGTCAGGCATTTGATTTGCTATTCTTTGCAAATGGATAATCTTTTGTGCCTCTTTCACAAATAGAGGTATGTGGATCAAGATGAGATAATGATGCATTTTTCCACAAAATTTCCCGTTTGGTTTCACCAACTTCTCCCCCTAATTTTGGGAAAAGTGTCTCATCAAATTGACAGTCTGCAAATCGTGCAAATCTCCTGTCAATGTTTCGAGGTAGCGAATAATGGAGGGCGATTCAAACTCAACATATATTCCTAACCTTCTTTGCGGACCCATTTTGGTGCGGGATGGCGGTGCTATAGGCACATATACTGCGCATCCAAAGATTCTTAAATGGGATATATTGGGTCCATGACCCAAAACCAATTGCAACGGGGAATATTTGTGTCAATTCGTCAGTCAGAGACGAACTAGCATTGCAATATGCAAAATGGCGTGTCCCCAAACCGAGGTGGGCAGCCGACGAACTAGCATTGCTGCCCCAAACCGAAGTGGGCAGCCGACGAACTAGTATTGCTGCATGCAAAATGGCGTGAACCCAAACCGAAATGGGCAGCCTCGTTTTCATGAAGAATTCAAGATTATTCTCATCTATTGTCTCAATATGATATCCATTTTGAATGATATCTTTAAAACTCAATAAGTTCCTTTAAGACTTGGAGGAGAACATTTTGATTGATATCATTAAAACTCAACAAGTTCTTCTTAGACTTGGAGGAGAATATTGCATTCTCTAAGATAAACGTCGTGCCTTTGGGCAAAGTTACAGTTGCTCTTCCGAAGCCTTCAATCAATTTACTTCCCATGGTTTGACATATAAAAGAAAATATACGAACATGAGAATAAACAACTTCAATTCGTTTGTGTCACATTTAAATAATATTTTTCAAAATCTGCTGCGGTCAGTTGACAAACTAAATCAGATAGTCGATTATATGGATTACTATGCAGCTTGAAAATTTCAGTTTAAGCATTTTCATAAAACAATCGATTGTTAAACACACACAATCGGCTGTTGAACATTGACAATCGATTGTTAAACACACACAATCGATTATTTGCTATTTTTGAAAAACTTCAGATCACACTGTTTAAGACAATCGATTGTTAGACATAGACAATCGATTGTTGGTTATTTTTGAAAAATTCCAGACCACTGTATAAAGACAATCGATTGTTAGACATAGACAATCGATTGTTGGTTATTTTTGAAAAATTCCAGATCACAATGTTTTAAGACAATCGATTGTTAAACATAGACAATCGATTGTTGACTATTTTTGAAAAATTTCAGACCTCACTGTATAAAGACAATCGATTGTTAGACATAGACAATCGATTGTTGGTTATTTTTGAAAAATTCCAGATCACACTGTTTTAAGACAATCGATTGTTAAACATAGACAATCGATTGTTGACTATTTTTGAAAAATTCCAGATCACATTGTTTTAAGACAATCGTTTGTTAAACATAGACAATCGTTGTTGACTGTTTTTGAAAAATTCCAGATCACACTGTTTTAAAGACAATCGATTGTTGATCATTGACAATCGATTGTTTTGCAGTTTTTATGCGAAATATGAGATAACCGACTAGTTTTTCAGGTTAGTCGATTACCTCTACTGGAAAGTAAAAATAATATTGATATTTGAGCATATTGATACATTCTAAAGAACTAATACTTACATTATATCATGAACTAACTAATACGAGCTAATACTAATGGCTATTAGTTTATTCATTAACTAATACAAACAAGTAAAATAAAATCAAACAGCTCCATCTTCTTTCATCACGGATCCATCACCGATTAGGTGATCTATCTTCCCCTCGGGTTGCTCAAAGAAGTCTGCCACATCCAAGTGGGTGATGTCAAAGTTGTCGTCAGAGACAAAATTCGTTTCAGGGCGTTTACTCTTTCGAGATGCTTGATAAAGGTCAACCAAATGTCATGGTATACGGCAAGCCTTTGACCAGTGCCCGTTTCCACCGCAACGATAATATATAGTTTATAAACTATTTGCTTTTGGATTCTTATCGTATCGTGCTTGTGGCAGAGTGACCAACTTCAGGTTGTCATATCTCTTCTTTAAGCCATTCCACAAGATGGGTGGATCTTTGACTGTGATATATTCAATTTTCAAAACTTCATCAAGGTGATGGCGCAGAAATCAATGCCTTAGCATAGTTTCAAACCTTCATCAAGGTGATGGCGCAAGAAAATCAAGGCCTTAGCATAGTTTTGGGTGGATGCATTATTTCTGTCTTTAATGGCGTCTCCAAGACCCATAGCATCTAAGTGGATTTCAGCATCCAACACCCATGTCATATAGTTTTTGCCCGAAATTTCAAGGGCAACGAACTTTCTTTTCATAATGTCAGACATAAAACAAATTTACATCAAGAGCGTGTTCATACTTACGGGCTCTATTACAATTATCACATTCACTTCAGGGAATGGATCATAATCATGTGCTTTACAAAATCTCATGTCAAATATTACTTTCATAAAGTGAAAGATTATTTTGAGAATCTTTATTATTCTCATTATCACAATAATGACGATTATAATTTCGTCTATTGCCACGTCCACATCTATTGATACCTTTACGGTAATAATTTTGTTTTCTTTCAGACTTATCACATACTGCTTCCACATTCTCTAAAGGGAATGGAGCAAATTCAATGGGACGGATTTTCAATTCTTTGCCCACAATCATACATGAATTTAATCATGGCAGGACATAGAGATTTTACCACTTCATGTGGTTACAATTCCTTACAAACTCCATTAGAGTTATAATCAAACTTTGTTGTCTATGTTTGTATATAAAATCAAATTATAGAATTCCAAGAATTTGAAAGGGAAAAGTAAGTTACTTACCTTTAAGGTATACCAATTATATTTTCAATGTTTTCTTCCTTTTCTCTCTTCCGTTTCTGTATAGAAATTCTTACACAGAATGGCCTTGTTGATTTCTCATATCTACAGTCACTTTAATTGGCTTCTAGTTGTGAGAAGCTAACAGCTTCGATGATTGCTCTTCGTCCGCCTCTTTTTTTTTTCATTTCTTTCTTTGAAGCAAAACCTTAGACAAACAGAATTTAAGACAATCGAAAATTTCAATTGGTTAGAGACTCGTGCTGATAACGTGTTATTAAATAATATAAAGACAAGAACAATAATACAAGAACAAGAACAATAGAGAGAAAAGTAGAGAGAGAAGTATTCTTATTGATACTTAGGGATTGTTAGGGATGTTTTACAATGGTAGAAGACCCCTTTATTTATAGGGAGGTAGTGACTTAGCTACCAAGAATAAAACTCTAGAATTTCTCTAATTATAGACATTCACCTTAAATAGAAGTCTATTTATAACAATACTATAATTATTGAGAGAGTCCGTCAGTAATCTACCGACTGAATCCATTGATACAACTATTTGACCGGCCAAATTATGTTTATTTACCAAATTATGCCACATAAGATTTGCAGATAGTGGAAAAATTAGTATATTAATAGTGTTTTTATTTTATAAGATAACTAGTATATTTACCGGCACGATGCGCGAGATATTAGAAACAGATATATATTATAGACTAAACTTATCGACCGTATTAAAAAGAAATTAAACCAAAAGACAAATAAGTAAATTCTATCGGGATGTCTCTATAAATTTGTTGCTAGGGACCACCAATCTCCAAGAGGTGTAACAACATACTTGAGAAAAAGTACATCAATACTTAGTTTTAAAAGGATTAGTTCACATGAAAATGCATAAATTTTGACTCAAGTACAAACATAAACGACATTACATTTGGTTCAAGTCTTATTCTAGCTCCAGTCACAAATGAAGGTTAATCTGGGTGCACCAACTTGCACAAAATTCTATTTTAAATAGCTTCAACAGAAACCACATAATGATTTTAATCTTTATCACTTTTCATCCTTCAAAGTAGGCCCACACGCATCAAATAGAACTTAGTGCAATAGAAAAATATGATGGTTAAAAATGGCATGGAAAAATCATCCCTCAAGATATACACAAGTCCAGAATAGGACATCACAATTTTCTTAAGAAATTAAGTAATAATCAAGAAAAATATTGTACCTTTAATCAATGATTTACGTAAAAATAAAAACACCAATACTAAAGAGATAATTTTGATTAGATTTTTATTTAATTTTGGCTATTTATATTTTTTTAAAACGAATACATTTACTTTTTATGATAAATCACATTTTACCTTAAGTCTATATTGTCGATCAATAAGAGTATAGTCGAAATATTAAATGATAAGTGCTACATAAACGTTTCAATAACCAAAGTCTTCTGAATATCTCATCCAATTTGAGGAATATCTTGCTATTTTTTGTCGTCCAGACAAAGGAACTCACAGGCGCCGATCACTAAGTCATCATTGAATCCGACAATATTTATCATGCCAAACACCTCGTCCAAGTACATGCGTTGGCTGCTCTCTATCAAAACATTTGCAATCTTTCCGATATTTGAAATAATGACACTAATCATATCGACTAAAGTATTATCATTGCACCTCCTCTTTGTGGGCTTCTTTAAACGCGACGATGAAGAAAACGTTGCTCTGAGATAAACCTTATATATTGCCGTCAAATGCATTGTCCGCACTGGTTTAAGATCCATCTGAAGAATTGGTGCCAAAGAAGACTTGCAACTTACCAATGTTCTCAATGTGTTTTCCCTTCATGAATTTGACATAAATATTTGGTTGAGAAACACATAAAATATACAAAGTTTAGGTTGCTAATATAATAACAATAATAAATAGTAGACAAACTTTCATTACTGAGCATCTTTTCAGGCATGAATTTATACTCGTAAAAAAAGTAGTTATTTTTGTTATGTTGAAGCAAAACAACACTCCATCTACAATTTGATTCTCTAAACTAAAGTCATCACATTGAGCTCCTACATATAAAAATATCAACTGAAATTATTTGAATCCTTTACAATAATGTAGTTAATAGATCTCTGGTCATTGTAATATATTCAAGGTCTATAATATTATAAGGCAAGCCGAAAAGGTAGGAGAGAGAGGAATGACAAGAAGGTAAAGATGCAATGATTGATGGTTTGATGAAATGTTTGATTGTTTGAAAATATATTTTGTACACAAACCTTGTAGTACTTAAAGGATCATCAACTTGAATTGGCACTCAAACTCTATCTCCATGATTCATACTCAAGCATGGTAAAAAAATAACAGTATCTTCTCACTTTAATAAGTAGCCTGCAAAATAACAATATGTAGACTAATGTATTTACTACTTCAGAACATGATTGAAGTACTTTGGCTATTTAAGAAAAGGTAAAAAATTTTCCTTCACAATTGGTGTGATGAACTTTACGAAGAAAGAAGTAACTTTTATAGGGATGATAAAAAAGTATAAATGAAATTAATTAAAAGACACATTGCTCTAAATGAAGATGTAATATGCATAGATAAATTGAATGACATCAATAACCAAAACCTAATGTGTACCAGCAAATGGCCTTGAAAATAGACTCTATATACAACAACAATAAAGTCTGTGAAGTAAATTAAGCAAAGAACAATGTAAGGAAGATGTTGCAACAGTACAAGTAATAAGAATAGGTGAAACAAAGTAAACTCGATTGTACTTCTAACAAATACTTCATCACACACAAGGCAAGGCATCCCAACATATAAACATTATTGCACGTAAGCTTACTCTTTGAACTAAAGAGATATACATGTATATACTATATAGAAGAAGAAAAAATTATTTAACAATGTACATATATAATTTGCAACTCAGACTATACATATGCATACTTAAAAAAGCAATGGACAAATTTAAAATGGTGTATGTCCGACATAAAGCACAAGCTTGTTATTAACTGGCTGAACATCTTCACAAAAAAATAAACTAACATTGCAATGTTCCCATCAATCGTCTAACATGCAACTTAAAACACCTTATACTGATAATAGAAAAGTCAAATATAAAACGGCAATTACATATGAGGAATAGAAGATAAAAATATTAAGAAAAAGTAATTTAATAGAAGCGTAGCATTAAAAATTAGACATCTATAAATAATTGACATGTTTTTTAAGAATTCATGACATCAGAGACTTATCATTCCGGAAATATCAACCAATAATTCTAATGGACTATATAAGCTTGTGAGAGTGAAGTTATCACGAAAACAAAACCTGAATTTCATATTACCATTTTATGGGTCATATAAGAGCACAAGTGTTTTGATAGATGCTAGTGGCACAAATCTAAAGCACAAGTTGAACACAAAACAACCATACCACCATTATTTGCATGAAAGAGAAACATAAAAGTAGTAAATTCAGACGAATATACTCCACATAAATAGAAATAAGGATATTTCACATAAATGAAAATTCATATACAATTGTGAAAGTAAGGTGAGAAACAGAAAGAGAACTAAGGGTACTACACAAGTAGTTTTACATGAAAAGTTTTATTGAATTAAAAATTGTTGAAAATTTATGAACTCTAACAGCAAAGCAAAGAAGAGGAAGTACAAAAAAATCAATTATGAACACGTTACCTAAATTTACTGTTGACTATGATCTTGGCATTATTTTTTTAATCAGTAAACCATGAAGTGGAGAACTTTTTGAAGTACAATATGTTGCCTTCGAATGCCATACATTCAAATTGTATTAAATCCAAGACATAGCATCATTACTAAAGTTTTGTACCAAAACGAAAGATGCAATAAATGAGAAGGACTTCTAGATGGTGATTAGGTTTGACGATATATATATATATATATACACACACACCAATATCATATAGTCCAGATTAGTATATCACTTGATTGTGCACGGACTTCAAACAACAAGCTCTGTGCAGGTTCGTGCAACTTCTGCATGGTAGAAACACTTTCTTGAGCTAGGCGTAATTGATCCTGCAGTAATTGCTCCCTGTATCAAACGGATCGGAAGCACTGCAAATCATTAATGTCTACTCCAGCATGACACACATTACACCATATGCATATCTTGAATAAACTTTAATTTAACCTATTTGGCATTTCCTAACGTAACAGAAAATAGTACCTTTGCTGGAAAACAAGTCGAGGATGGTCGAAGAGTTGCTGATTACAATATTCAAAAGGAATCCACACTCCATCTTGTGTTGCGTCTTCATGGAGGTTATAGAGAAAATGAAGTTTATCCTATAATTATTAGGATATATAAGGCAGAAATAATAACCCTAGAAGTCAGAACTTCGTTTGAAATTGGAAATATTATAAAAACGGTCCAAGAAAAAGGAAATTATAGGGATAGGTTACATTTGTTGTTAGATGGTCGCCATCTTGAAAATGATAATAGTCTTTCTGATTATAACATTAGAAAACATTGGGTACTTCATCTTATACGACGATAGAAAGATGAAACTATATTTGTTTTGGAGGTAGAGAATTTTCAGAATATTGATGGTGTAAAGCAAATTAAGATTGAGAACATAGTGTTGGTTCGTTGTCTATATTTGGCTCTAATCCAACTTTCTTTATATCAAGAAGCAAATATACAAAAGAGTTTTGACTGTCTTGGTGTCATGCTTAACTTTCTGGTGATTGAATAATTTTTGCTGGTTCTTGGCTTCAATGGGAAAAATAAAGCTTTAAAGTTTAGGTGCATTTCTTGGTTCGATGTGGCAGGATTTTATAATTGCTTTCTTTTGCAATTATTGTGATTTAGCTTGAACGATTGACTTGATGTTATTGTCTTTGATAATGTTGCATCATTGGAGGAAAAAATTGGTGTTTTTTTTAAAGAAAATAAAGTTTGGGGGTTGTAAAATAAAACAATTAGTAAAGGTTATTGAATCAAAAAGGAAAAATTGGGGTAAAGGAGATTGAATTAATGTATATATCTTCTCGAGAGATACTGAAAATAGCAAAACATATAGATTACATTCAATTCCTTGTACTGAATCCAACGCCTTTTCCAAGAAAAATAAGGTTAATTCAATTCTTGGAAGACTGTTCCTCCTAACAGGAGTGAGCATGATCCAGAGAATAACACTGTATCCTTATTTGATACGCACATATATTAGATTATATTGAATGTAGAAGTAAACAAGTTGAAGAAGATAAAATCAGATGCCAAAATACAACGACTTAATGGTTAATGATATAAGAGAAAACCATGATATTTCAGGTTAATATTTTGCTTATGCTTTAACAGGTAGAGACGTGGAATTAGCCTATATTCCTAGACGTATGGGAACGTGAGATTATGTATGTATTGGTGGAAGATAGCATATATCCAATAGAATACCATCCTCGTTAAAAAAATATATAGTACCAAATTTCCTCATGTTCCCAGTTGAACGGACAAGAGGCACTAATATAGATAGAATGTAAATTATACTAGTGTATTAATTGGTCAGGTTAAACATTTTAAGAGGTAATGAAATCTCAACATGTTGCATAACTAGAGAATGTGCATATGTACTTGTTCAAATGAAATATTAGCATTTGAAATTATACTTTGGTTCTTGAAACCGCATGATGGTACGTTATTTTTTCTTCTAAAAAGTACGATAATTAATTAGTTATGCATAAAATGTTGTGACTCTTGCGGATAAGTCTTATGTAAAATAATGTAATTCCTATATCAGAAAAAGAATAATTTAATGTATAAAATATTTTTTATTCACGTATGATTGTACAAAGAGGCTCATCTCAACTTTTTTTCTTTGGCATGTACGTTCATTTCATAATAATCATCTTGTAAAACACCATTAGTTTCATTGGCTTGGTTGTGTGAGTGCAAAGCCAAACCAAGTGGTCTTTATTGTATTTAAGAAAATTTGTTATTAAAATGTTTTTTTGAGGAAATTATTTTTTGGTTACATTCAAAGAATGAACTTTATTTAGATCAAAACTAAGACTTTACTTCCTAACATATGGACGAAAATCATTTTTTTAATAAATATTGCTAAATTTTCTAATTTTGTTACAAAACTTAGCTCAAAATAATAAACGAAAAGATAGACAACAAAGTAGAGAGAAATAGAGAAGAGAATATATTTCTTCTATGTATCCAAGTATATTACAAAATGATTTCTCATCCTCTATTTATAGTACTACATAGAGGTATACTAAAAGAATTTCATAAATATGTCATTAAGCTTTTGAGATCATGGAGGAAGATCATGGGGAAGATCATGAAGGTGTGGGAGTTACAACCATAAGTATTGGAGTAGTGGGAGTTATGGAGATAATGAATAAAAGTAGTGGGCGTTATAGGAGTTATGGACATCCACCATAATCTAATATTTCATAACACTCCCCCTTGGATGTCCAAAGATAATGTGCCTCGTTAAAACCTTAACTAAAATAAAACCCAATGGGAAAAAAATTCTAGAAAAGGAAAAAGAGTACACATATCTAACAAAATACATTTTTTTGTTGCCTCGTTAAAAACCTTGCAAGGAAAACCCAGTGGGACAAAACCTTGTAAGGGAAAAAAGTGCAATGCGCATTAACTCCCCCTGAAAAGAGCATCAATTCACATCCTTGAGCCTTCGCATTCCAATCTTGTGTACCAGCTTCTTGAAGGTTGACGTTGGTAGAGATTTTGTGAACAAATCAGCCATATTATCACTTGAACGAATCTGTTGCACATTGATATCACCATACTTTTGAAGATCATGTGTGAAAAATAACTTTGGTGAAATATGCTTTGTTCTATCTCCTTTTATGAATCCTCCCTTCAATTGGGCTATGCATGCTGCATTGTCTTCATACAAAATCGTGGGTAGTTTGTCACATTTCAAACCACATTTGTCTCGAATATGATGTATTATAGACCTCAACCACACACACTCTCGACTTGCTTCATGAATAGCGATTATCTCAGCATGATTAGATGAAGTAGCCACAATTGATTGCTTAGTCGATCGCCAAGATATGGCAGTGCCTCCACAGATAAACTCATAACCTGTTTGAGATCGAATCTTGTGTGGGTCAGATAAATATCCAGCATCAGCATAACCAACAAGATCAGGACTGCAATTATTGCTATAAAATAAGCCCATATCGGTAGTCCCTTTTAGATACCGCAATATATGTTTGATTCCATTCCAATGTCTCCTTGTGGGAGCAGAGCTATATCTTGCTAAGACATTAACTGAAAAAGTTATGTCAGGCCTTGTAGTATTTGCAAGATACATTAGTGCGCCAATTGCACTAAGATATGGTACTTCATGACCAAGTAGCTCTTCATTCTTTTCTTGCGGTCGGAATGGATCCTTATTCACATCAAGTGATCGAACAACCATCGGAGTACTTAAAGGATATGCTCCATCCATGTAAAACCGTTTCAATACCTTTTCTATATAGGCAGATTGATGAACAAAAATTTCGTTTGCCAAATATTCAATTTGCAAACCAAGACATAATTTTGTCTTTCCGAGATCTTTCATCTCGAATTCCTTCTTTAAATAATCAATTGCCTTTTGGAGTTCTATGGGAGTTCCAATAAGGTTTATGTCATCGACATATACGGCAAGTACAACAAATTCCGATGTTGTTTTCTTTATAAAAACACATGGGCAAATGGCATCATCTATATAGCCTTCCTTTAATAAATACTCACTAAGACGATTATACCACATTCGTCCTGATTGCTTTAGACCATACAAAGATCTTTGCAATTTGATTGAAAACATTTCCCGGGACTTTGAATTATGAGTGTTTGGCATTTTGAATCCATCGGGAATTTTCATGTATATCTCATTATCAAGTGAGCCATAAAGATAGGCAGTAACCACATCCATTAAATGCATGTCAAGCTTTTCAAGGACAGCAAAACTAATGAGATAACAGAAAGTTATAGCATTCATTACGGGTGAATATGTCTCTTCATAATCGACACCAGGCCTTTGAGAAAATCCTTGTGCAACAAGGCGTGCCTTATATCTTTGTACCTTGTTTTTCTCATTTCTCTTGCGTACAAAGACCCATCTATAGCCAACAGGCTTAACACCATTAGGTGTTTCAATTATAGGCCCAAAAACTTCACGTTTTGCAAGTGAATTCAATTATGATTGGATTGCTTCTTGCCATTTTGGCCAATCAAGTCTTTGTCGACATTCTCCAACAGATTGAGGTTCAAGATCCTCACTTTCTTGCATAATGCTAGATGCAACATTATATGCAAAGACATAATCCACCACTATATCCACTCGATTAAAATTTGTCTCAATATCGATTGGATTTATTGATAGTTCCTTATTTTCCTGAGTCTCGGGCTCAATGGATTCTTCATGAATCTCAGAATTTATTAAATCGTGAATTTCCTCATGAGATTCTTTCGTAGTGTCATTTTGATCATTTGCTTTCCTTTTTCTAGGATTTCGATCTTTGGAACCTAATGGCCTGCCACGTTTTAGGCGTGCTTTCGACTCATTAGATATGACACTAGAAGATTGTCCAATAGGGACATCAATACGGATTGGAACATTCTCTGCGGGGATGTGAGATTTTGTTATCCTTTTCAAGTCCGTGAATGCGTCAGGCATTTGATTTGCTATTCTTTGCAAATGGATAATATTTTGCACCTCTTTTTCACAAATAGAGGTATGTGGATCAAGATGAGATAATGATGAATTTTTTCACAAAATTTCCCGTTTGGTTTCACCAACTTCTCCCCCTAATTTTGGGAAAAGTGTCTCATCGAATCGACAGTCTGCAAATCGTGCAGTGAACAATTCCCCTGTCAATGTTTCGAGGTAGAGAATAATGGAGGGCGATTCAAACCCAACATATATTCCTAACCTTCTTTGCGGGTGCGGTATGCCGGTGCTACAGGCACATATACTGCGCATCCAAAAATTCTTAAATGGGATATATTAGGTTCATGACCCAAAACTAACTGCAACAGGGAATATTTGTGATAATTCGTCGGTCTGAGACGAACTAGCATTGCTGCATGCAAAATGGCGTGACCCCAAACCGAAGTGGGCAACCTCGTTTTCATGAGTAATGGTCTTGCAATCAACTGCAGACGTTTAATTAAAGATTCTGCAAGACCATTTTGAGTGTGAACATGAGCTACATGATGTTCCACTTTTTATCCCAATTGATAAGCAATAATCATTAAATGCTTGGGATGAAAACTCAGCAGCATTATCTAGTCTAATAGACTTAATTGGATTATCAGGAAATTGTGCTCGTAATCGAATTATTTGTGCCATTAATTTTGCAAACACAAGGTTGCGTGATGACAATAGGCACACATGAGACCATCTAGAGGATGCGTCTATTAAGACCATAAAATATCTAAAGGACCCACTAGGTGGGTGAATAGGTCCATAAATATCCCCTTGTATACGTTCCAAAAAACGTAGGTGACTCAGTTCCAACCTTTGTTGGTGATGGTCTAATAATTAACTTGCCTTGATAACAAGAAGTGCAAGAAAATTCATTATTTAAAAGAATCTTTAAATTCTTTAATGGATGCCCATATGAGTTTTCTATAATCCGTCTCATCATAATTGATCCAGGATGTCCCAATCGATCATGCCAAAGTACAAAAGTATTGGAATCAGTAACCTTTTGGTTTACTGTGGAATGTGCCTCAATTGCACTAATTTTTGTCCAATACAGGCCACAAGATAAAGATGGGAACTTCTCAATAACCCTCTTTTAGCCAGAGACATTCTTTGTAATGATGAGGTATTCAAGATTATTCTCATCTATTGTCTCAATATGATATCCATTTTGACGGATATCTTCAAAACTCAACAAGTTCCTCTTGGACTTGGAAGAGAACATTGCATTCTCTATGATAAATATTGTTCCTTTAGGCAGAGTTATAGTTGCTCTTCCGGAGCCTTCAATCAATTTACTACTACCAGAAATTGTAGTAACATCTGCCTTACACATACTTAAATGAGAGAAATATTTCTTCTCTTTGAATATCGTATGTGTGGTACATGAATCAATTAAACAAATATTTTTACAATTTGACGTTGATCCAAGTTTGCTTTGTGAGATATCCATATTTGCTCCCCATGGTTTGACATACAAAAGAAATATACGAAAAATATCTTTTATCATAGTTATTCTCCTTTTTAATACTCTTGTATCCGTTGCTTAATAATTAAACAATGTTTTCAAAATCTGCTGAGGTTAGTCGATTAACCAAATAGATAATCGACTAACCTGTTTCAACGTTTAAAAAAACTTGTTGATGAACAGGCAACGGACATAAGGTTAATCGATTAACTAAAGTGATAATCGATTAACTTAGGCAACGGTCATTAGGTTAGTCGATTAACTAAATCGGATAGTCGACTAACATGTCTTGCGGAAAAGGTCCAGTTTAATAGAATATATTGGTTAATCGATTATCTGTTATGTTAATCGATTAACTTACTGAAAAATCATTATAAATAAAGCATAAGATGAACGTGTAATCTAAAGTTATATAAAATTTGAACCATATCACAATAATAGATAACTTATGTAAACTATGATAATTGTTTATTCATTAACTACTACGAATAAGTAAAAATAAAAATATCAAACTGCTCAATCTTCTTTAACCATGGATCCATCACCGATCAAGTGATCTATTTTCCCCTCAGGGTGCTCAAAGAAGTCTGCCACATCCAAGTGGGCGATGTCAAAATTATTGTCAGAGACAAAATTGGTTTCAGGACCTTTACTCTTTAGAGATGCTTGATAAAGCTCAACCAAATGTCTTGGTACACGGCAAATTTTTTCCCAGTGCCCTTTTCCACCGCAACGATAACATATAGTTTTTGAACTATTTGCTTTTGGATTCTCATAATTCCATTTCCGCTTTTGGTGGTTATATCTCTTTGGGGGGTGACTAACACCAGGAAAATTTCTTCCTTGCCCACGTCCACGGCCATGACCCCGACCACGACCACGACCATGATTAAAGCCATAGCCTTTTCCACGCTTAGCATAATGGGAATACACCTTATCTACTTCAGGCAATGGTGTAGACCCAGTGGGTCGATTTTCATGATTTCTCACGAGCAGGTCATTGTTTCGCTCAGCCACAAGGAGAAGAGAAATCAGGTCAGAGTACTTTTTGAAACCTTTCTCTCTGTACTGTTGTTGCAGAACCATATTGGAGGCATGAAACGTTGTAAACGTTTTATCAAGCATATCATAATCAGTTATAGTATCTCCACAGAGTTTCAATTTAGAAGTAATTCTAAATATTGCAGAATTATAATCAGAAACAGACTTAAAGTCTTGGAGCTTCAGATGAGCCCTATCATATCGTGCTTGAGGCAGAGTGACCAACTTTAAGTTGTCATATCTCTCCTTTAAGCCATTCCACAAGATAAGTGGATCTTTGACCGTGAGATATTCAATTTTCAAACCTTCATCAAGGTGATGGCGCAAGAAAATCAAGGCCTTAGCACAGTCTTGGGTGGATGCATTATTTCTGTCTTTAATGGCGTCTCCAAGACCCATTGCATCCAAATGGATTTCAGCATCCAACACCCATGTCATGTAGTTCTTGCTCGAAATTTCAAGGGCAACAAACTTTCTTTTCATAATGTCAGACATAATTAAAACAAAATTATGAGGAGAAAAATACCTTAATTTTCTCAAAGAGATTCTTGAGATAGTAGAGCTTCGTGCTGATAACGTGTTACAAAACTTACCTCAAAGTAATAAACAAAAAGATAGACAACAAAGTAGAGAGAAATAGAGAAGAGAATATATTTCTTCTATGTATCCAAGTGTATTACAAAATGATTTCTCATCCTCTATTTATAGTACTATATAAAGGTATACTAAAGAATCCCATAAATATGTCATTAAGCTTTTGAGATCATGGAGGAAGATCATGGGGAGATCATGGAGGTGTGGGAGTTACAACCATAAGTGTTGGAGTAATGGGAGTTATGGAGATAATGGATAAAAGTAGTGAATGTTATAGGAGTTATGGACATCCACCATAATCTAATATTTCATAACAAATTTAAATTTGTTATTGTTGTCACCAAGCTAATACCTTATTCCACATGTTAATTACCATTATATTATTATATATCACCAACTTTTGTATCTAACCAAACAAAAATGATTGGGAGCATAAATATTATTCCCTCTGGTATACTTCAACGGACTTTTTTATTCTTTTTACATATATTAAAAAATTCATATTTTAATATTAATTAACGATAAATTGACTATATTAATTATAATTTGCTCATTGAAAATATAACAAATTATCTTGGGCTCTTTACTTCAAAAACAACTCTTAATAAGAAGTTGATTTTTTTTATATTTAAAAAATTAAGTGTTGTGGATTACAAAAAAAGTTCAAAAAATCACTTAAAATAAACAGGAAGGAGTATTAATTTATTTTTTAAAAAAAACATTTTCCTTCTTACTAATTGCACTTCTTGTCATTTTCTCTTTAGTTCGTGTCCCAAAGCAAGGGCGGGCATATGTCCTTTTTTGGTTACTGTTCCAACTCCCTTTCTTTCACTAACAAAAAACAAATTCTGAACTTCACTCTCTCTTCCTTTTTCCTTTACCTTTACCAATTCCATTTAGGGTTCTTCTACTCTTCTCCTTACGCGTATTCCTCTCCAATGGCTGAACTATAATTCGAACCTAAAAATGATGAGTCGGCCGGCGGTGCACCCGGTGGAGGCTCCGCCGATGACCATCGCGGTGGTGCCGAGAGTGAGGATGAAGGATATTCAAGGCATGCCCGGTACACTTGGCAGCCTATTGCTACGGCTGTGTCAGCTGGTGTTTGCTATTATCTCTATCGTTGTCATGCTCACCACCTCTGATTTCCCTTCCGTCACCGCCTTCTGGTATCCTCAAGACTTATAGAGCTCTATTTTGTCTAGTTTCTAAATTTTATTCGTGAAAAATTGAAGAATAGAAGTCGGAATTGAGATTGATAGTTAGGTTATTTGATCTCCGATATTTTTTTTGAAATGGAGCTAGTATAAAATTATAAGTTTTATGTGGATGAATTGAAGAAATATGGATGAAGAATAAAAAAAAAAAAAGAAAAAAAGGCTTACTTGAGATTGCAAAATGCTAGCAGGTGTGTGTAGGAAGTCTTAAGCATCCATTGTGAAATGCAGATAAGTTCTTTTTATCACTCCTTATGTCCCAGTTTGTTTGCTATAGTTTGACTTGCCACCATGTTTAAAAAAAACAGACTTTTTGACTCTATAGTTAGGTACGGTAAAATAGTAAAAGTCCCCCTGCACAACAAATGGTGCTTACATTTAAGTCATGTCAATGGCAAAATAATAATGTAATATATAGAAAGGTGCCGACTTTGTTGGGATTGTCAAAAAAGAAACTGGTGCCAATGGTAAAGCTAAACAAATTATAATTGAGGGAGTATCTTAAAGGCGGTAAGATGAAATGCATCAACTTTCAGAGAATTCAAAATGATGATCGTTGCTTTAGAACTGCCTCCAAACTTTTTTAATATCCGTTCTTTTTTTATTTTAAGGAATACCTTCCTAGATGCTACTGTATAGGGTGCATGCCTCTCTGTGACTTGTGTGCTTATTTACTTTTTCTGGTGGAATCTCAATAGTTGCTGAAAGATATTCAGCAACAACAACAACAACAACTACCACCCAGTGAAATCCCTCAAGTGGGGTCTGGGGAGGGTAGTGAGTTGGGAGTAGAGAGGCTGATTCCGAAAGACCCTCGGCTCAAGAAGATGAAAAGAGACAAATACATTAGCACCATCAACAGAAAATACAGAAATAATAACCGCGACATAAGAACCAGAAAATAGATGAAAAACAATAACAAGAACAAGTAAATAAGGCCCTATGCTATGGAAAATGGAAGAATAGTGTGAACAAAATATTAACCACTAGCAATCTAAGGCGAAATCCTAATAGGCTAGCCTCACACCCGGTACTTGCTGAAAGATATTTAGCAAGTAGCCCTATTTAGATTTGCTTGAGGATTTGATAGTTTCCCTCCATGGTTCATAATCTTTCATACTCAGATGGTACTAAAAGATAGTGCAGGTTTCTACACACAGTTGCTTGCCGATGTATCATTTTATTGGAAAGACAAAAATATTTATGACAACTTTTACCTCTTTGAGTTGTTGGTGCTTACCGCGTTTCTTTAAATAGTTTCATGCAAATGTATTAACTCAAAGAAAGCTGTTCCCTGTTTTTCTATTTGTCATGCGGAGAGTAGTTAGTGTTGTTCTAATTTGGACTACATTCTTGCCGGTCCAGCTGTATTTAATTCATTCAAAGAGATTAATCTAGAAAATCTTAAAAGGGAAAAAAGGATATATATCGTGGTTCACAGCTTAGAGTCCTACTTAAATTAGTGCATGCAGGGGTAAGCTGAATGCTTTGTGTTGTATTCTTATTATCACATGGACGGTGTAAATATTCAACGGAGTCCTACTTAAATTAGTGTATGCAGGAGTAGCTGAAGGCTTTGTGTTGTATTCTTATTATCACATGGATGGTGTAAATATCAACGGATTAAGTCCGAGATAATATTCTTAGTTCGTCCTTCTGGCACGCTTTTGTGTTTGCTTAATCAAGAAATTTACCTGACGCATATTCTTCATAAAAAAGCTGGGATTTTGGTTTAGTTGTGCCTCCATTTGCTTTTCTTCTTTGTGATTTTGCTTATGCCCCATATTGTGTTCATGTGCCGGTAATGCAATTGCATTAGTTTGGAGAAGGGATTATGACAAGGAATTGAAGGAGGAGCATATTTTGTTTGAGAAAATTTGATGTATTCAGAATTTAAAAAATGGTGCGATGCTTCTTTTTATTATTGTCATGATGCAATGCTGGAATTCTTAGATTCTGTTCACTGTTCAGATTTGAGGGATCTCTCTCCCGTTGACGTTTTGATAAGATTATCTTTTACTGATCAAAATTAGTTAGGAGACGGGTTTCTAACCAGTATTCTGGCCCCTTGTTTGTTTCAGCTACCTTGTAGCTGCTGTTGGATTACAGATCATATGGAGCTTCATTCTTGCTATTGCCGATGTATATGCAATTTTGGTGAAAAGAAGTTTTAGAAATACAGCAGTTGTCAGTTTATTTGCCATTGGCGATGGGGTAAGAAACATCATTTTGCAAATATATCCACAATCCATCCTTTGAGGTTGCTTTCTATGTTCTCAGTAATCAACCTCTCTTGTCTACCAAAATGTCTTTTGGTAGGTGACTTGAGGTTTTCAAATTGCTTGATGATGTCAAACTAGAGGCAGCTTATGTTATCACAAATGTGCAGCCGTCTTAGTGGGACTTGGTTGGAGCATTACATTGACCCTAAACAGAGTTCTCTTATATAACCACTGATGTTGCACCTTGAAAACCTTTAGTTTATTGGCTGATAGTTGGCCTTTTTTGAAACTTCAAATGCATTTTACCTTTCATGACTCCTTTTAAGTCTCTTTAACTTCACTACCCGGTATTTTCACCAGCGATCTGTCTTGATCTCTACTTGTCGTCTCTAGTTATCAATAAGGTAACCAATAATGTAAAGGTTTGAGTATGCATTCTGTGTTAATTAATGAAACTAGGTAAGAGTCAACTGGAAGCTGGAACTTTGGGAAAAACACTTTGGAAAGTAACGATTTTACGTTCAGTTGAATTAAGACAAAAAATATATGGCCAAATACATAGACAGCCCATCTAACTTGGTACCAATTTTCATTTTGCCACTTTATCTCAGTTTTGTTCCATTTTGACACTCTAACCCCATTTAATATGTTTCATTTTGACGCAAAAGCTGACTTGTCACATTGGGTGAATTTCCTCACTTGGTAAGCGCGTGAGGCTCTATTTTAAATGCCCAACCTCCTTCCCCATTATTTCTTTCATCTACACTCCCAAACAAATTCCTTGGTTGCTCTCGATCTCCATTACTCCATATCCAGAAAGCTTCAAAGCTTTGCCGTAATTTAGTTCCTTTGTTTATTTTTTTTTTAATTTCTTAAAATCCATATCTTCATCTGAAGCTTGAAGTTCCAAACTTCAAGAATGTTGGTGATATCTCTAGTGGGTTCAACATTGTTGGAGTTCAATTTGTACTGGAAAAGGCCAGTGTTAAGTCTTTTGTGCCTTTTATTTGTGTTCCTTTCTTGTACCTATTATGGAGGAAATGAAACTGGTTTTAGGTACCAATTATGTTCAGCTATCATCCGTGGTTTCATCACCTACAACTGGGGATTTTGGGAACGATATTAGAGTTTCATTATCTATGACTAAGCAGTTTAGGGACGAGATTAGGGTAGAGAAAATAAGCAGGGGGCTCTTATTTCACCCATAGCCCATCTGGGTTATTAGTGTAGGGTTCCGGGGTATTTGGTTAGACCCGGTTGACATGGATTAAAAGACAGTTGGCTATATTTAATTGGATAGTTATTACACCTTAGAATCATTTATAAACACGCTTTTTATATTTTACACTGGGTTAGTTTTTTGTATTAAAATGGGACATATAAAATGGGGTTGGAGTACCAAAATGGAACAAAGCTAAGATAAAGTGCCAAAATTAAAGTTGGTGCCCAGTTAGAGAGGTTATCTATGTATTTGGCCAAAATATATGCATGACAAGTTTAGTCCCCATAGAAAGAACAAAGGTAAAGAGTGGTTGAATAAGATTGTGGTGTCTATATGCCGAAAATTCAGATATCTAAGCTCAATCTTGTAGGAAAATTGCGTAGTAGATGAGGATGTACACATAAAATTAAAATAAGATGGTTAAAATGGAGTGGTGTTATGTGACATAAAGATAATACCAATATGAGTGAGATGAGTTCTGTAGAATAATTGTTTGACCACCAATGATATATCTACAAGATGAATGTCACGAGAATGAGGATGTTAGTGTGTGTATGTAGTCATACAAGTTGAACAAGTAACAAGTACTAAGTAACTGTGTATATTTATCCTTTTTGCAAGTCAATTGTAGTATTGAAAAAGTTATCGCCCTTCAGGGATTATTCTCTCCAATATACAAATTAATTCTTTGATTACTCTTTGAAAAATTGGAATAGGTGTGGGAATTGGTTTAACTAAAACACTTAGGTTAAACCAAACTTAATAAAAAGCCAAAGAAAGAAAAGTATGCGACATTGGGATTGATTTAATGATAACAAGGTTGGGAATTTTGACTTAACTTGATGATTAAGTTAAGATAATCATTTAATTCTTTCCCTACTCAATTTTCTTATGAATTAGAATACTTCTTACAAATACACTCATATATTATAGAATGTCTGATTAGAATCACCTCTTTTGGTTATGAGACTAAGTATAACTTTTTGATGCATTAAGTGTGACTTGAAATATTTGATTCGTTCCACAAAAGTGTAAAACCTCTCGATTATCCTGATTACCACAATTAATAAACTACCAAAACTTCTCCCTCTATTCAGATTAAGACTTGTATTTTGAGCAAGAAATTAAGAACTGTATTAAAAATGTCATGATTGTAGAAACTATATCTTCTCTTTCGATTAAGATTTAGTACAAAAGCATCAAGAGTAATCCATGTATGCAACACTCATTGCAGAAGGCTAAAGGGCTCTTCACTTACCTCATAAATGCTTTGAACAATAAATAAGGTATTAATAGGGAAATCACACATAGGATACAATACAGAAGGTTAAACTCAAATTAATACTTTAAGATCCATCAATATCCCAACAAATGTCTACTCTATCTAGGAGCTCAAATCCTCAAAGATACAAACAAGCTTAGTATAAATTGTAACCATAACAATGAGAGAAAAGTAAAGGGGAAGTTTCACAAATATGGTCACTACTCCTTGAAATAGAATGAACATGGTAAAACTATCTTCTTTAGGCTCTCCAAGAATTCCTTGCTGCAAAAATTACAAATTAATTTGTTCATTGGAGAGCCAAAGAACAAAATTTGGAAGGAAGAAAATGAAGATTTTAGGCTCTGCAAACACTTCTCCACGGCTGTAATTAGAGAATTTTATGAAGAAAATGGAAGCTTTTAGGCAGAATGCAAAGGCATCACTAGGCTAAGTAGTTGGTAGGATCATGCACTGCAACTAGGAGCCATAATTCTTAAGCTTTCAGACTGAACTTAGCTGCAGCGCCTCGTGAAGGAGATTTTTCAGCTGTACATGTCATTCTATTGCAATTTCCAAGGGATAAAAATTGAAAAGTTTCAGTTTTTGGTAAGGGTTTTGTCCTAGAGGAGGCTCAAGCTAAGGAGACTTTCACCATGTTTTATCCCAAGTTCGAGCTATTTTAAGAAGTAGATTCAAAAAAATTTGTGAAACTTCTGTTGTAGCTTTCACTTTTTGTTTCAGTTATAATTTGTGTTAAGCTTGTTTATATCTTTGGGAATTTGAACTCCATGATGGAGTAGACTTTATTGATGGATCTTGATGTATTAATAAAGTGTAATCTATCCTATTCTAACCCCGAAGCTCGCTTAAAGCACACTTAAGCCTTGAAGCCCAATTTTGAAGCTTCGCCTCACTTAGTTAGTGCTTTAGTGTAGCCATCAAGCTGCCAAGTTGTGCACAGTTTACCGATGGGCTCAATCTTTAAGAGCACAAACGTTACACCATATATAGTACACAAAAGTGATACATTTTGTTAAGAAAATGTCATGACTGAAAGTTTTGAAACTTTAGTTTAAGACAGCTAGCCATTGAAAGCCCGAAACTATATTTGTTAATCTAATTTAGAACTTTAAGATGGTCTTTGAACTTGATTGACATGATTTTAATTGCATCTATAGCTTAATTATAATTCTTCCATTCTTTTGATTGTTTGTGGATATTGTTGCAGTTTCTTGGATTACATTTCTATTTTTTGCTTGTTATTCATTGGCGCTTTTCTTCGCTAAGCTCACACTTTAATTGCGCCGCTTTTTGACCTTTTGACTACTTTGTTCTAACCTATGTGTAATTCCCTCATTAATGCCATGTTTACCGTTCAAAGCATTTATTGAAGTCGGTTAAGGGCCCTGTAGTGTTCTTTTGGTGTTGTATTAATAGGTTCCTTTTGATTGGTTTACACTAAACCAATTCTCGCACCTATTACAAATTCTCATATAGTAATCAAGCAAAATTAGTTTGTTCATTGAAGAAACCAATCCCTAAGGACAACCTAGTAAAAATTTTCAAATAGCAATCAGGCAAAATTAATTTGTTTATCCAATCCTGAGAATGGTCATCTTTTTTTATAAGCATTTGACTTCTATGAGGATAATTTTACACGGTTCCTTAGCATGTGCCAACAAGATTAGAAATGATTGTATCTGAGGATTGAAGTAGCATACATAGGATAAAAATTGAGGTTTTTAAATCATTTTCTACATAGACCACCAAATTCAGTCTTTGAGCATGGTGATTAAAGATGGTAAAAAAGAACAACTAATGAGGCAGATCTGAATCTTATACATGGAAAATATCTCAAAAAACTTTCTATCTTTAGGAGTCCATTGTGGAATTGAACACAAAAACTCATATAGTTAATCCAACTAGTTGGCACTTAGGTTTGGTTATTACACTTGTATTAGGTTTGAGTAGGGATAAGAGTGAGATTTAGAGAATATCTATCTTTGGAGAAACCCTAATGTGCTTTAAAAGATGAAGTACTTACCAGCATTTGAATAAATGGATCCGAATATAGAGTGAAATTTGTGGATTATAATTATTACAACTACTTTGGGCTTGAGGTGTAGTAGTTATTTGGTTGGGAGAAGTACCTAAATCTTCTTTTGCATGGTCTGTTCTTGGATACATCATAACTGCTAACATATTGTATAGTTCACAAGATTGAAATTGAATGGCCGGTTCTCCTCCTAACCCTTGATTATGTTGTTTTCCGAGATTTTTGAGCTGGGTATATAAGCCAATATGTATTTCTTTAAATTAAGGACTGTTTAATCAAATTATTTGCATTCTATTGAGTTTTAATGGGGCACGTGGATTGATCTTACATGATCATCACTTCTACTCTTCATCCAACTGTAAGCATAATGTTTGTATTCATTTATTAGAAGGAATGTTGATCACATCATTTGCAATCTACTGATTTTAACGGGCAACTTGTAGAAATATTTTTGTAATATGTGATCATCACTAAGGTTCATGATTCCACTGTCGTGCAGATCACATCAACTCTTACATTTGCTGCTGCCTGCGCATCGGCTGGAATTACAGTTCTTATTAGCAATGATCTTGACAAATGCAAAGTGAACCACTGCACGAGATTTATGTCAGCTACAGCAATGGCATTCTTAAGCTGGTTTGCTGCATCACCGTCCTTTTTCATGAACTTTTGGTCTCTGGCGTCTCGATAGCTGGCTGCAGTGCTCTTTTTTTTGCAGTCAGGCCACCTTAACTTCTCTCATCCGTAAATCAGTGTATTCAGTTTGACATTTTCGTGAGGAAACCTCTGTTGACAAAGTTAATGTAGAAGAATTATTTCAAAATTTAGGCCCAATATCGTTTTTCAAGAGTTTAATTGATCTTCAAGCTTGGGTGACTATATCTAGAAGTTGTGTTGAGTTATGTGTAAAAGACTGCTGGTAAAGCCTCTTAACTGATTAATCGATCATCTTAGCATCAGGTTTTTAACAAATTCGATCAGTGTTTTATATGTAGCCATAACTGCTCATGAAAAAATTGGAGACAGTTCTCAATGCTGCAGAGTAGGGTTCTGTTGTTTTACTGGAGCTTTAGAGAAAGAACATTATAAAAACGGGCAGTGCGTTGCATAGAGCATTTTGCATTCACGTAGGGTTCGGGGAAGGGTCGCTCCACACATCTCGAACCCGTAATCTGTAGATCACGCAGAGACAACTTTACTGTTGCTTTAAGGCTCCCTTCAAAAAAAGAACATTATATATGGTTCGAAAACATCAAAAACAAGATGAGGGATATGAAAAGTACAGATCGATGTTCCTCGTAATGTTTTGTTTCGAGTATGACTTCGTCCTGTGGAAATCAGACGTATAACACAAGGAAGATCAATTTTCTGGTTATACATTATTTTGTTTGCTATGCAAATTCAAAATCCTAGCGAAGAAAATATTCTATACTGTTAGCGTGTGATTTTAGCTTCGAAGGATTGTCTAAACTAATCTGTTGCTTTCTTACCTACCATTAGATATTACACAAAAGTCTACACGTCCTCATCCATATGTTAACCTCTTTTTTCTTATTGCTAACAACTTTTTGGAATTTTCCATTTCGTTTTCTCTAATACTTACTTAAGACAATTATAATTTTATATTCTAAATAAGAAGTAAGAATTAGCATAAATATGAGTAATTACTAAAAGAAGATGTTGTCGCGTGCATTCTTGATTCTTCAATGAACAGATCGTGATCAAAAGCAAACAATAACGAAAAGAAAAGAATGAGTGATGGTAACAATAATATTTACTCCTTTGTTTCCTTTTATGTGAGGGACATGTCCAGAGTAACGTCAAATTATTTTTATACGTAATTTAGACATAAAATCTTAAAATAAATATACATAATTACAAATTACATAAGTGAAACACAAGGTAGGAGTACCTTGTCAAGAAAACGCAAAATCAAATTTGGTGAAAATTTTATATTCCCAAACAGAATTAATAAGTTAGAAACTATGAACGGATCTTGTGATTGAAGTCATTGCTAAAAAGGTCAAGCTACCTGCGCCTATCTGGTTCGATCACACACCTTTTTGTTTGTTTTGGGCGGGCAATACTAAATCCGTCACATCCTAAGAAAAACTCAAATGACTTTGAGCACTGAGCAGGACCGTATCTATACCCAAAAACCGACACAGATGGGTAGATAAAGAATACGATGAAACCACAAAAACCAGAGGATTGATCTACCCGAAAAGAACTTACAAACATAACACATTACTCCATCAAAAAAGAAAAGCTTAGTTAATTAATCTTCAAAACCAGTTTGCTTCCAAATAGCATTCCTCACCCTACTCAAGTCTCTTCCTTTAAGAGTCCTCCCCATACCTTCTTGTACTGAAAATGAAGCCACTCTTGTCCTTGCCAATAATTCATGAGGTGGAATTCTACCATCCACGTCGTCATCATCGTCGTCGTTGTTATTGTTTCTCTCTCTTAGACAATTATTCTTGTAATCATTACCTAAAATTTTCGACCAATCCGGTATGTTCACTGGCAATGATGTTGTTGCTGCTGCTGCTGCAGGGATTGCCCTCCCTCCACCTTTCTTTGCTGATTTTTTCAAGAAACGAGAATTAGGTATTGATTTTTGAGGAAAAATTTCGTCTGAACTATTACTATTATTCCATATATCAGATTCATCAAACTCAAATTGTAGAGAACTAGCGTTAGAAGGCATAGGACTAACCCTTTCTTTTCCTCCTACAAAGAGGTAGCTCTTTCTCATTGCCATTAATTGGAAATGATTAATTACTAAATAGGATAATGATTGAGAAAGATAAGAAGATATATGGTACTGTTATAATAATTGAGGTCTGTATGGTTATCTGTTTGTTTGATCAAACAAGGGACTTGATCTAAGACTTTTTAGTTCTTTATATAGTGGTGGTTTCCAACTTTGCTTTAATAAAAAAAAGTGTAAATACAACTCTCTTTCTTTATTTATACAGTGTTTGATTAAATTAGAGTCAATTAAAATTATCTTATCTTTATGGTTGCTATTTTAATGTAGTGCATATTAAATATATATTTTCTTAGCGACATAGCTAGAAATTCATATAAAAGGATTGAAAAATGAGATTTTTACATTTCTATATACTATATGAAACTATATAGCCCTCCCTACTCAAATTTTACTATAATTACATTTATATATGCAATTACCATTTATATACATTTTAAGGGAATTAATGTAATAATTAGTGTCCTAAATTACTCTAACATATTTTCCAATGCCCCACGTTTCTCTCTCCAAATCTCATCCCCCTCACCACATATCTTGTACCCTCACGATTCCACCATTAACAACTATTAAAAAGTTTTGAAGCTAGTATAGAGTATAAATGAGGGACAGAAGAGTGCCAACAGGGAGATGCATAAAAAAGGTTAGGAGAGAGGCTAAGTTGGCAGTTACGGTAGCTAAGGCCGCGCCAGTTAGTCGTTTATACGAAGAAATTAAGGTTAAAGGCGGGGACAAGAAATTGTATAAGCTGCTAGCAAAGGTGAGGAAGCGGAAGGCCCGGGAACTGGACCAAATGAGATGCATAAAAGACAAGGAGGGAAGAGTTAGATCAGTCGGAGATGGTAGGCGTACTTCCATAAACTCTTGAACGAGGAGGGAGATAGGGGCATCGCATTGTGGGAGTTGGAGTACTCGGAGCGGCAACGAGATTTTGGCTAATTGACTCTGATTACTTATTCCCTTATAATTTTAATGAATTCCAATTACAATTTATAATAGATATTACATAATTTAAATTATAGCTAAAATCATAAAAAAATATATCATATAATAAAAAAGTATGATTGAGGAGGACGCTGAAAATTTAAGGGCAAAAAAAGTATTGTGTATGATAAAGGGAGGAGAATAATTATTGATCAAAGTTGAGGGGGAGGTTTATTTTTAACACAAAATTGGGAAAGATAAATAATTTTCACCCTTTCATTTTAGATGATTAGGGGGTGGTTATAGGGGGGAGGGGGGATGTAGTCTATCGACTATGAGTCCAGATCACCCATAACTTTTGATGTCAAGTGTGTGTCTATATATATTTAAGTCCATTATTTTGCCAATACAAATTAAGGATGAAAATTTTAAAAATTAAATTAATTAAATATAAATTTCGGATCCGCTTTTGGTGGCGGCCCCAGCAAGTCATAAATAAATAAAAAAATCACTTTATCCTTAGCGACATAGTCTTATAGCAATAAAAATATCATGAAATGTTCGACATCATAAAGTTTCTTTCTTCTTCTTAGAATTTATGTTTAATTAAACACCGCAGTGTAAATTAAAATGTATTAGAGAGAGTACATTGGATAAATAAATGAATTCTAAATGGCAATCAACTTTACCTATTTTCTAGTCTTATCCATTGTTTTTTCCTCTTAATAGCTGATTGATAATCATGGAGCTAACAAATCTGATTCGGATGACTTTCATAATAGCTACCAAAGGTACCTATGATATTCCTATTCTTTCTTTTTATTTTTTCTTTAAGATTATGATTTCAAATTAAAAGGAAATTAAGAAATATGAGTCTAGGAAGACCAATGATGACTCTTTAATTAAGTACTCTAATGAAGAAACTTAAATGGTCGTCCATTTGGTCGATGTAAAATAATATATGTATAATCATGTATAATTAATACCTCTATATAATTTATACATATTGACCAAAAAAATAAATAACAAATCTGAACGACTATTTATATAAGGCCAAATACATAGACAATACATTTAACTTGGTCCTATTTTTTAATTTGACACTCTATCTCAACCTTGCATTTTGACTCTTCAACCTTATTTCTTATGTTTCACTTTGACACGAAAGCTCACTAGTCACATAGTGTGAACTGCCTTACCTGATAGGCGCGTGAGGCCGATTTTTTTGGGCAACATTCCTTCTCCAACGGTAATAAAATAACCCCATATTTAATCCTCCAACTTCCTTCCCCATTATTTCATCTTCATTATTTTTTCCCCATTTACTATTGCCCACATTTTCATTCTCAAAGTTTCAAAACTTTCATCTACTGATTTCATACCTGGTCGTCCAAAAAGCTTCAAACTTTTACAATTTTATTGTTCGTTTAATTATTCTGATTATTTCTTTTTGTGAGTTTATTCATCTAAACTTAAAGTTTGAAGTGAATTTATGTCGCAAAGAAACTTAGCTTTTCATAATGGAATGGTATTTGTTCTTATGGATTTCAAGTTGAACGGAAAGTATTATGAACACCAAGAAACCTGGGTCGTTGCTTTCTGGGTGTAAATTTGACAAATTAAGTGAATCATTTTCGGATTTTATTTTTCGTGTTGTCATTTTCTTGTGTAAATAAGGAGCGGCCTTTATTTTATCCAAATATAGTCGAGTTCAGGTATTTTAAAATTGAATCGTTTGATAAGAATAAAAAAATAACATAGATTTTTATATATACACCTTAGATTTCTATATATACACAATTTTAAAAAAATAACCGTTTGATATTATTACACCTTAGATTTGTATATATACACAAATTATATTTAGTTTTATATTAAACAATATAGGATTGGAGTGTTAAAATAAAACAAGATTAAAATAAAGTATCAAAATAAAAGGACTGTTTTTATATAAAGATGTCTAGTTTAATCTTGAGATAGATATGCTTGCATGGCAATCATTCTGCCCCATTACATGGAATGGATTGATGTGAAAGGATTAGGATTTAAGGCCTACCTTGTCTTAAATTGTCCGCTAAAGAGAATATAATAAGCTAAAATAAAGCAATTGTTGAGACAATTATAACTTGAAAAGCCCTACCACTCATTTATGAAAGTTTTTTCCGTTGATTTCCCTTATATAAAAAGGAAAAATTGCCGAACCCACTATTGGCCGTCATAAAGTTGTAACATGAAAATTTAAAAGAATACTTTAATAAACAATAAAAATGATTATTAATAGCAATAGTTTGGCTTAGACAATATAGCAATTCGTAAGGAAAAAAGTATAAACTCTTTACTGAAAATAGAAAGCCTGTCAACTTATTTTATAGTAAAATACTTTAGAGTTTTGAATACTTAAATTTTTATAAGTAAATAATATTTTTTACAACAAGATCTGAGTATTACTAACACATAACTAACATCTTATTAATTTGAATTACCTCTTCCTAATATAAGTTTAAACTATCATATGTTTGTTGTGAACTTTAAAGCTTTCTTGTAAAAATACACGCTATAAACAAAAACATAAAACAAAATGAAAAGACTTCTAACTTAAATTCGATTTTATACCACTAATTTTATTGAGAGCAACAAAGTAAGAAAATTGCCATGGTAGCTTCGCTTTACCTTGCTCCACGTTCAGAACAAGCGTATAATCTTATAAAATTTAAGGGTATTGGATAAGTTAGCATTTTAGCTAATTTTTCTAGTATTTTGATAGAGCTTCATGCCCCATTTCTTCAAATTGATTGATTAATTATGCTTTAAATGATGAAGTTTCAGGATATGAAGTGATTAAAGAACCTGGAGAAAAAGAAAAGCATCAGACGCATACATCCGAATAGTGAATAAAAGCTTAAAATTTTTAAAAGAATGAGAAAAAGTAAAGTGGAAGATGTACTCATATAACTGACACTAGTTGTATGATGCTCATTTTTATTTTATAAATTTGTGGACCTGGATTTCTGTGGACCCAGAAGTATAAGATTGAGATCCATAAATTTGTGAGACAAAAAAGAGCCTCATATAACTAGTATAAATTATATGAGACACAAAATAAAACTTCTCGGAGAAAACTATTATGCGTAGCTACTCACTAATTTGCTTAGCTACGCAGGCGTCCAAGGGGCAATTTTGTCAAAATTTTTAGAGTACTATAAATAGATTTTTAGCTAGATTTCGTAGGTCATCTTTAATTCTCTTATACTCCACCACCACCACAACAATAACAACTCGGTATAATCTCATTTAATGGGGTCTGCGGAGGAGAATGTATACGTAGATCTTACTGTTAGGATATATACTATTAACCATGAGTTTGGATTAGATATATTATTTATTATGAAATAACTGTTTATTCAGTTTTAATAAAGTTTTAAATAGATCATATATTAGTTGTGTCCTTTGCTTATATAGTAGATGATTTAGTGTATAAGGTTTAGCTTATACACGGAAGATTAAATCATCGGTTCTTATAAGTATAAAGTTTGAGTTCACAATATAATGACGGAATTGGACAAACCATCATGAATGATTGTAGCACAAGATTAAATATAATTTATCTTGATTATGAGAATAGTTTAATTCCAACTATTTGTGCTAGTACATTTTATATGTATTGAACGGACCAGGTAGAGATAAATATTTTATACTGACTTAATAAAATAAACTCTCTAGCCATTAAATGTACTTATACTCTTATCTTGATATAATTATTATTAGCAATGTATATTATTATTGTTTTGATTTATTAAAAGACGAGATTCTTTTGGGTCAATATGTCTAGTAAATTGGATAATAATAATGTACATTGGCGAAGTAATAATTAGTTGATGGAAGCCATCTCGGTTTAAAGATTGATGATACACCTTTATGAAAGCTTATAAGTTTTCATGTGTAAACCCGGCCGGTAGATTTTGTATCTGACACATGAAATAAGTTAAGCGAAAGTATAAAGGAAATCATCAATAAATTAAATTGTCAGTAATTTAATTTATTTGATTAGTATCTGAGTCTTAATATGAGGAGTTAAATAAGATTTAATGAATGAGTTTCGAAATTGGATAAGGAGTGCAATTACAAATTTTTAGTGGAATAATTCGTAATTAATTATGGTAACTATTAATTCAAAAATTAGAAATTAATTCCATAATTAGAGCCTTGTTAATTAAATTCTGTGGTCCCTACTGTGCCTAAATAATAGGAAATAAAGGAATCTTTTTTCTGGTGGAATAACCCTTAAAACTTGTGCTATAAATACATAAGGTTTTCCATCTAGAGGGAAAAAACATGGTGGCTAAAATTCTCAGCCAAGTTTTCCTAGAAATTTCGCCCACACAAAATTGCTATTTTCGGTATTATTTGGGTACACGGTAGAAGACCGTGGAACGTTCGAGGATTACGATTGTGCCGGTGATGGAGATTCCATTGAGAAGTTATGGAACTGAAGGCTCACGTGGTAGAAGAGATATGTTCACGTTTCAAGAGGTAACACGTGAAATCTCGTTTATGCTAGTTGTCTAGATTACATGTGATTTTGATACTGGGATTGCTTCCGCTGCTTATTATAATCTATCAGTTGGTCTTAGAGCCCACTCACATCTAATTAGATAACTAAGTTTTTCATGAAACGAGAAAATGCTGTTTATGTGCGATTTTTTGAATTACATAAATATGTGATTTTCTGAAAAACTGCACTCTATTTTGTGAATTAACTATGTAAAATTTTTGGATTATTTTTGTAATCATGAGATATATGTTTTCTTATTGATATTTGATTGAGATTATTGAAATTTTTTGGGGTAAACCCTAGAAAAACGCAAAACCTGTTTTTGACCGAATATCCGGTATTTTCGGAGGTCAACGAACTTGACGGACTTCGATTGAGCGGAAATTTAGTGGATCCATCGGAAATACATGGTGAGAAAAACTCACTGCTTTGGCAGTGAACCATGATGTTTTTCAGCATTTTGAGGTCGTTTAGACTGTGTTTTGGACCTTTTTTTATTTTCTGGAAATTATTTCTTAATAATTTTAATTTTTTTTAATTCAATGGTGGTGGGGGTGACTCCCCATGGTCCCCATGATTAAATACTAGTCATATAATATGTTTACACATTGACTATTAGCAAATAGATGTATTGTTATATTAAATTTAATAATAAATGTGTATGATTTTATTGATTATGTCTTACAAGGTATAATTGATATTATGTGATATAATATATACTCCTAATAAAGAAGATATTATAGGTTATCCAATAGAAAGGACAGGTGATACGTGGATGAATGAGAAGCTTTAATTTGAGGCCAAAGAAGTACAAAAAGTGATTGGGTAGTTTTTGTGGGCCTAATGTTTCATAGGGCCCAGTAGGCTACAGCCCATCAGGCCATCCACTTGTACTTTTGCAAGACTTGAAAATGTAATTAACAGACGACACGATTTCCAAACTGTATTTTGTCACTCTTATTCTTGATCATTATAATTATAATAATTATAATTTGTATGAGATCCCAATTCTTCAATTTCTAAATCATAGATATTTTCAACCTTAATTAATACACAAAAGTAACTGTAATAATGCCACAAAAACTTTAAAATTATATAATAATTATTATAAGTTTAATATAACTATTAGTATTATTATTCTTTCTATGAGGTTTTATTCCAACTCTCAACCTTGATTAAGTTGTACTACTAAAAAAGGTAAATTTTCAATGAACACCTTGAAAAGAATCGACGAAAAGTTTATAGAAACATTTCCGACGGATTCACTTAAAAAGTTATCGTCATAAATTTGCGTTTTTTAAAATCTAACTTATTTTGAGAAGTATTTTTGTCAAAAGTAATTTTCAAAAAATATGCTTTTGGTGATAAGCAGTTTGTGTTTGGCTAATTAATTTAAAAAGCACTTTTGAGCAGTAATTTGTATTTAGCCAAACTTTTGAAAACTGCTTCTAAGTGTATTTTTCTTAAAAATGTTTTTGAAAACACTATTTTTTTCTTCTTCTCAAAAATTGCTTCTGCTTCTCTTCAAAAACACTTTTTTTCCTTTTAAAAATTTGGTTAAACACTTCAATTTTTAGAAGAAAAAAAATACTTTTTGCCAAAAAAATAACCTCGACCAAATATGTTATTAGTTATGTTAGCAGTAGGTTGTAGCCAAGAGTTGAACCATTTTCTCCCAATATTCTGGATCTTCAATTGTGCACTCTAAGCAATTAATCAACTAATTAGTACTCTTTAGGAATCTGAATCCCATGTAAAGATCCTTTAACAAAATGGAGAACAAATTCACATTATAGTAAACTTACACTAACCTATTAGTCCTGCAAAAAACCTTTTAAAAAATGGAACCACAATTTAATCAGAAATTGAACCACAATTTAAATATGTAAATAAAAATGTATATACTGTTATCCCATTTGTCATGACAACTGAAATAAAGTATTCGCTCTTATCTTGTTGTCTGATGAGTGATGATTTGAATGTTTGTGGATTCTATTCCATCCATTCGATTTTAATTGTTGTTTTATCTCTAAAATTTTATCCGAAGTAACAACTATTTTAGGATTTTAAGTAAATTTGTTAGTTGTTTCCAACTATACCCTTAATATTAAGGAGTAATAGTTTTTATTACTCAATTCTCAAAATTAGTATGCATATAATTGCAGATTTCGTTCGGTTAAATTCACTATTTATTATGGTTTTCTCTGTGCTTATTTTGCATGCGCTTCGCACGCTGGTTCGAAGAATCTCGATAGTAACTATATGAACAATCCTAACCAGGATTAAAAAACGTTTAAGTCCAGTTCCAATCAGGAGTGAAGTTTGAATGCACCAGCCATATTAGATCCTCAAAAGAAAAAGCAAAAATTCAAAACATGGAAGATCGAGAGAAGGAAACCCTTTTCCATTTCGGTTTAGAGAAAGAGAGAGAGAGAGCGTGAGAGATTTTCTTTCTATCTCTCATTACAGAACCCCAAAATCAAAAACATATCGGAATCCTCTAGAAGGGGAACTATTGGGCCACCAGCAAAACTAAAATGAATGGGCCAATTCTGGTACAGGCCCAAACAAAAAATGTATAGCCCAAATACAAAGACTACAACTATTACAACTAATTAAATAAGAATACAATAAAATACAATACAAAGTCAGTGTTTGTGTTTAGGCTTAGAGGCTAGATAGTCCATTAGCTCAACACCCCCCTAAAGTTGGAGGGGGAAACCTCCTGCAACTTGCGCAAAAGATGATGATGAACAGTGCCAGGCAAAGGCTTGGTGAGGAAATCAGCTAACTGTTGAGAAGTGGAGACATGAGAGAGGGAAATCAGCGCATCAGAAAGCTTATGTCGAACAAAATGACAATCAACCTCAATACGCTTGGTCCGCTCATGAAAGACTAGATTCTTGGCTATATGTAGAGCAGCCTGGTTATCACAAAAAACAGAAAATGGAGGTGACACAGAAACACCAAGATCAGTGAGCAGCCGAGAAAGCCAAGATAGTTCAGCAACCACCTTACTAAGAGCTCTGTATTCTGCTTCAGCAGAAGAAAAAAAGAGACTACTGGTTGTTTCTTGGATTCCAACTTACCAGGCTGCCACCTAAAATCACACAGAAACCAGTAACAGACCTGCGAGTATCAAGACAGGCTCCCCAATCACTATCTGAAAAGGCATGTATTGAAAAGTCAGGGGAGTCACAATAAAAAAGCCCCAAATCCATAGTGCCCTTAAGATACCTAAGAACATGCAGGGCAGCAGTCATGTGAGGAAGTCTAGGAGACTTCAAGAACTGACTCAAATGTTGTACATCAAAGCAAATATCAGGTCTGGTATGTGTCAGAAAGAGGAGCTTGCCAATCAAGCTCCTATACTGATCAGGAGCATAGAACAGATCACCAGAATCAGCATGAAGCTTGGCATTAAGGTCTAATGGACAAATAACAGGAGAAACAGCAGCACAATCAAATTGAAGCAACAAGTCAGATACAAATTTCTTCTGATTAAGAAGCACTCCACCAGGAACATCATACACCTCAATTCCCAGAAAATAATGCAAAGACCCCAGGTCTTTAATCCTAAATTGATCATCCAAGAAGTGTTTTAGGGCACAAATTTCAGTAGTATCATCTCCAGTGATAATAATGTCATCCACATAGACTGCCAGAACCACACGACACCCAGGCTGACCCTTGAAAACAAAGAGTAATCATTCAGAGAATGTGTATAGCCTCTGGTATATAGAGCTTGAGACAATTTGGCATTGTCTCGAAGCCTGTCTTAATCCATAAAGGGATTTGTTCAACTTGCACACAATGGGAGTGGAGGCAGAAGAAACAGAAGTAACAGAAGAATCAGAGACACTCAAACCTGGAGGAAGCTTCATATATACTTCCTCATCTAAGTCACCATGCAAGAAGGCATTGTTAACATCAAGTTGAAAAAGAGCCCAATGTTTCTTAACAGCCACAACAATTTAGCATTTAACAGTAGACATTTTTATCACAGGGGAAAATATTTCTGTGAAATAAACTCCTTCCATTTGGGTGTCTCCTCTAATAACAAGCCTGGCCTTATATATTTCAACACTATCATGAGCCTTATGTTTGATCTTATAGACCCATTTGCAGCCTATGGGTTTCTTACCAGGAGGAAGGGGAACAACATCCCAAGTATGGTTGGCATCCAATGCATCAAACTCCTTTCTCATGGCATCCTGCCAGGCTGGGACTGATGCAGCTTGAGAATAATAAAGAGGTTCAGATTCCAAAAGAGAAGCAGAGGAAGAAGAGCCAGAAAAGGAAGGTAACTGACAAACATAATCTTTGAGATAAGAAGGAGTGGTGTGTTGCCTTCCAGATCTTATGTTGACAGTAGGTGCTGTAGGGGAAGGAATAACAGTAGGAGAAATGTTAGGATTAAAGGGTGGACTGGAAGCAGAAGGAATAGGTTCAGAAAGTATTGGGGAATGAACAAAAGAGGGAGCAGAACTGGAAGTAGAAAGAAAAGGTGCAGAAGAAGAAGGGAGAGAAGAACAAATTGGAACAGAAATGTCTGTCTCAGAATGTTGGGGACCAGGAGAAGGCACAACAGGAGGTGAAGAGGAGGAAACAGAAGGACCAAAGGTATTAGAAGAAGCAATTGCAAAAGGAAAACAAGTTTCATGAAATACAACATCCTTGGACACAAAACACTTTTTGGAAGCTAGATCATATAACTTGTAACCCTTTTCGGCAAAAGGATATCCCAGAAAAACACATGAAGTTTCCCTAGGCTTTAGCTTATCCCTTTGTGGAATGGGGACAGTTGCATAGGCAAGACAGCCAAATGCCCATAAATGTGAGTAAGTAGGTGCCTTGCCATATAATATTTCATAAGGGGATTTGTTTTGAAAGATCCTGTATGGTAACCTATTAAGCAAGTATGTAGCAGTTAGTAAACAGTTCCCCCAAAAGGATATGGGTAACTTGGATTGAAAAAGTAAGGCTCTACAAGCTTCAAGAAGTGTCCTATGTTTTCTTTCAACAACACCATTTTGTTGAGGAGTGTGAAGACAAGTAGTTTGATGAATAATGCCCTGTTGGTTGAAGAAAGAAGTACCATCAAGGCTAGACCCCAATTCCTAGGCATTATCACTTCTTATAGTTTGGACAGTAGCATTAAACTGAGTTTTAACCATAGACAGAAAAGATTTAATCATACAGAAAGAATTGCTTTTAGACCCCAGTAGATGTGTCCAGGTGGCTCTAGAAAAATCAACAACAATAATAAGAAAATATCTTGAGCCAGAAGAGGTGGGTGTGTGGTAAGGACCCCAAGTGTCTACATGAATTAATTGGAAAGGTCTACTTGTACTGATTGAACTATCAGAGAAGGGAAGCCTGGTTTGCCTAGCCATAGGACAAATAGAACAAGGAAATGGTTGTTTAGAAGCAAAGGAAAATGACAAAGCAGAAATGTGTTTCATGTTTGCAAAAGGAATATGAGCCAGTCTTAAATGCCAAATGTAATTCATGTCATTTGCATCAGAATTATTACAAATGGAGATATTTACATTTAAAGGTAAATCAACAGTCTTATGGCTAGAAGAACATACAGGATCACAAGAATAAGAAAAGGAACATACAGAAACAGATGAGAAACTATTAAAAGAAGAATGTGAAGGTGGCTCCCAAGCAAACTTGTACAGACCAGCCTCCTCTTTACCAAGATCCAGAGGCATCTTCAGAGAAGGGGCCTGTAACATGTGAAGGAAACAGGAAGTTGCAGTAAACAAGACTATACAGTGCAACTGTTTTACTAGTTTGTGGACAGAAATTAAGTTGTGTTTGAAAGAAGTAACAAACAACACATTATGAAGAGTGATGAATGGAGTTAATGCAAAAGATCCTGTGGAAGTCACTTTCACTTTGTATCCATTGGGAGAGTCACAAGATAAGGTACAGTTAAGGGTGTGATATTAAAGAGTAAGATTTTATTAGATATCATATGGTCAGAAGCCCCTGAGTCTATTATCCAGGTGATAGAATCGATTTGAGTAAGCATAAAAAGTTTGGAATCAGAAACAGGACTCTCAGTTAGCATAGTACCAGCAAAGTTGGCAGCACACATGGGAGTAATGGCCTGAGCATTGGAGTCCCCCAACTGAGTCTGTTGTAGCAGAGTCATCAGTTGATCATATTGTTGTCTGCTCAAACCTGGGATTACAGACCCTTGTCCATCCACATTTGGAACAGACTGATGACCCTCAGTGGAATTTCCATGAGCATTAGATGTGTGTCCTTCAGAAGAATTGAAATCTGCACCAGTGGTTACATGAGCAGCAACAGTTCTCTTTCCTTTGTTAAACTTGGTGCTTTGTGGATACCCATGAAGCTTGTAACACTTATCAATTAAGTACCCAGACTTCTTGCAGTATCTACAGAATAAAAGTCCTTTGGTTTGGTCAAAATTAACTCTTTGTGTATACTGTCTGAGAGAAGGAGAGTTGGGTACTGCAGCTTGATTCATTCCAAAGGAAGATGTAGGATTTTTGTTCGTGTTGACACTGAAAGGCTCAGGATTGAATTGGGAGATGGACTGGACTTGTCTTTGTTTCTCATCATTGAGGAGTATATTATAGACACTGTCAAGAGTAGGGGGAGGTTACATCATCAACAAGTTGCTCCTTACCCCCATATATGTCTCATTAAGGCCCATGAGGAATTGGAACACCTTATTCTCCTCGTCCTCATGTATGATCCCATTTTTGGCAGTACAAATACACCTTTGGCCATGATTTGTACACACTACTCCTAACTCATCCCATAGCCCTTTGAGCTTGGTAAAATATGATACTATATCTAGAGGACCTTGAGAAGTATGCGTAAGTTCTCTTTTGAGTTCAAAATTTTGGTTCTATTAGATGTACCATATCTGGATTCCAATTGTGCCCATATACTTTGTGTAGTCTCAGAATATTGCACACTCTCAGCTATTTGAGGAGACAAAGAGGCAGTCAACCAGGAAATCACCATATTGTTGCATCTGTCCCACAACTTTTGTTCAGTCACATTAGTAGCTGGTGGGGGACATGTACCATCAACAAAACCAATTTTATTCTTAGCGGATAAGGCCACTATCATCTTCCTCTTCCAACCCCCATAACCACTACCCGAAAAAGAAGCAGGAACAAGTGAAACACCAAGATCATCGGAAGAGTAGACAAAGAGAGGGCTCGTAGGATCAATAGATGAAGCGCTATTAGGATTCATGTTTAACATCATAAATAACAGTGAAATAGAAATCGATTCAATCTCTGCGAGCAATTCGACATACTAGATTTTTCACCAAAAACACATGAAAAGTTCCTAACTAAAAGTGAGAATAGGGTTACCCGACTTCTTTGCTACCGGAGAAGAACGACTTTCAAATATACAGAGAAAACCCTTGCTCCGAGTGATGTAAATCCAACGCTTGTGAATCCATCGGAATCAAGCATGAGATATGCCGGAAATCTATCCAAAACACCGAAAACGAGAATAAAGGAAAACTACGATTCACCAGCTAACTGAAAACGCACAGACTTGAATCACCAGGGAGACCTCAACAATACTGAACCGGATCGACAAAAAATAGAGAGGAGGCGACCCGAAAAACCTTGCTCTGATACCATGAAAACATGGAAGATCGGGAGAAGGAAACCCTTTTCCATTTTTGTTTAGAGAAAGAGAGAGAAAAAGTGAGAGATTTTCTTTCTATCTCTCATTACAGAACCCAAAATCAAAAATATATCGGAACCCTCTAGAAGGCGAAATATTGGGCCACCAGCAAAACTAAAATGAATGGGCCAATTCTGGTACACACCCAAACAAAAAATGTATAGCCCAAACACAAAGACTACAACTATTACAACTAATTAAATAAGAATACAATAAAATACAATACAAAGTCAGTGTTTGTCTTTAGGTTTAGAGGCTGGATAGTCCATTAGCTCAACAAAAATAGCTATAGAAACAACCTGCTTCTAGTTGGAAGTTTTTGAAATCTCAACAATATTTTTTATATAAAAAGAACCTGAAAAGCCATCAGGCTTTAAACCTTTTTTTCGGGTTAGTACGAGTCTGGCCTGAAAGATTAGTCGAAAAAGCTCTTTTCGGATGTTCTTGCAGGAGAAGCTGAATCGCCATTTTAAGAAAGTAAATGTCAACTCAATCACATGACTCATAGAGTATAGCTAATGCCATGATGCGCCAACACAGATGTGACTTGCAAACAACATTGACGGTATATAGCCATACAAGCAAAATGGTAAAACAAATCTTTCTACTTGCTACTAGGAGTGTTCATTGTTTGGTTTGGATCGGTTTTTCCCTAAAAAGAAACCAAACCAAGTAAGTCGATTTTTCAAATATTAGAACCAAACTAAACCAATTAAGTCAGTTTTTTCTCGATTCGGTTTATGTCGGTTTTTTGGTTTTTTCGGTTATTTGTCGATTTCTTTCTTAAATATAAGACATCGACTACCAAATACACATTTCGGTGACCATATTTTCAATATAACACTATTAAATCAACAGCCCTTTGAGAAATCTATTATTTACCAAGATATATTGAAGATAATTGAATCAAATGGTGATGAATAATTTAAGGATTCAATTAAAAATATATTATTTTTAACATGAAATAGATTTTTATACTTAACAAAAGAAAACTACCAATTAAACCGGAATGTAAAGCTTAAAGAACTGTACTAAAAGTGTAAACGATTAATATTTACTATAAAAAATTTAAAACTTTATATAAAAGTATACATATACATAGTGTAATAATAAATTTAAAATAGCTACTCCTATATTCGGTTTGGTTTGTTTTTTTAATTAAAATTAAAACTAAATCAAATTTGATCGGTTTTTAAATTTTAAAACCAAAATCAAACCAAGCAAAAAAATATCAAATTTTTTTGGTTGATTCAATTTAGTTTTCGGTCTAATTTGAATTTTCGAAATTTTATGAACACCTTTGCCTGCTGCCAATCGTCTTTCTTCGAAATTACTCACTGTTGAGCGGGGAAGATAACGGGGATTGCCTTTGGAAAGATTTGATTTAAGCTCATACCTTTACGCAAAAGCTTCAACGCTCAATTAACAGTACAGTAAACATAAGTATTAAATATGTTTTTGACGCAATTACTATTTAAAGAGTTAAAACAATTTTTCTTTGTTAATATTCTATAGATATCTTTATAAAATTTTTAGATGATTAGTTACTGTAACGTAAAGTATTTTTTACTTAACTTTTAAATATGTAAACTCTATTTTATAAAATTTGAAAATTTTGTATCCAAATTTACACTAACAATTAATTTGAACAGAGGAAGTATTATATCACATACCTTGTCGACCCAAAAAGAAGAAACAAAAGAAAATCTAATAGATAAGTTCAAGCCTATGGGTATTCAGTTAAGAAAATAACGGAGATATCATAGAAAAATTTCATTTTATCCCATCTATTTCTTGCACACAAGTTCTCATATCGAGGCCGCAAGCTTCTTTCATTATACAAAATATGTTGGCATGTCTCTTGACATACCAACTACAAATGTGATATATGCAATCGGTAGTTATATATACTTTTATACAAAATTTTAAATTTTTTATAGTAAATATTAATCGTTTGCTTTATTAGTACAGTTCTTTACCTTTATATTCTAGTTTAATTGGTAGTTTTATTTTATTAAGTGAAGAATATATTTCATATTAAAAATAATATATTTTTAATTGAGTCATTAAGTTATATATCATTATTTGATACAATTATCATCGATTATATATTGGTAAATAATATATTTCTCAAATGACAATTGATTTGATAGTGTTACGTTAAAAATATGGTCGCTGAAACGTGTGTTTGGTAGTGTATGACTAAGAAAAAAAACAACAAATAACTGAAAAAATCAAAAAACCGACGTAAATCGAATCAAGAAAAAGCTGACTTAATTGGTTTGGTTTGGTTTTACAGTTTGAAAATTGACTTATTTGGTTTGGTTTCTTTTTAGGGAAAAACAATCCAAACCGAACCATGAACACCCCTACCTTTAACTTGTTTATGACTGAGCCAAATTTATTATTTTAGTTTGTTTTACTTCAAAAGCATATGTTAGAGGAAACGAAAAAAGAAAGAACACAAGATTTAATATGGTTCAGATCAAAATAATCATACGTCCACCAGAGAACAGTTGCCTTTTATTATTAACAAAAAAAGGGGAGATTTCCCAATTATACTTAAGAAAAATTCTCTCTTAACTCTCTACTCACTACAATGTATTGTATTAATTTTGGGATGGTTTCTACAAATGAAGGAATGCATCTATTTATAAAGGTAAAGACCTCCTCTTGATGTCATTGGTGACATCAAATTACCTCCTCTTGATGTCATGGGCGCCATCAAAGGAGGAAGCTTCCTCCAAGCATCCACACCAACGCTTTCCACCAACTCTTCCAATTTGCATTGCCATTGTTGATTAAACATAAAACAACATTTTCAATCTCTACCTTGATTTGCGTTTCGAGCGTGCGTGTGAACAACTCTGGCCAAAACTATTAAGCTTACTGGGTAACCCCGTTGTAAGAAACAAGAAGAATCAAACCGTTGTTGAACATACCATCTCCACCTAACAACTATTCTCTTTGCAGTTGCATCAGTTGATGTACGCTCCCGCCAATTCCTTGCAGTGTGAAAACTTAGCGAGCGACACTATCTTGGTCAACATGTCTGCATCATTATCGTCTGTGATAACCTTTACGACCTTGATGGGTCCCTCTTCAATAGCATCTCGAATAAAATAAAATCTAACATCAATGTGTTTAGTGCGCTCATGAAATCTTTGATTTTTCATTAGATGGATAGCACGCTGACTATCACATCTAAGAGTTAATTCCAGCTTAACCAAACTCAATTCTTCTACTAAACCTTTCTACCAGATAGCTTCATCGCCTCCGCTGCTGCCACTTATTCTGCTTCTGTTGTAGACAAAGCGACAATCGACTGCAGAGTCGACTTCCAACTAACGACACTGGAAATGAGGGTAAAGATGTATCTAGTTGTGGACCTTCTTCTGTCAAGATCTCATGTATAGTCAGAATCCACATAACCAAGAATTGAAATATGTCCACCACTTTTTCGAAAGGTCAGACCAACACCAGAAGCTCCTTTGAGATATCTCAATATCCACTTGACAACTTCCAATACATCTTTCCTGGGCTGGACATGTATCTACTTACCACACTTGCAGATTGAGCAATATCTGGACGTGTGCATACCATAGCATACATAATGCTACCAACTGCACTGGCATAAGGAATCTTTGACATATGCTCCACCTCATCCTCGGACTGAGGCATTTGTAACTCTGAAAGTTTAAAATGAGAATGTAATGGTGTACTTACAGGCTTGCAAGTCTGTATATTGCATCTCTTGAGAACCCTTCCAATATACCTCTTCTGAGAAAGATGTACAACATCGTCTTCTTTTGAAATCTCCAAACCAAGGATTTACTTCGCAACTCCTAAATTCTTTATGTCAAATTCCTTTCTCAACAGTTTCTTCAAAGCATTTATCTCTGTAATGTTGTTTGCAACAATAAGCATATCATTAACATATAAGAGTAAATAGATCATTGAGTTACCAGACATCTTCTTGTGATACACATGTTAGATAATACACTTAACGCTAGAGGGGGGGGGGGGTGAATAGCGTTATAATAAAATTTAGCGTAAACTTGCGGAAATTAAAATTTGCAGGAAGTAAATAAGTGCGATAAATAATAACTTACACACAGATATATCCTGGTTCACCACAACGTGTGGCTAGTCCAGTCCCCGAGAGACTCTCTCGAGATTTTCCACTAACGTGTCAAGCTTCCGGGTGCTTAACAAACCATTACAACTTGAGGACGCAAGCCTCAACACCTTTGCTCGGAGTTACAACACTCCAAGACTTCAACCAAGGAAACACAAGTTCCTTACAACAAGAGAATTACAATTCTCTTACAAGTGTATACAACACTAAAACACTCAAACAAAATACTCCTTAATGAGTAGATATGAGTAAAAGAAATAAGCTCTGGATCACAACAACTTTGGACAAAAATATGGCTCTCAAAAGCTTTATGAAATTGAATATAAAATGATAAACAAAAGTATGCAAGCTTATAGCAATGTAATGATCAGTTGTAGTATGTTGTTGTGTTTAAAACACTGAAATGAAGCTGTATTTATAGTTGAAAAACTTGGCATTACCGTTGCCTAATTGCCAATTAAGAGTTGCTGATTTTACTCACTGACAATCGATTGTCAAACCCCAACAATCGATTGTCTGCAGTCAGATCAAAATTCAATCCCAAATTTTACGCTTGATAATCGATTACTTACAATCCATAATCGATTACTGGAAACGTTCAAAAAATCCTTTCCAGATTTTACCACAAACAATCGATTGTCCAAAATCAATAATCGATTACTCAGCAACGTTCAAAAAATCTTTTCCGGATTTTAAACAAAACAATCGATTATACAAAATCAATAATCGATTACCCAATAACGTTCAAAAAATCTTTTCCGGATTTTAATCAAAACAATCGATTATACAGAATCAATAATCGATTACCTGACGGTATTTGAAAACTTTACGACAACGGTCAGCTTCACAATCGATTGCACAAAGTCAACAATCGATTACTTATCAGTTTTTGAAAAATATTTTAGACACTGCCTCTTGACAATCGATTGTTATATACTCACAATCGATTATTTAATAAATTTGAAAATCACTGGAAGTCACTGCCTCAACACAATCGATTGTCATTAGTTCACAATCGATTATTTTGTGACTTTGAAAAATCAGAAGGACACTGTCTCTTCACAATCGATTGTCATTAGCTTCACAATCGATTATTCTGAGTTTTGAAAAACTTTGATGGACACTGCCTCATCACAATCGATTGTCATAAGGTTCACAATCAATTGTCATGCAGGTTTGAAAAAACCTGATGTTCACTGCCTTAACACAATCGATTGTCATTAGTTCACAATTGATTGTCATGCAGTCTTGGCTCAACATAATTGATTATCATTAGTACATAATCGATTATCTTAGTCCAGTTTTCAGAGGCATTTAAAAATCATTTTGACTAATGAATATATGCATGATTTAAAATCATTTAGCATTAAATTAAATATGCATGATTTTGGAAAATAGTTTTATGAGAGAAGCCATGTTACGAGTCTAGTTGTAGGATCAAGATCACAATTAAGAATGACTCAATTAAACTATAAAACTTTGTCTTGAGCTTGAATCTCGATGTATATCAATTGTGCGCTTGTTTCTTGAACTTCGTCATATATCAATTTTCGCTTCGTTTGTCATTCATCAAAACCTATACAAAAGAACACACGTTTTAGTATATTGCATTGAGAACGTGTTTCCAACAATTTCCCCCTTTTTGATAATGGCAAACATTAAGCGGGATATGCAAGACAAGCAATTTATATTGACGATTCAAGACAAGTATATTCATGCAACAAGTATGCAATTTGTTCCCCCTCAATTTATGAATTCCCCCTCAATTCAAGCTTATAAATATTGAGAGTGCATACCCCTTTTCTTCCCCCTTTTGCCATTAGCAAAAAAAAATAATAATAAGATGCCAAAGATGAAATAAACTATGTTTATTTATTAAAAGAAATTTACAGCAACATCAACCCGAATAATAGCAACATAATCGATTATTGATACGAAATAATCGATTTTTTTTAGACGATGGAAACCGATTGTTGTACGTCAAGCTTTATAATTCCCCTTTCCTTTGGGGCGATACCTGCAAAAATCGTTAGACGTCTCCGACGCTCAAGTTAGAAATCATGTAATAAAAAAATGCAATGCATGACTTAGATCAACGTGGAGTCAAGGATCCCGAGTTCATTGCGAATTCGGAAGAAGGACTCTTTCTCTAAAGGCTTTGTAAAGATGTCTGCCAATTGGTTTTTGGTTTCAACAAATTCAATTTCGACATCGCCTTTGAGAACGTGATCTCTAATAAAATGATGTCTAATTTCAATGTGTTTCGTTCGCGAATGAAGAACAGGGTTCTTCGTCAAGCATATGGCACTAGTATTATCACATCTAAGAGGGATATGATCAAGACTTAGGCCATAGTCCAAGAGTTGTTGTTTCATCCATAGGATTTGAGTGCAACAACTCCCCGCGGCTACATATTCAGCCTCGGTTGTGGACAACGCAACACTTACTTGTTTCTTGCTAAACCAAGAGACGAGAGAGCTACTGAGCAAATGGCAAGTGCCACTAGTGCTCTTGCGGTCCAATTTGCATCCAGCAAAATCGGAATCGGAGTAGCCAACAAGTTGGCATGAAGAGCCTTTGGGGTACCATAGACCCACATTTGTAGTACCAACAAGATACCTTAAAATCCGTTTTACCGCAGTAAGGTGAGACTCCTTCGGACACGATTGATAACGAGCGCATAAGCACACGCTAAACATGATGTCCGGACGACTAGCAGTAAGATAAAGAAGAGAGCCAATCATACCTCGATACTTTTTGGTGTCGACTTCCTTACCTTTCTCATCTTTGTCTAGATGATCGGATGTGCTCATGGGAGTTGCCATTTCTTTGCATTGTTCATCTCAAATCGTTTCAGCAATTCTTTGCAATATTTGGCTTGACAAATGAATGTACCTTCTTTCATTTGCTTTACTTGTAATCCCAAAAAGAATGTTAACTCACCCATCATAGACATCTCAAATTCGCTTGTCATTAAATCGGAAAATTCCTTGCATAAAACATTGTTAGTAGCACCAAATATAATATCATCTACATATATTTGAACTAACAAAATATCATTGTTTTTATGCTTAACAAAGAGAGTTGTGTCAACTTTCCCCCTAATGAAATCATTTTCCAAAAGAAACTTACCCAATCTTTCATACCAAGCTCGGGGAGCTTGTTTTAAACCATAAAGAGCCTTTTTGAGGTTGAAAACATGATCGGGAGATTTAAAGTTTTCAAAACCGGGGGGTTGTTCAACAAAAACTTCTTCTTGAATAAAATCGTTTAGAAAAGCACTTTTCACATCCATTTGATATAAATTGAAATTCATAGAAGAGGCAAATGCAAGCAATAAGCGAATAGCTTCTAATCTAGCTACGGGAGCATATGTTTCCTCATAGTCAATACCTTCTTCTTGATTATAGCCTTTTGCTACAAGCCTAGCTTTGTTTCTAGTGATTATACCATTTTCATCTAGTTTATTGCGAAAAACCCATTTCGTACCAATTATGGTATGACCTTCGGGTCTTGGCACCAAATCCCAAACGTCATTGCGTCGAATTGGTTAAGCTCCTCTTGCATTGCCAAGGTCCAAAATTCATCCCAATTGCTTCTGAGATGGTTTTGGGTTCAATTTGAGAAACAAAAGCAGTATGTTCTAAGGTATTTTTGAGAGAGTTTCGGGTACTTACCTTGTCTCCAACGTTGCCAGTTACCTGTTCGAGAGGGTGATCTTTGATTGTCCTCCACTCGTTTGGCATATTCATTTCTTTTTCCAATTGTGGCGCTTCTTCCGTTGGTTGTTCCTCAGTTTCATCTTTATTTTCCTTGGGTGGTTCCTCTTGTATTTTGTCTTTCAAGCTATCTAAGATACCTGCAAGATCAAAACCGGAATCCTTTCTCGCCAAGCGAGCATTATTTTCGGAAAATACAACATGAGGGGATTCCTCCACAATTTGGGTTCTTTCATTAAAGACCCTATATGCTTTACTACGTGAGGAACATCCAATGAAAATACCTTCATCCGACTTAGCATCAAATTTACCCAATTGGTCTTTGGCATTGTTATGAACAAAACATTTGCAACCAAAAACTCTAAAATGGGAAATATTTGGTTTTCTACCCTTATAAAGTTCATAGGGGTTATCATGAGTATGGGCCGAATTACTACTCTATTTAGAACATAGCAAGCGGTACTCACGGCGTCCGCCCAAAAATGTTTGGGTATCTTAGCTTCGTCGAGCATGGTTCTAGCCATCTCTTCGAGACACCTATTTTTCCTTTCCACCACCCCATTTTGTTGTGGTGTACGTGGAGCGAAAAAGGTATGCTCGATTCCGAGTTCGTCACAAAAGTCCGCAAAGAGATTGTGATCAAACTCTCCCCCATGATCACTTCTAATTGAAGTGACGGTTGTTTCTTTCTCATTTTGAACACGCTTAAGAAAATATTTAAAATTTTGAAAAGCATCACTTTTATTGGCAAGAAATAAAGTCCAAGTAAATCTCGAGTAATCATCAACAATCACAAAAGCATATTTATTTCTTCCTAGACTTTCAATGCGAGAGGTACCAAATAAATCCATATGAAGCAATTGCAATGGTCTAGAAGTTGAAACAATGTTTTTAGATTTGAAAGATGCTTTTGTTTGCTTCCCCTTTTGACACGAGTCACAAATAGAGTCATTTTCAAATTTTAAATTGGGAAGACCAACAACTAAGTTTTGAGAAATCAATTTGTTCAAAAGATGCATATTGATATGTGCTACTCTACGATGCCATAGCCAAGTATCATCCTCTTTACTCATTAGACAATCAACATATTCGGGTGAGGAATTAGCAAGATCAACCATATAAATATTATCAACTCTAAAACCACGAAGTATGATTTTGAAATCACTACGTCTAAATACTAGGCATTCATCCGAATCAAATAGAGCAAGATTTCCCTTGTCACATAATTGGCTTATGCTCAAGAGATTATGCTTCAAACCTTTCACAAGTAATATATGCTTAATAGAGGATTTTTCATCCTTACCGACCGAGCCGATGCCGATGATCTTTCCTTTATTGTTATCACCGAAGATAACACTTCCTCCTTCTTTGTGCTCTAATTGAAGGAATTTGGATTCATCTCCCGTCATATGCTTGGAGCATCCACTATCAAGGTACCATAGTACACTTGATCCCTTCAAGCACACCTACAAAACAAATTAATGTTCTTTAGGTACCCATGCCATCTTGGGTCCTTGGGGGTTAGGCATATTATAATGATGCGATTGAGTAACATGTCTATGACGTGTAAAGCATGCAGGAGCAATATGACCAATACGTCTACAATAATGACAAGTCACATTTGGGTTATGCATCCTTCTAGGTTCATAGTAACTAGACGGATGAAAATTTCTTACTCTATTTTGAACACTATTACTATTTCGCATTTCATGAGAATTATTTCTCCTACTATGAGCTCTAGGATGGGCAGCATTTCTAGAGTGATTGTTTCTCGGTTGAGGGCCATTTCTAGGTCTTCTAAGGGGTTCAAAATTTGGCCTAAAATATGCATCATTTCTAGGGTGACTATTTCTAGGTGGTAAGTCATTCCTAGGTCTTCTAAAATGTTCAGCATTTTGTCTAGCATGCATATTGGCTCTAGAGTTGTTGTTTCTAGGATAAGCATTTCTATTGTTAATCCTAGGTTGAGCTTTAGGTTGTTGGGGTTTAGCTGCAACCTTTTCTTCATTCTTAAAGCCTATTCCATGCTTGGTTGATTTCAAGTTAACAAGAACATCATTCAAGTTTTTGTGCGAAGAATTAAACTTATCTAATGTGCCTTTAAGCCTACTTACTTCATTCTTAAGAAGCAAACAAGAAGTGCAATTTCTAGTAGAGCTTTCGGGCTTATCGGAACTTCTTTCTCCAAAAAACTTGTTTTCCTCTTTCAGCTTCTCATTTTCTAAAACAAGTTTTTCTAAATCCTTTTCTTTCAAAGAAAGCTGTTTTTGAAAATCCTTTTCTTTTAATGAAGCATTTTCTTTTATGCCCTTAACAGTTTTTGAATCCTTAATAAACTCAGCATATAATTCATCAAAAGCAGTTCGCATTTCTTCAAGAGTAAAGAAGTTTTTAGACGAAATTTGACATACCTCATCTTTGTTGTCTTCTTGTGCCATAAGGCAAAGATTTGCTGCTTCGTCTTCTTCTCCTTCGCTTGACTCATCTCCGGAGTAGCCTCCCCAAGAAATGTATGCACGTTTCTTTTTAAAAGGTTTCTTCTCCTTTTTGATGTTTGGGCAATTTGATTTGATGTGCCCGGTTTCACCACATTCATAGCACTTGATTTGTTCGCCTTGCTTTTTGCCCTTGCGTTCATACTCCTTGCGCATGAACTTTTGAAATCTTTTGATAACGAGTCCAAACTCGTTGTCTCCTTCCTCATCAATTTGCGGTTGGCTTGTGCTCGCCTTTAGAGCTATTCTTTGCCTCCTTTGATCATCAACAAAAGGGTTAAGAATAGTAGATTCATAGGTTTTAAGGTTACCTCTTAGTGCGTCGATGGTGACGTTTGAAACGCCAATGGATTCTTGAATTGCATCGGCCTTTGATCTCCATGCCGGTGTGAGACTTCTAAGAATTTTTCGAACGAGCTCTCTATCCGTAAATGTTTTCTTGAGAGCATGTAAGTCATTTACGATTATTGAAAATCGCTCAAACATTTTGTCCACCTTTTCACCTTCCTTCATGTGAAATAATTCATAAGAATGGGTTAGGAAATCAATTTTTGCTTCCCTTACCTGGTCCGTACCTTCGTACGTGACTTCTAGCTTGTCCCACATCTCCTTTGCCGTTGTACAACACGATATTTTCCTGTAATCGTCAGCATTAACAGCACAATATAATAAATTTATTGCTTTAGCATTATTTTGAACCTTTCGGATGTCATCCGCGTCATACTCATCCTCGAACTTGGGAACCCATTCGTTTTCCACCTTCTTTGTTGGAATTTGGTTTCCCTTCATTATCACCTTCCAAAGGTGAAAGCTGTTTGACTGAACGAAGATCTTCATCCTCTCCTTCCAGTACGTGTAATTTGTACCGTTGAATAGAGGTGGTCGTGTGGAGCACTGTCCTTCTTCAATTCCTGCAAAAGATTCACGAGTAGAAGCCATGGATGGTTCTCTCAAACTGTTAAGTTTTCAGAGAGTTGGGCTCTGATACCAATTGTTAGATAATACGCTTAACGCTAGAGGGGGGGGGGGGTGAATAGCGTTATAATAAAATTTAGCGTAAACTTGCGGAAATTAAAATTTGCAGGAAGTAAATAAGTGCGATAAATAATAACTTACACACAGATATATCCTGGTTCACCACAACGTGTGGCTAGTCCAGTCCCCGAGAGGCTCTCTCGAGATTTTCCACTAACGTGTCAAGCTTCCGGGTGCTTAACAAACCTTTACAACTTGAGGATGCAAGCCTCAACACCTTTGCTCGGAGTTACAACACTCCAAGACTTCAACCAAGGAAACATAAGTTCCTTACAACAAGAGAATTACAATTCTCTTACAAGTGTATACAACACTCAAACAAAATACTCCTTAATGAGTAGATATGAGTAAAAGAAATAAGCTCTGGATCACAACAACTTTGGACAAGAATATGGCTCTCAAAAGCTTTATGAAATTGAATATAAAATGATAAACAAAAGTATGCAAGCTTATAGCAATGTAATGATCAGTTGTAGTATGTTGTTGTGTTTAAAACACTGAAATGAAGCTGTATTTATAGTTGAAAAACTTGGCATTACCATTGCCTAATTGCCAATTAAGAGTTGCGAATTTTACTCACTGACAATCGATTGTCAAACCCCAACAATCGATTGTCTGCCAGTCAGATCAAAATTCAATCCCAAATTTTACGCTTGATAATCGATTACTTACAATCCATAATCGATTACTGGCAACGTTCAAAAAATCCTTTCCAGATTTTACCACAAACAATCGATTGTCCAGAATCAACAATCGATTACTCAGCAACGTTCAAAAAATCTTTTCCGGATTTTAAACAAAACAATCGATTATACAAAATCAATAATCGATTACCCAATAACGTTCAAAAAATCTTTTCCGGATTTTAATCAAAACAATCGATTATACAGAATCAATAATCGATTACCTGACGGTATTTGAAAACTTTACGACAACGGTCAGCTTCACAATCGATTGCACAAAGTCAACAATCGATTACTTATCAGTTTTTGAAAAACATTTTAGACACTTCCACTTGAAAATCGGTTGTTATATACTCACAATCGATTATTTAATAAATTTGAAAATCACTGGAAGTCACTGCCTCAACACAATCGATTGTCATTAGTTCACAATCGATTATTTTGTGACTTTGAAAAATCTGAAGGACACTGTCTCTTCACAATCGATTGTCATTAGCTTCACAATCGATTATTTTGAGTTTTGAAAAACTTTGATGGACACTGCCTCATCACAATCGATTGTCATAAGGTTCACAATCGATTGTCATGCAGGTTTGAAAAAACCTGATGTTCACTGCCTTAACACAATCGATTGTCATTAGTTCACAATCGATTGTCATGCAGTCTTGGCTCAACATAATTGATTATCATTAGTACATAATCGATTATCTTAGTCCAGTTTTCAGAGGCATTTAAAAATCATTTTGACTAATGAAAATATGCATGATTTAAAATCATTTAGCATTAAATTAAATATGCATGATTTTGGAAAATAGTTTTATGAGAGAAGCCATGTTACGAGTCTAGTTGTAGGATCAAGATCACAATTAAGAATGACTCAATTAAACTATAAAACTTTGTCTAAGCTTGAATCTCGATGTATATCAATTGTGCGCTTGTTTCTTGAACTTCGTCATATATCAATTTTCGCTTCGTTTGTCATTCATCAAAACCTATACAAAAGAACACACGTTTTAGTATATTGCATTGAGAACGTGTTTCCAACAACACACAACTATCAATGCACTCCTTGAGAATTCATGTGTAGTCATGAATGCATCAAACCTCTTGTACCACTGTCTAGGGGATTGCCTCAAACCATACAAATACTTCTTTAGTTGGCATACGTGATCTTCTTTTCCCTCAGCTAGGAAACCTTCAGGCTGATCCATATAGATTGTCTCTTCTAGATCACCGTGTAACAAAGCAATTTTACATCAAGCTATTGAAGCTCCAAGTCCAATTGTGCAACCAATACTAGTAGCATGCGAATTGAGCTATGCTTCACGCCTGGAGAGAAAATCGCATTTTAGTCAACTCCTTCCTTCTAGCTGGAACCTTTTGTAACCAATCTCGCCTTAAACCTAGCATCTTCCACTACAGGAATTCCTTTTTTCTTTCGGTAGACCCACTTGCACCCAGTTGTCCTCTTCCCTTTTTGTCTTTTCACTAAGACCCATGTCTGATTCTTGTGAAGAGACTCCATCTCTTTAGTCATGGCTAACCGCCATTGTACAACATCCTTGCAAGAAGTTGCTTCAATATGCGAGGAGGGCTCTAGATCCTTAACTCTTCTTGTGCAACTACGAATGCATATGCAATCAAGTTTTCTTGATCAATAAGGTGTTCCAATTCTCGTGTTTGCCTCTTCTCCCTCCCCTTCGCAGTTGTGTATGGTTCATTGACATCAAGTTCTTCAAGGTATACATCTTCTGACTCGTCTTTAACTTGAGTCTCTTGATCCTTTTCCTTAGCAAGCTCCACCATAAGCTCCACCTGCTCGTTGTTCTTGTTTCCTAAAAACTCTACAGAAACTTTACAGTGATCAAGTATAGAGAATTCATCGAAGGTGACATCTCTACTAACTATAAATTTGAGTAAAGACAAACACCAAAGTTTGTACACTTTTAATACATCCACATACCCTACAAATATGGCATTCTTTGCCCTTGGTTCTTGGTTCAAGCTTTACTTCATTAACTTGATATATGAATAGTTAGAGGGTTCACCTGACCATACCTTATTCGTAGGCTTAAAGTCAATTGCCAATGCTGGAGATCGATTGACAATATTAGCAGTAGTGTGAAATGCTTCAGCCCAAAATACTTTGGACATTTTGTCTTGTAGGAGCATACAACGAGCCTTTTCAAGAAGAGTTTTGTTCGTTCTCTCGGCAACTCCATTCTGCTGTGGGGTATGCCTCACAGTCCTATGTCTTGAGACCCTATGAACCTTGCAGAATTCATTAAACTCTTCATTGCAAAACTCCAAGCCATTGTGTATGCGAAGATACATGATTTTACGCTCTATTTGATTTTCAACCAAAATCTTCCACTCTTTAAATGCTTCAAAAGCATCTCTTTTTGCCTTCAAAAAATGCACCCAAACCTTTCATGGGAAATCATTAATAAAAGTGAGAAAATACCTCTTTCTTCCCTTCGATGGAAGTTTAGAGGGACCCCATAAATCTGAATGGATGTAGTCTATAACTCTTCTTGTCTTGTCTTTGCCAGTGTGAAGCTGACCTTCTTCTGCTTCCCTAGAACGTAGTGCTCACAGAATTCAAGTGTGTTGATCTTCTCACCTTCCAAATGGTTACGAATTCTCAACATCTCCAATCCATGTGCGCTCATATGACACAGTATCATGTGCCATAGTCTTGCCTTGTCATCACTAGATAACTATACTGTAGATGCATTTGCAGAGCCAACAATGGTGCTTCCGGCCAATGTGTAAAGGCCGTTCTCCAGCTTGCCTTTCAGCATGACTAAAGAACCTTTTTTCACCTTTATAGTTCCTGCTTCGCCCATGTACCTGTAGCATTGTTCATCCAGAGTTCCCAAGGAGATCAAATTCTTCTTCAGATCAGGAACATGACGGACTTGTGTAATAGTCCTCACGACTCTATCATGGCAGCGAACCATAACTGAGCCAATGCCAACTATTGCACAAGTTGCTTATTTGCCCATTACTACGGTTCCTCCACTTTTCTCATAGCTGCTAAAACAGTCTTTTCAAAACGTCATATGCAAAGTACAAGTAGAGTCTAACACCCATTTATTTCGATAACTACTATTATTACACAATGTTGTTAGTACATAATCATTATCAAAATCATGCACTTGTTCAACTGTAGATGCACTTGCCTTTTCCTTGGACTTTGACATTGGGCAATCTCGTCCAAAATGCCCCTTCTTGCTACAAACCCAACACTATGTATTCTTCTTATTCACACAAGACTTTGATCTGTGCTTTGATTTTCTCTTTCACTGTTGGCTAGTCCGACCTCTCACAAAGAGCCCACTTGCCTGGTCATCTCTATCTCCTTCAATGTGCCTCAGCACATCACTAGAGTTAAGTGCCTACCGCACTTGCTCAAGCTTGATAGGCTCCTTGCTATACATCATTGAATTCTCAATATCACGATATCCTGAAGTCAATGATAATCACAAAGCACATGCTAGCATCTCATCATCCTTTTTAATTCTTTCAATCTATAAGTACATGCCAAGTTTATTGAATGCATCTAAATGATCTTGTAATGAAATACCTGACCCCATCTTAAATGTATGAAGACGTCGTTGTAATAACATTCTTGTTGTCACTGATTGGTCTTGGTATAATCCTTCTAGCTTTTCCCATAACTGTTTAACCGTCTCTTCGGTACCCGTACTCACTTTACAAAGCACGTTAGGTGCAAGGGATAGTTGGATTGCTCTTAATACATCCCCTTCAATCTTCTCCTTGTCGGGAGCTCATATATCCTATTCCGTCAATAGTATGGATTGAACCTTCCCTCCGCAGCAACGCCATCATCTGAATCTTCCAGATATTAAAGTTGTTGCATCCATTGAATATGAATTTCAAACTTCATGGAACTCATCTTTGCTTGTTCTTCCTCCTTGGATCATTAAAGAATCATGTCGCTATGATACCAATTGTCAGAGGAAACATAAAAGAAAGAACACAAGATTTAACGTGGTTCAGATCAAAATAATTCTACGTCCATCAGAGAACATTTGCATTTTATTATTAACAATGAAAGGGAGATTTCCCAATTACACTTAAGAGAATTTCTTTCTTAACTCTCTACTCACTATAATGTATTATATTAATTTTGGGATGGTTTCTACAAATGAAGGAGTGCATCTATTTATAGAGGTAAAGACCTCTTGATGTCATTGGTAGCATCAAACTACCTACTCTTGATGTCATGGATGACATCAAAGGTGGAAGCTTCCTCCTATCATCCACACCAACTCTTTCCACCAACTCTTTCAATTGGTATACCATTGTTGATTAGACATAAACCACTATTTTCAGCATAGCTATTCATGTTTGCGTCAAGGTATGCTGTCTACATTACAACCTTTGGTATACAATCTTTCCTCGAATCCTATGTAAATGTAGGATATTCTATACACTGTGCTGCCCAGACTTCAAAAGTACTTCATTTAAAATTAGGAGTTCTTCGAATATACATATTGATGAAGGAAACTAAAAATAATGGGTATTAGATATGCTCAGTTTGAGCTAGTCTACAAGTCTTATCTGAAGTATATATGGAACATGTAATCGTCCTAGACTCCTTATATTACATATTCATTGTGATCTTAAATACTTAGAAGTTACGTAATACAATTTTATCACAACAACGAACTATGATTTCTTTTAATTAACATACAAGTTCATGAAAGAAAAATAAAATCATGAGTAGACAAAACTATGACGGAGCCAGTACTTTGGTTACGGGTTCGTTCGAACCTAATAACTTTGATCCAAATTTTATATTTATCTTAAAATTTTATTAAATATATACAAATATGCCTGCTTGATTGATCTTCCCCCATTTGGATCTTGAAAAACTCATATAGTGTCAATTGAAAAGAATGGAATCCTGAGTAGACCCTACTAACAATGAAATTTAAACAGTGTTATCTAATAATGATGCTTATACCAGTTAAGATATAAGGCTAGGATATGTTATAATTGCTTCCTGACAAAGTTTTAGTGCCTACAAAACTAACAAAATTATAATCGTAGCTAACAAGCTGTCTTTTCCTGATTTCTTGACGACATGCAGTCATGGATTTGAAAGTTTATAATCACGTGGAAATGTATGGTATTCTAACCATAGTTGGGATCTTGTTTTACTTAATTAAATTTTAATTATTAATTTTAAACTATAATATGTGTCTCCTGTCCAAATAAGAACTTGAAAAAATAAAGACAAGAGGAATTAATGGGGAGGAGCCTCATCCGTGAAGACTATATATGGATGGAATTGGTTTACTTTTAGAAAAATTAAATGTGGTTAAAAGAAAAAAGAAAACACGGATCAATTGTATACAATAAATTTAACTAATTGCATTCTAAAAACTATTATGGAAAAATTACTACTTTATCTTTATGGATAGTATTAAACCACTTCATCATTTATTTCTATGGTTTATGATTTCTCATTCCCATTTTCGCATTAACATTCAATTCCCTTTTCTGTTTCTTTAGTTTATGAATTTTAAAATGTTAAATTTCTTCATATTTGAAGTTTCCTTTGATTTTTATCATGGTTAAAAGATGAAATTTTATATGGGACTTATCCAAAATTTAGATGGAACTTATCCTAGTATTAAAAATGTGGTCATAGTCCTCCAATGGAAGATCACTTTATATTTGCCACTATAGTTCCGAAAAGCTTCAAAAGCCCATATTAAGAGATAACTTAATCATACTCATCCTTCCGCTCATTTACTACTAATTGCGTATCTTCTTTGTGTGTCATTTGAATTATTTTAGGAAAAATTACCAGCTATATTCATTTGTAGGTAGTTCATTATAAAAATTAGCTAATTGGTCAAATATTACTATTATTAATCAAATTAGTCAATTAGTTTTTTGTAGCAAAAAAATCAAAATTTTGTTTTCTTTTGAGTGGGTGCTGTTAGAATAGATTGAGTATATCTAAGGGGCTTGAATCTCAGTTTTGGGATAATTTGATAAAGTTTTAAGGTGGTTTGAATTGAAAATTCGAAGTAAAAACTGAATATGAAAAAGAATGATATGTGTATTGCACTATGTATCATTTGTGTATCACATATATATGATATATGTATCGATTGTGTATCACATGTTATCCATGTATACCTGTGTGTCAAATACATGCTTGATACAAGTGTCGCAGAAGAATTTTTTGAACTCGATTTAATTATGAATTTTGATACAAAACCAGTCCAAATCACCTCCAATCTTCCTTAAATTTTGTATATTGACTTATCTATATATTTTCAATGAATTTCAACTATATCCATTTTTAAAAAAATCCTTTTTTGTTTAGATTTTTGGAATATTGTATTTTTGTTGTATTTCATCACCTTATTTGCTACCTCATCCATGAAATTTCCTTTCCGTCTTGCATCTAATATTGCTAAGCATGCGTAAAATATATAAAAGGTGATTTTTGCAGGTGATTCTTTGAGAGAAAGTACCTTATTTATTTGGTTTTTTAATTTTGATATATGTTTGACTAGTTTTGATAAGTATATGACTAATGGCTAGAGTTTGGTAAGTTAAAATTTATTAGAGACGTATGTGTAAGTTTCCCTTATTTTAGGCCTTCTTGGGAATCTCTTTACATGGGCCTTTGAAGCTTTTGGAAATATGATTATCATTGGATCTTCATCATTTCGTTTAGAAATTTTTACCTCCTATAGCAAAGCTTTACACCATATTTATTATAAATAAATATTCTTTTAAAATATTTTTTTTATAGCTATCTTTTATATTTTATAGCAGAATATGTATTTATGGTCACTTCCTACTGTTTAGCCATTAAATACGCTAGGTAATATTTTTCTCTCTCTTGCTTTCTGTGTAGTCCCTTACCACTCGATTTCTTCTTTTCCATATTTGGGGCTTTCTCCTAAAAACCCCTCCACTCTGATTCGATTAGGGTTTGATAGTTATGGAAAATCGCACCGATTCATTGGCAAAGAGCATTAGGGGAACGAACTCAAAGAATCTGGTAGAGAAAAATACTCAGGTCCAAAATATACCAAAACATCTGCCGGAAAGAACAATGTTTCTGATTGACAGCAGAAACCCTAGTCGACATAGCCATGGAACTCGACCACCTTGGTGGTACATTTGGCGGCAACCGAAAACCCACACCATTTTCAGAAACCACGATCTCTCTTCACCATCTCTCTCTCTCTCTCTCTCGCCATCTCTCTCTCTCTCTCTCTCTCTCTCTCTCTCTCTCTCAACGCATGTCTCTTCTCCATGAATACAACCACGATTCCTTGTTGATTCATCTCCATTGTCTCGCCAAATTTTCAATTTTTTTTGCTCCAAAAAGTCGTGGTAAGTGTTAAAGTTTCACAAGAGGGTTACCCGACATCAAAACAAGCCCAATTTGAGAAATATTCGAGAGAATCAACACTTCCTGATGCGGAAAAGAGAAGAAAACTTATAGATGATGATTCAGGGGTTAAGGGAAAAGATACATTATTTTCATTGTATTCAATCTATCCCGCTGTATTTTATTATATTCACTGTCTTTATTATTTTCTACTTTTTCAATATATTCACTATATTTAATGTATTCAATAAAATTTTATAATTTCAAAGCTTCACTTTATTTCACTGTATTTGTCCAACAGTATATATATTCGCAGTATGTATTCAATGTATTGTAGAATGTATTCATATATTTTTCCAATTAATATAATATATGAATTCAGATGTATATATGTATTCAAATATTTTTGAAGTATGTATTCATATGTTTTGCACTATAAATGACCTAATATACTGCATGTATTTACTATATTGTATGTATCTAACTGTATTCAATATAATTATATGTAACGACCTGGACGGTCATTTTGTGAATTAACACCTCAATCCCCGATCTACTACATTTTTTGAGTTTGTTTCTGCATTTTTAATTTGCCGGGATGATTCATTTTGAGTTTCAGAGTGTTTTGGGATACTTAGTCCCTAAATGAGAGTTTAAGCATTAGAATTCAGACTATAGTCGTAGCAGTGTGAAGATGGTGTCGGAATGAAATTTACGTCGATACCTTTAGCTCTGTAAGTGATTTAGGGTTAAGGGGCATGTTCGGATTGTGTTTTGGAGGTCTGTAGCTTATTTAGGCCTGAAATACCGAAAGTTAAATTTTTGAACTTGTCGGATCGGTAGTGAAAATTTGATATCGGAGTCCGAATTTGATTCTGAAAGTTGCAATGGGTCAGTAGTGTTGAATATGACTTGTGTGCAAAATTTGGGGTCGATCAGAAGAGGATTGGTTGGTTTCTGCATCGGTTGTCGAATTTGGAAGTTTCAAGTTTATTAAATTTGGATTGGAGGGTGATTTGTGTGTTTAGCATTGATTGATGCAATTCAAGGGCTCAACTATTTTCATATGGCATTTTAGGACTTGTTGGTATGTCTGGTTGAGGTCTCTGGGCCTCAGGTTGATTTCAGGTGTTTAATGGACCTTTAGACTTAAGAAGAAGATTGCAGAAAATGCAGAAGTCTCCAGCTCTAGTTTCCTTCTTCGTGTTCGGAGTGGGGTCTTACGTTCACGAAGAGGAGTTGGGGCAGGTAGAAATTTAACGCTTCGCGTTTGCGATGTTGGTCTCGCATTTGCGAAGCTGAGAGGTCATAAGCTGTTGCGTTCACGAAGAGGGTCCTGCATTCGTGTAGGAGTTAGAGAGTGGTTATCGTATTGGCGACAGGGTCATCACGTTTGCGCTGAAGGAATTTTGGGCCATGTCAAGTTGTACTTCGCGAATGCGAGGGGCCTTCCGCGTTCACCAAGAAGGATTTACCTGGGCAGATTATAAAGTTTCAAAATTGAGGTTTAGCCATTTTTATCAAAACTAGAGTTTGGGAGCTCGGATTTGGACGAGAAGTTTGAGGGTTTTTCAGAGATATCAGTTGGTAATAATTCTACACTGAATTTGGTGATATCCTACTAATCTATCATTGATTTTATCATTTAATTTCAAATTTTGGGTAAAAATTTGGGGAAAATGGAAAAGAGTTCTTCAACTATTCGAGTTTTGATTGGGATTTTTACATTGGATTTACATAATATTTGTACGAGTAAACTCATGAGTGAAAGGGGGTTTTTAATCCATAACGTTTCCCGATTCTGAGACGTGGGCTCAGGGAGGATTTTTAGGTGTTTTCTATTTTCATATCTTAGCTTCGATTCCTTTAGCTAAGTTCATTGTTTGTAGTTATATTTAGGTTATGAAATTTATTTGATTAGATTTGGGCTACTTAGAGTTGGATACTCATTACAAGAGCGTACTTTCGGGTTTATTTTGAGCTGGTTCGAGGTAAGCGGCTTGCCTATCCTTATGGGGGAACTCCCCTTAGGATTTAAGTATTGATGTCATATGAGTGCCATGTACATGAGGTGATGAGTGCCTACACGTGCTAATTGTTGAAAATCCCATTTTGATTAAGTAAATATCTATATTTTCTTGTAATTGAGCAATAATTGTACTTGAAAGCCTCTTGTTTAGCTTAGAAAAAAGCATTCTTATGTGATTTAATTGTCTTACCCACTTTAATTGCTTAGTTTCACTCTCTGCATCATGTTACAGTAGAAATTCCTGTTTAATTCTTGAATAGAACATTAAACTCATTCTAAGATTGTGGTGTGTTTAATTTAGGACTACAGATCGGAATTCCAGGAGATCCCCCTAAACTTTTACGTTTGGGACTACGGGACGACACCCGAGATATTTCCCTGCACTGGATATTTACTTTGGGACTACGGATTGGAATTCAGGAAGTTTCCTGTCATATTTATGATTTGGACTACGGGTTGATATCTCGGGAGATCCTTTATACATTTACATTTGGTACTACAGGACAATATCCTGGGAGATCCCCTGCTATTATCTCTGTGTACTGAGTATATTCTATCAGTGATTTTATTCTTTATCAACTGTTAGTTTCTTTAATTATATTATTGCACTTCTTACTATTTTACCTCATTATATACATATATATACATACATACATATATACATATATATACATACATACATATATACATATATATACATACATATATACATATATATACATACATACATATATACATATATATACATACATACATATATATATATATATATATATATATATATATATATATAGGGCTCTGGCCTTCCTCATTGCTACTCGACCGAGGTTAGGCTTGGCACTTACTAGGTACCGCTGTGGTGTACTCATGCCCTTTCTTGTACATGTTCTTCGGCTCATTCATACTATCAGTGAGGCAAGGCGATCTTCAGAGACTTCGAGGGAGATTGATATCCCGAAGATTGCTTTTAGGACTCGGTATGGTCATTACAAGTTCCTTATTATGTCATTTGGGTTGACCAATGCCCCCACAGCCTTTATACATTTGATGTATAGTGTGTTCCGGCCATAACTTGACTCGTTCATCATTGTCTTTATTGATGATATTCTAGTATGCTCTCGGAGTCGGGAAGATCATAAGCAACACCTGAGGACAGTGCTTCAGACCTTAAGAGAAAATAAATTATATGCAAAGTTCTCAAAATGTGAGTTTTGGTTGGATTCCGTGGAATTCTTGGGTCGTGTGGTATCTAGTGAAGGGATCAAGGTGGATCCGAAGAAAGTGGAAACAGCGCAGAGTTTGCCCATACCATCTTCAACTATAGAGATCCCCAATTTTCTTGGCTTGGCGAGTTATTACCATCGATTTATTGAGGGATTTTCATCTATTGCAGCATATATGACCAGCCTGACCCAGAATGGTGCCCTGTTTCAGTGGATGGAAGTGTGTGAGGAGAGCTTTGACTACAGCTCCAATATTAATATTGCCTACAAGTTCGGGGTCTTATACTGTTTATATGATGCCTCGAAGATTGGCTTTGGAGCGGTATTGATGCAAAATGGTAGGATGATTACCTACGTGTCCAGCAGTTGGAGGTGCATGAGAAGAATTATCATGTCCATGATCTCGAGTTAGCCGCAAGTGTTCACGCCTTGAAGATCTGACGTCATTATTTGTATGGTTTTCCTTGTGAGATTTATAATTATCATCGAATTTTGCAGCGTCTGTTCAAGCAGAAGAACCTTAATTTGCACTAGATAAGGTGGTTAGAGTTGCTAAAGTACAATGATATCACTATCTTGTATCACCTGGGCAAGGCCAATATGTGGCCGATGCTTTGAGTCACCGAGCGGAGAGTTGAGGGAGTTTGGCTTATCTACTAGTAGAGGATAGGCCCATGGCGATGGAGGTTCAGGCTTAGCCAGCTAGTTTGTGAGATTGGACCTTTCGGAGCCTAGTCGAATTCTAGTTTGTCTAATTTCTTGGTCGTCCTTATTTGATCGTATTAGAGAGTGTCAATACGATGATGACCCTTATTAGCTCATCCTCAAGGACAGCGTCCTGGATGGTGATGCCATAGATGTGACTATTGGTGATGATAGGGTGTTAAGGATGCGGATTCGGACATATGTACCCAATATTGATAGGCTACGAGAGTTGATTCTAGAGGAGGCCCATAGTTCGTGGTATATCATCCATCCAGGTGTCATGAAGTTGTACCAAGATTTGAGACAGCACTATTAGTGGAGGAAGATGAAGAAGGATATAGTTGGGTTTATAGCTCAGTGCCTCAATTGTCAACAGGTGAAATATGAGCACCAGAGAACGGGTGGTTTGCTTCAATAGATATAAATTCTGGAGTGGAAGTGGGAGCGGATCACCATGGACTTCATAGTTAGACTCCCACGAACTTTGAGGAAGTCTGATGCCATTTAGGTGATTGTGGATCGGCTGACCAAGTCCGCGCATTTCATTCCTATGTGTACTACCTATTCTTTGGAGCAGTTGGTGAAGACTTAAATTCGGGAGATTGTTCGTCTGCATGGTATTCCAATTTCCATCATTTCAGACATAGGTACTCAGTTCACATCACGGTTCTGGAGGGTCGTACATCATGAGTTTGGTACTCGGTTTGAGTTGAGCACTTCACCCAAAGACGTACGAACAATCCGAGCGTATTATTCAGATTCTTGAGGATATGCTTTGTGCATGTGTGATAGAGTTTGGAGGTTCTTGAGATCAGTTCTTGCCACTGGAAGAGTTTTCCTACAACAACAGTTATCAGTCCAGCATTCAGATGCTAGCGTATGAGGCGTTGTTTGGTTGGCGGTGTAGATCCTCGGTGGATTGGTTTGAGCCGGGTGAGGCTAGATTATTGGGCACATACTTGGTTAGAGATTTCTTAGAGAAGGTTAAGGCGATTCAGGATAGACTCTGCATATCCCAGTCCAGAAAGAAGAGTTATGTGGACCGGAAGGTTCATGATGTTTCCTATATGGTTGGAGAATGGGCAATGTTTCGGGTTTTGCCTATGAAGGGCGTTATGAGATTTGGGAAGAAGGGGATTGTGTCCGAGGTTTATTGGTCCTTTTATGGTATTGAGACGTGTTGGGGAGGATGCATATAAGCTTTCCTTACCTCCTAGCTTGGCAGGAGTTCATCCGGAATTTCATGTTTCGATGCTCCGGAAGTATCACTGTGATCCGTCACACATGTAAGATTTCAGTTCAATCCAGTTGGACAAGGATCTATCCTATGTTGATGAGCCGGTGGAAATATTGGATAGGTTGGTTCGAAAGCTAAGGTCAAAAAACAATGTATTGGTGTAGGTTCAAATGCGGGGTTAGCCGGTTGAGGAGGCGACTTGGGAGACCGAGAAGGATAAGAACAGCAGTTACCCTCATCTTTTCACCACTTTACGTAAGTCTTTATGCTCGTTCGAGGATGAATGAATGTTTTAAAAATGGGAGGCTGTAACTACCCAGTCGGTCATTTTTTGAATTAAAGCCCCGATACCCTATGACAGGGAAGGGCGTGACATCTTCGGACTCATCAGAATTGTTTTCATAATCACTATTCTCTTTGTAACTCTACGCATCTGCCAAATCCATATTATATATGTCGTCTTTGGGCAATTGAGTAAGGACATGACCTTCAAGTTGCTCGTTTTCACTGCGCAACCAATAAAATAATGATTTTCTCAAATTGATCCAAACATTATATATAGCTTTATCACTTTACTTACAAATCATAATGTGTTGATATCTCATGATGGACATCATCCTCTTGATGACGACTCTCGGATGGACCACCAAGATCCAACACACCAAAATTAGGAATATTACAACTAGGAGTTAGTTCATAACCTGTAAAATTCATATCTGGCAGGTACCCCTGTGTAATATATGAGTGTTAATAACAATTCAATACATAAAAATAAACATCGTAACACAAAGAAAAATTAATGTTTACCACTCAGCTTGTGAATTGTGTAAACTAGGGGAGAAATTATTTCCTCATTTCCTATTCGCCCATGGAGATAAGTTTAGATCAGGACAAACTCTTTCACCAATAACTTTTTCGGGTAAAACTACACCAAAATAACCACTCAATAATTGAGGGATATCCCTTCTTTGCGGAACCTTATGATTGCAAATGTCTTCAGCCTTGACGTACATTTTTAATATTTTTATCACAAGAAATTCCCGGTATTTATTCGGAGTCCTCAAAACATATCTCAGTGTTTCATTGTCTTCGATGTTAAACTCAGCATAACAAGTAACCCCTTGTAGAGTGATACAATACGAATATCTTTCAGTTACTTTAATCAGTGTTACATAAAGCTTGCGCTTCTCGCTTAAAGCGCAGAACAGTTGCGAGGCGATGGCATTGTGCTTTTTTTCCCTAAAAAGAGAGTCACATAAAAATAATGCATGCTTTACCCTAATAAGCGAGAAGCGAGGTGATGGAAAAAGTGCAAAAAAAAAGTGCTTAAGCGAGGGTAAGGCATCTGCTAGGGTTTTTTAATAAAGAATTGACAAATACACGGTTCCCAAATAAACTTATGCAAACACTCTGCTGTTGCAAGAGACGACTACCAAGCTGTAAGTTTCTTGTTCTCTTCTTCTCTTCTTCTCATCATCATCTTCTTCTTCTCTCTTCTTCTCTTCTTCTCTTCTTCTTCTCTTCTCATCATCATCATTATCATCATCATCTTCTTCTTCTTCTTCTTCTTCTTCTTCTATTCTCTTCCTTACCTCTGATTTTCTTCAGTTTACCTGTCAACTTCCTTCTCTCTCCTTCTTTCTATTTTTTTCACTTTTATTGCTCTGTTCTTGTGCCTTAATTTATGCTATGTTTTTTTGCCCTAGTTTATGCTATGTTCTTCTTCCGTATTTACGCTATGTTCTTCTGTTCTACGCTCTATTTTTCTCTTCTTTCTGTTTTTTTTTTAGTTTTTATTGCTTTGTTCTTATACCCTAATTTATGCTCTGTTTTTCTCTTAACTATTCTATTTTTTCACTATTCAATTTTTTTTACTGTTCTGGCTCGACTTTTCACTATTCCTTTTCTTATGGTTGTTAATTGTAGTAAATTCAATCTTATTCGGTGACATCAAGCCAAAAAGGGATCCAGCTTGGACGTATGGAGTTGCAGTTGGCAGTACTAATATAAAAATGCAATGTATCTTTTGTCAAAAAGTTTATAAGGGTGGAATACATCATCACAATAGACATCTAATTCCTGAGATGTCAAAAAATGTCTAAATGTTCCGGATTCTATTAAGCAAGAAGTTAGAGACTATGTTGAGAAAACAATGAGTTAAAATGTAATGACCGAACCGGTCGTCTTGAGCTCTAGCACGTCCTTCAGGAGTCTGAGGCCATGAACAGCTTCATTTCAGGTTTTATAACTTGTAAGCGTGGTCGGAATTAAGTTTCGGCAAGTTCAGAGTTTATTTGGAAAGAGGAATTCTTATTTCGAAAGCTTAAAGTAAAAAAAATTAACTAGGATTGGAATTTTGAGTAAACAACCTCTTAATCATGATCTGAAGGTTCTAGAAGGTTTGTATGATGATTTCAGACCTGAGCGTATGCCCAGATCGGGTTGTGGATGACCCGGGAGCGTTTTGGCGCCTATTGTGGAAAGTAGCATTTTGAAAGAAATTTAATAAGTTTGGGTTGAAGTGCATTTCAGTGATATCGGTGTCCGTTTGGGATTCCGAGTTGGAGTTGCTCGGTATTGTGATTCTGGAGTTGGGAGCTCGATCAGAAGTAAATTCAGAAGTTCGTAGTTCATTTTGGAGCCATTTGGCTAAAGATAGAAATTTAAAGGTTTTTGAGAAGTTTGACCGGAAGTGGAATTTTTGATATCAAGGTCAGAATCCGATTCTGAAAGTTGGAGTAGGTTAGTAATGTCGAATATGACTTGTGTGCAAAATTTGAGGTCAATCGGACATAATTTGATAAGTTTAAGCATCAAAAGTATAAGTTGGAAGTTCTAAAGTTCATAAAGCTTAGATTGGGGGTTGGTTCATGATTTTAGCGTTGTTTGACGTGATTTGAGGCCTCGAACGAGTCTATGTTATGTTTTTGGACTTGTGGGGTGTTTGGTTTGCAACCCTGGGTGCTCGGGTGAGATTCGGGATAGCTACGGAGTGATTTGCTAAGGAATATGGGTGCTGGTACTGGTATGATCGCAATTGCGATGCATGGGTGGCAAATGGACCTCGCATTTTGCGAGTTCCTTCTTGTATTTGAGAGCCTGGGCTTTAGCAGGAAAGTTTGCAATTGTGATGTACTGGTCGCAAATGCCAAATCGCATTTGCGAGGTCTTGTCCGCATTTGCGAGGTCTTGTCCGCATTTGCGAACCTGGGCGGTTGAGGGGTCGTTCGCATTTGCGACACTTTGGGTCACTTTTTTGAGGCGTGAAGGGTTTGCAATAGTGAAACTCTTATCACATTTGCGAAGTAGGACAGTTCAATCAGGGGTCTTATTTGCGATGAAATCTTCGATTTTGTGAATTCGCATTTGCGGTCCCCATGTCGCAAATGCGACATCTAAGGGTTGTGTCCTTTTATTAAATTCGAAACTTAGCTCATTTTTAACTTGGCCTTAGGAGATTTTTGAGAGCTTTTGAGGTGGGATTCTGTCATCGTCAAAGAGGTAAGTAATTTCTACGCATCTTAAGTTAAATACATAGATTATGGGTAGATTAACATGTAAAAATTAAGAAAAATCAAGGGGTTTAGATGAAAACCCAGAAAATTGATGTTCTTGAAATTTGACCACGATTTGGGTATGAAATTGAGAGTAAATCATATATTTGAGTTCGTAAGGTTATGCGTAAATTTATTCTTCAAAAATTTTAGAAATCCGGGCACGTGGGCCCGAGGGCGTTTTCGTCAACTTTCCGATTGGGGTTCGGAATTGTTATAAATTGGATTGTAATGAGTACCTTAGCATATATTAATGGGTTTATATAATTGTTGGCTAGTTTTGGAGCATTTTTCCATCGATTTGAGTCTTCAAAAGGGCGTGGAATGTCGGTTATGAAACTTCGGAGCGAGGTGAGTCTCTGTTCTAACCTTGTAAGAGAATATTGTCCCTATAGGTAAATTGAATTGTTATGTGCTCCTATTTGTGGGGGCTACGTACGCACAAGGTGAGGAGAATCCGGGTAATCTAGGACCCAAAATCACGATGTACTTGGAATATTTGTAATCTTATAGATAGCTCGAATTGCTTAAACCACATCAAATTAATAAATACATTCACAAAAGGATTTGACCTCTTTTCTTAAATTGTTAAAAGAGAAAGTGGCTTTTATTTGAATAACTATTCCCCCAATAAATTCTTAATTTGCTATTTCAACATGTATTTTACATGTACCTGCATCGCATGTATGATTCGCGAGTAGAGTGATTGTTTATTTTAAATGTACATGTCGCATGTATGATTCGCGACCAGGGCGATTGTTTATTTTATGTTGACCGCGTCGTATGGATAGTTCACGAGCAAGGTAATAGATGCATCTATGATTCGATCTGTTCAACCCTTTGTAGTGCATAATATACTTTTGTGTTGGATCGGGCCGTACGTCCCACGGTGGTTATTTGAGCATGCTGGTATTATTGCCTTCAACTTATTAAAGTTGTTATTGCCTCTTCATGGCTTGAAAATATTTGGATAAATAATTGAAAGAATATTTTCTGGAATTATCCTATAAACGAATTAATTGTTTACTCGTTTCCTTTTATTGGATTAAAATCATGCTCATAGAAATCCACGATTTAACGTATTATGGACATCATTATTGGACCACTAATAAGTGTCGAAGTCTAACATTTTGTCTCTACTTCTTCGAGATTAGACGGGATACTCATTGAGTAGACGTTGTTTCCGTACACCTACTACACTTTTGTGCATTTTTGTTGCACAAGTTTATGCATGGCTATAGATTTATTGGCATAGTGCCATGGTTATCACGGGGACTAGGTGAGCTGTAATTCCTCGAGGCGTCCTGCAGCTAGTATTATCTCTCTCGGGATCCTGCTTACTTTTTTGTCCAATTGTATTCCTGACAGCTGTTGTACTTTATACTTTTTCTTTTTATTTTATTCTTAGAAATTGCTCATGTACTTGTGACACCAGGTTTTGGGATATATTTGGGTTTATTCAGAAATTTTAAAAGTTGTTTAAATACTTCATTATTCATTCGAAGGAATATAATTAGTATTGTTTTAATCGTATAAAAGAAGTATTTTCAAAGTTATTAAAACAAGAATTTAATTAAGTTTCAGTTGGCTTGCCTGGCAGAGGTGTCTGGCGCCACCATGACCCTTAGTAGATTTTGGGTCGTGACAACATTGTATCTGACCACTAGGTTCCTAGGGTCTCACGAGTCATGAGCAAGTCTACTAGAGTCTCGCGGATCGGTATGGAGACGTCTGTACTTATCCTTAGGAGGCTATAGGACTATTGGGAGTACTTCCCTTCTTGATTCCTTATTGTGCGACTTGACTTCCTGTGAGGCTTATGCCTTCATTTTCTTCCTACTCAATCTTATGATACGCAAAGCGCTTGTTATAAATCGAGAATGGAAGAAATGTAATGGCACTACGAATGTGGTGCAGGTGTTTCTCCCTGTGGGTTATTTGAGCTATTACCATCGCCTTATGGAAGGATATTCTATTGTTTCGGCTCAGTAGTGGTACTTCTGAGAGTCTAAGGTTAGGCACTAGTTGTTGTGATGCTTATGAACGATTTTTTCGCAGTATTGATATGACGGTAGGATGTTTGCCTACGTGTCGAGGTAGTGAATGATTTTAAGGGAGGTTTACTTAGTGCCTGATGTAGAGATTTGATATTTTATTCCTAAAAAGGGGAAGCAATCGGGCTAAGAATGTTCATATGTGGGTTGAGGGGGTAACAAGACTTGGTATTTGCGAATGTGGTGGAATTTTCATCTGCGATGTAGTGTCATCGTCCTCGGTTGTATGTGTTAAGTTCGTGGGTGTTATGGTTTTCTGCAATTCGCCTTAGGATAAGGCACTGTAAAATAATATTGGAAAGACAACAGTAAATGTCGCGAGTTGCAGTGGTTCAAATCGAATCAGTGTTTCTAATGCTGATGGCTCGAGAAAGGCAATCTTCATAAAGGTTTAAAAGTTAGTAGCGATTCATGGGTTCAAGTGCTACAAAGAGGGATTTATTTAAGGCAAGGCAACACCTGAGCAGCAAACGATGAAGAAAGACATGTGGGAAGCGTTAGGCGGTATTCAAAAATTCTAAAAGGCCAGGTATATGAAGCCAATATCTAGTAGTTGATTAAGGAAGTGGGTTTGCCCAAAGTGGGAGAGTGGGTGAGCATATGGGCTTCGTAGTAGGATGACCACGTACCTTAAGGAGATTTGGAGGGATTTGAGAATATTAGTGATTGGTTATTGGCGTCTACGGATTTATTCTGGAGTATGGGCTATTATGCGGCAGGAGACTTGGTATAAAGGAAAGGAGATGCTTGAAATGAAGAAGGATACAACGTAACTTTGAATGGGAAGGATGTTGTCGCACATTTAATTGATGTCCACGAGGGTTGAAAGGACTCATGCAGCTAGAGGGATTAGCTCGGACTCATGATGGGTTATTGATGTCATGGTGATTGTACCCTTTATAGGAGCATTGGAAGATGTCGAAAAGTGATTTCCATATGTGGGTTATTCCCCGTGAGCAAGTTATTCTTCGCATACTTGGTGAGTCTTCTGCGGATAATTATAATGGTTATACAGCGAAAGGATCGGTCATGCGAATATTTTTGATGATTCAGAGTATAAAAAGGGGGTTTCCACAGTAAGATATCGAGAATTTTGGTGGTTGATTGCACAAGGTTATGTCAATATGAGATTAAGAATCCTGGTAAATTCCACAGTTGCGTAATAGTGGCTTCGAGCTAAGTGGGAGAGGCCCACCGCCTATGATGGGGTTGCATGGTTAATTACTCACGGGATTTCTGATTATTAGCATATTGATGGGTTATCTCAGCTACGGGAAAAGAACATAGGTGGTAAATTGAGCAAAAGAATTATTAAATGTGGGGTATTGTTGGCCTTATTGGCCCATGTTCAGACTTGGGGAGGGATTTAGGATTGTGCTTTGCAAAGATGCGGATTCCAAGGGAATGATTCTGCTAGGTGCTTCACCAATGGGGTATTCATGTGCTATAAAATTTATGGAATAGATTATATTCGGGGCCAAGTCAAAGCGGGTGGTTCTCAACAATGGTCCTAGTGAATTCAAAAGATGAAGTGTGATGCCGAATGATTTCGAGCCTGTAGGTATGGTTAAGAATCAAGCTTGATAGCAGCCTATGAGAAGAGGCACAGAATGTTCTATGATGTTTTAACTTGTGATGTAGCAATTGGGAGGTACGAAATGGTTCGTGGGATTTAAGACAGCATGATCTCGTGACTCAGGGTCACTCAGGAAGAGTGCGAATGGAGTGTGTTAAGTGTTGAATGGGGTTATCATTGTTTCCATGGCAATCAAGTACAAATTAGAAGAAAATGGATTGTTTATCCATAGTCGAATTGGCATGTTGTTGGTAATGATCAGTTCTTTCAGTGTGAACAAGTTATGCAAGTGAATTGTGACGGTGCCTGCGAGGCTTGTCGGCCGCCATAGTTAGTGTTATTAAGAAAGTATTCTACCGTTGTAGCCTATTATGTGGAGGTGGATCCCGGAAGGGCTATGGTGGTTTAGACCACTACTTAGAGATTTGCATATTCTACGATCATGAAAATTCACTTGTGTGTTGCTATGTCCTCCTGAAGTGAGTTAAGTGGAAAGTTTTATATGATGAAGTGCTAATCTAATAGTGGTTCCAAAGCCATGATGAAAAATGATTTCTATCATATATTGGCACGTTGGATGCAGTGAGTAATATGGAATTTGAAGTGAGGATCAAGGTTATAGTTCGGTGCTGACAAGGATGTCACGAGCTTGGATGAGCATGAAAGGAGTCTCGATATGTAAAGTAAGTTAGTATTGTCTTCAGTATCACATGAGATTGGTGTTTTGTGAAAAAGTCTTTGCATCCTGGTTAAGGATTCTTGATCGTTTTTCAGCATTAGTGTGGTTGGTGGTTTGGATGTGCGGACCCGTTATTCATTTCGGAAGGTTGTGGGAGCGTGTCCCACTAGAAGATTGTATAAGTGTGACATGTAGTCACTTGATTGATTAATGATCTAAACCAAGTACGAGGATTATGGTAATATCATTAATTTGAGAATTTATGCCTGGAGGGCACTCTGTTTATTGGGTTATGGATTGTGGAGGTTCGCTCCGGTTATGAGGGTTGTTCTTATGCTATGAGAAAAGGGGAGTTATTATGGACCCTTGAGAGGTTATTAGCCTAGTTGGTTCAATCCGAAATCGGCTTGAGATCAGTGGATTGAATAAAATGTGAACATGGGCTTTATATCAGGCTAGATGTGTTCATCTCAGTGATACGCTTCTTATGGAAGGGAGTCGGGGTGTTATTTCATTGTCAGCTATTTTATGTAATGATGTATTGCATCATGCGAGTTGTGAGACGGCTTGGTGAATTTCTTATATGTTGAGGTTCCGCATAGAGATGAGGTTATATGAGTAGGATGGCTCTTGAGATTCAAATCATATATCGCACTTCAGTTGTGCTCGAGTTTGTGGATTATAGCGTTATATGTCTCCCCAACGAATGGGATTATGCACTTAGTGTGTTTATGACTGATATTCAGTATTTTGTTGTAATGAGCAATTTAGCTCGATGTAACATTTCCTCATGTGAGTTCCGTGTGTGGATCGGGTGGCACGCCGCCATGTATATGTTATGTGGATCGAGTGGCATGCCGTAATGGTTATGATTGCTCGGATCGGGTTGCACGCCGCAATAGTATGATGTTCAGTATAGTTCCCCATATCCATTTATTATGTTCTGTTTGTTATTTTCTGAAGGAAGCTCATACTAGTTGTGCGCCCGCGTCGCATGTATGATTCGCGGGCGGGGTAATTGAAATTCCTTCTCATAGTTCATTTTCCTTTTTGTATTGCATTCTAATTGGTAGCCTATTGGCACATTGTGGCACCATATGAGACTTTTGGTCATGTCGAGGTGGCTTGTTGCTTGAGCAGTTTGTACTGGGTGAGACGAGATTGATGGATTTAGGATAAGTGCAATCTGATTACGTGAAATATATTAAGGAGAAAAGATCATTATTTTGTTCAGCATAAGGTAATGTTTCTTGTCAGAAGTATAGACTCAATGGTTGGTTAACTCAACAGTTGATTATGAGTATCTGCACATCTCTTCCATTGTGGCGGCATTGTAAGAGTTATAATAAGACTTGTGTATGTCATGGAGTGCAATGGGAGCATCAGATTCGTGGAATTTTGATTAATTTGATAAGAAAATATTATTGTAGTCCGCTGAGTAAAGTGATGCTAGGTGTGAGTTCAACAAAGTTATGCAGCCATGTTTGGGTACAGCGTGTAGTGATTGATATGGTCATCCTATGTTGGAAACAGGTCGGGCATAGAATTCGAGATGTTCGAATTGGGCTTTAAGGCTTATTTGTTTGAATAAAAGGAAATATCTTCATAATTGATCGAGCTGATGTGCTCAACTAGGTTGTGGTAGCATGGAAGGTGCATGAGAAGTTAAAGAGTGATTTCAGACTCCTTCCGTGTAGTTTTCAGCACGTTCGAGGACGAACATATGTTTAAGTGGGAGAGAATGCAACGACTCGACCAGTCGTTTTGAGCTCTAGCATGTCGTTCAGCAGTCTTAGACCATGAACAACTTCATTTCAGGTATTATGACTTGTACGCATGGTCGGAATTAAATTTTGGGAAGTTCAGAGTTGATTTGGAAAGAGAATTCTCATTTCGGAAGCTTAAAGTTAAAAGAATTAACTAGGATTGGAATTTTGAGTAAAACACCTCGAAATCGGGATTTGAAGCTTCCAGCAGGTTCGTATGATGATTTCAGACTTGGGCGTATACCCGGATCGGGTCTTGGATGACCCGAGAGCGTTTTGGAACCTATTGTGGAAAGTAGCATTTTGAAAGAAATTTCATAAGTTTGGGTTGAAGTGCATTTCAGTGATATCAATGTCCGTGTGGGATTCCGAGTCTAGGAGCAAATCCGTATTGTGATTCAGGAGTTGGGAGCGCGATCAAAACTGAATTCGGAGGTCCTTAGGTCATTTTGGAGCCCTTTGGCTAAATATGTAAATTTAAAGGTTTTTGAGAAGTTTGACCGGAAGTGTACTTTTTGAGATCGGGCTCGGAATCTGATTTCGAAATTTGGAGTTGGTCCATAAAGTCGAATATGACTTGTGTGCAAAATTTGAGGTCAATCGGACGTGATTTGATAGGTTTAAGCATCTAAAGTGGATGTTGGAAGTTCTAAAGTTCATAATGCTTGGATTGGGGGTTGATTCATAATTTTAGAATTGTTTGATGTGATTTGAGGCCTCAAGCGAGTCCATGTTATATTTTTGGACTTGTGCGGGTGTTTGGTCTGAAGCCCCGGGGGCTCGAGTGAGATTTGGGATAACTTAGGAGTGATTTGCTAAGGTATATGGGTGCTGGTACTGGTATGATCGCAATTGTGATGCATGGATCGCAAATGCGACCTCGCATTTACGAGTTCCTTCTCGTATTTGCAAGCCTGGGCTCTAAGGGGAAGTTCGCAATTGCGATGTATTGGTCGCAAATACGATATTGCATTTGCTAACCTAGGTGGCTGAGGGGTCGTTCACATTTGCGACACTTTGGATCGCTTTTTCGAGGTCTGAAGTGTTCACAATTGTGAAACCCTTATCGCATTTGCGAAGTAAGCCAGTTCAGTCGAGGGTTTCATTTCCGATGAAATCTTCACTTTTGCGAATTCGCATTTGCGGTCTCCCTGTCAGAAATGCGACATCTGAGGGCTGTGTCCAGTTATTAAATTCGAAACTTTGCCTATTTCCCTCATTTTTCACTTGTCCTAGGCAATTTTTGAGAGCATTTGAGGTGGCATTTTGTCATCATCAAATAGGTAAGTAATTTCTACGCATCTTAAGTTAAATACATAGATTATGGGTAGATTAACATGTGAAAATTAAGAAAAAAATGGGGTTAGATAAAAATCTAAAAAATTGATGTTCTTGAAATTTGACCAAAATTTTGGGTATGAAATTGAGAGTATATCATATATTTGAGTTTGTAAGGTTATGCGTAAATTTATTCTTCGAAAATTTTAGAAATCCGAGAAGGTGGGCCCGAGGGCGTTTTCGTCAACTTTCCGATTGGCGTTGGGAATTGTTATAAATTGGATTATAATGAGTACCTTAGCATATATTAATGGGTTTATATAATTATTGCCTAGTATTGGAGCATTTTTCCATCGATTTGAGTCTTCAAAAGGGCGTGGAATGTCGGTTATGAAACTTAGGAGCGAGGTGAGTCTCTTTTCTAACCTTGTAAAAGAATATTGTCCCATAGGTGAATTAATTGGTTATGTGCTTGTATTTGTGGGGGCTACGTACGCACGAGGTGACGAGAATCCGTGCGTAGCTACTATTATGTTAAGTCCGGGTAGTCTAGGACCCAAAATCATGCTATACTTGGAATATTTGTAATCTTATTAATATGTCGAATTGCTTAAACCACATCAAATTAATAAATACATTCAAAAAAAATGATATGACCTCTTTTCTTAAATCATTAAAAGAGAAAGTGGCTTTTATTTGAATAATTATTCCCCAATAAATTCTTATTTTGCTATTTGAACATGTATTTTACGTGTACATGCATCGCTTATATGATTCGCGAGTAGTGTGATTGTTAATTTTATATGTACCTTTGTTGCATGTATGATTCGCGAGCAGGTCGGTTGTTTATTTATGTTGACCGCGTCGCATGGATAGTTCGCGAGCGGGGTAATAGATGCATCTATGGTTCGGGCCATTCAACCCTCGGCAGTGCATAGTTTACTTTTATGTTGGATCGGGCCGGACGTCCCACGGTGGTAATTTGAGCATGCTGGTATTATTGCCTTCAACTTATTAAAGTTGTTATTGCCTCTTCATGGCTTGAAAGTATTTGGATAAATAATGGAAAGAAAATTTTCTGGAAATATCCTATAAACAAATTAATTGTTTACTCGTTTCTTTTTATTGGATTAAAATCATGCTCAAAGAATCCACGATTTAACGTATTATGGACATCATTATTGGACCACTAATAAGTATCGGAGTCGACCATTTCATCTCTACTTCTTTGAGATAAGACGGGATACTCATTTTGAGTACACATTGTTTACGTACTCCTACTACTCTTCTGTGCATTTTTGTTGCACAAGTTTATGCATGGCTAGAGACTTATTGGCATAGCGTCATGGTTGTCACGGAGACTAGGTGAGATGTAATTACTCGAGGCGACCCGCAACTAGTATTGCCTCTCTCGGGATCCTGCTTACTTTTCTGTCCAATTGTATTCCGGACAGCTGTTGTACTTTATTCTTTTTTTATTTTATTCTTAGAAATTGCTCATGTACTTGTGACACCAGGTTTTGGGATGTATTTGGGTTAATTTAGAAATTTTAAAAGTTGTTTAAATACTTCATTATTCATTCGGAGGAATATACTAAGTATTGTTTTAATCATATAAAAGAAGTATTTTTAAAATTATTAATTAAATAATTTAATTAAGTATTTCTTGCGTGATAGTGGTGTCCGGCGCCACCACGACCCATAGTAGATTTTGAATCGTGTCATAAAAATCCAATGAGCCATGGAGCATCCATGATTAATCTTCTTGATGAAGATATTCAAATGGATGAGGATGACCTTGAAGTCAATGATATATGAATGAGGCCACCTGCCTCAAAATCTCAAAGAAAGAATTCAACAAGTGAAAGTGGATCATCCAGCGCCAGTAGCAATGGAAAGGTCCTCTTAATCCTTTTTCTCTCGAAAACCAAATGAAAAGAGAAAGGGTGAAGCTATTGACTTAGATTTTTGTAGGAAGAGTTTAAGGGATCGCACTCTAGATGTTTTTGCCAGGTGGATGTATGATGCAGGGCTCCTTTTTAATTGTGTAGATTACACTGATAGTTTTGGTGAATTTATTAATGATGTAGGCTAATATGGCCCAGGAATGAAGCCCCCAACCTATCACGAAGTAAGAATTCATTGTCTAAAAATCGGAGGTGGAGAAGACAAACAAGATTGTTAAGGAGCATAAGGTGCAATGAAACACTTATGGTTGTTCCATTATGATAGATAAATGGGCAGCAAAAAATGAAAAAATGGCCAATAATGTTTTAATGAATTCTCCAAGAGGTAGTATGTGTCTTGAATATTATGATGCTAGTGAGTCATAAACCGATTCTAATAAATGTGCAACTTGTTGAGAAGACAATATTGAAAGTTGCACCAAAAAATGCGATTCAAGTTGTTACTGATAACGCAAGTGAGAATAAAAAAGTGGGTGACACGTTGAAATGAGTTTTCCCGAATATTTGTTAGACTCTTTATGAGGCACATTTTATCAACTTGATGTTTGGTGATATTTTAGAGTTAGCCCCATATTCTACAGGTGCACAAGTGGTTCTTATTTGTATTTTAACCTTCATGTTAATTGCTTATACTTATTAACTATGAAATTTGATATCCTATAATTTTTGCTGAAGTGATCAAGATACACTCTTACATTAGTCAAGGCCGTTGTTGTTGAACATGATGATTAGATACACAAACTAAAGAAATTTGGTGAAAGCGGATAAGACAAGATTCGCAACAGCTATCATGACTTTGTATAGTTTTTACCTGCAAAAGAAAAATTTGTGAACCTTGTTCATGTCAACCGAATGGAGTGAGAGTATTTATGCAAAGGAAGCTCTTGGGAAAGAAGTGGCCAGATTTATTATTGGTCCATATTTTTAGGATGACACTGTTAAAGCACTTAAAGTTGGTATTCCTTTGGTTATTGTACTTCCTTTGGTGGATGGGGAGAGAAAACTACCAATGGAAAATATTTATTAAGCCATGGATAGGGCTAAAGAAGATATTGAGAAGGAATTTGACCATGATAGGAGGAAATATGTGAGAGTTTTTGAAATCATTGATAAAAGTTGGTAATCCTTTGGTTATTGTACTTCCTTTGGTGGATGGGGAGAGAAAACTACCAATGGAAAATAATTATTAAGCCATGGATAGGGCTAAATAAGATATTGAGAAGGAATTTGACCATGATAGGAGGAAATATGAGAGAGTTTTTGAAATCATTGATAAAAGGTGGACAAATCAGCTTAATCAACCTTTACATGCAGCAGGGTATATTTCGAACCCCGAATTCTTTTACACAAATAATGAAAAGAAGACAATAGATATAGACGTGTGAAAGGGGTATCATGCATGTGTTGCGAAGTTGGTGCCAGATGAAGCGATGCAAGAAAAAATAGAGGAAGAGCTTGGTGTATATATGCAAGCCGATGGAATACTAGAATTAGCTTTGTCCATTAGAGGCAGAACCAAATTGGCACCAGGTGAGCAAGTTTTTTTAATTGTTTTACCCTTTAGAGCTTTAACTTTTAAGTTCTTAACTTCTAAAATAATACTTCTACAATTGATTGGTGGATGCTATTTGATTATGAAGTTCCAAACTTGGCACAATTTGCTATTAGAGTTCAAAGCTTAACTTGTAGCTCATCCGGATATAAGAGAAATTGGAGCGTTTATGAACATCTAAGAAGCTATATTACATTATAACTAAATTAAAGCGTATCTCAATTGTCCTAAGTACTCCTCTTAGTTAGTTTCTACAACTTATATGCACATTCATACTAAGAAAATGAATAGGCTTGAGGTAAAGAAACTCAATGATCTCGTGTTCGTAATATATAACAGAACAGTGGCTTGTCATTACGAAGCTCACAATATCATTGATCTAATTTTATTGGAACATTGATGAAGCAAATGAAGGTTAATCGGAGCCCCCGAAAATCATGAAGAAAAAGAAGTATTTGAAGGAGAAGGTCTCAGTTTTGGTCATGGTTGCTATGGAAAGTGGAGTTGAGAAGAATATATATGATTTTAGGGGAAGTACATTAAGGAGAAAAGAAAGAGTAATCTACAAGTACAAGTACATGTACAAGTAAAACCCTAATTGATGAAGCCTCTGATGAAAAAGAAGAAGAGAATAATGACCAATATAATAACTTGAACATGATAACACTTCAAGAGTTTGGAAATCTTGTTGAAGAATAGGATATTTCTCCTTTTGTGATTTTGTTTCGCAGTTGATTAATATGTTATGACTTTTAAGGATTATTCACTATCTAGTTTAAATATCTATTATTTACTTCTTGATTTAAGAATTGAAATATTTGCTTATTTTTATTAATTTCTTGGCCATTTTATCTATGCCTATCTAATTTTTTTATTTATGTGTTAAATTGCGCTTCACAAGAAAAAAAAAATGTGCTTCACTCCACTTTTCTCGCTTCGGTGAAGCGAGGCCTGCTCGCTTATTTCCGCTTCTCGCTCTCCAAAAAACTGACTTTAATATCCACCGAACATCTGCTCACATGCACTTTTTTATATAACAATGATACCAACGTATCGTACTCCATTGTAAGTGGCAACGTAACGTGACACTATGAAAAACAATTATAGCTTACTGAGTTATTCGCCACCACAACCTCACTCCCCCAATATAATAAAACCCTAATTCTTCGCTCTTCAAATATTATGACAAAATACAAAATAACTTAACGAACAAATATTTCAGAAGAGTTGAAGGATCCTGAATGAATTTTTATAAAATTCCAAAACTATTTAAATAAGGAAAAAAACAGTCTGGGGGTACAATTATTTAAGATATAACGCCTTAAATATACGCGCTATACCTAGTTGAATTATTGGTGTCTCCGTAAAGCCCAGAAGAATTATTGATGGGCCCATTACTTAAGTATAGCGTGGTATTTCGCCGCGCTATACCTTAATGGATAAACATGCCGTTAAGGTATAGCGCGGTGAAATACCACACTATATATATATATATATATATATATATATATATATATATATATATATATATATATATATATATATATATATATTGTGATGCCTAGTTTTTTCATATATTATGGTTCTTTGAGTCCAAAAGAATCATGGTTTGATTCCGGACTCCAATCGTATACTATGCTTTTATCAAAAAATACAATAATAATAATTACACCTCAATTTTAGATATGGGCGGAACGAACTTACTAGGTGTGGGTTCGGCTTAACCCACTCACTTTTGGTTAAATACTGTATTTTTATTAACGAATTCATTAAATATGTATATACTTAATTGCAAACCCAGTAACAAAGAAGAAGTATGGGTTCCATGGCAAATTTAGAACCCATAAACTTCAAATTCTGTCTCCGCATCTTGTTCCAAACAAAGTTAGAACAAAATTTTGAAGTTTATAATTTAGAATTTGTCACCAAACTAATAACTCGTTTTCGTAAATAGATTTTCAATTTAAATATTTGTACATATTTAATGGATTCTCTAAGGCAAATACGGAATCGAAGATAAAGTTAATGGGTTTGTCTGAACCCGTAACTGAAGTGGTAACTCCGTCCCTGATTTCAAATAACTTAGTGTCGGCTATATAAATCCTTACTGATTGCGTATATTACAATATTCATCTCAATTTAATACTTCACTCCAAATAAAATAAAGCTACTTGTCACGGCCTGGAATTCCCACCCCCGGACTATGATGGCGCCTAACATTTCACTTGTTAAGCAAGTCAACGTTAAAATAGTTTTTAGCCATTTTAAATAAATCAAATTAACTGATACCAATTAAACTGAAATAACTAAAATAGAATGCGAAAAGTCATATTAACTGCAATATTTAGATAAAACCCCATATTTAGTGTCACAAGTGAACAAGCGACTAGAATAATACAGATAATGGTCAGAATGAAAGTAAAATCTCTTGAAAAGAAATAAATAGTTGGATAAGATAGAAGGGGACTTCAGGGCTATGAACACCGAGCAGATGTACCTCAAGTCTCCGTCTAACGGCCAATCTGTGCAATCTGCTAACCGCCATTGGGACCGACTGCTAAATCTGCACAAAAAGTACAGAGTGTAGTATGAGTACAACCAACCCTATGTACTCTGTAATTGACGAGTCTAACCTCGATGAATGAGTGTCGAGGCTAAGGCGGGTCACTTACAATAACATGTAGGCAGTATAATAATAATAACATGAAAAGAACACAAGAAAATAAGGCAGTTAACTTATGAAATAAACTTAATCCTCAAAATCACTAAAATAAGAAATACCAATCCTCATAATCTTGTACGAAAACGTTGATGCCAAAGCAATACAACAAGGAATACAAAACACACAAACCGTTGCAGCGCGTAATCCAGTCCCACCGTACAAGCACGATCCTCCCTTATTTTCACCATATCAATAATAGTGATAACAAGTAAACTTTATTTCGGCACACAACCCGGTCCCACTATATAATCAGAATCAATACCATAATCCTCACTTATTTCACCGTATCAATCTTTTCTTATTTCACATGTTGCGACATACAATCCGATCCTACCATATCAATATCAATTCTCTCTTATTCCACTTATTACGACGTGTAACTCGATCCATAAACACAAATCAATATAATAAAATCATTTCAACAACTCGAATTACAGGAATCTCTACGATAACAAATATGAAAGAAAAATCATAAAGGAAATCTCGTACCAAATCAAGAATTACTATAATTAATACTAAGCAGCAAGATAAGTCAATAAATGACGACTAAAAGGTACAAGTTATTTAACTAAGGCAAGTAGTAGTTAATCATGGAAGCATGGGAAAAACAAACATTTTTAATACTAGAATAATAAATGACAAATACCAAATTAAGGGATAGGAAGCAATTAAAGCATGTGACAGTTAAGACATGGAATGAAATAATTAATAAAATGAGGGGAAAACATGGAAACAAGTATTTTGACGGCGTATATACACGCGTGACCTTGCGTAGATGCTGATGCAAATATATTTCACATAGTATATACCCCAAGGGTTTGTAATTCTCTTAAATCAAGGTTAGACACAGCACTTACCTCGCTAAGCAAGCAAATCAAAGCTCTACCGAGGCCTTTCCTCTAAAATCCATCTCCAAATCAATCGAGTCGAACCAAAATCAACTCAACAACATCAAACAATGCTGGAGAAATCAATTACAAGACATAAAGTTATATCTTTACACTTTCTCCAAAAAGTCAATAAAAGTTAATTCCTAAACTACTCTTCGCGATCGCGGGAGTATCTTCGCGATTGTGAAGAAGGACATACCGGCTGACAGCAGAAGCCAAAACTAGAAATTTTATAAGTTCAAATGGTTCGTAGCCTATCTGAAACTCACCGAGCCCTCAGATCTCCAAACCAAACATGCACACAAATCTAAGAAATATTATTTGATCTCGCTTGCATTATCAAAATAACACCTAGAACTAGGAATCAGACACCAAGACGGATGAAATTTTCAATGAAACTTAAGAGCATGCAATTTCTCAAGCGAACGTTTAAATCACGTCAAATTAACTTTGTTTTGCACTTAATTTTGCAGACAAGTCATAAATACTGTAATGAACTTATACCAAGTTGCGGAATCGAAATCCAAACTCGATAGCAACAAAGCCAAACTACGGCCAAACTTGTGAATTCTTTAAACCTTTAAACTTCTAGTTTTCAACAAATTTTGATAAATCAAGTTAGGGATTCCCGAATTCGATTCTGGACATACGCCATAGTCCCAAATCATGATACAGACCCATCGGGACCGTCAAAATATTAATTCGAGTCCTTTTATATAAAATATTGACCGTAGTCGACTCAAATGAGTTTTAAGGCGCGATTTCACATTTTTATCAATTTTCTCATAAAACCCTTCCAGAAAAGGAAAAAAAACATGAACTGCATACGTAAATCGAAAATGGCTAAACGGAGCTATTCGAGGACTCGAAACACAAAATTATAGAATAAAACTATAAATAACTGTATCGGGTTATCACATTACTGAATTAAATCAAAAAGATGCAGCAATTTACATTATACAATTACACGGAATGGACAGGATGATAGTAACATATAAAAGTCTCACTTATTTATCACCAAATAGTGTAATTAATACATGGAGACCTTAACAATACGAGCGGCTCCGATTTATTTAAATACTTGATGTGGGTTAAAGAAAATCTCTTAACCAACCCGAGGAGTTTGTACAACAAAGTCCAATACATTAACCCAAAGACGAACTCGATCGCATCTAAAATCTTGTGTCACAAATCTCCCATTCAGTACATTTTGAACATTAGTTAGTTTTGCTTCTTCCTTCTGAATTGTTTCCCTTGCTAACTTGGCTGGTACCCCAAGAAGTTCTGGCCACGTGTCCTTTTTCACTCCTATAATTTACATATAATCAGAGATAAAAAGAGAGAGATATTATGAAAAGCACAGCTATATATGTAAAACAAATAACAGCTTAGTGTACAAAGTATTTCGCATTCATGTAGAGTTTGGGAAAGGGCTGCATTCTAAAGAGTATGGTGTAATCAGTCCACTTTGATGCAAGCACCAGGAACTGATTTTACAACTTGAACCCGTAACCTATAAATCTCACGAAAACAACTTTACCGTTGCTTCAAAACTCTCATTCCATATATATATAAACTTCATAAATAAAGCTAGGTAAATAATATTGGAAGAAGAAAGAGACAAAAGAGTAAAAACCAAACCTGGGCAACCATCGGACTGAGACATGAGAGGTTGAAAGGCTGTTCAAAGAATAATGCACATAAGTTTTCCTTTTTATCAACAAATAGAAATACATGTGAAAAAACAATAATAAAAATAAAATAAAACCGTTGAAATAAATGTACGCATAAGAGTAGGAAAAGAACTAACGAGATGCAAGAAGCAAGAAAGCAACCACGTAAGCTAACTTCTCCATTGTATTTTGTCTTATTTTTCTAATTGCTTTGAAGAAATGAGTTTTAGGAAACCAAAGTTGTGATGTGTGTAGGATTATTCATTTGGATTTCTAGGGATATTTATAGTAGAGTTTTTGCCTCAATTACATAAGCTACTTGTTCCTCGAAGCAACCATAATACATTAATTTAATTTAAAGATAAATTTGATGAGTTGTCGATGACCCGCTCTTAATTTTCTTCTTGCTGACTTCTAACATCAATTGATTATTATCGTAGTAGGATAGGAGTTTGGTACACAAAATATTTTGTATTCTTATAGAAATGATCGCACCCTTAAAGGTGTAATGTAAATAGCCTACTTTAATACAATCATTATGTTTGAATGATGATATGGAAATAGAGTCATCTGAACCAATCGAAGAGTCAAGGAATGAGGAACAAGGTGCATATATTCTGAAATTTTTCTTGCCAGAAAGCCAGGATTACATACCTCATACAAAGGCCAAGAAGTGTAGAATACTACACTATTTCCTTGGGCCAGTTAGATTCGTTCCACCGGCCCATGACTATAATCATATGCTTGAATCAAAACTTGGGGTTCAATTCATAAGCTCGAGGTGGAGGCAAAAAGTGATTCACGCCGTGCCGTGACATTAAATCAAGCGCTTGTTGGGAGGTAACCCAACTTCATTTTTTATATATAATTTTTGTAGTGTCGAATTTTGATTTTCTAGGAGCATGGAAAGCAAAGTGATTGGAAGGATGCAACATCAAACCAAATGGTTGGAATTAAGTGTGAGGTACCCGCACGAAGGACCAAGCTTGGGAGAAGTCTGGGTACCCCATGAGCTGTTAGTGCTTCAGCCTTTGGCCTATCAGGGAGTCACTTTTACCATTTTATTAGTTATGATGTGCATTGGCGACAATGCATAATTTTAAGTGTGGGCTAAGGAGATTGTCTGGGTGACTTTTTATGCTATTTTAGTTGTGTTAGTTTAATTGAATAATTTTTTTTAAATAGAAAAGATTGGACTTTTCCTAACGATGAATCTATTAGATATTTTTTTGAGAGGTTTAAGTCTAAAGAAAAAACAAAAAAGGATTTTATTTTGTTAGGTAGTGTAGCAATTACCCCTTGATTTTTCTTTAAGGCGCGGTTTTTTCCAAGGGTTTTGTTTGAACCGGGCGTAATTAGTTTTTTTTGGAGTAGGAGCCATTATGTTGTGTTTTGAATTGAAGCAATATCTCTTGACTTTGTTGTGCCTAGAGAATAGTGAGTACTTTGGTTGTGACGCTTAGACTCAGTTTTTTACTCTAGTATTAGTACCTTAAATTTCATGATCTTAACTTTGCTTAACTGTTTTGGCTAGAGTGTCTTGATGAAACCAATCCTGAGTGTCTCATGTGCCATGTGTGTGTAAGGACTTGTCATATTTTGTGCATTGCATTTGATGCCTAGAACTTGCCATGTGTGTTTGCAAAGCGAAATAGTAGTTTTGTTCAATCTTGAAAGTGATATAGGGGTTTCTTTGTTAAGCCAGATATGTATATTTTACCAACCTAATTTTTATGTATCGTAGTTAACCCCTTTGAGCTTGTAATCTTGTTTCTTTGGCAACCACATTAAAAGCCTTACTCCTTTGTTTGAATTAACCATCTATTTGAACCTTTTAACCTCTCATGAGCACTTGTATTGTGATGATTTATGTAAATGTTAAAGTTTGGGATGATTGGTTTGGCTTTTGAGTGGAACTAATAAAATCAGGAGAAAGATGCACTGTTTTGAACAAGTAAGAGCTACTTGAATTGAAAAAATATAGTTGTATTGCTGTGGAAAAACAATTCCTTGATAAGTGGTAGCTCTTGATGTAAGTGTGCTTAAAGAAGAATGGGGAAATATACATTGATGTGAAGGTGGAGTTTTGTTTTGACATAAGTATGGGGTTTGAATGTTAAAGTATATGTATCAAAGCACTTAGGGAGGTATAGTCACTCTTATATCTAAATGTTACTACCCGTTTCGGAGCCTACATTACAACCAAATAAAGTTCTGATTGATCCTAGATTGAATGAGCTCGATTAGTGGAGTAATACACTACGGGTAAGCTTATGGTGCATCTTTTGTGGTATATGAATGTTATTTCTGAGAGTGAGTGAATTCTTTTTATCTTGAGTTCCTAAGTGTTCTTAAATTTTATTGTGTGAAACTACTCTCTTTTGTTGCGTAGGGCACTTGATTCATAAAGGAAAGGTAATATCAATGACCTCTATGTTAGAGTAAGTGGGTGAGTTGTGAATATTGCATGGTACTTGTGAGTCAAATCTTGAGGTGAAGATATCACGCTTTTGTGCTTAGTCTATTTTAAATACTCTTGGTGTGATGAGTTAAGAGAATTGTTTAAAAAGGTCGTATCTATAAAAAAGTGTAATTAGATTACTCGAGTACGAGCAATGGTTTAAGTGTGAGGTGTTGATGATAGGCTATAATTACATATTTTAGTCGATTATTACACTCTAATTTGTTGCACTTTAGTTGAGTTTGCGCTTTAATCACTAGTGTTTTGCACTAGCGGTGTGCTTTATGCCTTGTAGGAGTGATTTCGAACTATGTAGATAATATGAAATGAATTCAAGTGATTTAAAGCTTTGAAGTCTGAGTAAAAGTCCAAGGAATTAAGTCGGGATCATATTCAGGGATCAACGGATGATAGCGCAACAAAACAAAGAATCGAGTAGGCATATTGTGCATTGTCTAGTAAAATACACATAACATTTTGCTCAGAACTACATTTCGGATCAACAATATATGGTTGGAAATATAACTTAAAGGGCAACAACTTTCATGTTTTACCTTTTCCAAAATTTCAAACAGAACAGGGTAAAAGATGCGGTCGAAACTACCACCGCGAACCTGAGGCGGATCTGAGGCAGTATACCTGCCATATACCGCGGTTGACCGTGGCTGCGGCAGTCCAGGCGTAAAATATTATCCTTTTTCGTATAGGAGATGGTATAATTGTTTGGGTCAGACCCTACTTGGTATATATACATGGAAAACGGTATTTTTGAGGGTTGGGCATATTTTTGACACATATTCGACCTAAGGACACAGAGACACGGTAGGAGCAAGGCAGGGGATTCTTTAACAAGTTTTTCCTTCATCTTCCTATTTTTCGTTGTTGGTTATGATTTTTAGTATTGTAGTTTTACATACTATTATGAATAGCTAATTCGTTTTCAGGGTTTTGATAGAACCTTTTGTAAGATAAATTCTTGTTATGTTTTTATATAATTGGGCCATTGAATTTTTCTACTTATTCAACTACGTGTTTATTTTTGTTGATTGAACGGCCCGATTGACAGTAGCTATTTATTATGTATTGCTTGAGAAAGAATACATATTTATGTGGTTGTTGAACAACGTCAATCAATATACTGGGTTTAAAGGCAGGTTTAGAAATAAAAAAGCCTTGACGTGGTCATAATGAGCGTTTAGATAAAGCCAACTAGCGTAGTTTGAGAGAATATGTCTAGTAAATTATTATTGTTTCTCGAGAGAGAATTACGAATCTAAAGTTCTCAAGATAAGTAGAGAATATATTGGCTAAAATTGTAGGGAATATAGCTATAAAGATTCCGACAATGGGGAAAATCACAACTCTAGACCACCTTAATTTAGTCTCCAACCTTAGTCTAGTTAGTTGATAATTTTATCGTTTTCTAGTTTTTACTAGTTAATTAGTTATAAGTATAAATCTCAATCTTTATAATTTAGAAAATTATTCAATCTTATCTTCTTAGTGATATTAAACAGATACAGCTAAGTCTTAGTTATCTGTGGGATTCGACTTTGAATTTTCAAACCAAATTTTATTTGCAGCGATCACTTATTCTTTTTAGGACTAAAATTGGGCATGATTACGTGCCAATTGAAGGATCTGACGACTCGTCGACAGTGCCTTGGTTAATGGAATCCATCAAAGCTATAGCGAAAGTGAGTCAATATAGTGAAATTATCACTGCTTATGAATGATCTATAGTCTTGACCAAAATAAAGTTAGAGTGAAATTAAGTGTAGATATTGTGGTTAGGGGTGAAATATCGAGGCACAGTAGTTGACTTGATATTAGGGGTAAAGCATTGTGTGAGTTCAGGGTGCGAGAGTAGTACTACATCGAGGCAAATTCCGAATATACTAAATATGGCCTTAATATGGTAGAGACAAGATCGGTTAGTGATACAATGGAGAATAAACTTAATTGTCAAAATAAATACAACCCAGATCATGAGCTAAGACCCCAAAAGAATAAGGGAATTTTGCCTTATGCATACCACATACCAAACCTTATTACCTCATATTTAAGGTTTGTTTTTATTACATTTAAGCATACAACAATAACTACCCAGTATAGTCCCACAAAGTGGGGTCTGGAATTACATTTAAGCATACCAAATTTTAATTTATGTACCATAATTCAAAGTAAATCTTTAATTATAGCCTCATTTATTGTAGGCTTTAATTTAGGAACCATATCTTTCAAGTTTTTATACTACCCACTTCTCTCTCCTCTCCCACGATTTACCTACAGTTAATCCCCCCCCCCCCCCCCCCCCCCCCCCCCCGATTTTTCTTCAGTTTTTTTTTCCCATTCTCGTACAGCTCCAACCCAAAAATTCTATCATTTTCTGTTGAACCCCCCACCATTTTCAACCCTCATTCCAACTTTGTATTCAACTCATATATTTCGAAAAAACCAAATACTCCACACAAAAAAAGACCATCAAAAGCTGTATTAGCAGATATTCCGTCTTTTGATTTGGGTGTTTTAACACCTAAATCACCACCCAAAAACCCACAATCTACACATGCAAGTGAAAAGTTATTTCATCTACAAGACAAATCTGTGCTGAAATGAGAAGCAAGCATTTGCACGATGTTGATGCTAGTGGAGTAGATAAACCAGTCGACAAACAACTGAAGCGCAAGGGGAAAGATTTGAGGGTAGATGATGATTTTGTAGAAGATTTACCCAAACTTTCAACTGGGAAAAGACCAAGGTGTCTCCTTTATCGTCAAAACAAACAAAAAAAAGAACAAACCCTCAAAAAAATTACCAAAATTGGTTCCTCAAAAATTTTCATTAAAGGTAAACAATATTTATTTGTCTTCATTGTTTTGTAGTTTAATTTTGGTTGCCAAAAAATATTCTTCAAGTGCTTTTTTGGTGTTCAAGTGTTTTTTGGAAAAATGTGATATGGTCTCAATTTTGTAGATTATTTGTCGCAATTTTGTAGGTTTACTTGGCACTGTGATTAGTAGACAGTCTATAAATATAGTTAGATTGTAGTTGATTTGTAGTCTGCTAAGTAAATTGTAGCTATGGTTTTTGTATTGAAATTTGTATAGCTGCTACATTTAACTTCATTCTCAATATAATTATACTACATTTTTTCAAGGTTACATTAAGTAACTGTTACATTTAACTGTTATATTGTTCTTCTTTGTATGTTCAAGTATATTTTTGTAAAATGTGGACTGGTCCTAATTTTGTAGATTCTTTGTCTCAATTTTGTAGTTTAATTGGAGCCATGCCTCTTAGACAGTTTATAAATGTAGTTAGTTTGTAGTTGATTTGTAATCTGATGATTAAAATTGTAGGTATGATATGTTCCATTGCATCCTGTATTGCTGATATATATAACTTCATTCTAACCACAGTTACTATACATTTTTTTGCAGAATGACCCTTACTTTGCTCAACAAAATGTTGATTATGGTGTGCTTCGTTTCCACGGTTTGTGTGGTCCTAGTATACCTAGCCAGATTCAGGCTTTACTATCCCCAAATCAACTATGTATTTTCAAAAAAACATATTTTGGTTACATATTAGATCTGCCCCCAATATGTATGCAAAACCAGTCCCTTCATCTTCTAATGAAATATGAGTTGTCAAAGTCTACTGACGCATACTTTTCTGTTCTTTTAAAGAGTGAAAATTTGATTTCTTAATGGAGAGAATTTGGGTTGATAACTGGTTTTAATTGTGTGAATACTTTCTCAGACTATGGTTACAATTCCAGCTATGTTAGCCCTTTAATGAATACATATTTCCCTAACAAAGAAAGGGTTGAGAAATGGCATCTGAAAAATGTAGTCACTAACAAAGCATGGGCAAACGATGTGGATGCGGTGCAGTTGTGTGTCCTTTATATGTTGGAATTTTTTGTTTGCCTTCAGATAAGGACCATGTTTCTTTCATAGACAAGTTTATGTTCTTTCTAATCGAGTCTGGTAATTTTGAGTCGTACCCATGGGGTACCAAATCCTTCAAGCAGGTTATTGAATCTGTCTGACATCGTCTTAATCCCAATGTACATTCTTATCTTATACGGGAATGCTCATTAGCCTTGCAAGTGTGGCAATATAAGTGTTGCTCTTCCGTAGCACCGAGCTTGCTACACGGTGTTCTGAATCGATTCCTCGGATTTTAAGATGGTCAGGTACAAAGGGACAGATTTGGTTAACTACAACTGAAGACAGGATGATCAATCCTGAGTGGCTTAAAGGTGTTTTTTTAACTTTTGTATGATTCTACTATTATAGTTATAGTAACTACATTTCATCCACATTTTTCTTTTCAATTGAATTAACTGTCACTTCCATCATTCAGTTCACAAACATGGTTGAATCTGGAGAAGAGCTTGGAGTGCTTAATCTCCCAGAGAAGATTCAATATGAAGATGAAGAAGTTGCTCAACCATCAAATGTTCCAACTAATGCTTCTCCAACAGTTGAACCCAAAGAATCTAATTCTCAAAAGGTCATGGAATCTGTCAGTAGCAAGATCAGGAATTTGGAAAAGAGGCTTGATCATGTATTGTGAGAAACTACAATATTTTGTCATAATTTACTACCACTTGAATTCATTCCTATTATTTTGTAGTTTCTTTGTAGTTTAAGTGTAACAAATAGAATATGCTTACCACCTAATTACACATAATTAATTTTTAGGTTGATGTAAAGTTAGATGGGTTTAAGAATGATATTTTTGATGAACTCTCAAGCCTTCGAGAGTTCATAGATCAATCTTTAAAGAGTGTCATGAATGCGGTAAACAGGAGGACTGATTTGGATGAGTCAAAGGTAAGAATTTACATATAATTTTATGCTAAGACTATATAAGACTTATGACAAAAAAGCATTCTCAACTATTTCCCAAAATTGTAGTTTGCTGGTAGTTCAACAAAATATAATGACCAAAATCAAGGAGACAAAAACCATCAGTTTCATTTCAATGTTGGTGATCAACTCCATGCAAGCACAAGTAGTACAGGTATCTACATAATTCCTACATACATATCTACAAACTTCAAGAATTGCTAATTACTTTTTCACTATGTTTTTCAGCTCCCATTTCTCCACAACATGTTCAACCACAAGTTGACTTGTATCCTGACTTCCAAGAAGTAGTTGAGACATTTAAAGCAGGTATAGAACCATAATTGCATTTTAATTACATCTTATGCAAAATTTCAATTTTGACTACAATTCTACAGTCCAATTATTCATTCAACCTATAGATTTAATAGAACATGTACAAGAAAATATTGATGATGAACCAGCAATCCAGGAAATATCTGAGGTAGCAAAAGAAGGTATTGTTTCATAATGTACTTTTTAAAACAAAATAGATGATTATACAATGGTATAATGCTGTTAAGTATGTCATTTTCTATGTAACAGATGTTGAAGATAACATTTCACAGTCACCAATTCATGGTATAACAGTGCCTGAAGTTGTCCAGTAATGCATTAATAAAAAAGAGGAGACTGAGGTTATGCCTGAAGGCATTGAAAACAAAGGTGTGATATTGAACGATTTGAGCTGTCGGAAAACCTATCACAGTTGGTCATGTATGGCGAGCCCATACAAGATGAATCAACCCCCATTCATCCAGGAAGAACAAGGAACCGGGAAAACATGCACGATCCTCATTCACTCCCCTGTATAGTACTGAAGGCAGCACATCTGTTGGGCCCAAATACTTTTACCTAAAGCACCCCTTCACAAGTGTCATAGGCGAAGATGTAGATCCTGAATTAATAGATAGGTTCACAACCTGGTTATACCATCGCATTGACAAAGTATCTAGGAGGTATAGTACTTAAATTTACACTGTCTGTTCACCCTTTTTAGACTTTAAAGTTGTAAATCTTTTTGTAAATTTTTTGTATTTGATTCATTCTTTTGTTATTACAGGAGGTAAGATTTCTTTTCAAAGAAGGATAACCAAATCAATCCTTGGTTGGATTTGGGTTGTGAGAAGATTGATAAGAAGGACTGGTTCTATGCCCTTGCTCACCCCGGACAAGTAATCAGTAGCACAGTAAGTATACAGTGTCTACAATCATTGACAATATTTGTTTTGTCTCCAACTGTGTGGTGCAATTGTAGTTTTGTCTTTAACTATGATGTTTAAATGTAATTATATTGTAGACATCATATATATGTTACTATATCTTCAACTGTAAAATTTTGCTTTTTTTAAACCTTATGCAATCAGTGTGAAAAATGTAGTTAATGTGTTGTTTTTATGTAAATATAATGGGTCAATTGTAGATATAGTACTTGTTTTCTATATCTTTCATGCTAAATGCCATTAAATTACATTTTGTGAGGCACTTGGGCTAACTGTTATATATCTGTAGTTATGGTGTTGTTAAAGGGAAGCAAGCTGTTAGAGTTTTTCATAAATTCTAATTCTAGTTAATATGTAGCTATTTTGTAGATGTGATTGGCTACACTGTAACTTATTGTATATTGCACTTTTACTTTGGCAGCACATTGATGTTATTATGTACTATCTGAGAAAAAAGGGAAAATATGGCCCCAACATCCAGACTAGGTTTACAACAATCGATTGCTTGTTCAAGACAAAGATTGAAAGAATCTATGAGAAGTTCACTAGTTCTCCACTTGATCAAAGGAATTCGATTGTTAAAGCCGATGATGATATTGGAGAATATATTCTGGGCTACAGAATTCTTGCTAATGTTGCCTGGGATCTTGTTGACTATGTGCTCATGTCTATTAACCTTGTCTTTCATTGGTTGTTGCTTGTTTTTGACATAAAGGACCGGCAACTTTACGTTTATGATTCATTGATGAGAGAAAACCGTAATCAAATAGTTCAGACATTGGTTGAGAAATTTTCAATCATTATTCCTCTTTATTTGTCATGCACTGGTTTCTATGGTAAACGCAAGGACATTGACTTCAAGACTACAAAGTCATACATAGAGAAACCAGTTACAGACCCTCTCGACATACAATGGATGGTTGCTGAGATTCCACAACAAAAGGAAGGCTCACTATAAAAAACTAATCTCCCTTTCTATATGTATAATTATTTTCTTTTTAATCGTTTGTTATATAATGAAAATTCTCATCTTCTGCATGGATTGTGGTGTATTTGTGGCTGCCTTTGCGGAGTATATTAGCACTGGTACTTTGTCTATCCCAAAGGAATATCTTACTGATATTGACCAACAGCGTAGATGCTATGGAGCTCTACTGTGGGACTACGCCACAAAGAAGCTAAAACATGCTTCAATCATTGAGAGTGAGGTTACTGGCAGACTTGCAAGGAGGAAGGGTGCACTGGCAAAGAATGAGAGGACTAAAGTTCAACGAAAGAAGAAGTAGACTATTTTGTTCCCATTTGGGTATGTGTAATTTGGTAGTTGAATTGGAAAACAATGTAGGAATTAAGTCATTTTGGTTTTCTACAATACTTTTTCTTGATTACATTATACTCGAGTACTCGATTTATCGGATAGCAATTTTGCAGTAACAGCTTTGTCTTATAATTTCACTTTAATCTTCAAGTTATTTTATATAATACCTTCAGGTGCCATTTAATATGTTTATATAACTGTCAGTACTTACACAACATAAAGATGAAATGAATACAGGTCTCAGATAAATAATTTAGCCATCCTTTATCAACAATTATTTTCAGAAAAAATCAATTTATCTACAATTAAACTACATTGAACTACATTCTAACAACAAATCTCATTAGGCAATTGCCAGGACTACATTTAGACCACAATTAAAATATATTTTAACTACAATCTGGCAACAGTTTACATTCAGTGTTTTCTTTATTAATATCATACGTCTTGTATATAGCTTATACAAAAGTTTAACTATCCAATAAAAAATGACAAGAGTTGACGCTTGACGGCATACATAAAAAATGTAAATAGTGCAGATACACAAATTTATGTTTATACTTCTTAATCATCTTCAAAACGTAGAACAGTTACACAATAAATTCCGATAATTTGAGCTCACAAACATTTATTTTGAATAACGATTCTAGCTACATGATATTCATTTCTTTTTCGGCTCATTCTTGCAAGTTCTTTTGTTATGCCCTCACCTCCACAATTGCCACAAGACACCTTGTACTTCTTTGACTTTATTTCATCAAATATTTTATATCTTTCCTTGAGGCCTACCTGGATGCCTTTTATCTCCCGCCGGTGGCTTTACTACCTCATCCAAAATATGTTGTGGAACATCCCATTTGGCTTCATCAGGAAGAGGATTTACTGGCATTTCATAAGAAGAAGAAGGCTCTTCCTTGTGTAATACGGAGATCAATTGTTGTCAGGCCTTTCATTCCTATGCCTTAATGCTGCCAAAGCATGGGCACATGGAAGTTCATCAAGTTGGAATTGTCCACATCCACATTTCTTGTTTTCTAGACACACAATGTACCGCTTCACACCATCTAATACAGTATATATATGATCTGTTGAAGCCCTCACCTACAATTCGAGACCAAATAGAAATAATAATACATCAATCAGTTAACAAGATTAGCAACAATCAGTTACCTACAAATAAACTACATATAAACGATAACAACATTTACCCACAATTTGACTACATTTTAACTACAAACTACAAACACTGCAGCTACTACTATTTTTGTTTTTTCTCCTGCACCAAACAATAATATATTACCTTTTGTTTCTGGGTTAATTTATTGTTATCTTCCAATTCTTTGTTGAATTTGTGACCGAGGAATGTGAAAGTACCCTTTGCCTTCAATAACTTTTCTTTTGTCCAACGTTCTAGAATAGTCCTCATATACTCAAATAGATCAAATATTGGCAGCTCTCTTGCCTCTTTTGTTACAGCATTTAATGGCTCGGCAATGTTTGACATCATAGTAAAAGTTCTATTCACCGTTGCATGTACTCTTGACCATCAATGACAGCCAATATCATGTGGTAAGACGATACATGCGGGTCTACCTCTTCAATATTCATCATCTTTTCATTGAATTCATCCAGAGTGTATGACCGTGCTGTAGCAAAGTACAATTCATGTAATTGTAGATGTGCCTTCTTGAATTTTGACCTTATATTTGTCCATATATGCCACATGCAAACGTTGTGTGCCATGCCCGGATAGACAACTGATGTTGCCTTCGATATACTCTCATGCCTATCAGAGACAACACACATTGAAGGTCTTCCAGAATATGCCTCCTTGAATTGCTCAAAGAACCACTTCCAAGACGCGTCGTTTTCAGAATCAACAACACCATATGCCAAGGGCAAAATAGTACCTACATTTTTTAGACATAAAATAAGATTAACTAATAACTAGAAATATATATTGAGAATGTAGGAAATTTAACTACATTCATTTATCTAACTACAAACTAACTACAGTACAACTACAATTTACCTACAATGTACAGACTGTCTACAAAGTTATTGCATTATGTACCTGTTGCATCCATGGTGCTTGCTGTCAGCATAATCCCCCTATATGCTGACTTTAAGAATGTCTCATCAACCATTACTACCGGCCTACAATGTTGCCAACCATTTATTGATGTACAAAGAGAAACAAATGTGTATAAGAAGCAACCATCTGCTGTCTTCTTTAATTTAACAACAGAACCGGGATAATTCTTCTCAAGAATATAAAAATATTTTGGTAATCTGTTGTAGGAGTCACACAGATTCCCTCTCAAAAACTGTAATGCTTTTTCCTTTGCTCTCCATGCTTGCATGTAGCTTAGGTTCAGTCCATGTTCGGATAACATGCCAGTTTGTATGTCCTTTGATATGTAAACAGTCTTAGGATCACAATACTTTGGAACGACCATGCTACCAACTAGTGCTACAGTACATTTGCGTTGTATGAATGTTTCGTCTATTGGGCAGCATGTGTGTTGTCGGCTGAAACTTCTTATCTTGAACATTGCAGAATCATTAATTGACGTTGCCTTGAAATGCCATTTGCAGCTTTCAACTACACATATAATCCAGTAGCTACAAAAAAATAATATTTGGACATATTTATTAAGCACTACAATTAACTACAAATTGACTAGAATGTAACTACGATTGCATAATACAAACATATCTTCAATAATACACTAATTTTGCAAAATCTATGACCCATAAATAACTACATACCTTCTATGACTGGATCTTTTCACTCTGAGCTGGAACTTGTGCATAACTGAATAATTCTTCATTGCGGCAGCTATTATTTTTTTGTCCTGATACACTTGTCCTTCTTCAATACATGTTTGCGTACATTCAATTATTATTCACATTTATATTCCTCTATAGCTGGTGAGGATGGAATTTCTAGTAACCTTATGGATCTTGAACAACCTGCAGACAATAAATTCACAAATGCAGTAACTATGTAGGTCAATTTGAAAGCAACATCGCTTTGTCCTTTCCAGTACTATATCATAACTGTAGTTTAATTGTAGGCAAATGTCGTTAAATTGTAGATAACTAGGTAACACAAAATCTCTCAGCAATGTCGAATCAAACATACCTGTACTGATTGCCAATTCCATATTGAAATCTCTTACGCTAATACATAAGTGATATGAACCTAAGTTTTTATTCTCCTTTTTCGTTTCCATATATACACGAACCCAAAATATCATTCCTAATCTCCAATGGAGGACAATTCTCATTCATAATGTATTATATTTCTACAATTTTATCCGTCGTATCAATCCATAATTGTTCTGCAATTGTAGAAATGAGAATTCCGTAGCTTGCATTATCATCTACCAAAATGGCATCAACTTCAAAATCTCGGAATCTGCCATAGTTATCCCAATAACCATTCGATTTCAATATTATTGGGATTTTTGACATAATTTCGTATAGTTGATAGAAAAATAGACGAAGAACATATCTAGATTCGAGAATTTTTATACTGATGTCGACGAAGAACTATATTCAACAATTTTGCATTTCTACAATTTGATTGCTGGAGATTTTGTAGCGTGGAACTGCATTCAACAATTTTGAATTTCTACAATTTGATTGCTGGAGATTTTGTAGCGTGGAACTTTATTCAACAATTTTGAATTTTCTACAATTTGATTGCTGGAGATTCTAGTGTTTTTTGAATTGTAGTTGAGTTACAAATGAGAGAACTATTTCCGGTACAAAATGAGAGAATTACGCTGCTGTAGGATTTGCTTTCGTTTTAAATCTCGAAATTAATTGTGATAGAATCACCATTAAATCTGATTGCTACAAAATTGTCGCGTTTTTAGGGTAGAATTTACCTATTTTTAGTCTGGTACAATTTTTGTAGACAAACTATGGTCTAGACGGGTAAATACAAAATAATAAATATTTTTTGTAATAAGGTTTGTTATATGGTAATGAAATAGATTAAAATAGAACAAAGTTGATATTTATGATTCATGCTGCAGATTCCAATTAGCTAATCTTTGATTTTAACGTATATCCTATTGTTGAATGTTTTACAAAATCATGTACCTTCTGCTTTATTTTTTAACCTAATAATATTCATTAATTTAAAAATAATTAAGTACTTTAGGGTAAGAAGAAGAAATATGATGCTCAATCTCAATACAAAATAATATATCACCAAACGATATGTGCGGTGAATGAGGTTGCTAGTCGACTCGTGGATCTAAAAAAAACTTTGATAGGAAGCGTTATCTTCCGAAGAGGGCCCTACCCGGTACAAATACGGATGTAGTCGGGCTTTAATATGAATATCGAATATCAAGTGCGAAAGCAAATAAAAAACACACAAAATAACACGGGTTACAACTCCTTTCGCCGCCCTATTCCGTGTAAAAAGATATGAATTTCAAAGTCAAAATTGCAAAAATAAATAAATAATAATTTAAATCACTAAATTGAGAGATCCGTGTTCTCTAAGCAACTACAGTACATTAATTTATTGAGACGTGGGAATATTTGGAAAAAGTCATGAGCCGCATTTTACTGATTATTTTCAATATTTGAACTTTGATTATCAACTTAAAGGTCAAACAACCAAAATAAAAAATAAGATAGTGGCCCTAATCGTGGAAACATTGCAGTACAAGTTTCTTTTTCAATATGTTATAGTACAATTTTGGTTATTTCGTAATACGCAATCTTATACCTTTGTTATTTTATTTTAAATAACTGACCATTTCTCGGTTTCATTCATCATTTCAATTTTCTGGATCTCCCCGTATCCAAAATTCAAATATTGAAATATGAATATAAGTAGTTGACAAATTGAATAGATGTATTAAGACATACCCCATTATGTCTCGATCATAAGTTGTACAATTGTGATATTATATTACATATGAAACGAGGCGGACTCAGGATATAAATACTATAGACTTTTGATATTGAATCTATTGCATTTTTAAAGTTATGGATTCAGGTTCACCATTTATTATAATTTTAATAAATTTTTATAAATAAATTTATATTCTGCGATGAAAGTATTAGATTCAGATAAACTCGGTGACCATACTCTACATATATATATATATATATATATATATATATATATATTGAGTTGACCGTGTGTATATCACAAGTATTGGTCGTTGTTAGTCAGGGGTCGTTAGATATGATATATTAGGGAAAATAATAGTATATATATATATTAGTTTTGATATTATTAATTTCTTATCAGGTAGTAGTAGTTTTCAACCAATGTATAATTAAAATATATATTATTTATACACTCTAATCAGTATTATTCTTATGCATAGCAAACCATAGTATTAGTCATATCAAGATTTTTAATACATGAATAAATATATATATAACGATAGAAACATTCTTTCAAAATATTTAATACACCAAACCAAGCAGTCCATAAGAAATAATCACAGGATAATGAATCACATCATAACTAATGGGATACATTATATTCAGTACTATTTAATGTGGCGCTGGAGGTAGAATTGATAATTTGGGCAGCGCCCTGGTGGGCATCTGACGCCGGGCTTGGCGCCGTTGACATGATTTTTGTCCTATTTTGCTCGGGACTTAATTTATTCGGCCTTAGATATATCCAACACGTATAAAAGAAAGACTAAGCCTATTTTTGGAGGGAAGACGCCACTTTGGAGGAAAAATACACACAAGAAACATGTGAGCAATAACATCTCATACTTCTTCATCTTTTCTAGTATTTTCCAACTATTCAAAACTTATTGCAATTGTTTTCTAGTAATATGAGTGGCTAAAAACCTATTGTTCTAGGGTCATGGGTGAAACATGAATATTGTTTGAGGTTTAATTTAACGAAGTTGATTTTATTATATTGGGTTGTTTATTTAATTTTATTTTTAATTATTTTGTTAAGTAGCTAACAGCAAAGTATTATCTACGAATCTAGAGTTGAACTCGAAGGTAGGAACTCTAGATCTCATATAGAATTAAATAGAGCAAGTTCTTGAACCTGGGCATCAGGGAAAAGATTCACAAATAGGATAGACATATACCTAATTGCCTTGCTTGATTAAATACAGGAATTGTAAATGCATTCGTGTTAATCTTAATTTCATAGACATATATGCGTTAAGTTACTTGAATAGGCGAATAAGGACTCGATAAATTCTTATGAGTAATGTCAATCCTGTCAATCAACAATCCAGATAAATCAATTAGTTATCTTTAGCCAAGAACACAACACGATTGTTATCTAGCCCGTGACCCTGAAATATTCTCTCCTACTGATTGTTATTTGAAATTGCTATTTGTTCAGTTGCTTTCTAGTTAATTCATTGCTTGATAGTTTTAAATAGTAAATTAGTTATTTCTATATTTTGTGAATAATATCTTGGATCGATAAGTTAGATGAGTTTGAATGAGTTAATCACAAGTCTTTATGGGAACGATACTCTACTCACTTCTTTATTACTTGACGATCATATGCACTTGCGCGAGTGTTTTTTATCGTAACAAATTTTTTGTGTTGTGGTCGGGAACTTAAAAATTAGCTACTAGACTGAGTTAAGATTTTATTAGTTATTTGATCAAGCTTTAATTTTTAGTTTACCTTGTTTGTGTTAACACAGGCTCTTCTCTTGAATGCGTAGGAGTAGAAGCGCAAACAATCTCCTTCCTCTAGATCCTGAAATTGAACGAACACTTCACAAAGTGAGGAGGGAAGTCAAACCTAGAACTAGAATTGAAAAAGAGTTGGACATTGTAGTTCAACCACAGTCAATGGAGATGGAAGGTAATGTAGAGCGTGTAGTGATTGACACCACAAGGGCCCAGTCTTGCTAATGTGACTCAGTCTATTGTAAGGCATGATATCACAGAGTACTTTGAACTTAAACAATACATGGCGTGGCTGCTCCAGTCCACAGGGCAATATGTGGGTCTATCTCATGAAGACCCGCAGAGGCACATTCAGACTTTCTGGAAATTACGGACACTTACAATTATCCGAATATTTCCAAGGAATATGTCAGGCTGACACTTTTCCCATTTTCACTGCTTAGGGAAGCTAAGAAATGGTAGCAGAAAGAGCCCGCGAACTCAATTCGCACTTGCGATGATCTAGCAAGGAAATTCTTAATCAAGTTTTTTCCCACTAAGAAAATAAAGTCATTGAGAAGTCAGATTTTTGGGTTCGAATAATGGGATTGCGTGACACTTCATCAAGCATGGGAAAGATACAAGAAGCTACTCAGAAGTTGCCCACATCATTGTCAGAATAACGAAGTGTTGGATCACACTTTTGTTGATGGGCTAGATGATACATCAAAGATGAATCTTGATTCAACTTGTGGGGGTAGTTGAATGGCTAGACCATAAAGTGAAATCCAACTCTTGTTAAATAACTTCACTGCTAATGATCATAATTGGCAAGGTGATGGTGATTCACGAAAGGCAATTAAGTAGAAAGAAACCAGACTAATTGAGCTTGATAACTTTTCAGCCATGAGAACCGATATAGCAAAATTGGCAAATCGGATGAATAGAATGACAATGCAACAAACACAGCCAATGCAACATGTACAACAAATGCCTATCTACTGCAAACTATGTGGCGACAATCATATGAGTGACATGTGCCCCACGAATCCTTAATCCATATACAATGTAGCGCAACAGAGCATAGGTCCAATGAATCTCCATGCACAATATGGAAACACTTACAATCCAAATTAGGAGAATCATCAAAACTTCTCATAGGGTGGAAAGCAGCCGACTCACAATCATTATAGACCCCAAGAAAATTCAATCAACCTCAGAATCCGCCCCAACAAATGGAAGAGAATACAAATAATTTGCTAAAGAAGTTGTTGCTTGACAATCAATAAGTCGGGACCGATTTCAGAAATCTTGAGAGGCAAATGGGGCAGTTAACAACAAATAAAAATACTAGACCTGCAGGCACTCTCCCTAGTGATACAGAGAAGAACCGTCAAGTTAATGTAGTTACACTCAGAAACAGGAGGGAACCATAGGAAGCTCCAAACAAAAGAAAGGGCAAGCCTATACCTGAGGGGGAGTTGATTCTTAAGGCGACACAAGAATCAAAGAATAAGGATGAATATCCAGATCCAGTGGAGGTTGCAAGGCCACCATCACCTTTCCTCCAAAGATTGCAGAAAAAGAATGATGATCACATGTTTAGCAAATTTCTCTCTATGTTGAGCCATGTTCAATTAAATATTCTACTTGTTAGGATTTATGCCCGTCACTAGAGGGGGGTGAATAGTGCGGCACAAGAATATTGATAAATATTGCGGAATTAAAATTACAGGAATAAAATAAATTCGGTAATTAAAATAACAAGGAAAGAATGCACCGAATTTATCCTGGTTCACCACAACCTGTGGCTAGTCCAGTCCCCGAGAGACTCTCTCGAGATTCCACTAACTTCGTTAAGCTTACGGGTGCCTAACAAATCGTTACAATTGCTCGTAGATGTACACTCTACAAGACTTCACTTTGTTCGAGGATACCGCACCTCAAGACTTCAACCACTAAGACTTAGGGTACTTAGCAAACCCGTCAATCAATGAGAAGATATGTTCTTCTCAAACACCTTTCTCTTCTTACAATAAGAACTCTCTCAAAAGAGTAGATAAAGAGATACAAATAAGCTCTATGAACAACTCAAAGTTGTCTCTCAAATGGCTCAACAAAAGCTCTAAAATGATGCTCAAATAATGTCAATATGTATATCAATATTGGGAGGTGTTGTGTGTTTAAAATCAGCTCAAAAGACCTCTTTTTATAGGTGAAAAATGGTGTATGTCCGTTGCTTAATTGGCAATCAATTATGCTGATTTTGTGCCCAGATAATCGATTATGCAAATCAGATAATCGATTATTCTCCAACGTTCAGAAAATCAGAAGCTGATTTTTAGCCAAATAATCGATTATTTGCTGAGCATAATCGATTATGTTGAGGCAGCGTTCAAAACACTGGCAACGGATACAAGATAATCGATTATTTAAAGGTTATTATCGATTATATACCATTTATATACACTTGATATACACTGTGTATACCAGAGTATACCATAATTGAAAACTTACTTCAAAAACCATTTTGGTTAAAATGAAAACGTTAAAATCATTTTGTTTGAAGTATTTAAAATATTTTTATGATAAATATGATTCAATAAAATGATTTTATGCATATTTATGATGACCTATGTTGAGCTAAAAGACGAGATAACTAAAGCGTTGCTCTTACATTGGTTCTACCTAACGACCTACACCTTGGGTCTTCGGTCTTGAATATTTGAGCTCGTCTTTGGATTTTTCATTGCAATCCGTTTATCAATATGCTTCTCGGCATTCAAGCTTGATTGTTTGTTCATATAATATCGTTGTTTGACACTTGACTTCATTGTTTGTCATTCATCAAAACCTATACCTGAAAATCATGCTCATACAACCAAGGCGCACATATCATATGATAGAGTGATTTTCTACACTACTGGTGGATGTACTTTGTGAAATTCCAAAGTATTCTAAGTACATAAAAGATATTGAGGCTCACAAAAGAAGATCGACTGAATTTGAAACAATTTCACTTACTGAAGAGTCCACTTCAACGGTCCAAAACAAGCTCCCTCAAAAGCTTAAGGATCCTGGAAGCTTCACCATTCCTCTGTGAATTGGTAATATTAATGTGGGTCATGCTCTTTGCGATTTGGGGGCGAACATAAATCTAATGCACTTATCCTTGTTCAAGCAATTGGGTCATGGAGCTCCAAGACCAACTACTGTGATGTTGCAGCTAGCCGATAGGTCGATAGCACAACCTGATGGGGTGATTGAAGATGTGTTGCTGCAAATTGGCAAATTTATCTTTCCTGCGGATGTCACTATCCTAGATTATAAGGCTGATAAACTGGTTCCAATCATATTGGGGCGACCTCTCTTGGCTATTGGTGATGCAATTATTAAAGTGAGAGAGGGAAAAATAATTTTGAGGGTGGATGATGAGGAAGCAGTCTTTAATTTCTATAAGGCAATCAAACTTCCCGCCACTATGAGGAGCTCAATGATATTTGTTGTTCAGGCGGATCAGCAAATTCTTGACACGAGTGTATATCTAGACGATTCCCTAGAGAAAGCACTTATGTTGTTTGATAGCCTGGGGATTGATGATGAGGTTAAGGAGATAATGTATATCCTAGATACATCTTGTGCTTACATGCAGGGAACACTTCCCTTTGAGCCCCTGAATAGGCCATATGGGCCTCCTCCAATGTCATCAATTGAGGAAGCTCAAAAATCGGAGCTTAACCCCTTTTCCCCTCACCATCAATATGCTTATTTGGGTGATTCTGACACTTTACCTGTTATTGTTTCTTTTGACTTGTCTAAATTATAGGAAGAGAAGTTGTTGAGAGTGCTACGTGAGCATAAACGAGCACTTGAGTAGATAATGTCTGACATTAAGGGCATTAGTGCAACTTTTTACATGCATAAAATCCTCATGGAGGACGGACACAAGACAAGTGTAGAGCAACAAAGCCGACTAAATCCAATCATAAAAGAGGTGGTAAGAAAAGAAGTAGTTAAGTGGCTTGATGCAGGTATTGTATTTCCAATCTCGGATAGCAAATAGGTAAGCCCTTATCAATGTGCACCTAAGAAAGGGGGGATGATTGTAGTGGTTAATAAAAATAATAACTTGATTCCCACAAGAACTGTCATTGGGTGGAGGATTTGCATAGATTATAGAAAATTGAACATTGCCACCCGAAAGGACCACTTCCCTCTCCCCTTTATTGATCAAATGCTTGATAGATTAGCTGGCTAGGAATAATACTGTTTCTTATATGGTTATTCGGGGTATAATCGAATTTCTATAGCCCCATAGGACCAAGAGAAAATCACATTTACATGTCCGTATAGCACGTATGTGTTCAAGAGAATGCCCTTTGGTATCTGTAATGCACATGCAACTTTTCAAAGGCGTATGATGGCTATTTTTACTTACATAGTTGAAAGATTTGTTGAAGTTTTCATGGATGACTTTTCCGTGTTTGGGATCTCTTTTGAGAATTGTTTAATGAATCTTGATAAAGTGCTTGTAAGATGTGAAGAGACAAACCTGGTGCTTAACTGGGAAAAGTGCCATTTCATGGTACTTGAAGGTATGGCTTTGGGGCACAAGGTGTCCAAAAATGGTTTTCAGGTGGACAAAGCAAAGGTGGAAGCGATTGAAAAATTGCCCCTACCGACGTCCGTCAAAGGCATTCGCAATTTCTTGGGCCGTGCAGGTTTTTATCGTCGTTCCATTAAAGATTTTTCAAAAGTCTCTTCTCCCTTGTGCAAGCTTCTTGAGAAAGATGTCCCCTTCAAGTTTGATGATGCTTGTCTGAAAGCATTTGAGGAGCTGATGGGAAGGCTAGTGACTGCACCAATTATCATTGCTTCAGATTGGGAGCAGCCATTTTAGTTGATGTACGATACAAGTGACATAGCTATTGGAGTTGTTTTGGGAAAAGGAGGAATAAAATCTTTCCCTCCATCTATTATGCGAGCAAAACTCTGAATCCAGCCCAAATGAACTACACAGTTACTGAAAAAGAGTTGCTTGCAGTGGTGTGGGCATTTGACAAGTTCAGATCCTATCTAGTAGGGACCAAAGTCATTGTCTACATAGATCATTTAGATATCAGATATTTGTTTTAAAAGAAAGATTCCAAGCCGAGGTTGATTCGTTGGGTCCTCCTCCTGCAAGAGTTTGACTTAGAAATCCGAGATTTAAAAGGGATAGAAAATCAAGTGGCTGATCACTTGTCCAGATTAGAAAATCGGAGCCATGAGCTGAAGGGGAGTCAAATAAATATTTCCTGATGAATAGTTATTAGCAATCCCCTCAAGTGAAGCCCCGTGGTATGCAGATTATGTGAATTTTATTTCAAGTGGGGTGATACCACCAGAATTGACACCCGATAATAGAATAAGGTTCTTACATGATGTGAGGCTCTACATGTGGGATGAGTCATTCTTATACAAGTTATGTGTAGATCATTTGGTGGGAAGATGTGTTCCTAAGGAAGAGATGAAAGCAATATTGCATGACTGTCACGCATCGCTATACGGAGGATATGACGGTGGAGATAGAATCGCCCAGAAAGTTCTAAAATCAGGTTTTTATTGGCCAAAATTGTTTAAGGATGTACATGATTTTGCTAAAAAGTGTGACAGATGCCAAAGAACTGGAAGAAGCACGAGATGCCTCTGCAGAATATCCTGGTAGTGGAGCTTTTTGATGTTTGGGGGATTGGTTCATGGTACCGTTCCCATACTCTAATGGTCACAGGTACATCTTGGTAGCGGTCGACTATGTTTCTAAGTAGGTGGAGGCCATTTCTATTCCCACTAATGATGCAAAGGTTGTGGTAAACTTTGTAAAGAAGCACATCTTCACACGTTTTTGAACTCCTAGAGTGTTGATAAGCGATGGAGGAACTCACTTCTGCAACAAATTGCTGAATAATGTTCTTGCAAAGTATGGAGTTAAGCACAAGGTTTCCACTGCCTATCTCCCCCAAACGAGTGGCCAAGTAGAAGTTTCAAATAGAGAGGTAAAGCAGATTCTGGAGAAAACAGTAAGTGGAAATAGAAAGGACTGGGCCAGGAAACTAGACGACGCATTATGGGCATATCGAACTGCATACAAAACTCTCATAGGTACTTTTCCGTATAAATTACTTTATAGGAAGGCGTGTTACTTGCCTGTCAAACTTAAACACAAAGTCTACTAGGCAATTAAAAAGCTGAACATGGATAGGGACTAGCTGGTGAGAAGAGGTTGCTGTAACTCAAAGAGCTTGATGAGCTTCGATTGCACGCATATGAAAATTCCAAACTATATAAAGAAAAGACTAAGAGGTGGCATGACAAGCACATCCAACCTCAAGAGTTTGAGATGGGTCAGGAAGTTCTCTTGTTCAATTTGAGGTTGAAGCTTATCCCGAAAAGCTTAAGTCTCGTTGAGCAGGTCCCTTTGTTGTGGTAAGTGTGAGGCCTCATGGAGCTGTAGCACTGCGTGATACGAGATCAAGTAGTACCTTCTTGGTAAATGTCCAGAGAATAAAACATTATTGCGCTTGTGACATTACATGTCACAAGACCTCAGTAGACTTGGCAGATGCTTAAAAATGTGTTGAGTCATGCCGCAACATTAAATCGGGTGCTCGTTCGGAGGCAACCCAACTTTTGTTATTTTCCAAGTTTAACTTCTTAATTTTTCTTTTAGTTCGAGTATATAGAGTTTTGAATTTTCTTTGTAGGCATAGAAATATTAGATATAATGGTGTAGGATATGTAAATTAGATATATATATAAAGGGCTCGAACGATCAAGATAAAAATAAAATATAAAATAAAAAAATATTAGCGAACCAGCGCCCTGCGCCTCCTGGGGCGCTGGAAATAGATTCAACAATAAAACCCAGCGCCAGGTAGGGCGCGAGGCGCCGGGCTAGGGGGTGTCCAACTAAGTTTTTTTAAAAAAAATAATTTTATTTTGTCTTTGTTGTTGTTTTCTAACCCAACCCAAATACCCATTTACACTAACACAATAACCCATTCCCAACCCAACTTAAACAAAACCTAACCCCACCCAAACACACAATCAAAACAACAAAATCTCTACTGTTGTTTTCCCGCGTCGGCATCTTCTCCCTCGCCAAAATTTTCTCAAAGATCTTTTTCTCTTGATCTCCTTCTCCAGTCACAGATAGGTTCTTCTTCTTCTCCTCCTGTGAGAAGACGATTCCGGTATCGAATTTCATCAAATCCATTAGCTCCGTTGGTTGATTTGGTCTTGTAATAAACTTTATGGTGGGTGCTTGTGTTGGTCAAAATTTGTGTGGTTATTGTGTATACTAAGTAGTAAACTAGAATTTGATCTACTTCGTTGAAAATTGGAAAAGCCACCATGTTTCACCATTGTTGAATTAGAAGAACAAACTTCATGCCCACATTGTGTTTGCTAAAATGCTTGAATGAGGATTTTGTTGTACCGGTGAATTCTGATGTATTTGTGTATGAATTCTGGATTAGTGTGGGGTGTGTAGGGATGCTTTTACATGCTAGGGGTGTAGTTTTGATGCAATACATGTTCCTACACCATTTAGTCTATATAATGTATGTTGTAGAATCTTGTAAATTTGACTAATTTAGTATAGTCTCGGAGTTGTAAAAGGTGCATACTATCTGCTTCTTGCTTACCTTAATGTGAATTCGCGTAGCCATGATCAATCCTTATTGTATGGCATGGGAAAGTATTGAGTACCCATAGCTCAAAGGTGTAACAATTGTACATGTTGAAGTCAAAATTGTGACATAATGCACATTGTGCCTTCGGTTTTAAGTGTAGGGTCATTTCATGACTTGCACAACAACCATAGGCATATTTCTTGCAGTATTATCATAGTTGTGCTTATTTGTGTTGTAGGATACTATGGATCGTGAGGTTTCTAGCAAAAGCAAAGGCATTGGAAAGTCCTCCACCACTTCTCTTGCACCCAAAAAGCGCAAGCAGGGAGAAAACTTTTCAGTTCAAAGGAAAGCAGGTCGCTGAGGGATCTCAGCAAGTGCCATTGAGGCCAAGGCCTCATTTGTATTTGGTCGATGTTGCAGCTATTGCATGGCACAAGGACTTTATGCTACTCTTCGGTACATTTCCTATATGGGGATTAATACCACGGCCTTAGAGAAAAACTTCCCCGAGATAATTGACCGACTAAAAGCTTTAAATATGCAAAAATTCTTAGAATTCCCAGGACTTACAAAAGTGAGCATGGTTCGAGAGCTGTATGCTAACTGGGATTACCGACGGAGCACTTCACGTGTACGAGGGGAGGTTGTGCCGATGGATAGGGAGTCTTTGTGTGACTATTTGGGGGTTGAGAATGCTGACCACAGGAGACTTTAATGATTTATCAGAAGTCTGAAGTATAAGCCGATACACCATACTCTTTGTGGTGTGGATTCCAATGCTAAGTGGATGCGGAAGCAAGGCAACATGCACCTCTCTATGGTTCGCTTACACTTCAAAAAAGCTGCCAAAGTGTGGCAGAATTTTGTGCAAGCGAGGCTAATGCGGCGGAGCACAAAAGTGACCGCACTCGAGCAAGAGTGTGTCTCATATTCTTCTACATGACCAGCCGGCCCATTAATTTGGCTTCGATTATGCTCAGTGAGATGGCCCGAATGAGATTTGGGCGACAGATTTGGCGGTTCTTCTTCGGGAACTTACTTACTCAATATATGCTATTTAGAGGAGTGCTGGAGTACCTCGACATGATGAGGTGGTAGAGGCTCCGTCATGGTTTATGGACATCACAGCTCTAGTGAAGACATCGTCAAAACTCACCCCCACAGCTCGGATGGAGCGAGAGGAAAACTTCAGCAGGTACATTTATAGCTCGTTGAACTTACTAATGAGCAGGGAAGGTATTTCTGATGAGGATTGTATGCATTTACGTGGTGACTTATCCAGCACGGCCAAAGAGATATTAGGGATTGCACCTGGTAGCCCCATGCACTCGTCGGAGGACGTCAACTCTTTCAAGGGCTCAGACACTGAGGACGAGGATGGGAATGGTGTTACAGGGCCCATGACTTTGGTGCCTCTCGGACCGGATGATGATGAGCTCAGAGCTGCTAAGGGAAGTGGACTCTGACTGACAGGGAGTTTTTCTTTTCATCCTACTTTATTTGTCATTTTTACTTGCATCGAGGGATATGCATAGTTTAAGTGTGGGGTAGGAGGAACACTACATGTGTTGTAGTTGTATATTTTGTATCAACTTGTTTTAACTTATTTCTTTAAGTAGTTCCATTAGTCTAGTGTAGTGTAGTTGCTTTAAATAAAAAAATAAAAAAATTGAAAAACAATCGGACTTTTCCTTACGATGGATCTTTTGGAAAAATTTTCTTGATGGATAAAAGTTCGATTTTAAAACATCAAAAAGATTTTTTTTTTAAATAGCTAGGTAATATTCCTTTGTTTTTCTTTGGACACCAGTTCTTTTCGAAGGATGTAGCTCAAATCGGGTACTTTATTTTTTTTTAGGACTAGAGTAGGAAGAAACTAAGTCGCTATGAGATACTCGTTGACATGATTGATGTTGGCATATTAGGCTATGACATACACTCTATTTTCACATGTATTTGGTTTGAATTGTGAAGCCTAAGTAAAGTAAATAGCCTATTTTGTGATGCCTTTTCTCATTTATTTGACTCGTATGCCACATAATTCAATGTTGCTTAAATTTATCATTTAATTGTGCTTGCTTGACTTGAGAGTTGAACAGAATCATTTTGATTGAGTCATGTGCGACATGTGTGTGAGGATTTGTAATTTTCTGTTCTATCATGTATAGTCTTGAACTTGCCCCGTGTGTTAATTGAAGAGAAATTATAAGTTGTGCTAATCTAGGGGATGACGTAGGCATTTTTTTCCTTGATCATGGATGTGGTTGTCACATAAAAATAAAAATTTTCGTTGCTAGCCCCTTTAAGCATATAGACCTTTCTTTTGGCACCCACATTACAAGTCATACCACCATTTTGTTCTTAATTTGATATTGGTTGAACCTTTACTTCTTAAGGCACTTAGTTGCTAAAAGAAGTTAGGTTAGAGATCGGGGAGTATCTTTTGAGTGGAATCATAGAAGGACCCATTGGTTCACTAAAATTGAAATCAAAGTTCACTAGCCGATGAACTTTAATATATGGAAGAAAAAGAATGGAAAAGAAAAATCGAAAGAAAATAAAAATGATAGTGAAAGTATGTAGAATAATAAACTCCTCCAATTGTTATTGATTTGTGCTAGTAAAAATATAGAAGTCCTTAATTGAAAAGAGGGCTATTTTGTATATGGCAAGTGAATTGGTTGAGAAGAATATGTGCTTGAAATGTAAATGTATTGTATTAAAGTGCTTAGGAGGGTTAGTCACTATTCCTAAATATATCCTACTTGTCCTTTAGCCTACATTACAACCTTTTCCTAATTGGTCGTAGATTTGGCTAGCTTAAATTAGTATAGATATACACTACGAGCAAGCTTATGATACAATCACTCTTTTATTTGTTGGTGAGGGCACATGATCTCATGAATGATTGATGATGTTGTAAACTTTATTTTATGTAAGTGCATGAATTGAGGGTGCTTAGTAATTGCAAGTTGACTTTTGAGGTTGGGTGGTGACGAATAGGTTGTTGGAATTTATTGAAGTGAAAAAATTATACTTGGGCATGCTTAAACGGGAAGAATGTGAAATCTTGTGTGTTCATGCTTGTGTGGCGGTATTGGTCGTAGTCAAGGGTATAATGTGTGGTTAAAAGTTAAGGTGCACTTCTATGATTGAGACTTGTACGTGGTTGGAGGTTTATTAGATAGTCTCATTGCTCGAGAACGAGCAAGAGTCTAAGTGTGGGGTGTTGATGATTATCTTAAAGTATATATATTTTTATGTATATCGCCTCATATTTACTTTTGTTTCGTGAATTTGAGATGTTAAATGTTATGATTTATATTAATTTGAAAAGTTTTTACTTGTAGAAATGATTCGGGAGCAATTGGGGTCGAAACGCGCAAGATATTGAGCCAAAATGAACAAAATCAAAAAAATAGGCATTTGGGCGCCACATGTGGCGTTGGAGGCAGAAATGATAATTTGGGCAGCGCCCTGGTGGGCACCTGGCGCTGGGCTGGGTGCCGTTGACGTCATTTTTGTCCTATTTTGCCTGAGACTCGGTTTATTCGGTCCTAGACCTATCAAACTCGTATTAAAGAAAGACTAAGCCTATTTTTCGAGGGGAGACGCCACTTTGGAGGAAAAATACACACAAGAAACATCCCCAAGCAATAACATCTCAAATTTATTCATCTTTTCTAGTATTTTCCATTTATTCAAAACTTATGCAACTATTTGCTAGTATATGAATGGCTAAAAACGTATTGTTCTAGGGTCATGGGTGAAACATGAATGTTGTTTGAGGTTTAATCAAACGAAGTTGATTTTATCATATTCGGATGTTTATTTAATTATATTTTTAAGTATTTTGCTGAGTAGCTAACTGTGAAGTACTATCTACGAATCTAGAGTTAAACTCAAAAGTGGGAACTCTAGATTGCTTATAGAATTAAATAGAGCAAGTTCTTGAACCTGGCAATCGGGAAACATATTCACAATTAGGATAGACATATACCTAATAGTCTTGCTTGGTTGAAATACAGGAATTGTAAATGCATTCGTGTTAATCTTAATTCCATAGATATATGGGCATTAAGTTAACTTGAATAGGCGAGTAAGGACTCGACAGATTCTTATGAGTAATACCAACCCCGTCAATCAACAATCCAGATAAATCAATTAGCTATCTTTTGCCAAGAACACAATACGGTTGTTATCTAGCATGTGACCTTGGAATATTCGCCCCTACTGATTGTTATTTGAAATTGTTATTTGTTCTGTTGCTTTCTAGTTAATTCATTGCTTGATAGTTTTAGGTAGTAAATTAGTTACGTTTATATTTTGTGAAAAATCTCTTCGATCGATAAGTTAATTGAGTTTAAATCAGTCAACAGTTAATCACAAATTTTCGTGGGAACGATACTTTAGATTTAATGGACTTTATTATTTAATGATAACGTGCACTTGTATAAGTGTTTTTGGTGCAACAGTCTAGCCATAATACAAAGCACACTTTTATGATAAAGCCTATTCTTGACGTAAGTTTGTCTCATGTATATGGATCATTTGCTTGCACGGTGTTGGTTCTTTTTTGAATAAAAAGAATATACACGGTATTTTGTGAACATTCAACAATAATACATTTTTTTAAGTGAATTCGTACAACAAGAACAACAAATAAAAGAAATTAACTAATTGACATGGTTAGGGACAACTCATCAAGCTTATCTTCAACATTAAATTAGTCTACTATGGTTGCTTAAACAAACAAGTATACCATGTAATTTCGTCACAAACTCTCCTATAAATAACCTCAAGACAACCAAATGAATCTAACACATCAAACCAAGGAAAATTAGATAAAATTAAAGACAATGGCGAAGTTAGCTCTCGTGGTTGCTTTCTTGCTTCTTGTATCACGTTAGCTCTTATTTCCCTCTCTCATTAATTTCATATTTGTTTTTAAGCACTTTTTTCATGTTTATTTCTATTTATTATTCCAAAAAAAAATTAATGTAAATTATTTTATGAACAGTTTTTCAACCTCTCACGGCTCAATCCAGTTGCCCAGGTTTGGTTTTTACTCTTCATCTCCTACTTCTTAATTCCTATAGATATTACCTAATTTTTTTGTGCATAAATTTCCTATTCTTTTTTCACTAGAATTCATCTCTCATTATATATATAAATTATAGGAGTGAAAAAGGAGACATGGCCCGAACTTATTGGTGTACCAGCTAAATTTGCAAGGGAAATAATTCAGAAGGAAAATTCAAAACTAACTAATGTTCCAAGTGTACTGAATGGTTCTCCAGTGACAAAAGATTTCAGATGTGATCGAGTTCGTCTTTTTGTTAATGTATTGGACATTGTTGTACAAATTCCCCGGGTTGGTTAGGGGGAAAAAATTTACTCGCACCAAGTGTTTTATGTATATTACTAGCCCCAAGAAAATAAATTGGAGCTAATTCTCCAATCTCCATATGTAATCAAAATTATTTAGTGATAAAATAAGTGTGGCTTTAATTTTAGTGTTAGTTTGTCATCCTGTCCCTTCGTTTAAGGTATTAATCACTACTCTCTTTGTCTCTAATTACTAGTCGTGATTTTTAAACATTAAAGTCTTAAATTATTTATCATTTTAAAAAATTCAATACATAGTTAATTATTTTTTCTCATGTTACCATTTAGTTGTTATTGAAGATGGAGATAGTACAAAAATAAAATAAATATTCATTGAAGAGAAATTATATTTTAAGACATAATAAAATAGTCAAAATCTCTCCTAATTAAGGTTTCCTTGAAAGTGTGTAATAGAAAATATGATAAATAATTTAGGATGGAGAGTGTACATCTTCTTCCATAACGGCACCTTCATTGCTCAATATCTTGATGACCTCCAAACAAGTTGCAAATAGTTACTCTTTCTGTTTCAATAATGTGATAGTAGTTTTGATTTGGTACTGAAAAAAATTTTAAAATGTATGATCTTAAAAGCTTAAAGGGTACAAATCTTATGGGACCATATCGATATAAAAGCTTCTCATTAAAGAAAAGTTTGATCAGATCCAAGAACTGGATTGTGCATATCCGGTCATAGTTTGGCCCAACTAACCTACTTACAATAACAACAACAACAAAAAATAGAGAAATTCCACAAGTGAGATCTGGAAAAGATAAAGCATAGCAGACCTTACCCTAGATAGAGAGGCAGTTACAGAAAGACCATTGACTCAAGAACAGGCCCAATTGACCTAAGTGCTTAAGCAAAACTCAAAGAGCTCTAAATAAACAGATCCTCGGCATAAAGCTGCTACAATGTTGCTTACTGTTAGCCCCTTGACAAAGGTCCTCGGCAGGTGTGGGTTGTGACAAGTATTTTCATGATAGACTTGGCACACAATCTAAAAATTAGGACAATATCATGACGGGCAGCTCGGCATGATGGACCATGCGAGGTTGACAAACGCACCTTGAACGGAAGCAAGGCGCGTTTCACTTGGACGTGCGGGTTAGTATAACACTAGCAAGGTAAAGCCATGTCAAGCAGGGTTAAAGACATGGCAAGGCAAGGCAAGAAAATGCGGGACAAGCAATGACAATTGATATGGGCAGATTTAATCAAGTTGGGTGGGGGCTTGACATAAGTAGGCAATTATGGCAATGAACGTGTGCGGCTAAGTCAATGGTTGGCGAGCTGGGGCCATGACATTGGTGCGGAGCAGTGTCAAAGACAAGGCTGGTTGCAATGCCAGCCTTGGGCACAAATCAGCCGGGTGAAATAGGCACATATTGTGCACAAGCAGCAGTTAGAAAACATGTGCAAAGCACATGGGAGGCAGTTGGCGGTTGCAACCTATTCCATGACATGTTGATCATGGCCTAAAAATGGGGGCATGTCTTTGTACTTGTCTTAACTTGTTTTCCCAGTAGTTGGGACTTATCAACTGATTGTAGCCTTATAAATATGTGCCTAGAGTGTCCAAAAACGGGGCAGAACTTAGCTTTGTGTATTTTGTTAAGCAAAATCGTCTAAGTCATTTCCTGAGGGTGGGAAAACATTTTGGGGTAGGGAATTAGGGAATTCGTTGTCTTGGCCATAGGGTTCGCTATTGTATTCTTGTATTCACATATTAATACGAGTTATAAAGAAATTCTTGTATATCGTGTGTGCCTTTATTTATTGTTTTTGCTGCCTATTTTGTTCTAAGTTTCAAACGTCCCTAAAATAAAACTAAGTGTTGGAAAAGCTGAAGTCAAGGCTGGGCTTGACTACCGCACGGAGGTGAATCTTGAGCAGAAATTCGAGTGACATAAATCACCCATGTGAGAATTGGTATCAGATGCATGGCTAGATCGGGGCGAAGTCACAACGTTCAGTGGGTGAATTTTGTGAAGAATGGTCGGTGGCGACGCAGAACTGAGGGAAAAGGTTGCTGCATAAGAGTCACTCATCGGAACTATTGATGGGGATCAATTTCTGACTATCGTGACTCGTCTCGCCTATCTTAAGGCCGAGATTCAAAAACGAAAAAAATGGGTTGTTGCGTCGTGCTGTTGGCAATAATGAAGCACAGCATGGGGCAGTACCAAGGTCAGAATTCCGGAGCCTAAAGAGTTTAATGATGCAAGAAGTGCCAAGAAACTCAAAAACTTCTTGTGGGATATGGAGCAGTACTTTCAGGCTACCAAAGTCCAAGATGAAGACAAGGTCACCATTACGACTATGTACTTGATGGACGATGCAAAGCTTTAGTGGCGGACGCGCATAGCAGATGATATAAGTGTTAGTAGGTCGAAGATTGACTCTTGGAAAGGGTTGAAGAAAGAGTTGAATGATCAATTCTTTCTTAGCATTGACTCTTGGGAAGGGTTGAAGAAAGAGTTGAATGATCAATTCTTTCTTAGCAATGCGGGCTGGATTGCTAGAGATCGTTTGAGGAAGTTGAAACAAACTGGAACGGTCAGGGAGTATGTCAAAGAATTCAATTCATTGATGCTGGATATAAGCAACATGTATGAGGAAGACAAGCTGTATAATTTCCTTTACGGGTTGCAGTCGTGGGCGCAGATGGAACTCTGAAAGTAGAATGTGAAAGACCTTCCTAGTGCCATCGTTTTTGCGGATGCATTGGGTGATTTCTAGTTAGGACAAGATAGTTCTGATTTCTCTACTACTTCAAAGTCCAAAAATGAGAACAAGGACAAGGCAAAAGAGCGGAGGAAAACGAAAATGACAAAGGTAATGTTGTTGAGGGCAGTGGCAATGGAAAGGAAAAGCTAGGTGTTGGACCATCGACAAACAAGGGACAAAGCAGCAAGTTTGATGGTTGTTTTATTTGCAAAGAACCACACATGGCGACGGACAATCCAAGAATTGAACTGCTTTTAGCCTTTTTTACTGAAGAAAAGAGTGAAGAAGAGCCGAACGAGGAAGAACATGAGCAGTCAACAGCATATTTGGGCCTATGATGGTGCTAAAAAATGCGAAAGATGCTTCGTCGAGGACGACGAATTCTTCTAGTAGGGGTGGTTTGTTAGCCCTTTGACAAAGGTCCTCGACTGGTGTGGGTTGTGACAAGTATTTTCGTGATAGACTTGGCACACAACCTGAAAATTGGAACAACATCATGACGCGCAGCTTGGCATGACAGACTATGCGGGGTTGAGAAACGCACCTTAAACGGAAGCAAGGCGCATTTCACTTGGACGTGCGGGTTGACATAACAATGGCAAGACAAAGACATGTCAAGCAGGGCAAAGACATGGCTAGGCAGGGCAAGGCAATGCGTAACAAGCAATGATAATTAATGCGGGCAGATTTAATCAAGTTGGGGGCAACTTGACATAACGAGTAGTTGTGGCGATGAACGTGTGCGGCTAAGTCAGTGGTTGGCTAGCTTGGCCAATGACATTGGTGCGGAGAAGTGTCAAGGACAAGGCTGGGCGCAATGCTAGCATTGGGCATAAAGCAGGTGGGCGTAATAGGCACATGTTGTGCACAAGCAAAAATTGAAAAACACGTGCAAAGCACATGGGTGACAGTTGGCGGTTGCAACCTCTTCCAAGACATGCTGATCATGGCCTAAAATGGAGGCACGTTTTTGTACTTGTCTTAACTTATTTGCCCATCAGTTGGGGCTTGTCAACTGATTGTAGCCTTATAAATATGTGCCTACAGTGTCCAAAAACGGGGCAAAACTTAGCTTTGTGTATTTCGTTAAGCAAAATCGTCTTAAGTCATTTCCTAAGGTGGGAAAACAATTTGGGGCAAGGAATCAGCTATTCTTTGTCTCGGGTTGGCTATTGTATTCTTGTATTCACATATTAATACGAGTTGAGAAGAAATTCATTTATATCATATGTGCCTTTATTTACTGTTTTTGTTGTGTATTTCTTTTTAAATTTCAAACGTCTCTAAAATAAAAGTAATTGTTGGAAAAGCTGAAGTCAAGGCTGGGCTTGATTGTCACACGGAGGTGAACCTCAAGCAGAAATTCGAGTGACATAAATCACCCATGTGACACTTACCATGAGGTAATTCAGTATAAGTACTATAAGTCATCGCTCAACCAACAATGTTTCTACAAGGCCGCAAGGATTCAAGCTGCTTAACAAAACTCGGTTTTAACAACCCTCTATAAACTTCAAATAACGCGGAGCTTTCGCAAGAATACATGCATATATCCACAACCTAAAGTGGAAACGACAATATAGAGACGACAACAACAGTCGAGTATAATCTTACAAGTGGAAGTCAGGGAAAGGTAGTGTGTACACAAACCTTACCCCTACCCTTCAGGTTGTTTTCGATAAATCCTCGGCTCAAGAAAATGAAAAGAGACAATAGAACAGTAACATGGGCTAGAAAGATAGTACCAACAATAACATGGCCTAGAAAGATAGTACAGCAACCTATGAACCAGAAAAGTAGATGGATAAAGCAATATCAATAACCTGGCAAGGTACTAAGAAACCGAAGCTGGAAAATAGTATGAGCACAACATGGAAACAGACAATGCAATAAAGACAAAAATCTCTAAAAGCTAACTTTTATACATGCTCTGCTTCAAGGAAAAAAGAAAGAAGTCTAAACAATCAACAAAAGAGCATGGTACATTTTGAAACTTCGTACCTGATTCCATTCACAATTTAGGCCCTACTAACCTACTTGCATAAGAAAAATTCCATGAAAACGAGCTCTAAATAAACCGATAAAGCTGCGTCCATAATGTAGAGCAGGGCATACCATGAGGTAGTCCCAACTTAAATCAACAATCAACCAACAGTTTCTAATCAAAATTGGCTGAAGAAAAAACGAAAAAAGTCAAAAGGTGTGAGGATGGAAACTAGGAATTACAAATCTCTAAGAGATCAAACCCCAATTATTTTTGACTATCATACTTACAAGCTGCTTGTGGACACTCTTCTCATCTTCGTCGCTGTTCGCCATACAATTAGTTGGTTAATCTCACTGCAGATTACGCAATACGATGAGCAAACAAGTCTGAAGATCAATAAATGGCTACGACATTTGTAAAAAGGAGCCCCATTTAGTTGAATCCTCCATTTTGCAACCCCCCACAAACCACAACGAACACAATCTGATAACTGTTAGGTCATTGCTTGTAACTTGGAACTGACAACCTTTCCTGATATTGGTGGCTTATCTTTCAAGCTTGTACTTAATAAAGACTCTGAGTTGCTTGTTTGGGTTTCACCAAACGCTGGTCTCACCCAAATCTTTATATGCCCCTCGCGGCAGATAGTAAGGACTGATTCCTGAGTGAATATCAAGCCAGAGAGTGGTTCGGTGTGAACACGATGAGTGACCAGGGGCGATAGCTTTGGAATATCTCGCATGCTTGGAGCAGGTTGAAGAGTACCAACAGGGAAAGCCCTATCCCAATGAGATGACTGACTCCCGGTGCTGAAAGTTGGTGATCCACCATGAGGACGACGCATTGGTACTACAATTTCATCCATTTCCAGATCCCATAAGAGCAATTGTGTGTCCTACAAAAAAAAGATCCAAGTAAAACAACGAGACATACAGCCAATAGCATGTGTTTTTTTTTTTTTTTGGGGGGGGGGGGGGGGGGTGTGGGGTGGGGGTTGGGGGTACCTGACCAACAGAACCAAAACGGTAAACGAAATTTTCATCTGTGCCATCTGAATTTGGTGCTGACCAATGTGAATCAAATGCCACACCACTGACCTGCCGAGACACAAGTTAAAGAGATTAACGCATGAATGCTACACAAAAATCAAGGTGAGTTAATAACAGCTCAAAACTCACCCACGAGCTATGCCCCTCACCCCATGCAACAACTTTACGTTCGTCCATGCTCCAAACCTGAACTAGGTCATCTTCTCCACCAGCTAAAATGTACTTTCCGTCCATGCTGTTTGTTCATGTACTCTCAGTATAGATATTCTCTAGCCAAAACATTAAAAACAACATACTTTGTTTGTTTGTGGGCATCTGCGGGAGTGGGGGAAGGAGAGAGCGGGGACAAAATTTGTGCTACAAGGCAAAAATGACTTCAAAGTTACTAATATGTCATGAACAGAAACCATAAATGCTTACCTCCAAGCACAACACAGTAGAGCACCATAATAGCTTTTTCCACCACATATAAGCTGTTCATTTTTGTAATCAAATATACGCAGATAACCTGCATTAGGTCAATCATACTCAGATAAATGCCTGATTGACATGTCATTCATAAGAAGGGTAAACAACCACAACAAAAGAATTAATAGCTTAACAAGTCATCTCATGAAGAAAATACCATCCCTCCCTACAGTGGCAATATATGCCCCATCAGTCGAGAAAGCAACGCTATTGATGGACCCTTGGCAAATATGCCATCTAGCTACAGGATTCTGCACATAAAAGCCAGATGAAACATGTAAAAGGTAGAACTTAAAACAGTTAAAATACTCTACTGCAGTAAGAAAGAAATTTGACAACCATTTTTCAGTCTTAACACAATCAGTTAGGAGATAAAATAAATTGGGCTAATAAACCATTTATCAGCCTTAACACAATGTGGTCCGGGCCCGGGCCTAATTGGGCTAAACTGGACAGCCAAACAGTCCCGAGCTCTGGCGGGCCGGGCCCAAGCGGTCCCAGGCCAAAAGGTCCCGGACTTAATGGTCCTGGAAAGTGGAACTGGCACACATGGGCCGGGGCTAAGTGAGCTTGGCCCATGGGCCTAAACGGGCCAAAGTGTTCCAGACTATATTTTTTTGAAATTTTATTTGTTTAAGACAATTTCTTGTAAATTATATTATAATATTGTGACTTAAATCTTCTAATTCAAATTTAAACACAAAAAAATTGTAAAGAAATATTCAAGGAAATGTCTTATAATTTTTATTATTATGACATTAACAAAAAATGGCAATATATTTCTTAGTCTTTCCTCCCCCCCAATGGAATGAGCACAACAATGTGCTAATACCACCATTAAAAGAAAAAAAAAACTAGCGAAGATGTGTCAAGATACAAGTTACATATTAGTCTACATATTATCTCTAACAAATTCCATAAATCCTTCAAGGTTCTGAGTAATTTCCATTGGTGGTGGCGGAAAAGAAGCTTATTCAGCACCGCTTCCAGGCGAAGCAGCATCCTCCGCAAGTTCCGTTAGCATTTCTTCATAAGCTTCATCTATCTCCGGTTGTGATTCAGCAAGTCCAAAATTTCTTTTTTCCGAATGGATTCAATCTCTAAAGGGTACTGATTTTTCCAAGCTCTCCCTCATAGACGCTTTATGATAACCGATTTGAAGTCTCGCTTGACTGAAAGCGCTCTCCGATGCCACAGTTGAAGCTTGAATACTTAAAATATCTCGAGCCATCCTTGAAAGAACCGGATAGTGTTTTTCTTTGTCCTTCCACCATTCCAAAACATTAAAGGAGCTGTCGAGATTCTCTGATTCAACTCCCCACAACAAATAAACTTGAAGCTCATTTAATTGTGGACTATCACTAATATCACCTTGAGAACCCCTGAACCCCGTCCAAGAACTAAGTGCTTTTAGGTCCGCAGTTGTTTTAGATGATTGCGAACTAGACGAAGTAGGAGTTGGAACATTTGGTCTAGCATGATCTAAGGCAAGTTGATAAGCATTATAAATTGTTTGAGCATTTATTTTAATTGAGGCTTTTGCATATGCAAGTGTAGCAAATTCCTAATCTGAGAGTGATAAAGCCTTATAAATATTTTTATACCAAAAGTGAGACCTCCTAATTTCATGGTTGGATTTAATATGGCAGCTACACCATAAATAGGGGGATAGGGAAAAATATTTTTTGAACTTATCTTTCATAGAATCAATAGCAAGTTGATAAAATACCCCACCCTCTGAAAATTGAGTAAACAAATTTGCAAGTTCTGCAATATAAACTACACAATTAGAAGTAGTAGGATAATATTGCCCATATAATTCATTTGTAGCAACATGAAATTGTTCTAAAAATTCTACAAGAATTTTAACATTAGTCCAAACCTGATTTGTAAGGTGCTCATCATCATCATCACCACCAACACGAGCATTAAACGTTGCGTTTATTGGATTTCTATATTCACATGCAACAACTAAATTTTCATACATGTAATTCCATCTAGTCGGACAAGGTTTAGGAACTTTTCTTTCTCTAAGGCCAAATTCATCACATTTTTTAAAATATTCTCTACATCTACTTCTACGGTTTAAATAAAAAGCCAATTAAGAGCCATTTTAACCTTTTTAATTTTAACATTTAAAATTTTCATATTATCACCGACGATTAAATGGTCAATATGACAAATACATCTAACATGAAAAATATTACTAAATGAAGGCCTATAGTATTAGTGTTACTAGAAGTATTATCCATTGAAACTGACATTATTTTATCTCTAATACAAAAATATCAACAAATATCTGCAAATGTGTTAGCAATAAACTTACATGTGTGACGTGAATTAATTATTCTATAAGCAATAATGCGTTTTTGCATTATCCATTCCTCATCAATCCAATGAGTGCTAACAGTAAGATAATTACAGTCATTACCACTTCGACCAATATCAATAGTAATAGCAACGCGACAATTTATATGAGTAAATAAATTGCGCAACTTAGTTCATATTCATGTTTATATTTATAAATATCGCTCTTTACGGTTGTGTGAGGCCTTACTTTATAAGTAGGATTAAAAACTCTTCTAATATAATGCACAAAGTGAGAGTTAGAAGGAAAATTATAGGGTAATCACATACCAATAACCAGTTTTGCCAATTCTTTTTTTGAGATGGTCAGTTTTGCCAATTCTTCCCGATCGTTGTTTGGATCGTAATATAAAATGTCACCGGTAACAGTGTTAATTCCCGATTGAACAAGATTTGACCCGGTACTAGGGTTAATCTGAGTACCTACAATTGTCCCCTCTTGCGCAGCTTTCATTTGAAGAAATCTAGCTTTACCTTTAGGGTGCATCTTTATGTGTCTAGTCAAATTACCTGTATCGTTACGGTCTCCAGTAAATTTATGAGTTATCAAAATCCCACAAGTTTTACACTTAGACTTATTTTGATCTCTTAGTTGAATAAAAGTGTCAAACAAGAGATATTTCGCATCGTCTAGAAGGTTATCTATTAAAAGTAGGGGTTACTACATGAGGGTCAGGCGGGGCATCATTTGGATTACTATCAGTTGGGTTAACAACAGGACTAGTAGGTGTATCATCAAAATTCGGTTGTGTATCATCATTTTCCTCATCATTTTGGATTACCATAAAGAGCATTCATATATTCATCATGTAATTGTTGACCTGATGCAATATCATGGTAAAATTGACTATTGGTAAATTGAAAACAAGGGTTATCACTATCAAGAATAACATGTGGAGGAGGACGGGTAACAGGTCTGGGTCGGGGAGGCGGGGGAAGAGTAGAAGTTTGGCCATTAGATTCAACAATTTTAGTTTCTCCCTTACCACAGAATATTTTTTTCAAAGAGAAGTCGATATTAATTATAATTATACAAACTAAAACAAATAAAACTATAATATTAAAACCTAAGAGTTGGAACAAGTTTACCAAATTGACGAACAACTTCTTGAAAATTGTATATTGTTGAAGACTTGAAGACTTGAATACTTCAATTCACCAACTTCACAATTGTTTACATATTGCAATAATAAAGTAAGCAATTATAGAAGAAAATTAGAGAGAGATTGATGATTTTGTGAGTAAAAATGAAAGAATGAGGGGTATTTATAGTTGAAAATAGGGAAAAATTAATTATAAAAAGTTTGGGGTAAAAACAAAGTTTGGGGGGAAAATGGCTATTTTTTAAAATGCCAAATGGCAAAATTGGCAGGCCAACGAATAGTTTTTAAGCTTACAACCGTTGGCGAATTTTAAAAATAGTCGTTGGGCCCGTTAGGCCCGGTTGAACCAGTCCAGGCCCGTCGGACGGTCCAGGGCTCGCGGTCTCTCCATGCTAGACCGGCCCACAGAGCCAGCCGGGTTAAGCCCAAAGCCCATGTGGGGTCGTGGGCCTGGGCGGGTCCCGAGCTGGGCCTGGACAATAATACAACCTTACCTTATGGTATTATGTAAGCAAAGATATCTTTTTGAGTTTTTTAGTTAGGCAAAAACAAAAAAAGAAATCATGTTTGAGACCTATTCTTATTTCCAAGGACCATTAAGATAAACAGAAGAGACATTGTTCCATGTGTTAAGCGCACATTCTCATATTGTTGGTTCCTATTTATTTGGTTTAGATTTTGTATCTCATTCACTTTGGAGGGAGATATTTGTATCATCTTCTTCATGAAAAGAGATGAACAACCGCAAGGCTCTATTGTGGTCCGGGCCAAGCCCGCGAGACCACATGGGTTTTGGGCTAAACGGGCTGGCCCTATGGTCCGGGCCCAACCGGTCCTATGAGCCAACTGTGTGCCGATCCAGCATGGAGACCGCGAGCCCGGGACTGTTTAGCTCGGGACCGAGTGGTAGGCCCAACAGCTATTTTTCACAAAAAAAAAATTTAAATAAATTAGCCAACGGTTGGAATCTTAAAAACTAGCCATTGGCCTGCCAATTTAGCCGTTTGGATTTTTTTTTAAAATAGTCATTTGCCCCCCAAACTTTGTTTTAACCCCAAACTTTTTATAGTTATACTTTTTCCCTATTCTCAACTATTAATACGCCCATTCTTTCATTTTTACTCACAAAATCATCAATCTCTCTCTAATTTTCTTCTATAATTGCTTACTATATTATTGCAATTTGTAAAAAATTGTGAAGTTGGTAAATTGAAGTATTCAAGTCTTCAAATCTTCAACGATATACAATTTTCAAGAAGTTGTTCGTCAATTCGGTAAACTCATTCTAACTTTAAGTTTTAATATCATAGTTTTGTTTTAGTCTGTATAATTATAATTAATATAGTCTTTTCTTTGAAAAAAATGTTTCGCGGTAAGGGAGAAACTAAAATTGGTGAATCTAGTGGCCAAGCTACTACTCTTCCCCGGCTCCCAACCCAGACATGTTACCCGTCCTCCTCCACCTGTTATTCTTGATAGTAATAACCCTTGTTTTCAGTTTAGTGATAGTCAATTTTACTATAATATTGCACCAAGGCAACAGTTAAATAATGAATATGTTCTTTATGGTAATCCAACTATCGATGAAAATGATAATACGCAATAGGATTTAAATGATACACTTACTAGTCCCCTACTTTTAATAGACAACCTTCTAAACGATGCGAAACATCTCTTGTTTGGCACCTCTTTATTCAACTAAGAGATCAAAATAAGGCTAAGTGTAAAACTCGTAGGTCTTTGATGGCTCATAAATTTACTGGAGACTGTAGCAATACGGGTAGTTTGACTAGACACATAAAGACACACCCTAAAGATAAAGCTAGATTTCTTCAAATGAAAGTTGCGTAAGAGGGGACAAGTATAGGTACTTAGGTTAACCCTAGTACCGGGTCAAATCTATTTCAATCGGGAATTAACACTGTTACCGGTGGCATTTTATATTAGGATCCAAATAAAGATCGTGAAGAATTGGCAAAAATGGTTATTGTTATGTGCTTCCTCTATAGTTTCCGTCTAACTCTCATTTTGTGCATTATATTAGAAAAGTTTTTAATCCTACTTATAAAGGATGGCCTCGCACATCCGTAAAAAACGATATTTATAAATATAAACATAAATATGGACTATATTTGTGCCATTTATTTACTCATAAATTGTCGCATTGCTATTACTACTGATATTGGTAGAAATGGTAATGACTGTGATTATCTTACTGTTACCACTCATTGGATTGATGAGGAATGGATAATGCAAAAGCACATTGTTGCTTATAGAATAATTAATTCACGTCACACATGTAAGTTTATTGCTAACACATTTGCAGATATTTGTTGACATTTTTGTATAAGAGATAAAATAATGTCTGTTTCAATGGATAATACTTCTAGTAACACTAATACTATAGGCCTGCATTTAGTAATATTTTTCACATTAGATGTATTTGTCATATTGACCATTTAATCGCCGGTGATGATATGAAAATTTTAAATGTTAAAATTGAAAAGGTTAAAGTGGCTCTTAATTGACTTTTTATTCAAACCGTAGAAGTAGGCGTAGAGAATATTTTAAAAAATGTGATGAATTTGGCCTTAAAGAAAGAAATGTTCCTAAACCTTGTCCGACTAGATGGAATTACATTAGTTGTTGCATATGAATATAGAAACACAATAAACGCAACGTTTAATGCTCGTATTGGTTGTGATGATGATGAGCACCTTACAAATCAGGTTTGGACTAATGTTAAAATTCTTGTAGAATTTTTAGAACAATTTCATGTTGCTACAAATGAATTATATGGGCAATATTATCCTACTATTTCTAATTGTGTAGTTTATATTGCAGAACTTGCAAATTTGTTTACTCAATTTTCAGAGGGTGGGGTAATTTATCAACTTGCTATTGATTCTATGAAAGATAAGTTTAAAAAATATTTTTCCCTATCCCCCTATTTATGGTGTAGCTGCCATATTAAATCCAACCATGAAATTAGGAGGTCTCACTTTTGGTATAAAAATATTTATAAGGCTTTATCACTCTCAGATCAGGAATTTGCTACACTTGCATATGCAAAAGCCTCAATTAAAATAAATGCTCAAACAATTTATAATGCTTATCAACTTGCCTTAGATCATGCTAGACCAAATGTTCCAACTCCTACTTCGTCTAGTTCGCAATCATCTAAAACAACTGCGGACCTAAAAGCACTTAGTTCTTGGACGGGGTTCAGGGGTTCTCAAGGTGATATTAGTGATAGTCCACAATTAAATGAGCTTCAAGTTTATTTGTTGCGGGGAGTTGAATCAGAGAATCACGACAGCTCCTTTAATGTTTTGGAATGGTGGAAGGACAAAGAAAAACACTATCCGGTTCTTTCAAGGAGGCTCGAGATATTTTAAGTATTCAAGCTTCAACTGTGGCATCGGAGAGCGCTTTCAGTCAAGCGAGACTTCAAATCGGTTATCATAAAGCGTCTATGAGGGAGAGCTTGGAAAAATCAGTACCCTTTAGAGATTGAATCCATTCGGAAAAAAGAAATTTTGGACTTGCTGAATCACAACCGGAGATGAACGAAGCTTATGAAGAAATGCTAGCGGAACTTGCAGAGGATGCTGCTTCGCCTGGAAGCGGTGAATGAACAAGTTTCTTTTCTGCCACCACCAACGGAAATTCCTCCAAACCTTGAACGATTTATGAAATTTGTTAGAGATAATATATAGACTAATATTAACTTGTATTTTGGCACATCTTCATTAGTTTATTCTCCTTTTAATAGTGGTATTAGCACCTTTTTGTGCTTATTCCATTGGGGAGGAAGACTAAGAAAGATATTACCATTTCTTGTTAATGTCGTAATAATAAAAATTATAAGGCATTCCCTTATATTTTTTTATAATTTTTTTGTGTTTAAATTTGAATTAGAAGATTTAAGTCACAATTATATAATATAATTTACAAGAAATTGCCTTAAATAATAAAAACTTCAAAAAAATGGCCCAAAATACTTAGGCCCGTTTAGGCACGTGGGCTTGGCCCACTTAGCCCGGGCCCATGTGGGCTTAGGCCCACAGTGGGCCGGTTCCACCCTCCAGGACGTTAAGTACGGGACCATTTGGCCCGACCCGTTTAGCCCATTTAGGACCGGGCCCGGACCACATAACAGCCTTACCATAAAGATATAGAATTCTGTTAGCGAAGCAAGTAAACAACCTAATCCCTATCAATTTTCATATGCATCGAGCATGAGCCTTACGCAATGCTTGTAATGAAGTTCCTGGCCAAGATCATCTAATATGTTACATTTTGCTGGGTGTGCAATTTTGTGGAAATGTTAAGCAATCGTTATATAATAGATGATAACCTAAAAAGTGATTATAAATCCACTCAAATAACAGTAAAATCATTAAGCTAAAAACTATTACCAGACCGCAGCTATGTTGTGCAGACTCTCCAACAATGATGTTGCACCCGTCCCGGATCCTCAACAGAAGCACTATTTTTGAACGATCCGAGATGCACCCGGAGATTTTTGGAGAGTCCAGGCAACATAGGACTGCAGTGCAAAATTTAGAACTTTTTTCCTTCATTGCACAGTCTGGCAATATTAACAACAACAACAACTCAGTATAATCCCACTTAGTGGGGTCTGGGGAGGGTAGTGTGTACGCAGACCTTACCCCTACCCTTGGGTAGAGAGGTTGTTTCCAAATAGACCCCGGCATCCTTCCCTCCAAGAACTTCCCACCTTGATCTTGAGGAGACTCGAACTCACAACCTCTCGCAATATTAACTTTATTAGAATATGCTGGATTTCAAAGAAATACACCACAAATCTCAACCATCTAGCCGTGTAGTTAAAGGCACATTTGGCTCGTTTAAAGCATGTTTAACTCCTGAATCTAGGTGAAGTCCAAGTTTGACGCTTCGCTTTGCTTAGGTGGTGTGTTAGTAAAAGCACCAAGACACTAAAATATATGCCTCATCACTAGGACCTTGATGTTTAAGAGCAAAAAACTAGACACTAAATATATTTAGCGAAGAGATATACTAATTGTTGACAAAACATTATGAATGAAATTTATAGTTGATCAGGAAAATGAACTTGGGACCAGCTCAACCTCAACAGCTAAGTCATGAGATAAGGACCGCCCAACACCATATAATGAGACTATGCCATTCCCTCAACCATGTGGAACGCGCCCAGGGCTAGGCATCTTAAGCTTGGACAATGTAATATGGGAGGCCCTAACATTGGGTATACCAAGAACAGAGATAGGTTTGGCTCTAATCAAACATTTAAATAATGGGCCTCGGGCTTAACTCTAGCCCAAAAGCTATCACGGGGTGAGGTTTGTCTAACACCATAAAAAAGAGACAATAAGACATTCTCGTAACCAATGTGGGACACACTTAAGAATAATGATTAGGAATAAAAATTTAAAGAATTAGTATAAAAACGTTAACTTGCATAGAGCCTAAATTGAAAATTTTAAATCACTTTTTGAACTTGACTGACATGATGTTCATTTCCTATTCTTAATTCTAGTTTTCTTCTATTCTTTTGTCCAAACACTTTATGTTATACTTATAATTGATTTTCTATAATAGTTTCAACATAAGGACAAAAGACAAGCAATTCACTGTATATTTGCCTTTACTCCACCTTGTTTATCTGACAGAAGGAACATGCTTGTGTTTTCTGATAGCTATTCTAGAAAGGTTAGAATGTTCTTCTTATTAGAAAAGCAGGAATATATGAACCAAGAAATTGCAAACGGTTGATTCACTCGGTACTGATAAACTGGGGCACATCATCAAATGCTGAGAAAAGGAACTATATACACAAGCAAAATACCTTACTATAACGTGCATGGGCAACTGAAAACTGAGTTTGATCTTTGATGACTGGAAATGAAGGATCGGCAGAACCATCTTTGCTCTGTAATAAGAAAACATAATTGCACATTGATCTAAGAAAAGTCGGGAATCTAAGGATCATTGAAAAGGGCCAGGAAATTGGCAGCACTCCCCATCAGTTTCAAAACTTACCTTATCATAGACGTAAAAATTTCCATCCGCATGAGCAACAATGAAAGCCCCATCACTGTTAGGCACCCATGCGATACTAGTACATCGACTGTTGAAAAGCAAAGTAAAATATTAAATCTGCTCCATGATTATAGGCACCCATGAAATAATAGTACATTGACAGATTGACTATCAAAACAAAAGGAAAATATTAAACCTGATGTCAAAGGATGCTCATGGCGATACAAAACCCATAAGTTAATTGTCTTTTGAAACATCCTACGATGCAGGAAGCACTATGACTATTTAGGAAGTGGGTGGGAGGAACGGAAGGAGATAATGTTCCAAAGTATAACAGCCATATTGTTCATGACGCTAATATCAGGACTCTATTTGTATTTGGGCTGTACAGGGGAGCTTCAAGTTGTTAACCTTTGCTAGATTTCCAAAAACTGAAAATTCTAATATAGTTGTCTTTTCATCCTCATATTCCCCATCTAGTTTGGAATGAGGTGTAATTAATTGATTGATTGTTTTCATTTTCATACTACAAAAAGTCTCCTAGTTCACTTTCTTTTCCCTTGGCACGCAACGCACAAGAGGATACAGCAGAGAGGTCAAAAAAATTTGGACATCCTTAAGAGAACTTTAGATTGCGATACATTTATAAGACAGTGGAATTCACTTCTCAGGTTACTGGTTATTACTTCTTAGAAATATTATTTATGAAACTTGACATAAAGTTTTCTCAAACATGACATGGAATTCTTCAGAGAAGTTTAATCATTAATGGGGTTGTTAAATGTAATCCAAAAAACAACGCATTCTCTGGATTATATTCCAAGAATAATGATTAGCATCTAATGAGTAATGACTGACCTAAATAAAAGTGGGAAATAGCCACCTCAACTGCATTCACCATCCAATTAAATGTATACAGTAAGCTAGTAAAGATTGCGCAAATACCCAAAGAAGGCTTCCATTTACAACCAACCAAAAATAAGCAACTAAGAATTTAAGATTCAAGCTTTATTAGTAGGAAAAACTTCCCACTCTAATAGTTCTCAAAGAAAATGCTAGAAAACATGCAGTTATACTAGCTATAAAAGCATACATGACACAACTATGACTATTCATCTATTTAACAATAACTCAAAAATAGGATTCAAGCGCGGCCCATTAACATTATTCCAAAAGAAGACAAGATAAAATAAGGAAAAGCATTACAATCCCCAAATAATATTTATCAGAATAACAAAAGAAAAGTTGAGTTGAGAGCCTTGCCTGTTATTAACAGAACCATCCTTGTTGTAATGCTGTGCCCCAACAAGCTTCTTCCCAATATCTTGCAATTGCTGTCGTAGAGATACCGAATAAACTGCAAGGCAGACATCGTAGGTAAAGGATGGAGTGGAAGATTGCAATTAAACATCATGTATGGAGAAATTACCGTCTCCCGAACTCAACCCAATGAGCAAATCATGTCCATCCTTTGCATCCGGATCAAATGCATGGCAAACGGGATTTGAGTTACTAAAGTGTATTGACTTTATAGGATCCTACATTTCACAGCGAACCTCTCAGATTCATATATTCATTTCTTTCCATCTTAGAGAATAAATATAGCTGACAACCATACCTTATCTCGGGAATTCAAATCACTAATAAAAATCGTGTCACCAACATTGAACACCAAATAAGACCCTTTGCCATCGAAATTGGGAACACTAACATTGTTATTTGAACTTGTCACCCCAAATGATCCAGCTCTACCACTCATGCCACTGACAGACTTACTTCCACCATTTCCTCCGACAAAACTATGTGACTTACTACCATTTCCACCACCTAAGAGTCTCGCTGCTGCCGACCTAACACCACTGCTGACTCCAAAACTTGATGTCGACTGAGGCTGTGACTGCATGGGCTTATCTTTGAGATGAGCTACAGTTACCTGAAAATCAAAATCATTTCAAGACTTCAAACACTGGACTAATATTTGTTTTATTTTGACAGTGTAAAAAAGGATGACTATGCATTATCTAGAAATTAAGGCTTATCTAGCTGGTATCAGAATGTAAAGAACAGCAATTCTGCTGATAAATTTCATTTGCTAAACAAGTTTCCTTCAGCCATTTATTGAAGAAAACTCTTCAAGCAAACAAGCTCGAAATAAACAGGACCCAAAATGTTTGAAATTGGAGGCACGTGGCCTGAATTAAGCGTAAGCATCGAAACCAAAGACCTCAAATGATCTCTACAGTGGGTTGTCAAACTGGAGCACAAACAAATATTTAATAACGGCATAAACTGAGACAATAATTTGCTCACAAGTTCCCAATAAAAAAAGGCCAGCCCGGTGCACTAAGCTCCCGCAACGGCCGGACCACAAGGGTCTATTATACGCAGTCTTACCCTACATTTTCTGCGAGAGGCTGTTTCCACAGCTCGAATCCGTGACCACCTGATCACATGGCAGTAACTTTACCATTTACACCAACGCTCACAAGTTCCCAATTAACTCCAAAAAACAACATGGTAGCACAAACTTTCACATAATGATGACTTATTAAACCCCAAAATTTAAAATGAATCATGTTATCCAAACCCATTCTAGATTCCACTCAAAAAACCAATTTTACAGAAAGGGTCAATCTCAAATCTAATCTTGAGCATTATACTAACCACTACTATTTTAAAGTAACTTCATTGGACAAAATTAAGTCAAAAAGCAAAGAACCCTAGATCAACAACAACAACCCAGTATAATCCCACTTAGTGGGGTCTGAGGAGGATAGTGTGTACGCAGATCTTACCCCTACCCTGGGGTAGAGAGACTGTTTCCAAATAGACCCCCGACATCCTTCCTTACAAGAACTTCCCACCTTGCTATTGGGGAGACTCGAACTCACAACCTCTCGGTTGGAAGTGGGGGTTGCTTACCATCAGAGCAACCCCTCTTGTTTCGAAGAACCCTAGATCGTATAAAGTTTAATGCTTTACCTGAGTTCCTATCTTGGTAGAATGATAACATACTAAACCCAAAAAAAAAACCACATTAGCCAAACCCATTCCAGATTCCACTCAAAAGATCAATTTTACAAAAGGGTCAATCCCAAAATCTAATCTTGAGCATCACATAAGACACTACTATTTTAAAATACCATGAACTGTGAAAATAATTTGCTCACAAGTCCTCAATTAACTCCAAAAACAACAAAATGGCACAAAAAAGTAACTTTTTGGCAGAATAAGAACGTATTAAACCCAAAAATCATAAAATTAACCATATTAGCCAAACCCATTCCAGATTCCACTCAAAAAACCAATTCTAAAAAGGGGTCAACCTCAAAATCTAATCTTGAGCATCATACAAAACACTACTATTTAAAAATTAAACCCTAGAAAGTGTAAAGAATAAATGGGTTTTACCTGAGTTACAGTCTTGCCATGTGAAAAATGAAGAAGACCAGCAGGGTAAGTTTTTTCATACTGAAGTTTGTATTTTCCTTCTGGGGTTTTGAAATAAGTCTTTAAACCAGGAGATGGTACGTTGTTGTTCGCTGATGCTGAAGAAGGAGACATCATATTATTACTACCTGCCGTGTTGATCATTTCTTGAAAATACCAATCTATAAATCACACCTTTATAGGGTTATAGGTGCAATTTTTAGATCATTTTTTGCAATTGGATTTTTTGTGACCCTTTTCTTTGTGTTGTTGATCAATTCTGGCCGTTAATTGTTTAAAGGACTATATATAGAGTGGAGTGCAAAACTTAAAAAGGTGAAGATTTTGACTTTTTGGGGGAGTTTTGGGAGCTTTTGGTTGTAGGAATGGACGGTTGGAACAAGTCTTAATAGTTTTTCTTCTTCTTCTCTGCTTTTTCTTTTTCTAATTTGCTGTGTATTTGAGAGTTTGAGAATTTGTGGGCGTTGAGATTCACTTGGATTAAGCCGAAGATTGTTTTGTGCCTAATTTGGCCTTGTGGTCATTGGGAGCTTCCATGGAAAAGCTAAAGAGAAAATGACAAAATTGATCCCTTATGTTATAGTTATTGGTTTGAAATATTCCTTTTTGTTATGAAATAGAAGATTCTTACACTTCTATTTAAGGTGAATGTCTTTAATATACTTAATTAGAGAGATTTTAGAGTCCTATTATTGGTAGCAAGATCTTCCTCCTCCCTATAAATAGAGGTGCTCTCTACCATTGTAATTCACCCCTCTCAACTCAATAAGAAGAACTCTCTCTACTCTTCTCTCTATTGCTATTGTTCTTGTTCTATTGTTCTTGTCTTTTGCTTTAGTTTATAACACGTTATCAGCACGAGTCTCTAACCAATTGAAATTTTTGATTGTATTAACTTTTGTTTGTGTAGGGTTTTGCTTCAAAGAAAGAATGAAGAAAGAAGGAAAAGAAAAAAAAAAAAAAAAGAGGCGGCAGAATGGTGTAATGCAGCCCTTAATAAAAATAAAAGAAGCCTCCCTATTGAGTCTGAAAGTGGCTTTGAAATCAATTAGAGAAGGCAGACTTCAACCCGTTAATTGGATGTCTGGTGATTTCTACGAAAATAGACAACTCTTAAAGGTAAGTAATTTACTTTTCCCTTTCAAATTGGTGGAATTCTATAATTTGATTTTATATACAAATATAGACAACAAAGTTTGATTATAACTCTAATGGAGTTTGTGAGAAATTATAACCACACGAAGTGGTAAAATCTCTATGTCCTGCCATGATTAAATTCATGTATGATTGTGGACGTGACAAAGAATTCCGTCCCATTGAATTTGCTCCATTCCCTTTAGAGAATGTGGAAGCAGTATATGATAAGTCTGAAAGAAGACTAATTACCATGAAGGTATCAATGAATGTGGACGTGACGAAGAATTCCGTCCAATTGAATTTGCTCCATTCCCTTTAGAGAATGTGGTAGCAGCTTGTGTAAAGCACATGATTTTGATCCATTCCCTGAAGTGAATGTGATAATTGTAATAGAGCCCGTAAGTATGAACACGCTCTTGATGTAATTGCGTCATATGAAAAGAAAGTTCGTTGCCCTCGAAATTTCGGGCAAGAACTATATGACATGGGTGTTGGATGATGAAATCCACTTAGATGCTATGGGTCTTGGAGACGCCATTAAATACAGAAATAATGCATCCACCCAAAACTATACGAAGGCCTTGATTTACTTGCGCCATCACCTTAATGAAGGTTTGAAACTATACGAAGGCCTTGATTTACTTGCGCCATCACCTTGATGAAAGTTTGAAGATTGAATATCTCAACATCAAGGATTCACCCATCTTGTGGAAAGGCTTAAAGAAGATGACAACCTGAAGTTGGTCACTCTGCCACAAGCACGATACGATAAGAATCCAAAAGCAAATAGTTTATAAACTATATATTATCGTTGCGGTGAAAACGGGCACTGGTCTAAGTCTTGCCGTATACCATAAAATTTGGTTGACCTTTATTAAGCATCTCGAAAGAGTAAACGCCCTGAAACGAATTTTGTCTCTGACGACAACTTTGACATCACCCACTTTAATGTGGCAGACTTCTTTGAGCAACCCGAGGGAAAGATAGACCACCTAATCGGTGATGGGTCCGTGATGAAAGAAGATGGAGCTATTTGATTTTATTCCACTTATTTGTATTAGTCAATGAATAAATCAATAGTCATTAGTATTAGCTCGTATTAGCTAGTTCATGATATGATATTTGTATTAGTTCTTTAGAATATCTTCAATATGTTCAAATATCAATAAAACTTTTATTTTCCAGTGGGGGTAATCGACTAGCCTGAAAAACTAGTCGATTATCAACTATTTTCGCATTAAAGTTGAAAAACAATTGATCAACAATCGATTGTCTTTGGCTAACAATCGATTGTCTTGAAACAGCTGGAATTTTTCAAAAATAATAGCCAACAATCGATTGTCTTTGTCTAACAATCGATTGTCTTGAAACAGTGAGGTCTGGAATTTTTCAAAAATCACCCACAATCGATTGTCTATATCTAACAATCGATTGTCGTTAGGCAGTGTAATCTGGAACTTTTCAAAAATCATCCACAATCGATTGTCTATGTTTAACAATCGATTGTCTTAAAACAGTGTGATCTGAAGTTTTTCAAAAATAACAAATAATCGATTGTGTATGTCTAACAATCGATTGTCTATGTTCAAACAATCGATTGTGTGTATTTAATAATCGATTGTCTTATGAAAAACGCTGAAATTTTCAAACTGCAAAGGAATTGATTATGGATAACATATCTGATTTTGTTAGCCAACTGTTAGTAGCAGATTTTGAAGATATTATGTGACACAAAAGAATTGAACTTGTTTATTCCTATGTTCGTGTATTTCTTTTGTATGTTAAACTATGGGATAGCAAATATGGATATCTCACAAAGCGAACTTGGACCAACATCCAATTGTAAAAGTATTTGCCTAGTTGATTCATGTACTACACATACAATACTCAAAGAAAAGAAGAGTAATTGTGTAAGGCAAACATTACTACAATCTATGGAAGTAGTAAATTGATTGAAGGCTCCGGAAGAGCAATTGTAACTCTGCCTAAAGGCATGACGTTAATCATAGAGAATGCAATGTTCTCCTCCAAGTCTAAGAAGGACTTAATGAGTTTTAATGATATCAATCAAAGTGTTCTCCTCCAAGTCTAAAAGGAACTTGTTGAGTTTTAAAGATATCATTCAAAATGGATATTGAGACAATAGATGAGAATAATCTTGAATTCTTCATGAAAACGAGGCTGCCCGCTTCGACTTGGGTTCACGCCATTTTGCATGCAACAATACTAGTTTGTCGGCTGCCCACTTTGGTTTGGGGTCATGCCATTTTGCATGAAGCAATGCTAGTTCGTCGGCTGCCCACTTCGGTTTGGGGTCACGCCATATTGCATGCAGCAATGCTAGTTCGTCTCTGACTGACGAATTGACACAAATATTCCCCATTGCAATTGGTTTTGGGTCATGAACCCAATATATCCCATTTAAGAAGCTTTGGATGCGCAGTATATGTGCCTGTAGCACCGCCATCCCGCACCAAAATGGGTTTGCAAAGGAGGTTAGGAATATATGTTGAGTTTGACGCGTCCTCCATTATTCGCTACCTCGAAACATTGACAGGAGATTTGTTCACTGCACTATTTGCAGACTGTCAATTGGATGAGACACTTTTCCCAAAATTAGGGGGAGAAGTTGGTGAAACCAAACGGGAATTTTTGTGGAAAAATGCATCATTATCTCATCTTGATCCACATACCTCTATTTGAAAGAAAGAGGTACAAAAGATTATCCATTTGCAAAGAATAGCAAATCAAATGCCTGACGCATTTACGGACTTGAAGAGGATAACGAAATCACACATTCACGCGGGAAAATGTTCCGATCCGTATTGAAGTCCCTATTGGACAAATATCTAGTGTCATATCCAATGAGTCAAATGCACGCCAGAAGCGTGGCAGACCATTAGGTTCCAAAGATCGAAATCCTAGAAAGAGGAAAAAGAACGATCTAAATGACACTATGAAAGAATCACATGAGGACGCTCATGATTTGATTAATTCCGAGATTCACGAAGAATCTATTGAGCCTGAGACTCTTGAAAATACGGAATGCAAGAATGTGAGGATCTCGAACCTCAGTCTGTGGTACTACAAAATTAATTGAGAGCTCTCGAAGAGCCAATTATTACTATGTTGGAGAAACACAATTGAGTATTGTGCTGTAGTAAGTCTCAAAGAAACTTATTCAGTTTCCAAAAGTACACGCGAAGGCGATTGATGATATTGAGACTATAAATAAAGGAAGGCTTTGATTCTCCTATTACTACAACTTGTCGCGGGGTAATTTGTATATGAAAAGCTACCCGCTTTGTTCTCCAGTTTGTACTACACAAAAGAAAGAATGCCACAATAAAGTGGATATCTATTGGTATAAAACCCATGTCATAATAAACCCGAAGTTTATTGATAAGTGCACATGTCATGGTGTAAATTTGAAGTTTACCAATATTGATAATTTAGTCAGTTGACATTCGTGTTAGCCATCTCATTTGAAGTATGATGTGCAAATTCACATAGGTGAATATCAAAGAACTAGAAGTTCTTGTTCTCAGTAATGAACTGACCAACTAAAGAGTTCGGGTTGAAGCCCCTAAATTCTGGAAATATCAAAGGTGAATATGGGCCCATTCACCTGCCATGTATACCACATATGATGCATCTATGATATGGTTACATGCGCCATTGTTATTAACCCGCAGCCTGGCAGTGCTTGCGAGGTAAATCGCTCAGTAATCTAACTTCGAGCATAGTTTCCAGATTCTCTACTCAAGACAGTTCATCTTGATAAGTTGGTTTATATCAAAGTTGGTTTAGCAAGATAATTATTGAGTGCTTCCACTTAATAGCTAAACTGTTCCTTATGAGAACGAAGTTGTATATATCAGTTTGATATAAGTTGTATACGAGAGTATATTCTCCCCTCACAAGTGGTTCAAGGTCAGGAACCAAATAATTTCATCTTATTACTAAGGTGCTGTGTATATTGACATAATGCACAAAGATGATTTCCCAAAGTTGAGGAAACATGTTAGCTTTACTAACATGAGGGGGAGACATGATAAACATTTGAGAAAGTGTTACATGGGATGAATTTTCATTTGTATATGTATATCCCCGAATATCATGATATGAACCTGTAGTTCATAAAAAGGAAATGCAATTGCAACATATTGCAAAGCATGCTATACGCATTTGCTGACTCAAAGAAAGTAACTAAATGGAAGAGATACAATTCAAGAAGAATTGATTCCATATGAAAGACATGTAGCTTTGAACTTATAGTTCATATGCTTGAAAGTATAAAGGCAAAGGTATGTATAATCAATTTTCGATATCTTATTTGTTTAGCATGACATGAAACTTTGATATGCAGCTAAAGTCTATTATGTGACTTAAATGACTTAACTTGAAAGATTTAAGTTGCTTGAAGCATATGCAATTCTTGGTCCTGAAGTACCACATCCTAAGTACAATTTGTGTACATATGTATCTTGCTATAACTATAAGCATGATGGCATTGAGAATGCATCTATGGAGATATTGAAGAGCTATTCCACGACATTATATGAAGATGTTCATATCTATCAAGAATGATGATTTCAAGGTGCGGAATATTTATTCAAGTCAATATGGTTGATTTATTTATCAAGCATCTACCAAAGATCGTTTTGAAGATGATGCACAAGATTGGAATGCAAATGCTGAAGGATATAAAATGATGTACTCATTAGGGGGGTCAATGCGCGTTGCACTCTTTTTCCCTTACAAGGTTTTGTCCCACTGGGTTTTCCTTGCAAGGTTTTTAACGAGGCAACCAATAGGCGCATATTCAAACATGTGTACTCTTTTTTCTTACTTTAATTTTTCCCATTGGGTTTTGGTTTTAAGGTTTTATGAGGCACATCATTGAATAGACATTCAAGGGGGAGTGTTATGAAATAGAAGATTCTTACACTTCTATTTAAGGTGAATGTCTTTAATGTACTTAATTAGAGAGATTTTAGAGTCCTATTATTGGTAGCAAGATCTTCCTCCTCCCTATAAATAGAGGTGCTCTCTACCATTGTAATTCACCCCTCTCAACTCAATAAGAAGAACTCTCTCTACTCTTCTCTCTATTGCTATTGTTCTTGTTCTATTGTTCTTGTCTTTTGCTTTAGTTTATAACACTTTTATTATATTCTTCATAAATTTTAGTCTTTTATTTATTTTGAAAACTTTAATTGTTAGATATAACAATTAGCAAAAATTGCAAAAAGAATAATTTAAGTAGTATTCGCATTTGAATAAGCTTAATAGGCATATATTCAGTAAACTTGTTTAGGTACAATCTTCAATAGAGGTAGCTAAAAAATAATATCAAATTAAGAGAGTCCTCTATAATAATTTAAATATCACAAATCAAGTCTACTCAAATTTTATTAAAATGGTAGAAATACCAAAGTAAAGTAAAGTTCTCTTTCTTAATGAATGACAAGAAAAAGAAAATTAAAAAAAAAACTACTTACACAAATTAATACTAATATTTTTTTTTTTGGTCAAAAATGCTAATATATTTTGCTAACTTCTCCTTTTTTTTTTGTCAACCGACAAAATTACATTATAATAAAAACTTATTGACATTACAAGGAGCAGTTGTAGAACTTTCTCCTGAATTACAAAAGAGCATATAAGAAGATGGAGTTGTTGATCCAAGCCTATAGAATTACATTCATTAAATGGATTATCTAGACAAAAAAAGAAAGGAACAGGCTGGGCCGCAAGAGATGTTTTCCTTAAATAGATAGTGCCTTTTTGATCTGCATGCAGTGTTGTATCCAAAAATGTTGGCGCCTCCTGTAGTAATTGCAAGTTTGTTCCTCTGCTTAGAGATAGTTCTATATTTTCCTAAGTATCCGCTACGCTATTTTGCTCCCTGTATATATACAGGATGTGTGGGCTACCCAGCTAACGTAGCAAATATCTGCACTCAAAAAGTAATGATAAGTGTTGCATGTTATTATTTTTTAGCATAAAAATTACCTCGGTGGAGTCGATATTGATTTCTAGTGTTAAGAGTTTACATTGCCATGCTAGATGTAAGCCTTGCAGCAAGGCGTAGAGTTCCATTAAAGTAGAATCTCCTATAGGTCTGCTTATAGTGAATTCTAAGATTCAATCACCTGCAGAGTTTCTAAATACCCCTTATATCACATAGCTAGGGGAATGTGTATTAAAGGAAATATCTGTATTAAGTTTGAAAGCGCCATTTATTGGTAGTTCCCATTCGATATAGAGACTCCTTATATGAGTAGGTGCATGATGTCTTTGAATTAGATAATAATATTCATTAGCAGAAAATACTATTTGTTGAAAAGAGTTTTGTATATTAATATGCTGGAAAATGTATTTATTGTGGCAGTTCCATATATGTCAGAGGGTGAAAGGTATCAGTATGTGGGAGGGGGTGTGTGTTGGTGTTGGTATATTATAGTGAATCTGTATGTAAACATCCTGGATGAGGGGGTTGTTATTATTTGTCTTAGTATTAAAATGACATTGTTATTATTTGTGTTAGTATTAAAATTTGGCATATGTCCTAAGAGTATACCTTATATGTGAGCAACGGTTTCATTATGTTGGTGGCAAAGAGGGAAGATTGGTGATGAAGTGATGATTTTATGTAGATAGGCAGTTGTTGGTAAACGATTATGTCCCATTAACCATAAGAAGTATTTGATGTTGGACGGTAATAACCAAATCTATTTAAAGTTCTCAGTTGCATGGTGTTGATTTAGATTCTTGTATAGGGACTTAACAGTGAAATTTTCATGTGGTTTAGTCCCCATAATAATTCTATCAAAGGTTGTGGATCATGAAGAGGTTGTATTTAAACTTTTTCCAACTATTTTTTAGATTGGATGGTAGTTCAAACAAAAGGGATTATATGTAAATTTATAATTGTATTAAGTAAGTTGTGAGCGTTAAATTTTGGTCAGTGTGTGGTAACGAGCCTTCTATTTGTGTTATTAATATTTGGCCCTAGCCAAGGTTCGTTCCAGAATTTGATGTGCTGGCCGTTTGCCACATGCCATACTAATCTTTGTTGGCAAAATTTCCAACCAAAGGTCACTGCTTTCAAAATATTTAAAAAGAGTTGGGGATTGGATTGTAGGTAATATTTATTAATGAGAATAGATGTCCATAAGGAATTTGGAGATGAAAAAAGTCTCCGCGCCTAGTAAAGTATTATTTTTTTGAACTAAATTATGGATCCACAATCCCCGATTCTCCTTAGGTTGTTGGTTAGGTGAAGTTTCTTTTTATGTTTGAATTGTGCCCCAGAGAAAATTTCGTTGATATCTTTCCATTAGGTTAATAATATTGCATGGTAGATGAATGAGTTGCATTACATGTATTGGTAGTGCGTTAAATGTATGCTTAATTAAAGTACTTCTTCCTGGCATACTAAGCATATGAATTTTCCATCTTGCGAGCCTCATTTTGAAGTTATCTATAATAAATTGGTAGTCGCTTTTGATGGGTGTGTGATTGAATATGGAATAGCCTAAGTATTTGACAAATTTTATACCCACGCGCATACTAATTGAATCTAACACAACTGTTTGTCCATAGAAGTCGTATTTTTTGAGAAAAAAATCTTCGATTTGTCGTAACTAATTTTTTGTCCTGAATGGTATGTAAAGGATGTGAGAGTGTCAATAATAGCATGGACACTTTTGGAGGTGAGTTTTGAAGTTATAATTATATTGTCGGCAAAGAATATGTTAGAAATAGAGGGTCCCCAACGTGAGAGTTGTACATGCAACCATCTGTTATAGTCAGCCTCCGTTTATATTTGGTGTGATAAGCGTTCCGTGCATAGTATAAATATATAAGGGGAAAGTGGATCACATTGTCGCAGTCCCTTTGTGGGCAGAAAAAATTCAGTGGGAGAACCATTTAAGAGAATAGAGATGGATGATGTGGTGATGCACGGCATAATGAGCTTGATCATAGAGTGTGGGAAGTTAAAGAAATGTAGGTTTCCTTGATGAATAGCCATTATACTTGATCAAATGCTTTTTTCTAGATCTAATTTTAATAGAAACTTTGATTGTCTTCTTTTTTTGCGTCTGAAATGTGTGAGGATTTCATGTACTATGATTGTATTGTTTGAGGACGATTTTGGAGGAAAGCATATTGCTCCGGACTGATAATGTTGCATAAAAAAGGTTTTAATCTATGGATAATAATTTTAGTTATTATTTTATAAAGAGTGTTACATAGGCTAATGATCTATATTGAGTGATGAATAAGGGGTGTACGACTTTTGGGATGAGACAGAGGTAAGTTTGGTTAACCATTAGATGAATGACTTTGATATTGAAAATGTCGTTGCAAAAGGATACTAAAGAGGTTATATATATCCAATTTTTATGATAGAAATATGGATGGAGACCATAAGGTCTAGGTGCCTTGAACAGTTGGAAAAAGCTAATAGCTGAAAGAATTTATTTCGTTATTAAAGCTTTGTCAATGCATTTTTGACCATTTATATTTAGCAGTTGGTAATGTGCTTTTACATAAGATTTGATATAATAGGTGTGTTTGGTTGCAAAAAGCATTTGGTGTTAAGATTCTACCATTTCATTGATTTTTGATTGGTCAAAAACCTAATTTCTTCAAATGCGATTTCTTCTTTTCCGTTGTATAGTTGATAAGTGAAAAAAATTTGTATTCGCATCTCCTTCTTGTAACCAATTTATACGTGATTTTATATCCAAAAGTCTTTTTCTAGCCTAAGTATTTCATTAAGGTATATTTCTAAATAATAAAAGAAAGTGTTGGTAGGGTATTTGGGGGATTTTTGAATACCATTGATTCTTGCTAGAATATTTCTTTTCTCCTTAAAGATGTTTCCAAACGTTGATTTATTCCATTCCTAGACATCTTCAGTAAAATCTTTAATTACGTTAAAGATATTTTATTAGGAGTATAGTTTGCAAGGAGCAATGCATTAAATTACGGGTGGGAGGTCCACATTTTTTCAAATCTGAATATATTAGTTCTCCAAACACTTTTATGAAGATTTATAAGTAATAAGTAATGGTCAGAGTGTGTTCAAAGTAAATATTGGATGCACGCATTCGGAAAAGTATTAAGCCATTCATAATTCCCCATACATCTATCCAGACGTTCTAGAATTCTTTGGTTAAGCATTCTTTTATTCGTCCATGTGTATTTATTGCCTCTATAACCAATATCTATTAATTGGCAATGGTTTAGGCATCGTAGGAAGTTGTCACATTTTGTGTTATTAACAACATTTTCCCCAAACTTTTCAGAGATTCGTATTATTTCATTTAAGTCCCCACCCATTAACTAAGGAAGTTTTATGGTATCATGAATTGCTTGCATGTTTACCCGTAGAACTTTACGTGTATTGGAGTCATTTTTTGCATATATAACAAAAAATAACCATGCATTAGGGTTAGGAGGTACCTGAAGAATGGAGTGTACTTCTTGATGCGTAACTCCCACCTGATCTAGGTGGAGAAGGTCACCATACTATAACAAAGCTATGCCACCCGACTGGCCTAATGCAGGTACATATGCCATGTTGAATCCAAAGTCATCACGCAAAATTGTGTGATCTTGTAAGTGAGTTTCCAATAGTGCAACTAGCGCAAGGTTATGATAGTTGAGTAGTGAACGAAAGTTCCTTCGAAAATCTTGTGATTGAGATCTTCTTATTGGTTATTTGTCCCGCTGGAGGATTTGGGTGCCCCTCCCTCTTGTGTATCGTCAGTTGGGTCATGGAGGGAATCAGCACTATCCCATATTTCCCTACCCCTGTATTTGTCGTTGGCCATATATTTAGGGAATAACTTTTTAGCTCATATGGGCATATTATTATCATTTTTCTTTCGTACTGCTCCTTGAGGTCATAATACATATTCTGGTTGAGTAAGCATAGGATAAGTCTTGTTTCCCTGATGTCCACCATTATTTTTGCCACCTCTAGTTGTGTTATTTCTTATAGTTCGTTGAGAATGTGAGGGGATGTTGTTAGTGGACTCAGTAGAGGCGTGGTTGGTTGATATGGAGAAGCTTGGACATATAGTGGTGGTGGTATCTCCATCACTGCTCGTAGTTAAATCCAAGGAACTAGAGAGTGAGAAGGAAGCTGGGGTGGATAAAAGGGGAAGTCTTTTGATTATGGTAGTATGTGGTAGTGGTTTTGTAGGTTGAGTGGTGGGGCATGTAGATATAGTGGAGGTAGAAGTGTCGTGTATTGGTGACGATGGAGTGTGGATGGTGTATGCATTGCCCATAGGTATTGGTTGTATAGTTCGACCCGTATCCTTATCCCTTCCGTAATTATTTGTGCTATGTCTGCCGGATTTTGAATCATAACTATCATACCTTGATTCTTTATTTCCATCATAAACGTTAGTGCATGATCATGAAGACTCATTTCGAGCCAGGATTGTGGGTATGCTTTCATGGGAGTGAATTGGGAGATGTAGATTAGCGGTGGATGTGGAGTTTAGTTCCGAGACTACATGGTGAGGGTGTTGAGTGTAATTGAATGTTTTAGGAGATTTATGTTTGTGAATAAAGTTGTTCTCCGATATTTGAGGTTTAATGGAGTATGGTTCATGATTTGTTGTAAGGTGTATTGTATTGTTGCTTGTAGGAGTTGGATTATGCAGGCTAATTAATGATGGTGAGGCAGGGGCGTGCATAGGTTGAAAGGTTGGTTTGTGTGGTTGATTTGATGTGGGTTGGGTTGAGCTATTTACTATGGAGATGGCATGTGGCTGGTCTATGGGTGTAGGATATGATTGTGCATATGCCTTTGTAATATGTGTATTGGATTTATGAGAATATATGAGTGGAGAAGGCCCAGATTTGTTGAGTAATATTATAGTATGTATGTTTGCTGATATTTGGGGAGGAATAATTCGCAAGAGGGTGATTGGTAGTTTGGGCGGTGGAACTGATGAGTTGTCATTGATGAGTTTCTGAGTAAACTCCCTATCCACGTGTTTGCTTTTTAATGTAGTAATAAGTGAGTTTTGTGTTGACTTGGAGGGACTAGTGGAAATAGGTAATTGGGATGTTTGAACGTATATGTGTTGGGTTTGTATATTAGGCTGCTAAGCACTGGTTGAACTGGCCCAGCGTATGGGGAGGAGGGTACTGGGTTTGAATAAGAGGGGAAGCATGTCACTATCTTCAGGGTCTTGGACTAGGTTAATTGTATTTTTTGTTAAAAAAATTTGGAGGTGTAGTATTGTCTTTTTCTAATGTTATTGTCTTAGAGTTTGAAGTGTTTGTATTGGTTGGTTTACCTGAGTATGGTATTGTGGTAAGAAAACTGCTCTTAATGAATTGGAGAGGGTGGGGTGGCCTCGTTTAATATGGCTTTTGTTCATACGTCTTGGTGGAAATATGATTGTTTTCCATTCACCTGATTTTGATTTTGTTGTTGTTAAGTTTTGCTGGTCGGATGTGCTAACAGTTGTAGCAGGATGAGTGTTGTTGTTTCGAGTTGTAGATAGTGTGGCAGGGGAGGTGCTTAAGGTGTAGGGTAGGAACATAGATTGGTGGTGTGACCAAGTCGACCACATAGCATACATAACATGTTAAATTCTTCGTAGATAATTTCTTGATGATGCATGCCAATGAAACATGAGTTTTTATAGGTTTTTCTAGTGCTACTCCAATACTAATACATGTGTATTATCATCTGGTTGTGGCACTGATGCAGGTATCTACTTTAAGGAGTGTGCCCACCTTTACTCCCACCTTTTGGAGAATATCAAAGTCGTAGGATTCTGTAGGTAATTCAGGGAGACGAATTCATATGGCAGAGTAAGTTAGTTGTGTAGCGGAGGCAATGAATTTTGATTCCTATTTTCGAACGGTGACAAAATAATTAAATATAAACTAGGGGCCTTTATACAGGGCCTTATTCATATTTTCTTCTTTTTGGAATTTGGTAAGGAAGAAATCGGAGCCTAGATCAACAAGAGGAAGGTTTTTAGTATGTTGCAATAACGTTTGAAGTTTTGTACGTAGTGCTTGGTGTTCAACCTTTCGTCCAAGAACTTTGATTATGATAGGGTACTTCCAAAGAGAATACATGCGAGTTTTGTCAGCAGTAGAAAGTGGGATAAAAGTATTTGGATCAGCTTCACTGGTTGTCTCATCAGTTAAGTCTATGTTAAAGTGGTGTGTTTGGCTATTAGGTGGGATATGGTGAAATGTGGTATTCTGCAGTAGTGTTTATTTAAAGGATTGGGAGGGTTGTTGTGGAGTTTTAGTGGTGGGAGTGTCAACATGCATGGAGCTTAGATCAGGGAGATTGAGATGGGTTGTTATCTGGGATTGTCATTATGAGTGTTTGGATTTGCTCATTTTCCTTAATAGACGAGTCGTGATGCCCAGGCTTGTGTTGTCGCTATTACGATTCAAAAGGTAACTAAAAATGTGAATCTTTTTCTCTTTTTACAAATAATAACCAACTTGTCATTTTGATTATTTATTCATTAATTCTTTTTATAATTCAAATTAGCAAAAGTTTGAAAATGAGCACAAATATGAATACGTAAATTATTTCATTAATACTTAATTCCGGTCTTTTTGTTGCATATAAACGAACAAAACCAAGGACTTTGGGTCCAACCAAAGAAGAAAAGGAAAATAGCAACTTGTTTGGATTGTCACGTTGTTTTATAATGTATTGTATTGTATTATACTATTTTAGTTGATGAATAACATTTGAATATATTATATTATTTATCATCATTTTATGATATTACACGTCAGCAATATAAAGGAAAAACTTATAAAATTATTAAAAAGAATGGTATTGTATGCATGTAAATTTTCTTAAAATTAAATCCATAAAATAATTTGGATTATATATTAAAATTTAAAATACACTGGTCCAAATAAATATTATGGAAATTGAACTAATTATATAAGTTCAAAATATATGGGTTAAATAAATAAGTCTTAATCCATTGGGCTAGCCCATTTAATTGGGCAAAAGTGATGAGCCCACTTCATTAGCTCAAGATGACATCTTCCTAGAGGCCTAGTTTGGTGCCACGTGTCAAATGACATGGCACGCCAAGTCAAGCAGAAGAGCCAATAGGATCATGCCACGTGTCAAAATGACAAGGCATTCCAAGTCACACTAAAAAGCCAACGAAACCGCGCCATGTGTACAAGTGACACATTCTGGCCAATCAAATGCGGCCATGTCACACTTCAATTTGATTGGTTGGAAAGAGTTTGTTCTTATCACAACTCTTCCATTCCACAACTATAAATAGGGGTCTTTATAACTCAAAAAAGACACCAGAAGTCATAACAAGAAGCAAGAAAGAACTCGTGGATCAAACACTGCAAATTCCTTCACAAGTTTCAAGCTTCAAGCAATCAAGTTCAGGTTCAAGCTCAAGAACGAAGAACGAATCAAGATCAAGCTCAAGAACAAGATCATCATTCGCGACAACAAACATAGATTCAAGATCAAGCTCAAGTACCCTTGAATTTATTTACTATTGGAAAGAAGAATCAGAGGATTCATATAGATTAACACTCAAATATTCAAAATAAAATACTAAGATTGTTGCGATATTTTCGGACTTGATTTTATTTTCTCGACACAAATTTATTGTCTACAAATTCTGGCACGCCCGGTGGGATAATCTCTACCTCTCATCTCAACTTTGCAATCACAAAAGTTCAAGAGCATTAAAATGGCTCCAAATAAAATCAACTCCGGTTCAACTTCCACCAAGGCTGCTAATTCCAAGTTCTACGCTGATGTGGAAAGCATTCTCGATATCACTTTTAGAAGCTTCGGCCCGGTTACGAGGAGCAAAGCAAGCTTTTTAAGACAATAAGCACCCCAAGCGTTGTCCGCGTCAACCTTTGTTTTCGGATCTTCATCCTCAAAAGGAGCAAGATCTGCCACAAACGCACCTGAAGGAGGAAGCGATGTTGCTGAAAAGATCAGGAAAACACTGGCTCTGCTTGACCTCTCCGGCTCCAAGCACTCTGCTGTGAAGGAAGATGATGATGCTTCAAGTTATGGATCCTCTCCACTTACACCACATAGCGTGAGCCAATCAAGGATTAATCTATATGAAAATCCATGCTACTCTCCGTCATCCACGACAATCATGCAAGCCATGGTGACAAACACTTCATCCATGGAGGAGCAATTGGCAAATTTGACGGAAGCAATCGCTGGCTTAACTAAATGCATGCAAAATCAAGAGGCTAGAATTGACAAGCTAACAGACAGGGTGGGAATCTTGATGGAGGAAGAATATACTCATGCACCTGGCAAGCTCCCTGAAGTTCTAGAGAGCGACCCTCCCCCGAGACGAGCAACATCCACTAAGACTATCCATGTCTCATCTGAAGGGATTATTCCAATCGATCAATTGAAGGAGTTCATTGAAGGAACCATCAAGAACAAATATGAAGTTGCAGTTAAGTCCTCCCTTACATATGCAAAGCCGTAACTGCGAGGGTCGATATGTTGAAGATGCCTGCTGGCTATCAACCTGTAAAGTTTCAACAGTTATGGTAAAGGTAACCCAAAGCAACATGTGGCGCACTTTGTCGAGACATGCAACAATGCTGGGACTTATAGAGACTACCTCGTCAAACAGTTTGTCCGCTCATTAAAAGGAAATGCTTTTGGTTTGTGCACGGACCTCGAGGCTGGATCCATCGATAGTTGGTATCAACTAGAGCAAGAGTTCCTCAAACGCTTTTATAGTACGAGACGCACTGTGAGTATGATAGAGCTCACAAATACTCGTCAAAGAAAGGGGGAACCAGTTATCGGCTTTATCAATCGTTGGAGAAATGCAAGCCTCAACTGCAAAGACAGGCTTAGTGAAGCTTCGGGCATAGAGATGTGCATCCAAGTCATGCATTGGGGATTACGCTACATCTTGCAAGGTATCAAACCTAGCACATTTGAAGAAGTTGCAACTCGTGCCCATGACATGGAATTGAGCATGGACTCCGCTGGAAATGAAAGGTTGCCCATCTATGAACCTCGCAAAGCGAATGACAAGCAAGAAGTTAGGAAGTGGGGAAAGTTCGTACCCAAGTCTGAAAACAAATAAGCTATGAATGTCAATACATCACCTATAAAGTTCACGGCGAAGGTGAGCAAGAAACAGAGTATGAAATCCAATTCTTTTCAAGACAAGCCAAGTATAAAGTTAACTCTAAAAGAAATGTAGGAGAAACAGCACCCATTCCTGGATTCTGATATGCCTACCATTTTCAAAGAGCTCCTCGAGTTAAATCTTATTGAGCTTCCGGAGATGAAGCGACCAAATGAAGCTGGGAAAACAACTGACCCAAATTACTGCAAATATCACCAACTTATAAGCCACCATCTGGAGAAGTTCTTTGAATTTAAGGATAAAGTCATGGACTTGGCTCACGAAAAGAAGACCGTGCTTAAAGATGAGAAAGCAAGCACAAATCAAGTCTCTATCACATTTGGCTCATTCAGTCCAAATGAATTATGTGGTTTTGAAGAAAGCAAAGATAAAGAATTACTGGAGAGCGACAAAGCTGAAGTCAACCAACCTAATGATGATGAAGGTTGGACGCTGGTGACTCGTCGTAGGCGCCACAAAAGGAGCCCATGAAAAGAATTAGTGGAACAACCAACAAGGAATATGATGGTAAAAAGATCAATAAAAAAGAATCCAGTTAGGCATTTGAAGAAAGTAAAAGTAGAGATGCACCACACTCAAAAGCTACGAAATCCAGTGACGTTGGAGGAGTTTTTACCAAGTTGGTTCCGCACGAAGATTTCCCATGAGGGAATTTATGCCTCCTGTTGCCATGCTGACAAAGGATAAGAAAAGAGTGATTACCTACCGTTTGGAACCATCTTCAAAAAATCCCATCGAGCCCACTCCTCAAGAATTTAATGCTTGTGAGGGGAAGGTCACGTTCACAAATGATGATCTTTTGCTAGGTAACACTCCTCATAACCGCCCATTGTACTTGGTTGGCTATATACGTGATGAAAGGGTAAACCGGATTTTGGTTGATGGAGGATCCTCAGTGAATATTTTGCCAATCCATACCGTGAAAGAACTTGGTATTCCTATGAACGAACTCTCAGAAAGTTGTGTGATGATCCAAGGATTCAACCAAGGGGGGCAAAGAGCCATAGGCGCGATCAGGCTAGAAATCACTATTAAAGACATGCAATCACGTGCATGGCTGCATGTGATCGACGCGAAGACTTCATACAATGTTTTACTTGGGAGGCCTTGGATACATGACAACAAAGTAGTTCCATCTACCTACCATCAATTTTTAAAATACTATGAAAGTGAAGTCGAGAAGACGATAATTGCCAATGATGAGCCATTCACCGAGGCTGAGTCACATTTCGCCGATGCAATGTTCTACTTAAAGAACCGCATTGTGAAGGAGGTGAAAGCTGATGATGGTATGAAAAGCAAGAATAAAGAACCCTCAACTAAAAGAGATGAGGCTACTACTGGTGAAGCCAAAGCTATTAGTAAGGATGTACAACCCAACGTGAATAAATCTTATGGAGGGAATATTACACCTTATGGCAAGAAAGTAAGTCCAGCGCTCCAATATACCCCTAAAAGGAAAAAAGATGAAGGTGAACCATCTAATTGCCGAGCTAGAATGCTAAAGGAGTTAACTCTCCCCGTCAAACGAATTGAGGCAGTAAAGTCGTCCTCAAAGCCACTTGCAGGGTTTATAGCCCAAAATCGTTTGCAGAATGTGGTACTCCCTAAAAAGTGAACAGATGAAGGTTTTGACCCCAACGCTTACAAGCTATTTGCAAAAGCTGGATACAATCCCAATAAACCGTCAAAGTTAGGGAAGCTCCCTTCAGAAGCTGCAACGAGGCAACCACGTGAAGGTTTGGGATACAAGCAACCGTTACCAGTGCGCATCTCAATAAGAAGGGCGAGTAGCAATTATATCAATGTAGAAGATGAATCTGCTGCTTCTAACAGGCTTTCTGTCTTTAATCGACTTGGAAAATCAACTGTGAGAACATTCGTATTTGAGAGATTGGGTCCATTAAAGAAGGGGAATAAGTTCCATAGAAATTATCGAAATACAAGAACACCCGCTTCACCCAAAATTCAGAAGATCTCTAAGGATTTTCAAAGTCTGGTTCCTTCTAGAATGAGGCGAAAAATAAAACTTGTGATTTCATGTGAATAAGTGATGAAGGTAAAGACATATACGGTGGTCTACACTAAGGAATGTGATGAAGATGAAGAAAGTGTAGGTTCTTCGTATCATGTCACTGTACAAAGCGAGAATGGTGTTCCGTCTTCGATGGAGGATAACACAGAATTGGAGCATGTTTTTCCATATTATCACATATCCTTCAATGATGGGGATCCTCAAGAAGGTGAAGATGCGAAAGATGCTCCACCTGAACTTGAAGAAGGAGTGAAGACAACAGTTGATGCCTTAAATAAGTTAACCTTGGCACCGATGAAGAACCAAAACCCACCTACCTAAGTGCTTTACTCGAAGATGATGAAGAAAACACTTATATTGAGTTACCCAAAGAGTTAATGGATGTCTTTGCTTGGGTTACAAAGAGATGCCTGGTTTGGACCCCAAAGTAGCAGTCCATCACCTTGCAGTCAAAAATTGTGCTCGCCCTGGTTCAGGTCGGACTTGGTTCCCTTGATTGAAGTTGAAATTAACAAACTAGTTCAAGCTGGATTTATTCGAGAAGTTAAATACCCAACATGGGTTTCAAGTATTATCCCTGTAAGGAAGAAGAATGGACATATTCGAGTATGTGTTGACTTCAGGGACCTCAATAATGCATGTCCCAAAGATGAATTCTCGCTTCCTATTCCAGAGCTGATGATCGATGCTACAACTAGTTACAAGTCAATGTCTTTCATGGACGGTTCGTCGGGCTATAACATAATTCGCATGGCACCAAAATATGAAGAGCTTACTGCGTTCCGCACTCTGAAGGGTATTTATTGCTACACGGTAATGCCTTTTGGCTTGAATAATGCTGGTGCTACTTACCAAAGGGCTATGCAAAATATTTTCGACCATCTTCTCCACAAGAATGTTGAATTCTATGTTGACGACTTGGTGGTGAAATCAAGAGAGAAGGGCGACCACGTGAAAGACTTGAGGATGGTATTTGAATTGCTCCGGAGATACCAACTTAGGATAAATATGTTGAAATGTGCCTTCAGAGTTACTTTTGGAAAGTTCCTTGGTTTCATTGTCCGACATCGAGGGATCGAAATCGATCAAGCCAAAGTGGATGCCATTTTAAAAATGCCTGAGCCTCGAGATATCCATGAATGAAAAATCTGCAAAGAAATTTAGGGTACCTTAGGAGGTTCATCTCGAACCTAGCTGGGAGGCGTCAACCATTCAGCCGCCTTATGAAGAAAGGTGTCCCTTTCAGATGGGACCAAGCACGCAGTAATGCCTTTGAAAGCATTAAATCCTACTTGACAAAGCCTCTAGTTTTAGCAGCCCCTGTACCTGGAAAGCCATTGATACTATACATTGCGGACAAGAAAGGTCTGTTGGAGCACTGTTGGCCCAAGAAAATAGTGAGGGGAAAGAAAACTCTCTTTACTACTTGAGCAGGATGATGAGACCAAACGAGCTGAATTATTCGCCGATTGAGAAGTTGTGTCTGGCGCTAGTCTTCGCAATTCAGAATTTAAAGCACTACTTTCAAGCTCATGTTATTCATCTTGTTTCTAGAGCAAATCCCATCAAGTTCGTGATGTCAAAACCTGTTCTTAGTGATCTACTAGCGAGATGGTACCTCAAATTTCAACAATTTGAGATTTTGTACATCCCTTAAAAGGCTGTAAAAGGACAAGCATTGGCAGTTTTCTTGGCAGATCATCCAATACCTGATGACTGGGAGCTTACCGATGAACTGCCTGATGAGGACGTAATGGTCGTTGAAGTTCAACCTCCATGGAAGATGTACTTTGACGGTGCCGCACATCGTGGGGGAAATGGGGCTGGCGTAGTATTTGTTACTCCCCAATGTGAAGTCTTGCCCTACTCCTTCACTTTGACACAACTCTGTTCCAACAATGTTCCTGAGTATCAAGCATTAATACTTGGGCTTGAAATGGCCATTGATATGAAGCAGTTGCAATTGCAAGTCTTTGGTGACTCCCAATTAGTGGTCAATCAGCTTTTGGGTAGTTACGAGGTTAAGAAGCCTAAATTACGCCCATATCATGATTACGCTAAAAAATTGATGGGATGGCTCGGTGATGTGACTATTCAGCATGTGCCAAGGAAAGAAAATAAGAAGGGTGATGCTTTAGCTGCCCTAGCTTCATCTTTAACCCTGCCTGATCAAGTGCAAGTTACTGTCTGCCAAAAATGGGTAGTACCGCCGCCAAATGAGGCTGAAGGTGAAGAAAACAAACTCAAGCATCTTTTTACTATTTCTGAAGTTGAGAAGAAGAATGGTGCCAACCCATTATCGACTACTTATGCTATTGGATACTTCCATAAAATCCGAGGAGAAGGACTGAAGTCCATCGCCGTGCACTCACTTCCTTTACTACAAGGATACTCTATACAGAAGGTCGTTCGAGGGAGTATTCTTGCGATGCCTATGAGAAGAAGAAGCCCTCCAAGCTTTGCAAGAAGCACATTCTGGGGTATGTGGGTCACACCAGTCTGGACTAAAGCTCCACTTCCATATAAAAAGGATGGGATATTATTGGCCAACGATGGTAAAAGATTGCGTGGACTACGCTAGAAGATGCAAGGCTTGTCAATTCCATGCGAATTTTATTTATCAACCTCCTGAAGTGTTGCACCCGAATGTTGCATTCTGGCCATTTGACACTTGGGGGTTGGATGTTGTTGGACCACTGCCAAAATCCTCTGGTGGCCACCTATACATCTTGGCTGCAACTGACTACTTCTCAAAATGGGCTTAAGTTGTTGCTCTTAAGGAGGTAAATAAGGAATATGTTGCAAGTTTCATCCGAGTAAACATCATCTATCACTTTGGCATTCCCCGTTACATAATAACGGATAATGGCAAACCGTTCGACAATAGGTTGATGAATAAGATTCGTGAGCTCTTTAACTTCAAGCAACGTAACTCTTCGATGTACAATGTTGCCGCCAATGGTCTAGCCGAGGAATTCAACAAGACTTTATGCAACTTGTTAAAGAAAGTCGTTTCCAAATCCAAACAAGATTGGAATGACCGTATGGAAGAAGCTCTATGGGCATATAGGACGACTCACTGCACGCCAACAAACACGACTCCTTATTCACTCGTTTATGGGGCCGAAGCTGTCTTGCCACTTGAGCGTCAAATACCTTCTTTACGACTAGCTATTCAAGAAGGTATCACTGATGAAGAAAATGCTCGACTTCGGTTAGCAGAGTTGGAAGCTCTTCATGAAAAGATATTGGCTCAACAGAGTCTTTAATGTTATAAAGCTCGATTATCTCGCGCCTTCAATAAAAGAGTTTGCCCGAGATCCTTTCAAGTAGTAGATCGAGTCCTTGCCATACGAAGACCTATAATTACTTCCCATAAACTTGTAGGGAAGTTCACTTCAAAGTGGGATGGGCCATATGTCGTGCAAGAAGCTTACTCAAGTGGGGCGTACAAGCTGGTTGATGCGGATGGTATGAGAATTGGCCCTATAAATGGCAAGTATTTGAAGAAGTATTATCCTTGAAGTCATGATGCTCCTTGATGCACGAGCCTAAATTGCATGTTGCTACACTCCTTGCCTGCAAGAGCATAAACTGTGTACGGCCAAAAAAAAGGAGTCCGCTAGGTTGAAAACCTCGAAAGAGGCGGCCTAGGCAAAAGTGAGGACGCTAAAAAAAGTGTCCACTAGGTTGAAAATCTCGAAAGAGGCAGCCTAGGCAAAAGTTAGGACGTAAAAAAAAAAGAATCACCCGGTATGAACTACGGTATGACTTGATCCTCTTCACCGGGGTACGTAGGCAGCTTAGAGTTTCATTATAAGTTCAGTCACATAAGTTCAAAAGATATATATTGCCCTAATTGTTGTTTGAATGAAGTATGAAGGAACACAAGATCAAGCTGAAATGTCATCATCCTGTTGAACTTCGATCTCATTTGATTTAAAGGAGGTAACCCTCCTAGGTAAATTGATATCTTCAATAGGCCGATTTTAGAAGGATGTCAATTATTTGCATTAAAATCCAGGGATTCTTTATATCTTCAGGTTCGCCAAACCTTCAAGTTTGTTGGTCTCCAATTCCGCCCTCTACCAAAAAAAGAAGGGAAGAGAAGCGAGGCGTCAAGAGGAAGCATGAGTATAAGAAAATGATTGCTTGATACAACATTTCAAATTCAGCGAGATTTGAACCCCAAGATATTTGTGAGGATATGGTTCTTAAATTTCGATTTATGGCAAGTAAGACGTCTTCCGATCTCGAGGCTTCCATATCAAGATGAAAAATATTTGGTGAAGTCACGGAAATCTGAAATTGTGGGTGTATCATAATCTAGTGTTGACTTTGAAATATTATCTAAATGTTTCCGTAAGAAATTAAATCTTGAATTTAGGATATGTTATATATTTGGAAGTTAAGTTTCCAGTAGATCAAATGGTTCATGATTTCGAAGTTCCTACTTTAGGATGCAAAACTTTTGGCGAAATCGCACCAATCTGAAATTTTCAACGTGGTGGAACCTAAAGTTGATTTCAAAATATTTTCTGGGATTTCTTCTGAAGTTACTTGATTGAGAATTTTGGATATGTTCTAGATATTGGAGTCTAGTTTTCGAGAAATCAAACGTTTCATAATTTTAACGTTTCCACACCAAGATATAATTTTTTTAGAGAGACTGCGCAAATTTGTAATTGATAGCGAGGTGCAACATAAAATTGGTTTCAAAATATTATTCGGAACGATTCTGAGGTTACTTGATTGAGAATTTTGGATATGTTCTATATATGGGAGTCTAGTTTTCAAGAAATCAACGGTCCATAATTTTAACGTTCCTACACTAAGATATGATTTTTTTAGAGAGGCTGCACAAATCTGGAACTGATAGCGAGGTGCAACATAAAGTTGGTTTCAAAATATTATTCGTAACGATTATAAAGTTGTTTGATTTAGAATTTTGGATATGCTCTAGATCTTGAAGTCTAGTTTTCTTTAAATCAAATGGTTTGCAATTCCGATGCTTTTACACCGAGATATGAATTTTTTTGGTGAAACTGCGCAAATCTAAAATTTGCAACGTGGTGGAATCTAAAGTTAGTTCCAAAATACTATCTGGGGCAATTCTGAAGGTGTTTGATTCTGAATTTTGGATACATTTTATATATTGAATTCTAATTTTGAAAAATCAAATGGTTCGTTATTTGGACTCTTCCCCGACAAGATATGAATCTTTCATTACAAGTGCGTAAAGTAGAAAGTTATGCAACTAAGATAAATGTCGGGTAATGTAAAGCAAACGAGAAGCAGTCTTATCTAAGATGAAATAAATATCCACTAGGTCAACCTAATATAAAGATAAAAGGAGATATAATGCTAACAACATAGTCTAAACAAAATTTGTAGTTGATCAATTCTTGACAGCTAGTCTCCAGGCTCTTCTTCTTCTCCTCCAAATTGGTCGAATCATCAACAGTCAACAAATTTACGTTGTCATATGAAGAGACTCAGTCTCGGTAGATGAAATTCTTTCTTGAATCTCTTCAACCTCCTTTTGAGTCGCTTCTATAACACCTTCGAGGTTCTCCCTCTCTTGTTGTAATGTCTGCAACTTCTTCACGACTCTCTTCAATTTCTTTTCACTAGAGGAAACTTTCTTGACTTTCTCACTTGCTTCAAGTTTGAACGATTTGAGACGCTCTTTAGCTTTAGAAATCAGTTCTAGCTTCTCATCTTCACTCGTCTTATCATCCATATTGGATCTCTCTTGGTCATATGATGCGGCAAGTTCAAAAAGAGAATTCATTAAATCTTCTAATGGAGAAAAATCCAGAATATTCGTCTTCTTCATATCCTTGAAAATCTCAATCATTTGCTCCCTATAAGATGAGAGCAATTCCGGACGAGTTTTGGAGAGCCTATTGCAAATATCCTCCCAAAGTCCCAAAATGAATTCCTTCTTACGGTTGAAAACAATGCTTTTTCCTTCAAATATAGACACGATGTATTTTTCATTGGTGAAATGCGAGTTATCTCATTTGGAGTTTGTCCTTTTAGGGATTCGTCATGAGGAAGAGATGACGCCTTTGACGATGACTTCACTTTACATGTAAGCCCTCCAATAGATTCATCACTCACTTGCGGCTTGTCGCATGGGGATACCATCGGAAGCCCAATGGTGTTTAACTGCATTAAGAAAAGGCAAAATAAGTAAGTAATTTATAAGTGAAGCTACTCCTAAAAAAAGGGGGAGGGGGAATGAGCGAGGTGATTGTATTTTACCTCTTTGTTACAAGCTGTATGTATTCTTGAGGGACTATCAACACTTTGAACCTCTACGATCTCTATTGGGTTAGGCCGTTTCCTTTTCCAATTTTGATCTTCATTGGTACTCTAGCTTGTGTCTTGAGGAACACACGTGTTAAATAGAAGAACTAGAGGGGGTTTCTCTATAGCTGTTAAAGTGCACACCACTTCTTTCAAAGCTGCCTTCGAGGATTTAAGCTTCCTTTTTTAGGTTGCGTAAATACTTTTGGGATTGGAGTTGATATTTTTTTAACTTTTTAGAGCGACTTTCCAACAACTTGATCTTCACCTCCTAAAGGGGTTGTAGACTTTAGCCCAACATTGTCTACCAAAGCTTGTAAGTTATTCTCGAGAAACTTCTCATGCGCTTTCTCCCACCAAGACATATAATTAGTGGAGAAAGGCTTCTCCATAGGATCTCCAAGGAGGAAAAACCGCATGTGACATAGATCGATACAATGTGCAAATCCTCTAAAATCTGATTCCTTCATCTAGAGAAGAGTTACGGATATCATTCTCCAAAAAGCCGGGGATGTTCTGGTAAAATCCAAATTGACGACCAAACTGATGTGGACTATACGGCTCGATGATGAATGAGTTACCATACCTCAAAGAGAGGTAATTAAAACGTAAGCTCATGAAGTAATTTGATTCCAACTCTTGAGGGGCATCGTTATCCACATAATAATAAGGACGGAAATTGGTCAACATTGTTGGTGCCCAAGCTATATCCTCCCTATTGTGGATGCGTTTTCTTCCATCTTTCTCGTCAAAGTACCTTGCAGCCCCCTCTCTTGAGTATGCCAACATCAAATGGACAAACGGACCCTTAGCAAGTGGATAGTGGGTTCTGAAGTAATGTGCAATACATCCGTAAACATAATGAATGGGGAAAGAAACTTTGACCTGATCAAATTGGACAGAACGCGAAATCCTATTAAAACCATGATAAATACTCGCCAGAACGGGGACTGCAAGGCTAATCTGTCGCTCGCCTGCCATCATGCTTGCCATCTTAAAAGTCTTAGGACGAATGGAGTTTTCTACCTTGGGGAACACAAAGGCACACAGCCAAATTGATAAGAATGTCGCTACATATGTTTCATCTTTCTTGTCAGACCTCACCCTAAGCTTAGAGAATGTAGTTTCTTGATCAGTCGACCACCCCATCGTCTCGGGAATAACTCCATTAGGATTATGTTTTGACTTTAGGCGCGTGGATTTCTTTTCCTTTCGCAACGAGACAGGTCTATATATTAATGTTTTTTTATACCAAAAACTTGTCCACTTGCTGAATGAGACTTTTTGGGTAGCACCCGCACCTTCCTTAAGATGATGAAATGCAGCAAATAAATACTTACAAGATTGAGGAATAAATCTGACTTGTTTTTCATTCAAACCGATGAGTTCTCTTGTCTCGGGTACCACTTTTTCGTATGGAGAACCCGCAATGGGCAAACCCCCAAGGATATGTAAGTCCCAAAAGAGATATAGATAGCTCCCCAGCTGATGTAAGAAGAGTGTTCGTCTTGGGGCACCAAGCCTCACAAAATGCTTGCAAAATGTTCGAGTTTCGATCATAAGTGAAAAGTGATGCATATACATCATAAATCTTTGTTGTACTCAGCGTTTGTTGGCTTTCGCCAAGCACGTCTTCAGCCCATTCCCAATATCCTGGGATATGACGATACTCGCCCTTGATTGTTGTTGCGTTTCGCCAATGTACTTCGCCTTGAATTATGTGACTTCCTAAGTTTGGAAGGGTGCTAGCAATATTTACATGACGATGGATTGACGCTTGGAGAGACCACATCTTGGATAATAGATTAGAAGTCGATTTGTGCTCCAAGGTCCAGTTCTCTATATGAAGGGAGTTCCTTAGAGGAGGTCATTGGGCTGCATATCAGCCAGCTTGTGAGGTGAGAACCAAAAGCTTGGTTTGTTCTATGCCATCTTCAGTCTCGATAATGAGATATCTAAATTTTGAGGAAGGTAAGGTATAGTCCCTAAAATTTGCCATCTCTTTGTGCTAAAAATAGAGAAAGAAAAGAGGGATTAGCAAAGTCCAAATCATGAATAGTAGAGTGGGTACAAAAGTCTAAATGGATGAAATGCTCTTCGGTAGTCGGGCCATTTTGAGAGTAATCTCTCCAAGAATCGGGCCATTTTGAGAGTAATCTCTCCAAGAACCGGGCCATTTCGAGAGTAATCTCTCCAAGAATCGGGCCATTTTGAGAGTAATCTCTCCAAGAACCGGGCCATTTTGAGAGTAATCTCTTCAAGAATCGCGCCATTTTGAGAGTAATCTCTCCAAGAACCGAGCCATTTTGAGAGTAATCTCTCCAAGAATTGGGCCATTTTGAGAGTAATCTCTCCAAGAATCCGGCCACATTGAGAGTAATCTCTCCAAGAATTGGGCAGGGATGAGTACTCAACCCCTCACACCCTAAGAGTGCCTTCTTCGTGCTTGGATCATCTTGTTGAACAAAAACATATCTTTCTCGCTTGACCTTTAAAAAAAAAAGAAAAAAAGACAACAAAACAAAGAAGGCACGTAAGAAAAGAAGAAGAAATTACCTTCGCGTTAGTACTTTCGAGTTCACAAAAATAGACTTAAATGTCTTGCAAATAATGCAAATTGATTCTCGACAAACGTGAGAGCATGCATTATTTATATATGTCAAACGGTAGTGGTTGACCCTTTACAATTCGATGTGGTACTCGATAATTTGATTCCTAATTGGATTTAAAAGTGTTTTTATAGTAGGAATTGAAGAATTATTAGGACGAAGAGGAACAAGTTCAAATATGAAAAGTTGTGCCTTTCAAATTATTACTTGGATTAGGACACGTACAACATTAGTAAGATTGAAAAGAAGAAAAATGTGAATTTTCTAGTTCACCAGTATGGCAACTTCAGTTGCTTGGTATTTTTGATCCATATTCTTCAATCTTAAATTAAGTTAAGCAATCAGGAAAAGAACAAGCAAATGTTGTTGTGATACTTCAAGTCTAGTCTTTAAATTATATACTCGACAAGCTTTGAAGTAGGGAGCATTTGTATGCATGTAAATTTTATTAAAATTAAATCCATAAAATAATTTGGATTATATTTTAAAATTTAAGATACATTGGTCCAAATAAATCTTATAAACTAATATAATTGAACTAATTATATAAGTTCAAAATATATGGATAAAATAAATAAATCTTAATCCATTGGGCTAGCCCATTTAATTGGGCTAAAATGATGAGCCCACTTCATTAGCCCAAGATGACATCTTCCTAGAGGCCCAGCTTGGTGCCACGTGTCAAATGATGTAGCACGCCAAGTCAAGTGGAAGAGCCAATAGGATCATGTCACGTGTCAAAATGACAAGGCATGCCAAGTCACACTAAAAGGCCAATGAAAGCGCCCACGTGTGCAAGTGACACGTTCTAGCCAATCAAATGCGGCCATGTCACACTTCAATTTGATTGGTCGAAAAGAGTTTGTTCTTATCACAACTCTTCCTTTCCACAACTATAAATAGGGGTCTTTATAACTCAGAAAAGACACCAGAAGTCATAACAAGAAGCAAGAAAGAGCTCGTGGATCAAACACTGCAAATTCCTCCACAAGTTTCAAGCTTCAATCAATCAAGTTCAAGTTCAAGCTCAAGAACGAAGAATGAATCACGATCAAGTTCAAGCAATCAAGCTCAAGCTCAAGAACAAGATCATCATTCGCGACAACAAACATAGATTCAAGATCAAGCTCAAGGGCCCTTGAATTTATTTACTATTGGAAAGAAGAATCAGATGATTCATAGAGATTATAACACTCAAAATATTCGAAATAAAATATTACGATTGTTGCTATTTTTTCGGTCTTGATTTTATTTTTTCGACACAAATTTATTGTCTACATGTATACTTGATAAAATAATTATATAAAAAAGCAGAATAAAAGATAAATAAAATTATGTAATAATAAAAAATTATAATAAAAACTGATATTCTTTATTATTATATAACGACTGATTCAACAATATTATAATTAATTTAAGTGGCAATTAGAATAAATATTATATTTAAAGTAAAAATAATAATCGTCATAAATGATGTTTTATTACAATAAATGATGTTTTATTACAATCTTATTACTGTTATGATCTAACGACCCACTGTATTTAATAGCAACGCCTTACCTTAAGCAAAATAGTCCACCTTTTTCCGTTTCGTTTATCTCGACGAAATCGCTGGTACGTGAAGACCGGTTTCCTTTACAATCGAAGCTAATTGATAAGGAAGCCGATTTCGTAGATCAGCATACCCCGATCGCCTGGTTTGCTCCTATATATCTCACTTTGCATTTCTGAAATTTTCCCCTTTTTTCTCCTTTTTTTTTAAATGAGCAGATCTGCTTTGGTTCGAGTCAGATTCTTTATTTTTCGTATATGTTCTGCCATTGTAGTTGTGTGGGATCTTGATTTTTGATTTTGTTAATTCCATTTTTGAGGACGAAGAGTCTCTATGTTGCGAGCGACGTTATACAGGATTCTGAATGTCTGATTTTGTTTCCTCATTAGATAACAAAAGAGAATAGTTAATGCTCCTTATTTGTTTTTGATGAAATCTGGATGCCCAGTTGGTACTACAAAGTTGTTAGCTCGTTAATATCTTTGTAAAAATTCAAGATATCAGTGGATAAGATGCAGATGTCTGCATTTAATATTCTCAGGGTCTCGTTAGCATAGAAAATTAGGCTTTTTGAAATTGGTGATGATAATTCTGTGCAAACCACGGCTTGCTACCCTTTAGCTCTTATGAATTTTCGGGTTGAAAGAGCAGCTGAGCATGGCTATCTCCCTTCTTTGATTGGGAAGGAAAAGAAAAAGGGTATTGTACCTTTTTGTGTAGAATTCTCCGACTCCAAAATTAGAAGAAGTGGAGGAATTAAATGTTCTTAATATTACTTCTACATATACCAAACAGGTGGAGCAGTTTAAATAGTTAAACCAGTATCTCTCTATTCAGGGGCGGATGCAGCATATCAGAAGCAGGTTCATCCGAATGCAGTATTTTCGACGCAGAACACAGATTTGTGTATGGAAATGTACTAAAATTTCAACGAATATTGAACCCATAATTTTAAAAGTAATATGAGTTAGTGCAAAGAACCTTATTGGTCGGATCCATCAATTTTAATTCATGGATCCACTCTGCTTCTAGTTCCACTTTTATCTCCTCTCTATGGCCAAACCTATTGTAAGGTAATTCCTCCGCATTTCACAACTTAGCTTTTTATTGCCCACCTATTCTATCTTAAGATAGAACAACTTCTTGCTGTTGTCAGGTAATTGTGAATAATGTTTGGTTTTCCTCGACTCTTGCTATAGGTACCGTAAGAACTTGACACCAAGATGCAACTGATTCAACTGCTAAGCAGTCTAAACCTTTTCCAATGCATTCTTATTCTTATAATATAGCTCTCTCTTGTCCAACACATAAAATCTGTTACATTGCTTATTTGGTTCTATACACAACCGATTTTCGAGTCCTTCCTCAAACATTTGCTGTTACTTCAAAGCTTACATTTTTAGTTTGACCTCCTTGCGTGCTATTTTCCCTTATTGATTGGTGCTTCTTTATAACTTGTCCTTTGACAATTTTCATTATCATGTTGGGCTATGTTATTATCTTTGTAGATGTTGCTATATAGCATTTTGACCTAGTATAAACTTCCACTGAAAATAATGGTTTATATTCTAGATAAAGTATTTGCTCAGTGCGAGGAAACATTTGAAGGCTTCTTCTGAAGTTAGATAAAAGCTAACGCGTGACTGAATTACAGAAGAATCAAATTTTGGATTTTTATTTGTTCCTTTTGTGTAGTCTTTGTTCTTTACCAAATTATACATGAGTTTAACTTGAAATAATGTGTGTCATCTTTTGGTTAAGCAGAAAAATATGGCCAATGATGTCGAAGCTAAAGGATTCAACCCAGGCTTGATCGTCTTACTTCTTATTGGTGGGCTCGTGTTGGCGTTTCTTATTGGAAACTATGTCCTTTATGTGTATGCCCAGAAAACCCTTCCTCCAAAGAAAAAGAAGCCACTCTCCAAGAAGAAGATGAAGAGGGAAAGGCTGAAGCAAGGTGTATCAGACCTGGAGAGTAGATGTTTAGACAAAGTGGAGGGACATTCCCCTTGTTCATGTTGAAGAGAGATTATGTCTGAGTTACTCAGCAGCACTTTAGCCAGATGGTTGTACTTTTTAAGGTTAATACTTTCCTGTCAACATTGTCTGAATTTCATTAAAAGATGCCTGCCGTTATTGTGCTAGCTGACTGAGAAATTTTCCTAGAAATTACTGTTCTTCCTTTTCCTTCTACCAGAACTATTGGGTTTCTGTTCTTCTTGTTGGTCGTATGTGAGGTTTATGCCTGGTGCTTTTATTCTTAGGTTGCATGTATGTGGAAGTTGTTGAGCTTATCTCTGGAAAGACCATAATGGCAGTGAAAGAAATGTGGCAGGAACTGAATTAACTGGTTTCCATAGAGATGTGATAGTCTTTTAGTTGTAATAATAGGCGCATACAACTTAGATAGAAAGTTGCATTGCTTATGCATTCACAATCATATTGGAGTAGATGAATGTTGGAAGAAAAAAAGAGGCAGACAAAAGCCTAGGCCTAGTATTTAAGTGGAGAAGGGTAGAGTTCATATAGCAAAAACCTTGTACTATGATCTATGATTGATTCAGTGGCTGTTCAGCATTATTGTGGTTTAGTAGAGAAGAATAATAGAGTGCGTAGTAACGCTGTTTTTTGAAGGGTATTATCACTTTTAGCTTGTGCCATAAATTGTATAAACTTTGTACTATAATTTATATATATATATATATATATATATATAATGTAAAATGTATATCATTTTCCCCGTTTCCCGTTATTGGGGTTGTGTTGAGTTATGGTCATGTATTGATACACAATTCTAATGATCTTATTGATCAACAATAAAGGCAATTGTACAAAATAAAGTCCCGTCCTCATTTACACAAATTATAGTTGTAGATATATTTAAATAGAAAAAACTCAATCTATTGCTTTTCATATTTAATTATATATATATCTGCATGCATATTTAAGAAACATTCTCCATATTACCATATTCTAATGATGAAAACAAAGAAATTTTAACTCATCTTTCTTTTGCTTCGTTTAACCTAGAATTAGTGAAACACACCCTGTATGATTGCTCCTTCCAAGTTTCAAAAACAATCAACTAAATCAAACTATCGTACCAACTCATCCATGATTTTTCTTCCCCTGCAACAAAACCATGTATTAAATCAAACTTAAAAAATGAGCATAGCTCTAATGCTATTTCATGTGTAGTAGCCAGTAGGAAGAGAGATTTCTCATATGAGTTAGGCCAGGCTTAGTAGCTCTAACGCCTTTAGATTTGCAACCATTATGTCGTCCCATGGATCGATTTGGTGAAGGATTGTGACGATGAGTTTCAGGACCTCTGTAATCGATATAAATATCCGAATCCATGTTTGACAAATTCCTTCTCCCTATCAAGGAACGTCATTTATATTATTCATAAATCTCACGTACATAATAAAGTCTCATATTGATTTTGAAAATATTAGGAAGCTATATATTAGTATTTGAAGCACATTTGCACAAAAATATATAGGCTTCGTCCAAAGAGAATAATTCCACATCTAACCTAGCCTCCACCGTCCCTCGGGACCAACAAGGGGCAGCCCCCTCTATCAAGCAAGAAGGAAGTGGCTCTTCCCATAGAAGAGTCACATTGACTCTATTTATTATTATGGTAAATCAGTTACCCTATGGCATATGTGCCTTTCCTAATCAAAAGATAGGAAGGCGCCCCTTCCCTCAAAGTTACGGGATCATTTGCCGAGTTTCTTCAACATGGTTCTCTCAAGCGCCCTACTATACTTTACTTGTTAATATGTGTTGGTTTTGGAGTACGTCCAGTTCATATTTCTAGAAGTTTCAACCTTGTTGACTACGAGTCCATTACTCAAATGATCACTCAACTATCCAAAATTATCTCCTAAAATCACTTTACTTTCGTTTGTAACAACAAAGTCACTAAACTATACCTATTGCACTAAGAAGGTCACTCAACTAGATTTTCCAAATTTTGGATTGCCAAATACCTATTTTACCCTCTAAATTATAAATATTTAGCTTCTTTTTTTTAAATTTTTTTAATATTATGATTTTTCCTTTTTAATTTATATTATGGACTTATCTATAGAATAAATAAAATTATCTATAAATTAAAAAAATAAAAGTATTAAGCATATATAATTCTGGAATAACAAAATAATGAGCATAGTAAAAAATTAATTATGTTATAAATAATTACATAGTGGCGGATGTCCACAACTGCTAAAGGAGTAATACCCACTACTATTCTCCATTATTTTCATAACTCCCACTACTTCAATACTTACGGAGTTATGATCGTGTGACGACCCGACCCGTCGTCACATGAGTTACCGCTTCGTTTTTCCCATTTCCAGATTCTTTATGCTTCATTATCCGTATCTTATGTGGTCGAGTTGGTCTGAAGAGGTTTTGGTAGGAAATGAGACACTTAGTCTCTTTAAGAAAGGTTTGTTTAGAAAAGTCAACGGATGTGGACTTATGGGTTAGAAAGTCCGGATGTGATTGCCGGCGATTCGATTAGCTTCGGGGGATGATTTGTGACTTAGGAGCGTGATCGAAATTTATTTTGGAGGTCCGGGGTTGAATTAGGCTTGAATTGGCGAAGTAAGTATTTTGGCGAATTCTGGTTGATAGGTGAAATTTTGATCCGAGGATCGGAATGGAATTCCGAGAGCTGCTGCAGCTTCATTATGTGATTTGGGATAAGTGTGCAAAATTTCAGGTCATTCGGAGGTGATTTGGTTGGTTTTTTTATCGAATGCGTGTTTCAAAAGTTTTAGAAGAACTTAGTCTTGAATTCGATGATTTTTGAGTAATTTGATGTTGTTTGAGATGTTTGATGATTGGAAAAAGTTTGAGCGAAGTTATAGATTATATTGGTATGTTTGGTTGAGGTACCGAGGGCCTCGGGTGAGTTCCGGATAGGTCCCGGGGCGTCTTTAGGCTGAAATATAGTTATTTGAGGTCTGGAGGGTCAAATTTCTGAACCCACTACAGCGGGCCGCAGTCGTATTTGTGCTGGCCGCACTGTGAGGCTCCGCGGGCGCAGTCGTTTTTGTGCTGCCCGCGCTGGAGGAACTGGGTCACTGATCCGACTTTGGAAGCTCATATCTTTTGATACACATAAAGTTTTGAGATGATTCCAAAACAAAAGTTGTAGCTCTTTGACTCTAGTTTTCAGAAATATATTAAAATAGGCATTCGGATATCTGTAGAGAACGTTATGACCAAAATACTAAAGCCTGTCATTCCAGAAAAACTCTTGTGCGGCCGCGGTCATTTTGGCACGGACCGCGCTGGTTTTTGCGCGACCGCGGTCGATTTTTGTGCAGCCGCGGAGATGAAAATCTGAGGGGTTACTATATAAATATGAGGTTTTGGGTTTTATTTGATATTTTGACCTAGAGAGCTTGGATTTTGGCAATTTTTCGAAGATTTTTCAAGATATTCATCGCGGTAAGCGATTCTAACTTAGATTTGGCTAGAGTACATGAATCTATCATTGAATTCATCATTTAATTTGTTATTTGGGATTGAATTTGGAAAGAAAATTGTGGAATCTTTCAAAAATGTAAAATGATGATTTGAAGGACCAAAAAGTGTCGGGATTGGATAATTTTCGTATGGTTAGACTCGTGGCGAGATAAAGAATCCGTTGATGTTAAAATTTTCTGAAATTTGAGAAGTGGGCCAAGAACTCGGGTCTTGCTAATTTCGAGATTTTTGCTATTTTTCAATTATTTTCGATTGGGTATTATTTCATTGGCATATTGTAATGTATTCGTTGTGGTTTCGATTAATTTCGATGTTCGAGGAAGTCAATTTGAGAGGCAAGTGCATAGCGAGCTAGGATTTTAGTCGGCTTGAGGTGAGTAATGCTTGTAAATGATATCCTGAGGGTTTGAAACCCTGGATTGCACATCGTAGTGCTATATTGAGGTGAGACACGCGCTTAATGGCGGGCGCAGGGTCATTTACTATTGAGGATTGTGACTTGGTCTGTCCCGTTTGATATTTTACTGCGTGTTTGACTGAGGTGTTTTGTTTATCATTGTGATTTGGGGCTTATTGCCATGTTTTGGGCTTAATGCCGATTATTTGAATCCTTTAGAGATTGTTATCACTGTTACTTTACTATTTTGATACATTATTTGAACTCACTCCTGATAATTATATTGTTTTGCAAACTCAGCCGTTTTAATTAAATTTTGAGATTTAAATGATACTTTTCATTATTGTTTGGGCTGAGCACTATTATTTTATTGATGCCCCAGGGGCTTATGATGTTTCTGGACTGAGTGAGGTCGAAGGCCTGAGATACATTTATATGCCACGAGGTTGCTTGAGTGATGTGAAGAGGTTTTCAGGCCACGAGTGTATTATGAGGAGGCTTTCAAGCCTCCGGTGATTATGTGAGGAGGCTTTCAGGCCTCGAGCGATTATCTGAGGAGGCTTTCAGGCCTCGAGTGTCATGTAAGGAGGCTTTCAGGCCTCGAGTGTGATGTGAGAAGGCTTTCACGCCTTATGTTAATATAGCGATTGGGCCGTAAGGGGCCCCTCCGTAGTCTGCACACCAATAGTGAGCGCGCGTACCCATGAGATTCGAGACAGTGGTAACGATGATCTGTATGATGCAATTTGGTCAGGTAACAATGACTGACCAGGATTAACACCGTGCGGTCAGGTAACAATGGCTTACTAGGAATTAATTTGTGCCCGTAGGGCTGGTACGATTCTATGTGATTGCCCGAGGGGCGAGGTTTATATTTTCATTTTGCATACTTACTTGTCTTTTACTTGTTTAACTGTGGTATTGTGCCCGAGGGGAAGATTTCTGTGCATAGCGGCACTAATTGTTTTGAAATTATTTCGCAACTGTTGAAAAGATCATTTTCAAAAGAGGTTTAAAAGTGAGCCAAGATATTTTCTAAATATTTCACATATTTCACTGTTTTTCTCAGAAAATTGTACCCGGCTTCTATGTAGCATGTTGGTTTCTATACGCGATTTCTTGCTGCTCAGTTTTGATTTACTTTTATTATTCACTGGGTTGGAGTACTCACTTTACTCCCTGCACCTCGCGTGCTGATGCAGATATCTATTCATCCGGAAGCGTGTTTTGGGTCGATCACAGGCAGATTTATATGAGTTAAGGAGGTGACTGTCAGCGTTCGCAGTACCACGTTTCCCTCTTATTCATTATTCCTGTTTTGTATACATATTTTAGACCTTATAGTGGATTTACATTCTGATAGATGCTCGTGACTTGTGACACCCTGATTAGGGCCGTGTTGGGTTGTATTACTGCTAATTAATATTTTCAGTCATATATTAGCTGTTTATATATGTTTAATCTATTTTGCAAAGACAAGTTGGGTTAGTTGGCTGGCCTCGTCCTCATGAGAGGCACCATCATGACTGGTCGGTTTGGGGTCGTGACAAGTTGGTATCAGAGCGTAGTTATGAGAAGGTTTAGTAGAGTCTTGCAGATCGGTATAGAGACGTCTATATTTATCCTCGAGAGGCTGCATAATCATTAGGAAAAATCCACATTCTTGGAATTCTTATAGTGCATCCTTGATTCAGCTTGAAATGTAACTCTTGAAATTCCTTTCACGCATTTGTATGCGCACATGAGCGCTCAGAAATAGGTGTGCCTTGATGGCTTCTGATTCCCCGATCAAGGGGCAAGCTGTGATCGCTATGAGTTTGATGTTGGGCCAATCTGGAGGACTCGGGCCGTATCCTTGCCTATGGCTTGAGCACTGAGGTGTTGATTGTGTGAGTAAGTATGTCGAACTTTTATGTTTGGTATTGTCCCTATTAGTGAGAATGATGGTTGGATAGCTATGTGACGAGCATTTTAGCACTACAAGATGTATCTATATGACTTGGTAGTGATGAGGATGGTCTGTTGGATGATAAATGAACTATTACGTGTATGATTCCATTGTGATTCGATGTGTAGTAGAGTTACGGGCACGTGAAAAATCGCTTCCTGTCTCCTAGATGGGAGTGAAGCAAATTTCATGTTGCGATATGAGCTTAGACTCAGGAAGACTGAGTAACTGTGTAATGTGTATGACGGTGGAAGGTATATAAAAATGTTATATTTAGGCGAAACAGGTGGATTATCTCCTGCAGAGTGTTCTAAAGTGGTGTGATCCTTATGCGTATGTAAGAGATCTCATTTACAAATGAAGAAAATGTGTTGAAATCTAGATTGGATCACCTAGAGAGTGGGCTTAACTGTTGTGTGAGTGAATGCGAGGTTGCAGAAAAGTTAAAAATTCTAGATGATTTGTGTTCCCACAAGCTTATGAAGGATTGAGTTTAATCTCACTATATTATTAAGGAAATAATAAAGTATATGCGTTATGAGTTATTATGCATTTTGATATATGCCTTCGAGCCAAGTTGGGGAGGTTGTTATTTATTAGCTGATTGCACAGTTATGTTGGTTCCGATTTAAGACATGCTGTCGAGTTAGTTCTGGTTGTGGAAATTGAGCCGAGGATGGCCCGAGTGAAGGAAAAGTTTGATAAAGGTTATATGGTGCTTCGTAGATGTGCGAGAATCACAGGATGTCCTAAGCTATTGTTGGTGAAGAATGCTCGATGTATGGAGCAGGAAGATTTTTGTTTGTATTGAGAGGTGTCATATCCTGCGATGTTAGAGTGCTAATTAGGCACGGTGGTTCTATTCGTATGGCCAGGTAAATTACACTTTGAAGAAGAGTGAATGACTCTCGAGAATGTCTCTAATGTGTTAAAGATTCTACAGGAAACAATCGGGTGTTTTAAAGTTGCATGTGTGGTTAGAAACTGTGTTTTCATTGGAAGAGGTTCAAACTTGTGGTATTTCTACGTTAATTATGGGGTTCTACGTATCAGTATCAAGAAAGTAAAGGTAACGAATTCGGATTCGCAGGCAGTTCTTCAAATTAAGGTATTCGGGAGCGTGATGTTTCTGGTAATACGTGAGAGGGTATTCAGCGGCTTATGGGTTTTAGACAGTGTGATCTTGTGTTTGGGTCTCGGGTAGTGAGCCTGGGTTGAGAGATTGTGGTACGACAGTCAGAGGGGATATCAAGTTGAAAAGGAACCAGAAGGAGATCTAGATAGGTGAAGTAGCTTGATGGTATACCGAATCAGTATGGAAAGGATATGATTAATTCTTTGTGTGTATTCGAGGTAATAAGTTTGTACATGTATGTTGCAGCAAAGCTCTTGAGTTCTAACATCTTGCTTAGCTTGGTCTAGTTAGAAGAATTCAGTCTTGGTAGTTTAGCTTGTGCAAATGGAATTGGGAGACTTCTTGTTGATTTCTACGGTGGTTGGAGATATGTATTTTCTACGAATACGAGAGGAATAGGATGTGTAAAGATTTTTCTTTTAGATGGGATCAATTTAAGTCCTTGACTAGTTGAGTACATTAGTGTTCGTGGCTCGAAAGAGAGATGCAGTTCTTATGTTATCCTAGGATGGCGTGGTATATGTGATATTTTGTGGACGATTGGGATTTACATGTGTAAGGTTTCTGTTCGGTTTTGAATGGGAAGTCATGAAATTCTTAGGCAGCACGGGAAACTGTATGTGATTAGAGAAACAAACTTCAGGTGATAAGAGTGAATGATCTTCAGATGATTAAGAAAATGGTATTGCTAATCATAGTTATTTTATGAAGGTATATGTTTCAGAAAAAGGGCAATGTGGTTAAGTTAATAGGACTTTGGTAGTACCGCGGTGCTTTCTTGTTAGATCGACTGCTGATATCCGAGTTGCTTGAGGACACAAGGAATTTCATAATATCCTTCGTAGAATGATTAGGCATATGAGGTGTGATATGTATTCGGATGGTGGGATTTGAGATCAGGTATGGTGATTGGTGTGCTACATGGAGATGAATACCGGAAGTTCTCATTTTCAGTGTATGTTGTGGTGGTAGATCGTGTGCATCGGCACTGTTTGGCGACTATTGAGATTTGAAGACCCGAGTGGATCTTTTATTGCTTGGTATGTTGGAGATTGGATATGATATTGGGGTTAGACTGGTTGTCTCCGTGCTAGATTATTCTGGACTATTACACTACGGGTTATGCCGGAAATGCCATGGGTTGAGTGGTGAGATGCGTCGGAGTATATCCTGGTAAAGTGGTTTTATATTTAGAAGACTCAGCGAACGACTAGGAAGGAATGTCTCTCTTACTAGGGCCCTTGTGATGAGTGTTAGCGGTGAGGCCCTGATGTTGATTCAGTTCAGGCGCATCGGTTATGTCTTATCGAGTTGTGTGGCGTATGTTATTTGTTTCACCGTGGGTGTAATGATTTGCTTTGGTTCCAGACATCAAATTGTATGTGGCTGTCAATGTAGCGAGGCTACGTGGAGATATGACCTTTCGAGGTAGATTCATGTGTTTTATTCCTATGATGTGAGACGGGGTCTCAGCTTGGTGTGGTGATGGTACTGATGAGCTTGAGGTACGACTCTTTTGTTCGGATGATTTCATGATTTGAGTAGGTCCATACCGTTTATTATTAGTGCACGAATCATACAAGTCGTGGCTTAGGCCTGTATTGATGTGTTATGTCACCAGAGTGGTGCGTTGGATTCGAAGTGATTGCTGGGTCCATTAATGAATGCGAACATATTTGATTTCAGCTGGTTGGAAGGATAATATCAAGGTTCGACTCGAAAATCTGCTGTGGTATTAGCCAAAAAGGGAAGTGACTTCATCAATGGTTGACCTGAGAGATGGTTACGGTTTATAGCATGTTTTATTTATCATTGTCAGTATATGAAAGTGTTGGAATAAGACCTTAGTTGATAGGAGGTTTTTTACCGATGTTCGGGTGTTGTGTGCAGCTGTTGTGAATAGAAGTTATCGTTTCGAGTGTTTGGGAGTTATGTAGTATATCATATGATTGCACATGAGGTTGCAGGTATGGGCTATTATAGCAGGTTCGGGCTTATTCTGAGTATGGATATGAGGTTCTAATCTCGTGTATGATTTCGGAAAGTGCAGTGTGGTTCTATGGTTTATGGACTAGATGGGTTGTGAAATTTTAGCTATATGGTGTTATCGGACCTATTCGAGATAGGGTGACGTGGGATCACCCCGGGTATATGCATGGCAAAGCTATTCAACTATTAGTTGGATTCTAGAACAACTCTGGGTACGCTCGAAGACGGGCGTTTGTTTAAGTTGGGGAGGATGTGACGACCCGACCCGTCGTCATGTGAGTTACCGCTTTGTTTTCCCCATTTCCAGGTTCTTTATGCTTCATTATCCGTATCTTATGTGGTTGAGTTGGTCCGGAGAGGTTTTGGTAGGAAATGAGACACTTAGTCTCTTTAAGAAAGGTTTGGTTTGGAAAAGTCAACCGGATGTGGACTTATGGGTTAGAGGGTTCGAATGTGATTTCCGGTGATTCGGTTAGCTTCGGCGGATAATTTTTGACTTAGGAGCGCGATCGGAATTTATTTTGGAGGTCCGGAGAAGAGTTAGGCTTGAATTGGCGAAGTTAGTATTTTGGCGAATTCCGGTTGATAGGTGAAATTTTGATCCGATGATCGAAATGGAATTTCGAGAGTTGTTGTAGCTTCGTTATGTGATCTGGGATATGTGTGCATAATTTCAGGTCATTCGGAGGTGATTTGGTTGGGTTTTTGATCGAATGCGTGTTTCGGAAGTTTTACAAGAACTTAGGCTTGAATTCGATGATTTTTGAGTAATTTGATGTTGTTTGAGGTGTTTTGATGAGGAACAAGTTTGAAAGATGTTATGTATTATGTTTGTATGTTTGGTTGAGGTCCCGAGGGCCTCGGGTGAGTTTCGGATAGGTCCCGGGGTTATTTTTAGGCTAAAAATATAGTTGTTGGAGGTCTGGAGGGTCAAATTTCTGAACCCACTACCGCGGGCCGCGGTCGTATTTGCGCTGGCTGCACTGGGAGGCTCCACGAGCACGGTCGTTTTTGTGCGGCCCGCACTGGAGGAGCCGGTCAGTGATCCGTCTTCGGAAGCTCATATCTTTTGATATACAAGGAATTTTGAGATGATTCAAAAACAAAAGTTCTAGGTCTTTGAATCTAATTTCCAGAAATATATTATAATAAGCATTTGGACATCTGTAGAAAGTTATGACCAAAATACTAAAGCCTTTCATTTCAGAGAAACTCTTGTGCGGCCGCAGTCATTTTGGCACAGACCGCGCTAGTTTTTGCGTGGCCGCGGTCGATTTTGTGCGGCCTCGGAGATGGAAATCTGAGGGGTTACTATATAAATACGAGGTTTTGGGTTTTATTTGATATTTTGACCTAGAGAGCTCATATTTTGGCAATTTTTTGAAGGTTTTTCAAGGAATTCATCAGGGTAAGTGATTCTAACTTAGATTGGGATAGAGTACATGAATCTGTCATTGAATTCATCGTTTAATTCGTGATTTGGGATGGAATTTGTGAAGAAAATATTGGAATCTTTAAAAATTGTAAAATGATGATTTGAAGGACCAAATGGTGTTGGAATTGGATAATTTTCGTATGGTTAGACTTGTGGCGAGATAAAGAATTCGTTTATGTAAAATTTTCTGAAATTTGAGAAGTGGGCCCAGAGCTCGGGTCTTGTTAATTTTGAGATTTTTGCTATTTTTCGATTATGTTCGATTGGGTATTATTTGATTGGCATATTATGATGTATTCGTTGTGTTTTCGATCAGTTTCGACATGCGAGGAAATTAATTTGAGAGGCAAGGGCATAGCGAGCTAGGATTTTGGCCGGCTTGAGGTGATTAATGCTTGTAAATGATATTCTGAGGGTTTGAAACCCCGGATTGCACATCCTAGTGCTATATTAAGGTGAGACGCGCTCAATGGCGGGCGCGAGGTCATTTACTACTGGGATTGTGACTTGGTCTGTCCTGTTTGATATTTTATTGCGTATTTTACTGAGCTGTTTTGTTTATCAATATGATTAGGGCTTATTTCCATGTTTTAGCCTTAATGCCGATTATTTGAATCCTTCGGGGATTGTTATCATTGTTACCTCACTATTTTGATACGTTATTTGAACTCAGTCCTGATAATTATATTGTTTTGCAAATTCAGCCGTTTTAATTAAATTTTGAGATTTAGATGATACTTTTCGCTGTTGTTTGGTCTGAGCACTATTATTTTCTTGATGCCTCTGGGGATTATGATGTTTCTGGACTGAGTGAGGCCGAGGGCCTGAGATACATTTATATGCCACGAGGTGGCTTGACTGATGTGAGGAGGCTTTCATGCCTCGAGTGTATTGTGAGGAGGCTTTCAGGCCTCGAGTGATTATGTAATGAGTCTTTCAGGCCTCCAGCGATTATGTGAGTAGGCTTTCAGGACTCGAGTGTTTTGTGAGGAGGCTTTCATGCCTCGAGTGTGATGTGAGAAGGCTTTCAGGTCTTATATTGATATAATGTTTGGGCCGTAAGGGGCCTCTCCGGAGTCTGCACATCCACAGTGAGCGCGGGTACCCATGAGATTTGAGACAGTGGTAACGATGACACTGTATGATGCAATTTAGTCAGGTAACAATGACTGACCATGATTAACACTGTGCGGTCAGGTAACAATGGCTGACCAGGAACTAATTTGTGCCCGAGGGGCTGGTACTATTCTATGTGATTGCCCAAGAGGTGAGGTTTATGTGTTCATTTTGCATACTTACTTGCCTTTTACTTGTTTGACTGTGGTATTGTGCCCGAGGGGTGGATTCTGTGCATAGTGCCACTAATTGTTTTGAAATTATTTTGCAACTGTTGAAAATATCATTTTCAAAAGTTTAAAACTGAGCCAAGATATTTTCTAAAGATTTCAATAGATTTCACTATTTTTCTCGGAAAATTGTACCCGGCTTCTATACAACATGTTGGTTGCTTTCTCAGTTATGATTTACTTTTATTACTCACTGAGTTAGAGTACTCACTTTACTCCCTACGCCTCGCGTGCAGATGTAGGTATCTATTCACCCGGTAGCGGGTTTTGGGCCGATCGCAGGCAGAATTATATGAGTTAAGGAGGTGACTGTCAGTCTTCGCAACACCATGTTTCCCTCTTGTTCATTATTCATGTTTTGTATACATATTTTAGACCTTGTAGTGGATTTACATTCTGATAGATGCTCGTGACTTGTGACACCCTGATTAGGGCTGTGTTGGTTTGTATTACTGCTAATTAATATTTTTCAGTCATATATGAGCTGTTTATTCATGTTTATCTATTTTGCAAAGACGAGTTGGGTTAGTTGGCTGGCCTCGTCTTCACGAGAGACGCCATCACGACCGGGCCGGTTTGGGGTCGTGACAGATCGTAACTTCCATACTTTCCCCTCCCCCTTCCCCCTCCCTAATGTTTAATGTCATGTTTAAGACATTCTTTTGTATGCCTCTATGTAATACTATAAATAGAGGATGAGAAGTGATATCGTACACTCTTGAAATAGTTGAAAGAAATAAGAAGCTCTTATATCTTACTCTCCACACTCTTGTTTATTTTCTTGTTTCGTATTGTTACTTTGATTTAGTTTCTTATCAAATTATAATAATTTGTTAGTAATAATAATTTTATATTAACAATAAAAATTCAAAAAATTATTTAAACAATTCAAAATGAAAGAAATAAAGGCTGTAAAATATATATTCCGTGCGTGTAATATAAAATATAATTATTTAAATAAATTTATTTTTATAATATATAATATATATTCTTGAAAATTATGCTCAATTATATTATTATGTTTCTACCCATTTTTCGATGATACAAAGTTATGCCATCGGAAAGTAGGAGGACTATTTGTATATGGTAGAATATGCTATGTTAAATCGTACAAGGAATATGTATAATATAATTGAGCATAATTTTCGATAATATATAATGTATATTATAAAAATACTTTTATTTAAATATTATTTTTATATTACGTGCATGGAATATATATTTTATAACTTTTATTTTCTTTCATTGAATTATGTAAATAAAATTTTGAATTTTTATTGTTAATACTAAAATTATTATTACAAACAAATTATTCTAATTTATTTTTTTACTATGCTCATACATTGTTATTCCAGCATTTAGATACTTAAATACTTTTTATTTTTTAATTTATAAATAATATTTATTGATTCTATAGGTAAGTCTATAATATAAATTAAAAAGGAAAAATTATAATATTAAAAAGTTTAAGAAAAATAAAAGAAGATAAATATTTATAATTTAGAGAGTAAATTAGGTATTTGGAAATCCAAAATTTGAAAAATTTAGTGGAGTGACCTCTGAGTGCAATAGACATAGTTTAGTGACTTTGTTGTTATAAATGAAAAAAAAAGTGATTTTAGGAGATAATTTGAGATAGTTAAGTGACCATACGAGTAATTGACTCTGCTGACGAGGAATTGGATCAAGGAAGAAGCATGAAAGGTGGGCAAGGGGGTATTCAATACATGAGTTAAGGAAATGCACAATTTTTGGCTATATTTGAAAGTGTCATGTGTCGGGTTGGAACATTTATGTAATGAACAGTGCCATTTGTGTATTATTGCAAAAATGTTCAGCAGTTAGTTTCGGGTTTCATTTGCTAGCCTCACGAATAATATCATTATCTTCTTGAATAAAATCACGTCTTTCGTTACGAGCTTGTATACATGCTTTTATTCAGCCTTGGCTGGATCATCCATAACTAAAAAACATATCTATCAGCTACTACAAAGAGCAAAATGTCGTGTGTGATGCAATTTACTCATGCCATGATTTTTGGCTTTAATTGAAACGTGACAGACACGTGAAAGCAAAATAATGACAGTGCATAGGCAGATTCAAGATTTAGAGATTTCGAATGTCAAATTCTTTTAACATAGTCATATTATGATTTATATTATCTAAATTAGGTATAAATTTAATTGATTTAGTGTATTTGAATTTCGATTTGAGTTATTCGTCTTTAGAGTTAATATAATTAAATCAATCGAGCAAAAATATTAGTACGTACTAATTATGATAACATGAAAACAAAAGTATAAAAAATCAACCGGATTATATATTTTGTATATGAAAAAAGACTCGTTATCACTTTATATGTAAATACTTAAGGCAAAAACTTAAGACCTCTAAATATTAAGTAAGTTTACAAATATTTTTCGATTTATGTTTTTTATGAAATTTAACTCATTCGATATTATATACAATTGTCCTACTTTAGAGCAATCTGATAACAAAATAAACTTTCATCATTGATTAAAATAATAATTTATTCAAGAATTCTTTTTTGTTGTTTTCTTCAAATAGATTTCTAGAATTGTGCGAAAACAATTAATTTTTTTAATCTATTGATAAATCATAGAGGAATTAGGAATTAAAGTGCAACAACGGCAATCTCTTTGAATAGATTTGTGAAATAATTTTAAAAAATATTTTTATTAAATGTTGAAATAAAAAAAGAGAAAAGAAATTTCAATAGGACCTGTTAATAAACAAAAAAAGAAAAGCAATTAAGTAAAGAGAAATAACAAACAAAGGATGAGCTGGGATGAATTCGAACTCCCACCATTTTGGGTGAAAATGATGGTGCCTTGCTAGTGGCACCTTGAACCGCTTAGTTTTTTTGGGCGGAAATAATGGTGCATTACCACTCCATCCCTTGCACGTAGATCGTCCCTGATCAGGTGTCATGCGAAAACTAATAATGCAAACTTTGAATGATGATAAATCAGACAATAAAAGAAATATAAATATTTAATGTGATTTGGTCAATTGACCTATGTCGCCACGGGCGAATATAGGCAATTCACTAAATAAAAGAGAGTTAAAAATATTGGAAGAACAACCTCATAAAAAGGCAAATCAAGTGGCACGCTAACATTTGTCTGAAATTCTCCCCCTAAACAATACTCAAACATCATATGGCTATATTATGAATGTTATTGAATGAGAAGGAAAGACTCTTGATCTATGGAAGTCCAAATCTTTTCCTCTAAGAAAGAGACTAGTCAAATATGAAAAATTTATCATTTCCTTCTAAAAGAGGGAAAATACAATTATAGTAATGTTGTTCTTTTCCTCAAGAAATACGAAAATCAAATATGCTAAAAAAGTCAAAACAAACACCTAACATACAGTACCCTATATTTTATAGTAAAATATTTTCGCACATAATATTTTTTTTGGTAATTAAGAATTTTATTAATCACCAAAGATGTTGCAATACAAAATCATAGTTCAGTTTATACACAGCTGACTATCACATGTAGTCTGTGTCACCATCTATATCTATAACTACCTTTCCTATATTTACAAGAGAAATTGATGCATATGTTGTCTAGCTTTAGGGGTTCCTCTAACATTACAAATGTAGGCTAGTTCCCTGAGTAAAGTATCACTGCTACGAAAGACATTCTCGAATATCCTCGAGTTTCTCTCCAGCCACAAAGTATAGAATAATTCAGCAGTCACCATTTTGAATATGTTAGCTCTATACGATTTTCCTTTAGCTTTGCTAACTATCCACTAGATATACTGGTCCCAATTCTGCATTCTGGGATGGTCTTCTCTAATCCAGGACAGTGTTTGCTCCCTTAAGCCTGTAGTATATGGACAGGTATGGAACAAATGATATCTGGATTCTGTAGTATGCTGGCACAGTACACATTTATGGTCCACATTCATTCCCCAATGTATTAGCCTATCCTTGGTTGGTAGTCTGTCATGAAGTACCAACCATAAGTTGAAAACAGCTTTGGGTCTGGCATAGTTCTGAGCAGTTAGGTTCTTCCATGGGACTCTTGGGAGTTGGCCAATCTGTAATAGATAGATTTGTCTAATGGAGCATACTGACATGTTAAGGCCTTGGTGTTGTTGCAGCAGACCTCTTGCTGCAATTATCTTTCAAACTATCCAACTAGCTTGTCTGGGAATAGGAATGTTCTCCAGTTGGTGCAGCTTCATATAAACAGCATGAATCCATTTGACCCACAGTTTGTCTTTCTTGTGAGCCAGGTCCCAACAGAGTTTAGCACTTGCAGCCTTGTTCCATAGAGATCGGTTAATGAGGTTCAGGCCACCAGCTGATTTAGGCATACATATTGTCCCAGGATATATAGGCTTTTTTAGTGATGATATTTGATCCAGGCCAGATGAAGCTTCTACAGATTGCCTAAATTAGCTTCAGTATCTTTGTAGGGATGAGGAAGAGTTGAGCCCAGTATGCCTGTATTCCAAACACCACAGGCTGCACCAATTGCAGTCTCCCAGCATATGATAGTTTCCTAGCAGTCCATGAGGTGATCCTAGCAGTGATCTTTTCCACAAGTGGTTGCCACTAGATCAATGACATATTCTTGGTGGATAGAGGAATGCCTAGACATTTGAAAGGCAATTCTCCATAGACATAGCCTATGTGACCAGTAATCTGCTGCTGTACTTCATAACTAACCCCTCCAAAGTATACCGAGCTTTTGCCCAGATTCGCTTTCAGTCCTGAGGCTTCAGTGAATTGGGAAAAGTACTGAAACATGGTAATGACAGATTTGATTTCACCTTTAGCAAATAGAAGTAGATAATCAGCAAAGCTTATGTGAGTGATGCCCAGCTTTTTACATCCTGGATGGTATAGAAACTCTTGGTCTTTCCTTAATTCAGCCAGTGACCTACTAAGATACTCCATGACTATTGCAAATAGGAATGGGGATATTGGATCTCCTTGTCTGAGGCCTTTGGCAGCTTTAAAAGGTTCAGTTGTTTCCCCATTTGTCATCACTGTATAACTTACTGTTTGAACACACTCCATGATCCAGTTAATGAATCTGGTTGGAAATTCCAATCCCTCCAGTACCTGTTGCAGGAAGATCCATTCAACAGAATCATAGGCCTTCTGAAGGTTAATTTTTATCATGCATCTAGGAGTCACATGGGTTCTGGAGTAGTTTTTGATCAACTCGTGAGCCAGGATGATATTGTCTGCAATCTTCCTACCTGGGATGAAACCTGCTTGGGCTTCACAAATGGTGCTAGGCATGACTTTCTACATTCTGTTGGCTAAGATCTTTGAAATCATTTTATATAGAACTGAGCAGCATGCAATTGGTCTATATTCTTTAACTGTGGTTGGGTTAGGGACTTTGGGGATTAAAGTAAGAGTGGCACAATTAACTGGCTTAGACATCTTGGTAGTCTAGAAAATGTCCTTGATTGCACCTATGATCTGCTTGCCAATGATGTTCCAGGTTTTCTTGAAAAAAACTACATTATATCCATCAATTCTTGGAGCTTTGTCATCCCCAATTGCCTTTAAACTCTCCAGAATTTCAAGTTCTTTAATATAAGCACTTAGCTCTTTCTTCTATTGGTGTGTTAAGATAGGACCATTAGCCATATACAATCGGTTTATGGCTGGCAGAAAAGAAGCTGATGTGCCCATTAATGACTTATAGAAGTCATTGATCTCCTTTTTAATGTCAGCTGGTGTAGTAACCTTGAGACCCCTTGCTGTAATAAGCTCTGTGATTTACTTATATTGGTTTCTTTCTTCAGGACAACAGAGAAGTACTTGTTGTTAGAGTCTCTAAGTTGAATCTATTTTGCTCAGGACTTCTGTTGTAAGATGCTTTCTTCAATCAAGGACCATCTTTCCAACTTCAATACTATTTCTTTCTCCTTAAGTTGCAGCTCATCATTGTATGCCAGTGCCATCTGATTCTGGATGTCCTTCAATTCTTTTCTGCTCTGGTCAATTCTCTGAGCAATGTTCTTAAAATCTTTTGTGTTTAAAGACTTTAGAGGTCCTTCCAATGACTTGAGTTTGGACCACACTGATTTCATAAAAAACAGATTGTTGATGTGCCAGTTGTCTTTGACCAGGTGCTGAAAGTCTTCATGGTTAGCCCATGTATTGAAGAATCTGAAAGGAATCCTCCCTTTCCTAGTAGCTTCTGCCAATGTGATTATCATAGGATTATGATCCGAGATTAGGGGATGATCATATACAGTTTGCACATGACTCCAGTTGATCATCCACTCATAGTTGCCAAAGACTCTGTCCAGTCTGCTACATACTCTATCATTGCATGTCTGCCTATTTGTCCAGGTGAAATAATCCCCTTTCCAAGGTAGTTCTGAAAGTCCAGTCTGTTGTATGCATTGAGTAAACTCTTGAATCTCTGAATGCTTAACATGATTACTTGACTGTCTATCACTGGCATATAGTACATCATTGAAATCTCCAGCAACTAACCATGCCTCAGTAATAGCAACAGAGTAATCCTGCAGATTTTTCCATAGAGATCTTCTCTGGTCCATCCCATTATAGCCATATACCACAGTTAGATAGCAAGTGACATCCCCAGTATTTTTTCTGACTCTACAATGAATCAGTTGAGCCTCCTCCTGGATACCAGTGACTGTGATCAACTTTGTATCCTATAAAATCCACACTCTACCATTTATGGAACAATGATAATTTGTTAGGATACCCCAGCCAGGAACCAACAGCTTAGCAATTCTTCCTGCATTTTTTTCTTTAACCTTAGTTTCTACCAAACCAACAAGGTTAATGTTATTCTTCTTATATACTCCCTAACTTCTTTTTGTTTATACCTTTTATTTACACCTCTAATATTCCAGACTAACCACTTCATTGATAGTTGCTAGGTCCTCCTCCATATCCTGGAGGAATCTCAACTCTACTATTGGACATTGCTTCAAAACGATTGCTAACCACAATAGGGGATAAAGGTGGGAAGTTGGTGAGATTGAATTCAGGGGTTTGAACTTGCTTCCCTTTCTCTTCATGCTTATTCTTTACTGTCACCAGTGTTGGGGGGTCATTAGGCTCTTTATGAAATTCATTGCTCATCCTTGTCTCATGTTGCTCAATTTGTTGCAGTGGTACCTCATGCTGATTATTAACAGTTTGAACTGGAGCCTTGGTTCTCCATTCCTGAATCACTTTAGTCTTCTTCACTTGAGGAGGCTGGTGTGGTTTTTGATTCAGCAAGCAGTTATGCCCAACCATTAGGCATTTCCCACAGTAAGATGGTTTCCAATCATAAACCACTTCTTGTAGAAATTTCTTCCCATTAGCATCCATTAGCCGTATTTCCCTCGGTAGCTCTTTGGTAACATTCATCTCTATGAGCATTCGAGCATAGGAAACTCTAGTTTGTTTGGTTGTACATTCATCCGCGAAGATAGGTTTCCCTAACACACTGGCAATTCTACTTAGGGATCTCATTCCCCAACAAGACATGGGAAGTTTAGGGAATTTGACCCATAGTGGAATATCAACAGGGAAGACCTCTGTGAAGTCAAAATATGGCGTCCATTGCTTAAGAATCATGGGTCTGTTTGCTATAGAATAAGGACAGGCACAAAGGATTTCTTTGGCATCATCAATTGTTCTGAACTTGACAATGTAGTATCCTTACTCATGATAAAACAAATCTGGCTCTGGTACATGTGCCCAATGGGGGTTTATGAATCTCTTCATCGCATTGTACCCATGCTCATCCCCTAAAATATACACAATTAGGGCACATTTCCACTTATTCTCTTCTTTCTCCAACCTCTGCTTTGTTCAGTTGCCCTATTGGTTGACCTTCAATCATTACCGGAGGTATGTATTCTAGAGCCACACCATTAGATGCAAATCTGTTTATCTGAAAGAGGTTAGCCTAGTTCCGCTTTGGTACCTCTGTTTTGTGTGAGATTTCCTTCGCTTGCTCCATTACTACCTTCGCTGGTTGAGTTTGGGCTGGCGTAGACTTCTGCATGTATCCACTTTCACTGGTTATCTACTTCATCGGAGCTAACGCTGCTTCAATCGAAACTGGATAGCTTCGATCCATCTCCTTTAACCCATTAGGTTGTTGCGAAATCATACTAGATGCCTCATTCTCACCTTCGCGTGAAGGAGCGACAGGTTGCTCAGCTGCACCAATGGTGGATGGATTCTCCGTAGATGTCTGGTTAATGGTTGTTATCACTCTCTCTATTGTTGAAATCGGAATCTTCCGGGGTCGTCCCCTACCTCGACCCCTCCCTCTCGTCATTGCTACAAGCTCGGCGTACGTTAACTAACGTGCGCCGAGAGAAAACGAAGAAGAAGGGCTTTTTTCTCTTGATGTTTGTTCCTCGTTTTCAAATCATTTTTCGCACTTAATGTTTACAGAAAACCAGAGTACTTTTCATTTCATGTGGTCATGGGCGGAGCCTGGCAAAAAGGATTCATCAAAAAATTACGCTTAAGCAAAATTATTTTTATGTATATATTAAATCTCCTTAATTTTTTTTATATGTATATATTTAATTCATATATTTAGAACTATCTTACTGAAACTGCTGTGTGCATGTTTTTTCTTTTCATTTTGCATTTAGTTTTAATAAATCATGCAAAGATTGATTGGTAAACTTTTAATGTCTTAGTGTACCGTAGTAATGTTGGCTATTAGATTGTTACACATGTGCATAGTAACACGAGGTTGTTTTCCTATGTTTATTATTTAATTATTCAATGATTTTGATCAATTATAAATAAGACGTAAAGTCAGTCAAAAACTTTTTAAAATAGCAAAAAAAAAAAAAAAATTACCAATTCGATACCCAACATATGCAATAAGTGTGAGTTATTTCTCATCAGCTATCTTAATTAGTATAGGATGGACCAGCTATATTAATAAGACTTATCTTTTTTCAGGAGGCGATGATAAATTCTCAAAATGTATACTATGTCTACCCAATTTAAGTGTTTCAAAAACCTCACTAATGCTTGGTAATGAATTAGATAATAATAATTTAATAACCTTTTAACGCATAGCAAGAAATTAAAAAAAATTAATCCATATTGAAATTAAATGCGTTATTATTATTTTTGACTGGGCACAAGGTTTTAAAAGAGTAAAAATAACTTTTAAATCTTGTTGCGTTATATGTCATGTGAAATGTTAAAATTAAAAAGTTATTAAATATAATTTTCTTTTTGAAACAACTAAAAAGGAAAATCAACACATAAATTAAAATAGAGGGAATACTTGTTTTGTGTGTGTGATGTAATGCAAGGTAACAGTCCTACAAATAAACCAGCACTTAAGTTAAACAACTGTTGCTTTACACATAAACATAAGAGAAACTTTAAGAAACTACTATATTTTAGTGGTTATTAGATAATTATAGCTATTATTTACTATATTACTTTCTATAGTTATGTTTTTAGATTTTTTAGAGTGTATTCGATGTATTTAAGTTATTGTATTTATGAATATAGTAGCATTTCTAGGCGTGAATCGGGGAATTACAGATAGATAGATTTTTATATTCGACCGTATTCACGGCGTGAAACAAGAGATTACAGCTAGACAGATTATTATATTCGATTGTATTTGACTGTATTCACGATATGTATTTGTGAATACAGTAACGTAAACAGCGCAATTCATGGTTTATTCGGCTGTCTTAAAACAGAAATTGAATCATTTAACATAATAGACTCCTAATATAACTCAAGAAACTCAATTATAACACACAAAATTTATATTTTCAGTAATAAAAAAGATTTTCCGCCGAAAAACGCCCTAAAAACATAGCAATATTCAGAGAAAATATATTGAATGTTTTTCACAACCGATAAATACAACAAAAGCATAGCAATTTGAATATATATATATATATATATATATATATATATATATATATATATATATATATATATATATGAATACATAAATTGTATTAATTAAAAAAATTATATGAATACATTCATAGAATACAACGAAATACTCTAAAATACAATAAAAAAAGACAATAAATATAATAAAATATATATAAATATAATGAGATATATTAAAATATATTTGTCATCTTTATTCAAGAACAAACCCTAATATTTATTTTCGCTCAATACCCCTGTTCGTTACTAGGCCAACAACATTGCAATTGATCTTATGGTCAGATAGTATATCAGTAAAGCTATTTTCTCTAAAGAAGTAAAAATCTCATCGAGACCTAAGCACTAAGAGGTGAATGAATAAAAAATTTCTTATTTTCAATAGCGGATTGTCTTCGAAAGAAAATACAAGTTTGGAAAGGAAAATAGCAGTACTACTCGGGTTGATTAAGAACACATTAAAGATTAATCAGTGAAGAATAGTGGTAGTATTTATGAAAAAAGAATGACGAGCAAAATATGAAAGAGAAAAGTAATACAAAAAATATTTTATTGTTTACGGGTAAGAAGTAATCATAAATAATAGATATTTAGATATAAAATATAACTATAAAATATAATTTTTTTAAAAATATTTATTTAAAATATATAACAACCTTTGCTATCGGAGATTAAAATTTGTAAAAGTTCAGTAATCGTTACAAAACGTTCCTTTTTCAGTTTCTAATTCCCCTCTAGCTGTGGATGCTTTTATTTTCTGATTTATTAATACTTAATTAATGGTGTCAGCTTCATGAGTTGTTATTATTATTGAAAACAAATCAAGAAAACTCGGAAGCATCTAATCATTATCTACCGGATAAATAAAATACTAGCGAGATAATCACAAATTACAAGTGTGGGGTCTACTTACACCCCAAGTGGGGCCCATAACCAGCTGGTCTTTTTTCATGCTCTCTCATTCATGGTTGAAATGTTCCACTCTTCTTCATCAAAATCTAATTTTTATCACACTAAAGGGTACTAAAGTAAGAGGGGTCCAACAATTTACTAATCTTTTTTTGTTACTGTGTACAAAATAGACATATATTTTGAGATAAAGCTACATTCTTTGAAATAAAGAACAAATTAAGATATTTTTCTGAGATCTGAAGAAGCTCCATTTTCTTTCACAGGGTAATTCCTCTTGCTTCAGATCTTTCTTTAACTTCCAATTCAGACAAAATATGCCTGTACAATTGTCATATTCTTTAATGTCTTTTATTTTGGTGGGCTGTTGTTGTTGTGTATGTTTTTATTATCTTCCATGATTTTTCTTACTATATTTAGAATTGTAATATAGTGAATTGGATTAGTAGTTCTGTTATTCTGTTTTTGGTTGCTGAGAATGTATTGAGATGAAGAGCCAATTGTGATCTATTAAAGAGATTTTTGACAACTATGGGACTAAGGATTCAGAATATTTCTTGATTTTTATTTGAAGATGATTAGAAATGACTGTTTAATTCATAGATCTTTCAGTTGTTTCATTCTTTTAATTAATATATTCAGATAATCTTAGGTTATGTCCTCACTCTTCTACTGTTTCTAGAACACATATACATGGGAAGTAGTATACATTTGTGTACAACTGTGAGCTTAAGTCAAGTGGATTTAGCTTCCTCTTAATTATGTGAGTTTTGTGGATGAATCTTTGTGTGAAAGGTTGATTCAGCCGCGTAATGTGCTTTGTTTTGTCTTTTAAATAGGGAAAATTGAGGAATAAATTGAATAATGGGGAAGAAAGGAAGCTGGTTTTCTTCAGTAAAGAAGGCTCTGAGCCCAGATCCTAAGGTAAGAGCACGAACAAGGTTTTGTGGAATAGCTATATCGATTTTTTTTAGTATGATGTCAGGCTTTTTCCCCCTCATTTAACAGTGACTAAGGGTGCTTGAGTTTAATTTCAGAAAGGAAGTAAATCAAAGAAGAAATGTTTTGGGAAAGAAAAGGATCCGGTTCCAGATTCCTCGTCCCTGGTCGCTTCCTCAGTGTCTCCTCCTCGTCCAGTTCCTACAGTAGAAGAGGTCACACTGGTTGAAGCAGAAGAGGAGCAGACAAAACATGCATATTCTGTTGCAGCTTCCACTTCTGCAGCTGCTGAAGCTTCTATTGCAGCTAACCAGGTTGCTGTGGAGGTTGTCCCGTTAACTAAAGTGACTAAGTTTGCAGGCAAATCAAAGGAGGAAGTAGCTACAATCAGGATTCAGACTGCATTTCGAGGATATCTGGTATGCTTTTGTACATTCTCAAATTCATTTTTCTTTTCACCTAGTTTACCACAGCTTGATGCTCTTCCTTATTAGCTCGGTAAAGCTAGTAATAAATGGTTTGATACTAAGATGGAAATTATTATCGGGGTTTATTATCTGCAGGCTAGGAGAGCGTTGAGGGCGTTACGAGGACTTGTTAGACTCAAATCACTTGCTGATGGACCTACTGCAGAACGGCAAACTGCCCATACTCTAAAATGCATGCAAATGCTTTCCCATGTGCAGTCTCAGATTAGTTCCAGAAGGATCAGGATGTTGGAAGAGAACCGAGCTCTCCAGAGGCAGCTTATGCAGAAACATGCAAAAGAACTCGAGAGTTTGAGGGTAAGTTTTCTTCCTTTATCCCATCTCTTTTTTTCTTGAAAGAAGTGATATTACTGCTGGAACATTTGTACTTGATCCTCATTAGGTATCGATAACCTGAGATGAATCTTTCTCTCGAGAGAACTAGAATGCGAAGCAATTAGTGCTTAGTGTTTTTAATAAAGTTCATTAGGAAATGTTATATTCCAAATACGGAAACTCTGACTCCAAAAAATGCTGCAATGGAACTTGATATCTACACTTGACCATCGAATAATTACTCACTGTTTGCAGATTTGACGGTTTTAAAAGTTATGCACCTGATTTGTTTTGTTTCAATTTTGGGTAACAATTGTTCTTGGTTGAACTTTGTCTGTGCATTTTTGTACATTCTTTTCTACACCAATATTTTGTTTCTTTCTGAACTGCCCGGCATCCTATAGCATTCTATATGTTGTCAGCCAAATTACAACAACAACGACCCAGTAAAGTCCCATTAAGTGGGGTTTGGGGAGGGTAGTGTGTACGCAGACCTTACCCCTGCCCTTATTATAGGGCAGAGAGGCTGTTTCCGATAGACCCTCGGCTCAGGAAGATGTACTGTTGTCAGCCAAATTGTTTTTATATTTTGTTTCTTTTTTCTATATGATTACTGTGCATCTATATCTGTATAATAGGAAGTCTCGAAATGGATTTTTTGCTTTTTGTCTAATAGCAATTCTTGTTTCTTTTGATAGAGAGGGGAGGAATGGGACGACACTGTGCAATCAAAAGAACAGGTCGAAGCAAGCTTACTCAAGAAATATGAAGCTGCAGTGAGACGTGAAAGAGCACTAGCTTATTCATATTCGCACCAGGTAATTAGCTCTTTTCTTTTACCAAAATGATCAGTATTTGGAAAGAGTGCAGTCGATGCATATGGGTCATGACGGAGAATGTGAAGGGTTAGGATGTATGTAGATTCCTGGTCTCATCTGCTTTTGTTTTCCCTATTAAACATTAAATAGTCCATTACTTCAGCAGAATGACTTTAGCATGCGTTTAATTTATAATTTCACAGCTAGTTAGAAGACTCTCGTAAGGTACGAGTAAGGTCTGTGTACACACTACCCTCCCCAGACCCCACTTGTGAGATTTCACTAAGTTTGTTGTTGTTGTTCACGATTAGTTAGAAGATTTTTAGTATTGCTTGTGACAAAAACTTTGACTGGACAGAAAACCTGGAAGAAGTCATCAAAATCTCCCAACTTGTTGTTTATGGATCCAACCAATCCTCAGTGGGGTTGGAGCTGGTTAGATCGGTGGATGGGCGCGAAGGAACTCAAAAATGTTCAAATGTCCATTAGAAGTGCCAGTATGAGTGTTGCCGGAGGAGAAATTACCAAGGCATTTGCTCGGCATCAGCTGAATTCAGAACTCCCTTCTTCTCCGTCCAGCCAAAAGCAAGGTCACCAATCTCCTACGACCCCTTTCAAGACAGCCAATTCAGTCGCAGCCAGAAAATTGAAATCTGCAAGAGTAGCTGCAATAAGCCAAGATGATGATGCGCAGAGCATGATCAGTGTTCAATCGGAACGTAACAGAAGACATAGCATTGGGGTATCATCTATAAGAGACGACGAGAGCTTGGCAAGCTCTTCCTCTGTACCAAGTTATATGGTACCTACCAAGTCAGCAAAAGCAAAAACACGGTTGCAAAACCCTTTAGGTATGGAGAACGGTACACCAGAAAAGGGATCCGCAGGGTCTGTCAAGAAGCGGCTCTCTTACCTGCCTTCACCAGCCAGACCAAGACGGCATTCAGGCCCACCAAAGTTTGAGAATATGTCCCTAAACACCTCCATTGCCGAGGAAAACGTGAACGAGCTCATTAATTAATTATTCTTGCACAAGTAAGAAGCTGTTCTGTTGCCCTACTACATAAGGTAAATGCAGATAAGAAGCAAAGATCAAATTCTTATTAATTTGCTGTTGTATTTGGGCTTACCTTGGATGGTTCTTGGTTTTATATATTTCTTTTCTTCCACAGTTGTTGATAAGGTGAGGTTGTCATAATAGTGAATCATTTTAAAGAAAACATTTTCCTTGTTTGTGATTATATATGTAGTATGATTGTGTCCTTATGTACCCACATAGTGAAAAGATTATTTATCTATTCAGTTAAATGTTCATTATTTTCTGTATCTAGATCAATTATATTTGTCTGCTTGAATTCTGGGGATGGTTGATAAACATATACCTTAAGCCTGAATGTCGATCATAACAAGTACGTATCTTCATATATATTCAAGATAATTATGTATTTATAAAGTACCGTCTCAATTCATCCTATTTCATCAGATCCGAGATATGATATGATTCCGAAGGATGAATCGGATATGGATATAACCAATAAGTTTTCATTCTTGAATAAAATCCATTTTTTGAGTTTTTTTTTATCTATTCCATGACTGAAATAGGGAGGAAATACGTTACACTACGATTTTGAATCAGAAGAAAGATTTTTCAAGAAATGACGATCTATTCACTCTATCAATAACCGAGCTGGATATGGTGTATCAAAAGGGATTTGCCTTTTCTAATAATTCCTGCAGTTTCACCGGGGTAAGTTTGGACCACCAGCAACTGCACAAAACATCTGCATTTATTGAGACCAAATGCTGTTTGATGAGTAGAAATGAAGTCTATGTAATTGGGAATGAGTTCTCAAGTAGTGTAAATTACATATGATGGAGCTGATGACTTTTGACATAATGATGAAACATAAATGGTAATTAGGAAGGCGAATATGGCATTGTGATGCTAATGAGAATCCACAATGTAGGAACAGCAAATTATTAATTGTTTCATGTTTTAGCCATCAGAACTTTTACTCTTTTGACGAGACATTGTCATTTTGTAGTTGAAAAATTGATTAGATAAAGGGCGTATTTGGTATAACGAAAAATGTTTTCCATAGAAAATGTTATCCAAGAAAATATTAGTTTGGAAAATAAGTGGTAATCTTATTCATTTTTCAGTGTTTGATGTGCAAATTAAGGAAAATGACTTATCAAGAGCATTCATAAATAATTTAGATATAATAATCGTGACGTCATAAACTTTCGAACCGCTAAATTTTAGAAACCACGGAATTTTAAACCCATAAACTTTATAATTTCTAAACCCGTAAACTTCCAAACATATAAACCTCCAAACTCAAATTTTGAACCTTTAAACCGGTAAATAAAAAAATTAAAACTAAAAAATATATTTAAGAAAAAAGATCGAGGGTTGTGGGGGTGGGGTGACAGTAAAACCAAAAAAATTTTAATTAAAAAAAAGTTAATTTTTTTTGTGCGGGTTGGGGGGGGGGGGGGGGGTTGGGATGAGTGGTGGGTGATGCAAAAAAATGAAAAAATAGAAATTTGAAATTGCAATAAAAAATAAGTTAAAAAATAATTATTTTTTGTGGAAGGGGTGGAGGTGGGATGGGGTGGAGGGGTAGAGTCGGTTGTAACAGAAAAATTAATTTGATATAAAAAAATCTTTTTTGGAGAGAGGGGGTGAGATGAGTTTGTAGGGCGGGAAGGTTGAGAAGGAGTTTTGAAAAATATTTTACTTTTTCTGATACGGAAAACATTTTTCTTTGGAGAAAAATGAGTTCATAAGGAAAATATTTTTCAAAATATTTTAAACTAATCAAACATAAAAGAATTAGAAAATATTTTCCGTCCTATCTAACACATCCAAAAAGGCAATTTAACTTTTTATAACAAATCCACTTATCTAATGAACTAAATCAATGTACCAAGTATTCTAAATTACAGTCAATAAGTACCGGGGCGAGGCATGTTTGACAAAGTGGTATCACGCGACTAAATATATACATACATATATATATATATATATATATATATATATATATATATATATATATATATCTTAATACCGTAAAAATATGTATAAATAAGAAAAAATGAGACCATTTAATGTAATTTGTCTTTTGACATGTTGGTTATGTGTTTAATTTAACCATAACTAGCACTTTTTTTAATAAATATTTAAGAAAACCTTTGTGGTTAAAAATTGATAAAATACAATTGAATTGAGGACCTTTTTCTAACTTAGACCCGCCAATAGAATAATGCTATTTCTCGACCAAAAATATGATAATTAAAGTTATTATTTATGTTCTTTTATAAATTTTGTTACTGCTTATAACTTTTTTTTTGTGTAAGCTCCTTATATGTATAGTCAATACCTATATTGCTTCGACTCGAGTGCGGATGCTTGATTTGGATGCGGACCTAAATATTAAATTATTCATAATCTAATTTTAAGATTCGGAAATACAGAGTTAAGTATGAGTACATGTGCGGGGATTTGACTAGAATAATTTCAAATTCTATAGAAATATTCTAAAAGTTGTGGAGTGCAACCAATAATTCAATCTTGTATTTTAAGAATTTCTCTAAGTTGTAGACACTAAGCACTAGCATGTCGCAATAACAATTCAATCTTTTTTTTTTTCTCGCATTTGTCCATAGAGTATGATCAAAATAACCGATCTCGATTAATCATATCCGATACGAATTCCATACCCTTACTAGCACTAAAGTCATGCTGATACGAGTGTAACTAATAATGAGTCTGCACAACGTAGGTGAATAATTTTTCAACAACCCCACAATTTGCCCCTGATTAGAATATGAACCACAAATGTATGGTGACCGATGAAAAAATCAAATCAAATCGAAAAGTTAAATTAATTTGACTTGATAATATAACACATATTAGGTTTTTGCTTCTCAAAAAGTCCAGAAGAAGGTAGGACCGGCTCAATGAGCACCTTTGGCGTTACTTTCTCAATCAACTTAATACACTTTGTCGGACTAATGAATTTATTCTTTTCGTCTGAGCTTTTAATTTGGTATTGAACAAGAAAAACTAATCAAATTGACATAAATATATTCATTCTTACAAAAATTTAAAATTTGTATATATCTTTTTTTTTGTGTGATAACCAGTCTAAAAATATTCATGATATATGCTTGAAACATAATATTTAACATGATCGTCATAAATTGTTACATCCCAATCTTGGAAAGTACGACTGGAACACGACACTCGAAGGCTCGTGCATAAGGGTGTTTATAGTTCGGTTTGAATCGGGTTTTACCTAAATAGAAGCCAACCCAAGTAAGTCATTTTTTCAAATATTAGAACCAAACCAAACCAGTTAAATCTGTTTTTTTCGATTCGGTTTATGTCGGGTTTTGTCGATTTTTCGGGTTTTTTGGTTATTTATTAGTTTTTTCTTAAATATAAGACATACACTACCAAATACACATTCCGGAGATTACAGCTTCAACATAACACTATCAAATCAGTTGCCTGTTGTGAAATCTGTTATTTACCAAGATATATTGATGTTAATTGAATCAAATAGTGATGCATAATTTAAGGACTCAATTAAAAATATATTATTTTAACAAGAAATGGATTCTTATATTTAACAAAAGAAAATTACTAATCAAACTAGAATATAAATATAAAGAACTATATATATATATATATATATATATATATATATATATATATATATAGGTGTAATGATAAATTTGAAACAACTACTCCTATAGTCGGTTTGGTTCGATTTTTTGTTGGTTTTTTCTGATTAAAACCAAAACCAAACCAAATTTAATCGATTTTTAAAATTCAAAAGAACCAAACCAAATCAAAAAGTACCAGTGTCTTTTTTTGGTTTGGTTTGGTTTTGTTTTTAGTTTGGTTTTTGGTTTGGTTCGATTTTTGAATTTTTATGAATTACCCTACCCATACGGATTGACATCCATACTCATACCTCTTCATTATGATCAGGGCGACTGAGGTCTCCAAGTAATAAATACTAAAATTTAAAATGTGAACAACAGACTTGCAAAAGAAATAATTATATTTTATACATGTTCACAACTGTACCCTAACCAAAATCTAGCTTGCAAGCCTCTAAGAGTGTCAAGAACTATGTATACATGTGCAACCTGGTCGGGACATGGCACCGTCATACGCAAAATAAATGGAACACACACTTCGGTACCTATAGATTTCTAAACAGTTACTCTGAAGAAGTAGAGTGCAACGGCCAACAGTTGAAGCAAGACGCTACTGAATCTATCTGTACATGTGAGCAGTGGCGGATCTAGGATTTTAAGGTCGTGGGTGCTCACTTTTCTTTAAGTGCACAATTATTCGAATGCAAGAGCAAAATACTTAATGTGAAAACTACTAATAACATTATCATTACCAAAATAACTTCTAGTCACAATTCACAACTGTGATCGATGACTTTTCATATGTTGAAAACGATGAATAATGACATCGTTGTTTACAGTTGAGAATATCTTACGCTCTACATAGCAAACTAAACAACTATTTAAAAATCGATCACCTATGCTATTACGAAGCTCATTTTTTATGTAGTTCATGGATGAGAAAGCACGTTCCACAGAAGCGGTAGCAACAGGTAGAATGAGAGTCAACTTGATAAGTAAATACACTAGTGGCCAAGTTTGATGCAGGTCTGACTTAACCAACACTTTAGAAAGGTCACTAATTCCCTTCATGTTGAAGAACCTCTTGTCATGACCACGAGCATAAACTATAAAACTATCAAGCTGGAAACTAAGATCTCGGAGCTTGTTACTATCAAACTCATTCGGATAATATTGAGCCAACTTCATTATCCTGTTTTTATCAAAATTATCAAATGAATTAAGTGAATTCAAACTAGCCATACCGAGAAGTAAGTCGGTACTCACGGCATCAAAACGACTTCTAAGCTCTTGAAGATGCAAATCAATAACACCATTAAATATCTCAACGTGCAAGTGATGAGAGTATGTAACATCAAGAGCTCTACGCTTTGATTTCCCAAGAAAATAGAGAGCATCCATTTTTGATTTCATTATTTCATGTTTATCACAAAATGAAGAGACATCATCCATTAATGATTGAAATTCATTATTCCTCATCCTTTGTAATCTTTGCTTTGTATGAGTGAGGAGTCCCATAGCATTGACAATATCTTGATCCATCCTTTGTAATGAGGAGCTCAAATCATTTGTCATCATTAGAACTTTCCACATCAAGTGCAACATAAAAACAAATTCAAATTCCTCAATCTTAGTCATAAGACTTTCAGCAATAAGTCTATCAGCATAATTTGGACCTTCACGAGTAACAACTTCAAGAACATGAACAATTGATGAAAATAGGACAATAAGGTTATCTAACGTTCTATAATGAGAACCCCAACGAGTATCACATGGTCGTTGAATCCCACGTTCTTGATTTAGTCCACGTCCAGTATGCACTTCACCTGATATGAGCAACTCCTCTAATTTTTCAACTTGATGTTGTCGAAGCAAATCTCTGCGCTTAAAAGATGATCCAATAATATTTAACACATTAGTAACTATACAGAAAAAATCATCTACATCTGAATGCTTCTTTGCAAGAGCCACAAGTGTTAATTGCAATTGGTGAGCAAAACAATGAATGCAATACGCCGATAGAGTTTCATTCAGAATCAAAGTTTTAAGACCACGTAGTTCTCCTTGCATGTTACTAGCTCCATCATAACCTTGCCCACGTATTTGAGATGGACTTAATGAGTGATACGAAAGAAAAGAGTCGATTTCCTTCTTCAATGATTGAGCAGATGTATCATTGACATGAATAATACCAACAAATCTCTCAGTTACTTCGCCCTTTTTGTTAACATATCTCAAAACAAGTGCCATTTGCTCCTTGTGAGATATATCCTTCGATTCATCAACTAGTATCCCGAAAAAATCCCCATCCAAGTCTTCAATGATAGCTTTGATTGTTTCTTTGGCACAAGCATCAACAATATCTTTCTGAGCATTTTTCATTGAATCTGCTTTCAAAGAATTAGTGATAAGCATGAAAATAATTCAAAATCCTTCTAAGAATATTTTAAATTTCTTACTTCAATAAAAATACCAAATCTTATTACCTTGTATTGTGTTCTGATTTTGAGATTGTTGTGAATGACTGGAGAGTTTGCTAACTGTTTCGTCTATTTTGTTCTTTTGTTTTTCCCTTCTCTACGTTCTTAATGAGAAGAAGGGTTTACTTTTAAAGTTTTCTGTAAGATGGTCAAGATGGCCTTTCTTATATTTAAATCTAGTTAATTATTGATTTAATAAAGCCTAAAGGTGAAAGGGAGTAAGAAAAGAAAAAAATTAAAATTAAAAAGGAAAAATTTAGTTCAAAAACAAGGAATAGGAAAAGTATAACTTTCCACAAAAGTAAAAAATCTAATAAAACTACAAAAAACGTAAGTGCCTAACTACAAAATTTGAAATAGGAAAAGTGAAAAAAAAAATGACATTGAAAAATATAAAAAGAAGTGCTGTGAGGGAGTAGGAAAAAGAAAAAATAAAAAGAAAAAAGGAAAAAGTTAGTTCTGTTATGAAATAGAAGATTCTTACACTTCTATTTAAGGTGAATGTCTTTAATGTACTTAATTAGAGAGATTTTAGAGTCCTATTATTGGTAGCAAGATCTTCCTCCTCCCTATAAATAGAGGTGCTCTCTACCATTGTAATTCACCCTCTCAACTCAATAAGAAGAACTCTCTCTACTCTTCTCTCTATTGCTATTGTTCTTGCATTATTGTTCTTGTCTTTACTTTAGTTTATAACACGTTATCAGCACGAGACTCTACCGTCTCAAGTACCATTCTCGAAAATCCAAGGTATTTTCCCTCTTCCTAATTTAATTTCGAGTATGTCTGACATTATGAAAAGAAAGTTCGTTGCCCTTGAAATTTCGGGCAAGAACTATATGACATGGGTGTTGGATGCTGAAATCCACCTAGATGCTATGGGTCTCGGAGACACCCTCAAAGATAAAGAAAAAGCATCCACCCAAGATTGTGCGAAGGCCTTGATTTTCTTGCGCCACCACCTTGACGAAGGTTTGAAGATTAAATATCTCACCGTCAAGGATCCACTCGTTTTGTGGAACAGCTTAAAGGAGAGATATGACAACCTGAAGTTGGTCACTCTGCCACAAGCACGATATGATTGGGCCCATCTGAGGCTACAGGACTTTAAGTCCGTTTCTGAATATAATTCTGCTATGTTCAGAATTACTTCTAAACTGAAGCTATGTGGAGATAACATCTCCGATTACGATATGCTTGAGAAAACGTTTACAACGTTTCATGCCTCCAATATGGTACTGCAGCAACAGTACCGAGAGAAAGGCTTTACGAAGTACTCTGAACTGATTTCTCTCTTACTAGTGGCTGAGCGAAATAATGACCTGCTCATGAGAAATCACGAAAATAGACCAACTGGGTCTACACCACTGCCTGAAGCAGATATGGTGCACTCGCATTATGCCAAACATAAAAGGGACCATGATCACGGTCATAAACGGGGTCAAAGCCAAGGAGTGGACAAGGAAGAAATTCCAAAGAAGTCCGTCACCCCCCAAAGAGAGATAACCACCGAAAGCAGAAACGGGATCCCGAAGATCCTAAGGCAAATAGTTCAGAAACTATATGTTATCGTTGCGGTGGGAAAGGGCACTGGTCAAAGATTTGCCGTATACCAAGACACTTGGTTGACCTTTATCAAGCATCTCGAAAGAGAAAAGGCCCTGAAACAAACTTTGTCTATGACGACAATGAGGACATCACCCACCTGGATGTGGCAGACTTCTTTGAGCAACCCGATGGAAAAATAGACCACCTAATCGGCGATGGATCCGTGATGAAAGAAGATGGAGTTATTTGATTTTGTTCTACTTATTTGTATTAGTTAGTGAATAAACTAATAGTCATTAGCATTAGCTCGTATTAGTTAGTTCATGATGCAATGTTAGCAGTAGTTCTTTAGAATATCTTCAATATGCTCAAATATCAATAAAACTTTTATTTTCCAGTGGGGGTAATCGACTAGCCTGAAAAACTAGTCGATTATCAACTATTTCCGCATTAAAGCTGAAAAACAATTGATCAACAATCGATTGTCTTTGGCTAACAATCGATTGTCTTGAAACAGTGTGTTCTGGAATTTTTCAAAAATAGCCAACAATCGATTGTCTTTGTCTAACAATCGATTGTCTTGAAATAGTGAGGTCTGGAATTTTTCAAAAATCACCCACAATCGATTGTCTATATCTAACAATCGATTGTCGTTAGGCAGTGTAATCTGGAACTTTTCAAAAATCATCCACAATCGATTGTCTATGTTTAACAATCGATTGTCTTAAACAGTGTGATCTGAAGTTTTTCAAAAATAACAAATAATCGATTGTGTATGTCTAACAATCGATTGTCTATGTTCAAACAATCGATTGTGTGTGTTTAATAATCGATTGTCTTATGAAAAACGCTGAAATTTTCAAACTGCAAAGTAATTGATTATGGACAACATATCTTATTTTGTTTGTCAACTGTTAGTAGCAGATTTTGAAAATATTATGTGACACAAAAGGAATTGAACTTGCTTATTCTTATGTTCCTGTATTTCTTTTGTATGTCATGGGAAGTAAATTGATTGAAAGGCTCCGGAAGAGCAAATGTAACTCTGCCCAAAGGCATGACGTTTATCTTAGAGAATGCAATATTCTCCTCCAAGTCTAAGAAGAAACTTGTTGAGTTTTAAAGATGTACGCCGGAATGGCTACAATATTGAGACAATGGATGAAGATAATCTTGAATATCTCGTCCTCACTTCAAAGAATGTCTCCGGCCAAAAGAGGGTTATTGAGAAATTCCCGTCTTTATCTTGTGGCCTGTATTGGACAAGAATTAGTGCAATTGAGGCACATTCAACAGTAAATCTAAAGAATACTGAGTCCAATACATTTGTACTTTGGCATGATCGACTGGGTCACCCAGGATCAACCATGATGAGACGGATTATAGAAAGCGCATATGGGCATCCGTTAAAGAATTTCAAAATTCTTTCAAGTAATGAATATCCTTGCACTTCGTGTCATCAAGGCAAGCTGATTATCAAACCATCCCCCACAAAGGTTGGGACCGAGTCACCCCCGTTTCTGGAACGTATACAAGGGGACATTTGTGGACCTATTCACCCACCTAGTAGGTCGTTTAGGTATTTCATGGTCTTGATAGACGCATCCTGTAGATGGTCTAATGTGTGCTTGTTGCCATCACGCAACCTTGCGTTTGCAAAGTTAATGGATAATAGATGAGAATAATCTTGAATTCTTCATGAAAACGAGGCTGCCCATTTCGGTTTGGGTTCACGCCATTTTGCATGCAGCAATGCTACTTTGTCGGCTGCCCGCTTCGGCTTAGGGTCACGCCATTTCGCATGCAGCAATGCTAGTTCGTCTCTGACTGACGAATTGACACAAATATTCCCCATTGCAATTGGTTTTGGGTCATGAACCCAATATATCCCATTTAAGAAGCTTTGGATGCGCAGTATATGTGCCTGTAGCACCGCCATCCCGCACCAAAATGGGTTTGCAAAGGAGGTTAGGAATATATGTTGAGTTTGACGCGTCCTCCATTATTCGCTACCTCGAAACATTGACAGGAGATTTGTTCACTGCACTATTTGCAGACTGTCAATTGGATGAGACACTTTTCCCAAAATTAGGGGGAGAAGTTGGTGAAACCAAACGGGAAATTTTGTGGAAAAATGCATCATTATCTCATCTTGATCCACATACCTCTATTTGAAAGAAAGAGGTACAAAAGATTATCCATTTGCAAAGAATAGCAAATCAAATGCCTGACGCATTTACGGACTTGAAGAGGATAACGAAATCACACATTCACGCGGGAAAATGTTCCGATCCGTATTGAAGTCCCTATTGGACAAATATCTAGTGTCATATCCAATGAGTCAAATGCACGCCAGAAGCGTGGCAGACCATTAGGTTCCAAAGATCGAAATCCTAGAAAGAGGAAAAAGAACGATCTAAATGACACTATGAAAGAATCACATGAGGACGCTCATGATTTGATTAATTCCGAGATTCACGAAGAATCTATTGAGCCTGAGACTCTTGAAAATACGGAATGCAAGAATGTGAGGATCTCGAACCTCAGTCTGTGGTAGTACAAAGTTAATTGAGAGCTCTCGAAGAGCCAATTATTACTATGTTGGAGAAACACAATTGAGTATTGTGCTGTAGTAAGTCTCAAAGAAACTTATTCAGTTTCCAAAAGTACACGCGAAAGCGATTGATTATATTGAGACTATAATAAAGGAAGGCTTTGATTCTCCTATTACTACAACTTGTAGCGGGGTAATTTGTATATGAAAAGCTACCCGCTTTGTTCTCCAGTTTGTACTACACAAACGAAAGAATGCCACAATAAAGTGGATATCTATTGGTATAAAACCCATGTCATAATAAACCCGAAGTTTATTGATAAGTGCACATGTCATGGTGTAAATTTGAAGTTTACCAATATTGATAATTTAGTCAGTTGACATTCGTGTTAGCCATCTCATTTGAAGTATGATGTGCAAATTCACATAGGTGAATATCAAAGAACTAGAAGTTCTTGTTCTCATTAATGAACTGACCAACTAAAGAGTTCGGGTTGAAGCCCATAAATTCTGGAAATATGAAAGGTGAGTATGGGCCCATTCACCTGCCATGTATACCACATATGATGCATCTATGATATGGTTACATGCGCCATTGTTATTAACCCGCAGCCTGGCAGTGCTTGCGAGGTAAATCGCTCAGTAATCTAACTTCGAGCATAGTTTCCAGATTCTCTACTCAAGACAGTTCATCTTGATAAGTTGGTTTATATCAAAGTTGGTTTAGCAAGATAATTATTGAGTGCTTCCACTTAATAGCTAAACTGTTCCTTATGAGAACGAAGTTGTATATATCAGTTTGATATAAGTTGTATACGAGAGTATATTCTCCCCTCACAAGTGGTTCAGGGTCAGGAACCAAATAATTTCATCTTATTATTAAGGTGCTGTGTATATTGACATAATGCACAAAGATGATTTTCCAAAGTTGAGGAAACATGTTAGCTTTACTAACATGAGGGGGAGACATGATAAACACTTGAGAAAGTGTTACATGGGATGAATTTTCATTTGTATATGTATATCCTCGAATATCATGATATGAACCTGTAGTTCATAAAAAGGGAAATGCAATTGCAACATATTGCAAAGCATGCTATACGCATTTGCTGACTCAAAGAAAGCAACTAAATGGAAGAGATACAATTCAAGAAGAATTGATTCCATATGAAAGACATGAAGTTTTGAACCTATAGTTCAAATGCTTGAAAGATAAAAGTCAAAGGTATGTATAGTCAGTTTTCGATATCTTATTTGTTTAGTATCACTAATGAAAGCATGATATGCAGCTAAAGTTTATTATGTGACTTACATGACTTAACTTGAAAGATTTAAGTTGCTTGAAGCATATGCAATTCTTGGTCCTGAAGTACCACATCCTAAGTACAATTTGTGTACATATGTATCTTGCTATAACTATAAGCATGATGGCATTGAGAATGCATCTAAGGAGATATTGAAGAGCTATTCCACGACATTATATGAAGATGTTCATACCTATCAAGAATGATGATTTCAAGGTGCGGAATATTTATTCAAGTCAACATGGTTGATTTATTTATCAAATATCTACCAAAGATCGTTTTGAAGATGATGCACAAAGATTGGAATGCAAATGCTCAAGGCTTAAATTGATGTACTCATTAGGGGGAGTTAATGCGCGTTGCACTCTTTTTCCCTTACAAGGTTTTGTCCCACTGGGTTTTCCTTGCAAGGTTTTTAACGAGGCAACCAATAGGCGCATATTCAAACATGTGTACTCTTTCCTTACTTTAATTTTTCCCATTGGGTTTTGTTTTAAGGTTTTAACGAGGCACATCATTGAATAGACATTCAAGGGGGAGTGTTATGAAATAGAAGATTCTTACACTTCTATTTAAGGTGAATGTCTTTAATGTACTTAATTAGAGAGATTTTAGAGTCCTATTATTGGTAGCAAGATCTTCCTCCTCCCTATAAATAGAGGTGCTCTCTACCATTGTAATTCACCCTCTCAACTCAATAAGAAGAACTCTCTCTACTCTTCTCTCTATTGCTATTGTTCTTGCATTATTGTTCTTGTCTTTACTTTAGTTTATAACAAGTTCTGAAAAGTCAAAAGGCTAATGAAATTACTAACACGTAAGCCTAATAAAAGTTGGAATAGGGAAAGTTTCAATTTTCCACAAAAGACAAAAATATGACATTGAAAATGCTAAAAAGAATCGAAGTGCACTGAGTGAGAATCAAACCTGGGTCTTGCTATCAGCAAAGACTTTCACTTCAACTTCAGAACCATAGCACTCATCAGTCATTTTGTTTAATGGGTGCTCACTAAATAGTTATATTATATTGCTTAAGTTTTTATTATAGCTATACATAGTTTACGTTAAGGTTAATGAATACTTGAGCACCTAATATTACCATGTAAATCCGCCCCTGCATGTGAGCATGAACACACGGTTCAAAGAAAAAAGTACTAGTACAAAAGATGAACTGAATATGTAAAACGAATAACGTAGGTAAATCAAAGGCATAACATTTAGAGATAAGAATACATAATTTTAACCTGAACACTGAAGACAAATCACTAATGGCATATGGTGATATAATCATGAATCATGAATGTATGCAAGATTTTGTTAAAAAAAAAAACTTAGGGTACTGTCTAGAGATATCTGATGGAATAGCTAACACAATCCTACTGAAACGGTCCAATACTTATTAATCTTTAATTTTATATACTGAGTTAAGATAAATGATCTATTTTTTTTATTTAAATGCTTGATTTAACTGTGTATGATCGTAGTCTTATCAAATTTTGTCTAAATACTTCATTCTTTTCATTTTTTATTTTCACAAACTAATATTTATTAACTTTTTTACAACAATTCTGAAAATTAAACAAGACGTATACTAATTGTTTAAGTTTCATATTGAGTTTTCATCTATTTTTAATGCGAGTTCCAATTAATTGTTGTTACATATTTTTGGTCAAATCTAACCGGTGTAGTTTCTTCAATATTTGATAAAGACCAAAATTGATCACTTTTAATAGATTTAAATATGAGTGTGCATTCAAATCGGTTTATCGATAAATCGAATCGATTATTTGTTATCGAAATCGAAATCGAAAAAATCGAAATCTTATTGAAACGATAATGATAAGCATATGTACAAATCGATAATCGATAAGTAATTATCGATAAGGGTCAAAATCGAATCGATAACTCGAATGCACACCCCTAGACTGTAGACACTAGTTTAATGAATAATTACCTATTTGTGTAGATTAATATAACATATATATATATATATATATATATATATATATATATATATATATATATATATATATATATTATTTTGAAAACGGCTATACAATATTATTTTCCCTAGTCTATACCTTTTCCTTTAGCCTAAGTCCCTTACCCTATTATTTCCTCTACCACATTTAAGGAGTGATCATATTTAAAGATCAAGGGAATGAAGTTCAAATTAATGAAAAACATAATTAGCTGTGATGATGTATTTTGTTTTGTTTTGTTTTATTTTTTTATATCGTTGGAGTGTTGGTCATAAATTTGATCCCTTATTTTGTTGCATGTGCTTGTTGATATAATTTTTATGTTATAAATGGTGTTCGTCTTATTTTAGCTTCTTTTTGTCCATATTAGTTAGACGCGTTTATAGCGATATACTTTCCGTAGAATCCCGCAAATTTTCTTATTGGTGTAATCGATAACCGAATCGATAAGCCCTCTAAATCGATAAATCGAAATTGAAAAAATTGAAACCTTATTGAAACGATAACAATAAGCCGTACAAATAGATAATCGATAAGTAATTATCGATAAGGGTCAAAATCAAATCGATAAATCTAATGCACACCCCTTGATTTAAAGGACCAAACTAATGAAAAAAATATTTAAGGAACTACTTCGATCTACCCCAAACATAAGGGACCATTTTTATCATTTGTCTTCTCTTCTCCCCCATTTTGTGTTCTAGTCTATTGTTGCTTTTCAGAGGTAAAACCCTAACAGGAAAAGGTGCCATGAGCTCATCTTTGTTCTGAATTCTTCTTAAGCTCTTAGGAGAAGATCCATCTGCAGAAAATGGTAATGAATCTTTTTGTGTTTTTGAAAGATATTAACTTTTTTTTTTAAAGAAAAAGATTAAAATTTTAATCTCTGCCTGTTTTACTAATACTTATGTACTTAGCTAGAGTCTCTAAGTAGTCGTCCGATTTGCTTATATTCCATATGATTCTTGATTAGGGTTGTAGCTCGCAAGATATTTATGGTTTTCATGTATCTGAGATTTTCTTTTGCTAGTTGTGTTGATAAAGTTTGAAGCTTTGCTTCTTTTTTTTTTTTGATTTGCATCGGGTGTCCGAGTCTCTAAGAGTTCCGACTAATACTGGGGGTGCACAGGCCCTCGGCAAGTAGTTTCCCGCAAGTGCATCACGGTTAATTCAGGTTTTACCTAATCCGATGGCCCTCAGAAATTATTTGCACCCAGTGGGTTTCGAACTTGAGACCTTGAAAGGAAGCAAACTCCAAGGCTCAAGTCAATTGCCACCAGGCAACCCCTGAGGGTTAAGGCTTTGCTTTTTTCTCCATCCAAACTTCGACTTTAATCTGTGAAATTGGTTAATTATTGCTTTGTATATCATTTCTGCCAACCCCAACTAGCTTGGGATTGAGGAGTAGTTATTGTTGTTTATTCCCAAGTTAACTCCTTCTTGCTATTGTATGTCAAAAACATCTCTATGTAATTTTTGGATCTCTAGTATTGCTCCCAAACCCAAGCAACAGAGATTTGAAGTTTATGGAAGTATCATATTCAGGTTAGGTTTGGTTTGAGATCATCTTTTCCTTTCTCTCTGAGATAATTCTTTTCCAATCTTGATGGTGGAGTTATAAGGGCGCTCTAATCCGATTTGAATAGAAAAGTTCCTAGAGTGGGTGATTTTTGAGGGGATAGAGAAAGGCCCTTATTGGTTGGGAACAGAAAGGGGGCTCTTGATGTTCAAACAAGGGTGTTGAAGTTGGATAGGATCATTTTTGTGCCCATTTGTGTTCCTATAATGTCTTCATATTTTTTGTTGAATGTGTGTTTTCCCTTTTGTTCTAAGTTATAGGTGCTTCACTTGCATCATTTGCAAGAAACTTTCTATTTGTTGTTAAACTTGTTTTACTTGGTCTGTGATGTATCCTTTGTAACCATGGTTAACATGCATGTTTCACGTTCTAATGTTTAGTTTCCCATATTCTTTCTCTCACTTTCACATTGTTCTGCATTCTTTTCTATGTCCCTTCAGTTACTATTATTTCATATCTTATCCCTAAGTATTTTGCCTTGTGTATATTTCAAATTTATTACATGAATTTAAGCAGAATAGCCTAAGGGCTTTGGTCTGGTGAACGCACAATGTGTGATGTGTGGGTTAAGGTCACATCATGAGTTCGCACCTTGCCGCATGCAATAGTCTGGTAATTAGATGGAGAAGGGTCGAGGGGCACACCCATTATCCCCTGGGCTTCGAACAATGTGCCATCTGGTTCTCACAAATTTTTTGATTATCAAGAAAAAAATAAGCATTAGTAATTGTATTAACAGGCTGCTTTTCAATATAGTGATTAGTTTGTAGCGAGCATAATTGAGATCATACTTATTCCCAAATTGTGCGTACAGACCACACCATTGATGGTGGGACTGTCTGTTGCTGCTGCTGCATATGCTGGAAGGTATGGCATCCAAGCTTGGCAAGCATTCAAGGCCAGACCACCCACTGCAAGAATGCGTAAATTTTATGAAGGAGGTTTTCAGCCTAAAATGACGAGGAGGGAAGCAGCTCTGATTCTCGGAGTAAGGTACGTTCTGTCAATCTTATTAAGGCATGGTGGGATTTCCAATGTCTAATGTGCAAAATCATCTTTCGTGAAGTCCTCGTATTTTATCAATCACAAAGAATTTGATTTTGCAAGTATGTACATTTTAATCTGACATGCTCCCAGTGTTTTGGGTCCAGTGGCAAGAGCGTAGCTTGTGATGTATAACGAAGGCACGCATCACGGGTTCGAACCCTGCCTCAGACAAAAGCCTTGGTATTTAAGTGGAGAAGGGCAGAGGGGTTGTCCCATTATCCACCAAGTTTAGAACTTTGCGCCACTGGCCCTTGGTGGTTTTATAGTTGTTTAAACAAACATTTTAATCAGACTTCTCTGTGACACTGTCAATATCCTAATCCTATACGTTAATTGTATCAGTGCTGCTATGACTTAAGAAATGATCTGAAATTGTAGGATGAAACCTTTGTTAAGTATGTTCGATATTCTTTATCTTTGGAGTTTCTTTAAGTGAACAAAGGCTAGTTGTCAGCCTACATATATGCTTTCTTTTTGTTTTCATCTCTTGTTCAGGTAGTATTTCCCATGCAGTTATAAGAACATTTATGACTATATATATTATTGAGAGCAGTGTCAATGTGTCCCTTGCTAAAGGGTGCAGATAAATTTTTCTATGGTAGATTTTGAACATTTACCATTTTCTTTTTGCACATTAATATTGACCACTCTAATTCGTTCTAACTTACCTTAATTAATCTTAGAATAATGACTTTTTATATTAACAAGAGAAAATCAATTTATGCCCCTTACTAGGGAAGCAAAATAGAAGCGATGCAAATATTGAGGAAAAATGAGTTTTCTTTTGTGTATTTTGGAGGTATGTTATTTTTTGCACAATCATATTTACCATTCTAATAAATTACCTACCTAAAATAAATCCTAGTTAGTATTATTTTTTATTTTTCTTCTTTAAGCCTTATAATAAAATATTGCTCTCTTGATCCCAATTTATTCACATTCTTTCAGTGGTATGTCCCAAATGTCGACACTATTTCACCGATAATATTATTTTATACAACTCTTACAACTTCAACTATTTAAATTAATTTATCTTTCAAATCTAAGCTATGAGGTCGTGTTTTCTCTATTGAACTCTCAATTATTTATTTAATATTTTCTTCAAGTATAGTTATGCATCTTTATTAACCATACCCTAGCCTTCCACAAGTCACATCTCTTTTGTTGAACGTAATTTTCAAACTAACAGCACTTGTGCATTCTTGAAATTTGATATCAAAATGAGGTAGAAATTCTAAATAACGGTTGACCTATGAGAGAAAGGTCCTTTGGACGATACTCTTCTTCTAAAACCATCCGGTATCAGGTGCACACCAGCCCGACTACTCCAGATTCGTGTCACTTAGGGCCCTTTAGAGGAGGAGCATGCTCTGCACCATAAATTTCTCCATTCCCAGGCTCGAATTCAAGATCTTTGATTAAAGCTGGAGGGATACCATTCATCACATCAGTCCCTTGGTGGTGAAGGATTAACTACTCAATCCTTTGAAACATGACAGATAGATGTATTAAACTGTTTATAGTAATAGCATAAATATGGTGGTTCGCATTTCCCTATTCTTTTCCCTGGGAGTCTTGTTGGTCAAGTGTTCTCTGAGAATGACATGGTTGTTAATTGAAGAACTATGCTTTTGGAACAAGTCAAAAATGCATGCTGGCATCAGGTTTTGATGCTCTTGCACTGAAGACAACTATAGTGCTCTCTCTGGGATGAAGGGGACAAAACCCTTCTTTTCCCTATTTCCTTTCAATAAGATCATATAAACACTGACACTTATCTTCTCCAAGAAGGCTATATTTAGATGTTTTCTTCTCTTTTTATATCACGATGAGATTCAGCTAGTACTTTGTTATGTATGATGAGGAGATGGTTTGAGACATGAGATGGGTAATTTTTGCTTTCAAATCAAAATGCCGCTTTTACTAGACCATATGGGCAAATAGCATATTTAATTTGTTTCCTATTATCCCTCAGGTTTCATTTCCTGACTTTGGTCTACTATGCTTTGTCGCCTATCTCTCCCACCTTTTACGCTTGTGGTTTGGTTGATTGTAATAACATATACTCCCATACTAGTTAAAGAGGAGAAAAGTAGTATCAATTCTTTTTCCACTTAGTATGTGCACATTCAACAGGGAAAGCACGCCACCAGAGAAAGTGAGGGAGGCGCATAGGAAAGTGATGGTAGCCAACCATCCAGATGCCGGGGGCAGCCACTACCTTGCTTCAAAAATTAATGAAGCAAAAGACATATTGACTGGAAAGACTAAGAACAGTGGTTCTGCATTTTGATCTCAACCGGGCCTCCTCATGCTTTCTGGTACTAGACACTAAGTATTGAGCGGGAAGGGGATTAATTCTTTGGACCAAGAAGCTGCATCTTAGTTGGAGAAGACAACATTTTCAGTTGTGCGCGTTCGCTGAATGTGAAGAAGCTTAATGGAATATTAAGCTAATATGTACTTTATTAATCGATGACACAGATTCATGGTTGACAGTGGGTTTGTTTCTTCTTTGTTTGGATGCTGGAAACAAGCATATGTGCTGAATAATCAGATTATTACTATTATATACAACCCTGATAGTTCTGAATTAGTTCCATTATCTTTACAATTGTTTTTGACAGCCAGTGTGTCTTGTAGCTCAATCCGTTTGACAAGTGATTACTACAATTTATGAATGACATCTATCAGTAAGGGAAAAGGCTCAAATTTTCCACTATACTATTTGGAGTTTTGCCCGTTAGACTTTTCGATCTAATATTATCCCACTTTTATAGAAAAGTTTCACTTTTTTCCTTGACGCAAGTGCAAACATAAGGGTAATTGTTTTGTTCAAACATTTTATAGAAAAGTTTCACCTCTCACCTGGTACATGAGAATGTTCTGGAAACTACTACCCATGATTGATAAACCTAAGTTGTACAACAACTACTACTACCCAGTATAGTCACACAAATTGGGGTATGAGGAGCGTAATATGTAGACGGGCCTTACTCCTACCCGAAAGGGTTGGGGTATGAGGAGGGTAATATGTAGACGGGCCTTACCCCTACCCGAAAGGGCAGAGAGGCTGTTTCCAATCGACCCTCGGCTCAGTGAAGGAAAGGAACAACAAAAACAAAAGAGCATTAGTAACTTCAGCAGAAATAGCGTAAATAATTATCTAAACATAAGAACCATAAATAAAATAGCATGCAATAATATCAGACAGTAACTACCGTAAGGGAAACACAATCTAGGATAAACCTAAGTTGTAGTTTCACAAAATCTTACCAGATCTTCGTAAATTTGGTTTATGAATTATTTGACCCCCCCAAAAAAAAGAAAAGAAAAGAAAAAAGGAACAAAAATCTGTGGTTTAAGTGTAAACAACCGACAGCGAAAGATAGCTTAATTAAACAGCATATACAATAGGCACATGCATGTGTATTTTATGTATTTAATTAATGAAAATAGTTGTTCAAACTAATAAAACCAGAAAAAGGTATACGATATGCCTAAAGAAACAATACCCCATCTTACCAACTAAGCTTTACTATCTCACAGCTTCCAGAATAAATTAGGTAGGATATATACATGCAGATACTAAAATATAAAATAATGACAGTTTGGTATATAAAATATTACGTATTCGTAGTTTGGGAAAGGACCGCACTCTAAAGGAGTGTGGTATAGGCAATTTAACCTGATACAAGTATTAATAATTAATTCTACTGCTCAAATATGTGATCTATAGGTCACACAGATACTGAAATATGGTTGTATGAAAATCAGTATCAAAAATTTTTCGCATTTGATATTTGAACAAATTATATACTCCCTCCATTTTCAATTTATGTGAATGTGTTCGACTGAGCATGTAGTTTAAAAAAATAATTTTTTTTTGAAATTTGCGGTCCTAAACAAGTCAGAAAGGGATTTAGGGTATTTATGTGGTTATAGAAGCTTCTCATTAAGGGTAGAATCGAAAATTTAAGTTACATTGTTTCTAAATTTAAAAAAATATCATTTCTTTTAGGAACGGACCAAAAAACAAAATGTTCACGTAAACTGGAACTAAAGGAATATTAGTTTATCATGATTAAGTGATAAAATAAGGTAAAAGGTATTCATCATAATTAAGTGGTAAATTTTTTTTTTAATGCAAATACATGCAATGCATTTATTTAGTTTGACATAATTAATTGGTAAAATACCTTAGAATCAAAAGGGAAAACCCCTAGAGAATATTTTGCCAGGCGATATAAGCATAGAAAATGCCAAAACCAGACAGCTCTATACTTTCTTGCACAATGTTGGGTTGTTTGGTCTAAAAATAACATCATTTATCAGGTTGTTACCTTTAGCAATAATTTGGATTTGTTTTTTGTATTATTATATTATGTCATATTTCAGGGTCCAAAATCCAAATCATTAACTGGCAAATATGGTTTGGAGAGGTGCGTGGATAAGTCCTTTAATTTATTTTCTCAAAGTAATTTTCTTTTGAAATATATGACGTTTTTTTTTCAAAAATTGAATATTTTTCTAGTTCGCCCCTATTGCTTCAACTATTGAATTATTAGTCAAGCGAAGCATTTAAGAGAGAAACAAAAGATTTTAGATAAATATTTTATGATTAAGCCTATTAAATGTTTTTTTAAAATGTGTAATTTTTAAAGGTGAAGTATAGTGTATTTTCACAACAAATCTGAATAGACTTCATAAATGAATTTTTACTTTTTAAAACCTTGATAACTAACTGACAATGAAGCAAAATTTATATAAGAAGATACAAGTTAGGTACATGCATATTTTAAATTTTTAATTAAAGGAAAAAGTTGTTCAAAACTATTCCTGCAGATTTTCCTATTTCTGAGTTCTCCTCTTTCTTTCTACATTGTTTTCTTATAAAACAAACAACAAAAGTGTGCTTTGCTAACACCATTTGTGTTCGTTAAGATATTGGTATCGAAGTACCGCTACACCAGTGTGTAATTCGTTCTATCCCTGGAGAAAATGATTCACAACCTCGGTACTAGGAGGAGATTAAGTTCCTTAAGAAAACACTATGAATTCAGTAGGCTCGAATTAAATTCTGTTTCTTCTACATTCTGTTTGTACGTTATTTTTCCTTCTCCAGAATTATTTAACAAATATAGTATACTAACAAGCTTAAGGAACTTAATTATTTGTATTTGTGTTATACTCACGTTTCTTGAGACTAAAACCTTTGTGGTTTTCTATTTCCATTTTGGAGACTAAAGCCTTCGTAGTTTTCTACTCCATTTATTTACTTTAATGTATATTCTGTTATATCCGTTATTCAGAGATTAAAACCTAGCGATTTTTTACTCCGTTAAAGATTAAAATCTACACGATTTTCTACTCCAGTTTTATTCGATTTGAAGATATAAAAACTTTATCGTTTCTTAAACGTTTGTTTGTGTCATTATTTTATAGCAACGATGACTCAAAACTGAAACCAGACTGTTCCTACGGTGACTGCCAATGCATCGACAAGATGAACTACACCGGTATTGGCACCGACTGATAAATAGGAATTTTGACTACTTATTTTCGCTCTTTTACTTTCGTTTTAGATCAAAATTGCTTAAAAGTATTCCCGAAAACTAACGAAATGTGCTTTCTTCTAGGAGTATTGAAATATAAGCTAAAGGGATGAAAATCAACTCAAAAAGGAATAATTTTTGACAAGGACCAAAACAAGGCTAAAAGGGCAAAATGCGGACTGCATAATATTCAGTGTGTCAACAGAACATAAGGATTCCTCTGTCAGTTTTCCTTTATAAAGTGCGGACCAGAAGATAAAGTTCAGAGAGATAGGAGTTTAGAGTCATGAAGAAATGCGGACCACACCATTATTGTGCGGCCGCAGAATCAAGAGCGCAACCGCATTCAAAAATGTGCAGCCCGTAGAAGTCTCCTTTGCCAAAGTCCAAGGTCAAGAAATGCAGACCGCACCATTATTGTGTAGCCACAAAATCAAGAGTGCGGCCGCAGAAGTCAATCCAAGTCTCAATATGCGGACCATACACATAATTATGCGGCCGCACAACCTCCGCATGGGCAATTTTGTCCAATAATTTTAGCTGGGATAAATAGATCTTTTGTCACTTTTAGAAAAAGTTTTGTACACCTGAAAATATATAGCCGTTTTTCTTTGCTGTATTGGCAGCAAAGAAAATATTGTCTCTTAGTTTTTTTCTAATTACAAGCCTTAGCATAATTATTAGAAGTAGAAAGAAACAACCAATCATATGGAAGTGTAATCTTAAGCACGTCATACATTAAACTTGGTATACACCTAATCCCATGTAAATCTCTCTGTAGAATTGACCCCGACTCGTGTTGGGTATTTATTATTGCATTGACCGCCTTACAACGCCAATTAGTGGTGTGAGTTTGTCAATTTTTGGCGCTGTTGTCGGAGAGCTAAAAAATACATTTAGCTATATATTTGGTTTTGCATGTAATTTGTCTTCTTTTCATTCTCAGTTACTAAGCTTTTTGTGAAACAATTGTAGGTGATATAATGGCTATCAACAACAATGATTCTTATGGAAGCATGCTATTAGGGAATGACAGGATGATGACTAAGTTGACGAGGTTCCTCTTGAACCTCAAGGAAATAGATGAGGCCGCCCATCTCAAGAGAATGTTCATGTTCCTCCCCCACCTCCTCCAAGAGAGGCGGTACACTGGGTGTTGCCGAATGAAGGATACGCAAATTCCATAGTGCCTCCCTACATTAGGGCGGGCAACTTTTAAATCACAAATTGCATGCTTACACTGTTGGAACGAGGATTATTCATCGATACTCCAAATTAAAATGTGTACAAGCACTTGAAAGAGTTTGTTGACACTTGCTGGGGTATCAAACAATCCAACGTCTTTGAGGATGCTTTGCGGTTGAGGCTATTCCCTTTCTCTCTACGGGGAAAATGTTGGACTGGTTGGAAAGGTTGCCAAATCATTCTATCAATACATGAGATGAATTGGATGGGAAATTTACTGCCAACTTCTTTTCTCCTGGACATATGGAAACTCTAAGGGGATGGGATTCTAGCTTTCAAACAAAAATCCAACAAGCCTTTGTACAAGATATGGGAAAGGTACCGAACAATTTTAGAGAGTGACCAACAATGACATAACTGAGGCTATGATTCAACAAAATTTCTATAGGGGGATAAAAACTACAAATCAATGCGTGTTCAACCAACTTGCCGATGGAAATTTCATGTCAACACCATAAGCAGAAGCTTGTGATATCTTAGACGAAACGGCAGACACTTCATCAACATGGCAAAATAGAGCTAATGCCTCAAGGTGATTCACCTCTACAAAGAGTTACATGATCATGGGAAAGTAATTGCTGAGTTGACCACCACAATGATAAATTGGCCAAAGCTCAACCACAACAAGTGCAAGGTTCGAAGAAAGTAAATATAATAAGGGAGTTAATTTGATGGTGAACAAGAGGAGGCAAAGGTTCCTCAAGTGCAAAACTGGGTTGAAAATTATGAGCAAGAAGATAGTGGATCTGATCAAGGTAGATAATACAATGATCAAGAGGAGGAAATACAATATGTGAACAACGTGTAAGGGCAAAGAAACAACAATCAAGGCCCAAGTCAATAATAATGGGGACCACAAGGAAATCAAGGAAATTTGCATTCAAACAATCAAGGTGGTTGGAAAAATCAATACAACCAAGGGAATGGGAAAAATCAAAGCAATCAAGGGTATTAGAATGGTCAAAATAACCAAAGAAATTGGAGTGAAAATAATGAAGGCTATTGGGGAGGTAACAACCAAGGAGGGTGGAATAACAACAACAATCAGGGGTTGGGTTTTCAAAGGCCTCTGATGTTTTAATAACCAAACAATCCACCTCCTTAACCTTCTCAAGGTCTGAACTCTTCTAACAATGAGACATGTAGAATTAAGAACATGTTTAAACAAATTATGGAGAAGAATGTCAACTCTAATGCTCAACTAGCCTCTTACAACACTTTTATTTGCAATTTGGAAGTTCAATTGGGCCAAATATCGCAAGCTTTGAAAACTCGTCCTAAAGGGGCACTACCAAGTGATACAGTGGTAAACCCAAAGGGTGGGAATAATACGGGACATGCTATAGTCGTGACTACAAGAAATGGAAAATATGGAAATGCAACCACCTCAAATCAAAAAAGAGTTGTAGATAATGATGTAGTGGTTCAAGAACATGAAATTCCAAGTAATGTGGTATAAGCTAATGAAGAAGTGAGAATTGTTATTGATTCAAATGTGGAGGAGACACAAGAAGAAGTGAACCCATCTAGGGAACACGTAATTGACATGCTGGAATCGATAGTGCCAAAGGCTAAGGCACCAATGCCAATGCCTTCTTATCCATATACTCAAAGTCTTGCCAATCAATATAGTGAGAACCAATTCAAAAAGTGTATTGACATGATGAAGAGTTTATATATTAAAAACATCAAATGAGTACTATTTTGCACTCAATGGATCCAAATTTGGAAGATCCGGGGGCTTTCAAAATCCCTTGCACTATTGGGAGTGCCGACTTCTCTAAAGCTTTATCTGATCTTGGGGTAAGTATCAACTTGATGCCCTACCCAATGTTCAAAACTTTGGGTATATGGAAACCAAGACGCACATTGATGAGGTTACAAATAGAGGATCGTATAATGAAAAGGCCTTTGGGTATTATTGATGATGTGTTGGTGCATGTTGACAAGTTCATCCTCCTGGCAGACTTTGTGATTCTTGATTGCGACGTAGACTATGGGGATCCTGTTATTTTGGGTAGAAATTTCCTTGCTACGGTTAAGACTCTTTTTGATGTGATAGCCGCGAGCTCACTTTACGGGTGGGTAGTGAAAAGGCGCTTTTCCATGTGTGTAAATCCATGAGGCAACCAAATAGCAATGGAGTTTGTTCATTCATGGATTTGGTGACTGATGAGATTATTGATGATGCTAGTGCCACAATGAATGTTGAGGATAATTTTGAAAGTCATTTTGCTCAACCTTGAAGATGATAAGGAGAAAGAAGGCTATGTGGAGCGTTTGAATGCATTGCAAGGAATAGTCATCACTTATGAGCCCCGCAAGCTATCCTTGGATCTTGAAAATTGAAAGATTCATCCAACGAAGCCTTCAATTGAGGAGGCTCCCACTTTGGAGTTAAATCTGTTGCCTCCACATCTCAGGTATTAATTCGTTGGCCCTTCTTCTACTTTATCGGTTATTCTTTCCTCTTGTTTGAATAACATGTAGTTAGAGTCCACATTGGAGGTGCTACAAAGTAGGAAGAGAGAAATAGGTGGACATTTGGCTGATATTCGGGGTATAAGCCCCTCCTTTTGCAAGTACATGATTAATTTGGAGAAGGGTGACAAACCATCTGTTGAACATCAAAGGAGGCTAAATGAAGCAATGCAAGAGGTGGTCAAGAAGGAGATCATAAAATGGTTGAATGTCGAGGTTGTTTACCCCATTTTCGATAGTTCATGGACTTCTCTGGTGTAATGTATCCCAAAGAAAAGGGGCATGACTGTGGTTACCAATGACTAGAAGGAGGTGATTCCAACAAGAAAGGTGACTGGATGGAGGCTGTGCATGGATTATCTCTAGCTCAACAAAGTTACACGAAAAGATCATTTCCCACTTCCCTTCCTTGATCAAATGCTTAATAGGTTGGTGGGGCCTGCTTTCTATTGTTTCCTCAATGGGTATTCCGGCTACAATCAAATTCGCATTGCTCCGAAGGATCAATTAAAGACTACTTTCACTTGTCCATATGGTACTTTCACATTCTCGCGGATGCCATTTGGTTTGTGTAATTCATTAGCGACTTTTCAATGGTGTATGATGGCTATTTTCACCGATATGGTAGAGTATATTCATGAGGACTTCATGGATGATTTTTCCATGGTTGGGAATTCTTTTGATGATTGCTTGAACAATTTGGATAAGGTCTTGGCAAGATGTGAGGAGACAAATTTGATGTTGAATTTAGAGAAATGTCACTCATGGTCAAGGAAGGCATAATACTTGGCCACAAAATTCTAAAGCATAGCATTGAGGCCGACAAAACCAAAATTGAGGTAATCTCCAAACTCCCCCTACATCCATGAAGGGAGTGAGGAGTTTCTTGGGTCTTGCGGGGTTCTATCATCGGTTCATCAAGCATTTTTCCAAGGTGGTAAACCCTTTATGTAAACCTTTGGAGAAGGATGCCAAGTTCCATTTCAACGAATATTGTATGAAGGCATTTGAATTACTTAAGTTCAAGCTGACTACTACTCCTATTATTACCACACCAGATTGGAGCTTGTCTTTTGAGCTCATGTGTGATGCAAGTGATGTGGCAGTTTGTGCAATTTTGGGGCAATGGATCAACAAAATCCTCCATCCAGTCTACTATGCTAGCAAGACCATGAATGATGCCCAAGTCAACTACATAATGATTGAAAAATAGCTCATTGCTACTGTTTTTGCTATGGAGAAGTTTCGCCCATACTTAATAGGTACAAAGGTGATTGTTCACATTGATCATGCTGCGCTTCGATATTTTATGAGCCAAAAAGATTCTAAGGCAAGATTACTATGGTGGGTGCTTCTATTGCAAGAGTTTGATCCATAGATTCAAGACCGCAAGGGTAGTGAAAATCAAGTAGCGGACCACTTGTACTGATTGGAGGAGGATGGGAGGCCACATGACGGCCTTGATATCAATGATCCCTTCCCCTACAAATAGGTTCTAGACATTTTAATGACCGGGATGACACGATTTTCCGATTTAGCAAACTATCTTATGAGTGGCATTGTACCGAATATTCTCTTCAAACCAAAGGAAGAAGCTCAAACAGGATTGCCTTGGGATGAGCCGTACCTTTTCCAGATTTGAATCAATGGTGTGATCGAAGATGTGTGCCGGAGAGGAACAAGTGGAAATTCTTGAGACTTTCCACTCTTCACCGTATGGTGGTCACAATGGTAGAGCTAGAACTACAACAAAAGTGTTGAGTTATGGATTATATTACCTACTCTTTACAAGGACGCAGTGATCTAGTCAAGCATTGTGATGAATGTCAAAGGGCCGGTGGGATTTCTAAGAATAATGAGATGTCCCTCACCACCATCTTGAAAATTGACATCATTGATGTGTGGGGCATTGATTTCATGAGGCCGTTGGGAACACTTACATTTTGGATATTGTGGACTATGTGTCAAAAATGGGTTGAAGTCATGGCTTTACCCAATAATGAAGCTCGAAGTGTGGTGGCATTCTTGAAGAAGAACATCTTTACAAGATTTAGTACTCCAAGGGCCATTATTAGTGATAGGGGATCACGCTTTTGCAACAAAGATTTTGACACTTTACTCACAAAGTATGGTGTCACTCAAAAAGTGTTGACCCTCTATCATCCTCAAGAAAGCGGACAAGTTGAAGTCTCTAACCGGGAGATCAAGATTATTTTGTCAAGATTGTGAATGCCAATTGGACGGATTGGTCAAGATAACTTGATAATGTTCTTTGAGCTTATAGAACGGCCTACAAAACATCGATTGGGATGTATCCATATCAATTGGTATTTGGAAAAGGGTGTCACCTTCCGGTGGAACTTGAGCATAAGGCCATGTGGGCTTTGAAGAAGTTGAACCTTGAGTGGATGTAGCCGCAAACTTAAGGGTGGCACAATTAAATGATCTCAATAAATTCAGGTATCATGCCTACACAAGCTCGTCCCCATACAAGGACAAGATGAAGTACCTCCATGACAAATACGTCACAAAGAGTTTAAAGAAGGTAATCTTGTGCTATTGTTCAATTATTGGTTACAGATGTTTCGGGGCAAGTCGAAGCCTGAATCGAGTGGCCTATTTGAAGTGGTAAATACAACCCCCTTCGGTGCTTTGGACATGAAAAATAAGAATGATGAGGTGTTTAGAGTCAATGGGCACCGGGAAAAATACTATCTTGTCAAGGTTGATGATTGCCAAATTGTAGAGGTTCTTCATTTCAAATGATTGGTAATCTCTACCGTGTCACGTCATTAAATCAGGCGCTTCTTGGGAGGAAATCCATGCATCTTTTTCTTCTTTATTAGATAGGCTTTGTTTTGTGCTGACTAGTTTTGAAGTGTATGCAGGAATCGATGTCCATGAAAAATTTGGCTAAGTATTGCAAAAGTGTGGACCACACACTAATTATGTGGACCACACAATCATTCTACGGTCACACAATTCTGTGTGCGATCACACAACTGGAAGACCAATAGTGCAAGCTAGTTGAAGATTGGCCAATCAAATTTCATGAACAATTTGCGGACGCACACAAAATTGTGCGGTCTGCACTAATTCTACAGCCGCACTTACTTTTGTGTGGGCCGCAGAATTTCTTCAAAGGCCCAGATAAAGAGTGCGGTACGTTCTCAAACTTGTGCAGTCGCACTTAGCTTAACTGTTTCATGACTGGGTCAGCCTATAAATAGAACTTTAGTGCATTATTCATAACTTTACACACTCTGAAGTCTTTAAGCCTAAGCAAGAAAAGTGCACATCAAATTGTTTCCCACTTCGCGCTCATTTCATCAACTAGATCCTTTCTTCCTTCATCATTGGGATGTTCAGTATACCTTTAGATTTTTCACTTTCTTTTAGATTTTGTTCTTTTGTGATACAGTTCTTTTTAGGCCTAAATGTTAATTTATTAGTCATGTGTGCTTAGAATCTTTTGGGTATTATCATGTATGCTAATTAGGGACCGGGTACACCATTGATCATGATTATTTGCATAAACCATGTCTAATTATTGAAAAATTGAATGAACCTTAAAGTACTGCCGCGTAAATTCAAGTTGTGCGGCCGCACACAATTTTGGGCGATCCGCAGGTCTTAATGTTTAAGGAAAAAGTATGCATGCAAAGTGCGGATCGCACTCAAAATTTTGCAGTTCAAAAAAAATTGTGCGGCCCACAGAAAAATATGTGCGACCATACTGTTGGAAGTTCAGAGACCTAATAGTCAGAACCTGGGGTTGTGCATCTGCACTCAAGATTGTAAGGTCGACACTGTAGGATGTGCGGCCACACTTTGAAGTTGTGCAGCCCGCACTTGGCAATTTGCGGCCATACTCACTTTTATCACACTGCCTCTTCTGAGTTTTTTTCCTGCGATTGTCATGCATGTATATATGTACATAATTTACCTTTAATTTTAACTGGTTTCTATTAATAAGTATTGCAGAAAATGGTTAAATCAAGTGGAAGAGCAGATACATCAAAAGGCAGGGCTGAACCCTTCCCAGGCTGAGGCCGAGGAAAGAGTAACCTACCATTCGCCATACAAAGAGCAATAAACAAGAAGGCTACAACCAACAGAGTCCCAAAATCTTCAGACACCAGTGAATATGCCTCATCTAGGGAAGCTTTAGAGGGAAACTCTATACAAGTACAACCGAAAGCCTAATCACAACAAGTTCAAGGGAGATACCAACTCTATGATGAATCCTCCACCTCAACAAGTTCTTCTAAGGGTTCAGATGCTACTAGCCAGATTTCGGAGCCCTACTCTGCACATACTCCTCCTGCACTAATTGATTCACATGATGATGTTCTGGATGATGGTACAGGAGGTGACACTACAGTGGGAGGTCTAGAAAGGTCAAAGAGGAAGGAAATATGGGAAGATCGGTTTGTAAGTTTGGTTGCCTTCACAAAATTCAGAGTGTGGTGGCCCAGAGATCGCTCACACTTGAGCAGCATTTCTTAATTAAGGATTCAGATATTCACAATCTGAATATCCTTATACAGTTCCGGGAGCGAAAGGGTGGAATTGGTTCACCCACAGTGTCATCACTGCCAATGAGCACTTGGTTAAAACATTTTATGCCAATGTTGATCACATAAATATGGGGACCAAGATAACAAAGGTTAGAAATCTGGAAGTTTGATTCGACTCTTTCTCTTTGAACATTTATGTGGACTTTGAAGAAGTAGAGGCAATTTAGTATTTGGAAAAACTTGCTATGGGTGATGTAGCTAACCTGTGGCTAGCTGATATTTTGGCTGCTCGAGAACCACCACCAATGTGGATCACCGTAGGGGTTCCTATAGTCTGGGCCACCCTAAATTTTGAAGCTAAAAGGTGGAAAACCTTCATAGGTAGCCATATTGATCCGTGTTTGAATGAAAACAACTTTCCACTTCCCCGAGCAGTTTGGGTGGCGTCTGTTATGGCAGGGTACCTGATCAATATGGGTTCCATCATGTCGACCAATATCACATTAGCTGTCCAAAAAGATGAAAGATCCTACCCTTATCCAGACTTCCTCACAAAGTATTTCAGTGATCAAAAGGTGGAGCCAATGCAATATGATACAAAAGTAAAGGCCAAGAAGCCCTTCTCATGGTACCACCTGCAGTGTGTTGACAAACCAAAGTCAAGGGTAAGGCAACCACCTTCACTGGCCAACCTATGAAGCCAATGGTAATGGTTATAGATTCGGCTGCTGAGCCTTCTACAGCTACCATGCCTTCCACAACATCCATTCGTTCCACCTAAATAGCTCATATGCCACCACCTCACCTGCTAGACCATCTACATCAGTGCTAGTGCTTGCCTTTTCAACATATCTAGTGAGTGTGCCACGATTCTCCTAGAGGTTGGCGAGTCTTAACAACTAGATGCATGCAGCTACTTCAAATCTATCTGACATATCTAGGTGTTGCAACATAGTCTTCTTCCCCAGCTGCATCCAAGGTACCTCCGTAAGTAGAGGAAACATTGTAAAAGATCCTGGAGAATCGCAAGACCGCTAAGGAGACTCTGGTAATGTATGGGGGAAGTCATTGAGGAGTTGGGAAAGCAAGCAAAGAAGATGCAAAATCTCAAGCTTCGAAGAAGTCAGTGGATAGGCTAAGAAATGTTTTGCCAAGATCGCATTTGTTAGAGATATACCATTAGATTTACTTATGGAGACAACACCAACAGGCCCCGAGGCATCAGAGACAGCAGTCGGCAGTCTGAAGAGCTAGGCCTTGCTGCCCATACCGCCAAGGAGATACTCCAGATGCTCACCAACCCTGTTGTCCCTCAACTAGGTGATGATGAGATATAGTTGGAGGAGACCGAAGGTGTTGAGGATATCATGCAGATAGACACCACATAGGGAGTTCTCTTAACTCTGTGCCCTTATTTATTCTTATTTTTGTTAAGCATTGAGGACAATGCTTATTTTTATTCAGGGGTGGTCTATTTTGGATGATTCATTGTTACATTGACATTTGGCCTGTAATAACTCTTATATTCTTTTTTATCTTTATTTTCTCTATATTTATGTAAATATTCTTTTCATTTGATGTATATATTCATTTCCCTTCGGTGTGTATATTCATTTGTCTTACTTTCCATAGTTTATGTTATAGCTTCTGTAGTTTATTTTTCTTAAGTAGTATAACTTCTTATTCACTTTAGTAGCTTCTTTTTTTTTGTTAGATTTTTTCATGTTTAAGTGAGCAATGAGCCTTTGGTTTTCTTAGTGCAACGTTTCTTTCCAAAGGTGGATTTATGTGAACCGGATGGCTCTTCCCAACGATGGATGGCATGACAACCTTCTTAAGGGATTAAGTCTGTTTTTCTTCTTCTTTTATGTTTAGGTAAAAATGGTATTAATAAATAAAAAGGGTCTCAAGCATGCTTCACTTGGTACCAACACATTTACCTATGACTTTATATTTAAAAACAAGTTATCGGCATAAAATAGCTCTAGTTGTGATCTTTTGAATCTGTGTTGACTTAAGCAGTCATCGAGTGATTCAGTCGAGCCATTTGTGATTGTCAATCTTAACTAGGGTTATTGTGGGCCCTAGAATCCATTCTCTTTAGAAACCCAGCAGAGTGAGAGGTGAGATATTTAGTTGCAAGTCCAAGCACCAGCGTCAACAGTCTAGAACTTGCCCCGAATATTTTTCTATGTGAAACTCTATGTGTAGCTTCGCTTGAGAAATGATTGTAGGCTTTTCTTGATCTACTTTGAAATCTTCCATAGCATACCAATGTGATATCGCTAGTCAACCAATTTGAGCCTAATCCCCTTTTCATTCAAAAATCACTGCCTTTATCCATTTTGTAATGACCCTCTCTTGGCATCCGATCTTTCCTTAGCATTCTTGAGAAACAATTTGCTAAATCATAAATTTGAGGGAGAGACAAGGAGTTTGAAAGTGATATAAAGGTACAAATATGAGGAAATAAATGAAGAAAAGGTAAGGCAAAGAAAAGAAAGAAAGAACAAAAAGAAAAATGCCATAAAGAAAGTGAATAAAGTAAAAAAATTGAAGGGACTCAAAGGAAAAACAAGGATGAAAGGCATGGAGTAAATAGAATAGGAGAAAAATGAATACCATAGCCAAGAAAGAGTGACACTACATCTCTCTAGTTCCTCAAAGAAAAAGAAAATGACTGAAAGAGTCGATAATGTATGTGCCAAAAAGAGAAATGGAGTGTTTAAGGAAAGATCAACCCATTATATTCCAACAATTCCTACCTAGGCCCAAAAGCCTTCATTATATCCCGAAAAAGCCCTACACGGTTTCAAGTTGAGTGAGCGCTTACATTAGTGATGATTTACATGAGGGGCAATCATATGGTACTTAGAGCTGTACTTGTGACATTCTTTTGAGAGAGATGGGCGAACTTTTCACAATCCTTGAATTGAGTGTTACATTCTAAAATGAGATATGCTAACAGAGAGTAGATGAGAAGGAGTATGGGATCCAAAATGAACTACATGATAGAGCATAGTTTCCTTGATTAATAAAGTCAACACTTGATGCTCTAATGTCACATTAAAACTATTATACTAAAAAAAAAAATCATTGCCTTGTTGATAATTTATACATGTTGTGGGTAATTGCTGGTCCCAATTGATGTGTGATTGATTTACTTTAGACCAGCTGAAATAGTTCTTGTTTTGTGGATGTGGGAATTACCTTATTTGCTTGAGGATAAGCAAAGCTTAAGTTTGGGGACGTAATGACCCGATAGGTAGTTTTGAGGTCTAGCGTGTTGTTTTGCAGTTTGTGGCCATGAATAGCTTCACTTAAGGTATTATGAATTGTCGGAATTGAAATTCAGGGAGTTTGGAGTTGAATTGGAAAGAAAATTCTCATTTCGAAAGCTTAAAGTTGGAAGAATTGACTAAGGTCTGATTTATTAGTAAACGACCTTAGAATTAGGAATTAAAAGTTTCAGCAGGTTCATATGATGATTTTGAACTTGGGCATATGTCCAGGTCGATTTTTGGATGATCCGTGAGCATTTCGGCGCCTATTGTGGAAGTTAGCATTTTGGGAAGAATTTTATTAATTTGGATTGAAGTGTATTTTAGTGTTATCAATGTACGTTTAGGATTTTGAATCTGGAAATAGATCCATATGGTGATTCTGGAATTAGGAGAACGATCAAAAGTGGATTTGGAGGTCCGTAGGTCATTTGGCGCAAGTTAGAAATTTGATGGGTTTTGAGAAGTATGACCGGAGGTGGAACTTTTAATATCAGGACCGGAATCTAATTCCAAAATTTTGGGTAGGTCTATAATGTTAAATGTGACTTGTTTGCAAAATTTGAGGTCAATCAGACGTGATTTGATAGGTTTAAGCATCGAAAGTAGAAGTTTGAAATTTTAAAGTTCATTAAGGTTATGGAGTGTGATTCATAGTTTTAGCATTATTTGACGTGATCTAAGGCTACGGGCAGGTCCATGTTATGTTATGGGACTGAGTTGTGATTGGAAAAGGTCCCGTCCTGGTGTGTTCCGGACTTGTGGGAGGAGTTGGAAGAACACTAGAAAATATGGTGTTCCATGTAATGTTATGGGACTGAGCTGTGTGATTAGACGGGGTCCCGTGGGCCCTGGGTGTGTTTTGAACTTGTGGGAGGAGTTGGAAGAACACTAGAAAATTTGGTGTTCTTGGAACCAGTTGCAGGTCTTGCAAATGCGAGAGATTGTTCGCAAAAACGAACCTCGCATTTGCGATTGAGGCTTCACATTTGAGATGAAGCCCGGCCCAGGCAGTGTTCGCATTTGCAGCACTTTTGCCGCATTCGCAATCCCATCAAATGTCGTATTTGTGACTACATGGTTGCATTTGTGATCCCAATAGCTGAGCCCAGGCTTCTCATTTGAGAGGCTTTTGCCGCGTTTGCGAACCTGGTGTTGCAAATGCGACATCAGAGGGATGTGTCTTTCTCTTTTAATGTGGGATTTAAGCCATTATTTCATTTCACTTCATCTCTTGGACGATTTTTGGAGCTTTTGGAAATGGTTTTTACCTAGAATTTGATCTAAGTAATTTCTACACAACATGAGTTTAATACATAGATTATGACTAGATTAACATGTAAAAATTGGTGAAATCTAGGGTTTAGATGAAAAATCTAGGTTTTGCATAAAAATGAGATTTGATCACGAAAATGATTATGGAATGGAGTAAAAATCATATATGCTTGATCCATAGGTTATGGGTAACAACTTTCTTCAAAAAAATTAAAATCTGAGCACGTGGGCCCGGAGATGAATTTTTGGTGAACATTGAATTTGGGGTTGGAAAGTTGGTTTAATAATTAGAATATGAACTTTTGAGCATGTATTGAATATTGCTTACCCTATTTGAATAGATTTTGGATCTTTCGGATCCGACTTGGAGGTTTAATTGCGTTCTTGAATTGGGATATAGGCTTCGGAGTGAGGTGAGTCTCCTTTCTAACCTTGTAAGAGGGAATTGTCCCCATAGGTGAATTAATTGGATATGTGCTTTGTGGGGGCTACATATGCACGAGGTGATGAGAGTCCGTGCTAGCTCCTATTATGCTTAAGTCCGGATAGTCTAGGACCCAGAAGCATGCTTTACTTGTAATATCGCAATCTTGTTGTCAATTTGAAATGCATAAAACATAGTGAATGGGAAAATAGAATTTTCTAAAAACTAGGAATCGTTTCTTGACTTTTAAAAAGAGAGATTACAATTTTTTGAATAAATGATTCCCAGATTATTTCTTGATTAACTGTTCGGTGTGTTTATTTAAATTTGTCCGCATCGCATGTATGATTCGCAAGCAGGATAATAGATACATCTATGGTTAGCAGCATTCGATCCTTTGGCAGTGCACCATTTAAATATTATTAGATTGCGCAGTGCACCATGCTTGTAATATTTGCCTTGAAATTCATAAATATTGATATTTGTTCTCCCTAGCCCGAGATAAATGCATAAATAATGTCAAGGAATTTGGGAATTTCCTACAAAAGATAGAATTGTTTATGCTTCATTCTATTGAGTTACAACCCTGTTTATAAAAAAATCCTCAATTTATTATATTATTGGTGTATCATTATTAGACCACTAGTAAGTGTCGAAGTCGGCCTCTTGTCTCTAATTCTTTGAGATTAGGCGGGATACTTACTGAGTACACATTATTTTCGTACTCATAATATACTTGTTGTGCATTTTTATTGCATATGAACATGTATCTCTAGTGGCCTAGTGGGCGTAGCAGCATGGTTGATACAGAGATTTAGGTGAGCTACATTTCTCGAGACGACCCGCAGCCACAGAGTCTCTTTCAGAGTACTGTATTGTATTTTCTCTACTGTCCAGTTTGTATTTGCTTACGATTATTATACTATACTATTTTCCTAGAAATTACTCATGCACTTGTGATACCGGGTTCTGGGATGTCTAAGGGATTATTCAATATTTTCAAATTGTTAAAGTTATTACTTTTTACTTAGTGAAATTTATTATTTATTGTTTAAATGTATAAAAGAGGTGATTTCAAAAATATCCAAAATGATAAATTATTAGTTATTTGGTGATGGCTTGCCTGACAATGGTGTCCTGCACCGTCACGACCCTTAGTGGGTTTTGGGTCGCGACATATGAGTTGATAAGTAGACATTTTGACTACTTATATGCACTCTTTTATTTTCGTTTAAGCTCAAAATTGCTTAAATGTGCTCTCGAAAAATAATAAAATATGCTTGCTTGCAAGAGTGTTGGAATATGGGCTCAAGAGATGAAAATCAACTCAAGAATTTGGACGAGGACAAAAACAAGGATAAAAGGACAAAATGTGGACCGTATGATATTGAGTGCGGTTACAGAACATGAGGATTCCTCTATCAGTTTTCCCTTAAAAAGTGAGGATTGCACAATTCTTGTGTGGTCGCAGAAGATAAAGTTCCGAGAGATGGGAATTTAAAGTCATGAAAAAATGCGGATTGTGCGGCTGCAGAATCAACAGCGCGGCCGCACTCAGAGATATGCGGTTTGCAAAAGTCCCCTATGCCAAAGTCCAAGGTCAAGAAATACAGACTGCACCATTATTGTGCGGCTGCAGAATCAAGAGTTCGTCCGCACTCAGAATAACGCGGTCCGCAGAAGTTGAATGAATGATGCCGCAATCCAGAATTGTGCGGCCATAGAAGTCCAACTTGTCAACATGTCTCAATGTAAGGACCACACACACAATTGTGCGGCCGCAAAATTTTTGCATGTGCAATTTTATCCGACAATTTTAGTTAGATATAAATAAATCTTTTTGTCATTTTTTGGAAATGTTTTGTGCACCTGAAAATAGATATTGGTTTTTCTTTGTTGTATTGGGTAACCTTGTATTGATTTAATTTTTAACATTAGATTTTCCTTCCTTAATTATATGGTATGAATTTAATCTTAGATTCTTCTTTAATTTATGAATTTCCCTTGAGTAGCTAAACCATATCTAGGGTTGTTACCCAACCCTAGATTTGGTTTAGCTATATCAGTTTTCCTTTACAAAATGTGGATTTCACAATTCTTATGCGGTCGTAGAAGATAAAATTACGAGAGATAGGAATTTAGAGTCATGAAGAAATGCGGATTGTGCGGCCACATAATCAATAGTGCAACCGCACTCAGAGATGTGCGGTTCGCAAAAATCCCCCAAGCCAAAGTTCAAGGTCAAGAAATACATATTGCACCATTATTGTGCGGCTGCAGAATCAAGAGTTCGGTCGAACTCAGAATAACGCGGTCCGTAGAAGTTGAATGAGTGCTGCCGTAATCCAGAATCGTGCGGCCATAGAAGTCCAACTTGTCAACATGTCTAAGTGTGAGGACCACACGCATAATTGTGCGGCCACAAAAAGTCCGCATGTGCAATTTTATCTGACAAGTTTAGTTGGATAAAAATAAATCTTTTTGTCATTTTTAGGAAAAGTTTTGTCCACATGAGAATAGATATATGTTTTTCTTTGCTATATTGGGTAACCTTGTATTGGTTTAACTTTTTAACATTAGATTTTCCTCCCTTAATTATTTGGTATGAATTTTATCTTAGTTTCTTCTTTTATTTCTGCATTTCCCTTGAGTAGCTAAACACTATCTAGGGTTGTGACTCAACCCTAGATATGGTTTAGCTATATTAGTTTTCCCTTAAAAAGTGCGGATTGCACAATTCTTGTGCGGTCGCAGAAGATAAGGTTCCGAGAAATGAGAATTTAGTCATGAAGAAATGCGGGTTGTGCGGCTGCAGAATCAATAGTGCGGCCGCACTCGGAGATGTGAGGATGCACTCAGAGATGTACGGTTCGCAGAAGTCCCCCATGCCAAAGTCCACAGTCAAGAAATACAGACCACACCATTATTGTGCGGCTGCAGAATCAAGAGTTTGGCCGCACTCAGAACAATGCGGCCCGCAAAAGTTGAAGGAGTGCGGCCGCAATCCAGAATTGTGAGGCCATAGAAGTCCAACTTGTCAACATGTCTCAGTGTGAGGACCCCACACATAATTGTGCGGCTGCAAAACTTTCGCATATGCAATTTTATCCGACAATTTTAGTTGGATATAAATACATCTTTTTGTCATTTTTAGGAAACATTTTGTGCACCTGAGAATAGATATCTGTTTTTCTTTGTTGTATTGGGTAACCTTGTATTGGTTTAACTTTTTAACATTAAATTTTCCTCCCTTAATTTTCTGGTATAAATTTTATATTAGATTCTTCTTTAATTTATGCATTTCCCTTGAGTAGCTAAACCATATCTAGGGTTGTGACCCAACCCTAGATATGGTTTAGCTATATCAGGTTTCCCTTATAAAGTGCGGATTGCATAATTCTTGTGCGGTCACAGAAGATAAAGTTTCGAGGGATGGGAATTTAGAGTCATAAAGAAATGCAGACTGTGCGGCCGCAGAACTAACAGTGCGGCCGCACTAAGAGATGCGCGGTTCGCAAAAGTCCCCCATGCCAAAGTCCAAGATCAAGAAATGCAGACCGCACCATTATTGTGCGGGCGCAGAATCAAGAGTTTGGCCGCACTCAGAATTATGCGTTCCGCAGAAGTTGAAGGAGTGCAACCGTAATCCAGAATTGTGTGGCTATAGAAGTCCAACTTGTCAACATGTCTCAATGTGAGGACCACACACATAATTGTGCGGCCGCAAAACCTCCACATGTGCAATTTTATCCAACAATTTTAGCTGTATATAATAAATATTTTTGTCATTTTTAGGAAACGTTTTGTGCACCCGAGAATAGATATCCGTTTTTCTTTGTTGTATTGGGTATCCTTGTATTGGTTTAACTTTTTAACATTAGATTTTCCTCCCTTAATTATTTGGTATGGATTTTATCTTAGATTCTTCTTTAATTTTTGCATTTCCCTTGAGTAGCTAAACCATATCTAGGGTTGTGACCCAACCCTAGATATGATTTAGCTATATTAGTTTTCCTTTACAAAGTGTTGATTGCACAATTCTCGTGAGGTCACAGAAGACAAAGTTCCGAGAGATGAGAATTTAGAGTCGTGAAGAAATGCAAATTGTGCGGCTGTATAATCAATAGTGTGACCGCACTCAGAGATGTGTGATTCGCAAAAGTACCCCATGCCAAAGTCCAAGGTCAAGAAATGCAGATTGCGACATTATTGTGCGGCCGCAGAATCAAGAGTTCGGTCGCACGCAGAATATGCGGTCTACAAAAGTTGAAGGAGTACGACCGCAATCCAGAATCGTGCGGCCATAGAAGTCCAACTTGTCAACAGGTCTCAATGTGAGGACCACACACATAATTGTGCGGCCATAAAACCTCCGCATGTGCAATTTTATCTAACAAATTTAGCTGGGTATAAATAAATCTTTTTGTCATTTTTAGGTAAAGTTTTGTGCACCTGAGAATAGATATCCATTTTTCTTTGTTGTATTAGGTAACCTTGTATTGTTTTAAATTTTTAACATTAGATTTTTCTCCCTTAATTATCTGGTATGAATTTTATCTTAGATTATTCTTTAATTTCTGCATTTCCCTTGAGTAGCTAACCCATATCTAGGGTTGTGAACCAACCCTAATATGAGTACTTAATGAGTGATTGGTTTAGGGCTTATTTGATTTGGTATATGATATCTAGCCTAGTTCTTGCTTGAATTTGAGAATTGATGGTTGCAAACATTGATTCGTGCATAATTGATTTAGTCTCTACTTGAGAAAGAGAGAATAAGTCTAGGAAAACTTGGCTAGCAAAATCTTAGGGTGAACTAAAGAAGTTGATAGCACCAATTAAAGGGTCAAATCTAGAGATAGTAAGACCCGACTTGAGCATATATCATTTGTTTTGTGAAATATCATTTGGACTTGAGAAAGACAAATAAGGCAAAATCACTCAAACTACCGAGAGGTATATAATGAGTAATCATGTGTGATTACTATATTGTATCCCGATCAACCAAACATGCCCTAAAGCTATATACCCGTTAGGTATCCATCTAGGCAGAAGTTTTAGTCGTAGATCTTTTATCAACTTGAAAAATAACAACACCAAAAATATTATCTCTTAGATTTTTCTTTAATTACAAGCATTAGCACAATCATTAGAAGTAGAAAGAAACAACCAATCACGTGAAGGTGCAGCCTTGGGCACGTCGTACACTAGACTTGTATATTTAATCCTAATATAAAGCTCTTTGTGGAATCGACCCCGACTCACATTAGGTATTTATAACTGCATCGGCCACCTCACAAGCCCAAATAGTGGTGTGAGTTTGGGCGACATTAATGACACCAACAGAAAAACCCAAAAACAATTTCGGGATAGATTTCAAGAGGTGACAGCAGAAAAAGTTCTTCTACTTGACGACTTTAAGTCTACAGAAGTTCATCAAGGAAGATGTTCCTGTTTTGCTCGGCGAAACTTTAGACAATGAACGCTTTCTCTTGACTATGGCGTGGAAGCATTCTAATTTTGTGTGCAAGAAATACATTCTTCGCGGACTGGAGGACGATGTGTATAGCATCTATAGTAATGTGGAGACATCAAAAAAACTGTGGATTGCGCTTGAAAATAAATACAAAGCTGAGGATGTCAGGTTAAAGAAATTTGTTGCCGCTAAATTTTTGGACTACAAAATGGTAGATAGCAAGTCTGTTATTATCCAAGTCCAGGAATTACAAGTGATTATTCACAACATTCTTGCTGAAAGGATAAGTCGAATTAATACTTATGCTGAAAGTATTAATTATACTATTACTAACATAATTTTCATTGAAGATCTTTTTATCAATGAAGCATTCCAAGTTGCAATGATGATTGAGAAGTTGCTTCCTTTGCGGAAGGACATCAAAAATTACTTGCAACACAAATGTAAGGAGATGTCACTTGAAAATCTCATTGTTCGGCTGAGAATCAAAGAGGACAACAAAGTTGTTGGAAATAAAGCTCGTGGAAACTCAACAATAATGGGAACAAACATTGTTGAGAATGCTCCTCAAAATAATAGAAAGAGGAAGAATGCTTTTGGACCAAAAAGCAACCCAAGCAAGAAGCAGTTCAAAAGAAATTGCTACAACTATGGGAAAGCTAGACATAAATCTGTAGATTGTCGTGCTCCAAGGAAATACAAGAAGACGGGTCAAACCATAAATGATTGAAAAGCACGAGGATATTGATAACTCGTGTGCTATGCTTTCTGAATACAACCTGGTAGGAAATCCTAAAGAATGGTGGATTGATTATGGAGCCACTCGTCATGTTTGTATTATTAGAGAAAGGTTTGCTACTTATGCTCCCGTTGGACCCGTAGAGACATTCTCTATGGAAAATTCTGCAACGACCAATATCGAAGGATGTGACAAGATATTTTTGAAAATGACTTCTGGCAAGGTGACGACTCTAAGCAACGTCATTCATTTTCCTGAAATAAGGAAGAATTTAGCCTCTACTGCATTTCTTGTAAAGAACGGATTTAAGTGCATTTTTGTTTCTGATTAAGTTGTAATAAGTAAAAATGATGTGTTTGTAGGGAAAAGTTACCTCACTGAGGGCCTTTGGCCTTTTCAAACTGAATATAATGGTAGTTGATAATAATAAATTTTCAGCTTCTTCTTACTTACTTGAGTCAAATGATTTATGACATATACGTTTGGGCCATGTCAATTATAAAACCTTGCGAAAAATGATTAATTTGGACGTATTGCCTAAGTTTGAATGCGACAAATCAAAATGTCAAATATGTGTGGAATCTAAGTATGTTAAACATCCTTATCAGTTAGTTGAAAGGAATTCAAATCCTTTAGACTTAATTCACAGATATATTTGTGACATGAAGTCAATACCATCTAGCGGTGGAAAGAAGTATTTCATAATATTTATTGACGTAGTACTAGATACTGCTATGTCTACTTACTTAATAGTAAATATGAAGCAATAAATGCATTCCAGCAATACAAAAATGAAGTTGAAACACAACTTAACAATCAAAATGATAAAAAGTGATAGGGGTGGTGAATACGAATATCCTTTTGAAGAAATATATTTAGAATATGGAATTATTCATCAAACAATAGTCCCTTACATACCCCAATACAATGGGATTGTGGAAAGAAAAAATCGTTCATTGAAGAAGATGATGAACGCCTTGTTGATAAGTTCAGGTTTGCCACAAAACTAGTAGGGGGAAGCCATTCTTACGGCTAACCGGATACTAAATCGAGTACCCCCATAGAAAATCACAATACATTCAATATAAAAAACGGAAAGAAGGAAGCCCAACTTGAATTATCTTAAAGTGTGGGGGTGTTTAGCAAAAGTGCAAGCTCTTAAACCCGAAAGGGTGAAGATAGGACCAAAAACCGTTGATTGTGTTTTCATAAGATATGCGACTAATAGTAAAGCATATCGATTTCCGGTTATAAATCCAAAAATCCCGATATTCATAATAATACGGTTATAGAATCAGATAATGCTAAGTTCCTTGAAAAAGGAAAGTGAGTCAATCAGGAACTAAACGACCTGGAGAAAAAATAAAAGAAAGTACGTCTAATCAGGAAGATCCAAGATGTAGTAAACGTCAAAGAACGCCTACTTCATTTGGACCAGATTTTGTGACTTTCTTACTGAAAAATGAGCCTGGAACATTTTAAAGAAGCTATGTCTTCTTCTGAATTACTATTTTGGAAAGAGACAGACAATAGTAAAATTGAATCCATATTGAACAATCATACATGTGAATTATTTGATTTTCCTCTCGGAGATATACCGTTGGGTTCTAAATGGATTTTTAAGAGAAAAATTGAAAGATGATGGCACTATTGATAAATATAAGGCAAGACATGTGATCAAAGGACATAGACAACGAGAAGGTCTTGATTACTTTGATACATACTCTCCAGTTACAAGAATTACATCCATATGAACACTAGTAGCTTTAGCTGCAGTTTATGGTCTTGAAATTCATCAAATGGATATAAAGTCGACCTTTTTAAATGGAGATTGGAGGAAGAAATATACACGGAACAACCAGAAGGGTCTGTGGTTCTAAGTAAGAAGAGAAGGCATGTAGACTTGTTAAGTCTATTACAGACTAAAACAAGCACCCAAATAATGGCATGCGAAATTTGACCAAACAATATTGTCAAATGATCTTAGATAAATGAATGTGATAAATGTATGTACATTAAAAATATTCCAAATCACATAGTTATTGTTTTCTTATATATGGATGATATGCTGATAATGAGTAATGACATTACCAACATAAATGCGGCTAAACATATGCTAACTAGCAAGTTTGATATGAAGGATTTGAGGGTTGCTGATTTTGATTATGGGTATTAAGATCCATAAGACTCCTCAAGGTCTGTAACTGTCACGATCTCATTATATTAAGACAGTACTTGAAAAATTCAATTACTTAGATTTAAAAGTTTCAAAGACTCCAATTGGCGTGAATCTTGCACTAGCAAAGAACAAAGTCTAAAGCATATCACAATCAGATTATGCTCGTGTATTGGGATGTTTAATGTATATCATGAATTGTACACGGCCAGATATAACTTGTGCATAAGTAAATTGAGCCGATACACAAGTAATCCGGGCCAATCTCATTTGATGGAAATGAAACAAATTTATGGGATATTTAGAACATACCTAGGACTGCACTAGAGTAATTATCCTGCAGTAATTGAGGGATACTGTGATGCAAATTGGATCGCCGGTTCAACTGATTCTATGTTTACAAATGAATATGTATTCTCTATTGGTTCAGAAGCGGTATCTTGGAAGTCTTCTAAACAAACGTGTATTACCCGCTCTACAATGAAAGCTGGGTTCATAGCCTTAGATAAAGCTGGTGAAGAAGCTGGATGGCTCCAAAATTTCTTGGAAGAAATTCCATTTTGGCCCAAACAGTTGGCCTCAATATGTATATATTTCGATAGTCAAGCGGTAATTGAAAGGCCTGGGAGTGTTATGTATAACGGTAAATCTCGTCATTTTGGACGAAGACATAAAATCGTTAGGCAATTACTCTCTATAGGAATTATCACGATTGACTACGTAAAGTCAAGCGATAATGCATCGGATCCACTTACGAAAGGCCTAACTAGAGAGGTAATTGGAAAATCATCGAGGGGAATATGTATATGGCTGAGGACAAGTCATTGCGGAGGTAACTCTACCTAAAATTTTGGTCTATTCTCGTGATGAGACAATTTTCAGTATCAAAGATAAAGCATTAAGGCAATGGTTTTTGAATTTGATACGAGACATATCAAATAGTGTATCTATAGGATGACACGTTTAGGAATCACCTATGTAAGTGTGAAGCATTAGCCGCTTCAAGGAGAATTTTGTAAGGTCAGTTCTCTACGCACTTATAAAACCAGGCGGTGCTCATGGCTGAAACGAATACAACAACGAGAACCAAAGACGGTTAAGGGTTGATTGTGTGACTTATGGTTGTATAGGTATACACCAAGGTTCGACGGTTCAAAAATATCAAATCTACCATTTGACCGAGTATATCTGACATAAATTCACTACGGAAAGTTCAAACGAAAACTTACTTATCCAGATGCGGTTAATCCTTGCTTGCGAATCACATAGTTTTCATGCATATTTCCGTGATATACCCATTCCCCATTCACATGGGGGATTGTTGGATTTTTTAGCTTGTTCTAGCTTAAAAGAGGATGAATGGGAAATTGAGGAAAAATAAAATATTTAAGTTTCCTTCCTTAACAAAGGAACATTGTCCCATATTGGAAGAGGAAAAGACTTTTGATGGGTATATATACAATTACTCTTTCTTCTAGCTCTTAAAGAGTTAAGAAGAAGGCAAGCCTCGCATCGTTCGGCTCAGCTTCGGCTTCAGTCAAATTTTTGATTGATTAATTTTTTAGACCATATTTATTTGTTAATATTAAGATTAATGTAATATTATTTTACGCGAGAGACCTGTTGGCTATAAATAGCACACTATTTTCTCATATTTTTCCATACGAAATTTCTTAGTTCTCCTCTTCCTTTTTGCATTATTTTCTTACAAAACAAATAACGTAACTGTGATTTGCTACCGCCATTTGTATTCGTTGAAATACTGGTGAAGTATTGCTATATCAGTGTGTAATCCGTTCTATTTTGGAAGGAAGTAATCCATAACCTCGAACGTTAGAAGAAATTAAGTTCCTTAAAAAAATACTATAAATTCAATAGACTCGAATTAAATATATTTCTTCTGCATTCTGTTTATACGTAATTTTTCCTTCTCTAAAATTATTTAACAAATATAGTATACTAACATGTTTATTGTTTGGCCTATCATAGGCATCAGTGTTAAATATCACCTTTTAGGCTTTTACTGATTTCTATTTGGCTTGTCTTGATTATACGAGATTCCCCTATTGTTGTTTTTTATTTGTCAATTATTGAGAACGAAACCGCACATGATTAGCGTAATTAAGTCAACTGCGCATGTGAAAGAAATTGTTCACGATTAGAAAAGATCTCTATCCTTGAGGTCTATGAAGATTAGGGACTAAAGTATCATTTTACAATTCTAAAATATGCTCCCATTACAATCATGTTATATGTGTAATGCATACTTATGTCTTTTACTTTTTTTAAATTAGAAAGATATTCTTTTACGAGGTTTGTGTATAAGTCATATTCAAAGATAATAGAAATTTAGTTATTTTTAATGTAAAAATAAATTTAACAAAAATATTGTTTAAAATCTAGAAAATACTTCAGCATAATATACTAGAGTTCCAGTATAAGTATAAAGGGACTCCAAAATATTATAATGGAGTTCCAATATAAATATATTGGAATGGAGTTCCAGCATAAATATACTGGAACTTCAGCATAATATACTGAAATTCCAATATAATATACCGGTCTAGTATAATATGCTGAAAGTTCATACATATGTACTCCAATCTCCGGTATATTATGCTGGAACTTTCCGCATGTTGGAGTTCCAGCATAATATGCTGCAAGTTCATACATAGGTGCATTGATCTCCAGTATATTATGCTGGACCGCTCCCTGTTGCAGCAAAATAGTGACTATTTTTCAATGGCTTTGCGAACACTGACTATTTTTGAATTGAAAACTGGCTAGCCCGTGCTATTTCATCGTTGATCTCGTCTGGACTAGTCTATGAACCCGTTTGGATTAGATGATTTGAAGTAGTTGATAAGCATTAAGTGATAAAAAGCACTTTTAAGTGTTGACGTTGATTTAATAAATAAGCAGCTACGTGTTTGAGTACAAGTGCTGAAATTGATAATAAGTTGCTACAGTATTTGATAAAAAAAAGTGTTGATAAGCTCTTTTTCTGTTAAAAATGACTTAAATAGCCTTAGAACTGTTTACACTTATAAGAGTGTAATTTCTTCAGAATTTTAGATTCCAGATCGATTCAAATACAAAATATTCTATTTGTAATTATATTTTAAGTACAATCGTGCTTAGATAAGATAATTTTTATGATAAATATAATTTACTTTATGATAAGCATATAATCATAAGTTAAAACAATTAATAAACTGACAAAACTTCTCAGAAAAAAACCTAAATAGGACAAATATTTGAAGAGAAATAAACATTATCTTCAATCACCACAATACTTAGAAAGCAATACACCAAAAATTCTATATGTCCTCATTTATTACATATTTTTTAAAGATTAATAATAGTCACATAAATTTAAATATGCAAAAGAATAGAGAATTTACTTATCTTAAATAATCAATGAGAATTTCAAACTTAAAGAGGTTGGTGTGGGAGAGGTTAAGTTGAATACTTGAGGCGATGAGTATCGATATATGAGTTTTGTTCTAAAAAAAGAATATTTTAAGGATAAAATAGTAAAAAATTTAGTAAAACTTAAAGTGCTTAAAAGCCAAATTTTCATAAAGTGGGGGTGCTCCGCTTATGACTTTTGGCTTATTTTTGAGTTATAAATACTTGACTTATAAACACTTTTAAATTTACTAAACGTATAAATAAATTGAAAAATACATATAAATTAATTTGATCAGCTTATAAGTTTAGCCAAACACCTACAACTATAAGTTACAACCAATAATTTCATATAGTAATGATCAATATCAACTCTTATTGGTACATGGTGTTTCTGAAAATAGATTAGTTTTGCTTTTTCAGTTTTCTCTTTAACCGACCAAATGTCTTTTCTCATCGTTATATAATACTTTTGTACTTAGTTGCTTCACTTCACAACTTCGTCCCTTTTGAGATATATGTATTTATTTGTAAAAGTTATAAAATATATTTAGCAATTTTAATATTTTGTTGTAAAGAAAACTTACAAGTTAAAACTACCAAAAGAACCTACATTCAAATAATTAATGAATGCAAGTTCCGATAAATACCTTTACCTTTCCCCATATATACTCTACTAGTTATGCTAGAAAACATTTCACCTATATTTACTCCATTATCATAGGTAAAACTCCCAAATAAACATTTTACCTATATTTACTCCATTACCTCCTCCGGTGTTTAATAAGTAATCAATTTATTTTTTTTATTTCGATTTAAAATAAGTATTTATTTATATAATCAAAAAATCTTATGTACGTATTTCCAAAAAGTCTTTTACTACTCATATTAAATTATGTTGCAATCATTAATTAAGGAAAATTTAGTCACATTAAGTATTTTTGTCTAAAATTAGTATATCCTTAATGAGTGTGCCCAAGGTAAATTGGTCAGTTATTGTGGATCGAAGGAAGTATCATGATAATCTCATAGGTGGAGCTTGGAAAGAATAGCGTATACGCAAATCATACTCCTATTTTGAGAAAATAGAGAGATTACTCCGAATAGACTATCGACTCAACAAAAAATAAAAAAGTAGCAACAACAAATAATAATAATAGCAACATAATAAGAAAAGCGAAGAGAAAAATATATAATAATAAAAATCTAAAAATAAAAAAAAATATAATACTAACACTAATATTATTAGTATAAAAAAAGAAAAAAAAACGCTCGACTATCTATTAATCTTTTATCATAATTTTTTATCTTCATAATCTTTTAGCAAGTGCAATAAGCTGAAGCAACATCATATTTCTACTAATCACCTCTTTCTAATTATTTTAGACTAGAAAAGAACAAAAATGGAAAACAGATAGAAGTAGAGTAGTCACTATCATTGGACTAGAAAACAAGAGAAAGCCATCCAATTCAGTACTTTGAGAGGTATCATTCACTAACCTTTGGGTCCCACAACATCCAATAGAGCGTGGTTAAAGCGCGTGTTTCGCGAGCGTGGTCATTACAGTAATTTACACTCCATTTCCAAATCATCACTTCTTTGAATCTTTTTCCTATTACTCCTATCTTTTCACTTTCTTCATCTCCTGATAAAAACAGAACTATGCATAATACAAGTGAAAGAACAGAGACAAAAAAAGAGAGGGCAGTGACAGAGTAACTCACTGTATCTTTCTTCTTTCTCTGCTGGTGGTTATTAGTAGAAAGTTTTATTTTTACTGGACTGAGATCATTCTGGTCAGTTCAAAACTGTTTCTTTTATACTGTTATGGTTATGTTTGTCCCTCTGTTTTCATGTAATTGTTGTACTAGACTACTAGTGGTTGTTGAAAACATTCATTTCTCAAGTGGTTTGGTTTCTTTTTCTTTTATTTGGTTCAATGGGTGTTCGTTTCTTTAGTTTTAAGCTTCAGTCTTTGAGTATATTTTTTGGTTCTTTTTAAGTGTAAGTTAGCGTTTGAGATTATGCTGAGTTCAATAAGTTCACGTGTTAGAACAGCGGGAGCATCGTGTTTATATTTGGATAGACTTTCTATATGATTATATCCTTTGAGTGCGGATAATCAAGTATATCTATTTTTACCGATTAACCAATTTCTAAATGCTGGAGTAAATTTTAAAGAGCTACCATTTTTTCGTGAGTTTATCTTGAATCGAGATCTTTTAGGTCCTTCCAGGACATGCATAAAATGCGGGATAATTTGTGCAAGAACTGCTTTTTTTTTTCTTTTTTCTTCTCTTGTTTTCTGTTTTCTGATTTTTCTAGATAGTAGAAACTGATTTTCAGAAAATTTATCACCTGAAGTTTCTTTATTTTTTGTTTTTCTTTTAACTTTAGCATAAAGTTAAAGTACAAGTACACAAAGTAATTAACTTCTTAGACAAGCTCAAAATAAGGTCTTATTTTGCCTAAATATTAGCAGAGCTTAAACTTGTTTTTTTTAAACCCCCTTCCACATTTTCCCTCCCTGGTGACTCAAACCCAGGACCTAACGGTCGTAAGTGGAAGTGCTTTACCAACTGAGCGAACCTCACTTGTCCTTAAACTTGTTACGTCATGTAATAGGCTATTTTATTATGAGGTTTCCATACTTTTTTCAATATAGCTGCGATTTTGTTTTTCTTGAACCGAGTATCTTCTTACAAGATATTGTATATACTATTCTCCAAATCTCACGTATGAGATTATATCGAGTTTGTTGTTGTTGTGTGTTATTTTTAAGAAATCTATGTACATATTAGAAACTTTAAAGAAAAATCAAAATAGATTTCCCATTATTTGTTAATTAATGTTACATAAAGTCATTAGTGATTACTATGTTAAGTGGGCATTTTCCAACATTTTCAAAATGTGGTTCTAATGTCATTTTCTTAGGCATATATGATGTTGTCAAAAAGTGTTATTGCTATACAGTATAAGCACAAGAGTAAGAATGAAGTAAAAGAAAACAAAAATGAATTTAGATATGGCTTACATAATGACATTTGTTTTCTTATGTTGAAACCTTTTTTTTTCCTTCATTTTTTCACTTTTTTGTATTTTGGCTTCTTGCTCTTGTATTGTAGGTTTGGTTGGTGGTAGTGGAGGTAGTTTGTATCTATAGTTCCTTTGAAGGGATTGTGTGTTTACTTAGTTTGGTTTCTAATTTAGATGTAGATTGAAATTTGCAAATCAAATTTGCATATTTAATAAAATTTTCTTTCTAAACCAAGGAATCTTCTGAACTATTTCAGGTGTTGCTGAGAGAAATTAATATGCAGACACCAAAATCAAGGTATTTCTAATTTAATCAAATTTGTCAGTAGTCCATGGGTATCCCACTCTGCATTTATTGATCTTCTTATTTACATGAAATTCAAAATCCTTCATCTTGTTTCATTATTTTCTACCTTTTCTTCCATGAGCTTTGAATTTGGTGTAGGAAGATCGATATATCGATTAAAAGAGTGAATAAAATAAATTACAAATTTACAATACCTCATGCTTGGCAGCCCGGTGCACAAAAGTATCTCGTCGCACGGTCCAAGGAAGGGCCGCACCTTAAGAAAGTGTAATAACTCATGCTTGAAATAATGTAAAGTTTGTTACAAATACGCGTGCAGCAGTTCTGCGTATAGGCTTGACGAAGTTACCAAGTGCCTGGAAGTAATGTAAAGTTTTATATCTCAAATCAACCAAGGTCTCAGAGCAATGTTTGTAACTGTAGTATGCGCGCCATTGATGCAAAAGAGTTCGATACTTATCACATAAAGAAGGGGAAGAACGAAAGAGTTTGATTCAACGTCTCTCGTATTACCTGTTATGTGAATGAATATCTTTGACCATTTAACACGTAAAAGACAGTAAAGTTCTGTAACATATTAGTATTAGCAATCGAATACTGTAACAAGATTGATTCTGCTCCAAACTCAAACCAGATGCAACATAACAACAACAACAACCCAGTATAATCTCACTTAGTGGGGTATGGGGAGGATAGTATGTACGCAGACCTTACCCCTACTCTGGGGTAAAGAGGCTGTTTCCAAATAGACCCCCTGCATCCTTCCCTCCAAGAACTTCCCACCTTGCTCTTGGGGAGATTCGAAATCACCAGATGCAACATGTTTCCAGAAAATAGGAGTATTATGTGCCAATTCTGCAATGCTCTTTTGTGTAGCGGTTTTGAATTGAATAATCAGATGGTGATTCATATTTTTCGAGTACTAGATTTTTGTCTAGACTTAGTTATTTGACTATAATATCTCATTACTCTGTCCTTATTTTTGGCTGAAGGAATATTTCTGTGGAGGTGCCACAAAGGAAATCTCCTGCAACGCCAAAGACAGCTCGAAAGCAGCTCAAAACTCCAGGGTCAGATGCTGATTCATTGTTAGCTCCAAATCCAGTTACCAGTACACCTAAAGATAGGGGTGTCAAAGTTGTTGGCCGTCGTTCTCCACGAATGCCAATGGTGGAGGTAAAGAAGAAACTTACATACTATGGCTTACAAAAATTTCTGCAACTAGAACAGGTCTCAATTAAGTTAAAACTTTCCTCCTTTTATACTTTCAGCCTATCGTACTTATAAATTTACAGTTACCGCGTTCATTTATGCTTTAACTCATGTGCTTCAAAATGGAAAAAAAAGGCAATCTGATGCTGGAAGCATTCCACGTTTACGCAGGATCCGGGAAGGGAAGCATCCGAAGGGTGTGATATAGGCAGCCTACCCCGCTACCACCCTGATGCTTCAAAATAACCATTTAACATAACTTTGTTCTTTGTTTTGGTTTCCTGTCTGACTCTATCTGGTTCAAGGCACTAACAGTATTTAATGGAAATATTCTACTTATACAATTTAAAATCTCAAATTTACAAAATTATCTATTCTATTCTTAATACTGATGTTTCTGTTAGTATCTTCCACTTTGAGGTCCACAAGTGTTACTAATTTGCTCATTTTTCTTACTTTTTACAAACAGAAGAAGAATCCAACCAAAGTTACTGAATTGGAAACCGAGCTTTCTCAACTCCAAGATGAGCTGAAGAAAGTAAAGGATCAGCTCATTTCGTCGGAATCATTAAAGAGGAAGGCTCAAATAGAGGCAGAGGAAGCTAAGAAGCAGCTTGCGGCCATGTCAGAGAAGGTCGAGGAGTCCGAGAAACAACTAGTTGAGCTCTCGGATTCTGAGGATGCTCGAATCCTGGAGCTACGCAAGATCTCACAAGATCGAGATCGAGCATGGCAATCTGAACTCGAGGCAGTCCAGAAGCAGCACGAATATGACTCCGCTGCTCTTGCTTCCGCCATGAATGAAATCCAGAAGCTTAAAAATCAACTAGATAGAATGGCTGATTCTGAAGCCAATCAAGCTCGTCATTTGGAATCAGCTTATGCTGAGATTCAAAGCTTGAGGGTAGAACTTATGGAAACCCTTACATTGGTCGAAAAATTGAGAAACCAGCTAAATGATAGCAAAGAATCTGAGGCTTGCGCGCTTGAAGAAATGAGTAAAGCTCAGATGCAGCTAGAAGTAGCAAAGATGACCGAGGATACTCTACGTTTGGAAGGTCTAAAAGAAATGGAGGCTTGCAAATCCTTGTCGTTGGAGTTAGAACAGTCAAAGAATCAAGTAGCTACATTGGAGGAACTTGTCAGTGAGCTCCAAACCGCTCAAGGTAATGCAGATGGAGTTAATGAGGAAGCCGAGGAACTCAAAACTGAGGTTAGTAATCTAAAACTTGAGGTAAGCCAACTGAGAACTGCATTGGAGGTTTCGGAAAGAAGATATCAGGAAGAATATATCCAACGCACTTTGCAGATTAGAAGTGCCTATGAATTAGTTGAACAATCAAAGTCTGAATCAGCTCAGAGAGAGGCTGAATGGGAGGCGAAGCTAAAGGTTGCAAAAGCGGAGTTGGAAGAGTTAAAGGAGAAACTGATCAACAAAGAAGCTAAGCTTCAAAAGATTTCCGACGAAAATAAGGAGCTAAACGTGCAAGTTGAGACAATACAGTCTGCTGATAGAGAATCTGAATTAGTAGCTGTACTGAAGGAATCAGAGTCAACTTTGGGAGATTTGCGGGCCAGTTTATTGGACAAAGAGACAGAGTTGCAGAATATTAAGGAGGAAAATGAGATGCTGAAGTCAGAAATCAAGAAGAGGGAAACCAAGGGTAGAAAAGTGAATGATGAAACTCTTGCTGTGGCAGAAGCCGTGAAAGGTGTAGAAAGAGAGGCTCTGATGAAGTTAGGACATTTGACAGATGAAGCAGATGAAAGTAGCCGAAAGGCAGCACGTGTTACCAAGCAGTTGGATGCAGCACAGAATGCTAACTCCGAGATAGAAGCCGAGTTGAGGAGGTTAAAAGTGCAAGCTGATCAGTGGAGGAAAGCTGCTGAGGCAGCTGCAGCTATGCTTTCAACCGGCAACAACGGCAAATATGTAGAGAGAACAGGTTCTTTAGATTACCACACTATTAGTGGGAAGCTAGATTCTCCATTATCTGAAGATACGGATGATGAATCGCCAAAGAAGAAGAATGGCAACATGTTGAAAAAGATTGGTGTTTTATTGAAAAAAGGCCAGAAGTAGAAGCATAAATGCAACCTCTTAAAACTGCATACAGTTGACCCTTGTGGTCCGAGCTTTTCCCGGACCCCGCGCATAGCAGGAGCTTAGTGTACCGGGCTGTCCTTTGCGAGAAGTAGAAGCATATCTTGCAGGTTGCTATTAAATAATCACTGTTTGATTTCTCTATTGCTCATATTAGTTTATGTTTCCGGTTTTTGTTAATAAATGTACTATATACTTTATGTACTCTCTCTTAGAGGATTTTTGTATAGCTATTTGGAAATCAAGAACACTCTATGATCTCACCTGCCAATACCTGTATGTTCCCTAAGAAGGTATTAAGTGCTGTATTTTTTTTTTGTTACAATTTTTTGTTTATATGGTAGTTGGTGTACTATGGTATTTTCAACAAATTGTGCAAATGTAATGAAGCAAAGCTAGATAATTAAGCATAGAACTTGATCTATTTATCGCTTCCAAACGTGCACTAAGCTCTTGTTATGTGCGGGTCCGAAAAAGAATAGAATCACAAGGGTCTATTATATGTTGTGTTACTTCTATTTCTACAAGAGGCTATTTTCATGGTTTAACCAGCAACCTCATAGTTACTTGACTACAACTTTAGTGGTTACTTCAATGCTCCCGAATCAAGAAAAATTTAATTTTCAGAATGAAACTTGATCTACCACTGAAATTTATTGGTGTCGTATTTTATTAGAGATGATTTCATGTGTAAAACCTAGATTGCAGTACCGATCACAACTCTTTTATATAAAAAGACACAAATCTATTATAAAAAACATATTATAAAAAGCATAGAGAAGAATAAAGATGGACACAACATTCACATGATGTGACGCATAATGATTGGACACAGGTCATGAAACCTCTTTTCCTTTTAAAACAGCACCTCCAACTTCTTCACCTCCTCCACCTATTCCCTTCTCTGATGACATTCTTGAATAGACTTTTCCATTACCTCCTTCCAGTGATTCTTCTTCTTTCACTCCTGATATTCCTTCTCCTGACTTACCTCTTTCTCAGCCTGTTACCATACCAAGAAAATCCACTAGACACCACAACCCTCCTTCCTACCTAAAGGATTATGTCTGCCAACTTCCTGCATTTTCTGGTTCTTCTTCCTCTAATTTGGAATCTGAACCTATGTATTACTCTCAAGCTGCATCTGTCCCAGCTTGGCAGGATGCCATGAAGCAGGAATTTGATGCCTTGGATGCTAACCACACTTGGGACATTGTACACCTCCCTCCTGGTCAGAAACCTATTGGCTGTAAGTGGGTTTACAAAATCAAATACAAATCTGATGGTACTATTGAAAGATATAAAGCAAGGCTGGTTATTAGAGGTGATACCCAGGTTGAGGGTGTTGATTTTACAGACACTTTTTCTCCTGTTGTTAAGATGACTTCAGTGAAATGCCTTATTGCTGTGGCTGTCAAGAATCACTGGCCCTTGTTTCAGCTTGATGTCAATAATGCTTTCCTTCATGGTGATTTAGATGAGGAAGTTTACATGAAACTTCCTCCAGGTTTGATTGTTTCTGATCCTACTTCTCCCTCTACTTCTTCCTCTCTTCCTTCGGTTTGCAAACTCAAGAAATCTTTATATGGGCTTAGGCAAGCCTCCAGGCAATGGTATGCTAAGCTGTCCTCTGCACTTCATTCCAGAGGTTACAGGCATTCTTTGAATGACTATTCTTTATTCTTGAAAGGTACTCCTGGTTCCCTTATTGTGGTAGCTGTGTATGTTGATGACATTATAATTACTGGGGATGACTATGATGAGATTGCTGCCTTAAAAATCTTCCTGGATGACACATTTAAAATCAAGGATTTGGGGTCATTGCATTATTTCTTGGGTCTTGAGGTACAACATGTCCCTGGTGGGATACACCTAAATCAGCATAAGTATGTTACTGATTTACTACATGCCTTTGATTGTGTTTCTGTTTCCCCTGTTGTTTCTCCTCTGGACATTTCCATCAAGTTACATGCTGATTCTGGTGATATTTTGCCCTCTCCTGACCAGTTCAGGAGTCTTGTTGGCAAATTATTGTTCTTAACTCATACTCGACCTGATATATGCTTTGCCGTGCAACATCTGAGTCAATTCCTTAAATGCCCCAGGCTTTCCCATATGTCTGCTGCCATGCATGTTTTGCGATATCTTAAAGGCACACCTTCTTTGGGTCTGTTTTATTCTGATAATGCTGATTTTTCTGTGACTGGATATTCTGACAGTGACTGGGCTGCTTGCCCTGATACTAGACGTTCTGTTACTGGTTTTTGTGTACTTTTGGGTGGTAGTTTAATTAGTTGGAAGTCGAAGAAACAACCTGTTGTCTCTCTTTCTTCTGCTGAGGCAGAATACAGAGCCCTTAGCAAGGTTACAGCTGAATTAACTTGGCTCTCTCGTTTACTTGAAGATCTTGGGGCATCTGTTCCTTCTCCTATTTCTATATTTTGTGATAGTCAGGCTGCTGTTCACATTGCTAACAATCCAGTTTTTCATGACGTACCAAACACATTAAGGTGGATTGTCACTTCATTCGGGACTTGTTGCACACTGGTTTTCTCAAGCTTTCTCACGTTCCTACCTCTCGGCAGCTGGCTGATTTGTTGACTAAGCCCTTATCCGGGACTGCTCTTTCTCCACTTCTGTCCAAGTTGATGGTGGTTTCCCCCCTTCAACTTTAGAAGGGGGTGTTGAGATATAGGCTATCTATGTAATAGGGCTACCTGTGTAATAGGGCTATCTATGTAATAGGCCATTTATGTAAAGCGTCATTTTGTATATATGTATAGGGGTCATTTTATGAGAAATATCTTCTCTGTTGTTCCAGAGACTTCCGCAAACTCTCCTCCTTCTCTCTACTTTCTCTCTCTAAATTTCCGTGATTTCTTGGATGTTTTCAGGATGGCGCACGCAAATTGAGAAAGGGTCCAAATTTTGATTTGTTACTGTTCTCAATAAAATTGAAGATATCACAGTGTAGAAAGCAAGGGGTTGATGTCAAATTTACAAAAAGGTCACTATTTTGGTCAAGCTGGTAAGAAATAGTAAGGGTATTTAAAGAAATTAAAAATAAAAAGAGTACTACCTTAGTACACTCATGTAGTAGGTTAGCAAGACCCTATATTGACTTGCTAACCTACTACATGGCTATAGTAGGTTAGTGTTGTCTCCATCTTTTAGTTTTCCTTGACATCTGTATGAGTACATCAACAAGTCACTAAAATGTTTGACTAGCAAGACCATATATATGTGTATGTACATACATAGGGTCTTGCTAACTTACGACATGGCTATAGTAGGTTAGTGTTGTCTTCGTCTTTTAATTTTCCTTAGACATATATATGAGTACATCACCAAGTCCCTAAAATGTTGGACTTTTTCATCTAAAAACCCGAGTCTGGTCGTTCTTTCTCTTTCTTCTCCTTTGTGTTTTGGTAAATTCATTAAATACAAATATACAATCACCATTGTTTTTCATGAGCTAGAGCTCAAAAACAATGAAGTTCCTTTTGAGTCCAGCAAAGTGAGGGGCTTCATAGACTTGTAATTTTGTATTTAGTGGAAGAAAGAATTGGATATAAGTTTCTTCGGGAAAAAATAGAGTACGATTTTAGGGGAAAAAGAAATGAAAAATAGTAGATTATTGGTAGATATGAAATAATGGAGAGGGGGTGCCAATTGTTGTTCTGGAAAGGAGGTATTTGTCGAAAACGAGAGGGGTAACCGTCGAAGAAGAGGAAAGATTAGAAAATTCAGATTGTAATGGCTAACCAACAAAGAGGAGTTGTCTATGGGGAATATGAGTTCGCCCAAATATGGACATAACATTTTGATTTCAACGCAAATGAGGAATGTGGAGAGAGACCTAGATGCTGGGAATGACGGCGTGTTTATCAAATTTGGTTGAATGGACAAGACCGCCTCATCAATTCCCATTAAGGAGATGGTATGGGCTTCACAAGGGTAATAAGGGAAAATACTAGCTTATCACTCATTTGTATGTATATTCTTAACCTACGAAGAACATTCCTCAAGTGATAATTCTTATCTTTTGTATATCTCTTGCTGTGCTTACTGCTCTCTCCATTTTAATTTATGTGCCATAGTATGTTCTGGAAATGAATTAAAGAAAGTAAAAATGACTTTGACATGCCTGGTCTTAAACATGCCATTACATTTATATAAATATAAAACCTTATTATTAAGGGTAAGCTTGAAAGTTCAAAGTTAAATTGTTTCCAAATATACAAAACTATCATTCTTTTTGGAATGAAGTAAAAAGGAAAAACTACCACAAATTCTGACGGAGTGAGTATTATCTTTAACACATTATCAGCACGGGTTTTCCTTCCACACATCTTTCCTACATCTCTTGTCTGCTTCCCTTGAAGAACCTGCCGATTCTTAGTCAATTACCACATGAATTCACAACAATTTTTTGAATCATTGTTGACTTGGGATGTACCAAAAGAAGTGTGGAGATTGTTATAATCTCATCAAGTGTGTATTTCATAGGGCTAAGATGGCCTATTTTAGGATGCAAACTTCAATCCAAAAATCATAAGATTTAAGGAGACAATTTATACATTAAGCTTTATATGGTTCATAGAATAATATAATCTTACATTATTGGTTAAATTGTCTGCCCAAGTCTTGTGACCTTTGGGATAGATTTTGTACTCTATAATGTACTCTTAGCACAATGGTACATACAGCTTGAGTGAGATTAACTAATAATAATCTCTAGATGCTTAACAATCAAAAAAATAAATCTCTACATCCTTCTCTCTGTACGTCTGTTTATATTCTGCTTTATTTTACAGGATTTCTGTTATCAATTGACACTAAACAGTGTTTCTAAATGAAATTAGTTAATAAAATCCCTCATTACTTCACTTGCCTCAACCCAAGTGGACTTAAAATTCTTTTTCTAAGCTTCTGGCTGAGCTCTGAATACAACCAACTCTAAGCTACCAACTAAGGCATCTTTGCGGTTTGGGAGAGAAGATCATTGCCCATTAAGGTTATGTTTGTGTTGCATTGGACGATTAGTTCATTTTAGATTCCTATGTTTTGTCATCCCATAGCATCAAGTAATATCTGCAGTATTCTGTAAACTTGAGAAGGTACTAGTTGAAGGGCGAAAGCATAGCCATATTGCTCGTATAAGCTATGCAAGTCATTATGGGTAAAAATTTGCAGGAAGACACGTGGTGTGGGAGCTGGACGCAAGCTGAAGTCCCACCGCAGGAGGCAAAGGTGGGCTGATAAGTCCTACAAGAAATCCCATCTTGAGAATGATTGCATTTGCTGGGTCATCCCATGCCAAAGGCATTGTGCTTGAGAAGATGTAGGTCCACTTTTCTCTGTTTATAGTTATTACACTGTCCTCCAAGCCGTGCATATTTGTAGAACTTGGATCTAACCATCAAACTTGCTGGAATGTCTTGTGCAGAGGTATTGAAGCTAAGCAGCCAAACTCTGCTATTCGTAAATGTGCTAGGGTTCAACTCATCAAAAATGGGAAGAAGATTGCAGCTTTTGTCCCCAACGATGGTTGTTTGAACTACATTGAAGAAAACGTGTGTCCTCTGCTTCTCATATTCTCTCCTTCACATGTCTCTCAATTTTTTCTTTTCAGTTTTCTTGTTGCTGACCTTGTTACATTGCAGGATGAGGTGTTGATCGCTGAATTCGGTCGTAAAGGACACGCCGTGGGAGATATTCCTGGTGTTAGGTTCAAGGTTGTGAAGGTTTCTGGTGTCTCTCTTCAAGGAGAAGAAAGAGAAACCCAGATCTTAAGTTGGCCTCTTTGCCAAAACACTTTTAAGCATGTAACAGGCTATTAGCTATCTTGAGTTTGTGAACAAACAGTTTTTGATCTAGGTATTGTATTGGAAATTTTGGTTCTTTTCTGAAATTCATATTTTGTTACCCTAAAGTATGTTGTAATTACCAATCACCCCCTCCCCCCCCCCCCCCCCCCCCCCCCCCCCCCAAAAAAAAAAAAAACAAAAGACAAAGAAAAAAACCAGAAACAAGCTTTGCTCTGTGCTTGGTCTCTCAGTGTGAGCACAATCAGGCTAGACTACATCTTTCATATTTGATGGAGGAGCCATTAATTACTCGTTTTCAAATTCATCAAACACATATGAGTTTGAGAGAATGTGTTAGGAATGTTTACTTTAGTGTTAGTATTAAGAAGTTGGTATATTAGAAAAGTGTTATAGATATAGATGTGTCTCTCATTGGACATCATCTCTTGTTTTATAGTCGGATTGTGTTCCTCCCTTCTGCATTTGACATGGAATAAAAGTTATTTTGAAGGGAATTATGGAATAATTGAATGAAAACTCGTTGAAATACTCCATTTCAATGTTTTTAAGGGGGGGGGGGGGGAGGGACAAGGTATTTTACCTCCAATTAGGCGATGCGTAAGTCCTACATATTTTTAAATTTTACTAGTTTCAAGAATTTTAAGATAGTATAAAATAAACAATAATTAATAAAAATTACATTAAAGTTACAAAATTATAATAATCTATTTAAAATATTTAAAAATTATGATTCAACTATGAATAATACTAAAAGTGTGACATATATCGTAATATGCAAATTAATTGTAACGTTGTTACAATCCAAACATCAAAAGTAATGTATTCGACGTGAAATCTTATATGTAACTATTAAGGAGTAATGTATCTTGAAAGAATTTCGATATTATAATTTGATATTTTTTTAAATAGTTCTTTTATTTAATATGCTTTCTATTTGAAAGAGAATTTATACAAATATGTAATTCACTATTTAAATATGATTCTCTAGCATCATTTATTTTTACGTTTCAACAAGTTAATAAAGTGACACATAATTCGCCATACTATATATGATAAATAATTATTTGTAAATAGTTACTAACTAATAATGAGCTATTAAATTAATAAGTATTGTATCTCATAAACGTAAAAAAAATATTTAGGAAAATAATTACAAAAAAATATATTATGAAGTGTTATATAATAAAGACACAACAAACTTTAATAAATAAATATTTTTAAATAAAAATTTTATTTAAAATTTACCATCATAAAGTTTTAGTCTATATTTTACAATAAATTTTATTTTAATTATGATATAAAATATTCTCAATAGAGCTCCATATGCATAGGCTAATTGCAATTCACTAGGCTGATGAGTGTAAGCTTGCTTTGCACAAATTTGGGCTTTACATTATATGGTAAGAATTTTTGATATCCCATTTAAGAAAGATTAAATTAAAAGTTATTACATGTATAATGATTCGTGAAGCTAATACTTAATTGTTATAGTGCATCTTTCCAAAGCAATTCATATATTATTAGTTACCGCATAACAATTTGTATATTATTATTAACACAATATTATAATGTAATTTATGCATGAGTTGTTTTTCGAGCAAGTGGTGGCTTTTCATAAGATAAATTACTTTTCTGGAAATATATTTCCAAATACAAGCGGGGAGTTGATGCCAATATCTGATTAAGCTAACAAAATATTGGACTTCACATTTTTTCCAAGAATGAAGGTTTACATCAGACAGCAAATTAATCGGATCTTTAATTAATTACTTAATTAAAGTGTTCATGAATAATGATTCTCATATTTAAACCATTAAATACAATCTCTTTGTAATAAGATATTCTAATATCAAACAGAAACAAAAATCATATGCTAAATTCCTTATTTTAACTTTAAAACCCCTTCTCTCACTGTCAGTGTCAGTCTGTCATTCTTTTTGTAGTGTAAGTATCAAAATTCTCGCCATCGTCTCCGATTCTACCAGCTCAACTCTCTGTATATCAAATCCTTTTCCGGTTTTGCACTCAATTGGCAATTTGTCGTAAGTTTTCAAGCTCTCTCCATCACCCTGCAATTTGTGGTTTTCTTTTTTAATAAAAAAAATTCAGTTTGTACTTTGTTGCTTCGTTCTCATAACAAGTTTTAGTTTAGTTGTTCATTTTACGTTCAGAATTGAGGGCCCAAAAAAAATGGTTGATAGATATGTAACAGAATTTTGCTTAATTATTGAGTCATAACAACCTTTGGTTTCTCGAATTTAAGATGATTTTGTTGAAAAATAGTTGATTTATGTAAAGTCCAGAAATTTGCGGAATGCATATCAGTCTATGATTTCAATTTTCAGTTTTCAAACCACATTGATTCTGGATGGAACTATGTTACTGTACATATTTTTTTCCCTCAACATTTTGGTAGAAAGCTGGAATATTGGAGACATTTCTGCTGAATTTTTAAGATTATGAGAGAATATCTTGTTTCATTATCCAAATTCCAAAGGGTAAGAAACCTTAGAAAAAAATAAGTTAATGAGATACCCTTTATTGCCTGCATAGATTTTCTTGGGGGGTTCTCATTTGATCACTTAGTATGGAGTTTAGCCTTTTGTTGAATTTTTATCGAGTTAATGCTGCAATTCTCTTCAGTTTCAAGAGGGAAGGTCTTGCCGCAAATTCAGTAATTGGAAGCAGCTTTATTTATCATAGGCTAGTGGTTTTACTGTTAGCTGAGGCCATGCATCAGCTGAAGCAGTTGGACTCTCTTTTGAAGAGGCCTGGAGGATTATAGTTTCTTCAGAAATAGAATTTTGATTGTGCTCAATTACAGGCTAAAACATCTGACTATTCCTCCTTGCTCTCATGAGGGGTATATCATTCCTTCAACATGCCTGAAGCTCCTAAGAAATTATTCTTCACCCTCTCATTTGTCCCCTTCCTTCTAGCATATACACTCATCCGCTTCAACCCACCAATAGAGTCTGAGCCATTAATTTCTAGTACCTCAGATGAGTGCCACCATGACCAGAAGCAACAATCTGATAGCAGAAATTATATTGTTCGATTCTATCATTATAAGGAAGCTGAGGACCACTGGAGTTATCTTCAAAACATCTTGAAATTTAAGGGTTGACAATGGATTGAACGGAAAAATCCGGCTGCGAGATTTCCTACTGACTTTGGATTGGTGGAAATCGACGAGTCAGTGAAAGAACTCTTGCTAGAAAAGTTCAGAAAAATGAATCTTGTAAAAGACGTTTCGTAGGAGTTGAGCTATCAAAGGATAGTTCTCGAAGAGAAGAGTGAGAAGAATGGGGCTTTTGCCAATGGGAAGAAGAAGCCAGGAAAGATTTTTACTGCTATGTCCTTCAGTGAAGGTCAAAACTATGTGGTGGCCAACACTAGTAAAATGAGAATTAGCTGGAGCAGACATATATTGATGCAGGCAAGACCACTGATTATTTGTGTTTTATTTTGTATGCATTTGCTGATAATTTACATCATTGGAATATATGCAACTCTTCCCTTTGCATTCATGACATATGATAGTTGCAACTTTATTACATGGTATATGTTCAAAGGAAACTAATCTCTTTCAGTTCTCTTTTGTGTTTGTCCTTTTCCTATTTTGGTCTAATCAAATGTCTGTTATTCCATTAATATGTCATGATGCTGAGACTCCATAGTGAGAAAAATAAGAGAAAGATTAGAGAATGCTTGAAGACTAATATCTTACAACTGATTCCTTTTATGGGCACACTTGTCAATATAATAATATCTCTGTCTTTTTGCGAAGTGGGACACTTATAATAAATATAAGTATTTACATTTAGCTATTTTCCCCTAACTATCTAACAGTCCCTTTCTAGCGCTTGTTACATATGTGACTAATTCAGGGACTAGTGAAGCACTCGTGGATATATCTACAATCTAAGCATTCGACTTCACGAACTTTGTGAAAATGACTTCTGAGATCATCTTCTCTGTGACGAAGTTACAATTGATAATGTTCTTTTATATCTTTCATGACACACTGAATTCAACGCAATATGAAGGGAAACTTGATTATTACACAGAAGCTGCACCTTACCGATCACTATAAAGTTTAATCTTTGTGCAACCCTGTGATCCATAACATTTCACAAGTTGTCTCTGCTATACCCCAATATTCTCTTTTGCACTGGATATATGACCATGTTTTGTCTTTTTAGTCTTTCAAGACACTAAAGTACCTCTAACGATAATGGGTTATATATCCTTAGATCACTAAGTGGCTCACTTTAACTTGGTTGGAGCGTAACATTCAGATGGAGAGTGTCAATAGGTTTATAATTTGTCATTGTTATTTCCTCAAGGTTGTCAGGGCATACTTCCTTTCTGAAAAGCAAGGTCTGCATTCTTTGAGTGCCTGGGTCTCATGTTGCTGCTCTATTTTCTATTTCTTTTTTTTTTTGGATTGAACATATTGCTGTTGTTCGCTGTATTTTTCTTTATATACACAATCTGTCCTGTATGATTATTTTGCAAAAATCTCGAGTCACATCCCTATTTGGGGCACATGAGCTTTGGTCAAAAGGGCATAGTGGTGCTAAGGTCAAAATGGCAATTTTTGATACAGGTATCCGTGCAGATCATCCACATTTTCGTAATATCAAGGTATCTTGTCTTTGTCTTTTAAAAATATATTTTCTGTAACAAAGAAATGCTTTAGTTGAATCCAATGTGGCTTAACATTTACATTTATATATATGTCAATGTATATATCTTGGTACCATCTTTACATCGCTAATAACAGACAGTGGGCTTGCCTGATTAAATTTCAGGAACACACAAATTGGACCAACGAAGACACATTGAATGACAATGTTGGACATGGGACATTTGTAGCTGGTGTTATTGCTGTTCAGGATGACGAATGCCTCGGTTTTGCTCCAGATGCGGAAATCTATGCTTCCGTGTATTTACAGAGCACAGGTAATGGATTGTTTGAACGAGTATTCCAATTCCTTTTCTTTGGGGCGTGACGGGGCTTTATTTTCTTAAACTGTTTAAGTAAGCTGAGACTTGAAGATCTTCAATAATCTGATGTCTTGGATTATTGCCTCTAATTTATTGTACTGATGTTTTATACAAGTTTGCTTCTTGCTGAGTGTTAATGATGGTTCCTATGATCGAACGGTCCTTTCGTTGTTAATAGCAGCAAAGCAAATACTTGATGTGTTAAGATCCTTCCCCTGTTCCCTTCCAGTTTTCTGCTAGTAGAGTGTGGCACATCCACCTCATGAGTGGTGAACCTAATATAGCAAATTCTTGCAGTCATAGTTTTTAATGAAAAGTCCACTGGAATGGACGAAAAAATACTTTAGACTGCCTTGTCTCTGTAAATGACAAGTTCTGCTCCTGCACCTTATTTTGTGCTAGCTTTAACTTCTCATCATTAAGCTATAATATCTTGGAAGAATATGGACCTAAATATCCACAGTTTTTTCATACCCTTTCCAGCAGCCAAACTCACTGGTTGGATTTAGTGGTGGAGTCCATTTTACACGCTATGTTATTGAACATATAATATTTCTTCTGCCATCTTATTATGACTTTAATGATAAGATTCCAACTATTTTTCAGGAGATTAGGGAGGGAGGACATTGTTTACTTTTGTGTTTTAGAAAAGCCAGGAACTTGTTTGTGAATTATGTGCAATCTATAATTCCTATTTTATAAACTTCTAAATGAGGAAGGGGATCAAGATATTGTACTAGGTGAATTGAGGAATACCGACAGCCCCCATGAATTAAGTTATTGTAGGGACATTGAGGTCAATGAGGTTATGGAGGCAATGCGTTAGATGAGGAGGGGCAGAGCTACCGGGCCAGATGAAATTCCGGTTGAACTTTGGAGGTGTGTGGGTAGAGCTGGCTTGGAATGGCTTACTGGGTTGTTTAATGTTATATTTGTGAAAAAGCACGGGAAAAATATGATATATTGATGTTAAACATGATACAATGAGCCCTACATATACACATAACCTATCCTACTCCTAATACATATTGGATTAGGGTTATTTTACTACTATTTACATATTCTAACACTCCCCCTCAAGCTGGTGCATATAAATCATATATACCGAGCTTGTTACATATGTAGTTAATACGAGGACCAGTGAGGGACTTGGTGAAAATTTCTGCAAGCTGATCATTTGACTTTACAAACTTTGTAGCAATATCTCCCGAGAGTATCTTTTCTCTGACAAAGTGACAGTCAATCTCAATGTGCTTAATTCTCTCATGGAACACTGGATTTGACGCAATATGAAGAGCAGCTTGATTATCACACACAAGTCTCATCTGACTAACATCACCAAATTTCAACTCTTTGAGCAACTGTTTGATCCAAGCTAGCTCACATGTCGGCATAGCCATTGCTCGATATTTTGATTCTGCACTAGACCGAGCAACCACATTCTGTTTCTTGATTTTTCAAGATACCAGATTTCCTCCTACTAAGACACAGTATCCAGAAGTAGAACGTCTGTCAGAAGGGAATCCTGCCCAATCAGCATCGGAGTATCCAACGATCTGCTCATGGCCTCGATCCTCAAACAATAAACCTTTACCTGGAGTTGATTTTATATACCGAAGAATGCGAACAACTGCATCCCAATGATTATCACACGGAGAACCCATAAACTGGCTCACAACACTCACAGGAAAGAAAATGTCAGGTCTTGTCACTGTAAGATAATTTTAATTTACCAACTAACCGCCTATATCTTGCAGGATCGTAAAGAGGCTCCCCCTCTCCCGGAAGAAGTTTAAAATTCAGATCCATTGGAGTGTCAACAGGTCTACAACCTGTCATTCCTGTCTCCTCAAGAATATCTAAGGCATACTTCCGTTGTGAGATCACAATACCTGAGCTAGACTGCGCGGCCTCAATACCCAGAAAATACTTTAGTGTGCCCAGATCCTTAGTCTGAAAGTGTTGAAAGAGATGTTGCTTCAATTTAGTAATACTATCATGGTCATTGCCGGTAATAACAATGTCGTCAACATAGACAACCAGATAAATACAGAGACTCGAATCAGAATGCCGATAGAATACAGAGTGATCAGCTTCACTCCGAGTCATGCCAAAGTCTTGGATAACAGTGCTAAACTTACCAAACCAGGCTCGAGGAGACTGCTTTAGACCATAAAGTGACCGGCGCAAGCGACATACAAGGCCACGAGACTCCCCCTGAGCAACAAACCCAGGTGGTTGCTCCATATAAACTTTATCCTCAAGGTCACCGTGTAAAAACACATTTTTAATGTCCAGCTGATACAGGGGCCAATGACGAACATCAGCTATGGATAGAAAAAGGCGGACTGATGCTATCTTAGCCACGGGAGAGAAGGTATCACTGTAATCAAGCCCAAAGATCTTAGTATATCCATTGGCAACAAGACGAGCCTTAAGACGATCAACCTTACCATCTTGACCAACCTTGACTGCATACACCCAACTACAACCAACAGTAGATTTACCTGAAGGAAGAGGGACGAGCTCCCAAGTACCACTAGTATGTAAAGCAGATATCTCGTCAGTCATAGCCTGTCGCCATCCTGGATGAGACAATGCTTCACCTGTAGACTTAGGGATGGAAACAGAGGACAAAGAAGACAGAAAAACATAATAGGGTGATGACAAACGATGATAACTTAAACCGATATGATGGGATTAGGATTAAGGGTGGTCCGTATACCTTTCCGAAGTGTAATCGGAATAGACAAGTCCGCAGTAGGAGCAGGGTCAGGTGCAGGACGTGAATCAACCGGGCCGGATGCTGGGCAAGGACGACGATGATATGTCAAGAGTGGAGTTTCTATGGCAAGGAGTCTAGGAGGAGCCACACTAGACTCTCCAACGGTTGGAATGGGTAAGACTTCTGTAACGGAAGGTGAAGGAGGAGCTATAGTAGCTCGGGTGAGGCTTTTGTGGCGGAAGGTGAAGGAGGAGCTATAGTAGACTCCCTAAAGGCCGGTTTAGGTAAAACCTCAGAGATAGCAAGATGGTCAGAATGGTCAGAAGAGGTAAAGATAGGTTTAGACTCAAAAAATGTGACATCAGCTGACATATGGTACCTACGAAGATCAGGTGAATAACAACGATAGCCCTTCTGGACACGAGAATAACCAAGGAGACACACTTGAGAGCACGAGGAGCTAACTTATCTTTCCCAGGGGCTAAGTTATGAACGAAACAAGTGCTCCCAAAAACACGAGGGGGAACAGAGTATAAGGATGACTGGGAAACAATACCTCATACGGAATCTGATTCTGGATGGGAGATGAAGGCATCTGATTAACCAAATAACAAGATGTGAGAACTGCATCGCCCCAAAAACGCAGTGTAACATGAGATTCAATGAGAACTGTGCGAGCAGTCTCAATAATGTGCCTATTTTTTCTCTCTGCAACCTCATTTTGCTGAGGGGTATAAGGACAAGAGGTCTGATGAATAAATCCTTGAGAAGTCATAAACTGCTGAAATTGAGAGGATAAATATTCTAAGGCATTATCACTGCGAAAAGTGCGAATAGAAACACCAAATTGATTTTTAATTTCAGCACAAAAATTCTGGAATATTGAAAATAACTCAGAACGATCTTTCATTAAGAAAATCCAAGTACATCTTGAATGATCATAATGAAACTAACAAAATAACGAAATCCCAAGGTTGAACTGACTCTACTAGGACCCCATATATCCGAATGAACTAAAGAAAAAACAGACTCTGCACGACTCTCAATACTACGAGGAAAGGAGGCTCGGGTATGTTTCCCGAGCTGACATGACTCACACTCTAATGTGGATAAACTAGACAAACTAGACACCATCTTCTGAAGCTTGGACAAGCTAGGATGTCCTAAACGAATGTGAAGTAGGTCTGGAGGATCTGTAACTAGACAGGTCTTGGAGGATTTTAGTGAGTTAAGGTAGTAGAGTCCTTCTGATTCAAGTCATGTTCCAATCGTCTGTCCCGTACTGCGGTCCTGCATAATAAAAGAATCATCAATAAAATATATACCGCAATGGAGGGCACGAGTCAAACGACTAACAGATGCAAGATTAAAAGGACAGCCAGGGACATAAAGAACGGAATCTAGAGTGATAGTGGGTAGGGGATTCGTTTGTCCAACTCCTTTTTGCTTTAGTTTGAGACCTATTGGCTAAAGTAACGTTGGGAAGAAACTGTGAATACGCAATATTTGACAAAAGGGATTTATTACCAGAGATATGATCAGAAGCAGCCAAGTCCACAACCCATTGTTCAAGAGGACTAGACTGGGAAACACAAGCAAAAGAATTACCAGCAACAGAAGTATCTGTCTGAGCAACAGAGGCTACTTGTGGAGATGTCTGCTTACTTGCTCGATATTTAAGGAACTCATTATACTCCCCTTCAGATGCAGAAAATTCCTGGATACTTGTAGTCTCGGTCTGAGCAACATAAGCATTTTTGGGTGGTCGACCATGTAAAGAATAGCACACGTCACGAGTATGACCAAGTTTATGACAATAAGAACACTTGGGTCTAGATCTTCCAAAACGACCTCCTCCTCGTCTATTCTCCATAGTATGAGATACCCGATTGTCCACTTATTGGGATAGGATAGATGAATCAAGTGTCTGTGATGAGCTCACTAGGTGACTTGGTGCTGCAGCAAGGCGAAGTAATCGAGAGAATAATTCATCAACTGTGGGGACAGTCGGACTAGCCAAAATCTGATCGCGTACTGAGTCGAGATCATCAGGAAGCCCAGCAAGATAAGAACTAGAAACAACTTTTGTCGTTGCTCTTGCTGCTTTGCAACGCTAGCAGAAACTGGCATCAACGTCTCAAATTCCTCCATAACTGCCTGTACTTGTCCCAAGTAAGTAGATATATCTAATTTCTGTTTCTTTAAATTTGTAATCCGCGAGATCACATCATAGAAACGAGATATGTCATTAGTGTATAAAGTACGAGCCTTTTCCCAAACCAAATAACATGTCTGGAATGGACGAAACAAGGGCATCAACTTGGAATCAATAGATCTCCACAAAATACTGCATAATTGAGCATCGATCTTCTCCCAATGTGCTTTGGCTTTTTCATCTCCTTCACTAGATTCCTTGATTAGATGATCTTGAACACCTTGACCTTTACACCACAGCTCGACAGACGAAGCCCAAGCTAAGTAGTTGGAACCTCCCATTAAAGGTTCTGAGGTAATCATAACACCGAAATTGCCAGAAGCCGAGTTTTTAGGCCCGAAAGCATCGACTCCCAAAGACATCGTGAAAACTTGCTGAAACAGATGAAGGAAATACTGTTTTTGCCGGAAAAAATCATTGTAGATGCCGGAAAAAATTCAAAGTGGTCAGAATTGAAAAGTAAAAATATGGGTAGGCTCGGAATTCTCAGGCGAACAGGGTGTCTGAAGAAATTTTTTCCAAAAAGCTGCCGGAAAGTGGTTCACGCGCCGACGCGTGGGCCTGACGCGCCGCCGGCGTCAGAGGATCTGGAGGCGCATGAGAGCGCGTGAGGATGTGTCTGCTGGAGCTGTTCAGTGAGGTTTGGTCGCCAGACTATGACGGATCTTGTGGTAGTGTTGGAATTTGCACAACACTGACGGGGAGAGGGATAACGTAAAAAAGCTTTGAAAAAGTCGCCGGAAAAATAAGGCACGGCTGACTTCTGCTTTGTATTTTGGTTCCCGGATGTATCTCACCACTAAGGCTCTGATACCATGTGAAAAAGCACGGGAAAAATATGATATATTGATGTTAAACATGATACAATGAGCCTATATATACACATAATCTATCCTACTCCTAATACATCCAATGCTGCAACAACTATAGGGTTATCAAATTAATAAGTCACACCATGAAGGTCTGGGAGCGGGTGATCGAGGCGAGGGTGAGGGAGATGACATCTATATCTGCGAACCAGTTCGGTTTCATGCCGGGTCGCTCCACTACAGAAGCTATCCACCTTGTCGGGAGGCTGGTGGAGCAGTTCAGGGATAAGAAGAAGGACCTGCACATGGTGCTTATCGACTTGGAGAAGGCGTATGACAAGGTCCCAAGGGAGGTGCTATGGAGGTGCTTGGAAGCGAAGAGCGTGCCGGAAGCCTACATCAGAGTAATCAAGGACATGTACGATGGAGCTAAGACTAGGGTTAGGACGGTGGGTGGCGACTCAGACCATTTTCCAGTGGTTATCGGCTCCATCAAGGATCGGCGCTTAGCCATCTCTTGTTTGCCTTGGTGATGGATGCTCTAACCAGACATATTCAAGGGAATGTGCCTTGGTGTATGCTATTTGCTGATGATATAGTCTTGATAGACGAGACGAGGGTCGGTGTTATTGAGAGGTTAGAGGTATGGAGACAGACTCTCGAGTCTAAGGATTTCAAAATAAGCAGATCTAAGACAGAATACCTGGAGTGCAAGTTTAGCGCCGAGCCGAGCGAAGTAGGCAGGGACGTGATGATTGGATCTCAGGTCATCGCCAAGAGGGACAGTGTCAGATATCTTGGGTCGGTGATTCAGGGGGATGGAGAGATGACGGGGATGTCACTCATCATATAGGAGCGGGGTGGCCAAAGTGGAGGCTTGCATCAGGAGTCCTGTGTGACAAGAAAGTTCCACAGAAACTGAAGGGAAAATTTTATAGAGCTGTGGTTAGACCTGTAATGTTGTATGGGGCGGAGTACTGGCCAGTGAAGAACTCTCATGTTTAGAGAATGAAGGTTGCGGAGATGAGGATGCTCAGGTGGATGTGCGGGCTCACCAGGTTAGATAAGATTAAGAATGAGGTTATTCGAGAGAAGGTGGGGGTGGTCCCGGTGGATGAGAAGATGCGAGAAGCGAGGCTGAGGTGGTTCGGGCATGTGCAGAGGAGAAGTCCTGATGCCCCGGTGAGGAGTTGTAAACGGCTGGCGATGGTCGGCGTTCGGCGAGGCAGAGGGAGGCCTAAGAGGTATTGGGGAGAGGTGATTAGGCATGACATGGCTAGAATGCGGGTTTCCTAGGACATGGCCCTTGATAGGAAAGTTTGGAGGTCTATTATCAGGGTTGTAGGATAGGGGCCCCTAGAGTTTTTCGTACTACTCACCCGGGGTTGGGTGAGGCTTGGCGGGGCTATCCATAGATGATTTGTGTTTTTGATTGTGTCTCACTTATGGTAGTTATTTATGGTAGTTGCTGTATGATATTATTGCATGCTATTTTATTTATGGTTCTTATGTTTAGATAATTATTTACGCTATTTCTGCTAGACTTACGAATGCTCTTTTCTTTTTGTTTTTCCCTTTCCTTCACTGAGCCGAGGGTCGATTGGAAACGGCCTCTCTGGCCTTTCGGGTTGGGGTAAGGCTCGTCTACATATTACCCTCCCCAGACCCCACTTTGTGGGACTATACTGGGTAGTTGTTGTTGTTGTTTACATATTCTAACAATATTCTAGACTAATAGGATCCCTGAAGAGTGGAGGTGGAGTACAATGGTTCCGTTGTATAAGAACAAAGGCGATATCCAGAGCTATAACAACTATATGAGTATCAAATTACTAAGTCATACCATGAAAGTCTAGGAGAGAGTGGTAGAAATGAGAGTGCGAAAGACGGTGTCTATTTCTGACAACCAGTTTGGGTTCATGGCGGGGCGATCTACCATAGAAGCTATCTACCTTATTAGGAGGATGGTGGAACAATACAGGGATAAGAAGAAGGATTCCACATGGTGTTTATCGATTTAGAGAAAGTATACGATAGGGTTACTAGGGAGGTCTTATGGAGCTGTTTAGAGGATAAAGGGGTCCCGGTTGCCTATATTAGGGTGATTAAAGACATGTATGATGGAGCTAAGGCTCGGTTAGGACAGTAGGAGGCGACTCCGAGCATTTTCCAGTTGTTACGGGGTTGCATCAAGGGTCTGTGTTCAGCCTTTTCCTATATGCCTTGGTGATGGATGTCATAACACATCATATTTAAGGGGAGGTGCCATGGTGCATGCTATTTGCTGATGACATAGTCCTAATTGACGAGACACGACGCGGCGTCAACGAAAGGCTAGAGGTTTGGAGACATTCCCTTGAGTCAAAAGGTTTCAGGTTGAGCAGGACGAAGACAGAATACCTCGAGTGCAAATTTGGGCCCGAGCCGACGGAAGCGGGAGTGGAAGTGAGGCTTGCCTCTCAAGTCATCCCAAAGAGGGGTAGTTTCAAGTACCTTGGGTTAGTTATTCAGGGGACCGGGGAGATTGACGAGGATGTCACACACCGTATAGGGGTGGGGTGGATGAAGTGGAGGTTAGCGACGGGAGTCCTGTGTGACAAGAAAGTGCCACCGTTACTGAAAGGTTAATTTTATAGAGCAGTGGTTTGACCTGCCATGTTGTATGAGACCGAGTATTGGCCGGTTAAGAACTCACATCCAGAAAATGAAAGTTGCAGAGATGAGGATGTTGAGGTAGATATGCGGCATACAAGGATGGATAAGATTATGAATGAAGATATTCGAGAGAAGGTGGGTGTGGTCCCCATGGAGGACAAGATGCGGGAAGCAAGACTCAGATAGTTCGGGCACATTCAGAGGAGGAGCACTGGTGCACCGGTAAGGAGGTGTGAGTGACTAGCTGTGGTAGGCACGAGGAGAGGTGGAGGGAGACCTAAGAAGTATTGGGGAGAGGGGATCAGGCAGGACATGGCGCGACTTAGGATTACTGAGGAAATGGCCCTTAACAGGAAATTGTGGAGGTCGAGCATTAAGGTTGTAGGTTAGGGGGAAATTGTGAATATTTCTACAGCGCACTAGAGTGAGGCTAGCCAGTTAGGAGTTAGTCTTAGGGTACTACTGATCAGCTACAGATGATGGACTTTACTTGTTGGTTATTAGTATACTTTACATCTTTTTCGTATTTCCTATATTTCTTATATTGCTGTTATTTTGTTATTTTATGTTATGTTATGGATTTTGTTTTATTTTATGTTATTTTATGATGAGTCTATTGATAGTACTTATATATCGTCTCTTGTTGCCTTCTTGAGCTGAGGGTCTCCTGGAAACAACCTCACTGCCCCTCGGGGTAGGGGTAAGGTCTGCGTACATATTACCCTCCCCAGACCCCACTTGTGGGATTATACTGGTGGTTGTTGTTTTTAAGGAAGCACATACTTAACATTACCCACTATTAGGGAGGTATAAGCGGTTTGAAATATTATAAAAACTGTATGCGCTGTTTGAGATACTATAACTAGTAACAATGTAGCTAATAATAAATTGGAAAACAAAATTAGTTACATAAGGCACACATAAAATACTATTTTCCTTTCATGGAGATTTTGAGGCCAAGACCTTATTGTTCTTGGACCTTAGTTTTTCCAATTAAGCTACCTATCATTGGCTTTCTGCAATCTATTGATTTCAGTAGCTACAAATCATATTCGCAATTAAGGACAATCAAGATGAAATGGAGTAGTTGTCCCCAGGGCTTTGGCGTAGCTTAAGAGCGCAACAAGTGATGTGTGGGTTAGACGCACATAATGGGTTCGATGGATTCGAATCCTTGATGTTGGGGTTTGAAAGAGAGTCTAGTCACACAAAAATGAACAATCTTGTAGCACCCAAGGTTGCAGGGTAGCGTTCAATGAAGTGGGTTAAAATCTTGGAGACTATGGTTCAAATCCCAGCCTAGATAAAAAATGCTAGGTGATATCTACCTATCTGCCTAAGTCTTGGTGTGCTGAGATACCCGGAACTTGTGCTAGTGGGAGGTTGCAGGTATCCTTGGAATAGTCGAGATGTGACAAGTTTTGCTTTGACACCATTATCAACAACAACAGCAGCAGCAGATCCAGTGTAATCCCACAAGTGAGATCTGGGGAGGGTAGTACGTACACAGACCTTACCCCTACCTTCAAGAAGGCAGAGAGGTTGTTTCCGGAAGACCCTTTGTTTAGGAAAGATAGAGGGAAGAGCAACAACAAGCATACCAATTAGAAAACTTAAGCAAAAAATACAAAGGTACAAAACTAAAACTGAGTATTGTAACCAGAAGGGCGGAGTGAAAGCAACAACAAGTAATCACAGAAGTCAAAGAATACAAAAATACATAAATGATACTAACTCGTGTACTAAAGCTACTGTTACAGACGAGGACAACGCTAGGCAACCTATAAAAAAGTTAGAAATAAAAAGATCAATTTTGTAATGATCAATTTAGCATTATAAGAAGTGGCTCTTCAGTTTATTGCAGGTCTCTTACACATCGTGGTTTCTCGATGCATTTAATTACGCAATTGCAACCAACATGGATGTTCTGAATTTGAGCATAGGTGGACCTGATTATTTGGATCTCCCTTTTGTGGAAAAGGTGAGGTCACTTATCTATTGGTTTATATCTTTATTGTTTTTATGTTGTATGATTTTTGATTGCATTTTGTCTGCAGCATAGGCATTGAAATGATCTTGCTGCTGTTCCATAATTCCACATAATTATTGTCTAAGTTTCTGTAAAATATGTGGTCTCGGAAGTATTAGAAGTTTGATTATAATTGGCAGCATGTAATCTTAAATTTCTTATGTAGTGCATGGATTTTACTTAGCTTTCTTGAGCTTAATGGGGTGTTTGTTCATGAGATCTATTAATTTTGCAAGCTGAACTATGTCATGGATGTCTTAAACACAAGGGTATTATATCTAGTACTCAATTTTGTTAAAGAGATTCGGAGTTGTTTAAGCCTGTCATTTCACTGAAATTATCATTACTTTCAGCAGGACCTGAAACAACATTAGCAGAACTTTTCACCTTTATATTGATGAGATGTACAACAACACGAACAATTACACCTTAATTCCAAGCTAGTTGGGTTGGCTAATGAATCCTCACCAGCCATTCTGCTCCATTTGGAGTCATCAAAGATTCAGTAGTTTGGATATCTATAAATCTGGAGGTTCTTTTTCTACTGACATACAAATTTCAGAAGTGCAGACAGACTAAAAAGATTCCTAGTAGACATTGGACCTAAAGTAATTGCACTAGCATGACTACACCTTGATTCTTAAAAGTCGCTTATCACGTATAACAGACTTTTGCTTCTGTTGTGTTCTGTTTTGAGTCTGTATGAATTCAACGAGATTATAGGTCTTTTGGGACAACTTCCTTCCATGTGATTTTAGGTATACATCTCTTTTAGCACCTTCAATCATCATGGTTTCCATCTAGGACCAGTGCCTTTGGAGATTTATTTGGGACATGATGAGACCATCTCAAACGACATTCTCATTTTATCCTCTATGTGCTGTCAAATATGATCATTTCTTATCTTGTGAAACTTTTATAACACCCATCTTGCATATGCATTTTGGTGATGCTCATATCTTTAATACAAAGCCAAAACATTTACCCCGATATATACTTATCTTTTACTTTGATAGGTGTCCTCCTATCACATAACCCTCTGTAGTGTATAAGAGCAAGATGAACAAAAAGATGATTTTATTAAATAATGATGAGCTGATTATATACACAAACAAGTTAGATTCCTTGTGAGAAAGCTCCTTCTACAGTGATAACAAACCAGAAAACAAGGAGAATAAAATTACAAAACTCCTCAACTGGTGGAAACAAAATAACAACCTATGCAGTAAAACAAAGTAGATGCAGTAAATACAATAATGATACAATGCAGTAACAGTAACTTCTAACACACCCCCCTAGATGGTACGCAACAACACCTAGCTTGGACAAATGGTGATGGAAGGAGTTTTTTGGAAGCGGTTTGGTGAGAGTATCAGCCAACTGGTCAGAACTAGGAATGTGCTTGAAGATAAGGCGCTTATCATTAACCTGTTGGCGAACATAGTGAAAGTCAACAGCTATATGCTTCATGCGGCTGTGAAGAATGTTATTCTGACATAAGTAGGTGACACCAAGGTTGTCACCGAAAATTGTAGGTGCTGTGGGGATATGGACATGAAGTTCCTTGAGAAGATCTTATCAACGGCACTAGCAACAGCCCGGTACTCTGGTTCAGTAGACGAGCGGGCAATGGTGCGTTGTTTTTTTGATGACCAACTAACTGGAGTAAAGCCAAGAAAAATAATATAACCTGTGGTGGAACTTCGATCAGTGAGGTTGCCGGCCCAATCAGCATCAGAAAACACAGAGAGATTAAGATTGGTGCTTGGAGCAATTCGAAGGCCATAGTTAGCAGTGTTTTTGAGATATTGAATGAGGCGCTTAACAGCCTTCCAGTGAGCTTCAGAGGGCGCATGCATAAATTGAGACAATTTGTTCACTGAGTAAGAAACATCATGCCTAGTAAAAGACAAGTATTGTAGCTTGCCAATCACTTTCCTGTATTCAGTAGCATCATGAGATGGAGTATCATCATTTAGCAGCAAACTTTGAGATGAACTCATGGGTGTGGAGACACCTTTGCAGTTTTCCATCAGAAGATCATGGAGAAGGTCTGAAAAATACTTCGTTTGTGACAGAAAAAGGCCTTTGGCATCTCGATGAACCTCAACCCCAAGAAAGTAGGATAAAGGACCCAAATATTTAAGGGAAAAACGGGAACCCAATGAAGAGATAACCTGATGAACTATTGAAGAGTTGCTTCCTGTAAGAATGATGTCGTCTACATAGACCAAAAGATACACAACACCATTGGAGTCATGGCGAACAAAGAGAGATGGATCCGAGTGAGACTTATTAAATCCCATGTAAAAGAGATATGATGTCAGTTCATTGTACCAAGCACGAGGCGCTTGCTTGAGACCATAAATGGCCTTACGCAAATGACAAACATGTGATGGATGGGCTGCATTTTCAAATCCATGTGGTTGTTTCATAAAGACCTCTTCTTCAAGAGTGCCTTGTAAAAAGGTATTATTGACGTCCAACTGATGTATGCCCCAATTGTGCTGAACTGCAAGGGAAAGAACAATACAGATAGTTGTGGGCTTGACAACCGGACTGAATGTCAGTGATAGTCAAGCCCAGGACGCTGAGTACACCATTTGGCAACCAAGCGAGCATTGTACCTTTCAACCGAACCGTCAGCCTTCCGTTTGATCCTACAAATCCACTTACAATCAACAACATTCTTGTTAGAATCTTGAGGAACCAATTCTCAGGTTTGATTCCGAACTAAAGCATCAAATTCAGCTTTCATAGCTGACCTCCACTCAGGGTGCTTTTGAGCTTGCTTAAAGGTATGAAGCGTAACACTGTCGGGAAGTTTAACAAGGTAATTGAATGGTTTCTTTGGGCAGAAATATTATTTTGTGATCGGGTCATTAGACGGGATGGAGGAGGTGTTCGGGGTGCAGGAATAGGAGAATGTAGAGGTGGTGAATTAGAAGGCAAGTTCGAGGGTTGTGCAGGAGAAACTGTACAAGTAGGTGGCAGGTTTTGGGTTTTGTTTCAGCTATGGTAGGTGATAAAGTTGGGGGCTAGAATATTTGAAGGGATAAGAGATTGAAATTGTTGCAAAGAAGCAGGGGAATGAGAAGGCAAAGAAAGAGAATTACCTAAATTCGTAGAATATGCAAAATTCTGGCAGGAGGAGGTGGACTCACAAGTTTGGCCACTGGTACATACTTCTTGAACTTGTACAGGAGATGGAAGTGCAGAAATATGGAGTTTTATTTTGAGATTGGGTAGGAGTGTCAGTAGCAATTTCCCACGTGAGATTGGAAAACTTATCTTTTATACGAGAAAATATTGTTTGAAAAGGAAAAATATTTTCAAAGAATTTTACATCTCATGAGCTATAAATTTTAGAATGAATGGGATCGAAACATTGGTGTGCATAATGAACCTGCGAAAAACCCAAATAGACACATGGAGTTGACCCAGGCTCGAGTTTATGTGTGGTGTACGGCTTAAGCCATAGGTAGCATAGACAACCAAAGGTTCTAATTGAGTCGTACTTAAGTGCGACACCAAATAAATTTTCAAATGGTGATTTATGTTTTTGAAGCGGTGTGGGTAGTCGATTGATTAAATAGGTGTGATGACCCAAAGGTCATCACCTGCTTTTAAATTGAATTTTGTATTTTCGAAGCCTTAAAAACCTTTTTTAGCCTTGCCTCAATTTGCATGCGTAGTCTGGACGCGTAGCCGGAAAGCTTAAATGAGAAAATCTATGTAAAATGATAAAATTTGGCTAATAAATGAATTATTACTTCGGTCAACGTTTTGGGTAAACGGACTCGGACCCATGATGTGACGGTCCCGGAGGCTCCGTAGGAAAATATGGGACTTGGGCGTATGCCCGGAATCGAATTTCGAGGTTCCAAGCCCGAGAAATGAATTTTGAGGGGAATTGTTTTCTGAAATTGTTTAAGGAAATTTGAAATGAAATTTGATTAGAACATGATGATATCGGGCCCGTATTTTGGTTCCGGCGCCCGGTACAGGTCTTATTTGAAAACATTTCTGTGAAATTTGATGAAAAACTGATGTTATTTGACGTGATTCGGACCTAAATTGCTAAAATTGATGTTTTAAGAAGTTGAGATTTTTTTTTGATTTTGAGGTTTAATTCATTGTTAATGATTTTATTTTGGCGATGGATCGCAGGGATAAGTTCATATGATGTTATTGAGTTAGTACATGTATTTGGTTAGGAGCCCCGAGGGCTGGGGTGTGTTTTGGATGTTTTTCGGAAGGTTTTAAAACACTTAAAAGTTGTAGATTTTCAGCTGATATGGGACTTTGGCGTATGTCCGGAATCGAATTTCGACGTTCCAAGCCCGAGAAATGAATTTTGAAGGTAATTGTTTTCTGAAATTGTTTAAGGAAATTTGAAATGAAATTTGATTACAACATGATGATATCGGGCTCGTATTTTGGTTCCGGCGCCCGGTACAGGTCTTATTTGAAGACATTTCTGTGAAATTTGGTGAAAACCTGATGTCATTGGACGTGATTCGGACCTAAATTGCTAAAATTGATGTTTTAAGAATTTGAGAAAATTCTTTGATTTTGAGGTTTAATTCGTTGTTAATGATGTTATTATGGCGATCGATCGCAGGGATAAGTTCATATGATGTTATTGAGTCAGTACGTATATTTGGTTAGGAGCCCCGAGGGCTCGGGTGTGTTTTGGATGTTTTTCGGAAGGTTTTAAAACACTTAAAAGTTGTAGGTTTTCAGCTGTTGGATTTATGTCATGTCCTTCATCGTGTTCGCGAGAGAACCCTCGTGAACGCAATGTGTTAATTATTGATGAAGGAATTTCCTTCTACGCGAACGCGTAGCTCAGGTCACGAAAGCGATCCTGGCCAGGCGAACGCAAAGGCCAAGTGGGCCTGGGCAAGGATGGGGCAATTACCCTACGCGAACGCGAGGCTCGAGGAGATTCTACTCCGCGAACGCGAGCCGTTGTCCGCGAACGCGAAGAGTTATCAAGCCTAACCCATCGCGAACGCGATGGACTTGTCGCGAACGCGATAAGTGCTTTCGCCCCGTGATTTTAAAAAAGACCAAAACAGAACACTACGAGATTTTTACAAAAATTCATAAACCTCTTCGTCTCCAAAGCTCTTAGGCGATTTTTGAAGCGTTTCCTCACCATAATCTCTGGTGTAAGTAATCTTTAACTCGTTTTCTTCCATTTTTATCAACACCTACAAGATTTCTAGGCCTAAAACATGTGATTAAGGGTAGAAAATTAGGGATTTGTGTAGAGTTAGGGTTTTTGATTATTTATAATTTAGACCTCGTTTTGGGGTCGGATTTGAAAAAAACAAATTATATATTCGGGCTCGTGGGTGAATGGGGGACCGGATTTTGGTTTGAACCTTGTGTTTTGACCAAGCGGGCCGGGATCGATTTTTGAATTTTCGGGAAGAATAAAAGCTATAATTAGGCATTGGATTTGAGTTGTTTAGCATCTTTTTTTTATTTTGCACTGGGTGTCCGAGTCTCTTTATGCCTCAACTAATCCTGGGGGTGCACAAGCCCTCGGCAAGGAGTTTTTCGCAAGTGCACCACGGTAGGTGTTTAGCATTTATTGATGTGATGAAGTCGATTATGTATAGATACAATTGAGTTGGAGCTGAATTCGAAAGGAAAGGCGATATTGGCATATTGAGTTAGCCGTGGAAGTTTGAAGTAAGTGTTTGATCTAACCTTAGCTTGAGGGATTAGGAGTTGTGCCCTATTTGTTATTTGTTTCTTGTTTAGTACGACGTATAGGCATGGTGACGAGTATCTATACGTTGGTGTCAAGCATGCCCGTGAGTCTTAAATTGTGATTTTTCATGCTTTCGTTGCATTATTCATGCCTCGGTGAATATTTCTATTTGTTGTGTATAGTTGTGGAAAAAATTGTGACTTATGAACATTGAAGAGCGTGGCTCCAGTTGTATAACGAATTGTGAAAGTATAAGTGATAATTGAAACTCTAGAGCATTGGATCGAGTTTTGAAGTGAATTGTGAAGTAAAAGTGAGAAAGAGGAGAGATCCTTATGTTGACCCCTTGTCGGGCTATTATTGAGTTGTGGTTCCCTTGCATTAATATTACGGAGGCATAGGTTGAGGATTCTTTCTGTTGGGTAAGGATTATAGTTATAGCTGAGGTAGTTAGATGTCGGAACAAGTTGGTTATAACTGAGATAGTTAGGTGTTGTAATAAGTTTAGGCTGAGGTAGTTAGGTGTTGTAATAATTTTGGTTATAACTGAGGTAGTTAGGTGTGATAACAAGTTTGATTATAGCTGAGGTAGTTAGATGTTGGAACAAGTTGAGTTATAGTTAGGGTAGTTAGATGTTGGAACAAGTTTGGTTATAGCTGTTTCTTCCTTGTCGGGGTGTATTTTCTTATGCCGTCAAATCTCTCTTCGGGTTAGTATATACCTTATAAATCCTTTGTCGGGACTCTCGTTATAATTGTAAATATTATATATGGATCGGGTTGCATGCCGCAACAATATTATATATGGATCGGGTGGCACGCCACAACAAAGATATAATGAAATGGGAGCGGATGGTACGCCTACACAAGATATAATGAAATGGGAGTGGGTAGTACACCTACCACAAGATATAATGAAATGGGAGTGGGTGGTACACCTACCACAAGATATAACGAAATGGGAGTGGGTGGTACGCCTACCACAAGATATAATGAAATTGGAGCGGGTGGTACGCCTACCACAAGATGTGAAAAGAAAGTGGAATTTTTCTTGTTTTCATGAATCTTCTTAGTGGTTGGATTTTGATTTCATTATAGTTCTTTTGATATTTTGTTTTTACCGGTTATTCCGGAATCATGTTTCCCCTCCCATCCTTGTTTATTCCTCCTTTATTTTCCGCTGTATATTATATAACTGCACAGGTTTATTTGGTGGTCTGTTCCTAGCTTCGTCACTACTTCGCCGAGGTTAGGCTAGACACTTACCAGGCCCACGGTCGGTCGTGCTGATACTATACTCTGCACTCTTTTGTGCAAACTCCAATATTGTAGACTTCGAACCGCAGTGAGATTGCTGATTCTTGTGCATCAGGTGACCCGAGATAGCCCTGCAGGCGTCCGTAGTCCTTGGTGTCTCTTTCTATCTACTTTCCTGTTTCTTACATGTGTTTCCAGAGGCAGTGTTGTATTTAATTCTTTCAGACCTTTACTTGTAGTATTCTTAGACCATATGTGAAATTGTGACACCAGTTCTGGGTAGTCGAGACTCGAACAGTTGTAATAGACATTCATGTTGAGATGACTTATTGTTTTCTTCCGCTTATGTTATATTCCGTTGTTTAAATGTTATTTCTTCGTAATTATTAAAGAGAATAAAATTGGTAAAAAGGTAGATGGTTCAATAATTGGCTTGCGTAGCTCACATTAGTAGGCGCCATTACGACTCCCGAGGATGGGAATTCATGATCGTGACAAGTTGGTATCAGAGCTCTAGGTTACATGGGTCTCACAGTTCATAGACAAGCTTAGTAGAGTCTGTGGAATCGGTACGAAGATGTCTGTATTTATGCCCCAAAGGCTACAGAGTTAGGTAAAACCTCACATCTATTCTTTCCTGTCGTGCGATTTTGATCTCTCAATGCTAAGTTGAAACCTCTATTCTTGTCCTTTCGCGAATAACAAGGTCATGTACCGCTTCTTCAGCCGAACTGCAGCGGACCGGTGATAGATCAGCTACGTCTTTGGAGGCTTCGTGGAGGTTGGATAAGTTTCACCAAGCTTTTCATTACTACTTTCAATAGTGCATCTTTTGAGGTTCCCCAGGATTATCTAGACAGTTGTCATGGGTTCTCACGGGGATCGTGGAGACCAATGAGATCGAATTTGCTACGTTTCGCTTGTCTGGATCCTCCAAGGCTTGGTGGAGGGATTACTATTTGGCTAGACTAGCCGGATCGCCAGCTTTGACTTGTGAGCATTTACTCAGCTATTTCTGGATGAGTTTCTCCCCATCACTCAGAGAGAGGCCTATCGGAGGCAGTTCGAGTGCCTCCAGCAGGGTTGTATTCCGCACTCAGTACGGGTATTATGAGTTCTTGGTTATGTCATTCGGGTTGACAAATGCCCCAGCAACTTTTATGGATTTGATGAACCGAGTGTTCAGGCCTTATTTGAATTTATTCGTGATAGTCTTCATTGATGATATATTGATAGCACGAGCAGCATCTCAGAGTGGTTCTTCAGACTCTGAGGGATAGTCAGTTATATTCTAAGTTTTCGAAGTGCGAGTTCTGGTTGAGTTTCACTTACATTTTTGGGTCATGTTGTATCAGCAGAGAGTATTCGGGTGGATTCAAAGAAGATTGAGGCAATCAAGAACTGGCCTAGACCAGCATCAACTACAGAGATCCAGAGCTTCTTGGGTTTGGCAGGCTACTATCGTCGATTCGTGGAGGGGTTCTCATCTATTGCAGCCCCGATGACCAGGTTGACCTAGAAGGGTGCCTAGTTCAGATAGTCGGATGAGTGTGAGGCGAGCTATCAAAAGCTCAAGACAGCTCTGACTACGGCACCGGTGTTGGTGTTGCCCATAGGTTCAGGGCCTTATACAGTTTATTGTGATGCATCTTGTATTCGACTTGGTGCAGTGTTGATGCAGGATGGCAAGGTTATTTCCTATGCTTCGCAGTAGTTGAAGATTCATGAGAGGACTATCCGGTTCATGATTTGGAGTTGGCAGCCATTGTTCACGCGTTGAAGATTTGGAGGCATTATCTGTATGCCGTGGCATGTGAGGTGTTCACAGATCACGAGATTCTTCAGTATTTGGAGTTGAATTTGAGGCAGAGGAAGTGGTTGGAGTTGTTGAAGGACTATGATATCACTATCTTATATCATTCGAGGAAGGCCAATGTGGTGGCCGATGCTTTGAGTAGGAAGTCAGCCAGTATTGTCAGTCTTGCTTATATTCCGGTCGGTGAGAGGCCGCTTGCTTTGGATGTTCAGGCTTTGGCCAATCGATTTGTGAGGTTGGATATTTCTGAGCCTAGTCGTGTATTGACTTGTATGGCCGCTCGTTCTTCTTTATCGGAGTGTATCCGTGATCGGCAGTATGATGATCCCTATTTGTGTGTCCTTAGAGATACGGTGCAGCGGAGATACTAAGCAGGTTACCTAGGGTGATGATGGAGTTTTGAGATTGTAGGATCGGGTTTGTGTGCCTAATGTGGATGGGCTTTGAGAGTTGATTTTAGAGGAGGCCCATGGTTCCCGGTACTTTATTCATCCAGGCGCTGCAAAGGTGTATCAGGATTTGCGGCAGCATTATTTGTGGCAGAGAATGAAGAAGGATATTGTTGCATATGTAGCTCGGTGTTTGAATTGTCAGCGGGTTAAGTATGAGCATCAGAGTCCTGGTGGTTTATTTCAGAGGATTGGGCTTCCCGAGTGGAAGTGGGAGCGGATCACTATGGATTTTGTTGTTGGACTTCCGCAGACTCGGAAGAAGTTCAACGCAGTATGGGTAATTGTTAATAGGGTGACCAAGTCAGCACATTTCATTTATGTGGCAGTCTACTATTCTTCTGAGAGGTTAGCTGAGATCTATAGTCGGGAGATTGTTCGCCTTCATGGTGTACCCGTGTCTATCATTTCAGACCGAGGTACGCAGTTTACCTCGCATTTCTGGAGAGCAGTTCAGCAAGTGTTGAGCACACGTGTTGAGTTGAGCACATAATTTCATCCCTAGATGGACGGGCAGTCCGAGCGGACTATTCAGATTTTGGGGGATATGCTCCGAGCTTGTGTCATTGATTTTGGAGGCTCGTGGGATCAGTTTTTTCCTTTAGCAGAGTTCGGCTACAACAACTACTAGTCGAGCATTCAGATGGCTCCTTATGAGGCTTTTTATGGTAGGCGGTGTCGGTCTCCGGTTCGATGGTTTGAGTTGGGAGAGGCTTGGTTGTAGGGTACGGATCTGGTTCATGAGGCCTTGGACAAGGTCAGGATTATTCAGGATAGGCTTTGTACAACTAAGTCCAGGCAAAAAGAGTTATGCCGACCGCAAGGTTCGAGATTTGGCTTTCATGGTCGGTGAGTGAGTATTGCTTCGAGTGTCGCCTATGAAGGGCGTGATGATATTTGGGAAGAAGGGCAAGCTTAGCCCTAGGTTCATTGGCATGTTTGAGATTCTTGATCGGGTGGGAGAAGTGACTTATATACTTGCATTGCCACTGAGTTTATCAGTCGTGCATCCAGTATTTCATGTGTCCGCGCTCCGAAATATCAAGGCGATCCATCCCACGTGTTAGATTTCAGCACTGTTCAGCTGGACAAGGACTTGTCTTATGAGGAGGAGCCGGTGGCTATTCTAGGCTGGCAGGTTCGTCAGTTGAGGTCGAAGAGTTTTCCTTCTGTTCGTGTTCAAGGGGAGAGGTCAGCCTCCTGAGGCATCAACCTGGGAGCCCGATATGCGAAGCCATTATTCCCATCTTTTCCCCGACTCAGGTACTTCCTTCTTCTGTCCGTTCGAGGACGAATGATTGTTTTTGAGGTGGAGAATGTTTTTGGGTCATCACTTGCTTTTAAATTAAATTCTGTGTTTTCGAGGCCTTAAAAACCTCTTTTAGCCTCGCCTCGATTTGCGCGCACAGTCCGGGCACGTAGCTGAAAAGCTTAAATGAGAAAATCTATGAAAAATGATAAAACTTATCTAATAAATGAATTAATTTGACTTCGGTCAACGTTTTGGGTAAATGGACCCGGACCTGTGATTTGACGATCCTGGGGGGTCCGTAAAAAAATATGGGACTTGGGCGTGGAATCGAATTCCGAAGTCACAAGCCCGAGAAATCAATTTTTAAAGGGAATTGTTTAAGGAAATTTGAGATTAAATTTGATTAGAACATGATGATATCGGGGTCGTATTTTGGTTCCGGCGCCGGTACAGCTCTTATATATGATTTCAGATATTTCTGTGAAATTTGGTGAAAAACGAATGTCATTTGACGTGATTCGAACCTAAATTACTAAAATTGATGTTTTAAGAAGTTGAGAAAATTCTTTGATTTTGAGGTTTAATTCATTGTTAATGATGTTATTTTGGCGACGGATAAGTTCGTATGATGTCATTGAGTTAGTACGTGTGTTTAGTTAGGAGCCCAGGGGCTCAGGTGTGTTTCGGATGTGTTTCGGAAGGTTTTAAAACACTTAAAAGTTGCAAGTTTTCGGCTGTTAGATTTCTGTCATGTCCTTCTTCGCGTTCGCAGAGAACCCTCGTGAATGCGATGTGTTAATTGTTGCTGAAGGAATTTCCTTCTACGCGAACGCGTGGCGGTGGGGGGTTATCACTTCGCGAACGCGGTCCTGGCCACGCGAATGCGAAGTCCAAGTGGGCCTGGGCACGGGGGGGGCAATTATCCTACGCGAACGTGATACCTTGAACGTGAACGCGAGGCTCGAGGAGATTCTACTCCGCGAACGCGAGCTGTTGTACGTGAACGCGAAGGCGTATCAAGCCTAACCCATCGCGAACGCGATGAGTGTTTTCGCCCAGTGATTTTTAAAAAGGCTAAAACACAACACATACGGGATATTTACTAAAATTCATAAACCTCTTCTTCTCCAAAGCTCTTAGGCGATTTTTGAAGCGTTTCCTCACCATAATCTCTTGGGTAAGTAATCTTTGACTTGTTTTCTTTCGTTTTTATCAACACCCACTAGATTTCTAGGCCTAAAACATGTAATTAAGGATAGAAAATTAGAGATTTGTGTAGAGTTAAGGCTTTTTGATTATTTATGATTTAGACCTCGTTTTGGGGTCGGATTTAAAAAATAAATAAATTATATATTCGGGTTCGTAGGTGAATGAAGGACTAGATTTTGGTTCAAACCTCATGTTTTGACCAAGCGGGCCCGGGGTCGATTTTTGAATTTTTGGGAAGAATGATTAGAAAGCTATAATTAGGAATTGGATTTGAGTTGTTTAGCATTTATTGATGTGATGAAGTCGATTATGTATAGATATAATTGAGTTGGAGCCGAATTTGAAAGGAAAGGCGATATTGGTAGATTGAGTTGGCCGTGGAAGTTTGAGGTAAGTGTTTGATCTAACCTTAGCTTGAGGGATTAGGAGTTGTGTCCTATTTGCTATTTGTTTCTTGTTGAGTACGACGTAGAGACATGGTGACGAGTATCTATACGTTGGTGTCAAGCATGACCGTGAGCCTTATATTGTGATTTTTCATGATTTCATTGTATTATTCATGCTTTGGTGAAGATTTCTATTTGTTGTGTAAAGTTGTGGAAAGAATTATGACTTGTGAACATTGAAGAGCGTGGCTCCAATTGTATAACGAATTATGAAAGTATAAGTGATAATTGAAACTCTAGAGCATTGGCTCGAGTTGTGAAGTGAATTGTGAAATTAAAGTGAGAAAGAGGAGAGATCTTTATGTTGCCCCCTTGCCGGGCTATTGTTGAGTTGTGGTTCCTTTGCATTGTATTTTTAATTGATATTACGGAGGCATAGGTTGAGGATTCTTTGTGTTGGGTAAGGAGTATAGTTATAGATGAGGTAGTTAGATGTTGGAACAAGTTTGGTTATAGTAGAGGTAGTTACGTGTAGTAATAAGTTTGGTTATAGATGAGGTAGTTAGGTGTTGTAATAGGTTTGGTTATAGCTGAGGTAGTTAGGTGTTGTAACAAGTTTAATTATAGCTGAGGTAGTTAGATGTTGGAACAAGTTGAGTTATAGGTGAGGTAGTTAGATGTTGGAACAAGTTTTATTATAGTTGTTTCTTCTTTGCTGGGACGCATTTTCTTATGCTGTCGAATCCCTTTCCGGGTTAGTGTAGACCTTATAAATCCCTTGTTGGGACTCTCATTATAATTGTAAATATTATATATGAATTGGATTGTATGCCGCAATAATATTATATATGGATCGGATTGCACGCTGCAACAATATTATATATGAATCCGGTGTCATGCCACAACAAAGATATAATAAAATGGGAGCGGGCGGTACGCCTATCACAAGATATAACGAAATGGGAGCGGGGGATACGCCTACCACAAGATATAACGAAATGGGAGCGGGTGGTAAGCCTACCACAAGATATAATGAAATTGGAGTGAGTGGCACGCCTACCACAAGATGTGAAAAGAAAGTAGAATCTGCCTTGTTTTCATTACTCTTGTTAGTGGTTGGATTTTGATTCCTTTATAGTTCTTTTGATATTCTATTTTTACCTGTTATTCCTGAAGCATGTTTTCCCTCCCATCCTTACTTGTTTATTCCTGCTTTACTTTCCACTATATATTATATAACTGCACATGTTTATTTGGTGGTCTGGTCCTAGACACATCACTACTTCGCCGAGGTTAGGCTAGACACTTACCAACACATGGGGTCGGTTTCGCTGGTACTACACTCTGCACTCTTTTGTGCAGACCCCAGTGTTGTAGACTTCGAACCGCAGTGAGATTGTTGATTCTTGTTCATCAGGTTACCCGAGATAACCCTGCAGGCGTCCGTAGGCCTTGGTGTCTCCTTCTATCTACTTTCTTGTTTCTTACATGTATTTCCAGAGACAATGTTGTACTTAATTCTTTCAGACCTTTGCTTGTAGTATTCTTAGATCGTCCGTGAAACTGTGACACCAGTTCTGGGTAGTCGAGACTCAAACAGTTGTAATAGATATTCATGTTGAGATGGCTTATTGTTTTCTTCCGCTTATGTTATATTCCGTTATTTAAATGTTATTTCTTCGTAATTGTTAAAGAGAATAAAATTGGTAAAAAGGTAGATGGTTCAATAATTGACTTGCGTAGCTCACATTAGTAGGCCTACGACTCCCGAAAATGAAAAATCAGGGTTGTGACAATAGGTTGCGTGTTGGCAGGCAAACGACCAAAAAATTGAAGGTAAGGATGCCTCATGTAAGAGTGTTTTGGCAGTTTCAACAATGTGCCTATGACGATGCTCGGCTATGGCCACTCTTTGCGGTGTATAAGGATGTGATATAAGGTGTTCAATTCCATTTTTTTGCAGATACGGGTCAATGTATTCACCTCTCCCATCAGTATATAGAGAAACAATTTTTTTTAAAAAGGTTTTAGATTTAAGGCATGAAACTTGGGAAAAATGTCGCGAACCTCATGTTTGTTTTTAATCGTGTACAACCAAATATATTTGGTGTACTGATCAATGAAAACGCAGTTACATTGTTTTTTATCAATAGAAAGAATAGGTGAAGGACCCCACAAATCGGTAAAAATTATTTGTTGCTGGAAGAATATGTAAATAGTAGAACCCTAATCCAAAGTGTATTAGGAGTAGGATAGGTTATGTGTATATATATATAGGGCTCATTGTACCATGTTTAATATCAATTATATATTTTTCTCCCGTGCTTTCTCACATGGTATCAGAGCAATCGTGAGAAATTTATCACTGTGCATAAATTGCAGCGATTCCGGGAAGTAAAATCAGTCATCGGAACCCTTTTCTGGCGACTTTTTCAAGTAAAATCAGTCTCGGTCAGTGTTGTGCAAAATCCAGCAATACCAAAAGACTCGCCTCTGTCCGGCGACAAAACCCCAGAAATTTCTCTGGCCCAATCTGCCCCACGCGCCCCCACGCGCCTCCAGAACCCTAGGCGCGTGAGCCCACGCGCAGGCGCGTGACACCCTTTCCGGCCAAATTTTTCGGTGACTCCTTCAGGACAGTTTGGTCGGAATCTAATTCCGACCCTACCCATCCTATTTTTGTTCGATTCCGACAACTTTGATTTTTTCCGGCGACTACACTGACTTTTCCGGCCAGAATTTCAAAAACTTCCTTCAGAACAGTCTCATCGCCCTCGAATTCCGAGCCTATCCATATTTTTATTTTTCAATTCCGACAACTTTGAATTTTTTCCTGTAGCTACAGTGCTTTTTCCGGCAGCTACAGTGTTCCAGTTTTTTCCGGCAGCTCCAGTTTTCAGTTTCCAGTTTTCTGTTTCAGTTTCAGCGAGTTTTCAGTTGATAATCCAACGATGTCTTTGGGACTCGATGCTTTCGGGTCTAGAAACCCGGGTTCTGGCAGTTCCGGTGTTATGATTACCTCAGAACCTTTAATGGGAGGTTCAAACTACCTAGCTTGGGCTTCGTCTGTCGAGTTGTGGTGTAAAGGTCAAGGTGTTCAAGATCATCTAATCAAGGAGTCTAGTGAAGGAGATGAAAAAGCCAAAGCACATTGGGAGAAGATCGATGCTCAATTATGCAGTATTTTGTGGCGATCTATTGATTCCAAGTTGATGCCCTTGTTTCGTCCATTCCAAACATGTTATTTGGTTTGGGAAAAGGCTCGTACTTTATACACTAATGACATATCTCGTTTTTATGATGTGATATCGCGGATGACAAATTTTAAAGAAACAGGAATTAGATATGTCTACTTACTTGGGTCAAGTGCAGGCAGATATGGAGGAATTTGAGACGATGCCAGTTTCTGCTAGCGTTGCAAAGCAGCAAGAGCAACGACAAAAGCTGTTTCTAGTTCTTGCTCTTGCTGGGCTTCCTAATGATCTTGACTCAGGACGCGATCAGATTTTGGCTAGTCCGACTGTCCCCACAGTTGATGAATTATTCTCTCGCTTACTTCGCCTTGCTACAGCACCAAGTCACCCAGTGAGCTCATCACAGACAATTGATTCATCTATCTTCGTATCCCAATCTGTGGACAATCGGGCTTCTCATACTATGGAGTATAGACGAGGAGGAGGTCGTTTTGGAAGATCTAGACCCAAGTATTCTTATTGTTATAAACTTGGTCACACTCGTGACGTGTGCCATTCTTTACATGGTCGACCACCAAAAAATGCATATGTTGCTCAGACCGAGACTACATGTAACCAGGGATTTTCTGTATCTGAAGGGGGTATAATGAGTTCCTTAAATATCGAGCAAGTAAGCAGACATCTCCACAAGTAGCCACTGTTGCTCAGACTGATACTTCTGTTGCTGGTAATTCTTTTGCTTGTGTTTCCCTGTCTAGTCCTCTTGAACAATGGGTTGTGGACTCAGCTGCTTCTGATCATATATCTGGTAATAAATCCCTTTTGTCAAATATTGCGTATTCACAGTTTCTTCCCAACATTACTTTAGCTAATGGGTCTCAAACTAAAGCAAAAGGAGTTGGACAAGCGAATCCTCTACCCTCTGTCACTCTAGATTCCGTTCTTTATGTCCATGGATGTCCTTTTAATCTTGCATCTGTTAGTCGTTTGACTCGTGCCCTCCATTGCGGTATATATTTTATTGATGACTCTTTTATTATGCAGGACCGCAGTACGGGACAGACGATTGGAACAGGACTTGAATCAGACGGACTCTACTACCTTAACTCACTAACATCCTCCAAGGCCTGTCTAGTTGCAGATCCTCCAGACCTATATCTTAACGATCCCGCAAGATATAGGCGGTTACTTGGTAAATTAAATTATCTTACCGTGACAAGACCTGACATTTCCTTTCCTGTGAGTGTTGTGAGCTAGTTTATGGGTTCACCGTGTGATAGTCATTGGGATGCAGTTGTTCGCATTCTTCGGTATATAAAATTAACTCCAGGTAAAGATTTATTGTTTGAGGATCGAGGCTATGAGCAGATTGTTGGATACTCCGATGCTGATTGGGCAGGATCGCCTTCTGAAAGACGTTCTACTTCTGGATATTGTGTCTTAGTAGGAGGAAATTTGGTATCTTGGAAAAGCAAGAAACAGAATGTGGTTGCTCGGTCTAGTGCAGAAGCAGAATATCGAGAAATGGCTATGGCGACATGTGAGCTAGTTTGGATCAAACAGTTGCTCAAAGAGCTGAAATTTGGTGATGTTAGTCAGATGGGACTTGTGTGTGATAATCAAGCTGCTCTTCATATTGCGTCAAATCCAGTGTTCCATGAGAGAACTAAGCACATTGAGATTGACTGTCACTTTGTCAGAGAAAAGATACTCTCGGGAGATATTGCTACAAAGTTTTTAAAGTCAAATGATCAGCTTGCAGACATTTTCAACAAGTCCCTCACTGGTCCTCGTATTAACTACATATGTAACAAGCTCGGTACATATGATTTATATGCACCAGCTTGAGGGGGAGTGTTAGAATATGTAAATAGTAGAACCCTAATCCAAAGTGTATTAGGAGTAGGATAGGTTATGTGTATATATATATAGGGCTCATTGTACCACGTTTAATATCAATTATATATTTTTCTCCCGTCCTTTCTCACAGTAGCGAAGAAGTATTGTTTAGAGACAAATAACTGAATGGAAATCGTTGAACTTTATTTGAACAACAAGAATTACATAAAGTAAACTTGTCTGTTGACTAATCTGCCAGAGAAAATTTATTCAAAACTAAGTTCAAAATTCTTGAATGGGGATGACCAAGACGACGATGCCAAACACGACGAGGAACTGTTGTAATAGTGACTTGAACAGTAGGCTTGTTAACAGTGAAGTTCAGCCATTCCTATTCCGGCCGGATACCAGCGGAGTCCGTGTTTTCAAGTCCTTTACAAAGAAAGAAAAAGGGAAAATTCAATTGAAGTTAAATTATCTTGACAAAATTTTGACACAGAAACAATACTTTGTTTGATAGCAGGTGCACACAAAGTGTCAGTTAGTTTAAAAGCTTTACTTGATGCAATTAATTCAGTAGAACCATGATGAGTAATTGAAATTTTTTTACCATCTCCCATAGCTATGCCTTCCGAACCGTTATATTCTTCAAGATTGATAGGCTCTGTGGTGACATCATGAGTAGCATCAGAGTTGAGAATCCATTGGTTGGTTGCTGCTTGTATACCTGAAAGAAAATTTGCCTTTGCCTTTAAATGATTATGAGACTGTGACCTGCAAACATTTGCAGTGTGACCTTGTCCGTTGCATAACTGACAGCGAACAGAGGTATTGGTAGAATTGTTGTTTGTGTAACGCCCTTGAGCAGGAGCATTACCACGATTGTTGTAACGCCATTGTGAGTTGTTGTTGGGTCGCGAACAGTGCGGTTGCTGGAATTGGTGGATTTGTTGCGAGTTACCAAAGCAGCAGTAATCGAAGTGGTTTCCTTCTCCAATTCCTCATGTTTGAGAAAGAGCTCGTGATCAATTAGTTTGGCATTCAACTTCTCGTAAGAGACAATGGAATCTCTTGCTCGGATTGCAGCGGAAATCTCACGAAAATCTGGCCCTAGACCACTCAGAATTTTCACAATCAACTCATCGTTGGAGATTGAAGCACCGGTAGTGGCAAGCTCGTTGCAGAGAGAGCGCACTTCATGAAGATAATCGGCGACTGAACGAGAGTCCTTGGATAGTCGTGCGAGCTGATCGCGAAGGCTAAAGACTCGCGTTTGCGACTTATTGGCATAAGCCATGTGAAGGGAGTCCCAGGCAAGTTTAGCAGCAGAGGCAGCAGCCACAGTTGTGGCTATCGTCGGATCGACAGAAGCCATTATGGCATTCTGGATCAACTGATCTTGACGGAACCAAATGATGTAGTTTGGATTCTCCACTTGTCTATCATTTTGTGTGATAGTTGTCGGAGGAGTGGGAGAGGAACCGTCAAGATTTTGGCCACGCATGAGCATGGAAATCTGGGCTTTCCATGTCGCAGCAAAGTTATGGCTGCCAACAAGCTTTATCGGCAGTTGTGACAATAACATTAGAATTGCTGCTTGTGGAGTCAGCATTTGTTACATTAGGGGCCATTTCAAGTGTGAGCTTGTGGTGGTAGGCAAAGGATCGGAAAAAAAAACTCGTGAGAGTCAAGGAGACTGCTCTGATACCATATAAGAGCTAGATGAACAAAAAGATGATTTTATTAAATGATGATGAGCTGATTATATACACAAACAAGTTACAGAGTCTTTGTGAGAAACCTCCTTCTACAGTGATAACAAACCAGAAAACAAGGAAAATAAAATAACAAAACTCCTCAACTGGTGGAAACAAAATAACAACCTATGCAGTAAAACAAAGTAGATACTGTAAATACAGTAATGTTACAATGCAGTAACACTAACTTCTAATGTAGTGCACCTCCATTACAACCAATTCTATTCAAATTTGATGTGATATCTTCACAGATCATACTAATTTCATGGAAAATTGAGCCTAGCTATCTGAATTGTGTGCATTTTAGGATGGAAATCTTATCTAATCTTACCTCAACTTCACTCTTCTCATCCTGGCTAAACTCATCATGCCTATATTCAGTCTTACTTCTACTTGTCTTAACACCTTTACTCTCTGGAGTCTCTCTTCATAGTTGCTTTATATTGATGGACGTCCGCTAGGTTTGGGAGCTTACTGCAAACAATATTATCATGGTTTCTGCTATTGGAAATGATGGACCACTTTATGGTACTCTTAACAATCTTGCAGATCAAAGTGATGTTATTGGTGTTGGTGCGATTGATCAAAGTAATCATTTAGCCTCATTTTCTTCACGTGGAATGAGTACCTGGGAGATTCCTCATGGGTATCCTTTCTTTCTCCTTTCTTTGCTATGTATTACTCTTTGCAATGGAGTATAGTCTTTATACAGACTATTTCTTTATTTTCCTGCCCTCTCCTTCTCTGTATTAAAGTTGTGTTCTATTATATGATCACATAGGAAGTCAATGAGTGTGTTGGATGTACCAGCTTCATTTTAAAAAGATGCCTTTTAAAATCAGCTCTTCTGAAACAAACGAGCATTCTATGAGCTTTAAACCATCCATGGTTGTGATGCTTCGAGTAAAATTATGCTGAGTTGAAAATGATGGGTGAAAATGGCAAAAACTTATGGATGAATAGGAGCATGACGTCTGTTGAATGCCTCTTGTACGATCCACTCAGCTTCTAAGGAAAAAAGAAAAGGAAGAAAGATGAACCGTAAACATGAAATAGAAAAAAGTCACAATTAAGCTCTTTGCTTCTTTTTCTTTTTTTTCTTGGACGCATTGATGCGACACATTCAAGGAGAGATGCGATGGTGTATGTTATTTACTTATGACATAGTTTTGATTGACGAGATGCGGAGTGGTGTTAATGAGAGGCCAGAGGTTTGGAGGCAGGCCCTAGAGTCTAAGGGTTTTAAGTTGAGTAGGACCAAGACGGAATACTTGGAGTGCAAGTTTAACAACATTACCCAGGAAGCGTACATGAAGGTGAAGCTTGATACACAAGTTATCCCTAAGAGAGGTATTTTCAAGTACCGTGGATCTATAATACAAGGTAATGGGGAGATTGATGAGGATGCCACGCACCGTATTGGAGCTGGATGGATGAAGTGGAGGCTCGCTACCGGTGTTTTCTGTGATAAAAATGTGCCGCTGAGATTTAAAGGTAAGTTCTATAAGGCTGTAATTAGACCAACTATGTTGTATGGCGTAGATTGTTGGCCGGTCAAGAACTCATTGGGTATCAGGAGGGGTAGAGGTAGGCCTAAAAAGTATAGAAGCCCTAGTCAGAAGGTGCTAGAGGTTAGACTCAGTGGGTATCAGGAGGGGTAGAGGTAGGCCTAAGAAGTCTTGGGGCGAAGTTATTTGGCGGCACATAGCACAGCTGGAGTTGTGAGGACAATGACCCTAGATAGGAGGGTGTGGAGGTCGAGGATTACGGTAGAAGACTAGTAGTTGATCGAGCGTATCTCTTTGTTTTTCCCAGTTCTCTAGCATTAGTGTTACTATGATATTCTTTTATTCATAGATTGCTATTAGTACCTAGAGTTTAATTGCTTTCTTGGCTTCAGTATTTTTATCTTGTTATTATTCCTTCTTATTGCCATTATTTTTGTCATTCACTCTCCAGTCGAGGGTCTAATCGGAAACAACATCTCTGCCCTTCTAGGGTAGGGGTAAGGTTGCGTACATCTCACTCTTCCCAGAACCCACTTGTGGGGAAATACTGGGCTTGTTGTTGTTGCTTCTTTTTTTCTTGAAAAAGAATTAAGTTCAAAATTATGGTTCTTTGCTTCATTTCTTTTCTTTTAATATTTTAGGATCTTGCTTTTCTAATAACTTTTAAATTTAGACAAGAGGGGTTGCTCTGATGGTAAGCAACCCCCACTTCCAACCGAGAGGTTGTGAGTTCGAGTCTCCCCAAGAGCAAAGTGGGAAGTTCTTGGAGGGAAGGATGCCAGGGGTCTATTTGGAAACAGCCTCTCTACCCAAGGGTAGGGGGTAAGGTCTGCGTACACACTACCCTTCCCACTAAGTGGGATAATACTGGGTTGTTGTTGTTGTTGCTTTTCTAATAACATTTAAGTAATTACACTCGTCTATCAAACCATAGATTCTTAACCATACTGTGCCTTGACAGTTATGGTCGTGTAAAGCCAGACATTGTTGCATATGGGCGTGAGATTATGGGATCCAAAATCAGCACAGGTTGTAAAAGATTATCTGGCACAAGTGTGGCGAGCCCTGTTGTTGCTGGCATAGTATGTCTCCTTGTTAGTTTCATACCTGAAAGCAAGCGAAAGGACATTCTAAATCCAGCTAGTGTCAAACAAGCACTGGTTGAGGGGGCGGCTAAGCTTTCTGGTCCCAACTTATATGAGCAGGGTGCTGGCAGGGTTAATTTGACAGTCTTTGTATTTATTCCTGCTGTTCAAAGATATTTAGTGCATAGTTATATTTTTGTCAACCTTCAACGTGAATGACAGGTTGGAGTCCTATGAAATTTTGAAGAGCTATAAACCTCGAGCTAGCATCTTTCCCAGTGTTCTTGATTACACTGATTGCCCTTACTCTTGGCCATTTTGCCGTCAACCACTTTATGAGGGTGCAATGCCAGTTATCTTTAATGCAACTATTTTAAATGGAATGGGTGTAATTGGTCATGTTGATGCCCCACCTGCATGGCATCCTTCCAATGATGGAGGTAACCTTCTTAGTATCCGTTTTACTTATTCAGATATCATTTGGCCTTGGAGTGGTTATCTAGCACTACACATGCAAATCAAAGAAGAAGGGGCCCAGTTTTTAGGAGAAATTGAAGGCAACGTAACTGTCAAAATCTACAGACCACCAGCCATAGGAGAAGAGAGTCGTCGAAGTAGCACCTGTGTCCTGCACTTGAAGCTGCAAGTGATTCCTACTCCACAAAGATCTGCACGGATATTATGGGATCAATTTCACAACATCAAGTATCCACCTGGTTATATTCATAGACTCCTTGGATGTTAGGAATGACATGCTTGACTGGCATGGAGATCACCTGCATACAAATTTTCATTCACTGTTCGATATGCTAAGAGATGCTGGATACTATATCGAAACTCTTGGCTCCCCTCTTACGTGTTTTGATGCGAAGCAGTATGGGACGCTTCTCCTGGTGGATCTCGAGGATGAGTACTTCCCTGAAGAGATCAAGAAGTTAAGAGATGATGTCATTACTTCAGGTCTTGGTCTAGCTGTATTTGCTGACTGGTATAATGTGAATGCAATGATAAAGATGAGGTTCTTTGATGGTAATACCCATAGCTGGTGGACACCAGTAACTGCAGGTGCCAATGTTCCTGCCCTGAATGATCTTTTGGCTACCTTTGGGATTGCATTTGGTGATAAAATTCTAAATGGTGATTTTGTCCTCTCCAATAAACAAAATCAGTATGCATCTGGCACTGATATTTTGAAGTTCCCAAGCGGTGGATACTTGCACCGCTTCCCCTTCCTGGATAGATCAGAGAGCAGGGCCGCTTAGAGCATGACTAAGGTGAGCTAAGAAGACTGTTCATAATAAGTTTGTCCTAGCCTATCCCTCGCCTTTAGGTTCACAGAAGCCACAAGATTCTTTAGTAAGAGTTAAATGACACGGTCATAACTTCTCTCTTTTAGCTTATCCCTGAACTGATATTGAGTATCTCTTTGAGGCGGTAGTGTTTTAGGGTACTCTAATCCAATGCTGAAGCACTTTGAAGTGAGTTAGCTTTCCGCAAGCGTGTGTATGTAATTTTCTATTGTCTTTTTTTTTCATTTTAAACTAGATTAAACACAATGTGTTACAGTCAGTCCTACCCCCTTCTGCTACTGTCTGCCTCTAAGTTATTTTCTAGAAATTGGCTTTATTTCATAAAGCTTTGATAATTGTACTGCTATGTTGGTGGGTAACTGAAGGGAAGTATGCTTTTCGTTATGACATAGATCTTCAATATCTTAAGCAAATAATTGTCTGTTGTTGCTTGCTTTAAATTGCACAAAAGGACACTGGGAAAAATATACATTATCCAATGAAGATTATGCCAATAATATTTGCATTCCTATCAATTTTCTAGGCAGTGTTGAGCTGCCTATCTAACTCAATATATTTTATGAATGCAGATAGTTTCACCTGTTCTTGGTCTTTTGAAGGTTGGTGGGGGTCGAGTTGCAGTATATGGGGACTCAAACTGTTTGGACAGCAGCCATATGGTTACTGATTGTTATTGGCTTCTGAAGAAAATATTAGATTTTACTAGCAGAAATAAAAAAGATCCTGTACTTTTCTCAGATTCAGTTAGACAAAATACACCATTATATGTTGATAAGAACAAGCTACCATCCCGTAGAATAGATGTGAATTTTTCTATGTATTCTAGTGTTGTTGGAAAGAAATTGATCTGCGGTCGTGACTCTAGATTTGAAGTATGGGGAACTAAGGGTTACAATTTACAGGCCAAGGGAAAGAATCGCAGATTGCCTGCCTATCCTGTCAATGAATTGGGTAGAGGTCTAAATTCTACTGTTGAAACACCGGTTTGGTTAATATCTAATTCAGCTCAGATGAACGACGACTCTCTTGGGAACAAGTACTGGGGTTCATTCTACAAGGATGATGTAAGAACTTTTAGTTCTCACTAGTCATTTGTTTATGAAACCTCTTTTAAACAGATATAATAGCTTGTTTCATTTTGCTGAAATGCAGATTGACATGCCTATTCTGGTTGCTAGTCACTGGTTTGTGCCAGCAACTGTTGCTATTAGGGGTGTACATAGGCCGGGTTGGTTCGGATTTTACAATTACCAAATCAAACCAATTGTGTCGGGTTATTAAATCTAAATACCAAACCAAACCAATAAACTCGGGTTTTTCGCTCTCGGATTTTTTCGGGTTTTCTCGGGTTATTCGGGTTATTCGGGTTTTTTTCTAAGCTTTTTTCAATAAAATCTTCATAGAACAAAACATATAAACTATGCTCAAAATGTTTCTTTAATCCTAGTAAGATAAAACTATATAAAGTATTTTCCAAGAAAATAATACAAAATATGAGATGTGTCATGGCATTATCCTAAAATATTCAATAACGAAGACAATAAAATTGTGTAATATCAATATTGCTAATTAAAAAGCCATAATAAAATAAATATAATCTAAAAATACTAAGTCATACTAAAATAAGTGGACTAATAAGGGAATAATAATTACATGACTAAACGCTAAAGAAAAAATAAAAATAGGTTGTGCATTTATCTAAATTATTGCAAAAAAATAGATATTCAATACATTCCCCTTAATAGTATTGAATTGAATGTCTTTTGTTAGCATTAATATTGATTTGATTTTGATTTTAATTTGGCTTTTGTTCGATTTATTTAATTTACTAATATTAATGGCTATAAAACTTATTGGAACATTCAAAAAGCTTTAAGTCAAACCTTGAAATAATACCTTAAAAGTTAAAATTATGAATTTCTTTAAGAAATATTTATAAATTACATCACAATAAGTATATTTATATATTAAATATATCTAAATGTTTTATACATATAATGTCGGGTTGGTTTGGTTTCGGTTTGACTTTCTTTAGTTAAAACCAAACCAAACCAGTTATGGTCGGGTTTTTTTTTCCAATATCAAACCATGGTCGGATTTTTTTCTCGGTTTGACTCGGATTATCGGGTTGGTGCGGTTTGTCGGTTTACTTTGTACATCCCTAGTTGCCATAATTGGTTAGTGCTACATTTCTAGTTTTCTTTATTTGATGAATGCACACAGTTCTCTTATTCAGTCATTATCCGTATGAAACTTTTGCCAATACTATTAGGTCTGTTCCTCTTATTTTGGAGCGTGCAATAGCGCGGGAGGAGGAGAAGATCTAGCTCAGCTCGTTCTACTATAGGGTGAGCAGCATCAATCAGAGCTAACAATAGCCTATCGGACTTATGTGGTCAATTGGATCTTCTGCCCGGGAACAACCTATCGGGGATCATATTAGCATATACAACCACAGCAACAATAAACTCAGTTTAATTCTACACGTGGGGTCTGGAGAGAGTAGTCTCTACGCAATCTTATCCCTATCCTATAAAGATAGAAGACTCTTAAGTGTTTAAGGCAATGAGAAATCATGAAGTCAAAGCTATGGTGCTTTCACGGTTTGAAACTCAAGAAGATACTCTTTAGAAGGTTCTGAGGAATAAAAGGTTTGACCTCACAATCTTGATGCTTTAATAGAAAGTAAATAAGGCTCTCTTTTGGAAGATCAAATGGGCACAGATAAGGAACAGTCTAATTTTAGTTTCACTATAAAAAGCTTTTTGACTATTGGTTGCAAATTCTTGATATAAAAAATTGGAACAGTAATATTGGTTAAAGTTTCACGCCATCTAATTTCTCCTGTATAACTTCGTCAGTATAATTGGTCTCGCCAGACATTTCATCGTCTTCTTTATTGATCCAAACAATCCCCTCATATTAAAAGCTACTTCAATCGTTAGTGTTATGATTTAAACAGTAAGTGATTAAAATATTACTGCAAATTTACATAGTGATTTTACCTTCTCTATGGAAAAATCTTTAGGACCATGTTCAAGATAGAAGAGACTCATATTTTAGCAACAATTCCTATCATGCAATGAGGCTAGTAGAGCCTTTTCTTTAGGTCCCAAAATTTTAGGGAAAATAAAAAAAATTTGATGCTATTTTGGCTTAGAAAATATTGAAATTCGTATTAAAAAGTACAATTTTTTCATTAAGATAGGTGGAAAGATTGTCCTTTTTTTAACGATAAATTTTTTTAGAACTTATTAAACTACTCAAATTATTATAGTAGCAAATAATGTTCTTTATAACAAGATTCAAGGTAACTTATTACAAATATATGGCTGGTTATCTTATTAACTTGAATTAACTCTTTCCATATGAACTTAAAAGGGCCTCTTACTTAAATTTAGCTTTATGTCACAAAATTTGTTGAGCCACCATTGAATCAAATATTGAACTTGTAAATTTATATGTAATTACTGAACATGTACTACTTCTTTACCATCCAATTCCTATCATCCAAATATAGAACTTATAAATTTATGTGTAAAAGCAAAATATGTATTAACTTACTAAAATAGAAACTCAGAGCTATAGTTCTGAAATTTACCCTTCTAAAACAAGATCCATGTAATACAATGGTAGTAATTGTTGATGAAATGTAGTAAACATAACATTTAGAAAGGACTGAGATTCAAGACACTCAAAAATTGTGATAGGTATTATGCCTCTAATGCAACAATGCTGAGAATAGTAACAAGCTTTTCGCTATTTGGATGTTGTTTCTACATCATTTCCTAAAAATTATAATTGTATTGCAGAATGTATGATTTTTTCTTATTTTACTCTTTAGGCATCACCTTTTTATATATACTACAATACTTCCCTATCTACTAACAGAAATGGGTTTAAGACGTACAATACTTTCTTATCTACTAACAGACATGGGTTAAAAACATATGGGTTGGGCTCGGAATTCATTAGGAAATTTGTCTGTTGGTGTAATTTTTATTTTAACTATAAAATTCATTGCTCATGTATAACATCTTAATTCAAAAAGTATAAATTGGTCCAGTTGTTATTTTTTTACATCTTTAAATTTTAAATAAATTTTTAAACACAATGCAACTTAAGCTTTATGGATGATCGGAATTGTAATTAAAAATGTTATCATAAATTGTATTCCAAAAAATAATAATTTAAAGAAGTAACATACTTAAACAGGTAAATATATATATTTTAATAAAATACCACATATACCGAAAAAATTACATGTCAAGCAAGTGCACTCTCAAAAGGCCAAGTTAAGGATCAACGTTCAGAGGTAATAGCTCTCAAAAGTCCAAGTTAAGGAGATAAACATCAAAGGTGAGTACACCAGAAGAATAGATAGGACTACAGCTGAGCTCTATAAACATAAGCACCCCAGGTACCATACTAATAATTGTCATGTTATTGTTGGTCCTTAAACAGCACAAAAGCACCAGACACCAAATGCGTTGTGTCCATTCATCAATTTCAAACGAACACAAGTACGAGAGGCTGAACATATCAAAGTGATAAATCAGACATGCGATGTCGAAGAGCAATTCATTACAAAGGCTATTCCATAAAATACTTAATACCATATCTGTCAAAAATAACACTCCAACTAAAACAAAACTTGACAGCAAAATGTGGTCAGGAAATATATGTGCAAGTAACAACATAGGTGACTTGAGCATTTTATTTCCCTCCCACTTAATCTCTTTCATAGTTTGGACCATCCAAGCTGAGTAGAAGATCAGACTGAACCAACAATTAAACAAAATAGTTTCTAACATGATTTCAAAACAAAAAAGCCCTTCACTGTGTAACACCAAGCCACTTTGTGAAGTTCTCGAACTCTGTGTAGTCAGAATCTGAAATCATTGTCTTGAACCAAGATGTGCCTGCTGCCCTGATAGCTGATGCCTCCTCCTGTGGAACAAGAACAAGAAAAGAAGAAAAAATTGAGTAACACAATGCATAACCAAACTCAGGCTTCACAGCCAAATACAGCGTTATTTAAGTACTATTAACCAAAGGGGGGCACCAAGGCTGAGATTGCATTAGGAAATGGTTTGCCTTAGGGATTTAGTTGTGGGTTTTGGTGAAATTAATAATAAAACAACTAAACATTTTGAATGCTACGAACTATATTCATATTAATTTGATTGTAGAGAAACAAATTAGGCAGCGATAAGAAAAACTGAAGAGTGCAATTTTTAGCTCACAGTTTGGCAGAGTATTTTCTAATATCAAGAGAGCTCTTGTTTTTCTTGAACAAAAGCAATGATAATTCAAAATTATGTGCGGTATGTCTAGTAAGTATTAGTATTACAATTTCCACCCACATTTTGTCTTTGAGAAAAGGGCAAGCATAGAATTTTAACCCGCATAAAGCCTCAAAGAATGTCCTACAGTAGTGATACTATCAACAACAACAACAACAACAACTACCCAGTATACTCCCACCAGGGGAGGGTAATATGTAGACAAGCCTTACCCCTACCCGAAAGGGCAGAGAGGTTGTTTCCAACGTAGTGATACTTTCAACAATCTCAAAATAATTCCAGATATTCAAAGTTGTTTATCAAAAAGAAAACCAAGAAATATAAAGCAAAAAAAAAGAACGATTGTCTAATACATAAACAAACTAAATACAAATGGCAAAATAGATGCGTCCATTTGACATTTTATATTCTGCCTCCACTAACATAATACTGAAAATGATAGGTATTCTCAGTAGATCCCTAGGACTAGAAGTAGAAGAAGTGCTAAATTTTTAGAACATAAAAATAACACGCCACAATCTACATGTCAGGTGTTAAATTAAATTTGGGAGCAAACATAATATCACAACCACCCATCTCTAATAAAAATGCTGGAATTTAATCCAACAGTATCCTGCCGTTCAGGCTATCCTTTCTTAACATTTATCATCCAAACATCTTTTTGCACAAACCACCAAGATAAGAGAAAAATAGCATCAATACATCCCTACGTCACTGCACATCCCAGTTCCTTACCAAAACCTATTAGCTTCCTCTTATCAGGGGTAAACATACATTTAGTTACTCAAGAGGGAATCACAGAACAATCAACTAAAGCAATCAGAATGTCATTAAAGAATGGAACAATACAACTGATAATAAATTAGAGCAACTGCAAGAACAAACCACAAAAGTTTCTATAAATGAGTACTAATAGCAATGCAAAGTGCACAAGAGACAAACTGAATATCCTCTGTAAAGCAGAATCAACAAATTATACTGACAAACAGAAAACAAACAACAGAATCATCGCTAAGCAAACAATCTAAACAAACTAGGACACCAGATCATATAATCGAAGAAAACCGTGCATACATAAGTACATTCTATTCCACGAGATCTGCTAAAATTAAATCAACTTTTAGCTTAAAGACAATCATTAACATGTTTATGTAAATAAATTAGCAACTTTTTTCTTATACCATCACTATAAGAGATTTAACTAGTGAACTAAAACATGAAGTTAAACTAACAATAAAAGCAATCCTCAGTCTCAAACAGACTAAAACATGAAGTTAAACTAACAACAAGAGCTAATCCTCAGTCTCAAACAAATTGGGGATGGTTATATGAATCATCATTGATAATGTTGTCTAATATGAGCCTATTTCAGGCCAATGTTATAATACTACACAAAATATCAGGATATGTACCAATGTCCACTGCTATAAACAAAATAGAAGAATATACCTTAGTGACTTGATGCCTCTTCTTGTCAAGCTTCTCTTTCTTAGCCTTAACACGTTGAGCCTCAGCCAAAAGAGACATTCTCCTTGCAGTCTTTGCATACGGGTTAAGCTTCAGCAGCACATTCAGGTTCTTAAGTGGGTTCTTCTTCAATGTCGCCCTCTTGTTAACATCCTTCTTGATTGGCCTCACAACGGACTGCACCTCATCAGAATTAATAATCCTGGCCAGATCAGCATTAACCATTTTAGGCCTAGGCAACACGTAACCCTTCTTCTTCTCAGACGCCTTATCAAAGGAACCATAAATCTCATCCAATTTCTCATAAGCCGATTTAGTCCATACAATAAACCTTCCCAAATGACCTCCAGGAGCAAGCTTCAGTAAATTCAGCCGATCGACATGGCAAATTTCGACTCCAGGGATATTACGGAAAGCTTTCACTAGCTTAGCACCTTCAGTTCCGTACACAATCAGTGGACCTTTACGGGAAATGTACCTACGGTTACGCATTTTACCTTTACCTGGACGAATCGCGTGACTGTCCTTAGCTTTCTCAGCATCAGGATAAGCACCAATTTGTTTTAATGCTTTGACAGCATTAGAAGTTTTTTCAATGCTCTCAACTGAATCCGAAACAACGAGAGGGAGCTCAGGAACTGATTCAATACGATGACCACGCGCAAGGACAAGAGAAGGAACAGCAGAGGCAGCAATAGCTGAAGCTACAGCGTAACGCTTTTGGTTAACGGGGATCTTACGGTGCCAACGGCGCCAGATTTTGGTCGGAGCGAACATGCGACCACCACGACACATGTTACCAAAAGCAGCTTGCCCAGCGCGGTGGGTTCCACCACCGGCGACACGAGGGATACGTGAAACAGCACGTCCAGTACCCCATGACTCAGCGGAGGTTTGATGACCGGCTTTTTTGGAAACAGCGTAAGGCTGACGGGCATTTTTGGAAATGTTCGAGTGGACGTAGGTTACGACATCGGGTCGGATCGGAGCTTTCATGACGGCGGGTAAAGGAACGCCGCCGTCAGTGGCCATGTCATTTTCGAAGGATTGAACGGTGGTGGTGGGAATGGCGGCAGCTGTTGCCATAGGTAATGGCGGGGGTTAAGGGGAAGGGGAATGGCTGCTAGGGTTTTTTAAGAGTAGATGAACAGAGTGACGCCTTTGCAGAGAGCTAGGTTTTCGTCCGCGTATGAATATAAGTAGCACATAGGAGTAGATGCGTTAGAAAATGGGCCGGACTTGGAGCCATTTTTGGGCTTAAACCCATTGGATCCATTTTCCTTGCAATTTCTTTGTCTAATAATTTCGGGGATTTGCAGCCGTATGGCCCGTACCCTGTATTTGTGCCATCTTTTAACATGTACCTTATTTTTAAAAATTATTTATTTAATAGTCAGCTAACAAAAAATCTATAATATATCCCCTTCCCCCAACAAAAGATATAAAACCCGCATCACGCATTAATCGTGTGATCTGCAACTTCATTCGTGAAAAGAGATCTCCTCCACTCTTCTCCTCTTCTCTCCTCTCAACGGCTTTATCAAAAAATCAGAAACTTGAACTAAATTCATCTTCATAATTACACTTGCATGAAGATGTTTGATGAATATAGCATGAAGTATTCACTTATAGATCTTCACAAACTTTTTAAAACTTCAAATTTAATGCATGAAAGATATAGAAAAAAGTTGTTTCACGTTAAAGTCTGAAGTTTTAATCAAATACAAGCTAAAAATTCATACTAATATAGCATGGAGTTGTTTCACGTTCAAGCTAAGACTTCGTGCTAATGTAGCATGAAGTTGTTTTGCACTGAAACTAAAACTTCATACGAATATAGCATAATGTTGTTTCAAATTGAAGCTAAAACTTCATGTTGATGCATGCAGAAGTTATTTAGTTCATTTGCTAAAACTCCATACCAACACATACTGAAGTTTTATCCTGCAATCTACAGTTTTATCATGAGTTTTATCTGAAACTTCTGTCTAAACATGTTGAAGTCTTTTAGTTCATATTAAAACTTCAGACTAAACATGCTTAAGTGTTTGTCCTGCAATATGTAATTCTCTAATGCGTTTTTGTTAATTTATGCTAAAGGGATTTCGTTCATTTGCTAAAACTTCATATCAAAACATGCTGAAATTTTATCCTGCAGTCTAGAGTTTTGTCATGAGTTTTATCCGAGACTTTAGTCTAAAGAAACTGAAGTATTTTAGTTCATTTGTTAAAACTTTATGCTAAAATGCTTAAGTTTTTGTCTTGCAATATGTAATTTTCTAATGAGTTTTTGTTAATGCATGCTGAAGTTATTTAGTTTATTTGTTAAAACTTCAACCAAAACAAGTTGAAGTTTTGTCCTGCAGTCTACAATTTTGTCATGAGTTTTATCCGAAACTTCAGTCTATACAACTCGAAGTATTTTAGTTCATTTATTAAAATTTCAGACTAAACATGCTTAAGTTTTTATCTTGCAGTATGTAATTTTCTAATGAGTTTTTGTTAATGCATGCTAAAGTTATTTAGTTCATTTGCTAAAACTTCATAACTTCATAGCAAACATGCTGAAGTTTTGTCCTGTAGTCTACAGTTTTGTCATGAGTTTTATCCGAAACTTCAGCCTGTTCTTTTGAAAGTAGTCTCTTATTAAAGAAGAGCAAAATCGTCTTTTAAAAATGTTTTTAACAATAACAAAATGGGTACGGATGTAAACGAAAAAAATAAATTGGGTATAAGTTAAAAATGAGCGACTAAATAGGGTGCCACTGCAATTTTTACAATAATTACCTTGAAGAATTTACCTAAATAGCCGTCCATACAATCACTTAAATGAAAATTATCGATAAATATATAATATGTGAAATAATTCACATATAATATGTAAAATAATTCACATATAATACGTAAAATAATTCACATATAATATGTAATATAAACTATTTGTATCGGCTATGAAAATTAAATAGATAAATCCGGCTAATTATTGTTTAAAGATCTCTTGTTATAAACATCATTCCATTATATTGTATGTATCATTAATCACTTACCTTTTGTTTCGGATTGTTGTTTTCAAATTTTAACTATATATTGTTTTATATGATATTCTATTGTATTATACTATATGGGTATAGTATGGATAAAATACATTATTTGTTGTGTTTTAATAATATTGTTTAGTTTTACTATATAATCATATTGCATGATAAGTAACTGATAAGCTTACTAAAATTTCTTTAGTTCCACTAATTTATCACCAATATGCATTGTTAATATATTAGGCTATGAAAATCCTGCAACATATATAATGAAATTAATTGAACACAGGTTGTTTTTTGTTTTTTGTTTTTTGGGCACATCAAATAAGTACACAAGTTTCATGATTTATATCATAAATATAATAATGTTACTAAGAGTTAAAACTGCCCTCAATCTATCGACTCCGGAATAAAATTGCCCTCCGTTTACCTTTGGCGAAAAAAATGCCCCCACCGTTAACTTTGTGGCCTATTTCTACCCCTAAAATCTAACAGAATCTTGAATTTCATTTTTAATTTTTTTTTTAATGCCACGTGTCACGTTTTGATTGGGACATATAAAGAACGGAAAATTGGGACATATAAAGAACGGAAAAAGGGTCAAAACTGCCCTCAACGTATTGACTCCGGAACAAAATTGCCCTCCGTTAACCTTTTTTGGGTCGGGTCGGTCGGGTTGAAGTGTAATGTGATTTCCCGCTTTCCAACAAATATAAAGAGCTTGATATATCACATATATTCATCTTCAGTTAAAGTGGATTGGTCATCCCTATCCAATGGGGGGCTGGTTTTTCATGGCTTGGTTATGGGGGACGGGTTGGACGCCTGGTTCGTGATGGAGGGGGGCTGTTTGGTTGTGAAGTTTTCAGGCGATGTGAAGGTGACGGGCTGGACTGGGAAGATGAAGCAACGGGGTAGCCATGAGAGGTCGTTTGGTGGTTTAGGGTTAGAGAGGGTGTGTTGTGAGGAAGATGAAGAGAGGGTTTGGTGTTTTTTGGGTCGGGTCGGTGGGGATGCTTGTATTTAATTTTTAATTTTTTTTAATTCCACGTGTCATGTTTTGATTGGCCATTAAATAAACTTGACCCAAAATCAATTCTCATCTAAATTCCCACACAACCCGACCCAACCCGACCAATCCGACCCAAAAAAGGTTAACGGAGAGCAATTTTGTTTCGGAGTCAATACGTTGAGGGCAGTTTTGACCCTTTTTTCGTTCTTTATATGTCCCAATTTTTTGTTCTTTATATGTCCCAATCAAAACGTGACACGTGGCACTAAAAAAATTAAAAATAAAATTCAAGATTCTGTTAGATTTTAGGGGTAGAAATAGGCCACAAAGTTAACGGTGGAGGCATTTTCTTCGCCAAAGGTAAACGGAGGGCAATTTTTCCGGAGTCGATAGGTTGAGGGCAATTTTAACCCTTAAGCGTAAATATAATATTAAGAGTGTCCATAAGATCCATACGCATAATAGTTATGTTCTAGTATTGTGTATTTCACTATGGTGTGTTGGGGACATTTTGTGTTCATTTAGTAACTTATATGGTGTTTTTCGAATATTCATTTAGTTAATTAATAGCGCCTCAATTCAAAACTAGTTAAGATAAAAATTGTCCAAATTAAAAATTGCTATACAAAAGCAACTCTTTTAAATTTAATACTCTTGCATATTGAGGATTACTTGAAACATGGTTAAACCATTTCAAGTTATCTTTTCTTGTCCTAGATGTCCTTGTTCAGAAATACATTTCTTTTTACCCATGAAACAACACATTGAAAAAAAAAAAAAGATCAAAAAATGAAAGAACATCTTTAAATATTCACTTACTCACTTGCAACTAATTAAAATGCTTCTTAAATAAGGCTTCTATCATTAGTCATTTTGGAAAATATTAGCTAAGCCACCAGAGTGCTGTAAATTTCATCATTCATGTGTAGTAAAATTATAATTATAACTGGTTGAATTAATTATCCAATGTGAATATACAAAGCACTTCTGCTCAGTCTTGGGAGTTGCTCTTGTTTGAGCTACTTTTTTCTTCTTGCAGGCCTTATCTCTTACTTGACATTTATTAGGCAATTAATTAATTAGCCTAACTTTTGAACTCTGTCCTATAGGCATATTTTATCAGGACTATTATACTTGGACATTTAATTACTATATATAATATGGGTCAATCACTGACTTTTGTAGTCCTCACAAAAATTTTCAATAAAATACAAACTATTTAATTAATTACTTTTAGATCCTGACTTTATTTTTAAAAATTTGTTTTATGGTTTATTTCTTAAAAACTGTTCTACCTTATTTTTATTTTTTTTTATGTTTTTTTTATTTTTTATCTGATGCCCTATATCCGTATTATGACTCAATTAATTTGAATTCATATCGTGTAAGGCTTATTTAGAGGAAGCTTTCCCTACCAATAATTTTTTTTATACTTATGCTTGAACTCGAAAACCTTGGTAAGAAACAAGCAACCTTATCCGCAGCATTTTATTTTCCCTGTATTTTCTTCTATTGATTTTATTTAATAACCTAAAAATAGTCATTTTTCATTAGATTCTTGTTTCGGGTTGATCTCTCATTCTTCTTTTTCATTTGTTGCTTATTATAATTTTGTACATACATGCATTTTATTACTTTTTATTTGTATTATAAAATTTGAGAATCTCTAAAAATTCTTCTACTTATGTTTAGACATTTTTTTTACTTTATATTCAAAATTTTAATGAGCTCATATGTGTTTAAAAAGTTAGTGCTATATGTCGCGATCGGGTTATTTTTAAAATTTTTCGTTTGGTTAACTTTAATTAATTTTTTAAATACAAAATAAATTTGGTTCGATTCAATAATGTTTTGGTTCAAATTTTTTATTTTTCTTAAAATTTTACTAAATATCTATATTATTAATTTAAGTCAGTATTATCAGTCAAGATCAGGTTATCTTTAAAATCTCTAGTTTGGTTAACTTTAATTAATTTTCTAACACAAAATAAGTTTGGTCGGATTCGGTACTATTTTGGTTCAAATTCTGTATTTGTCTTAAAAGTTCACTAAATATCTATATTATTAGTTTAAAACTAAATAACTTTAAAAACTAAATAAAATTTATTGGGTTTAATCCATATAAAATTTGCATTAAATTCAATTGAGTTAAATAATTAATTTGGGCTTTACAAGTTAAATTAGTATATTTTATTATTGTCAAGCCCAATTCTCTTAATCTTAAGGCTCAACTCGTACCATTCGTCAAGTGACATGGCATATCCAGTCAAATCCAAAGCCAACAAGATGATGCCATGTGTTAAATGATGTGGCAATCCAAGTAAAAAAACATGAACCAACCACAAGGCACCGAGTGGCTAAAATGACATGGCCCATCAGAATCAAGCAAAAAAGTTCTTATGTAACTTGACTGTCCATCCTCTATAGCTAAAATAGAGGGGGTTACATAACTCTCATGAGGGATTCAGAGTTAGAGAAGAACACTCCGCAATTGGTAAGGGCATCCACAAATAGAGAGATCAATCATGAACTGCTTAGCTCTTCAATAAATGAGTGATCAACGGAGTTCTTCTCGAAGATTAACCCATAACAACAAAGTGTTTCTCGACGTTCTTGGCTATTAAATACATCACAAGGAAGTCTGCATCATCCTACATTCGATAAATACGCTTCTTAAGCCCTCGAATCACAGAGAATTTTACAGAGGAGAATTAAGGGATACATAGAACTGTACTCACAAATATTTATCAATAAAATCTCTTTTTCTTCATATTATTTTTGTTGCAGTTTATTTTTCATACCACAAATATTTATTGTGAACAAATTTTGGCACGCCTAATGGGACCAATTCTTCTCTTTATCTCTCCGTCTTGCAAGTTGAAAACTGCAAACTTCAGATCAACTGCTACAATGGCCTTCCACAAGTGTGATGTTTCATGCAAAGATGTTACTGTTGCCACATTTGCTGAGCTCAATCATGTTGGCCCAATCAATCGAATCAAGTTCAAATCTAGTGGCTTGGATGGATCCGAATACTTCGCCTTATTGGAGATGGCAAAGAAAAACAGATCTAATATGACGTTCGCAATCGCAATATCTAGGGGCAACACCCCATTCTCGATGTTTGATGAACCTTCTCAAACAGCCTCAAACCTTGGAGGATTTGAGAATTTGGTGGATTCTTTAGTTTCAACAAAAGTCAATGCCTTGATGACTGATGCAACTAACGTGAATGAAAAGTTTGCCATGATGGAACAGACTATAGATGTCTTGAAGAAATCCGTTGAAGACAAAGACCTTCAAATTGATCAACTTATAAACAAATTGGAGGCCTATGTACCTAGAGATTTGAGCTTTGTCCCTCCTCGTTCACCTGTCTTCACCTCCCAGAAAACAGCTGTTGAGGAATCAATTGCAAAGTTAAACATTTAATAGGAAAGTGGAGAAACTATCATTCGATGACGAGTTTGATGTCAAGTTAGAAGAGGAAAATGAGTCTCAATGGACTGAGACCAAGCTGCCTAAGAAGGGAATGGAAGAAGTCTCCATTAAGTTATCATCATTTGAAGGTGGCATACAGATAAAGACCGGGGAACATATAGTTTTTCGTTATTTTCCACGTGAGCATCGAAAGAAAGGGAAACCTTTTCTACGGGAATGTACTCCAAAGAAGCAAATGAGTCACAAAGATGTCCAACATTTGAAGGAGCATATGATTGTCACAGTTGCACAAATCCCATTCGTGACTTGTGAGTCTGCTAAAGGCAATCTCCAAGCTGATAAAATAAAAGGGCACTATGATCCTAAGGCATTCATACTGCTTAAAAAGCCTGGTTGTGACTTCTCCAATCCATCAGAACTAGGTGAACTCACAGACGAAATCACTGGTGAAAAGATACATGGGCTTAATGAGTCCCAAATGAAGTTGAGAAAAAAAGGGCACTACGTCGCCACTCTAATATTTGAGTTAGGGTTCAGTTTGTCAGAGCCTCTTTGAATTTCATCAAAGAGAATCAAAGAGATAACTTCATCACAATACACCTCGATAGATGAGATGAAGGAAGTTAAGGGCAAGAAAATAAAACAACGGGCTTCAGTATTTGATTGCATTGGAGGCTCAACCCCTTCGGTCTCGATGTTTGAAAGCAAAGTCACCAAGGTGAACGTGTATCTTTCAAACATATAAAAGAAGTTTCCACTACCTCAAAACCTCTGTCTTTTGTCGCCTTGGGACCACAAGGGAGTCTCCATATAGAAAGATATTGCCAAAACATAAGGAGCAAGTCCATGAGGAGCAGGATCCTTTTGAAGGTGTTGCTGACAAAGAAATCTGTACTGCTTTCCCATTACGTATGAAGAGAAAATCTATTTTGTCAATATCCATATATGGTCCGCTGAAGGTGCAAAGGAGAACCATTCTTTACACTCGCCACCCTTTTAAAGAAGAATAGAAAGAGAAAGAATCCATGCAGACAATCTAAGGAAGTCAAACAGAAAAGTCAGACTTTGTCAAAACATCCTATCACATAACTGTAGAATATAGCACATGCCTTGACGTTGATGATGAAGTACACGAGGCTCCCCCTCAACTAGAAGATAATGGACAATCTATTGTGGATGAGCTTAAGGAACTCCATTTAGGCACTTCAAAAGATCCATGCCCCACCTTCATTAGTGTGCTTCTTATGCCTCAAATAGAGGAGGAATACTCCAAGTTATTGACTGAGTACAAAGATATCTTAGCTTGGTCATATAAAGAAATGCATGGTTTTAGTCCTAAGGTGGCCGTTCATCATTTGGGGATCAAAAGTAGAACATGCCTTGCGAAGCAGTCACAACGCATGTTCCGACCTGAGCTAGTACCACAATTTGAAGCCGAAGTCAACAAGATTATCGAGGCGGGATTTATTCAAGAGGTGAAGTACCCATCATAGATATCGAATATTGTAATTGTCAAGAAGAAGAATGGTCAAATACGTGTTTGTGTTGACTTTCGAGACCTAAACAAGACATGTCCGAAAGATGACTTTGCGCTGCCAATTATTGAACTCATGGTTGATGCTACAATAGTACATGAAGCTATGTCATTCATGGATGTGTTCCCCGGATACAATCAAATCAGAATGTCTCCAAAGGATGAAGAATGCACTACTTCCCGATACAAAGTGATGCCCTTCGGTATGAAGAATGCCGATGCCACCTACCAACGCGATGCAAAATATCATTAATGACATGCTTCATGAGAGGGTTGAATGCTACATCAATGACTTGGTGGTAAAGACGAAGAATAGGCGTTATCACCTTGAAGACCTTCGAATTGTTTTTGAAAGGTTAAGAAAATTCAATCTGAAGATTAATCCACTCAAGTGTGTATTTGGAGTTACCTCAGGAAAATTTCTTGGCTTCATTGTGCATCATCGTGGAATTGAAGTTCATCATGCAAATATTCACGCCATTCAGAAAATGCCCAAACGGCATAGGAACGTTCACTTGGAACACTACTTTCTCAAGAGAACGAGGAAGGAAAGGAGCAAGCCTTGTACTACCATAGCCGAACTCTAATAGGATCTGAGATGAACTACACGTCTATTGAGAAAATATGCTTAGTGTTACTTTATGCGGTAAAGAAGCTAAGGCATTATTTTGAAGCATACACCATCAGTCATTTCTCGAGCTGATCCCGTAAAGTTCGTGATGACTCTACCTGTTCTTTCTGGATGACAAGCAAGATGATCCATATTGTTTAACCAATATGAGATAACATACACACCTCAAGAAGCTATTAAAGGACAAGCACTAGCCAATTTTCTGGCTGATCATCCTCTTCTGGCTGAATGAGAGCTTTCGGATGAGTTTCCAGATGAAGTCGTTTTGTTCACCTAAGAGTTTCCACCATGGATAATATTATTTGATGGATCCACACATCATAACAGTGCGGGGGCATGTGTGGTGTTAATTTCTCCAGAAGACAAGTCTTGCCATTCTCCTTTGTTTTAGGTGAAACATGCTCCAACAATGTTGTAGAGAACCAAGCTTTGATTGTCGGGATCGAAATGGGATTAGAAATGAAGATTCTACAGTTGGAGATCTACGATGACTCTAAGCTGATCATCAACCAACTTTTAGGGAGTTACGTGGTAAAGAAGAAAGAACTATTGTCGTTCCATGAATACGCTTCTGGTTTACTTGAAAAATTCAACCGAGTGTTCTAAAACTGCGTCTCAAGAGAAGAAAATCACAAGGCTGATGCTTTAGCTAACCTGGCCACGACGATGCCACTTGGAGAGAATGAGTCAATAAAGGTATATGTGCGTCATCGATGGGTTATTTCTAAACTTCTGGATCTTCAAATCAATGAAAGCCATTATACGTCTGTTCGAGTGATTGAAGAAGAATATTGGAGCCAACCACTGGTAGAGTACCTTGAACATGGAAAGTTACCTGAAGACCCGCGACAAAAAACTGACATCTAACGAAGAGCGCCACGATTCATCTTTTATAAAGGGACATTGTTTCGCCACTCTTTTAAAGGACTATTATTACGATGTATTGACAAAGAAGAAGCCCGCCGAATGATGGAGGAAGCCATTCTGGCTCATGTGGAGCACACCAATCGGGTCCAAAGCTTCATTTCCGCATCAATAGGATGGGCTACTATTGGATGACAATGGTGAAGGATTGTGTGGATCATGCTAAAAGATGCCAAGCGTGTCAATTTCATGCTAACTACATCCACCAACCTCTAGAGCCTCTTCATCCAACTATAGCTTCATGGACTTTTGATGCATGGGGCCTTGACCGTGTTGGACCGCTTCCAAAGTCATCAAAAGGACATATATTACGTATTGGCCGCCACAGACTACTTCTCTAGGTGGGCTGAAGCTGCTCTACTAAAGGAGGTGAAAAAGGAGACTGTTGTTGATTTTATCAAGTCATATATAATTTTTAGGTATGGCATACCAAGATAGATAATCGCCGATAATGGAACGCCATTTGACAACAAGCTCATGAAGAGTATGTGCGAGAAGTTCGGCTTCAAGCAACATAAGTCTTTAATGTATAATGCCCCCACCAATGATTTTGCTAAAGCTTTTAACAAGACACTTGGTAACCTTTTGAAGGAAGTTGTTGCAAAGAACAAGAGAGACTGGCATGAGAAAATTGGTGAAGCTTTGTGGGCATATGGACAACCTTCATAACTACTACACAAGCAACTCCTTACTCTTTGGTATATGGCGTAGAAATAGTCCTTCTGTTGGAGCAACAAATTCCATCATTGCGGATTGCAATCTAAGAAGGGCTCACGTTTGAGAAGAATGCTCAACTTTTCCTAGCAGAGTTAGAGGCATTGGATGAGAAAATATTAAAGCGCATCAAAAATTGGAGTGCTATCAAGTTCGACTATCTAGAGCCTTCAACAAGAAAGTGCAGCCACAATCATTCCAACTGGGAGACTTAGTCCTAGCTGTTCGACGACCCATAATCCTTAACAAATGCATAGGCGAAGTTTACCTCAAAATTGGATGGGCCAAATATTGTGAAGGAAGCCTATTCAAGTGGCGCATACAAAATTGTCGATAAGGATGGTCTTAGAATTGGTCCGATCAACATAAAATTCCTGAAGCAGTACTTCCCACGAAATTCACCAACGCTCTTCGAAGCACGAGCCTAAGCTGCAAGTCATGAAGCTCCTTAATGCACGAGCCTAAACTGCATGTTGCTATGCTCATCGATGCCTGAGCCTAACCTGCAAGTCATGAATCTTCTTAATGCACGAGCCTAAACTGCATGCTGCTACACTCTTCAATGTAGGAGCCTAAACTGCAAGTCATGACGCTCATTGATGCATGAGCCTAAACTGCACATTGCTACACTTCTGGCCTGTATGAGTCTAAATTGTGTACAGCTTTAAAAAATAGTCTGCTAGGTTGAAAACCTCGAAAGAGGCAGCCTAGGCAAAAAAAAAGTCAGCTAAGTTGAAAACCTCGCAAAAGGCGGCCTAGGCAAAAATCAAGACCCAAAAAAATAAAACAAACACACACCCCTCTAAACTACGTTATGACTTGATCCTATTCACTGAGGTACGTAGGCATATTAGAATTTTATTCTAAGTTCAGTCGTATGAGTTTTAAAAAAATAAAAGATTGGCGTCATCAGATCATTGCATTAATTCTTCAAAGTGTAGAGGCACATATCTATGTGGTAAATAGACAATTTCCTTTGAAGTATAAAAGATGTTTTATTGCTTCAATAGTACAAAAGTTTATACATCAAAAAATATAGAGATAAAAGGAATTAGACATTTTTCTATACAAAAGCCTAAGTCATGAAAATGATCCTAAACTAGGCTTTGTGACCGACTCATCTTGAATGCTTATTCCAAGTCCATATGACGTCTCCACATTTTAATACACTATCCTTAATGCCTCGTATATAAGAAATCATCTCTCTTGAAAAACCTTCAATCACTGTGAGCCTCTATTGATAAACTTCAACACTGTTAACAAATCAAGTGCAATAGTTTGTGAACGGGTGACTCTGCATCTTATATGATATATCAGACTGATATCTGGACACGTTGGACTTCTTCGCATGTCTGCATAAGAAATAAACAAAGAGATAAGATTCATGATGATAGACAAATCCATTACAAGGCTGTAGAATCAACTTCAAAAATATGTGTTAGGCTAACTAAGAATGAATGGAGCTTCATCTTCAACAAGATTATAGTTCTCGACGTCCAAATTTCATAGGATCAAACTGTTGGTGATTTTGACGCTCCTAGGTCAAGATACAGTTTTTCTAGCCGAAAGCATGCAAACCTGAAAGTTCCCCTGCGGTCAATTTGACTTTCAATATTTTTTTGTTAAATCCCGAGAAGAGTTTCGAGATGGCATTTTATGTGTTGCGTCTCAAGGAGTTTTCTTTCCTATGGCACAAACATATTGTAATTTCGTTACTTCTAGCTCAAGATACAATTATTTTCGGTGAAGATACACAAATATGAAAGGTCACTGCAGTTAAGTCGTTGTCGTGAATTTTCTATTGATAGCCTGAAAGGGGTTCTACTATGAGATTTATCGGTACTTTAGGTCTCTGAGTTTTATTTATAACAGTGCAAATGGATTGTAATTACGACATTTGTAGCTCGAGATATGAATTTTTCCACCATAGCACGCAAAGCTGAAAAGTAATTTTGCGGACAGATGGGTCAAGTTCAGAAAGTTGCTGCGAACAATCTGCTAGGAATTCTTCTATTATATCTTTAAGATTTAATTATCTCTGAGTCTTTTTTCCAATGTCCCAAAAAGATCATGATTTGTACATTCCTAGCTTGAGATATATATGTTTTTATTACATCATAAAGTGCTGTAAAGTCAAAATGTCATATATGTATACCAGGTTCAAAAGTCGACTCCGGCTAATCCTCATGGAATTTATCTGTGAATTCTTTAATGGATGTAACTTTTCAAGTTTTGGTTCTTTGAAAGCAAGAAGCTTCAAATTTCATCTCTCATATATTAAGGAATTAATAATTTTGCAAAGGTTCAACAAGCACTAGCCTGCCAAGGATGAAATATGATCGCTCGAGCTCCAAGCCTCTTTCTTGCCAAGTCGCAAGGCTGAAGTACACCATGTTCTTGCTCGTATGTCGCAAAGTGGGGATATGGCTCTTTGATCAAGCTCGCTTACAAATACTTTAAATTTCTCTCGTCAAGCTATAAGAAGGGATGTACCAAGTTGATGTTGTACTCTCTTGAAAACCTACACAAAAAAAAAGATCTTGGAGTCCTCGGTGCCAACAAGATGACATTTTAGCAGATACAGTGCAAGTAGCATGATGATCAGCTCGATTAATAGATATCGGTGTCATAACATGACGTTTAATCTTCTATAGACACGATGCTAGTGATACGAAGTTGTTGATCCCACATGATTCATTGGTGTCGATGATACAAAGCTTTGATTCGGCAGCAAGTACCAATGCCAATGACATGACACTTCGATACGGATTGTGAGCATTGTGACGTGCACTTCTTCGTCAAATATCGTTGGATCATACACTTTATGAACCAACAAAAAAGAGAAGTGGTGATCATCCCCCTCTTCTCATGATTATATTGGAGAACCCGCCGGGTATATCATCTCCGAGCCTGTAATAAGAACTCGCCATGGTGAGCATTGTGACGTGCACTTCTCCGTGAAATCTCGATGGATAATGCACTTCTCTCGTGAAATCTCGATGGATAAAAAAAGGAGCGGTGATCACCCCCTTATTCTCATGATGCATATAGGAGAACTCACTATGTATATCATTTTCGAGCCTGCAACAAAAAAAAGAGGAAAGAAGTATGTTGCCCGAACAATCCTCGTGATTTAAGCTCTTGATCGATCAAATATTGGTTGCATCTGGATCAAAAGGGCTAGAGCTTCAACTTTTATAGATATTTTCTATCACCAACTCTTCTTACCAACGGTGTAAATAGCTCGTAGTTTGGATTCTTCTATCTTGATATATGCATTTTTTAGCAAGAGCATGCAAAGCTGAAATGTCGAGCACGATAGAACATAGACCAAGTTTAAGAAGGTCACTTGGTATAATACAACATGAATTTAAATCCAAATTTTTGCTATGTTGCACTACTCCAAGTCTAGTTTCTGTAGCCATAAACCTCTTGTGGTTCTGACATTCCTACACCAAGATATGAAGTTTCTTGTAAAGACACACAAAGCCAAAAGATCAACACGGCAACACCTGAAACAAAAATTAAAAACATTACCTAAGATAGTACAGAAGGAATTTTTCTCTGGTTCTCGGATATGTTACATCCTTTCATGTCTTCTATTAGTAGAATCAAGCGGCTTGTGCTTACGATGCTCGTACACCATAGAATGATTCCTTTTGTGAGTGTGCTATGCTGTCAGCTTTACATGCCAGGCGAGTAGATCATGATTTTTGAAATTTAACTCCAGCTGATCCAGAAGGAGTTTAGATCTGATCTTTTTAAAAATGTTGCACCACCCTAAGTATGATTTCTGTAGAAATAGGTTTCCCATGATCTAGACTCTCCTATGGCAAGATATGAATATTTCATTGCAAGTGCAAAAAGGTGGCAGATAGCTTCTCTCCAAGAATTTTGCACCGTGAAAACATACACCTAATGATGGTTGCTTAAATAGGTGTGAATTGAATTGTCCAAGTTATTTCTATATTAAGATACAATACAAGTTATGGCAAAGATAACGATGAATCTTACACAATACATGCCAAGTTTGAAAAAGGATCTAACAAAGTGTGAGTTATAAGTGAACAAAACAAAAAGTTAGCCTAGAAGAAGAAGAAGAAAACGTTACCTTTCCTTACAAGGTCTAGAAATATTTTTCCTTGTTTGCTCTTGGTAAAAAAGGAAATATGCCTAGTGTGAGACAAACATGGAAAATTGTCTATAACTTGCAAGAATTTCTCATCACTATAATTTGTTATATCTAGTTCCAAACCAAATTACATTGCGCACATGTGTTCGACAACCGAAGTATTGGAAGGTTAATTTTTGCTTGGAGCTTGTGTTTGACACTTCACATAAATGTGCAACTCGATAAATACTTTGATTTGACCGGTAGAAGTCACAACAAGTGCTAAAACAAAAAATATCAAGGTTCGCCAGTACTTCAAGTCTAGTCATTCATTTCAACAAGCCTACACTTTGACAAATTTTGAAGTAGGGGGCATCTGTAGACATGTAAAATTTATTGGGTCTAAACAATACAAAATTTGGATTGTGTTAAATTGGATTAAATAATTAATTTGAGCTTTACATGTTAAATTAGTCCACTTTATTATTGTCGAGCCCAAGGTTCTCTTCATATTAAGGTCTAGACTCGTACCATATGTCAAGTGACTGTCGCACCCCCTTTTTCCCTCTTTGCATCGAAAAATCGAGTTTTTGACATTTTTGGGTATAGGACAACTCATTCTTTTGGAACTGGTTTTGCATTTTGAAGATTCACTACCTAATAATTTAAGGTGCATTAGGACACCTATAGGTTCACTTCTAAGTTCGATTAATAACCAGAGATAGGGTAAGGGCTTGAAATTATCCTAAGGGGAAGGTATTAGGCACCCCTCAAGATCCACTAGTATGGTTCCTGGCCAGATAGTTTTTTGCGAATTTGTGCAATTAGCAAGTAAACAAACATAGGCTCAAATAGTAGGGGTTTTAAGTTTAAACACATAAGAGTTTGAAAACAATTAGAAGGTGAATTTTGAAGAGATGTTATAATTCTACAAATATTTAAAGAAAAGGAAAGAGTAGGGGGTTCCTAGGTTTATTTGTAATATGGTATCACATCAATGAAATACCCGATAATCACTCATCAAAAGTGGGGCTATACGTGGTATTAGCGCACCGGTCATCATATCCAATAGATTGAAATCAGTACCTTTTCATAGAAATAATGCCTATAGGAATTTCAAATAAATCCTGCCTACTTCGTTTCACGTTCAACTAGATATCATGTCTATTGGAATTAAAATTAGCAATAATAGACATCCATGTCTATAGAATTTGAAACCAGTTTAGTTTAAAATCAGCCTAACTCATATTGTTCTGAACTATTTTAAAAAAACTCTCTTTCTTCTTATTAATACGGTTTAGAAAGCATGTCTATGAGATCTTAAATTGTTTATTCTAGAATTGTTACTGCTTTGCCAAATTCTGAATCAGTAATAGATATCATGTTTATAAGATCTCACCTAAGCACTTAGGCAAGCCTTAGGTAATAACTATAAAACTGAACTCGTCTCTGTTAATTAGTAATTTCTACAACCAGCAGGCAGGCCTGATTCAGACTTCTTATCTAAGTTATATAATAAATTGGTCTACTTCAACAACTGAAACTCCACCTACCTTAGTACTTTTGATTCAGACTCTGACTGTGTTTATGTCATGCTATTTATGTGATTTTCTTGAGGAGGTATACATGAGCCCTTAGTTATTCACATGTTTCCCTTTAATGTGCAGCCCTATGTGTTTTATATGCCGTCTTAGCTTTTTCACCTTTTGAAACACAAAAGTCAGCCTAATATCCCTCCCTTTTTAGGAATAGTAGTCCTAAGTTCCTCCGGGACTGATAGGAATGGGATGGGTAATAATGTGCAATAGTAATCGAGACCAATCCGCGCTTTAATCTCCTTATCGGAATGGGAAGGGTAGATATGGATATGATGACCGGTTCACTAGTACCACGTGTATCCCCTCTTTTGAGGAGTGATTACCGGGTATTGCATTGATGTGATCCATATTGCAAATAAACTTAGGACCCTCTACTCTTTCCTTTCCTTTAAGCATTTATAGAATTATAACTTCTCTTCAAAATTCATCTTCTAATTATTTTCAAACACTTATGTGTTTAAACTTAAATCTCCCACTATTTGAGACTATGTTTGTTGACTTGCTAACTGTATAAATTCACAAAAAACTATCTGGGCGGGAACCGCACTAGTGCATCTTGAGGGGTTCTTAACACCTTCCCCTTAGGATAATTTCAAGCCCTTACCTTATCTCTAGTTATTAAATGAACTTAGAAGTGAACCTTATAGGTGTCCTAATGCACCTTAAATCATTAGGTGGTGACTCTTCAAAATGCAAAACCCAGTTCCCAAAAGGAATGAGTTATCATATACCCAAAAATGTGAAAAACTCGATTTTCTGATGCAACGGGGAAAAAAGGGGGCGCGACAACATGGCGATTCTGCTGGGGATATTAGGCTTTTACTATTTTAGACTGTTCTTGTGAATTTGTACCTTCCCTTTTATGTGCAATTACTTGTTTAAATTTCTTTAAGCATTTTAATTTCTTTTCAAAGGCAAAATGGACTTATCTTCTTCGTTTCCTTCTTTTATTGTTGCTTTAAAATATGAAATTATTGTATTTACTACTTTATTAACATGCAAGTATGTGCTGATATACTTTTAATTATTGCAAAATCATGCTCAACATCATACTCTACTCGTGCCAAACAAATACCATAGCAACACTTATAATGAGTGGTTGCGCTCTTCTTATATTATTATCCCCTAAATTCGAAAAGGCATATTTACGGTAAAACTAGTCGATCAGCGGCACAGATGATGGTTTCGTGCCTTCCCTCTTGAGTTGTCCGCTCAAGGGTACCAATCTAAAACCCCATAGAAAGCTTACTCCTTTCAAACAATAGATGCATCGTTGTCAAACCTAGTCGGGTTAGTTATGTTGTCCACATAATGATCCTTTAAGATAGCCTTGTCCAAAGTCCACTAGGTTTCCCTAAACCCAAATGGACATCGCCACGTTTTGTGCATTTATTTGGAGAACTAAATGCTTCATGCTAATTATTGGTATTAAATAATCAAGTTTGGTAGGGGTAAGGGCCTAATCTTATTTTTCTTGCATAAATATGAGGCACAAAGTCCCGAGATTTGGCATGGTCATCAACATCCACCCAAGGTTGTTAAGCTGGTGGAAATATCTTCACTCTAGTGATCAAATCTCATCTGAAAATATTTGGGAAATCTACCATCCCTTCTAGATATCCAACCTAACAACAAGATCAGAGAAGCTGTCACACTGTTTTGGGATTGTGAAAGGGTTGTATTCTGCTTTAGAGACATTGAAATGACACCTTTGCTAAAGGGGATAGGAGGATTGGCCGGTCTAGTATGGGAAACACCGGGTCTGATGATGCCTGAGAACTGTAAAGGCAGAGGTTTCCTCAAAATAATGGGTTTAAAGAAGAATGTAGAGTTGACACCACTGAAAGAATCCTACATCCCTTTCGACTAATTGTATTAAAGGTACGATCACAGCAAATGTTATCGTACCTACCCTGATGAATTTTCCATCACATCCTTGCGGCACATCCATCGATGGGTGGTCTTCGTATTCATGTTTTATTTCCTAGGGCTGATCGTGTTTCCAATGAAGAAAGAAAGGATCCACACCAGACTGGCCATGGTAACCAAGACCCTAATGGAAGGGATTGGTGGGCAGCCATTTAGTGTCATGTCCATGATCATTGCCGACATATATCGCGTCTTGGAAAAGTGTCAACAAGGAGCGAAACACTTCGAAGGCAACAATTTATTACTTCAACTTTGGCTCCTAGAGCATCTCCAAAGGGGTGAATACTGACGAGAGATTCATCGAAGGGACTGGGATGATCACGTCACTTTTCATCATCCAAAGCAAATGGATTACATGCCCAATATGTTCGCTCAACTGGAGGACGCCAAAGGATGGGTTGAGCTGTTTGATAATCTAATTAAGGAACAAGTCCAATAGATGTTCGAATGGTTTCTATCCAAGGAATTCATCGCCCGATCCAGAGATGTACATTTTCTGATACTGATCGGTCTGAGGGGAATATATCCTTACATCCCTCTCCGAGTCATCAGACAAGCTGGTAGGAAGCAAGTTATACCCAGGGTCGACAAGATAAGTCATTTCCGAGTTGACTTCCAGAATGATGATAGTCCTTACAAATGTCAAGATCAACATATGTGGTACTGCAAGATATTAATGGGGAGATATACCATCGGTCCAGATAGGTATCACGCTGGTTGCGCTCCTTTCTACTCAGGTTAGTTAGAAGACAACCATGATGGTCTGGGCCAGCCAAGGTTTGCCCGAGGTCACAGAATTATAGTTGAAAGGGCCGAGGCACATGTAAAATACAACCAACTATGCAAACGGATTCGGGAGTACGAAAACGAGCACCATGAAATACACGAGTCCAACCAGAAGCTACTTGAGGAATGGAAAGACATGGTTGTTAGCGCCAACAAATGACTGAGATACTTGGAGTGAGGCATAGTAGAGTTAGAGAGAAGGTTTCTCAAGAGGGTTGAAGACTGCCAAAATGCTGAAGGAACCGAAGGCGGACATCTAGCCAGAGCCTATCTATTGCTGGGACTTCGCGAGTTGGGAAAGCTGTTTGACGGAGCTGCGAATGCCGAATCTAGGGAAGGTCCTTCTGGGCCAAGTAGATAGGAGTTTTTCTTTCCGCTTTATAAATGTAATAAGGCCAATGATCATTAGTGATTTTTATTTCCTGCTTATATAGTGTCAATTTGGGATTTGTCTATTTTTATCAATAAAATGAGGCATTTAGCATCCTAAGTTCTCCAAATCAACTTGTCGCTAGGCCTGCCTCGGGCATAACGAGGTTCCCAAAATTAGGACATGATTTATATTCCTGCACTATGTGCTTAAATATTGCAATATTTGTTACGATCCTCACTAACTTGGTTACCTTTTTGTTTTATTTTTTGTTATTCCCCTCTCCAAAGGTTAGTTCATGCACTCCGGCAACATCATCCTATTCCACAAGATCCAAGGGCCCTCCTCCCACTCATCTTCTAAGTCTTGTTAAGAACAAAAACAAGGGAAAAATGGAAGATTTGAACATCAGAAAAGAGAACACAACAACAGAGGCCATTGATGGCCATGGTATTCGGGCTCCCAATGAAAATGTGTCACAACTTGAGCAGAAACTGTTGAAGTTTCAAGAAGAGCTTGATCAGGTTTGGAACCTGGACAGCCTATCTTTCTCCCTCAGCACCCTAGACACCATCTTACCCAATGTTCAAAATCCCACACCTTCGCAAAGGCTACCAAATCATCCCACCATTCCAATGAAGAACTAATGCAACACTTGGTACACTCCAAACAACAATCCATTACTCATCCTCGAACCATAAAATTCCGCAAATGATCATTTCCATGCCCACACACCAGGCCACCACAATAATCCTATCTACGTGGAGACCATGCCACTTTCCACCCAACCTATATCTTGAACCTCTGAGTTAGATGAAAAGGATCTACTCATCAAAAACTTGGTTGAAGAGCTTAAGAAGCTAACTAGCCGAATCCAAGGCGTCAAAGGGAGTAAAGGGATCAAAGGTTTGACCTATGAAAATCTCTGCATACAACACGTGTCGAACTGCTCGAGGGGTACAAAACTCCCAAGTTTGAGATGTTTGACGGTACAGGTGATCCAAAGGTCCATCTGAGAACATACTGTGACAGGTTGGTCGGGGTAGGAAAGGACGAAAGGATCCACATGAAACTATTCTTGAGGAGTCTGAAAGGAGATGCACTATCTTGTTACATTAGCCAAGATCCTAAGAAATGGTTGAGCTGGGTAGGTATGGCCTCTGATTTCATGGATATGTTTAGGTTTAACACCGAAAATGCACCAGATGTATTATATATTCAGAACAGAAGAAGAAGCCTACAGAAATGTTTCGCTAGTATGCTACTCGCTGGAGGTCCGAAGCTGCTAAGGTCAGACCTGCCTTAGAAGAGGAACAGATGAACAAATTCTTTTTTTGGGCTTAGGACCCGTAGTATTATGAACGACTATTGATGATTGAAAATCATAAGTTTTCTGACATTATCAAGCTAGGGTAACGAATTGAGGAAGGTATCAAAAGCGGTATAGTTACAAACTTCGAGGCCTTGCAAGTTGCAACAAATGCCTTAAAATCTGGTGGTGTGTCCAAGAAAAGGGACGTGAGAGCCGTGATGGTGGCACAAAGGACCAACTCCCCTCTCAAATACCAAACCTACCCAATACCTCCACTCACATATCAGTGAGCCCTAAACTGCCAAGCACCCTCCTACCAAGCTATACCACCAACTTATCAGTCACCTCCACTGCCAACATATCAGCCTACCTCGCCCAGATATTCCTAGCACATACATGTCTACCAAACTTACGATGCCCAACCATATCATTACCAATCACCCCCGTATGCTTAAATTTCCTTAATCCCCAACCTAATTTTGATCGGAGGCCTTCAAAACAATATACAGCCATCGCCGAACCCATAGATAAGATATATGAGAGACTCAAAACCGCCGATTATGTCATCCCAATCCCTACTACAACCCCTTAACCTTAATAATCTTGTGCATACTACTCCGGCATGAAGGGAGACACCATCAGCGAATGTCCCCAGGTGTGTGCACTCAAATCGGTTTATCGATAAATCGAATTGATTATTTGTTATCGGTTTATCGATTTATCAATTTTCACCCTTATTCTATAATACCCTTTCCTTTACCCTAAGTACCTAACCCGATTATTTTATCTACCACATTTAAGGATGATCATATTTAAAGCTCAAGGGAATGAAGTTCAAATTAATGGAAAATAAAATTAGCAGTGATGATGTATTTTTATTTTTTGTTATACCGTTGGAGTGTTGGTGGCATACATTTGATCCCTTACTTTAGTATGTTGCATGTGCTTGTTGACACAATTTTTATGTTATAAACTGTGTTCGTCTTATTTTAGTTTCTTTTGTCCATATTTGTTAGACGTGTTTATAGCGATATACTTTTTATGGAATCCTGAAAATTTTCTTTTCTGTGTAATTGATAACCGAATCGATAAGCCCCAAAAATTGATAAATTGAAATCGGAAAATCAAAAACTTATTGAAACAACAACTATAAGCATATGTACAAATCCATAATCGATAAGTAATCATCGATAAGGTCAAAATTGAATCGATAAATCGAATGCACACCCCTAAATGTCGCTCTTTAAAAGATAAGATAAAGTCCTTGACTGATAACAAGGTCATTGTAGCAAAGGAAGCCACCCAAACATCCACAACAACCTTCTACCAGACCATAAAGGCGGGGGTATTCACATGATTGAAGTAGAAGATGATTGGGATCCCGAGGGATCCATCGGGTTGATCGCAGAAGGCAATGATCCAAAAAAGCCAGCAGTTACTCTCAACCCCATCATAATCCAGATCCAACCGTCCGAGGCCATTGAGGTAGATGTGTCTATAGCTCTTGAGTTTGAATCAGTTCCATCAACAAAAGCACCAGCACCATTTGAGGTTACAGTTTTACCATCCAAGGAACATGTCCCATTCGAAGTAAATGTGGCCGTATCGATTCTAGTGGCGATGACCACCATGACGTCATTCCATAAAAAAGTAATACCCTAGGATTATGCATCCGAGGCTAGGAGGAAAGGAAAATTCAGGATGAAAGAGATTGTTGCAGCGCAGGGTATGATTAGAACTGGAAGAGTCTATACCCCGGAACACTTAGCTAAGTCAAGTAAGTAGGCTTCCAACCGGCCACTCATCATCGAAACAGGTCCAGATGATCTTTAGAGGAAGATACATGCCAAGGAGTATACGGTCATCAACCAACTAAACAAAGCACTGGCACAAATATCCATCCTCTCATTTGTTGCAAAATTCCAAAACACACAAAAATGCTCTATTGAAGATGCTAAGTAAAGCATACGTTCCAAATAGTATCACCGGCGGGTAAATGGCCAATATGGTGGGACAAGTATTAGGAAGCCATAAAATTACCTTCTATGAGGATGAGCAGCCGCCTGAAGGGTTGAGCCACAATAAAGCCTTACATATCACCGTGCAATGTGAAGACTACTTCATCACTAGGATCCTAATCGATGGGGGTTCCAGCCTTAATATATGGCTAATGATAACACTCAAGAAGCTATGTAAAGGGCTGCATGAGATAAATGAATGAGCAATCAATGTGAAAGCTTTTGACGGGTCTCAGAGGTCCACCATCGGTGAGATTAGCTTGTGTATGCAGATGGGACCAACCCGGTTCGAGGTCGACTTTCAAGTGATAGATATGCCAGCATCCTACAACCTGCTGCTAGGGCGACCCTGGATCATGTTGCAGGGGTTGTAGCTTCAATGCTGCATTAGGCTGTAAAGTTTGAATGGAATCACCAGGAAGTGATCATTCACGGTGACAACAGAAATCCTATATACAGTCGCCAGACCATTCCGATGATAGGGGAAGAAGAAAGCTAGGTGGAGAGACCTACCACCACATCGAGTAGGTCAGTGCTGTTGACAAAGATAAATGGTGGTGCAAAAAGATCAAAAGTATACTAAATTTGAGTGGGTACAAACCTAGCAAGGGGCTCGGCAAGAACCTCCAAGGAAATGCTAAACACATAAAGCTCAAGAAACACGACACTACTTTCGGTATGGGATATGAGTACACCTAGGAAGAATTCAACAACCGGTTGCCACAATGGCACGATCCTTACTATCCACTTGCGTAGCCAATACCGAATTTGGAGTAGACTTTCAAACGGGCTGACATTGTTTATGGGACAAATGAATAAGAAGCACTTGCAACAGTAAAGAACTTTTTCCTAAAAGACAATGATATGGACTATTGTGTTGTTCTCGAGGAGGAGGGGAGGAAGGTCCTTCCATACAAGCTATGAGTAGAGGGGCATACCTCAACAATTGGACCATACCAGAACCCGACGAGCCTCGGGGTAGCAAGCTTAAAACAATCACTATTCCCTGTTTTATTTAATAAATGATTTTCTTTTTGTATTTCTCAATTTCTGCAATAAGATCTTCAATGTTCGAAACCATTATTTAATTTATCAAAGCATGTTTGATTTTTCCAATGAATTAATGACTGTGACATGCTATGAGACAATACAACAAATGGACATTGATTCAGAAGAAGAAGACATACCTGAGGAGATTGTCAAAGGAGTTGAGAACTTTGAGAACAAACCTCAATCCAACCTGGACAAAACAAAAATTATCAATTTAAGAGATGAAAAAAACGTCAAGGAAACACGAATGTTCACTTGTCGCTATCAGAAAGAATGAATACACATAACAATGGAATACTAGTGTATATTCGCCTGGTAGTATGATGACATGACCGGTCTAAGTACATCTATTATGTCCCATAAACTACCAACTGATCTGACATGTCCGCCAGTAAAGTAGAAGCTCAAGAAATAAAGCCTACTGTGAGTTTGAAAATTAAAGAAGAAGTCACTAAGCAAGTCAAAGCTAAGGTTCTTAGGGTTGTTGAGTACCGACATGGTTAGCCAACATTATACCAGTACCACAAAAGGACGGGAAGGCAAGAGTCTGTGTCGGCTACCGGGATCTCAACTGGGCCAATCCAAAAAATGACTTCCTTTTTCCGAACATATACATCCTGATTAAAAATTATGCCAAGCATGAGCTACAGTCATTCGTAGATTGCTTCGCCGGTTATCATCAGATCTGGATGGATGAGGAAGATGCTGAGAAAACGGCTTTCATTATGCCATGGGGAGTTAATTGTTATAAAATGATGTCGTTCGGCCTAAAGAATACATGGGCCACCAACATGAGGGGAATGACTACCATTTTCATGATATGATACACAAGGAAATTAAGGTATATATGGATGATGTTATTATAAAGTCTAAGAAGGCCATTTATTATCACATGGAAGATTTGAGGAAGTTCTTCAATAGATTGAGAAGGTACAACCTGAAACAGAATCCCGCGAAGTGCGCATTTGAGGTACCCTCTGGAAAATTGCTGGGGTATATTGTGAGTCACTGAAGAATAGAACTGGATCCATCAAAGGTCAAAGACATTCAAGAACTACTACCGCTAAAAAAAGAAGGATGTGATGAGTTTCTTGGGAAGACTTAGCTATATCAGCCGGTTCATAGCACAATCTACAATTATCTATTAGCTAATCTTTTAGATATTGAAGAAGGATGTCGCTACCAAATGGACCGATGACTGCCAAAAGGCCTTCGATAGAATCAAGGAATACTTGTCAACACTACCAGTCTTGGTCCCACCCAATCCAGGTAGACCCCTATTACTCTATATCACAATATTAGATAAAGCTTTCGATTGCATTTTGGGACAGTACGATGAAAGAGGGAGAAAGGAACAAGCCATTTATTATCTCAACAAGATGTTCACTCCGTACGAGACCCCGTACGCTCTTTTAGAACGCACCTACTATTCTTTGACTTGGGTATCTCAGAAGTTGAGACATTACTTTTGTGCCTATACCACGTATCTCATATCAAGGATGAATCTTTTAAAGTATATCTTTCAGAAGCACATGCCCACTAGCAAGCTAGCCAAGTGGCAAATCCTGTTAAGTGAATTCAACATTGTTTACTTAACTCATAAGGCAGTCAAAGGACAAGAACAGGTAGACCACTTTGCTGAAAACCCCATGGATGGAGAATATGAACCTTTGAAAACATATTTTCTCGATAAAGAGGTATCATTTATAGGATAAGACATTGTAGAATCCTATGACCATTGGAGAATGTTCTCGATGGAGCAGCAAACATCAAATGAGTTGGCATAGGCCCAGTCTTGGTATCAGAAACCAATAAGTATTATTCAGTGTCGGCCAAACTCAGGTTCCCCTGCACCAACAATATGGCCGAGTATGAAGCCTGCATCGTAGGGCTCAAGATGGCCATTGACATGAACGTTCAAGAGTTACTATTGATTGGAGATTTAGACCTACTCATAAATCAGGTGCGTGAAGAATAGGCAACCAAGGCGCTCATGTATTTACATCATGTACATGAATTAAGAAAGAAGTTCACGAGGACAGAGTTCCAGTATGTTCCCAAAGTCCAAAATGAGTTCACCGGTGCATTGGCTACCTTATCATCTATGATACATCATCCAGACAAGAATTTTATTAACCCCATTCCAGTAAAGATCCATGATCTGCCAGCTTATTGTGCCCAGGTTGAAGAAGAAGTAGACGGAAAGCCTTGGTTTCATGATATCAAGGAATATTTGGCAAAAAGAGAGTACCCCGGAGCTTGCCAATCATACTCAGAAACACACAGTTTGGAGGTTGCCCAACAACTTCTTTCGTAGCGAAGGAATCCTGTATAGGAGGACTCCTGATTTGGGATTACTAAGGTGTATCGACACAAAGGAAAACATCCAAGCTACTAGAGGAAATTCTTGCTGGAACTTGTGGTCCACATATGAACGGCATTGTTTTAGCAAAGAAGATACTTTAGGCTAGTTACTTTTCGATGACTATGGAAATAGACTGCATCCAGTATGTCCAGAAATGTCATCACTTCCAGATATATGCAGACATGATAAAGGTACCTCCAAGCGAGCTCAACACAACAAGCTCACCAAGGCCGTTTGTCGTTGGGAAATAGACTTTATTGGACAAATTGAGCCTGCAGTTTCAAATGGACATAGGTTTATCCTAGTGGCAATTTACTACTTCATCAAGTGGGTCAAAGCAACATCTTTCAGAGTAGCGACTACAAAGGTTATGGCAGATTTTGTCCGCGACCACATTATTTGTCGATTCGGGATTCTAGAGTCAATTATTACTGATAATGGCTCCAACCTCAACAACGGCCTGGTGAAAGCTATGTGTGAAACCTTCAAGATCAAACACAAGAATTCCCAGCCTATAGTCCTCAAATAAATGGGGCCGTAGAAGCCGCCAACAAGAATATCAAGAAGATATTAAGGAAAATGATAGAGAAGCATAAACAGTGGCACGAGAAGTTATCGTTTGCTGTATTAGGGTATCACACCACAGTCCACACATTAACTGGGGAAACCTCTTATATACTAGTTTATGATCCAGAAGCCGTAATTCCAGGCGAAGTAGAAATACCTTCATTGAGGATAATACAGGAAGCTGAGCTCAATGATGCAGAATGGGTGAAGAGTCATTACAAGCAGCTAGCTCTTATAGATCGAAAGAGAATGAAATGTTTGCCATGGTCAACTTTATCAGAACAGAATGTCCAAAGCATTCAACAAGAGAGTCAAGCCGAGACAATTCACACCAGGGCAGCTTTTATTAAAGAAAATTTTTCCCCATCAAGATCAATCCAAAGGGAAGTTCTCTGCCAACTGGCAGGGCCTATACAAGGTTCACTAGGTTTTGACAGGAGGATCCCTCATACTTGCAGAAATAGATGGAGAAGTTTGGCCAAAGCCGATTAATTAAGATGCAGTCAAGCGTTAATATGTGTAATCCTTATGTCTTCCCTATATGATATAATTTGAATTATGCTGGTCCGATTCCCGTTTAATAGAGGATACGTAGGCAGCCCTATGGGTTTGGTCACAATTTAATAAAATTTTCATTTCCCCCTGAAGTTGGAAACTGGGGCAGAATTTTTAGGAGGACCCTCAAATTCTGAAGCAATTTCAACGGATCATCGCACGAGCAACAGTCAAAAGCGTCAACCCATCAAACTGGGACAGAATTTCGAGGAGGACCCTAAAATTCTTTAGCAAGAGATATTGCAATATCTCGAACCACATCACAGTCGTCGGTTCATCCAAAAGCTATTTTTTCTTTAATCATACATTTTTGTCATACTTTTACAAAATTATGATTGTTTATTGAAATTGCTTTGTTTAGCAAAGATACCCCAATGACACAGACGGTATCTCCAGATTAAAGCCGAGTGAGTCAAGCAAAGCCAGCAGGGATACGAACTAAATGTCCCCTTTACAAAACTCACGATTTTCCTTTAGATGCATGCACTAGAATTACGAAATCATTTAACGTATTATACATCCATAGAACAAACACTGTTAAAGAATACGATTCTCCATACCATTGTACTTACCAACATCTGCTATCGTCACGCACCCATAATGTTTTGTATGTCACAATGCTCCCAGTAATCACCATACCGCAATCCGCTATCAGTTAAGAAACTCTACTGTCATGCTATTTTATTTCTTGCATAAGGTTACCATTCTACCTTCCAACTTGCATAAGGCTTCTATAATGTCGTTCGAGGTTAAACTCTACCTCTATCTGCATCTGCATTGCATAAGGCTGCCATTTTGCCTTCCAACCTGCAATAAGGCTACTATTCTGCCTTGTAACATGTATAAGGCTACTATTCTGCCTCCTAATTTGCATATGGCTACTATTCTTCCTTCCGATGCATAAGGCTACCATTCAGCCTTCTGAGGTTAAACTCTACCTCTATTTGCATCTGTATTGCATAAGGCTACCATTCTGCCTTCAAACATGCATAAGGCTGCTATTCTACCTTCTAATTTGCATAAGGTTACTATTCTGCCTTTTGAGATTAAAATCTACCTTTATCTACATCTGCTTGCATAAGGCTACTATTCTGCCTTCCGAGACTAAACGCTATCCATCAAAATTTGCACAGCTAAAAAATTACCACATTTGCATAGATGGAAGATTGCAAAATTTTCACGGATGAAAGATCGCCACATTTTCACGGATAAAAGATCGCCACATTTGCACGGCCGAAAGATCACCATATTTGCACCACTGAAAGATCACAACATTTCACGGCTGAAAGATCGCCATATTGCACGGCTGAAAGATCGCCACATCTACATAGCTGAAAGATCGCCACATGCTACTGTATACTTCATGGGCTGAAATATTACCAACTTATCCAAAGGCGTCATCGTTCAGAGGCACCATCCTCATGGCCCGATAACACCATGTCATTTCATGAGGATCCCTTTCAATCTCTTACATATCATTATTCAAAGTCCTCATAGTTCAGAGGCACCATTTTGATAGCCCGAGAACATCATTTCATAGCCTGCGAATCTTTTATTATGCGCTTCATGTACCAGGACACCATGGTCTAAATACATCATCCTAACCGTCTAAAGACAACATTTATGGTTCGACGGGAATCTGCATCATGTCTAAAGTTACACACAATATATGCTTGTATTATTTATTTGCAGGTAAACTGGCAAGCAACAGCCATCCCGACAGGAGCATTTCTGCTCCAGTGCCCGTAGTCACATCTGACCTAACCATTCCCATAAGTCTTTTACTCACCCTGACCAAAACATTGTGCCCGTTCTTTGAAAGTACCCGTCAACATACTCTGCCAACGAATCCTGAACTACATGTGGCATGATTCCTGTAGAACCATGGATATGTAGGCAACTCAGAATCTAGATGAAGCCTAAACCTCTTCAAACCATTTCGTTCGGTCAAAATTGGTCATCATATCTTTACCTGACAATTCTTTCATCCTTCCTAGGTAAAGAAGGGCAGCTATTGACATCTAATTTTTTCCTATATACTTTTAATATACAAATAATTTGAAAATAGCATATGTATGCAAATATAATGTATGTACAAGTATTTATTATTTTTCCCTATTTTTTAAAGGTTTTTAAATTAATTTTTTCCCTATTTTATCCATAAAAAACCTAATAATAGTTTCTAAAATAAAGACTTTTTGGTGATTCACTTGCTGAACTTTTATATTTATGCTAAAATATAGCCAAGATAATTTTTCCATATTTTTACAAATTTATTTAGTATTTTTTTAAAAGCTAAATTGCATAATTGCAATATTAGCCTCTTTTAGGATTTAATTATGTTTGCATTTGCAAAAATTAATCCATGTATTTCTAAATAGTTCATTATACATTATAAATCATTTTAATTCTTTCAATTTATTTCCAAATATTAATTATCTATTTTTTACAAAATAAATAGAGAACGTGGCTATGTAAAATCTAGCCAGATTTCATTTTGATTATAACCTAAAATATGAACCAATTTAAAATGCAATTCCAACCCAATTAAACCCACCAGACCAGGTCCAAATCCGTTCTCATAAATCGATCCACCTACCTTTTTAATCTAGGTCGTTGATCATTCAGATCAACGACCACCATCGTCCCTTACCTTAATTAATCCCAAACGACCCTAAAATCCTATTGTTTGATACACTCTGCCGCCTTAGAATCCCCTTCCTCTCAAACTATCTCTGCAACACCACCTAAACCCTAGCTGTCTACCTAATACAAGGCTTTCTGTGCTCGTTTAAGACATGTACCAACCTTCTATAGCTTCTATGTGTTTTGGTTCTATGATTTTATGACTCGACTTCGAAAGAGTTTGGTCCAGTCCTTGCTCGACTGATGTTCATGGTCTTTCTCCGACCATCCACGACCTTTCCTGGCCATTCATGGCCTTTCAAGGCGGGTTCTTGACCTTTTCTGGTTAGATCGTTAACTTTCAAGACCCTTCTCATTTCTTTTGGGTTTTCTGAAACGCTAATCTCTAAGATCTTTTATTTCTTTCAAATCTACCTTAGATCTGTGCTCACCATGAAATTTTAGCATTTTTCTCGAAGGTTCTTTAACTTTGCTTTCAAAAAGACTCTTCATTTTTTTTTGATTAGGGTTTTTTTCTCAAGTTATTTCAGAAATCCCTTCTCTGATTTTAGTGTGTTTCTAATCTTGCTATGATTTGCTCATGTTATTCTTCTATCTGAGTTAGCATGTTCAAAACCCTAATTTCATATGGATCTCATTCAAATCCTGAAGTTGTTTGTTTAATGTGTACTTGTTTAACTAAGGTTCCTCGTTCTTGTTTAACTTATTTGTGTTACCATTTTTTTAAACTCGATTGTTATGGAAAAGCCTTAGGTCTTTGGGTCTGATATTATTTGTTGAGTACTTGAATCTACTGAAAGCTTTTGTTTACGACTCTATTTTCTCCATGTGACTTGTCTGATTTACTATTTTTCAACTCGACTAAGGTTGAAACCCTAACTTTTAAAAGGGTTTCCTCACATGTTGTTGTGAAACTTTGCATGTTTCTGATGCGCTATTTTCTTCCATGTTAATTCAATGTGACTTGGCCTACTTGATTACTATGCTTCGAGCGTTTGCTTTGTTATTGAACCCTAGTTTATTTATGCCACTACTGTATGCCATTACTACCTCTTTGTGATTTTGTCAATTAGTTTAGCCTCGTATGTCTGGTGACCTTGTTCACTTTATTTAAATGCTGAAGTGTCTTCCTTGATTGATCTTCATCTTGTGACTAATTTCTAAAGTTTCCCTTTTATGAACCCTGATATCATTCGCCCGTTCAAATTGATTGATTCTTTCCCCTTTACTATGATATTTTACTTTACTGAATCTTTTTCAAAATAAGTATATTTCTGTACTTAGACTTGATTACTTACTTAATGCTTGTACCACTTCTTTTATGGCAATAACCAGTGTGTCTCTAAACTGATCTCTTTCCTTATTTGAATCGGTTACTACCCGTTAAATAAGGGATTCCTTAATTAAAGGGAATCACTTGTAGAGTTAATTCTGACTGTTGATTGTTTCTATATTTGTACTAAAATTTTACTTATTACCTCTCATTCTTTCGTTTTCAAAAGGCTATAAATACTCTGCACCCCATTCTTTCAAAGACACGAACAAAAAAGGAACAACTTGGGTTTATAACATACATTTCACTCAAAACTCAAAGGTTGCCCTTGCGTTCAGAACAACTTCTGCATTTGCTTCTTTACTAGTATGTTCTAATTAATCTTCCAGCATTAACAAAAACATGTTTCTTTACTCTTTCCTTCACTCTTGCCTGTTTTCTGCTTTTGTTTAATCAAGTTTCTTTCCTAAAGCATGCTATAAATCAATGTGTTTTCTTTATGAATTCTGTCAGTCACTTACTATGAATTATGAATCCTAAACCCCATACCACATATGTGTTTGTATTCTCTAGTTGGTTTGAGGGCATGTCAGCATTAGACATTACTATGCATGACCCAAACTTGACCCTCCCTGAGATCATATGCTTCATATCCCCTCTATGTGTTATGTTCCCTGACTGGTTTTTGGGCATACCAACACCATTTTTTTCTGTGCACACCCAAACCTGACCCCTTTCTAAGGTCATATGCCTCTGCAATGAATTCCTAAACCCTTTACCCCTTTGTAGAAAATGTTGATTTTGTGTAATGTTAGCTTTATTACTACTGCCTTCCAGTCAACCATACCCCTCTCTAATCTCCACTCAGTTTTAACTCTTTGTCCCTGCACTTCCACTATACTCTTAGACTTAGGTTCTGCCCCTCTTGTATAAGCCTTGCCTTGGGACCCATGAGCTCCCTCTCAACTTGGACACATAAGGGCAGGCCCTTCCACACTCATCTCTATCTGGTTATACAAACTTGGGTGTAAGCATTGCCTGGGGTCCCTTGAGACTCTTAGGGAACTTTGGCATACCTAGGTCTGAGAAAGGCTTTGAAACAAGTTGAATCTACAGTTTTTAATTATATAATTAAGACAAGAAGTCAAGATTAGGCTTTCTCCAGTTGTAATTTCTTCTTTTACATTCTTATTGATGTAATTCAGCAATTGGTCTGTAATAAGTTGTAATTAACTTTTGGGGTTGGTTAGTGAAAAAGGGTTGGGTAATTGTTCATGCTTAACTATTAGAAGGGTAGAGAACCTGCCTATAGGACTTATTTTCTATATGATTAACTCAGTATTTAGATAATATGTCTATATGACCTATTTTTGTACATGTCTAACTCTGCATTTAGAGAACTAGTCTATAGGACATGTCTTAAATTCTGCATTTAAATAACATGCCTATAGGATTTATCTTAAATTCTGCATTTAGATAACATGCCTATAGGATTTGTCTGAAATTCTGCATGTTTATTACCACACTTAGACACCATGTTCTTAGGATCCAATTGGTTATAATCCGGCATCATGTCCAATAGATTAAAATCAGTACATTTTCATAAAAATCATGCCTATAGGAATTTCAAATAAATCATGCCTACTTCATTTCACATTCTAACTAGATATCATGCCTATAACAATTAAAATTAGCAATAATAGACATCCATGTCTATAGGATCTGAAACCAATTTAGTTTAAAAGCAGCCTAACTAATACCGTTCTGAACTATTTTTAAACAACTCTCTTTCTTCTTATTAATACGGTTTAGAAAGCATGTCTATAGGATCTTAAATTGTTTATTTTAGAAATGTTACTGCTTTGTCAAATGTTGAATTGGTAATAGATATCATGTTTATAAGATCTCACCCAAACACTTATGCAAGCCCTAGGTAATAACAATAAAACTTAACCCGCCTTCTGTTATTTAATATTTGCTACAACCAGTAGGCAGGCCTGATTCGAACTTCTTGTCTGAATTATGTAATAAATTGGTTTGCTTTAACAACTGAAACTCCCCCTGCCTTAGTACTTTATATTCAGACTCTGATTGTGTTTAATTCATGATATTTATGTGCTTTTCTTGAGGAGGTATACATGATCCCTTAGTTGTTTACATGCTTCCCTTTAATGTGCAGCCCTATGTGTTTTGTATGTCGCCTTAGCTTTTTCACCTTTTGAAACCCAAAAGTCATAATATCCCTTCCATTTAGGAATAGTAGTCCTAAGTTCCTCCGGGACTGATAGGAATGGGACAGGTAATAGCATGCAATAGTAGTCCAGACCAATCCAAGCTTCAATCACCTTAACAGGGTGGGAAGGATAGATATGGATATGATGACCTGTGCGCTAATACCATGTGTATCCCCTCTTTTGAGGAGTGATTACTGTTGGAAACACGTTCTCAAGGCTTTATACTAAAACGTGTGTTCTTATGTGTAGGTTTTGATGAATGACAAACGAAGCGCAAAGTGATATATGACGAAGTTCAAGTACAAGCGCATAATTGGTGGATAACGAGATTCAAGCACAAGACAAAGTTTTATAGTTTAAATGAGTCGTTCTTAATTGTGATCTTGATCCGACAACTTGACTCATGACATGGCTTCTCTCGTAAAATTATTTTTACAAAATCTTGCATATTTAATTTAATGCTAAACGATTTTAAATCATGCATATTTACTTTAGTCAAAATGATTTTTAAACATGCCTCTAAAATCTGGACTAAGATAATCGATTATGTACTTATGATAATCGATTATGTTAAGCCAAGACTGCATGACAATCGATTGTGAACTAATGACAATCGATTGTGTTAAGGCAGTGAACATCAGGTTTTTCAAAACCTGCATGACAATCGATTGTGAACCTTATGACAATCGATTGTGACGAGGCAGTGTCCATCAAAGTTTTTCAAAACTCAGAATAATCGATTGTGAAGCTAATGACAATCGATTGTGAAGAGACAGTGTCCTTCAGATTTTTCAAAGTCACAAAATAATCGATTGTGAACTTATGACAATCGATTGTGTTGAGGCAGTGACTTCCAGACTTTTTCAAAATTATTAAATAATCGATTGTGAGTATATAACAATCGATTGTCACGAGGCAGTGTCTAAAATGATTTTCAAAGTCTGATAAATAATCGATTGTTAACATTGCACAATCGATTGTGAAGCTGACCGTTGTCGTAAAATTTTCAAATACCGTCAGGTAATCGATTGTTGATTTTGTACAATCGATTGTTGATATTGAAATCTGAAAAGATTTTTTGAACGTTGCTGGATAATCGATTATTGATTTGGTATAATCGATTGTTTTACGAAAAATCTGGAAATGATTTTTTGAACGTTGCCAATAATCGATTGTTGATCTTGGACAATCGATTGTTAAGCGTAAAATCTGGGATTGATTTTTGGAACGATTGGCAAACAATCGATTGTGGCTTCCTGACAATCGATTGTCACAGAGTAAAATCAGCAACTCTTAATTGGCAATATGGCAACGGTAATGCCAAGTTTTTCAACTATAAATACAGCTTCATTTCAGTGTTTTAAACACAACAATACACAACAACTGATCATTCTATTGCTATAAGCTTGCATATTATTGTTTATCATTTTATATTCATTTCATAAAGCTTTTGAGAGCCAAAGTCTTGTCCATAGTTTTTGTAATCTTGAGCCTACTTCTTTTACTCATATCTACTCATTAAGGAGTGTTTTGTTTGAGTGCTTAGTGTTTTGTACACTTGTAAGAGAATTGTGATTCTCTTGTTGTAAGGAACTTGTGTTTCCTTGGTTGAAGTCTTGGAGTGTTGTATCTCCGAGCAAAGGTGTTAAGGCTTGTGTCCTTAAGTTGTAAAGGTTTGTTGAGCACCCGTAAGCTTGACAAGTTAGTGGAAAATCTCGAGAGAGTCTCTCGGGGACTGGACTAGCCACGTGTTGTGGTGAACCAGAATACATCGGTGCGTTCTTTCCTTTTGTTTATTTAACGCACTTAATTATTTCCTGCAATTTTTTAATTTCCGCAAGTTTACGCTAAATTTTATTATAACGCTATTCACCCCCCTCTAGCGTTAAGCGTATTATCTAAAAATTGGTATCAGAGCCCAACTCTCTGAAGACTTAACAGTTTGAGAGAACCATCCATGGCTTCTACTCGTGATTCTTTTGCAGGAATTGATGAAGGACAATGCTCCACACGACCACCTCTATTCAACGGTACAAACTACACGTACTGGAAGGAGAGGATGAAAATTTTCGTTCAAGCAAACAACATTCATCTCTGGAAGGTGATAACGAAGGGAAATCAAATTCCAACCAAAAAGGTTGAAAACGAATGGGTCCCCAAGTCCGAAGAAGAATATGACACGGATGATATCCGAAAGGTTCAAAATAATGCTAAAGCAATTAATTTATTATATTGTGCTGTAAATGCTGACGATTACAGGAAAATATCGTGTTGCACAACGGCAAAGGAAATGTGGGACAAGCTGGAAATTACGTACGAAGGTACGGACCAGGTAAGGGAAGCTAAAATTGATTTCCTAACCCATGCTTATGAATTATTTCACATGAAGGAAGGTGAAAAGGTGGATGAAATGTTCGAACGATTTTCAATAATCGTAAATGACCTACATGCCCTCAAGAAGACATTCACGGACAGAGAACTGGTTCGAAAATTCTTAGAAGTCTCACTCCGGCATGGCGATCAAAGGCCGACGCAATTCAAGAATCCATTGGCGTCTCAAATGTCACAATCGACGCATTAAGAGGTAACCTTAAGACTTATGAATCTACAATACTTAACCCTCTTGTTGATGATCAAAGGAGGCAAAGAATAGCGCTTAAGGCAAGCACAAGCCAACCTCAAGTTGATGAGGACGGAGACAACGAGTTTGGACTCGTTATCAAAAGATTTCAAAAGTTCATGCGAAAGGAGTATGAATGAAAGGGCAAAAAGCAAGGCGAGCAAATAAAGTGCTATGAATGCGGTGAAACCGGGCACATCAAATCAAATTGCCCAAACATCAAAAAGGAGAAGAAACCTTTTAAGAAGCAACGTGCATACATTTCTTGGGGAGGAGACTCCGGAGATGAGTCAAGCGAAGAAGAAGAAGACGAAGCCGCAAACCTTTGTCTTATGGCGCAAGAAGACAAGCAAGATGAGGTATGTCAAATCTCTTCTAAAAACTTCTTTACTCTTGAAGAAATGCGAACTGCTTTTGATGAGCTATATACTGAATTTATTAAAGCTTCAAAAACTGTCAAGAGCATAAAAGAAAATGCTTCTCTAAAAGAAAAAGATTTTCAAAAACAGCTTTCTTTAAAAGAAAAGGATTTAGAAAAACTGGCTTTAGAAAATGAGAAGCTGAAAGAGGAAAACAAGTTTTTCGGAAAAAGAAGCGCCGACAAGCCCGAAAGTTCTATTAAAAATTGCTCTTCTTGCATACATCTTGAAAATGAGGTAGATAGACTTAAAGGTACCTTAGATAAGTTTAATTCTTCTCACAAAAACTTGAATGAGGTCCTTGTTAATTTGAAGTCAACCAAGCATGGCATAGGTTTTAAGAATGAGCCTAAAGAAAAGGTTGAAGCCAAACCCCAACCACCTAAGGCTCAACCTAGGATTAATAAAACAAATGCTTATCCTAGAAAGAGCAATCCTAGAACAAATATGCATGGTAGACCAAATGTTGAACTTTTTAGAAGACCTAGAAATGACTTACCACCTAGAAATGACTACCCTAGAAATGATGCATATTTTAGGCCAAACACTAGAAGGAGTTTTGAACCTCCTAGAACATCTAGACATGACCATTACTCTAGAAACGCTGCTCATTTTAGAACTAATAGTAGGAGAAATGGTTCTCATGGAATGTGCAATAGTCATAATGAAAATAGAGTAATTCATTTTCGTCCATCAAGTTACTATGAACCTAGAAGGATGCATAACCCCAATGTGACTTGTCATTATTGTAGACGCATTGGTCATATTTCCCCTGCATGCTTTACACGACATAGACATATCACTCAATCGCATCATTATAATATGTCTAACCCTCAAGGACCCAAAATGGCATGGGTACCTAAAACGCATTAACTTGTTTTGTAGGTATGTTTGAAGGGATCAAGTGTACTATGGTACCTTGATAGTGGATGCTCCAAACATATGACGGGAGACGAATCCAAATTCCTTCAACTAGAACACAAAGAAGAAGGAAGTGTGATTTTTGGGGATAACAATAAAGGAAAGATCATTGGCATCGGATCGGTCGGTAAGGATGAAAATTCCTCTATTAAGCATATATTACTTGTGAAAGGTTTAAAGCATAATCTCTTGAGCATAAGTCAATTATGTGACAAGGGAAATCTTGCCCTATTTGATTTGGAGGAATTCTTAGTGTTTAGACGTAGTGATTTCAAAATTATCCTTCGTGGTTTTAGAGTGGATAATATTTACATGGTTGATCTTGCTAATTCCTCACCCGAATATGTGGATTGCCTTATGAGCAAAGAGGATGATACTTGGCTATGGCATCGTAGAGTTGCTCATATAAACATGCATCTTTTGAACAAATTGATTTCTCAAAACTTAGTTATTGGCCTTCCCAATTTGAAATTTGAAAATGACTCTATCTGTGATTCTTGTCAAAAAGGGAAGCAAACAAAAGCATCTTTCAAATCCAAAAATATTGTTTCAACTTCTAGACCATTGCAATTGCTTCACATGGATTTATTTGGACCATCTCGCATTGAAAGTCTAGGAAGAAATCGTTATGCTTTTGTGATTGTTGATGATTATTCTAGATTTACTTGGACTTTATTTCTTGCCAATAAAAGTGATGCTTTTCAGAATTTTAAATATTTTCTTAAGCGTGTTCAAAACGAGAAGGAAACAACCGTCACTTCAATTAGAAGTGATCATGGGGGAGAGTTTGATCACAATCTCTTTGCGGACTTTTGTGACGAACTCGGTATCGAGCATACCTTTTCCGCTCCACGTACACCACAACAAAATGGGGTGGTGGAAAGGAAAAATAGGTGTCTCGAAGAGATGGCTAGAACCATGCTCGAAGAGGCTAAGATTCCCAAACATTTTTGGGCGGATGCCGTGAGTACCACATGCTACATCTTAAATAGAGTAGTCATAAGGCCAATACTCATGAAGACCCCTTATGAACTCTACAAGGGAAGGAAACCAAATATCTCCCATTTTAGAGTATTCCGTTGTAAATGTTTTATTCATAACAATGGCAAAGATCAATTGGGAAAGTTTGATGCTAAGTCCGATGAGGGAATTTTCATTGGTTATTCCTCACGTAGCAAAGCATATAGGGTTTTTAGTAAAAGAACCAAAACTGTGGAGGAATCCCCTCATGTTGTATTTGCCGAAAATAATGCTCGCTTGGCGAGAAAGGATTCCGGTTTTGATCTTGCAGGTATTTTAGATAGCTTGAAAGACAAAATACAAGAGGAAACGCCTAAAGAAAATCAAGACGAAATTTGAAACAACCAACGGAGGAAGCGCCACAATTGGAGAATGAAACGAAAATGCCTAACGAGTGGAGGACAATTAAAGATCACCCTCTCGAACAGGTAATTGGCAACGTCGGAGAAAAGGTAAGTACCCGAAACTCCCTTAAGAACACCTTAGGACATACTGCTTTTGTGTCTCAAATTGAACCAACAACCATCTCCGAAGCAATTGGGGATGAATTTTGGACCTTGGCAATGCAAGAGGAGCTTAACCAATTCAAACGGAATGACGTTTGGGATTTGGTGCCAAGACCCGAAAATCATACCATAATTGGTACGAAATGGGTTTTCCGAAACAAACTAGATGAAAATGGTGTAATCACTAGAAACAAAGCTAGGCTTGTAGCAAAAGGCTATAATCAAGAAGAGGGTATTGACTATGAAGAAACATATGCTCCCGTAGCTAGATTAGAAGCTATTCGTCTATTGCTCGCTTTTTCCTCTTCTATGAATTTCAATTTATATCAAATGGATGTGAAAAGTGCTTTTCTAAATGGTGTTATACAAGAAGAAGTTTATGTTGAACAACCCCCCGGTTTTGAAGATTTTAAATCTCCCGATCATGTTTTCAAACTCAAAAAGGCTCTCTATGGTTTAATACAAGCTCCTCGAGCTTGGTATGAAAGATTGAGTAAATTTCTATTGGAAAATGATTTCATTAGGGGGAAAGTTGACACCACCCTTTTTGTTAAGCATAAAAACAATGATATTTTATTAGTTCAAATATATGTGGATGATATCATATTTTGTGCTACTAACAATGTCTTATGCAAGGAATTTTCCGACTTAATGACAAGCGAATTTGAGATGTCTATGATGGGTGAGTTAACATTCTTTTTGGGATTACAAGTAAAAAAAAAGAAAGAAGGTACGTTCATTTTCCAAGGCAAATATTGCAAAGAATTGCTGAAACGATTTGAAATGAACAATGCAAAAGCAATGGCGACTCCCATGAGCACATCCAATCATCTAGACAAAGATGAGAAAGGTAAGGAAGTCGACACTAAGAAGTATCGAGGTATGATTGGATCTCTTCTCTACCTTACTGCTAGTCGTCCGGACATCATGTTTAGCGTGTGTTTATGCGCCCGTTATCAATCGTGTCCGAAGGAGTCTCACCTTACTGCGGTAAAACGGATTTTGAAGTACCTTGTTGATACTACAAATGTGGGTCTATGGTACCCCAAAGGTTCTTCATGCCAACTCGTTGGCTATTCCGACTCCGATTTTGCTGGATGCAAATTGGACCGCAAGAGCACTAGTGGCACTTGCCATTTGCTCGGTAGCTTTCTCGTTTCTTGGTTTAGCAAGAAACAAGTAAGTGTTGCGTTGTCCACAACCGAGGCTGAATATGTAGCCGCGGGGAGTTGTTGCGCTCAAATCCTCTGGATGAAACAACAACTCTTGGACTATGGCCTAAGTCTTGATCATATCCCGCTTAGATGTGATAATACTAGTGCCATATGCTTGACGAAGAACCCCGTTCTTCATTCGCGAACAAAACACATTGAAATTAGACATCATTTTATAAGAGATCACATTCTCAAGGGCGATGTCGAAATCGAATTTGTTGAAACCAAAGACCAATTGGCCGACATCTTTACTAAACCCTTAGAGAAAGAGTCCTTCTTCCCAATTCGTAGTGAACTCGGGATTCTTGACTCCACGTTGATCTAAGTCATGCATTGCATCTTTTTATCTTACATGATTTCTAACTTGAGCGTCGGAGACGTCTAACAAATTTTTGCAGGTATCGCCCTAAAGGTAGGGGGAATTATAAAGCATGACGCGCAATAATCAAGTCTTCTTCAGAAAGTTCGGTCTCTGTCGTCTAAATAATCGATTATCTCGTATCAATAATCGATTGTTCTGCTATTACTTGAGTTATTGTACTCTCTTTAAGTAATCACGTTTTCTTTCCAATAAATAAGCAAGTTTTATTTACATTTTTGGCATCTTCTTATATTATTTTTGCTAATGACAAAAGGGGGAAGATAACGGGTATGCACTCTCAATATTTATAAGCTTAAATTGAGGGGGAACTAATCGCATACTTATTGCATATCTTTACGTGTCTTGAATCGTCATTATAAATTGTTTAAGTTGCATATCCCGCTTAAAGTTTGCCATTATCAAAAAGGGGGAAATTGTTGGAAACACGTTCTCAAGGCTTTATACTAAAACGTGTGTTCTTATGTGTAGGTTTTGATGAATGACAAACGAAGCGCAAAGTGATATATGACGAAGTTCAAGTACAAGCGCATAATTGGTGGATAACGAGATTCAAGCACAAGACAAAGTTTTATAGTTTAAATGAGTCGTTCTTAATTGTGATCTTGATCCGACAACTTGACTCATGACATGGCTTCTCTCGTAAAATTACTTTTACAAAATCATGCATATTTAATTTAATGCTAAACGATTTTAAATCATGCATATTTACTTTAGTCAAAATGATTTTTAAACATGCCTCTAAAATCTGGACTAAGATAATCGATTATGTACTTATGATAATCGATTATGTTAAGCCAAGACTACATGACAATCGATTGTGAACTAATGACAATCGATTGTGTTAAGGCAGTGAACATCATGTTTTTCAAAACCTGCATGACAATCGATTGTGAACCTTATGACAATCGATTGTGATGAGGCAGTGTCCATCAAAGTTTTTCAAAACTCAGAATAATCAATTGTGAAGCTAATGACAATCGATTGTGAAGAGACAGTGTCCTTCAGATTTTTCAAAGTCACAAAATAGTCGATTGTGAACTTATGACAATCGATTGTGTTGAGGCAGTGACTTCCAGACTTTTTCAAAATTATTAAATAATCGATTGTGAGTATATAACAATCGATTGTCACGAGGCAGTGTCTAAAATGATTTTCAAAGTCTGATAAATAATCGATTGTTAACATTGCACAATCGATTGTGAAGCTGACCGTTGTCGTAAAATTTTCAAATACCGTTAGGTAATCGATTGTTGATTTTGTACAATCGATTGTTGATATTAAAATCTGAAAAAGATTTTTTGAACGTTGCTGAATAATCGATTATTGATTTGGTATAATCGATTGTTTTACGAAAAAATTGGAAATAATTTTTTGAACGTTGCCAATAATCGATTGTTGATCTTGGACAATCGATTGTTAAGCGTAAAATCTGGGATTGATTTTTGGAACGATTGGCAAACAATCGATTGTGGCTTCCTGACAATCGATTGTCACAGAGTAAAATCAGCAACTCTTAATTGGCAATTAGGCAACGGTAATGCCAAGTTTTTCAACTATAAATACAGCTTCATTTCAGTGTTTTAAACACAACAACACACAACAACTGATCATTCTATTGCTATAAGCTTGCATATTATTGTTTATCATTTTATATTCATTTCATAAAGCTTTTGAGAGCCAAAGTCTTGTCCATAGTTGTTGTAATCTTGAGCCTACTTCTTTTACTCATATCTACTCATTAAGGAGTGTTTTGTTTGAGTGCTTAGTGTTTTGTACACTTGTAAGAGAATTGTGATTCTCTTGTTGTAAGGAACTTGTGTTTCCTTGGTTGAAGTCTTGGAGTGTTGTATCTCCGAGCAAAGGTGTTAAGGCTTGTGTCCTTAAGTTGTAAAGGTTTGTTGAGCACCCGTAAGCTTGACAAGTTAGTGGAAAATCTCGAGAGAGTCTCTCGGGGACTGGACTAGCCACGTGTTGTGGTGAACCAGAATACATCGGTGCATTTTTCCTTTTGCTTATTTAACGCACTTAATTATTTCCTGCAATTTTTTAGTTTCCGCAAGTTTACGCTAAATTTTATTATAACGCTATTCACCCCCCCTAGCGTTAAGCGTATTATCTAACAATTACGGGGTATTGCATTGATGTCATCCATGTAACTTGACTGTCCATCCTCTACAACTATAAATAAGGGGGTTACATAACTCACATGAGGGATTCATAGTTGAAAAAAAATACTCCGCAATTAGTGAGGACATCCACAAACATAAAGATCAATCATCTACTGCTTAGTTCTTCAACAAAGGAGTGATTTATGGAGTTCTTGCTGGAGATCAACCCATAACAAGAAATTGTTTTTCGACGTTCTTGGAGATTAAATACATCACAAGGAGGCTTGCATCATCCTACATTCGAGAAAGACGCTTCTCATGACCTCGAATCATGGAGAATTTTAGAGAGGAGAATCAAGGGATACATAGAATTATACTCACATATATTTATCAATAAAATCTCTTTTTATTCATATTAATTTTGTTCTAGTTTATTCTTCGTACCACGAAACTTTATTGCGAACAAATTTTGGCACGCCCAGTGGGACCAATTCTTCTCTTCATCTCTCCTTCTTGCAAGTTGAAAACTACAAACTTCAGATCTACTGCTACAATGGCCTTCCGCAAGTGTGATGTTTCATGCATAGATACTACTGCTGCCGTGTCTGCTGAGCTCTGTCATATTGGCCCAATCACTCGAAGCAAGTTCAAAGCTAATAACTTGGATGGATCTGAATACTTCTCCTCCTTGGAGATGGCAAAGAAAAGTAGATCTCATATGACGTTCGCCACTGCAATCTCTAGGGAGAACACCCCATTCTCGATGTTTGATGAACTTTCTCAAACAACCTTAAACCTTGGCGGATTTGAGGATTTGGTGGATCTTTCAGTTTCAACAAAAGTCAAATTCCTTGATGACTGACGCAACTAACGTGGAAAAAAGTTTGCCATGATGGAACAAACTATAGAGGTCTTGAAGAAATCAATTGAAGACAAAGACCTTCAAATTTCTCAACACATGAACAAATTGGAGGCCTATGCACCTGGACAATCGAGCCATGTCCCTCCTCATTCACCTGTCTTCACCTCCCAGAAAATAACTATTGAGGAATTATTTTCCAAGTTAGACAATAAAAAGGAAAAGCAATCTACTTTAGTTGTGGCGTTATCTGTCCAACAATTGCAAGGCATGATAACAAACACCATTAGAGCTCAATATAGCTAACCATCACAAAGTTCGTTGTACTACTCTAAGCCTTATTCTAAGAGGATTGACTGTTTAACTATGCCAACCAATTATCAACCACCAAAGCTGCATCAAATTGATGGCAAAGGGAACCTATGGCAACATATTGCCCACTTTGTTGAGACTTGTAGCAATGCATGAACGCATGGTGACCTTTTGGTAAAATAATTTGTTCGTTCTCTAAAAGGGAATGTATTTGACTGGTATATTAACTTGGAACCTGATTCCATTGATAGCTGGGAGAAACTAAGAAGGAATACCTCAATCGTTTTTACACTACCCAAAGAACTATAAGAATGATAGAGTTGACAATCACCAAGCAAAAGAAGGAGGAGCCCGTGGTAGATTATATTAATTGTTGGAGGGCGTTAAGTTTATACTGCAAAGGTCGCCTTTCAGAAATATTTGATTTGGATATATGCTTTCAAGGAATGCACTGGGGCCTTTTCTACATCCTACAAGGGATCAAACCGCAAAAATTTTGAATAACTTGCAACACGAGCGCACGACATGGAGCTAAGCATCGCAAGTCATGGAAAGGCATCTCCATTTGCTGATCAAAAGGAGTTCAAGAAAAAAGTTGCATCAAATTACCAAATCAAAGAATCATTGGCGGTGAAAGCAACTTCTGTGAAGGTCACTACTAAGCAAAAATTAAAGGAGGATAAGACCCCAAGTCAATATCCCAAAGAGGAGAAACGTCATCCCACCTTGAAGGAATTAGAGGCAAAGTTTTATCCATTTCTAGATTGAGATGTACCCATAATCCTTGATGAATTGCTCACTAAGAAATTCATAGACCTCCCTAAATCAAACAGGCCAAAGGAAATTGGTAAAGTCGGCAATCCGAAATACTGCAAGTTTCATCACGCCATTAGTCACCCTACAGAGAAATGCTTAGCTTGGAGAAAATCATGACTCTTGTAAGTGAGGGAAAAATCATCATAGACATGGATGAGATTGCAGAAGCAAATCATGAAAGTATCGCGCTCATAGAAAAGGAGTGTACAGGGTTGCAGAACGCGTCAAGCACTGGCTTCTTACAATTTGGCAATTTCAAGCCTGTTGAAGTTGATCTTCCAAGGAAAACTCTTGAAGGCTCACTAGAGCTGGCCACTCATTCCAAAGACAAAGATGATGAGGGTTGGACTCTGGTCACTCACAAGAAACAAAGAGATCAATAAGTTCTAAGGATACCACTTCCTAAGCCAAGAGCAAAAATAAACATCGTGAATAGGCTACAACCAACAAGAATTATCAAATCTTCCATTAGCAAGAATATTAATGGTGCCTTATCGCCAAAGTTTTGAAAGCCCAACACATTGCTGAATTCTTTCCTGGAAATTCCTTCATGGAGGTCACGTTAGCGCAACTCATGTAGTTTCTACTACTAATAAAACAAAGGAAAGCGATGATGAGCCTACTCCAATGAAAACACAAGAACTTCATGATAAACGAAAAAGTTGTCACATGTTGTGCAACTATTTCATTCACAAATGATGACTTGCTGCAAGTGTCTAAGCCACATCACAGACATTTGTTTTGTTGTAGGGTCCATTCGAAAATAACATTTCAATCGCATACTTATTGATAATGGTTCGGCTGTCAACATTATGCCAAAGATGGTGATAAAAAGGCTTGGGATCTCTATCGATGAGCTATCCACAAGTAACTTAACAATCCAAGGTTTCAACCAAGGTGGACTATGAACTATAGGCATGATCCAGGTAGGATTATCCGTTGGTGTGATGAATTCAAACCTCCTGATTCACGTCATAGATGCTAAAACATCATACAACTTGTTGCTTGGATGTCTGTAGATTCATGAGAATGGGGTGGTATCATATACTTTGCATCAATGTCTGAAGTATAGAAGAGATGGTGAGATAGTCAAAATTGATGCAGACATCAAGCCTTTCATTGAGACAGAGTCATACTTTGCAGTTGCAAAATTCTACCTAGACTATTGTGAACTGAAAGTGGACAAATCATCATTGGATGACGAAGATGATGTCAAGTTAGAAGTGGAAAATGAGTCTCAATGAATTTCTACTAAGCTACCTAAGAAGGGAACGAAAGAAGTCTCCGTTAAGCTATCATCATTTGAATGTGACATACAGACAAAGACTGAGGAGCATATAGTTTTTCATTGTGTTCCATGAGAGCGTCGAAAGAAAGGGCAACCTTTGCTACACGTGAGCATTGAAAGAAAGGGCAACCTTTTCTACAGGAATGTACTCCAAAGAAGCAAATGAGTCACAAAGATATCCAACATTTGAATGAGCGTATGACTATCCCAGTTGCACAAATCCCATCCGTGACTTGAGTCTGCTAAAGGCGATCTCCAAGCAGATAAAATGAAAGGGAACTATAATCCTAAGGCCTTCATACTACCTAAAAAGTCTGGTTATGACTTCTTGAATCCATCAGAACTAGGAGAGCTCAAAGACGAAGTCATTGGTAAAAATATAAATGGGCTCAATGAGTCCCAAATGAAGTTGAGAAAATAAGGTCACTACGTCGCCACTCCAAAGTTTGGGTTGGGATCAGAGCCTCTTCGAATTTCATCAAAGAGAATCAAAGAGATAGCTTCATTACAATATACCTCGGTAGAGGAGATGAAGGAAGTTAAGGGCAAGAAAATAAAACATTGGGCTTCAGTATTTGATCGCATTGGAGGCTCCACCCCTTTGGTCTCGGAGTTTGAAAGGCTAAGTCACAATGGTGAATGTGTATCTTCCAAACATCTAAAGAAGTTTCCACTACCTCAAAGACCTCTGTCTTTTGTCGCCTAGGGACCACAAGAAAGTCGCCATCTAGAAAGATATTGTCAAAACATAAGGAGCAAGTCCATGAGGAGCGAGATCAATTTGAAGTTGTTGCTGACAAAGAAATCTGTACTGTTTTCCTATCACGTATAAAGAGGAAGTCCATTTTGTTAATATCCACAGATAGTCCGCTAAAGGTGCAAAAAAGAACTATTCTGTACACTCGCCAGCCTCGTAAAGAAGCAGAGAAAGAGAAAGAAGCCGTGCATACTATCCAAGGAAGTCAAACAGAAAAGTCAAACTTTGTGGAAACATCCTATCACATAATTGTGGAAGATATCCCATGCCTTGACGTTGATGATAAAGTACACGAGGCTACCCCTTAACTAGAAGATAGTGGATAATCAACTCTCTATAGCTTAAGGAACTTAAAGTTATTGACTTTCTAGAAGATCCACGGCACACCTCTATTAGTGCGCTTCTTACGCCTCAAGAGGAGGAGGAATACTCCAAGTTATTGACTGAGTACAAAGATATCTTTACTTGGTCATATAAAGAAATGCATGGTCTTAGTCCGAAGGTAGCCGTTCATCATTTCGAGATCAAAAGTGGAACACACTCTGTGAAACAGTTACAATGCATGTTCCGACCTAAGGTAGTACCACAAATTGAAGTCGAAGTCAACAAGCTTATCGAGGAAGGATTTATTCGAGAGGTGAAGTACCCATCATGGATATCGAATATTGTACCTCTCAAGAAGAAGAATGGTCAAATACATATTTGTGTTGACTTTCGAGACCTAAAGAAGGCATGTCCGAAAGATGACTTTCCGCTGCTAATTATTGAACTCAGGGTTGATGCGGCATGAAGTTATGTCATTCATGGATGTGTTCTCTGGATATAATCAAATCATAATGTCTCCAAAGGATGAAGAGTGTACTGCTTTTCGAGCTCCAAAGGGGATATATTACTACAAAGTGATGCCTTCGGTCTGAAAAATGCATGTGCCACCTACCAATGCGCGATGCAAAACATCTTTGATGAAATGCTTTATAAGAGGTTTGAATGCTACGTCGATGACTTGGTGGTAAAGACGAAGAATAGGCGTTATCACCTTGAAGACCTTCAAATTGTTTTTGAAAGGTTAAGAAAATTCTACCTGAAGATGAATCCACTCAAGTGTGAATTTGGAATTACCCCAGGAAAGTTTATTGGCTTCACTGTGTGTCATCGTGGAAATAAAGTTCATTATGCAAATATTGACGACATTCAGAAAATGCCCAAGCCAAAGAATTTGAGAGAGCTTCAAAGTCTCCAAGGAAACTTAGCATTCATCCGCAGGTTCATCTCTAATCTAGCCGGATGCTGTCAACCCTCCAGTTATCTATTGAGTAAGGATATTCCTTTTCATAGGGATCAGACATGTCAAAATGCTTTTGAAAGCTTAAAAACACTTGCTGAACACACATGTGTTAGGGACGCCAATGCTTGGGAAGACATTGATACTCTATATTGCGGCACATGAATGTTCACTTGGAACACTGCTTGCTCAAGAGAAGGAGGAAGGAAAGGAACAATCCTTGTACTACCTTAACCAAACTCTGATAGGAGCTGAGACGAACTATACGCTTGTTGAGAAAGTACGCTTAGCATTACTTTATGCGATTAAGAAACTAAGGCATCATTTTGAAACATACACCATCAAACTCATCTCTCGAGCAGATCCCTTGAAGTTCATGATGACTCTACTTATTCTTTCTGGACGCCTAGCAAGATGGTCCATATTGTTTAACCAATATGAGATCACATCCACACCTCAAAAAGCTGTGAAAGGACAAGTACGAGCCAATTTTTTACCTGATCACCCTCTTCTGGTGGAATGGGAGCTTTTGGATTAGTTTCCATATGAAGATGTTTTGTTCATCGAATAGTTTCCACCATGGACAATGTTCTTTGATGGATCCGCACGTCGTAACAGTGCAGGGGCAGGTGTGATGTTGATCTCTCCAGAAAGACAAGTCTTGCCATTCTCCTTTATTTTAGGTGAAACATGCTCCAACAATGTCGTAGAGAACCAAGCTTTGATCGTCGGGCTCGAAATAGAATTAGAAATGAAGACTCTACAATTGGAGATCTACGACGACTCTAAGCTGATCATCAACCAACATTTGGGGAGTTATGAGGTAAATAAGTAAAATCTAATGCCATTTCATGAATACGGTTCTAGTTTACTTGAAAAATTCGACCGGGTGTTCTTGAACCACATTCCAAGAGAAGAAAATCGCAAGGCTGATGCTTTGGCTAACTTGGCCACGACGATGGCACTTGGAGAGAATGAGTTAACAAAGGTATATGTGTGTCATCGATAGGTTATTCCTAGACTTCTGGTTAAATAATAAAAGTTAAATTTGTGGTGAAATTACGGTAGAAATTGATGCACCTTCCAATTCCATGTTGAAAAGCTCAATTTTGAACTAAAGTGAAACCATGGAGAAGAAAATAGTAGCGTGAAATAATGGTCATAGGGTTTGGTTAGTCTTTAGTGGTTTATTTTATTAAGTGGGTAGGTTTTTATTCAGCCGGTCGGGTCGGGTTTGGTGTATGGGCAGAGTTCTAATATTTTGTTTGGGTGTTATTTGGTCAAATAATAAAAAGTTCAATGTAGAATGCATGCCATTTTTTTCCACATGAAAATTTGATATTTTCGGTTGAGTGACTATCTGTGTGCATTAGGAAAAATTGAGTGATTTTCCTATTATAAACTAAAGTGAAGTAACTTTGTTCCCATCATTTTGTAAAGTTCGGTGATCATCTTAGTAATGTACTCGTAATTTTAGATAAGATGCTTTCTTTCATTAGTTAAGATCGGTGCAGATTCTCTTGGTAAGAGCTATCATGGTTATTCTGTAAGTGCTCCTCTAACATTAGGGTATTTTTGATTGCTTAAACTTTTAAAGAGCACTGGAGAAAAAAATATATATTTTAAATTGAGGCGTGAAATGCTGAAATAGCAACAAAGCAGTCTTCTAAAAGTAAAACATATAACGGCGGATGTTTATGGAATGACCAACTTTCCAGAGGAATGCATCTTCTTTTGTGCAGCTACAACTTTTAGTATGCAAATATGTTTTATCATGGAAGCAAGTTGAAGAATGCATAAGGAATGTAAGCTAAAAGATAAATTGTGTCGCAGGTACGTACTTTATAATCTTTGGATATGCTGGATAATGACAAGAGGGTTGCTTTGATGGTAAGCAACCCCCACTTCAAACCGAGAGGTTGTGAGTTCGAGTCTCCCCAAGAGCAAGGTGGGAAGTTCTTGGAGGGAAGGATGCCGGGGGTCTATTTGGAAACAGCCTCTCTACCCCAGGGTAGGGGTAAGGTCTGCGTACATACTACCCTCCCCAGACCCCACTAAGTGGGATTATACTGGGTAGTTATTTATGGTAGTTACTGTATGATATTATTGCATGCTATTTCATTTATGGTTCTTATGTTTAGATAATTATTTACGCTATTTCTGCTGGACTTACTAATGCTCTTTTGTTTTTGTTTTTGTTTTTATTTTTCCCTTTCCTTCACTGAGCCGAGGGTCGATTGGAAATAGCCTCTCTGCCCTTTCGGATAGGGGTAAGGCTCGTCTACAAATTACCCTCCCCAAATTTCACTTTGTGGGACTATATTGGGTAGTTGTTGTTGTTGTTGGATATGCTGGATAATTTTGTTGTTTAATCGATGTATCAGACATGAACCGTTAGTATGTTGTGATAAAACAAGTATGAAATTATCTTCTCAGCTTTGAACTTTCCTGATAATCTTGTCCATGTACAAACAGTTGTACATGATTGCATTCACTTGCGCCATTTTGATTTTCACATGCAGACCTGTCCAGCAATTTGAGATTAGTACATGGAGATAGAGATGCTTCCTCAAAATTTATTCTTTAACTTTGGGAAACCAAGTTCCTTGATAAATGAATAAAAACCCGTTGCAATAGGAGAGCCACACGTAAAAATTGAGTTACAATATAAGTGTGGCGATTATAGTAGTTTGATATCCACCAGGTCTGCGGCATATGATATTACAGTATACAAGTGTTTTATAGAAAATGAACACTAGTAACGAGGAGCAGTTCGAATACTTTCTTTTGTAGTAGTTCGTATGTTATATACCTTCAAGTACTTGATAAGACTACCTCCATCTTCTGAAATTTTACTAAAAGCTTCATTTTTCATATTTTTCTTTCTATTCTTTTCTTTTCTTTTCTTTATGCAATGGGAAAAATATCTCCTTGGTGTTGATTTTTCGGGATAATTTTGTAGTCGTACAATAACATAAACTGTACCAAGCAGACGCCCCTGCACAACACGGGCTTTGGCAATCTAGTTCTTTTATAAGTAGGAGAAATTCGTGACTTAAAATGATCGCTTTTAGGTATGGGTGTTAATCAGGAGGGGCTGCTGATCCGTTTTCAACCCGGATCAGCTCGGTTCAGCTCGTTATTGTTTCTTATTGTGCGGGTTGGGACGAGTTAGTTGGGCAGCAGGTTTTAGACGAACATATTTTGGTTAATGGTACACCGTACTTGCTAAGCTCGTGACCCATTAATGGGTTGCAGTCCGTTATCAGCCTGGTTATCGTTGCTGAATTTTATTTATTTTTAATTATTTGGACCGTTGCCAACGATAAAATTGAGAAATGACCATTAGGAAACGGCCAGATTTTGCAGAAATGGCTATTTCGGCCTCCTACATTAAAAATATAGCTCTTCCACCCCTAATAATTAAAAATTATATTTTTACCTTTTAAAACCTATAAATAGTCCCCCTTCTTCCCTATTTTTCTCACAATCACTTACTACTCTAATCCTATCTCAAGTCTCAGTTCTCTCTTGATATTATCGTTCTTAAATTATCAAATCTCAAATTCTCAATTAATTATTATTTCAAGTTTCATCAATTATTTAGTTTAGTCATTACAAAATTATTATTATCAAATATCAACTATCAAGTATTCAAGTGAAGTGTGGTATCAAGTACTATCAAATATCAACTATCAAGTTTCGGTTATCAATTGATGTTTGATTTTTTATATCAAAATTAGTGCGATATTCGGAATTCCAGTACACTCGATCCATCTCTTTCTCTTATTTGGTGTACACTTATTTTATTATTTAGAATTATTAATTTAATTTACATAATAGATTTACTCAGAGCAGCAAAAAAAGCGTGCATTAGTAGAGATGGTAGTAAGAAAACTTTCAAAAGATCAAGAGGTGGTGTTGGTTCTTCTAGTAGCTTTACACATATTTCTGAAAGTTCACCTGAAAATATAAATGTAGATTATGAGTGAATGCAAAAAAAATTGGTATAGATGAAGATTTAGATGATATTCAATTACCCGATAATCTTGAAACGCCATCACATACACCCGGTAATGCTAGTCAAAATCAAAATGTTAGGGGTAGAATAAGTAGGCCTCCTCTCCCTATTAAAAAGAATCGACCTTTAAGAAGTAAGTGTTGGATGCTTTTTGAAAGACTAAAAGATCAAAAAAATTATGTAAAATGTAAAATATATAGTGTGAAGTTTATAAACACGAGCCCGGTAAGGAAGGGGGAACAGGTCAACTTCATAGGCATATGGAAGAGAAACACCCTCTTTATTGGGATTAGATGAAGAATCTGAGCAACAAAAACTTAACCCGAGTACTGGGAGGTTATTTGGTAATTACGATATTAAGAAAGATCGGGAAGAATTAGCTAAAATGATTATTTTAGGTTATTTATCTTTTAGTTCTGCTTCTTCACCGTACCTTGTAACTTATATTTAAAGAATTGATAACCTTATTTTTAAAGGTATTCCTAGAAATACTTGTAGAACCGATATCTTTAGGCTTTTTGGACAATATCAGACATATATACGTCATTTGTTCGCAAGCCTTCATTGTAAAGTTTCTCTTACTCTAATATTGATTGTATTGTAAATGGAAATGATTATTTGACTGTTACATGCTATTGGATAGATGATAATTTTTTTATGAAAAAATATATTATTGCTTTTAAATATGATGAAGATCAAAGTCATATGGGTGCATTTACAAGTAATACTATCCATGAAGTTGTTATATTTTATAATCTTGCATAAAAAGTCTTGTGTATGTCATTTGATAATGCTTCTAATAACAATGCTGCTATTATAATATTAAAATTGCATCTACACTCACCCACTTCCTGAAATATTTCATGTTAGATATGCATGTCATATTTATAACTTGATTGTGAAGAGTAGCCTTGAATTATTTAGAGATGAAATTATTTTAGTTAGGAGAGCTGTTGGTGTAATTCAAATAAATAATAGTGTGCTAGATTAAATGCATTTAAAGAAAAATGTGTACACTATAGACTAAAACCTAGACTCATGCCCGAAGAAATAGTTACTAGATGGAATTTGTTATGAAATAATATAAGAACAAGAACAATAATACAAGAACAAGAACAATAGAGAGAAAAGTAGAGAGAGGAGTATTCTTATTGATGCTTTGGGATGATTTACAATGGGAGAGAACCCCTTTATTTATAGGGAGGTGGTGACTTAGCCACCAAGTAGTAAACCCTAGAATCTCTCTAAATATAGACATTCACCTTAAATAGGATTCTATTTATAACACTCCCCCTTGAATGTCTGTTCAATAATGTGCCTCGTTAAAACCTTAACTAAATAAAACCCAATGGGAAAAAATTATAGAAAAGGAAAAAGAGTACACATGTTTGAATATGTTCCTATTGGTTGCCTCGTTAAAAACCTTGCAAGGAAAACCCATTGGGACAAAACCTTGTAAGGGAAAAAGAGTGCAACGCGCATTAACTCCCCCTGAAAAGAGCATCAATTCACATCCTTGAGCATTTGCATTCCAATCTTGTGCACCATCTTCAAAACGATCTTTTGTAGAGATTTGATAAATAAATCAGCCATATTGATTTGAATAAATATTCCGCACCTTGAAATTATCATTCTTGATAGATATGAACATCTTCATATAATGTCGTGGAATGACTCTTCAATATCTCCATAGAGGTATTCTCGATGCCATCATGCTTATAGTTATAGCAAGATACATATGTACACAAGTTGCACTTAGGATGTGGTACTTCAGGACCAAGAATTGTATATGCTTCAAGCAACTTCAATCTTTCATGGATTGACATATAAGTTAAGTCATATACGCCATATAATAGACTTTAGATGCATATCAAGTTTTCATGTCATGCTAAACAAATAAGATATCGAAAACTGATTACACATACCATTGACTTTATACATTCAAGTATTTGAACTACATGTCCAAAACTACATGTCTTTCATATGGAATCAATTCTACTTGAATTGTATCTCTTCCATTTAGCCAATATTTTTGTTTGTTTCGACAAACATAAGATCCTCATCGATATTTAGCGCTATCATAGATGTCGTCGACGAACATTTTATATCGGTTCCAGTAAATTTTCATAAAGACATAACATGGAGATATCTTTATTCATATATTTAGGTACATGAATTTCTCATGAGATTTTATGAAGTGTTATGTCATGTGATCTTCTAGATCACTTGCCTCCCCATTATGATCACTTTGATCATTTGCTCATCTTCTTTATTAAGAAGTTATTTTGAAACCGATTTGTCTATACGCTTTAAGCGTATCAAAGACTTTGTCCTTCTGGGACTTAATATGAGCATTTGCAGTGAGAATATAGTTACTTTCTTTGGGTCAGCAAATGCGTATAGCATGCTTTGCAATATGTTGCAATTGAATTATCCTTTTATGAACTTCAGGTTCATATTATGATATTCGGGGATCTATATATACAAATGATAATTCATCCCATGTAACCTTTTCTCAAGTGTTTATCATGTCTCCCCCTCATGTTAGAAAAGCTAACTTGTTTCCTCAACTTTGAGAGTCCATCTTTGTGCATTATGGTGTTAATGAAAATATACACCGCACATCAATAATAATAAGATGAAATCATTTGGTTCCTGACCCTGAACCACTTGTGAGGGGAGAATATAATATACTCTCGTATACAACGTATATCAAACTGATATATATAACTTTGTTCTCATAAGAAACAGTTTAGCTATTAAGTGGAGGCACTCAATAATTATCTTGCTAAACCAACTATGATATAAACCAACTTATCAAGATGAACTATCTTGAATAAAAAATCTGGAAATTATGCTCGAAGTTATATTACCGAGCAATTTACCTCGCAAGCACCGGCCAGGCTGCGGGTTAATAACAATCGCACATGTAACCATATCATAGATGCATCATATGTGGTATACATGGCAGGTGAATGGGCCCATATTCACCTTTGATATTTCCAGAATTTATGGGATTCAACCCGAACTCTTTAGTTGGTTAATTAATTAATGAGAACAAGTAATACAAGAGAATTCGTAAAGAACTTTCTAGTTCTTTAATATTTACCCAAGTGAATTCTCTATTACTGCACATCATACTAAAAATGATATGGCTAACCCGAATGCCAACTGAATAAATTATCAATATTGGTAAACTTCAAATTTACACCATGACATGTGCAATTATCAATAAACTTCAAGTTTATTATGATATGGGTTTTTATATCAATAAACGTCCACTTTATTGTGGTATTCTTGTGTAGTACAAACTGGAGAATAAAGCGGGTAGTTTTTCACATACAGATTATCCCGCTACAAGTTGTAGTAATAGAAGATATCAAATCTTTCCTTTATTTATAGTCTCAATATAATCAATCGCTTTCGCATATACTTTGGAAACTGAATAAGTTTCTTTGAGACTTACTACAACACAATACCTTATTGGTAATCAATTGTGTTTCTCCAACATAGTAATAATTGGCTCTTCTAGAGCTCTCAATTAATTTTGTACTACCACAAATTCATCAACATCCATGTGGTGAATATCTCTTTTAAAGAGAAAGTTATACCATTATGGTCATGTCAAAATTATATGCAACACGTGTTTCTTGCATTATTATTGTCCTTTGATAATCACATTGACAAATTATTTTGGCGTACAATAGGTACGTGACCAATGACTATTCATGCCATAACAATGACATTATTTTCATATATCATCTCAAACCTCCTTCTAGGAGTGAGTGTGGTATATTCACTACCAATTTCATGTTCATATTCTTCCAATAATGAATATGTATTCGTGAATCAGATGTTGGCACATTCACTTCGGGAATATGTGATTTTGTTATCCTTTTCAAATCTGTAAATGCGTCTGGCATTCGATTTGCTATTCTTTGCAAATGGATAATATTTTGCAACTCTTTTTCACAAATAAAGGTATGTGGATCAAGATGAGATAATGATGTATTTTTCCACAAAATTTCCCGTTTGGTTTCACCAACTTCTCCCCCAAATTTTGGGAAAAGTGTCTCATCGAATTGGCAGTCTGCAAATTGTGCAGTGAACAAATCCCCTGTCAATGTTTCGAGGTAGCGAATAATGGAGGGCAATTCAAACTCAACATATATTCCTAACCTTCTTTGCAGACCCATTTTGGTGCAATATGGCGGTGCTACAGGCACAGATACTGCACATCCAAAAATTCTTAAGTGGGATATATTAGGTTCATGACCCAAAACTCATTGCAACGGGGAATATTTGTGATAATTCGTCGTTCTGAGACGAACTAGCATTGCTGCATGCAAAATGGCGTGACCCCAAACCGAAGTGGGCAGCCTCGTTTTCATGAGTAAATGAGGAATTCAAGATTATTCTCATCTATTGTCTCAATATGATATCCATTTGAATGATATCTTTAAAACTCAACAAGTTCCTTTTAGACTTGGAGGAGAACATTGCATTCTCTAAAATGTTGTTCTTTTAGGCAGAGTTATAGTTGCTCTTCCGGAGCCTTTAATCAATTTACTACTACCAGAAATTGTAGTAACATCTGCCTTACACATACTTAAATGAGAGTAATATTTCTTCTCTTTGAATATCGTATGTGTGGTACATGAATCAATTAATCAAAAGAGATATATGAACACGAGAATAAACAAATTCAATCCGTTTGTTTCACATTTAAACAATATTTTCAAAATCTGCTGAGGTTATTCGACTAACTTAGTTGATAGTCGACTATCTTGGGAAGCAGCCATTAGGTTAGTCGACTATCTAAATCAGATAGTCGACTATCTTGCCTTGCAGAAAAGTCCAGTTTTAATGCGAAATATTAGTTAGTCGACTAACTAAGTTGATAGTCGACTAACTTAGTAAACAGTCATCAGGTTAGTCGACTATCTAAATCAGATAGTCGACTATCTTGCCTTGCGGAAAAATCCAGTTTTAATGCGAAATATTAGATAATCGACTAACTGTTAGGTTAGTCGATTAACTCTACTGAAAAATAAAAATATCTTTGAAATTTAAGCATATTGAAACATTCTAAAGAACTAATACTAACTTTATATCATAAGCTAACTAATACGAGCTGATACTAATGACTATTAATTTATTCACTAACTAATACAAATAAGTAAAATAAAATCAAACAATTCCATCTTCCTTCATCACAGATCCATCACCAATTAAGTGGTCTATTTTCCCCTCAGGGTGCTCAAAGAAGTCTGCCACATTCAAGTGGGTGATGTCAAAATTGTCGTCAGAGACAAAATTGGTTTCAGGGCCTTTACTCTTTAGAGATGCTTGATAAAGCTCAACCAAATGTCTTAGTACACGGCAAATTTTCGCCCAGTGCCCTTTTCCACCGCAGCGATAACACATAGTTTATGAACTATTTGCTTTTGGATTCTTAAATTATGTGTTTCAGAGATTGGATAAGATCAGAATGGCAAAATCAAGGGCGTGCGTAGGTAGACGAAGAGGACGACTAAGAAATTGGAGACATAATGATTTATGGTTCCGATTCAACCAATGCTGGAAACTTAGAACCTCATGTTGACATGAAAGAAATTACAAAATTAATGCAAAATATGTGATGTACTATTTTTTTATTTTTATAGTTGTTGTAAACTTTTAAGTTGCAAGTTCAAAAATAAAAAAATAAAAAAAGAACTTACAAATTAATTTGAAGTATTAAAAATATAAGATGAAAGCCTTCGGAGTTTGTTCCTTACATATTGCCTATTGATCTTATTAAATAATTTTTTGTAGCCACTTACTTTCTAATTTCAATTTTATAATTTTAAAATACAAATTTTAAATTTAAAACATTAAACTTTAAACTTCATAAGCCTTAAGAGTTTACAAATACTTAAGTATCACTTGAATAAGAAAAACATAAAAAAATTTAAAAAAATATACAGTACCCCCCCCCCCCCCCCGCCCGAACCCGAATGGTTCCTAAATAACCTGAAATATTTCAACCCGCTCCCAGCCCGCCCGATAAATGAATGTGCTAGATTTTTTCCCGTTTAATCTGTCCCAACCCACCTGATAAACTAGTATACTTTTAGGTGATAAACTCAATAAAAACCTTATGCTATGGACAAGTATTCACTCTTTTTGGGGGGAATCCATAGGAAAGTGTGTTTTGTAGGCTGAAAAATACTTTTCAAAAAATAAATCATTTTTGAGCAATTAAATATCAGAAAACTAAATTAAAAGGAAAGAACAACTTTTCCCGCTTATGTTTTAATTTTTTTTGTTCCTGATAGCATTTGAAATAGCTTGTAAGTTTAATGAGTGTTGGATAGTAATAGCCTGTTTGACCAAGTTTCTTCAATCCTAAAAGTAATTATTATTTTTTCAATCACTAAAGTGAAGGTCAAGCTTTTGGAGGAGAAAAAAGTGCTATGAGAAGAAACAAAAACAATTTTGGAGAAGTAGAAAAAAGTAGCTTCTCTCCCAAATACTTTTTTGAAAAGCACTTTAAGAAAATACACTTAGAAAAGTTTTTTAAAAGCTAGAGTATACACTTATTGCTACTCAAAAATATTTTTCAAATTAATTAGCCAAACACAAACTCATTTTTACCAAAATTATTTTTGAGAAAAGCACTTTTGAACACTTTAAAAAAAATACTTCTCAAAATAAGTTGATTTTTACAGCTTGGTGAAACAGCCTATAAGACAATTTTTTTCTAGGAAATGTTAGAGAGAGTTTCCTTCGTACCAACTAGAGGTGTCTAACAGGTTAGAAATCCCGTTTCCGGACCGACCCAGACCAGTTGAAACCGGAATCGGCCCGGACCGGTACAAGGGAGCTGGATGGCGATGGGTTAAAGGGTTAAGGATTTTGGTCCGTTCACCTATTTTCAACCGGTTAATCAGACCGATCAAATCCAGTCAACAAAAAATACTATAAAACCGGTTAAACTGGCTCGGTCCGGACCGATTAACAGATAGTTTCTTTTATTTGTTTTTTTTAAATTATTGATTGGGCATCCCATGTTAACCTCTGAAATTGTCACCTGCCACAGAGTCGTTGCCCAATGGATGATTTGCACAATTAGCCCTTTTTGGGCCTTTCTTAAACAAAATTGACACTTTTGTAATTGCAAATTTAACCTTTTGAAAAACTTCAAATACACCCTTCCCCCTTCCCCCATTTCATTTTCTCACTCATCTTTCATTTCTCAAACTCAAATTCTCAAGTCAAGTTAAATTATGTCTCGTACTTCTATAGTGCTCTCATATGTTTGTGAACATTTTGAGGTGGTAGAAGTCCAGAAAGTAAAGAGGAAGAACCGTGGTTGAGTCTTAATCTTCGTCCAAAGTGTGGCACATGCAATTTAAGGAGGCATGTGAAGAGTTGGTGAATGTCCTCCGTAAATTCGTATTTGAGTTGATTTGAGATAATTTGTGTTATTTTAAAATTATTAGACGTATTTATACTTAATGTTTTAGTTTATTAGATTAATTTGAAGTATTATTATGCATGAAAATTTAGTTTTACTCTTTTTTATTAATTTACTTGTTAAATGCAAACTTCAATTTTGTAATTTTGAAATAAGCACTTGCAATTTATAAGTGTAAGTTTTTTCCATCTTCATTGTATTTTTATATTTTTACTTTATATTAATATAACTTACAATAGTTATTCAAAATACAAAAAGAAATTAAAAATTACACTAATCCAGCCCGGCCCTGCCCCTTGTACCCCTAACCCTTATGATTCGTTTTTTATCCCATACGATTCCTAAATTTTCCTACCCAGTCCGACCCGGCCCACCCGTTAAACACCCATAGTACCAACAAACTGCATACCCCGTAGTTACATTTCTTTTTGTCTACTCATTTCTCGGTCCAACATAATGAACTTTTGAGAAATATGTCTACATGCCTAAATTTTAGTATTAGGTATTGGTTCAAGTGAATTTAGTAATTTTTTATTATGTAGTTAAATATTAACTTTTTATTTGATGTATAGGAGTTGCGGAGCTAGAATTTTAAGAACGAGTTTGAACGAATTCAGTAATTTTTGCTTAAATCGTATATTTATGTTAGGAATCAATTATATATATATAAATATTTAATTGCGACCCCATAACGAAAACAAGCTATGATTTGATTGTACATTTAAAAATCACAAGCTTTGTTATAAATAGAACTCTATTTAAGGTGAATGTTTATATTTAGAGAGATTCTAGGGTTTACTACTTGGTGGCTAAGTCACCACCTCCCTATAAATATAGGGGGTTCTATTCTATTGTAAACCATCCCTATGTATCAATAAGAATACTCCTCTCTCTACTTTTCTCTCTATTGTTCTTGTTCTTCTATTATTGTTCTTGTTCTTATATTATTTCATAACACGTTATCAGCACGAGTCTCTAACCATCTCAAGAATCCTCTTGAGAAAATTAAGGTATTTCCCTCTTTCCGAATTTGGTTTTAATTATGTCTGTATTATGAAAAGAAAGTTCGTTGCCCTTGAAATTTCGGGCAAGAACTATATGACATGGGTGTTGGATGCTGAAATCCACTTAGATGCTATGGGTCTTGGAGACGCCATTAAAGACAGAGATAAAGCATCCACCCAAGACTGTGCTAAGGCCTTGATTTTCTTGCGCCATCACCTTGATGAAGGTTTGAAAATTGAATATCTCACAGTCAAAGATCCACTCATCTTGTGGAACGGCTTAAAGGAGAGATATGACAACCTGAAGTTGGTCACTCTGCCACAAGCACGATATGATTGGGCTCATCTGAGGCTCCAAGACTTTAAGTCTGTTTCTGAATATAATTCTGCAATGTTCAGAATTACTTCTAAGTTGAAACTCTATGGAGATAATATCTCTGATTATGATATGCTTGAGAAAACGTTTACAACGTTTCATGCCTCCAATATGGTACTGCAACAACAGTACAGAGAGAAAGGTTTCAGAAAGTACTCTGAACTGATTTCTCTTCTCCTTGTGGCTGAGCGAAACAATGACCTGCTCATGAGAAATCACGAAAATTGACCCACTGGGTCTACACCATTGCCTGAAGCAGATAAGGTGTATTCTCATTATGCCAAGCATGGAAAAGGCCATGGATCTAGTCATGGTCGTGGTCGTAATCGGGGTCATAGCCGTGGATGTAGACAAGGAAGAAATTTCCCTGATATCCATCACCCCCCAAAGAGATATAACCACCAAAAGCAAAAACGGGATTATGAGGATCCAACGGCAAATAGTTCAGAAACTATATGTTATCGTTGCGGTGGAAAAGGGCACTGGTCAAAAGCTTGCCGTGTACCAAGACATTTGGTTGATCTTTATCAAGCATCTCTAAAGAATAAAGGCCCTGAAACAAATTTGTCTCTGACGACAATTTTGACATCACCCACCTGGATGTGGCAGACTTCTTTGAGCAACCCGAGGGGAAAATAGACCACTTGATCGGTGATGGATCTGTGATGAAGAAAGATGGAATTGTTTGATTTTATTTTACTTATTTGTATTAGTTAGTGAATAAACTAATAGTCATTAGTATCAGCTCGTATCAGTTAGTTTATGATATAATGTTCGTTTTAGTTCTTTATGATGTTTCAATATGCTTAAATTTCAAAGATATTTTTATTTTCCAGTAGAGTTAGTCGACTAACCTAACAGTTAGTCGATTATCTAATGTTTCGTATTAAAAACTGGATTTTTCGCAAGCTAAGTTAGTCGAATAACCAGTTTAGTTATTCGACTAACCTGATGACTGTTTACTAAGTTAGTCGAATAACTTATTAGTTATTCGACTAACCAATATTTCGCATTAAAACTGGATTTTTCCGCAAGGCTAGTTAGTCGAATATCAGGTTTAGTTATTCGAATAACCTAATAACTGCTTCCTAAGATAGTCGACTATCAACTCAGTTATTCGAATAACCTCAACAGATTTTGAAAATATTGTTTAAATGTGAAACAAACGGATTGAATTTGTTTATTCTCATGTTCGTGTATTTTCTTTTGTATGTCAAACCATGGGAAAGCAAATATGGATATCTCACAAAGCAAGCTTGAATCAAATATTTGATTAGTTGATTCATGTACTACACATACGATACTCAAAGAAAAGAAATATTTCTCTCAACTAAGTATGTGTAAGGCAGATGTTACTACAATCTCTGGTAGTAGTAAATTGATTGAAGGCTCCGGAAGAGCAACTATAACTCTGCCTAGAGGAACAATGTTTATCATAGAGAATGCAATGTTCTCCTCCAAGTCTAAGAGAAACTTGTTGAGTTTTAAAGATATACGCCGGAATGGCTATCATGTTGAGACAATAGATGAGAATAATCTTGAATATCTCATCATTACAAAGAATGTCTCTGGCCAAAAGAGGGTTATTGAGAAATTCCCATCTTTATCTTGTGGCCTGTATTGGACAAAATTAGTGCAATTGAGGCACATTCAACAGTAAACCAAAAGGTTACTGATTCCAATACTTTTGTACTTTGGCATGATCGATTGGGACACCCTGGATCAATCATGATGAGACGGATTATAGAAAGCTCATATGGGCATCCGTTAAAGAATTTCAAGATTCTTTTAAATAATGAATTTTCTTGCACTTCTTGTTATCAAGGCAAGTTAATTACAAGACCATCACCAACAAAGGTTGGGACTGAGTCACCTACGTTTTTGGAACGTATACAAGGGGACATTTGTGGACCTATTCACCCACCTAGTGGGTCCTTTAGATATTAAATGGTCCTAATAGACGCATCCTGTAGATGGTCTCATGTGTGCCTGTTGTCATCACGCAACCTTACGTTTGCAAAACTAATGGCACAAATAATTCGACTACGAGCACATTTTCCTGATAATCCAATCAAGTCTATTACACTGGATAATGCTGCTGAGTTTTCATCCCAAGCATTTAATGATTATTGCTTATCAATTGGGATAAAAGTGGAACATTCTGTAGCTCATGTTCACACTCAAAACGGTCTTGCAGAATCTTTAATTAAACGCCTGCAGTTGATTGCAAAACCATTACTCATGAAAATGAGGCTGCCCACTTCGGTATGGGGTCACGCCATTTTGCATGCAGCAATGCTAATTCGTCTCAGACCAACGAATTATCACAAATATTCCCCGTTGCAATTGGTTTTGGGTCATGAACCCAATATATCCCATTTAAGAATCTTTGGATGCGCAGTATATGTGCCTATAGCACTGCCATACCGCACCAAAATGGGTCTGCAAAGAAGGTTAGGAATATATGTTGGGTTTGAATCGCCCTCCATTATTCGCTACCTCGAAACATTGACAGTGGATTTGTTCACTGCACGATTTGCAGACTGTCAATTTGATGAGACACTTTTCCCAAAATTAGGGGGAGAAGTTGGTGAAACCAAACGGGAAATTTTGTGGAAAAATGCATCATTATCTCATCTTGATCCACGTACCTCTATTTGTGAAAAAGAGATGCAAAAGATTATCCATTTGCAAAGAATAGCAAATCAAATGCCTGACGCATTTACGGACTTGAAAAGGATAACAAAATCCCACATCCCCACGGAGAATGTTCCAATCCGTATTGATGTCCCTGTTGGACAATCATCTAGTGTCATATCCAATGAGTCGAATGCACGCCTGAAGCGTGGCAGGCCATTAGGTTCCAAAGATCGAAATCCTAGAAAGAGGAAACCAAACAATCAAAATGATACTACGAAAGAATCTCATGAGGAAATTCATGATTTAATAAACTCTGAGATTCATGAAGAATCCTTTGAGCCCGAGACTCAGGAAAATAAGGAACTATCCATAAATCCAATCGATATTGAAGCAAATTTTAATCGAATGGATATAGTGGTGGATTATGTCTTTGCGTTTAATGTCACATCTAGCATTATGCAAGAAAGTGAGGATCTTGAACCTCAATCTGTTGGAGAATGTCGAAAAAGACATGATTGGCCAAAATGGCAATAAGCAATCCAATTAGAATTGAATTCACTAGCAAAACGTGAAGTTGTTGGCCCTATAGTTAAAACACCTAATGGTGTTAAGCCTGTTGGCTATAAATGGGTCTTTGTACGCAAGAGAAATGAGAAAAACGAGGTACAAAGATATAAGGCACGCCTTGTTGCACAAGGATTTTCTCAAAGGCCTGGTGTCGATTATGAAGAGACATATTCGCCTGTAATGGATGCCATAACTTTTCGTTATCTCATTAGTTTTGCTGTCCTTGAAAAGCTTGACATGCATTTAATGGATGTGGTTACTGCCTATCTTTATGGCTCACTTGATAATGAGATATACATGAAAATTCCCGAGGGACTCAAAATGCCAAACGCTCATAATTCAAAGTCCCGGGAAATGTTTTCAATCAAATTGCAAAGATCCTTGTATGGTCTAAAGCAATTAGGACGAATGTGGTATAATCGTCTTAGTGAGTATTTATTAAAAGAAGGCTATATAAATGATGCCATTTGCCCGTGTGTTTTTATAAAGAAAACAATATCGGAATTTGTTGTACTTGCCGTATATGTCGATGACATAAACCTTATTGGAACCCCCATAGAACTCCAAAAGGCAATTGATTATCTAAAGAATGAATTCGAGATGAAAGATCTCGGAAAGACAAAATTATGTCTTGGTTTGCAAATTGAATATTTGGCAAACGGATTTTTTGTTCATCAATCTACCTATATAGAAAAGGTACTGAAACGGTTTTACATGGATGGAGCACATCCTTTAAGTACTCCGATGGTTGTTCGATCACTTGATGTGAATAAAGATCCATTCCGACCGCAAGAAAGGAATGAAGAGCTACTTGGTCCTGAAGTACCATATCTTAGTGCAATTGGCGCACTAATGTACCTTGCAAATACTACAAGGCCTGACATAACCTTTTCAGTTAATGTCTTAGCAAGGTATAGCTCGGCTCCCACAAGGAGACATTGGAATGGGATCAAACATATATTGCGGTACCTAAAAGGGACTACCGATATGGGCTTATTTTATGGCAATAATTGTAGTTCTGATCTTGTTGGTTATGCTGATGCTGGATATTTATCCGACCCACACAAGGCTCGATCTCAAACAGGTTATGTGTTTACCTGTGGAGGCACCGCCATATCTTGGCGATCGACTAAGCAATCAATTGTGGCTACTTCATCTAATCATGCCGAGATAATCGCTATTCATGAAGCAAGTCGGGAGTGTGTGTGGTTGAGGTCTATCATACATCATATTCAAGACAAATGTGGTTTGAAGTGTAACAAACTACCCACGACTTTGTATGAAGACAATGCAGCATGTATAGCTCAATTAAGGGAGGATTCATAAAAGGAGATAGAACAAAGCATATTTCACCAAAGTTATTTTTCACAGATGATCTTCAAAAGAATGGTGATCTCAATGTGCAACAGATTCGTTCAAGCGATAATATGGCTGATTTGTTCACAAAATCTCTACCAACGTCAACCTTCAAGAAGCTGGTTCACAAGATCGGAATGCGAAAACTCAAGGATATGAATTGATGCTCTTTTCAAGGGGAGTTAATGCGTGTTGCACTCTTTTTCCCTTACAAGGTTTTGTCCCAATGGGTTTTCCTTGCAAGGTTTTTAACGGGGCAACCAATAGGCGCATATTCAAACATGTGTACTCTTTTTCCTTTTCTTTAATTTTTTCCCATTGGGTTTTGTTTTAGTTAAGGTTTTAACGAGGCACATTATTGAATAGACATTCAAGGGGGAGTGTTATAAATAGAACTCTATTTAAGGTGAATGTCTATATTTAGAGAGATTCTAGGGTTTACTACTTGGTGGCTAAGTCACCACCTCCCTATAAATATAGGGGGTTCTATTCTATTGTAAACCATCCCTATGTATCAATAAGAATACTCCTCTCTCTACTTTTCTCTCTATTGTTCTTGTTCTTGTATTATTATTCTTGTTCTTATATTATTTCATAACAAGCTTCAAATTTTAACTTCGCCAAAAACGCTAGGATTCGACTTTGTAAATATAGATCAATGCAGCCTAACTATATCTCTAGGTGAATGGACTTATCTTATTTAACGTATTTTGGTTAGTTCCTTTTGAATTATAGAATGCATGTAGAGTTGAAACATTTTTCGTAAGTGTATGTGAAACTGAATCATGAGGAAACTGTACTTTGTATGCCTATGAATAACGTTACTTTAATTTCTTGGAAACAGAGCGCGCTACTAAATGGGAAAAAATAATGCAAACAAATTATCTTTCATTTGAAGTTTCCACAGAATTAATCTTAATTAACTGAAGAACCTATTACATGAATGGCCAAATTAAAACAAGATATATATAAGGTGAGTTTTCAGTCTGGTCATTAATTCAATGTTATAAGGGAATAAATCCTTACAAAACAGCGAACATTATTAAGGTAAGAGGGTAGATAAGTCCTCAATAAACAACAACCATTCTTGCAAAAGATGTTTAGTGTTGGCAAAATGGCCTCGTGTTCGCTGGAACTTGCACTAGTGTCACGATTCTAAATTCGGATCATAGCGTCTCTTCTGAAGACAAGATCAGTCGACACATTTTCATTCCAATTTTAAGCAATAAAATAATAAGTACTAAGTCATAAATATGATAAAATCTCAAAAATAAACAGTTATCAGTATTGTTTGCATCAAATTTTATGTGATACAAAAATAAGTTGCAATCACAAAATAAATATGAAAAAACATAATTTTATTGATAAAATGATGCGAGTACAATCCTATTTCTCCCTTGATTCTTCTCTCCTGATAATCTTCGTGATTCGAGGGCTGAAGCAGCGTATTTCCCGAATGTAAGGATGATACAAAGCTCCTAGATGTATCCGGTTTCTTGAACTATTTCATTGTCAAGAAGTATCCGGTCATATTATGGTCTCTTTGTGAGTATCCTGTGAGTTTATGGGATTTTTTTGAGACACATCTTTAGGAGAATATGTATCCCTTTATATAGGTGTGAGTTAGGGTTCATGGTAGAGTACCCTCCAAGAAACCCTAGTAGACTCCTAATAGACTCCTAGAATTTCTAGAGTGCTGTAGTATCTTTAATTTAAGATTTGGCTTGATCTCTTAAAATTTCGATGTCTACAAATGCCCCCTACTTCAAGGTTTGTCGGGGTATAGGCTTGCCGAACTTTATGACGAGACTTGAAGTACTCGACAGTCACAACAAATGATTTTGAAACTTGGAGTTTTTGATTTATAGGAGGAAGAGATGAAGGGCAGAACTTGTCCCACCGGGCGTGCCAGAATTTGTAGACAATAAATTTGCGTCGAGAAAATGAAATCAAGACCGAAAAATATCGCAACAATCGTAGTATTTTTATTTCGAATATTTGAGTGTACAATCTCTATGAATCCTCTGATTTTTCTTTCCAATGGTAAATAAATTCAAGGGACTTGGAGCTTGATCTTGAATCTATATTTGTTGCCACGAACGATGATTTTGTTCTTGAGCTTGAAATTGTTTGTTCTTCGTTCTTGAGCTTAAACTTGAACTTGATTGCTTGAAGCTTGAAATTTGTGGAGCAATTAGCAGGTTTTGATCCACGAGCTCTTTCTTGCTTCTTGTTATAACTTCTGGTATTTTTTCTGAATTATGAAGACCTCTATTTATAGTTGTGAAAGAGAAGAGTTGTGATAAGAACAAACTGTTTTCGACCAATCAAATTGAAGTATGACATGACCGCATTTGATTGGCCAGAACATGTCACTTGCACACGTGGCACAATTTCATTGGCCTTTTAGTGTGACTGGGCATGCCTTGTCATTTTGACACATGGCATGGTCCTATTGGCTCTTCCGCTTGACTTGGCGCGCCACGTCATTTGACACATGGCACCAAATTGGGAGATATCATCTCGGGCTAGTGAAGTGGGCTTATCACTTTAGCCCAATTAAATATGCTAGCCCAATGGATTAAGACTTATTTATTTAATCCATATATATTGGACTTATATAATCAATTTAATTATATTAGCTCATATATTTATTTGCACCAATATTTTCTTGAATTTAAAATATAATCCAAATTATCTTTATGGATTTAATATTAATAAAATTTATATGCCTACAAGTATAATTTGCGAAAAAATAACCCAACACATCCCGACATCAGAGTGTCACCAATCATGAGCATCTACTAAGGTCCGAATACAACAAGAATCTAAAATGAACTAGATACAGTCTAATGAAATCAAGAGGGAGAAAAGCACTGCTGCAAACATCGGGCAGCTTGCTAAACTCCGATGACTCTGTCTCTAAGCAACCAATACCCGCTACCGGATTCATAAATACCTGAATCTGCACACAAGATACATGGAGTAAAGTAAGTACTTCCAACTCAGTGAATAATAAAAATAAATAAAGACTGAGCATTATAAAATCACGTTAAATACAACATTAAGCTATAAGAGGCATAACAACAGTCATTAAATATAATTAAGCAGGGAAATCTCATAAACACCTTTAAGCATCAATAGTATATAGGAAAAACAACTAGAAAGGTAAACACATAAGAATTGCTCCTCGGGCACAATAATATCAAAATCAGCCCCTCGGGCAATATCACAGGACAATACCAGCTCCTCGGGCTATATCTCATATCACAATTAGGTACCTGCGCTCATTAGGGGTGTGCAGACTGCTGGAGGGGTCCCTTACGGATTAAGTGTAATATCAAGCCATTTTATGGCATCATAAACAGGCTCTCAGCCCCATATCAATATCAAGCCACCTAGTGGCGTACAATCTCAGGCCCTCGACCTCATTATCATAATCAGTATATCAATGATGCGGCATGCAACCCGACCCAAAAGTATCCTCACAATAGTCTTTGGCCTTACTCAGTCAGAATCACATAAGTCCGTCGGGCAATAGTAAAAATATGCAACTTAGCTCAAAATATCTTTAAAACATCATTTAAAGTTTCTAAAACAGATTAACATAGCTGAGTGTTGAAAACATTGAAAGATCTGGCATGACTGAGTACAAGTATGAAATCAAAGAGTGACAAAAACATTATTAACGATCCTCTAAGGGTTCAAACAGTTGACACGAAGTCCAAATATGGAATCTAGCCCAAAGTATAATAATACAGGTCGACATCAGGTATTGTGTCCTTCTTCTGCTTTATGTGGATGACATTGCTTTCTCTAGTAATGACTTAGCTTCGATAAATGAGCTTAAGAGAAGATTAAGAACCCAGTTTGATATGAAAGATTTAGGAGACTCAAAGTCTCTTCTGGAGATTAAAGTGATGAGGTCGCAAAGAGTTTTGGAACCCAGTGCAAGTATTCATTGGATTTATTGTCAAAAGCTGGTCTTTCTGCATGCAAACCGGAATAAGATCTAAAATTAGCCTCAGACAAATAATTAGCTATCAAATATATAAAAAAATAGTCATTCGGGGTGGACTAAGTCACAATCCCTAACAGTACATGACCTCACGCTCGTCATCTAGCGTGTGCCTCACCTCAACACAGCCGAACATTGTGCAATCCGGAGTTTTATCCTCTCAGAACACCATTTTAAATTATTACTCGCCTCAAACTAGCCCAAAAACTACTTTACAACAAGTTTTCCTCTCGAACCAACTTTCGAGTGTTCCAAATCAACCTAGTTCAGATTTTATCATTAAATTATGCTAAATGAATGGATTCCAATTGAAAAATATCGATTTTTAAGCATAAAACCCAAAATCAGTCAAAACTTGACCCCCAGGCCTGCATCCCAGAACTGGACAAATACCAAAATGTTCTTCATCATCTCACGAGTTCGTACATATAAAGAACTCAAAAATTGGAGTTCGTTTGACCCCTCAAATCATCCCAAGAAGGTCTCATAATCTCAAGCCCTAACTCTACATTTTTCTACTTATTTCATGAATTAAGCACTGATATTTTGTTCCTTAATCACAAATAATCAAGTTTCAGGATCCAAAATCCTTGCCTCAATGAAGAACAATGATTTCCTCTCTTCAAAATAGCCTCAAAACTCTTTTCCCGTTCAAAAATTGTGTAAATTGGTTTAATAGTTGCGGAGGGTTTATTTAAATACTGTTCACGTGTTTTACTGTTCACCCGAGTTACTATTCACCCGAGTACTGTTTGCCTGAGTATTGTTCGCCCGAGTTATTGTTCGTCCGAGTTACTATTCATGCTACATTAATAAAATGTAGCAGCTTTTCTTCTAGTGTAAATTGATCCGTTAACCTTTTGAAATCCACCTGAGGCCTTCAGAAATCTCAACAAATATACCAACACATCCCATAACATCATTCGAACTTAGTCAAGTCTACGAAACACCAAAAATAACATCAAAACACTAAAAATCATATCAAATTCAAGCCTATGAACTTTGAAATTCTTAAATTCCACCAACGACGCCGAAACTATCCAAAACAAATCTGATCGACCTAAAATTTTGTAGACATATCCAAAATAACATATCCAAAAATTGCCAAAAACTAACTTTAACCAATTCAAGCCTAATTCTACACCGGACATTACAAAAATATTTCGGACACTCCTAAGTCCTAAATCACCTAACAAAGCTATCCGAGCCATAAAATACGCATTCTAATTTCGTTTACCAATAAGTCAAAACTTGGTCAAACCTTTCAATTTGAAGCTTCAAATTGAGAACTATTGTTCAGAAGTCATTATGATTATCCTGAAAAACCAAAACCAATGATTTACATAAGTCATAATACATTCCACGGGGCAAGTCATGCCCGAAAACTGGTAGCAAAGTGTTCCAAAGTTCAAAATGACCGGTCGGTTCATTACATCCTTCCCTACTTAAACATACGTTCATCCTCGAATGTACCTAGAGTTGTTCCAAAATCCAACCAATCACTGAATAACCTTATCAAGCACATACCCGGGGGTGATCCCACATCACCCTATCTCTTATAGGTCCGATAACACAACGTAACTAAAATTTCACAATCCATCCTAGCACATAAACCTTAGAACCACATTTCCACTTCCGAAATAATCTACAAGATCAGAATCTCACATCTATACTCTAAATAAGTCCGAACAAGCTGTAATAACCCATACCTGCAACTACAGTTGCAATTACATGATATACCACATAACTCAAACATTTGTAGTGATAACTTCTAATCACGACAGTTGCACATAACAACTGTATATTGATAGAACCCCCTTACCATCTAAATTCTCATCCCAAAACTTTTATATACTACCACTGATAATGAAACACGCAGTAAGCCGTGCTCATTTGGCAAAGACCATAGCAAATTTCTGAGCCGAACCTCGATATTTATCCTTCCAACATGTTAAAATCGAATCCGTTCGTATTCATTAAAGATCCCAACGATCTCATCTAACCAACACAACCACTCTGGTGATATGACACCTCAATACAGAGTAAATCCGCAACTTGAGCAATCCGCGCACCAGTAAGAAACAATCCAAACATACTCAATTCATGATAATGACTCAAATGAAAGAGTTGTACTGCAAGCTCACCAGTACCACCACAACACAAGGCTGAAAACCCACCTCACATCATAGAAATAGAACACGTGAATCTAACCCATAAGGCCATACCTCCATATAACTTCGCTACAATGCACGACCCTATCCAAATCACATGAAACACCTCAAATCACTCTGCTCGAAAATTGAGGACCACACGCAATTGATATCTACAACCAAAGCAAATCATCATAACCACAGTGAAGCAAATACATAACACCACACATCCCAACAGTACATAATGATATGCCATCTACCTAGCAATATCTAATACTCCTCCCGCTTGAGCTCCACTGAGAGACCCCAATAACACTAAACTACATGTTCCCATAACCAACAAATCCAAATGACCCACAACATAGAAAGATTACTCATATATCTCCTCAGAACACTAATAGGCTCAATAACAATCGAATCACACATCCTTCAGCAATACAACTCAGAGCCAACCAAGTCGAGTCAAGTTAGAACACACATCCACATTGGCCTGCCAACGGACCCCTTATCAAGGAAACCCTGAAATTGCTCCCTCAACTCCTTTAAATCTGTGGGTGTCATACGATATAGTGCCCGACATCAAATGAATATCAAAATCCACAACCTTGCCCTATGACATGCCCGGCCACAAGAACATATCCGAAAAGTCCCTTACCACTCTGAATCAATGATAGGAGTCTCTACACTGATATCCATCACGAAAGCCCAAACAAGAAAGACAATCCTTCCTAGCCATCCGCTAGGTCTTTGAAATATAAACCACCTTACTAAGAACATAATTCGTCGAACCTCGCCACTCAATCCGCGACATTCCCGGCATAGCCAATATCGCCTCCTTAGTGCAATAGATCAGAATGACACAACACTGCGACAACCAGTCTATACCAAATATCACATCCAAAATATAGCATACCACGCAGCAAAAGATCCGCTCAGGTCTCCAAACCCCGATAGTCACTAAACAGTGTCGATACACACGACCCACAACAACAACATAGCCTGAATATGAGAACTCCCAGTCTCCAACTCCATACAACTCATGAATCATTATATCTGATCCCAATTCTATCATTTGAGTATACAACACACCTCTAATACCCAATCATTACCACGAGAGATACTCTTATTCTTCCGTGCCACCAAGAAAACCCGAATATCAGCAGTTGATCCAATAAGAAAGTGCTGCAATACTAATGAAGTACCATCAACATAATCACATTGACTTTTTCTGAAACATATACCCTTGTCAAATCACCCCAATTAGGAATACCATTCCCTTAAAAATCTGATGACCCTAATCATCTGAAGCTCATTTATCTAATTATCTACAATTGCTCGTGCTTCCTAACAATTTTATGACCTTCCATTCAGAACTGAACCGTAACCTTACACATGCAAATATCTATCCTCCACAACATACCGCATATACCATACCAGCCTAGGATAACATAAGAACTTCATCTCCCTTCCAAGCCACAAACATCTACGCACTCAACTAGTCAAGAACTTTCTATTGATCCCAGCTAGAAGAAAACCACTATACATCCTATGCTCCTCATGCCCATAGAAAATATAAATCTCCAACCGAGGTAGAAACCATCAAGAACTCTCCGAGTTTCCCTTGTACAAACCAGACCTTCCAGGACTGAATCCTTCTAACTCGACCAAGCAATGAAGCCATCAAAACCTAAGAGCATTGCCGCGAAATACCTGTAGGAACTTATTACCCCGTACATACTCAAGGAACTAATCATATCCTTACTATATCGATCCGGCCTACTACCAAGCTATCCCATCTATTTGAGTTTCCTTCTGATTTGCCTTCAACTTGATACTCCTTCTTGCTCTAACACCATAATTCCTCAACCCAGACTCCCTACAAGAGACTCAAGCATAAACCACACCAGTAAGGCTCATAACCAGCTGAATACCCCCTTAAACGTACCCAAAAGCACAACATTCAAAATATTTTACTCTAAATAGACCTCCTACAAATCTAAATCTGGTACTTTAACTTTCTTGATGCTGATAAATAGAATCTCATAGTTGATATAGAAATGACACAACTCTTGACATCCTTCAAAATGCAAACCTCAGTTTCTAGCCAAAAGTACAACTTGAAAATCCCCAAATCATTGCATGTAAAATCTTAAACATGTTGGAACCATTCTCTAGAGTCATGCACTCTACTCGAACTGCAATTAGCCTGATCAAATGAATCGAACAACTTGTGCCTCATTTGCACTCCGACACCGTAGAACTTAACCTCACCTTAATGCAACCAAGCAACTTCCTGCCCCATGCACCGAGCATCCTTCACCAATAACCGCTCAAGACACTATGTGCTTCTCATACACCTATGTAGCATAACATAACCTTTCTTACTTGAGCCATTCTCAGTTTCAATCCCCAGTAACCCATAACTGATTCACCCGTACGCCTCGAATTGGAACCAACATGGCACACAGCCGTGAAATCCACTAATCAAGAACAGACTTCCCCACTTGGCTCAAAGCCATAGATCAAAACACACACAATAACTCATAATGTTTATACTTTACTACTGCCATAATACCATAGTGATATTAAACTCGATCTTTCATAAACTCGTGAAAAACCGACCATCTAGTACTTTAAATCTTTTGCAAATCTCGCATTCACCCTCGTAACAGTTAAATCCACTCTCTTGAGCGGCCCAAAATTTAAATTTCAACACGTATATTTCACTTGTAAATGAGATCTCCTAACAGACAACATAAGGATCACACAATATTAGAACACTCCACATGAGATAACCCACATGTTTTGCCTCAAACCAACATTTCTGTATACCTTCGATTGTCATATACATTATGCAGTCGCTTAATCTTCCTGAGTCTGAACTCATACTGCAACATGAAATTTACTTCACTTCTAACTAGAAAACATGAAAATGTTCTTCACACACCCATAACTCGGGGCTATACCTCGAATCAAAATAGAAATCAAGCACCTAATAGTTCTTCTACCCTCCAGCAGACCCTTCTCGTCGCTTCTAAATCATATGAATACATCTCGCAGTCACATCACACTCATCACGAACTATCCAACCATCACTTCTAGTAATAGGGGGACTACCAAATATATAAGCTCAAAAACACAGCTCACATAATCAGCACCTCCGTGCTCAAGCTATAGGTAAAAATTCAGCCTCAAGTCCTCCAGACTGGCCCAACGTCAAACACACATAGATCACATCTTTCCCTTCAATCAAGGAATCACAAGCCATCGATGCACATCTGATACTGAGCGCTCATGCACACATACGAACACGTGGAAGGAATTTCAAGAGTTATTTTTCAAGCTGAATCAAGGACGTTCGATAAGAATTCAAGAATGTGAAGTTTTTCCTAAAGGTTTTGCAGACTCTCGAGGATAAATACAGACATCTCCGTATCAATCCACAACACCTTTACTAAACATGCTCATGACTCGTGAAACCTATGTAACCTAGGCTCGAATACCAACTTGTCACGACCCTAAACCCTGACCAGGTCGTGATGGCACCTCTCGTGAAGACAAGTGTAGCCGACACATTGCCCAATCTTAAGAAATAAAATAACAAGTATTAAGTCATAAACATGATAAAATCTCAAAAATAAGCAGTCAACAGTATAATTTGTAGAAAAATAAACCCAACACAACCTGATATCGGGGTGTCACCAGTCATGAGCATCTACTAAGGTCTGAATACAACAAGAGTCTAAAATGTACTAGATACAGTCTAATGAAATCGAGAGGGAGAAAAGCAGCGCTGCAAACTTCGGGCAGCTACCTTGCTAAATTCCAATGACTCTTCCTATAAACAACTCAATACCTGCTACCAGGTTCAGAAATGCCTGAATCTGCACACAAGGTGCCAGAAGTAAAGTGAGTACTTCCAACTCAGTGAGTAATAAAAATAAATGAAGATGAGCGATATAAAATCACGTTAAACTCAACACTAAGCTATAAGAGGCAAACAGTGAGTGAATATAATTAAGCAGAGAAATCTCATAAATACCTTTAAGTAGTCAACATTATATAATAAAATAACTAGAAAGCTAAACACATAAGAACTGTCCTCGGTCACAATAACATCAAAATCAGCCCCTCGGGCAATATCACAGGACAATACCAGCCCTTCAGGCTATATCTCATATCACAATGGGTACCCGCTCTACTGGGGGTGTGCAGACTCCTGGAGGGATCCCATACGACCCAAGTGCAATATCAAACCATCTCGTGGCATCATAAACAGGCTCTCGGCCCCTTATCAATATTAAGCCACCTCGTTGCGTACAATCTCAGGCCCTTGGCCTCATTATCATAATCAATATATCACTGCTGCAGCGTGCAACCTGACCCAAAAGTATCCTCACAAAACAGGCCTTTGGCTTTACTCAGAGAGAATCTAATAGGCGCTTCGGGTAATAGTAAAAATATGCAGCTTAGCTCAAAATATCTTTAAAACATCATTTAAGGTTTCTAAATCAGATTAGCATAGTTGAGTTTTGAGAACATTGAAATATCTGGCATGACTGAGCACAAGTATGAAATCAAACAGTGAGTAAAATATCATTAACGATCCCCTAAGGGTTCAAACAGTTGGCACGGAGTCCAAATATGGCATTTAGCCTAAAGTATGATAATATCAAACAATTAGCTACCAAATATACAGAAAAATAGTCATTTGGGATGGACTAAGTCACAATCCATAACAATGCACGATCCTACGCTCGTCATCTAGCGTATGCATCACCTCAACAAAGTCGAACGCTGTATAATCCAGGTTTTCATACTCTTAGAACAATATTTAAAATCATTACTCACCTTGAACTAGCCTAAAAAGCTACTATGCAACACGTTTGCCTCTCGAACCAACTTCCTAGTGCTCCAAGTCTACCAAGTTCAGATTTTTATCATCAAATTATACTAAAGAATGAATTCCAATTGAAAAATATCGATTTTTAAGCACAAAACTCAAAATCAGTCAAAACTCGAGCCCCAGGCCTGCATCTCGCAACTGGACAAACTTTATATCAAAATATTTTTCACCATCTCATGAGTTTGTACATATAAAGAACTCGAAAATCGGAGTTTATTTGACCCCTCAAATCATCCCTAGAAGGTCTCCTAATCTCAAGCCAAAACTCCACATTTTTCTACTGATTTTCATGAATTAAACACTGATAATTTATTCCTTAATCACAAATAATTAAGTTTTAGGGTCCAAAAAATCTTAACCTCAATGAAGAATAATGATTTTCTCTCTTCAAAATCACCTCAAAGCTCTTTTCCCGTTCAAAAATGGTGTCAAAGGGTTTAATGGTCGCGGATGGTTTATTTAAATATTGTTCACGCGTTTTAATGTTCACCCGAGTTACTATTTATCTGAGTTACTGTTCATGTTGATTTGAAAAAATACTGTAATTTTTCTTCTAGTCTAAATTGATCCGTAACGTTTCTAAATCCATCTGAAGTCCTTGGAAATATCAACAAATATACCAATACGTTCCATAACATCATTCGAACTTAGTCGAGCCTTAGAAACACCAAAAACAATATCAAAACACCAATAATCACATCAAATTCAAGCCTATGAAATTTAAAATTCCTAAATTCCACCAACAACGCCGAAACTATCCAAAACAACTCCGATTCACCTGAAATTGTGCAGACATATCCAAAATAACATTACTAACCTGTTCCAACTATTGAAATTCTATTCTGACCCCGATAGCCTATTTTTCACTGCCGATCAAAAATCGCCAAAAACTAATTTTCGTCAATTGAAGCATAATTCTACACCGGACATAACAAAAATATTCCGGACACACTCCTAAGTCCCAATTCACCTAACGAAGCTATCTGATCCATAAAATCTGCTTTCCGAGGTCGTTTACCTATAAGTCAAAACTTAGTCAAACCTTTCAATATTAAGCTTCAACTGAGAACTATTCTTCAAAATTCATTTTGATTACCTTGAAACCCAAAATCAACGATTTACATAAGTCATAATATATCACACGGGGCAAGTCATGCATGTAAACTGACGAACAAAATAAAAAAGTTCCAAACATTCGATCGAATCGTTACAACTAGTTTGCCATCCTGATATATAAACTCATAATTTTTTCATTTTCACACTTTTACTTTATAAAAATAGAAGTAATAAACGCCTTCTGCTAAGTGTGTTACTCAATCATTGTGACATGTCTGATACATAATATCTTTGTCTATTATTATTTAACCTGTATAATTTATGAGTCCCAATCATTTTTTACCAATTTATTAAAATACTTTAAAAAAAATTCATTTTTCTTCTTCTTCACAAGGGAGACGACCGTCACCACAAGTTTAATCCACCATGAACACAAGTACACTACCGTACTTCACCCTCTTCAGCTAGACCATAGCACAAAATAATACGAAGGAATAACCTCCACCACCTTATAGTCGAAATTAGTAAAATGTTTAGAACTAGCCGGAATTCCATTGTCACCGAGCATTATCTGAAAGTAAAAAACAAATAAAATACAAATATTAAGAATTCCATTGTCACCGAGCATTATCTGAAAGTAAAAAATAAATAAAATACAAATATTAAGAAAAATAACAATCCATTAGTGTTTTGACCATCAATCGGTTAAATGTTACCAGTATTAATATAGAAAGAATGACCTTGAAAGGTCAATTTTAAATTTTTTTTCTTTCTCTTCCTTATCATCATAGCTCATGCTCTTCCTTAACTTCACATAAAAGGACATCCATCTTTTATCTTCATTAATGGAGGAGAAAAGGGGAAGAATGGAAGGAAAGAAAAACATGTTGGACGTGATAAGGTTTTTTAAAAATCTTTTCTTGTATTTTGTATTTTCTTAAATTTTACTATTTAAAAAAAATGCAATCAACATTATGGATGTGTTGGGAATAAATCCCCTACCAAAATAATATTCACGGTAATAAAAGTGGAATAATAATGTAGCACCGAGATACGGTAATTAACAAGAATAAAAGAGTAACAATGACACCAAGATTTTACGTGGAAAAACCTTCCGAATAAGGGAAAAAACCATGACCCTGAGAGGAGCAACTGATATCACTATAGTAAGGAATTTTACACTTTGTAGGTCCGAGTAAAATACTCCAAAGACCATTACAACACTCAAAAGAAAATAACTCTCTTTTGATATTTCCACCTCACTACAATGTCGCTCACTCTCTATTTTCCTCACAGACTACTTTTTTATACCCTGTCTATGAAACCTTACTCTTTTTCTCTCTTTCTTTTGGTGTATCAAAATGAGAGCCGAAGCTCTCATTTTATAGGCAAACTTAGGCATCCTTTGTTGATTTTCCGTTTCTGCAGCACACCAAAACTGACAAAAAAAAACAAAAAACATTTTTGACAAAAGAATAAAGAAGGAAGAAAAGTGCTTCCTTGATTAAAGGGGGATGGACCCCATCAATCTCCCCCTCCAGTCCCATTTATCTAGAGAGGATAACACCGCATTTTCTAGTTTAAGTGTATGCAGACAAGTTCTTTGCATAGCTCAAACTTATCTCTTGATATCACTTTGGTCAGCATATCCGCAGGATTTTTGCTTATGTGAATCTTTTTGACATGTAAACATTTGTCCGCTACTTTATCACGAATCCAGTGATATCTCACATCTATGTGATTGGTCCTTGCATGGTACATAGAGTTCCTGCTAAGGTCTACTGCACTTTGGCTATCACAATAGACGATATACTCCTTTTGATGCAATCCAAGATCTTGAAGGAATCGTTTGAGCCATATCATCTCCTTGCCAGTTTCTGTAGCGGCAATGTACTCTACTTCAGTTGTAGAGAGCGCGACACACTTCTGCAACCTCGACTGCCTTGATATAGCTCCCCCTGAAAATGTAAACAAATATCCAGTAGTGGATTTTCTATTATCAATGTCACCTGCCATATCAGCATCCGTATAGCCCTTCAAGATTGGATCCGATACTCCAAAGCATAAACAATCTCCCAGGTACCTGAGTATCTACATGGCTGTTTCCCAATGTTCCTTTCCAGGATTTTCAAGAAACCTGCTGACAACACCAACTGCGTGAGCAATATCAGGTCTAGTACATACCATTGCATACATCAAGCTTCCGACTGCTGAAGAATAAGGAGCTCTAGCCATGTTCCCTTTCTCCTCCTCTGTTGTAGGACACATCTTTTTGCTCAATTTTAGATGACTAGCAAGAGGTGTGCTGACTCGCTTAGCATTCTTCATGTTGAAACGTTCTAGTACACGTTCAATGTACTTCTCCTGAGATAGCCACAACTTTCTACTTGTTCTCTCTCGAACTATCTTCATCCCTAGAATTTGTTGTGCTGTGCCCAACTCCTTCATATCAAATGACTTGGACAGATCTCCCTTCAACTTTGCTATCAACCCCTTGTCTTTTCCTACAATTAACATGTCATCCACATACAATAACAATATAATAAAATTATTCTCAGAAAAATTCTTTTGAAGTATACACATGGATCAGAATAGGTCTTTATGTATGTTTGATTTTTCATGAATGAGTCAAACTTCATGTACCACTGCATTGGTGCCTGCTTTAATCCATAAAGACTCTTATACAATTTGCACACCATGTGTTTCTTTCCAGCTACTTCATATCCTTCTGGCTGCTCCATATAAATCTCTTCTTTAAAATCTCTATGAAGAAATGCAGTTTTCACATCCAACTGCTCCACTTCAAGATCTAGGCTGGCTGCTAAGCTCAAAATTGTTCGAATAGAAGTCATTTTGACAACAGGAGAGAAAATTTCGTCAAAATCAATACCTTTCTTCTGTTCGAAGCCTTTAACCACCAATCGAACTTTGTATCTGACCAGCATGCCATTTCCATCTTTCTTGAGTTTAAAGACCCATTTGCATTTGAGTGGTCTTTTACCCTTTGGAAGTTCAACCAGTTTGTACGTGCCATTTTTCTGTAGAGATTCCATCTTTTCTTGCATGGCTTTCATCCACTGGCTCTTTTCTAGATGGGACAACACTTCCTTAAGACATTCTGGCTCCCCCTCACCACTGATGAGGACATACTCTGTGGAAGGGTACCTGCATGACTCTACCCTTGGCCTCTCCGATATCCTCAGGGTTGAGGTTGTTCTTCTTCCTGAGTGGGGTGCTCCACTTCCTCGACACCTTCATCAAGTTTCTCCCCCTGCTCAATAACTTCACCAGGTTGCTCCCCCTGCTCGACAACCTCGTCGGTCGTACTTTCTGCACTTGTGGGATTGTTAGAAATATAAGAAATAGTAAAATGGTTAGGAATTATACCATTATTCGCCTTTTCTAACATATCAGCAGTAGTTCCAACTTCACTTTCTCTGAAGACTACATCTCTACTTCTGATGACCTTTTTCTTTATAGGATCTCACAATCTATACCCGAACTCTTCATCTCCGTATCCGATGAATATGCAAGGAACATATTTATCATCCAGCTTTGTTCTCTGCTCTTTCGGTACATGTGCAAAGCTCTGCAACCGAACACCTTCAGACGCGAGTAGGACACCTCCTTATTGGTCCAAACTCTCTCTGGGATATCAAACGCCAATGGAACTAATGGACTCCTATTGATCAGGTAACAGGTTGTTTGAACTACTTCACCCAGAATGACTTAGGTAGTTTACCCATTCTGAGCATGCTTCTCACCTTCTCCACGATAGTGCGGTTCATCCTCTGGGCTACACCATTGTGCTGTGGGGTTCCAAGAACTGTCTATTCATGTCTGATCCCATGACTTGAACAATACTCTTCAAATTCCCTTGAAGTGTACTCACCTCCATTGTCACTTCGGAGACGTTTTACTTTTGACATATCTCCCTTTCTACTAAAGCATGAAACTTCTGGAAAACTTGAAGCACCTGATCTTTGGTTTTCAAAATATAAACCCACAATTTTTGTGAAACATCATCAATAAAAGTAACAAAATATTTGTTACCGCCCATTGATTCAATTTCCATTGGGCCACAAACATCAGAATATACTAAATCAAGTATATTCAATTTTCTTTCAGACGATGTCTGAAATGAGACTCTATGCTGCTTACCAAATAAACAGTAGCCACAGGGTTTTATTGTTGTACCTTTGGCATAAGAAATAAATAATTTCTTGGCAAGAATCTGCAATCTCTTCTCGCTCATATGACCCATTCTTTAATGCCATAAATCTGCAGAAATCTTATATTGTGCCGCATTTAATTCTCCTTGGCATATTTCTGCATTTGTCCTGTACAAAGTGCCACGAGCAACTCCCTTTGCAATCACCAATGATCCCTTGGTGAGTCTCCACTTTTGATTTGCAAAATAGTTCTCGTATCCATCTGGGTCCAAAGCAATCCCCGAGATCAAGTTCATCCGCAAATCAGGTACATGCCGCACATCCTTTAGAACCAATGTGCATCTGACATTTGTCTTGATACAAATGTCACCAATCCCCGCAATCTTTGAGTAACTTGTGTTACCCATTCTCACTGTGCCGAAATCTCCTACTACATATCTACAAAAAAGATCTCTTACGGTGTGGCATGGTAAGATGCCGCTGTGTGAACCACCCATTCCGACTCTGGACCTGACAGGTGCATGCATTTCTCTTCCTATATAAAGAGGACAACATTATCATTGTTTTTCACCATAGCGGCTGTGTTGTCATCATTCTTCTGGCCACTAGTTTCACCTTTGCCATTCCTTGGATTTGGGAAATCTCTCTTGAAGTGACCTGGTTGATCACAGTTGTAGCAATTTCTGGCTTTTGATTTGGATCGATTCTTTGACTTTCCACGAGCTCCGGATCTACCATAGTTGCTCGAACTCCTTTGATAACTCCTGCCTCTACCTTCTGTGATAAGAGCTTGTCCTTGATTTTCAGGCTTCTTTGTCATCTTCTCATTGAGTAAAAGAGCCGATGTGACATCTTTCAACTCAATAGTAGTCTTACCGTGCATGATGATTGTTGCCAAATTGTCGTACGAAGATGGCAACGAGTTCAATAGCAAGATGGATTTATCTTCCTCCTCGATTTTTACTCCGAGGTTGGCAAGCTGTGTGATTAGTCCGTTAAACACATTTAAATGCGACAAAAAATACATACCTTCACCCATGTGTAGGGTGTATAACTGCTTCTTCAGGTACAATTTATTTGTCAGCGTTTTGGACATATATAGGCTTTCCAACCTTGTCCAAATTCTATGTGCAGTGTCTTCATCAATGATGTTATTTACCACATCATCCGATAAGTGCAACCTGATTGCACTAGCAACTCTTTCATCCAAGTCAGCCCAATCCTCATCTTTCATGGTATCAGGCTTTTTGGCATCATCATCTAGTACCTTGTGTAATCCTTGTTGGATGAGCAGATCCCTCATCCTTCCTTGCCATGTTGAGAAACCGTTATCTCCGTTGAATTTAGCTACCTCGTACTTTACTCCGGACATTTTATTTTTCACCGCGTATAGTACTACCGATAGTGTATAGTATCTCCATAAACGAGTAGAACAAGTGCACTGATACTAGTTGTTGGGAATAAACCCCCTACCAAAATAATATTCACGGTAATAAAAGCGGAATAATAATGTAGCACCGAGATACGGTAATTAACAAGAATAAAAGAGTAACAATGATACCAAGATTTTTGAGAACGATCTAGTTTAGTAATCGGCGTAGGCTTCAATGGAACAGTGCGCTTGATCAGCGCACGTTAGCAAGGTGCTTCCGCCATTGATATGGCTCGTCGCCGGCGACAACCACTCCCTCCTCCACCCCAGATCGTTACTCCGGCTCCAGGCATCACAAAGGAACTCGAACCATTGACATTTGGAAGTTTTCTGCCAGAAAAATTCCAATCGAAATCACCCTTGCATGCAGTGGAAACTGTGTGTACTGAGACTCAATTGAAGGGGATTGATGTAGAACGTGATAGTCAAGCTGTGAGGAAGCTTCAATTTTCTGATATTGCTGTTGAAGAACAACCTCCTCCGACTATGGCTGAAATTGTTAGAGGTAAGCATAATGTAGGGAAGGCTTTATCCTTTGTTCCTCCTACTGATAAGGATGGGAAGAAGATTGTCAAAATCAATATGGAGGAATTGAAACCACAATCTGAATACTGGAGTACTTCACTCATTGGCTATATCATTGGAGATAATCCAAATGAGAAGGCAATGGAGAATTTTGTATTGCATGTGTGGAATTTCGTAACTAAACCGCAAATCTTAATGCACAGAGATGGCTATTGTGTTTTTAGGTTTAAATCTGTTGAGGATATGAATCAAGTACTTCAATTTGGTCCTTATTCTTTCAGAAATAAACCGATGATACTTAAACCTTGGGATGTTGATTTTTCAATGCAAAATGGCATACTTAGTACAATTCCTATATGGGTGAGATTTCCTGGGCTTCCCCTGGGGTATTGGTCCCCTGAGATTCTCAGTAAACTAGCTAGCACTATTGGTAGACCTTTGTTTACTGATAAAGTAACAGCTCAATTTGAGAAGATATCATTTGCAAGAGTTCTGGTGGAAGTTGATGCAGCATTTCCTCTTCCAGAGGAAATTGAAATAGAGACTCCATTTGGATTGAAGATACAGGATGTTGAATATGATTGGAAGCCAGAATTTTGCAATCATTGTTTGAAGTTTGGGCATAATGCTATGGACTGTTGGTACAATAGTCATGCAGATGGAAATCATGAGCAGGAAGCAAAGGTAAACCTGGACAGGAACAAGGTGAGGACTAAAAAGCCAAGGCAGAAATGGATCCCTAAAGGAAACAATGAAGCAACCACTTATTTGGATAATGTTGATGGCAATGTAACAGTAAATCCTAATCTACCAATGTATCCAATTCCATTGGCTGAGGAAGGAAATATTGTTATCTCTACTACTGCTATAGCTGATCACAATATGGACATGAGAATTCCTATTGGTACTGATATGGTTGCTAGTATTGAAGCTATGGATGATCAAGGAAGATCTGAGAATGTGGCTACTGATGGCATAATGCAGGAGGGTGTTGGTGAGAGGGAATCCAGTGGAACTGTAGATGAAGGGAGAAGAGACCAATTGCAGGATCCTGGTCCTTCCTTAGGGAAGACTAGTACCTTATGATTGTGGTCACTTGGAATATTAGAGGGCTTAATAAAGCCCACAAGCAGAAGGAATTAAAAAACTTTCTGCTGAAGAATAAGGTGGATATCCTAGGGTGTATTGAAACTAGGGTGAAGGAGCCAAAAGCTCATACTATAATCAATAAGATTGCTAAAGGATGGAAGTATCATCTCAACTATCCTATGGCAACTAATGGTAGGATTTGGTTACTTTGGAGAGCACAAATACAGCTTCATATCCTAGGAACCACAGATCAATTTATTCACTGTAGTGTTGAAGACTCAGCCTCAGCAGTCAAATTCCAACTAAGTGTTATATATGCCTACAATACAATAGCACTAAGGAAACAGCTGTGCAATGACCTCAGGGGACTTCCTATTCTGGGGAAAGATGTATGGCTATTAAGTGGAGATTTCAATGCAGTTCTATCAACTGAAGACAGGATTGGATCCCCTGTAACAGATGCAGAGGTGAAGGATTTCAAAGAGCTGATTTATGACCTTCAACTTACACCTATTAGATCAAAAGGATGGAGATACTCTTGGACTAATAAGCAAGTATATAGCAAGATAGATTGGGCAATTGGCAACTTTCAGTGGCTTCAGCAATACAGCCATGTGGAAGCTGATTTCTTAAACCATTCTATCTCTGATCATACTCCTATTTTTATAAAGTTTGGAAGGCAAAGGCTTCTTCATCCTAAACCTTTCAGGCTTTATGACTCTGTGATGGAGGATCCTCAATTCAAAAATATCCTACAGCAGGTATGGAGTCAAGAAGGACATGGAACACCAATGCAACAGATATGGCATAAACTTAAAGAAATGAAGCAGCAGCTGAAGGACCTCAATAGGTACATGGCTTCTTACCAACAAAAATTGATCCAAGCAAGGGAGAAGCTGGACATTATCCAAAGCCAGTTAAGGAGTAATCCTGGATCTATTCAATTATTCAATGAAGAGAAGGAGGCTATTCTTAACATAGAGAAATGGAGCAATGTAGAGGAGCAGGTGTTGAGGCAGAAATCAAAAGCTACTTGGATTGATTGTGGTGATTCTAATACAAAATATTTTCATGCACAGTGGAAGATGAGGTCCAGTCAAAGCAATATTTCATCTATATATACAGACACATGCACTAAACTCACGGATCCTTTAGCTATTGAACAAGAATTTATTGCAGTGTTCAAATCCTTGATGGGGGATAGGCCTAAGGAGGTTCCCTGTCTGAATTCTGCTATTGTCAAAGAAGGAGGATGCCTTTCTCTTGAGCAACAAAGGACTCTTATTAAAGAGGTGACTATGGAAGAGATTACAACTGCTGTGAAAGAGATGCCAAATGACAAAGCCCCAGGTGTTGATGGTTTTACTGTGGAGTTTTTTACCAAAAATTGGGAGACTGTCAAAATGGATGTATTTGCTGCTACTAAGGAGTTCTTCATTACTGGTCACATGCCTTATATGCTGAACACTACTGCTATTGCGCTTGTTCCTAAGACCAATACTCCTAAAACAGTCAAGGATTTCAGGCCTATAGCTTGCTGCACCACCCTCTATAAGATTATCTCTAAAGTCATTACAAGAAGATTGAAAACTGTAATTGATTGCATTATAGGGAAAGGGCAGTCAGCATTCATTGAAGGGAGAAGCATACTAGATAATGTCCTGCTTAGTCATGAATTGTTTAAAGGCTATGGAAGGAAAGGCATATCACCTAGATGTGTCCTAAAGGTTGATCTGAAGAAGGCTTATGACACTATTGAATGGAAATTTCTTAAACAGATGCTGGTTGATCTTGGCTTTCCTGCAAAATTTGTGGAATGGATTATGGCTTGTGTCTCAACTGTTACTTACTCCTTAGTGATTAATGGAGGACTCACAAAGCCATTCTCAGCCAGAAGGGGTATTAGGCAAGGAGATCCTATGTCTCCTTACCTATTTGTTATTGCAATGGAGTATCTCAACAGGAACCTTAATCAGCTACACAAGAATGGCAATTTTAATTTCCATCCAAGATGCAGGAAGCTCAACTGCTCTCACATTTGCTTTGCTGATGACTTGTTGCTATTCTGTAGAGCTGATATTACATCTATCCAACTGTTACAGGCTGCATTCTTATCCTTCTCTTCTGCTTCTGGACTTTCAGCAAACAATTCCAAGAGTGCTGTATATTTTGCAAGCATTTCTCAATCTGAGAAAGCAGCTATCTTAGAGGACTTGGGATTCAATGAAGGACATCTTCCTTTCAAATACTTGGGTATTCCATTACATTCAAAGAAGCTGAGCATACATCATTATTTACCTTTGATAGAGAAAATCACTGATAGAATCACCTGTTGGACTGCAAAATTTTTATCCTATGCTGGCAGATGTCAACTTATAAAGTCAGTATTATTTGGAGTTCAAACATATTGGTCTCAGATTTTTATATTGCCAAAGAAGGTGGTGAAAGTGATTGATGCAATTTGCAGATCTTTCTTATGGACAGGCAATGGAACAGTCTCCAAAAGATCACTGATAGCTTGGGACAGAATCTGTAAACCTATTGCTGCTGGAGGTTTAAACATCATTGACATCCAGATTTGGAACAAGGCTGCTGTATCAAAACTGCTATGGGATTTAGCAAGGAAGAAAGACTGCCTTTGGATCAAATGGATCCATCTTTACTACATAAAGAAGGAAGATATTGAAACAATGGCTAGTCCAAAAAATGCCTCTTGGATAACTAGGAAGATTATTGACTGTAGAATGCAAATCATGAATGCTAGCAAATTGCAAGGTGATCTACTGTCCAGACTTTCTAGTGTTTGTAAGTCTGGAAAATTTCAAATTCATTCTGTATATCTTTCTCTTCTCCCAATTTGGCCTAGAGTGGATTGGAAAAACTTGATGGCTACCATAAATGTCTTGCCAAGACATAAGTTTACTGTGTGGATGGCTGCTCATGGAAGACTACTAACAGTTGATAGATTGCTAAAGTTTGGTATCAAAGTTGAAGAAACATGTGTGTTCTGTAAGCAAGGCTTTGAAGCCTTTGAACACCTATATTTTGAATGTCCAATTACCAGCAGGATTTGGACTAGAATCTGCTGTTGGATTGGCTGGAGTAGACGACCAGATTGCTGGAAGAATGAGCTAACTTGGATATGCTGCAATGCTAGGAGTAGACAGTTCAAAAAGGCAGTAACAGCTACTGCATTTGTTACTACTATTTCTTTGATTTGGAGATGCAGGAATGATATTAGATTTGAGAGGAAACATTTTGATGAAGATCATTTATGCCGTGAGATTGCCCTCCTTATTCATGCTCGTGGTAGAAGTTGCAAGAAATGGATGAAAGGACTTAGAATTCTCAACAATTATCCTTAGTTCACTACTTGTTAGAATAGATTTAGCTAGTTACACTAGTTGATTGTATTAGCAATGGTAGTTAGTCGATACTACCATTAAGAACACTCATATGTATATTTGTTATATCAATAGAAGCCAATTTCAATTAAAAAAAAAATGATACCAAGATTTTACGTGGAAAACCCTTCTGAATAAGGGAAAAACCACGGCCCTGAGAGGAGCATCACTATAGTAAGGAATTTTACACTTTGTAGGTCCGAGTAAAATACTCCAAAGACCACTACAACACTAAAAAGAAAATAACCTTCTTTTGATATTTCCACCTCACTACAACATCACTCACTCTCTATTTTCCTCACAGACTATTTTCTTATACCCTGTTTGTGAAACCTTACTCTTTTTCTCTCTTTCTGTTGGTGTATCAAAATGAGAGCCGAAACTCTCATTTTATAGGCAAACTTAGGCATCCTTTGTTGATCTTCCATTTCTGCAGCACACCAAAACTGACAAAAAAAAACAAAAACGTGGGATGCTTTAGCAGTCACTTTTGACAAAAGAATAAAGAAGGAAGAAAAGTTCTTCCTTGATTAAAGGGGGCTGGACCCCATCAGGATGCGCCAAATAACCGTGACTTGCACGTATTTTGTCCATATTAGATATTTTTCAGTCACATAATTATAGTCAACAGTCAAAGATGTTTATTAATAGTTATTCTGTCTTGTAGAAGTATTATAATGAAAAAATTGTAAGTTTATATCTCAGAATAATGAACTAGTACAAATTTAACTTGCCACAAAATCATTTTACCATGCATATAATATGTCTTTCATTCTTTCTTAAAGCGTAGCTGAGAAAACTATATCTAACCTACACACATGTTGTGTTTCGTGATAAAAGAAACCACTTTTGACCTAAAAAAAAAGTTGGGCGAGAGAAGCAGCTTGAAATGGTAGCTGCTTAGACATTTTAACATGTGTTTTCTATGGCAAATTGAACTATTTGGCGCAGGCATAAGTTGGGCAATGCATCGTCAGTTACCATACTTTTTAATTCCTTTTTACAAAAGAGCTCCAATTCAAAGAACTGTTCTAATACTTTAGCTACTTTAAATCTTTAGGCTTAATTTGCTAATTAATCTAAATTAAGCTTATTACATTGAAATGTATTTCATTTTCTCTATATGCTTTCATCTCCTTCTTCACATGGGCAAATTCGAAACTGGAAGAAGAATATATTACCAGAGAGAAGATATATTTCTCTAATTGGAATGTAAATTAGTCATGCCTCTTGTTGCTTCTCGCATCCTCCATTGCTAATGGTTAAGAGAAAACCCTTGATTCAGAATAAAAAGAAGAAAATAGTTTGTAGATTTTGCAAAGATGGTTTCAAATATTATTGTCACGATCCAAGTCCACGGTATGTATTGTCCGATTTGGGGCCTCAGCCCACATGGATTTAACTTTTGGGATGCGCTACTTTAAACCCTAAAGGGGATGTACCATGTGAACTTAACTCATGTATTATATAGCTCTTCATTTTTTTTTCTTACACTTCGATATAGAATTCGTCTAAGGTGACATATGCACCCCTTCTTCAGAAGCATGTTAGTCCTGCTTGATCTGCCCTCATCAGCTCACGCTCCGTCATGGGCAATCACAATTATTCTTACTTATCCTAATACATTTAGGGTTAATTTCTGTTAAAAGTGAATGAGTTGTTATTTGCTCGTGGAAACTGACACTCGTCATTAACAAAATTTGAGTTTCTCGATCTTTTGATGACAAAGTAGTGTAAACTGTAAAGGAGAACTTGTTGGATTATATTTTTTGTTAATAAATATATGTAAAGTTATTTATTTGCTCTCCTCACATGGTGCATTTGAGTGTTTTTTAGGAAACCCTGCCATAAAAAGCAACCACAGAAAAAAGAAAAAGAAAAGAGAGAAAAAGGAAAGTCTGGTACCTAATATAATCAAAGTAATTGTGCGCTGATGTGACTTAAAATGACTAATGTGGTGTCGGCATTTTAGGAGTACTGTTATAAATTAGTGTCAAACATCAAAGGAATATTTTAATTAGTCCTTAATTAGTTTGTTAAGTGATTAATTAGTTGAGTAGTTAATTAGTTGGTGACAGCTAAACATAGAACTAAAAAAGTTAAACATAATTAGTGGTGATACATTTGTCGTAATATATAGTATATCGCAGAACTTGTTATAAATAAAAGCAAAGCAGTAAAATGTAAATAAGAAGAGATAGAAAGAGGGGAGAAGAATTTTCTTCTTTCACTTTGGTGTACATTTCCATTGCAATTACATGGCCTTTTACAGGCATAAAATAGGAGATTTAATTTTTAAGATATTCGCAATATGAGCATCCAATGTAGCATCTAATGTAGTATCCAATGTACAAATTATTCATAACACTTCCCCGTGGATGTCCATAGATAATGTGTCTCATTAAAATCTTACTAGAAAAGAAACTCTATGTGGGAAAAAAATTCTAGTGAAAGAAAAAGAGTACACATGTATAGAAATATGCCACTTTTTGTTGCCTCGTTAAAAACCTTGCAAGGAAAACCCAGTGGGATAAAACCTTGTAAGGGAAAAAGAGTGCAACGCGCATTAACTCCCTCTGATAAGAGCATCAATTCACATCCTCGGGCCTTCACATCCCAATCTCGTTTCTTGAAGGTTGACGTTGGTAGAGATTTTGTGAACAATAAGCTAAATAATCACTTGAACGAATCTGTTGCACATTCATATCACCACTCTTTTGAAGATCATGTGTGAAAAATAACTTTGATGAAATGTGCTTTGTCCTATCTCCTTTTATGAATCCTCCCTTCAATTAGCTATGCATGATGCATTATCTTCATACAAAATTGTGGGTTGTTTGTTACATTTCAAATCACATTTGTCTCGAATAAGATGTATTATAGATCTCAACCACACACACTCTCGACTTTCTTCATGAATAGCAATTATCTCAGCATAATTAGATGAAGTATCCATGATTGATTGCTTAGTCGATTGTCAAGATATGTCAATGCCCCCATACGTAACACATATCATATTTGAGATCAAGTTTTGTATGTGTTAGATAAATACCCCGCATCAGCATAACCAACAAGATCGGTATTGTAATCATTACCATAAAATAGTCTCATATCGATAGTCCCTTTTAGATACCGAAATATGTGTTTGATCCCAATCTAATGCCTCCTTGTAGGGGCAGATCTATATCTTGCTAAGACATTAACTGAAAAAGTTATGCAACGCCTTGTAGTGTTAGCAAGATACAATAGTGCATCAATTGCACTAAGATATGGTACTTCAGGATCAAGAAGTTCTTCATTATTTTCATGAGATCGGAATGAATCTTTATTTATATCAAGTGATCACACAACAATCAGGGTACTCAATTGATGTACTTTATCCATATAGAATCGCTTTAAAATATTTTCAATGTATGTTGATTGATGGACAAAAATTTCATCTTTCATATTTGTAGACCAAGATAAAATTTTATCTTTCTAAGATCTTTCATTTCAAATTCTTTCATAAAACACCCTACTGCTTTATGATGCTCCCCGAGAGTTCTAATGATATTTAAATCATCAACATATACGACAATTATAACAATTTCAAATTCAGGTCCTTTTATAAAGGCACAAGGACAAATTGAATTATTCTTGTACCCTTTATTCAACAAGTATTTTCTTGGGAAATTATATCATATGCGTCCATATTGTGTCAATCCACATAAGGATTATTGAAGCCTTATTTAATAAATTTCTTGAAAATCATAATATATTTCAGAACAATTTAAATCCTTCAATGATTTCCATTATACGCATATCAAGTTTTTTTTATGTATTGCCAGATTAAAACCTGAAATGACTACATCTACCACAAGAGAATATGTCTCTATATAATCAATGCCAGGGTATTTTCAATCTTCCTGTAACACAGGTCGTCTTTATGTTTATCGACTTGACCTTTTTCACACAAGAATACATTTATACCTCACTGGCTTTATCTTTCATGTGTTGGGACTATCCGTCTAACTTCATATTTTTCAGGTGAAATCAATCTTGATTGCGTATTTTATTTTATTTTATTTTGGCCAATCATTTATCTGTCCAAATTTCATGGCAGATTTGAGCTCAAGATCCTCGTCAATATTAATAATATTGAGCGCTACATTATATTAACAATATCGTCGACGATCACTTTATGTCGGTTCCATTATTACCTATTACAGACATAACTTATTGAGATCTCTTTATCTCATTATTTCAGGTACCTGAGCCTCTCCCATTAGGTCTTATGAAATTTTATGTCGTAATGCTCTTCTAGAGCATTTGCCTCCTTATTATGACCATTTTGAATATTTGCTCCTCTCCTTCTTCAAGGAGTTTATCTTTGGAACCGATTGGTCTGTTATGCTTTATGCATGACATAGACTCTGTCCCCCATGGACTTTATTCTATTTGGAGCATTAGCAGCTGAAATATGACATTTAGCTTTGGGTCAGCAAATGCGTCTGGCAATAATTTGTAAATGAATTATCACTTGAACTTCAAGTTCGTATTTTCTTGTATGAGGATCTATATGTATTCATAATAATTCATTTCACGTATTACTTTCTCAGCTGCTATTTTCTCCCCCAAATGTTGGGATCACCAATACATTTCACAACCTTCCATGGGAATCTATCTTTATGCATTGTGGTGGCATAATTAAATCATATAGCACATACATATTTCTATATAGAAATTATTTGGTTCCTGACCCTGAACCGCTTGAGATAGAGGAAATTTTCATAACTTGACTAGATGCGAACAAGTGTTGCTGTATATTAAATAATACATCTCATACAAATTTTTGTTTTTGAGAGTTTTATTCTCATAACCAATGATTTAGCTATAATTGGAGGCATACAATTTCTGTTAAACCAACTTGGATTTAAACCAGTATTATTAAGATAAATCATCATAATTTATATTCTGGAACTGTGCTCTAATAATTTGAGCAATCAATCTTGCAAAAATCAAACTGCAAGTTGATAACAACTGCACATGTGACCATAGAATATATGCATCTATTAAAATTATATAATAGTAAACGGTCCACATGGCAGGTGACTGGACCCATATATTTATCACCTTTTATTCGTTTCAGAAATTAATGGATTCAATCCCAACCTTAACTGGAATATCATGAGAATTAGCAGCACAAGAGAATTCTTGAAGAATCTTATACTCTTCAATATACGCCAATGGAATTCTCAATTAATTTTTCGCATCATAATTGAACCGGAATGGTCAACTGGTTATGCCAACTAATATTTATTTTAGTAAACCTCTAGTTTACTTGTGGCATATGGTTCAAGCATCATGCTTATATTTGTGTAGTACAAATAGAAAGAAAATCGGGTAACATTCATATTTACCAGGTATGATTATAGAAATATGAAGATATTCAATATTCCTTTCATTTATAGTCTCAACATGTCAACCACTTTGTCTTATACATTTGAAACTCAAAAAGTTTCTTTTGAGACTTTTCAATACCAATATTTTATTCATCCGGATAGTGACAAATTAGTTCTTTCGGATCTTTTAACAACTTTTGTACTACATGATCTTTTATCATATCATTCATATGGTAAATGTCTCATTCAGGGAGAAACTTATATCATAATAAATTGTCATGGTCAAAATCATCATAAGCAAAATCATTTCTTGCTTTGACTTTGCCTTTAATAACTTTTATAAGGCCTGCCAAAATATTTTGGCGTATCACATGTACGAGACCAATGACATATTTATGTAACCACACAATAATATTTATTCTCTTTATTTCACTCAAAACTCTCTTAAGGGTGAGTTGTGTGGTATTTATCCAATCATGTCTTGCATGTCTTTATTTATTACTTTTATCACATATTACCACATTCACATTTAGGAATGGGTTTGCATTTTCAATGTTTATCACAAATCACATTCTATTCAAGGAATGGATCATAATCAATGATGTGCTTCATACCAATTTGATGGTAGACATTGCCTTCACATTTTGAAGGAATATTTGAGAACCCTTATTGTTCTCATTTTTACAATTACCATAATAATGACTATTATTATTGTCTTTGGCACAGCCATGTTCATTGATAGCAGTGCATAATAATGAATACTTACCTCTTGAGTTAAACTCTTAATAATATCATTTGGATGTAATTCTCAACAATAAACTTCCTTTTATTCAAATCAGCTAAGTAATTAGTGTCAAATAAATATATGACAATACAAAATAATATTGAAAATTCGAATGTGATCTTTAACGCAATAAGCCTACTTCAAGATGAAAGTGATATGACCAGAATATTCAGGAAAAATGATGAATCAAATAGAATAATAGTACTACTAGTTACTATGTACTTTTGTGAAGTTAATTATTATGTTCTCTAGAAATACAAAGGGATACATCAGAACCTTTAAGTCAATAGAGAATCAAAACAAAATAGTGGGCAATTCTCTCTCTACTAGCTACTACTACATGTTTTCCATACAGAAATGATTGAACATATTAATTTGATAAGAACTATAATTTGGTGTAATACATACTTCTTGTACTACTATTTTATCTTGTCAATAACTTAGATAAAATTGCAAAGAAACATTATTTAATTTTCCTTCACTGTAATCATGCCAAAAAGAAATGCATTGTGGTTAATATAAATGGTTACAATTTTTTTCCTTCAGAAAAAGCAATATAAAACCAGGAGATGAGTGACAACTACAATGAAGTTCATTTCTTATGCAAGCACGACCTACTTTTCACTAAAAGTATAGCTTAATATGTATCTAAAATTATAATTTCTCAACTATTATTAGTTATTGATCATAAGAAGTTTCTAATTTAAGAACTATTCTACAAAAGACTATTTGAAGCGCATTTTTCTAATGTCATATCTTTATGTGATAGTAGTAACATATTTGTGGATACGTGAATCCATAAAGTACAAATTGCATAAATCAAAATTACACAAACCATACTTTCTTGAAAATATAGTGAAATATAGCATAAAGATTTGTGTGTTACCGTAAGCTATAAGTTATGCCAATAAATATACTGATATCGAATATACTGTTTGAGTACTCATCTCATTGTATCTTTAATTTATGATGATATCGTCTCTTCTATTTCTATATACGAAAATTCTTGAAGAAGGAATAGATCAAAACTTAATTGGTCAGAGACTCATGTTGATAACGTGTTATAAATAAAAGCAAAGCAGTAAAATGTAAATAAGAAGAGATAGAAAGAGGGGAAAAGAGTTTTCTTCATTCACCTTGGTGTACATTTTCATTACAATTACATGGCCTTTTATAGGCATAAAATAGAAGATTTAATCTTTAAGATATTCATAATATGAACATTCAATATAACATCCAATATAGTATCCATTATGATATCTAATGTACAAATTATTCATGACACAACTCTCTTTATTTTTATCGTTTTAGATAGGCAAAATTCAGGATCCCTTTAAACTTGATACTAACTTTTATTGTTCGCCCTTCACCTAATAGTTGGCAGTTAAGCTAACATAATGGTAAAAAATAAACTGAATAAAAATTGTCATCTTCACTTCAGGAGGGTCCCGAGGCCCGACCAATTCGACCTTTTATAGCTTACTCCAAAAGGAGGGCATTAAAAATATATATACATTTAACTTTTTTAGGTAAAAGTTATCCGCAAATATTTCGAAAGATGTATTATAATGAAGTGTTCTTTCCATTTTTATTGATAAGAGGACACAATTATTTTTTAATGAATTACAACATAAATCGAACGTATATATACAAACATGTGATTTTAAACATTTCATGAATTTTTTTTGATGTTATAAATGTAACATGAAAGCTTTAGGTGAAAAATTAGTCATACTTATTTAATGATAGAGTACTTGTGTTAGGTGACATTCTAAACCTAAATGACGCACGTTGAATCATAGTATTAATTGTTCGTCAATTTGGCAGAATTTGACGTTATTGTGAAAACTTGATGGTGACATGATTAATGATTCAACGGTTGAGATTAATTGAAAGAAAGGAGTATACCAAAAATGTGTGCGCGCACATGTACAAACGAAAAGTTGCCCGTGCAGATATTCACTTTTAGATATTTCTGCCTAACCACATGTTTATCAAAGGTATTTGTGTAACTTCGAGACGAAAATTAACGCCGTCAGAACCGTCATTTCATTTCAGTGTTGGCATCTGACAAGGCAAACTGAAACTGTGAAACCATCGACGTCGACGTTTGTCTCTTAAATCGAAAAAATATCTAAAATACTCAGTAGTTGCCACGTGTCCGTCCTTCAGATCTGTCCTCACTCGGCCCAAGCCCTCGATCTCCCTTCTTTTGATTCTGCCTCAGTATATGGACTGACGTGGCATATCTCATCCTACGTGGAGAATTTGGGGCCTACATTTTGTCCACGTTATCTGCTTCAATTCGTCCCAACTTCTTGGTTTCTTATTATTATCTCATAATTAACTTTCCGTGGATATAGTAAAGTGTTTCTTCGTACAACCAAAATCTCCCTGTGAGAAAAACAGTTAGAAACCCCTTTTGGTTTTTACTCGATAAAAGCAATTCATTTCTATATCTGTTCCTTAATTTTCTGTAAAATTCATTATGATATAATTACTAATTTCTCTCCAAATCAATTTTCATGACTCAGTTGCTCTATTTTTTGCTGGATTTAACGGAATTTCGATTGAAAAAACAATCTCTTTAACTGCTTTCTCGATGACCTCAGAAGGTGCGTCTCTATTAATTATCATCAAATTCAAGTATATATTGTAGCTATATATCTATTTTTGTTTTTGGTATGCGTCTTTCTGCTATGCAATTGTATCATATGCTTAGTATCATTCTCTATGCTGTTTAGTACTAGGGTTTAGTGTGTAATTATTAAGTAGTATTTCAATATTATTGATTTTGTTATTCAATTGATCGTATTTTTATGACGGTAGTGTCTGGGTTAGTTTGTGTCACCTCGTCTATTCCACCAGGTACCTTCTATCAGTAGAGGTATGGCTTAGGCTGATGAGAAGAAATTTACCTTGTGTTTTTACCTCGATAATTCTATTATTCGTCTAACATTTCTAGTGTGGAATATGTTTGAGAGGGTTTGTGTTATGAAGAATTTGGGTTCTTGATGAAGAAGCAATGCACACTTTGTTTTAGCTGACAAGGATTTGTGAGACATTATGCCGGTAGCACATCTTCCTTAGCATCAGTATTTTTGGATATGGTTCACAGGGAGTGTTTCAATGACAATAGTTGCTGATGAAGAAAGAGAAATGCTAGATGAGGACCAGGTTATTGGTGCTGGGAATGCACGTGAGGGGCTAAATGTAGTTCAGGGTAATGAGATCAACATTCATACAACCAATAGTGATAGAATAGATGTGGGAGGGAACACATTGCAAGCCCAAGGTGGTTTGAAATTGCAACAACAGCAACAGAGTCAAGGGTCGGCAGTCTGTTGGGAACAATTTCTTCATGTCACCACCATTAAAGTGCTGCTGGTGGAGAATGATGATTCTACACGACATGTCGTATCTGCTTTACTTCGAAATTGCAATTATGAAGGTTAGTTTTTTGTTAAAAATTATTGTCAAGTTTGAGTTTTAGCTTTATACAATATTAGCAAATTTTAAACATTTGAGTTGATTTGTTAAAATCCTAGCTTGCTCTTGTATCTGCATAGCTTTCCTTTTATCATTTCAACTATATCTTGCAATAATCAATTACGACCGGCTAAAAGCTGAGCAAGATTGTATATCTGAGCTTGTTTTAATTTCTGGTTTTGAGTATTTGTGGAGCAATCGGTACCTAGAGTATTGGGTACTTAAACAAGGATATTGAGGTGTCATTTACAGTATATTTGTTTGCATGTTTTATCACTTTGAAATGTACTCTCATTTGTGTTGCATAATGGGTTGCCATTGTCTGTCAACCTGATGGAGATCAGAGTAGTCAAAAGCGAAAAACAGTGGAAAGTGCTGAATCTTCTGGGGCTTTAACTGCAAGGAGGAATTAAAGTACTGCTTTAATGAAGAAAAGCACTAATGAAGAAGAAATAAAAAACATGTGTAATACAACATAACTATTTTAATAAAGGAAATGAAATAACTATAATTTAGTGGAATATATGGAGTAAAAATTATATCAATCACATTAAAAAATCATCTAAAATTCCTGATTTAATTGAAAAGATGGGAGTTCATGTTTTTAGGAGCTAGTTTTCTCTTTCTGAAATTTTAATTTCTTATTGCTAACATTTAAAAGCTCATTTGTAATTTTTTAACAATTAATTTATTAGAGGGGATTGCAGTGCCTAAATGCAAACAATTAAGACATCTAGGCTCGTTGTTTCAAGAGAAGTGAATGATGGATGAAGATGTTACATGTAGAATCAAAATCATATGGTTGAAATGGATAAGTGCTACCAAGGTGTTATGCGATATAAGGATGCAACCAAAATGAAAGGTAAGTTTTATAAAACAATTATAAGACAAGCAATGTTAGATGGAAATGAATTTTGGGCCGCTAAAGTCCAATACATCAGTCTTAAAGATGTGAATGCTAAGATGGATGTGTAGTCATATAAGACTAGTCAAGATTAGAAATGACCACATTCACAAGAAGGTTCAAGTAGGCACATATTGAGGATGAAATGATAAAAGGTCGCTTGAGATGGTGTGGTCATGTCCCGGGTCAACTGCCAGATGCACCGTCCCATGGATGTGAAACCATGGTGAGTGAAGGTGTTAAAAAAAGACAAGGTAGACCTAAATCACTTGGGGGGAAGTTGTATTGAATGACCTACAATTTCTTGAGATCCATGCAAACTTAGTGGATGTTTGGACATAAGAATTGTAAAATTTCAAAAAAAGTGAAAAAAAATTTCAAGTAAAAATGGTATTTGAAAATTAGAGTTGTGTTTGGACACTAATATAATTTTTGGTTGGTTTTGAAGTTTTGTGAGTGTTCTGAGTGAAAATTTTGAAAACAGCTTTTTGGAGTTTTTCAAAGTTTCGAAAAAATTTCAAAATGCATCTTCAAGTGAAAATTGAAAATTTTATAACCAAATGCTGATTTCGAAAAAAGTAAAAAAAATTCGAAAAAAGTGAAAATTTTCTTATGTCCAAACGGGCTCTTAAAAAAAATCTATATAGGCGATACCTATTACTTGAAAACATGTTTTGGTCATGTTAGCACCTTTACTTTACTAACTATGCTTTTGTACGAGTTGTTTAGCATTTTAGAAATTTATACGTTGGTAGGTTTAAAGAACTTCTAGTACTTTTTATTTTTATAAGAATGTGCCACCTAGAATTAAATGCAAGTTCTACAGAGTGGTGGTAAGATCGAGTATTCTACGGGGCGGAGTGTTGACCAGTCATGTCCAGAAAATGAAAGTAGCAAAAGTGAGGATGTTGAGATGGACGTGTCAGCATACTAAGAGGGATAAGGCCAGGAACAAAGATATTCGGGATAAGGTGGGGGTGAGAACTGTGGAGATTAAAATGCGAGAATTGAGGCTGAGATGATTCGGACATGTGATAAGGAGATGCATTGATGCTTCGGTGAGGAGGTGTGAAAGGTTGAATATGTAGGGTCTAAGAAGAGGTAGAGGAAGACCGAAGAAGTATTGTGGAGAGGTGATTAGTCGGGACGTGACACTTTTTTAGCTTACTAAGGACAAGACCCTTGATAGGAAGTTGTGGAGGTCAAGAATTAGAGTAGAAGGTTAGTAGGTAGTAGAGCTTTCTTCCTGTCCTTACTGTCCTTATCAGTAGTTTTAGTATTACTCTTGTTTTGTCGTATTCTTGGATGCCTATCACTATCAGATGTTGCTTCTGCTTCGATTTTGTTCTATTTTGTTGTTGTTGCTTTTCCATGACTCTTTCATTATTATATTTAGTTGCTTTAATGTTGCGACTATATTCGCCTGAGTCGGAGTCTATCGGAAACAACCTCTCTACCTGCACACATGTTGTAAAGAGTGTGAAGCTAGGAAACGCGACAAGCCCCTTTTCGCTTAAAGCGTGAGCGAGAAGCGAAGCGCTCGCTTTTTTGAAGTGAAGTGGAATTTTTAAAAAAATATTAAAATAAATATTGAAACAAAAGAAGAGGCAATAAGAACTAAGAAGAACTGAAACGAAAAAGAAGGCAGTAAGTAAGAAAAAAATTGGGCAGCATTTCGCTGCAATTTAAGACTGAAACACTGAAGGAAAAAGAAGAAGAAGCGAATGCGAAAAGAAGAACCGTAGGAAAAAAAATTTGGCAGCATTTTGCTACTAGTTTGAGACTGAAACAGTGAAAGAAAATGAAAAAAAAGAGGAAGGAGGAGGAGAAGGAGGAAGAAGAAATTACACACCTGGGCTTGAACTTAGAGGGTGTTTGGATTGGCTTATTTTAAGTGTTTATTGGCTTTTAAGCACTTTTTTAGTTTGAGTGGTGTTTGGCAATGATAAAAAGTGCTTAAAGCACTTACTTTTAGGCATAAAGGTACAAAAACAAGCCAAAAGCCAAAAGTTGGGTATTACCAACTTATGGTTTTTGGTTTTTAGCTTAAAAGCTACTTTTTATAAGCTAATCCAAACATCCTCTTAATGAACTTGAACTTGAAATGTGCTGAAAATGGGAACCCTAGTCGCTGTTTTTCTCTGCTGCTAGATGATGTTTTGAAAATAGACAGTTTTTTGGTTTAATTAACATTGGCAGCCACTTAATATAGTGAAGTGCTCGCTACTGTCGCTTCTCGACATCACCTGCTACACTTCAGAACATAGAAGCGACCATGTGCCTGCTTCGCGCTTTAAGCATTGAAGCGAGCGCTTTTCACAACACTGCCTGCACAAGGTAGAGGTAAGGCTGTGTACACACTATCATTCCCAGACAATACTTGTGGTATTACATTAGATTTGTTGTTGTTGTTGTTGATAGGAAATATAAAGAACTTCTAATACTTTTTATTTTTATTATATTTTTTTATTTTTGTTTTGTACAATATTGGCCAGAGATGAGTTCAGATGGTGTAGCATGGTCTGTGAAGATTCATATACCCGACCCTAACTTGCATGGGATTGAGGCATAGTAGTAGCAACAGCAGCATTTGTTGTTGTAATGACTTCTTAAAGAAGCCCCGAGGATTATGAGGCGCTCGCTTTAACACCTTCATGCGTACACTAAGCCAGAGAAAGCAACAACCTAGCTTGAACTGAGTTTTAAGTGTTAAGTGCACCTCAAATGCCTCTAACAACACCGACGGAGATGCCTAATAGATGAGCTAGTGAGACGTGTTATTGGATTCAATTGTTGCTTGAGCTGAGGGTTTTACATACTGACTAAGACATGACATATTCGTCTTCTTTAAACAATGATTTATCTGATTCCTGAAATTTGGTGAACCATCTTTTACTAACATTGTTTTATTAATTAAATATATTAATCCTTCTTTTTATAACCGAGAAATTCTCGAGGACCAATGCCATAAATATAATAATCCTATCAGCACTAAGGTTTCTGTTTTACATTTGTATTTCATTTCCGGCCCTTCCCCGGACCCCGCGCATAGCAGGAGCTTAGTGCATCAGGCTACCCTTATGTGCATCTTATGATAATCTGATATCAAATGCTTAAATAATTTAAATTGGAGTCTCGCTAACAACATGAGCTTGAGTCTATGTTTGAGCATGATTCATATTTCAAGACAATATCAAGTTTGATGTGGTTCAGTTAATCATTATTGCTGGCTCTCAAATGCTTAAATAATTTAAATTGGAGTCTCACTAACAACTTGAGCTTGAGTCTATGTTTGAGCATGATTCATATTTCAAGACAACATCAAGTTTGATGTGGTTCAGTTAATCATTGCTGGCTCTCAAGTGTTAATTCTTGTCTTCTTTAGAATTTTTAAGAGAAGACATGATCCAATCAGAACTTGACACGTTTAGATAGAAAGGAAGGGAGAGCGGTCTCTTTTTGGCAGGTCATTATGTATAAGGCTCAAAGGGAGGACAAAGTTCTCCATATAGGCAGTGCGGATAGCAAAAGTACCACGGGAAATTATTTGCATGGATGATGGAAAGCGTGTAATAATAACGACAGAAATTAGAGAAGAAAGCAAAGTACGGGTTAATTGGTGCTTCATGTGCAAGCATTCAGGAGAAATGTGAAATTTATTAGTGCATTGCAAGGTAGCCAATCGGATGTGGTGAATAATCCTGAATATGTTTAGCGTACAATGGATAGTGAAGGACATCACACGTTGCTGGATATTCAGGAGGACAAGAAGGAGATGGAAGACTTGGAATGTCGCTTCTTTGGCATTTATATGGGTCCTTTGGAGGAGGATAATACATATTAGAGACCTGCGTGGTGTCTGTTGGTATAGATGATTGGATGTCTTCTATAGATAACCATATTTTGTGTAGGTTTTCTAATCTCACCTATCAGATTCCGTTGTGGGAAGACACATTTCTTTTTGTAGATTCGCCAATGATATAATTGATAATATGATGAGAATTGAATATCAATTTTTGACCGCTAAAAAGGGAGTGTTCTTGATTAATAAAATTACATGTTTACTATAAGCAGGACAAAGGCTTTCAAGGAGGAGTCCAGTAGCGAATGAAATGAATGATTGTGGTTGGATCTTACCCTTCTACTTCGGAATGATTCAAAGAGAAAGATCTCAAATATTTGTGTACTTATTGCATGTGGGGTCCCTCTTCCCCCAGAACATCAATAAAATATTGCTTTATAAAAGAATGTCTGTATTGTATGGCGCTTTACGCTTGTCTCGGATGCTGCTAACCACATACTCTATCATGTAAGTAGAGTTACTTGAAGGGGAGCCAACTGCAACTGAGAGCTGCTGACATCTTTCTACTGATCTAGCACTTAGTTCCATTCCTTAGGTTAATCTGGCAGTAAATTAATATATAAATAGGTCGCGGTCATCTAATTTGTATCTAAATTTGTGAATCTTGTGGAAGAAAATATAAACTGGCAGCAAAATCTGTCATGGTGTTCAAGTTTCAACTTAATATGAACTTTCAAGTTTCATTTTGTGTGATATTTGGTCAGAGGAACCTAAGTGGTTCTCTGTGCTTTTCCCTTTTTATTACACGTCCAATTCTAGACCAGTATCTGCTGTATTTGTTGTAAATATCTTTGGTGTGGTTGCTCTCTTACCACTTTTGTATCTTTATTATCATCTCATAAACCTTTGCTGTTTGCAGTTATAGAAGCAGCCAATGGATTGCAAGCTTGGAAGATACTGGAAAACCTGACCTATCATATTGATCTAGTGTTAACAGAGGTTGTAATGCCTTGTTTGTCAGGCTTAGGTCTTCTATGCAAAATCATGAGCCACTACACACGCAAGACTATTCCCGTGATCAGTAAGTAACCGTTGCTAGTTTGGCCAATTCGTCTATAGTAAAACTTTTATTTTGAAATGATACTAACACCTGATGAGTGCTATGTGCAGTGATGTCATCTCACGATTCAATGGGTTTAGTCTTCAAGTGTTTGTCAAAAGGTGCAGTTGACTTCCTGGTAAAACCTATACGGAAGAATGAGCTTAAGAACCTGTGGCAGCATGTGTGGAGAAGATGCCACAGTGTGAGACACCATTACTCTCAGGATCCTTTTTCTTCTAAGCTTTTTGGTGTAAAATGAATGGCTGATGCATTGATGTCCATGAGCATACCTAAATTATCAGTTATCGTTAGTCATGGAGATTAGTTTCTGCTAATTTGTTCAATTGGCTGTTTTTCTAGTTATAGGCTGTTTCTTTAGTTGTGAGTAATTTGCCATTTAGCTAGCCTTCCCAGTGTTCTTTTGTACTACAGTGATTAGATCATTTTCATTTTCTCAGTCTAGTGGAAGTGGGAGCGAAAGTGGTACTCAAACCCAAAAATCTATAAAATCAAAAAGCAGTGAGAAGTCTGAAAACAACAGTGGTAGCAATGTTGGGGAAGATAATGGGAGTGATGACCAAGATATTGGAAACGGCAGTGATGATGGAAGTGGCACACAGGTACTGACATATGGTTGCCTTCAATAAAAATTAAAGGACATTGTGCAAAATCTGCCTTTTAGCTTATTTTTCATTTATTCATATGCAGAAAATAACAAATGATAGCAACAGCCTCGAAAATGGGCTAGGACTCCTCTTTCGTAGTTATTTGAAGCATTAGATAATTGAGGTGATTTCCTCTTTTTTTTTCGAAATGTTCTACTGATTAGTACATGTAGGCGAGAGTCTGAGACAGTATATTCTCACATTTAAAACACTAAATTCTGCAGCAAATAAACGAGGTAGAAATGTAAGACTTCATTTGAGTTAGAGTGCATTAGTAGTCCATCGTGACTTAGATAATTTTTGATGTCCCAACTATTGAAAGCAATGATTATATAAGTTTCTTGCTGAAAGGAAAGAAGTAAAAACTACAAAATTTAATGTGTTTTTCCTTTAGTCGCATAATCTTTACGATTCAAAACAATAGTTCTATAATGATGTCCCCGTTGTGCATTAAAATTCCCATGTTTAATGACTAATAGAAGTACAGAATCATTTAAATAATATTTCTTTGAGTCTGAAAATTTTATTTTGCAGAGTTCCTGGACAAACCAAGCTGTTGAAGTTGATAGCTCTCAGGCAGTGCCACCACAGAATCTGTTACCTGAGTGTTCAGACAGCACTTGTGCACAGGTTCTTCATTCAAATGCAAAAACCGCTGCTAACAGGAATGCACACATAAACGCCAAAAGAAAATGCGAAGAAGGTGAAGAAAAACCTGGTAATGAATGTTACTCATATTTTTCACCGCTTTGGTTCTAGCTTCTCTTAGTTGACTGAAAATGTATCTATCTTGTGGTTCATTGAAGATTACATTGCAAAACGAAAATCCTCCCTCGTAGGCATACCTAGAAATCAGAAGTCACAGTCTGAAAATGCAATCCAGATTCCATCCAAACTTGTTGGTACGAAACAGAAGAGTCTACTGGAAATAGATTCCAATGCAAGCAGTTTTAAGATGGATAAACACCAGGCAAAGCTAGATGGTAATCGTCCATCCACTGAATATCATGATGTGACTGCTGAGACGTCTCATCCTCGGAGTGACAGCAGAGAGTTGAACAAAGCTGTATTAGAAATCAATAATGCATCCGTTAATGAATCTAAACAGGTACTTCTTGAGCTGAGTTTGAACAGGCTAAGAGAACTAAAAGAACCAGGAAAAACTGTTCAAGATGATCGTAATATTTTGAGAAGATCAGATCTTTCAGCTTTCTCAAGGTTTGGAGACAATAGTTACTAGTTTATGCTTTCTACAGTATTTTATCAGAGCTACTGTTGATTTCCTTTGTTGGATGGGGAACTTTCAGCAATTTACGTTTTGCTCTGTGGGTGGACCATTTTGCAGGTATAATTCGTCCTCAAACCCTACGAGGACTCCTCATGGGATCACCCTAAGTAGTTCTTTAATTGATAATAGCCAAGAAGTTGCCAAGAAAGAGTCGGTGTGTGATGTTCCAACTCAGACAAATGAGAAATTACATCCAACCTCAAATGGAACTGGCAATAACATAGATATGGGGTCCGCCACTAATAAACTTCCTAAGGAGCTGTTACCTTCTAGAGATAAGTCAGAAGCAACATCGACGATTAACGATTTGCAATCATCATCAGCTTTCAAGCCTGTAAAAATTGACTTTGGAATTTCTCCTCACCAAGGGCAACAAGTTAAGCCTTGTAACATGCAAGCCACAATCAGTCTTACTCCACAAGGCTCTCACACTGACATCCTAATTCAGCAACCTCATCAGCACCAGCGATATCATCATGTCAACAACCTGGATCGGCATTGCACTTCCAACCATGTTGATTGCTCATTGAAAAAACTGGCTGTGGGTGGACCAAGTTGTGCTTCGTCCAATATTCTAGCTAGGCCTCATGAAGGGAACCCTGAATATCAGAGTTTGAACAGAAGTGCTTCTGGAAGTAACCATGGAAGCAATGCGCAAGATGGAAGCTGCACGGATATAAATGCTGGACGCAGAAATGGGGAAAGTGATAATGGGTTAGCTGGCAAAAATGGAAGTGGTGATGCCAGTGGCAGTGGTTGTGGAAGTACGATAGATCCTTCTAAACTTGCGATAGCAGCAGCCTTGACCAAATTTCATCAGAAGAAGAAAGAAAGATGCTTTAAAAAAAAGGTACATTGGAACATACAGTTTGGAGCTTATCTATCATAATCTTGTTTTCATCAGTGACTTATCCTGTTCCTACTTTCTTGTGAATCTTTGTGCTGAAGTACTTTTGGTATCAGCATATTATACTGAGAGCCTCCTAATTCACTTATATAAGACACATAAATTTCAGCAGTCAAGTTCATTTCTTATGCTTTAGAGTTGAAGACTACTCTAATCCACAAACACAGTGTGACATCATAGTTTAATTCTGCAATTTTATCATCATCTTATGACCATGCCTACCCTTAAATTAATTTGTTGGTAATTGATATTTGTTTTAGTTTTCTAACTAGTATGAACAACAACAGCAACAAACCCAGTGTAATCCAACAAGTGGAGCCTGGGGACTGGGGAGGGTAGTGTGTACGCAGACCTTACCCCATGTGACTCATTGGGATGCAAGCATATATATATCCTTTGTATAAAATCAAATCCAAAGAGAGAATTAATTCTAGGATCAAGGACATTAGTAGATTGAGCAAGATCGCCTTCTAATATACATTTTACCTTTGGATGTTTTAATTGTAGGCATAGGAGAAGAAGACAAAAGGCATGGGAAGTAGCTCTGTAGGCTCTTATGTGGGTCGTATGGAGAGAGAAATAGGAAAGCTTTTGAGGGGATTTGTACTATTGAGGAATAGCCTCTTTTCTTTGATGGCTTTTTGGTGCACCCTTGAGATTCCTTCTTGTATAGATGATTTGGTGTCTTTCGTAGAGAATCGTGTTTTGTTGTAGATTCTCTATTTTTGGTATACCTATTGTATACGCCCATACGGGAGTTTTCTCCCATCCTTAATACCTCCACAATGATTTGATTCTATCGAGTATGAAATGAGCAAGTATATATGTCAAATGAAATTTCTATCTTCTTTTATTCAAGTCATAGAACTGATAACTAAGACAAGAGGGGTTGCTCTGATGGTAAGCAACCCCCACTTCCAACCGAAAGGTTGTGAGTTCGAGTCTCCCCAAGAGCAAGGTGGGAAGTTCTTGGAGGGAAGGATGTCGGGGGTCTATTTGGAAACAGCCTCTCTACCCTAGGGTAGGGGTAAGGTCTGCATACACACTACCCTCCCCAAACCCCACTAAGTGGGATTATACTGGGTTGTTGTTGTTGTTGTTGTGTAAAACTGATAACTAACATTGTGGATCAAGTGTTACTTTTGCAGGGAAATGGACTGTAATTTTTAAAATCAGGTAGGCAATACTTGAACCATCATGTATGAACCTCTTGAGCAAATTGTTAGAGAAGAACTGAGTTTTGTGCTTCCAAGTCAAGTGATCCTAACTAGTTGAAGTGGTCTACTACTTCTCTGCATCAAACAGTTGATTGTGAGGAACACACATATTTCTAGTTTCAGTAATCTTCCTGTTGTATTGTGCATGTGGACATTCAGAAAGTGATAGGAGTGCCTTATATGAGTAGGGAGTTGAAGTTTAGAAGGAATAAGGCTGACCCCAAAAGAGTACATGGGTTGTAGACCTAAAAGCTATGTTGCAAATTGCATGCAACGATCAAGGAGTTCTTCATTTCTGTTATTTTGCTGAAGTCAAATGGCTAAACCATCTATTTGTTTCAGGATGGCATAGTCGCAGTTATCTTTTCTTCCTTGAATTGTATCTTTTGATTCAGTACCAAACAGAAAGAGGATAGCAGAACAGTGGCAACTGTGTCTGAGGATATTTTCTGCGTCAGACAGAGCAATACATTCCAAGCAATACTGCAGAATGATGATTTAGAGTCATACTAAATGATTCTGCATGCATATAGTTTGTTTGTTCATAATAGTGTCCTGTACTGTGAGGATCCGGTCATGTAAAACGTATAGTCAGCTTTAACCATTTATTCCTGGCAGATATTGACAGTGCCAGTAATTGTCACTTGTTATGAGGGGGTTCTGCTTTTCAGCAAGTTGCCTTCTACAATAACTTGTCACTCTTCATTTGTGTTTAATGAACAAAATATATATGGTTTGATCCTGTTGGTGTAAATTTATGTTTATGACATTCTGATGCTTGAATTAGCCCCCCCGTTTACCATTTTGGATTCTAGGAACAATTGGATCTCTTCTGCGGATATTCTTTGCCATGAATGTTTTCGTATCGCCTGTTATATGGTTACTAATTGAAAGCTTGAATTTTTTTCTTCCTACACAAATTAGCAAAATATTGATGATCAAATTGTTGTCATGTGATCAGGAGGTTACCGGTTCGAGTCATGGAAATAGTCTCTTGCAAAAATACAGGGTAAACCTGTGTACAATAGATTCTTGTGGTTTAGCCTTTCCCGAATCCCGCACATAGCGGAAGCTCAGTGCACTGGACTGCTCTTTTTTACGGATGAAGTAGAAAGTTGAGCATTTTTTCCCTCAAGGTTATCTTTTTCTCTTGTTTTGTTGCTCTGCACTAGCAAGTAGGTAATTATTCTGCCCACTTAGTTGTGAACTCTTTGCAGCATATACAGAACCATTTGATTAGCTTCTATGTTGTCTCCTTTTTCCTGCAAACACCATCTTATCCCAAACTCATTGTATCCTTTGTATAATTGTACTTAAGTAATTGACTACACTTATGCAAAGAAGCGCATCCTTTTACGTAAATTGCTCGTCCTTTGAGCTGCAGGTCTACTTTTGATTTTGGCACCCATGTGCTTGATGCCTGTCTATGGCGGTACGACCATTCCTGAAAACTGCTACCCCATTTTAATTGCACAGGCTCAGCCCTTGTATTCGTCTTCACTACCAAGTCCCAACTATGGGGGCTGCGCCAATAAAAACTTCACACAATCCTTTGCTACCAATTTCAAAGCAGTTTTTTTTTGGGGGGGGGGGGGGGGGGATTTGTTTCGGGTGGTTCTGGTGTTAACGAATTCGGAAAAGGAGGTCAAGGATGAACAGTATACAAAGACAAACGAAAGACTGATGCCTCCATTAAATCAATTCATTCATGATGGTAGAGAAGAAAAACACGGACTTGGGAGAGTCCGAATATCAGTCCTGAACCAAGCCAACTTCCAATACCCTCACGCAGAAAGTTAAGCATGATTCAGGCAACAAAGAACCTGCTACATTGACCAGTGCGAACAAAAACTTAGAATGACTAACATCTATAATACATTCTATAGTTAAAACTAGAAATTGATGCACGTGCATGGGAGCACAACAATTTGATCTATAATTTATTAAATATCAAACTACCTTAACATTCTTCGTATCGAAGGAGGACATGCTATATAAACATTTCCATATTGCATCAGTGCCACAAAAAGAATTTACAGTTCATCCAATGGTATGTTCATTTGACAAAGCAAAACAAAATGTGTAATCTTGTACTTCTGATGGGTATTAAAGTGTTGGGGTATTACTTGTACTTCTGATGGATATTGGAGTGTCACAAACACCTAAACACAAATGCTTAAACAACTCATAACATATCAATTCCAAAACAAAAAAAAGTTCGCTACATGGGAAACAATCATTGATAGTCGTAATTTGGATCAATAACCAAGAGAAAATCCCCTGCCTTTCACTGAGCAATTGAGGAAAACTGCAAACTTACACAACTTTCAGGTGAGAATTACAGTACCATAAATTTTAAGAACATTGGCGAAAAATTGAAGTAATGAGAGCTCTAAAATTAGATACTGGCCAGCCATAAAGTTTCTCCTTTTCATCTCGCAGCTGTCAAGTTTCTCCTTTTCATCTCTCAACTGTCAGTAAATCTGTAGCTTTTCACTTTGCCATGCAGTTTCCTTTTTCATACTGCTCTTGGTTGCTTCTTCTCCTTACATTAGTATTATGATGAAGAAAAGTAAAAATAAAACATGATAAAGGAGTAAAGTTCTGCTCTAAACTCATAAAAAGAGGCGATTCCATTCACACAAGTGTAACAAAGAATGAAAACAAATGCTCTAGACACCATAAGCAGTAAATTCATATGTAGGTTTTGTAGGTGCTTGGATTTGATACACAAATGTTGAATGATGCAGAAAATATGATAATGTAGTCAATAATTCTCACACTGTGGCAAACTTGTCATGTGGTTGCAAATGGTCCATGAAATGGTTGGATCCGAGCTCAATATGGACCTTCTAAATGAACACTGACGGATTTTAAAATCTGCAAAAATGAAGTACAGAAATCATCAGGCATGGCAAAATATTGAGTCATGCACTGCAGCCTTACTAAATGAACTCCCTAAAGGCGATATATCTTCATTAATAGTAACCAGTAAAGACTGTAAATGCTTATGAGCATCGGAAGTCCTTGATAGCAAATGCCTCATCAACCTTTTCTCCATGTAAATATAGAAAATTTCAATATTGGAAAACATAAAAGCTTCTCTCCATGAGAGAATAGTAAATCCGTGCGTTACAACAATTAGATTAAAGAAACTGATAAGCAAACTTCTATATGTTGATGTGTGGATACATAAATATTGCTCATCACAAGCTAAAGTAGCACAATTGTTACTGATTTGAAGAAAGAGATAAAACTTTACGTTAGCCCTTCTCTACTTCAAAATCCATCATATTTTTCCCCGTCTCTCCGAGGAGTACACAAGTGATCTCTCCGTGCCTATGAGGTTGTGAGTAGTGCTGTATTTTGTCCCGGGCCTAAACGGGCTTCGCGGGCCTAGGCTCTGGTGGTTCCGGGCTTCGTGGGCTCAATGGGTGAGACCATCCCATGACGGGCCTAAGCCCATGTGGTCCTAGGCTTAGCGGGTCAGGCTTCGTGGGCATGTCGGACTTTTTTGTAATTTTTTTTGTTTAAGGCAATATCTTTGTATAGTAGTTATTAGTATAGTATATAATATACTAGTATAAAATATGTTTATATAGTATACTAGTTATTAGTATAGTATATATAATATATATTTCATTGTATATTGTATTGTAGTAATTAGTATATATTGTATGTTATGTATATATATATTCCCTTAATTATTTTCTTAAAGTATATATTGTATGTTATGTATATATATATTCTCTTAAATATTTTCTTGTAGTATATATATAGTATCTTATATATATATATATATATTATAACTTATAAAGTTATATATTTTGTTGTAGTATATATATTGTATCTCTTATGTATATATATTCTCTTATATATATATTGTATCTTATGTATATATGTTATTACTTATATATTTTCTTGTAGTTTAGGTCGTATGTTATGTATATATATTCTCGTATATATTTTCTTGGAGTATATATTGTATGCTATATATATATATATATATATATATATATATATATATATATATATATATATATATATATATATATATATATATATATATATATATATATATATTGTAGCTTATAAATAATTCGAAGTAAAGACAAAAAAAAAATTGAGAAAAAAGATATTTAAGGGTACGTCTTATAATTTTTATTACCCAAAATGGCATATCTTTCTTAGTCTTCCTTCCTCCAATGGAATGAGCACAACAAAGTACCAATACCACCATTAAAAGAAAAAAAAAGTAAAAGAAGATGTGTCAAAGTACAAGTTACATCATAATCTACATTGTATCTCTAACAAATCTCATAAATCCGTCAAGGTTGGGAGGAGGTTGTGTTGGTGGTGGTGGAAAAGAAAGCTTGTTCATCACCACTTCCTAGCGAAGCCGAATCCTCCGCAAGTTCCGCTATCATTTCTTCATAAGCTTCATCTATCGCCGATTGTGATTCTGCAATTCCAAAGTTTTTTCTTTCCGCGCGGATCCAATCTCTAAAAAGTACCGATTTTTCCAAGTTATCCCTCATCGACGCTCTATGATAACCTATTTGCAGTCTTGCTTGTCTGAAAGCGCTCTCCGATGCAACAATTGAAGCTTGAATCGATAAAATATCCCGAGCCATCCTTGCAAGAACCGGAAAATATTTTTCCCTTGACTTCCACCATTCCAAAAGACCAAAAGAGCCGTCTGGATTCTCCTTTTCAAGTCCCTGAGACAAATAAACTTGAAGCTCAATTAGATGTGAAGTTTCATCATAATTATCACCTTGAGAACCCAGGAACTCCGTACAAGATTTAAGAGTTTTTAAGCCCGCAGCTCTTTTAGACGATTGTGAGCTAGACGAAGTGGGGGTTAAAATATTTGACCCAGCATGCTCTAAGGCAAGTTGATAAGCATTATAAGTTGAGCATTAAATTTAATTAATGCTTTTGCATCTGCAAGTGTAGCAACTTCCTCGTTTGAAAGATCTAAAGCCTTATAAATATTTGAATACAAAAAATGAGGACCTCCCAATTTCATTGTAGGATTTAACATTGCAGCAACACCAAAAATAGGTGGGATAGGAAAAAAAATATTTTTTATATTTTTGTTTCATTTCATTTATAGCAATTTCATAAATATCCCCACCCTCGCCAAATTCAACAAACAAATCAGCTAGTGCGGCAATATAAACTAAACAATTTGAAATAGTAGGATAATATTGCCTAGAAAATGCATTTGTAGCAACTTGAAAATGTTCTAAAAAATCTAAAAGAATTTTAACATTCGTCCAATCTTTGGTAGTAAGCATTTCATCATCATCCTCACCACCTACCCGAGAATTAAACGTTGCATTAATTGGATTTCTATATTCATATGCAACTACTAAACTTTCGTACATACAATTCCATCTAGTCGGGCAAGGTTTAGGAACATTTCTTTCTGTAAGGCCATATTCATCACATTTTTTAAAATACTCTCTAAGTCTAGTTCTACGGTTTGAATAAAAAAGCCAATTAAGAGCCATTCGAACCTTTTCAATTTCTATATTTAAAATTCGCATACCATCACCGACAATTAAATGATAAATATGACAAATACTTCTAACATGGAAAATATTAGTAAATGCAGGATTTATTGTTTTTGTAAGCATGCCTATAGCACTAGTGTCACTAGAAGCATTATCCATAGAAATTGCCATTATTTTATCGCTAAAGCAAAAATATCTACAAATATCTGAAACAACAACAACAACAACCTAGTATAATCCCACTTAGTGGGGTCTGGGGAGGGTAGTATGTACGCAAACCTTACCCCTACCCTTGGGTAGAGAGGCTGTTTCCAAATAGACCCCCGGCATCCTTCCCTCCAAGAATTTCCCACCTTGCTCTTGGGGAGACTCGAACTCACAACCTCTCGGTTGGAAGTGGGGGTTGCTTACCATCAGAGCAACCCCTCTTGTCTAAATATCTGAAACTTACCTGTGTGACGTGAGTTAATTATTCTATACGCAATTATACATTTTTGCGTTGTCCACTCCTCATCTATCCAATGACTTATAACAGTTAGATAATCACAATCATTACCACTTCTACCAATATCAGTAGTAATACAAATCCGATTAGGTATATGAGTAAATAAATAGCGTAAATATTGTTCATATTCATGATTAAATTCATAAATATCGGCCTTAACTTTTGCACGAAGCCAACCTTTATAAGTAGGATTAAAAACTCTTCTAGTATAATGAACCCAATTAGGATTAGAAGCAAAAGTATAAGGTAAGCACATAACAGTAATCATCTTTGCTAATTCTTCACGATCTCTATTTGGATCGTAATATAAAATACCTCCGGTGACATTGTTAATTCCTGGTTGAACTAGATTTGAACCTGTACTAGGGTTAACCGCAGAATCTACACTTGTCCCCTCTTGCTGCGCTTGCATTTGCAAAAATCTAACATTATCTCTAGGGTGTATTTTTATGTGCCTAGTCAAACTACCCGTGTCGCTACGATCTTCAGTAAATTTATGAACCAGTAATTTCCCACAAGTTTTACACTTAGCATTATTTAGTTCTCTTACTTGAGTAAAAAAATTCCAAACTAATGATGTTTCTTGATGTTTAGCAGGTTGTCTATTAAAAGTTGAAGTTTCTACATGTGGGTCGGCCGGTGCATTACTTGAGTTATTAACAGGACTAGTAGGTGTATCATCTAAATCTGGTGCTTGGGTTCCATCATCATCATCATCGTCATCATCGTCATTTTCCTCCAAGATAGGTTCATTAGGATAAAGAGCATTCATAATCTCATCATCTAATTTATCACCTACTGCAACATCATGTAGAAATTCACTATCGGTAAATTGAAAACAAGGGTGATCACTATCAAGCATTACGGGAGGACGTCTAGGTTGGCGACTACTTTCAACTTGCTTATCTTTTCTAGGTCGGGGAGCCTGAGGAAGGGTAGTATTATGGCCACTACTTTCACCGATTTTACCTTTTCCTTTACCAAACATATTTTTCAAAGAAAATGCCATATTAATTATAATTATGCAAACTAAACCACACAAAAATATATTATTAAAACGTAAGAGTTGAAACGAGTTTACGGGATTGCCGAACAACTTCTTGAAAATCGTTGAACACTTGAAAACTTCAATTCAACAACTTCACAATTTTTCACGAATTTTCAACAATAAATTAAGCAATTGTAGTAGAAAGATTGAGAGGTATTGATGAAATGGTGAATAAAAATGAAAGAATGAGGAGGTATTTATAGTTGAGAAATGGGTAAAAGTGTAATTATATAAATCTCGGGGTTAAATTAAAGTTTGTAGGCCAAATGACCATTTTTTAAACCTCCAAACTGTCAAATAGTAGCCCAAATGGCTACTTTTTAAAAATGCCCGTTGCTGATTTTAAAACAAAAAAATATATAGCCGTTGGGCCTGTTTAGGCCCGCCAGACCCGGCCCAGGCCCGACTGACGGTCCCGAGATCACTGGCTAATGAATGCGGCCCGGCCCGTCACGGGCCTAAAAGTAACACCAGGCCCAGGACCACCAGGCCCGGTCCGATCCGGTTTAGGCCCGGGCCACAGTGCAGCACTAGTTGTGAGCATTAAAAAGGAGTTGGATTCAAATAAATATATACTCAGGCAGTGAAGACTTTTGAACTTCCTATTATCTTCATGTAGTATAAGGAGAGCTTTGCCAATAGAACTAATAAAGTAGAAGTTTTCACCTCTATTGTTCCCTCCATCTGAGAGGTACGCCCAACTCTATTTATTTTATTTCATTCATGCCTAACAACATCTCATCCAAAATTCTACTCTCATTTGAGGAAAAAGCAAGTGAAAATTGTCCAAAGATAATATTCTAGAGCTTTAAAGTAAACAAAGAGGAGCACAACTATGACCTCTTTTATTTTTTTGCAAAGAACTTTATATGTACATAAACTGCTGCGGCACTTCATGGCGTTTAATAGAAACAGATTATTTTCCCTTAATGCACCTGTGTGAACAGGTATGCTATGGGTAAGGCTACTTCCTATGGATCCTTCAACATGCTAAAATAATTTGCTTAAAACTCAACTGACATTCTAATCCATGTGGTCGTTTCTATTAAAGGTCCTTTTTATCTTCATCGGTATTCCAGTTTAACTGCATCTGACAGGGTTTTAGCCCCTACATAAAACTCTAAAATCTCCATAAAAGTTTGCATACCTTGTCAACATTTTGAACAGAAACAGAGAACCCAATTCACATTGTTTGATATCTACCTTGTCAAAAACATTACAAAACATCAAATTCTCAAAATTTCATATCAACAACTGCCTACCCCCAAGTAAAAAAGTCTCAATAACCTTTGTACTTTTTTCTAAAGTTTACCGGGAAATATCTTACTCTCGAGTCAACTCATAATCTCATCACAAAGGATCAAAGTTGCATGTAATCAACTCCACAAATATCACGACCAATAAAGAGTCAACTATAGCTAAAGGAGCACAGAAAATTTTTTAAAGAGCTTACAAAGCCATCCATCAACTTTTGGACATGGTTGATTTTGATCTCACTTTATGTAGTTTGATTGTTATTTCTGGCTTCAGAAATAGTAAATTAAACACCGGCCGGTTCAAAAATCGGCCACCTAAACAAATTGCACATACAATGAGATAGCAAATCGAACGCTTAAGAGAAAGAAAGATCATATGGTGTCAGAGAAACTAAAAGTGCGGACCTAATTAAGAACTACATGCACACTTCTCAGCGGAAAATCAACCTGCTTTAATTATTCTCAGTTTTTTTGCTAAAAGTACCAATTTTTCTTCTTTTCATGCAATATGTATTTTGCAATCTGTATTCAACTCAACAACAAGAAAAGCAATATCTACCAAAAGGATTAGTAAGTCAAATGTAATTCATAGAATTTTCCTCAAAGACAACTTGAAAATAAGTCATTACCACATCTTATCACACTCTGTTATGCGAAATTAGAATATCACCATCAATATCTCGGTCTGGGTCCGAGATAATCCTTTGTGGCTAGAACCTTTTGGACCATTTTCCTGAAAGCTTTATTTACTCTTCTTTGAAATTTAAGAACTCAAAAAGATCTAAGCTCACAAATTGAACTTTAGCTTTTCCCTTCAAGAAAAGCAATAAAGGGAGGGAGGAGCTAGTTCTTTATTTATTTTAGATATAATGTGTATAAAACTGGAACTATGAATACAAGTTTAGCAACAATATTATATCTTACTGCACGGCTTCTATATTTAAGATTATAAACTTACTGTTGGCACCCTTGCAAAATTACAATTGCAATAAATTGTCCCAGAGCACTCTTAACGTATATCCATTATATAAGTTTTCCCAAGAAAGAAACTAACAAAGTCAAAGACATATTATATCTTTCTATTTTGTTCTTTCTAGCTGCAAATAGATCACCCTAGAATTTATCAACTAATATGGTACCCAAACCCCTAAAGAAGAACAACAACAATACCCAAAAAAAAGGAAGAACAATGACATAATTATTATTGCAATGAATGCACATTAAAAACTTTCCAAAAAATTGATAATTACCTCAAAAGAAATCAACTTCAAAAAGGAAAAGCGTAAATCAAAAGACTGTCCATGTTTTATTTTTTCTTTTGTTTAATTTCTGGATGATATAAGTTATTAAAGATTCAAGCAAAAATTATAGAATAACAAACTTGAGAAGAAATATAACTAAAAGAAATGTTTTTCAAAAATTAAACAATCGTTACTTAAACAGAGGGGATAAAGATGGACAGGGATAACTATACTAGTATCCAAAATTCTTCATTGAACTACTTTATCAGCGTTCTGATTTTTTAATTCTTCATGGGTATTTTCCATCCCTAGAATTCAAGACCAAGTAAAATTTCACCAAAACAATGAGACAAACAACTTGCATCAACATTTTGCAGAGCGAATTATAAAGATGCAGCGAGTGAGAAACGCGGAGAAATAGAGAAAACCATACCTGAAGAATAATGGAGGAGAATGGGGAATAGAAGTGACTTGGAAGCCAGATGTTCTAATCATAGGAGTAGAAATCAATACACGTGTTGATATGAAGGGACAAAGAAAGCCCCACTTTAGAGTACAACTTTTAATACTGTTTGTACAATTTCTCACTGCACTGTTCATCCTTCTTAGCCATTTATATGTAGTAAAAAATAACAACAACAACTACCCAGTATAGTCCACAAAGTGGGATTTAGGGAGGGTAATATGTAGACGAGCCTTACTCCTATCCGAAAGGGCAGAGAATCTGTTTCCAATCGACCCCGGCTCAGTGAAGGAAAGGAAAGACAAAAATAAGAGCGCATTAGTAATTTCAGTAGAAATAACGTAAATAGTAGATAGTAAATTAAAATTTTCACCATTGGGAAACTAAACTTGGTGAAGCCACTAATGAAATTCAAATCTCAGATATTGCTAAACAGAAAAATTACAGCAGCATAGTACAATATACAGGGCAAAGCAACAGCATTGACATATGTGATAACTCATCCGTAGAATTATTAGGCTAAAACTTAGTGACGGTATAAGATTTGGTGGAGGGGCACTTGAAACCCTAAATACTTGAAACAGAAACATAAGCAATTTCAAAAAGATCCAAGGAATCCTAGCATACAAATAAGTAGCAACATGGGTTATCCACACTTCTTTTACTTACAGCTATTCTAGAGATTACAGTTATTATCTCTCTCTCTTTACTATTTATATTTTCCCTGTTTGCTTTGCATTTAAGTTTACTTCTTTTTTTCTCATCTATGTCTGTCCATAGGCACTTGCAAATTGGGAGAAAATACCTAGCTTAAAATTTTCATCACAAAGTAACACCCCCAAGATGAAAACAAAGGCAAGTTCTCCATAGCAGAACCAGAACATACTTTTGACGGGCAAGCTTTATCTGCTTACCAGCTATGTCGCTATGATTTAATGCTCTAAGAGCTGCGTCTGCTACTCTGACATCATAGAATTCAGTGAACTTATGATGGCGTTTATTTGGTGTTTCCCTGATTTGCATTTTGCATACAACACGAACTAATAAGCTCAAAAGTTTTAGATTTACGGATAAACACAACAATATCAAAATAATATAGCAGTAACAGTGAACAAATAAAATTGATACCTCCTTGACTTCCCCATATGCCCCAAATATTTGCTGAAGATCCTCGTTGGATACCGATGGATCCAAGTTGAACACGACAAGAGTTCCTTGGTTAATATCTTCCTCTGATGGATTTTCCTGGATGCAGCAATAAAGAAAACTAGCTAGAATTGTCCTTACCATGTTCAAACCTTAGGAATGGAAAAATGAATGGCTAGCTTTCATCGTCTCAAGGGCTTGTTTTGTAGTGCATGCAATACCAGTTTGAGCAGCTCCAATGTCATAGCAATATATATCATCACAAAGCCCCTATGCTTGCAAGCAGTATATAGAGCTGTGATATCACCAAATTGCTTCAAGAAAAGGTATAGTAATACTAGGTTAGAAGTCTCCGTCAAAATCAATATAGATCAAGGACTCTAGTGACGGATGAAGCGAAACCTTCTTTAAAATTAATAGACAAACGTTTAGGGACACAGAAAAAGAGACAGGGAACAAGGTCTGAAAACGGAAGCATCTGATGAATGTCATACAGAAGCTAAAGCAGCAGATTACTCGTCAAAAACCCGGAAAAACGCTAAAATAGCAGATCATTGGTAAAATTCTTCCTACCACTTTTTCTTTTCTTTTTTTGGGCCAAATGAACAAAAATGTAAATAAATAAATAAGCACCCAACCGGACCAGAATAAAGTCCAGTTATACGTGTTTGATATGTCGTAATTCCAAACAACAAAACAAATGACATCTCTGAACCCAACAATAAGTGTATCAGAGAAACCCAATCAGGAAAAGGCAAAGATATATGCTAATATCGGAAGAGTGTTCAAGCATATGAAGTCGTAAGAAAATATTCCTCGCGCAAACAGAATTACAGAATGTACAAGCATGTCAACTGCAATAAAGCAAGCACGGAAAAGGATAGCCAATTAAAAGACATGACTTAAAGAATTGATCCAAATTGAAGGACGCCAAGACAAAATGAAAAATAAAATTATACTCACATTTCGCATGTGGCAACACGGACAGTGAGCTAGAAAACAAGCTTGCATCAGTTGATCGGAGGGGAATAGCCCAAGCATTTTTCTCTTTACCAGAAGTCTTTGTTGAAGCGGCTATTCAGACCATAAAACAATGAAAACATATGAAATTATCAAAAGCATGATAAAATTCTGCCAAAGCTGGCGTATACTTTTCATAGGCTAAAAGAAAAGTTTTACAGCTCCTTCAATAAACTTGACAAGGCAAATTGATCAAACAAGCAACATAACACATAATATACATACAAAGAGTGCTAAAATGGTTCACGAGGAGCAGAAGTAAGTAAACTTTGTATTCAATGAATGTGTGTCTGAATTTATTCAGAAAAGCTATATATTAAGAAAAGCCTTTTGACAAGCTATATATGGGAAAAAGTTCTGCGCACAACTTTCCCTAGAACCCAAAGAATGAAATAAAGATGAGGACATATTCATCTTCGTTAGCAGAAAGTAATGATGTATTTTGTCCCGGGCCTAAACGGGCTTCGTGGGCCGGACTTCGTGGTCCTGGGCTTTGGCAGTCCCAGGCTTCGTGGGCTCAATGGGTGAGACCAGCCTGTGACGGGCCTAAGCCCATGTTCCTGGGCTTAGCGGGCCGGGCTTCGTGGGTCTGGCAGGCTTTTTAGTAATTTTATTTTTGTTTAAGGCAATATCTTGTATATTAGTTATTAGTATAGTATATAATATACTAGTATAGAATATATTTATAGTATACTAGTTATTAGTATAGTATATATAATATATATTTCATTGTATATTGTATTGTAGTAATTAGTATATATTGTATGTTATGTATATATATATTCTTTTATATATTTTCTTGTAGTATATATTGTATGTTATGTATATATATTTTCTTGTAGTATATATATTGTGTCTTATGTATATATATTATAACTTATACAGTTATATATTTTGTTGTAGTATATATATTGTATCTCTTACGTATATATATTCTCTTATATATATATTGTATCTTATGTATATATGTTATTACTTATATATTTTTTTGTAGTTTAGATTGTATGTTATGTATATATATTCTCGTATATATTTTCTTGTAGTATATATCGTATGTTATATATATATATATATATATATATATATATATATATATATATATATTGTAGCCTATAAATAATTCGAAGTAAAGACAAATAAATATTGAGAAAAAAAATATTCAAGGGTATGTCTTATAATTTTTATTACCAAAAATGTCATATCTTTATTAGTCTTCATTCCCCATTGGAATGAGCACAACAAAGTACTAATACCACCATTATAAAAAAAAAACTAAAAGAAGATGTGCCAAAGTACAAGTTACATCATAATCTACATTGTATCTCTAACAAATCTTATAAATCCGTCAAGGTTGGGAGGAGGTTGTGTTGGTGGTGGTGAAAAAGAAGCTTGTTTATCACCACTTTCGGGCGAAGCCGAATCCTCCGCAAGTTCCGCTATCATTTCTTCATAAGCTTCATCTAGCGCCGATTGTGATTCTGCAATTCCAAAGTTTCTTCTTTCCGCGCGGATCCAATCTCTAAAAAGTACCGATTTTTCTAAGTTATCCCTCATCGACGCTCTATGATTACCTATTTGCAGTCTTGCTTAACTGAAAGTGCTCTCCGATGCAACAGTTGAATCTTGAATTGATAAAATATCATGAGCCATCCTTGCAAGAACCGGAAAATATTTTTCCCTTGACTTCCACCATTCCAAAAGATCAAAAGAGTAGTCTGGATTCTCATTTTCAAGTCCCTGAGATAAATAAACTTGAAGCTCATTTAGATGTGAAGTTTCATCATAATTATCACCTAGAGAACCCCGGAACTCCGTCCAAGATTTAAGAGTTGTTCGGCCCGCAGCTCTTTTAGACGATTGTGAGCTAGACGAAGTAGGGGTTGGAATATTTGGCCTAGCATGCTCTAAGGCAAGTTGATAAGAGTTATAAACTGTTTGAGCATTAATTTTAATTGATATTTTTGCATCTGCAAGTGTAGCAGCTTCCTCGTTCTAAAGCCTCATAAATATTTGAATACCAAAAATGAGGACCTCCCAATTTCATTGTAGGATTTAACATTGCAGCAACACCAAAAATAGGAGGGATAGGAACAAAATATTTTTAAAATTTTTCATTTCATTTATAGCAAGTTCATAAATATCCTCACCCTCGCCAAATTCAACAAACAAATCAGCTAGTGCGGCAATATAAACTAAACAGTTTGAAATAGTAGGATAATATTGCCCAGAAAATGCATTTGTAGCAACTTGAAAATGTTCTAAAAAATCTAAAAGAATTTTAACATTCGTCCAATCTTGGGTAGTAAGCATTTCGTCATCATCCTCACCACCTACCCGAGAATTAAATGTTGCATTAATTGGATTTCTATATTCATATGCAACTACTAAACTTTCGTACATACAATTCCATCTAGTCGGGCAAGGTTTAGGAACATTTCTTTCTCTAAGGCCATATTCATCACATTTTTTCAAATACTCTCTGAGTCTAGTTTACGGTTTGAATAAAAAAGCCAATTAAGAGCCATTCGAACCTTTTCAATTTCTATGTTTAAAATTCTCATACCATCACCGACAATTAAATGATAAATATGAAAAATACATCTAACATGGAAAATATTAGTAAATGCAGGATTTAGTGTTTTTGTAAGCATGCCTATAGCACTAGTGTTACAAGAAGCATTATCTATAGAAATTGCCATTATTTTAGCTAAAGCAAAAATATCTACAAATATCTGAAACACAGTTAGCTATAAACATACCTATGTGGCGTGAATTAATTATTCTATACGCAATTATACGTTTTTGCATTGTTCAGTCCTCATCTATCCAATGACTTGTAACAGTTAGATAATCACAATCATTACCACTTCTACCAATATCAGTAGTAATAGAAATCCGATAAGGTATATGAGTAAATAAATAGTGCAAATATTGTTCATATTCATGTTTGAATTTATAAATATCGGTCTTAACTGTTGCGCGATGCCAACCTTTATAAGTAGGATTAAAAACTCTTCTAATATAATGAACCCACTTAGGATTAGAAGCAAAAGTATAAGGTAAGCACATAACAATAATCATCTTTGCTAATTCTTCACGATCTCTATTTGGATCGTAATATAAAATACCTCCGTTGACAGTGTTAATTCCTGGTTGAACTAGATTTGAACCTGTACTAGGGTTAACCGCAGAATCTACACTTGTCCCCTCTTGCTGCGCTTACATTTGCAAAAATCTAGCCTTATCTCTAGGGTGTGTTTTTATGTACCTAGTAAAACTACCCATGCCGCTACGATCTCCAGTAAATTTAAGAACCAGTAATTTCCCACAAGTTTTACACTTAGCCTTATTTAGTTCTCTTACTTGAGTAAAAAAATTCCAAACTAATGATGTTTCTTGACGTTTAGCAGGTTATCTATTAAAAGTTGGAGTTTCTACAGGTGGGTCGGCCGGTGCATTACTTGAGTTATTAACAGGACTAGTAGGTGTATCATCTAAATCTGGTGCTTGGGTTTCATCATCATCATCATCCTCATTTTCCTCTAAGATAGGTTCATTAGGATAAAGAACATTCATAATTTCATCATCTAATCTATCACCTACTGCAACAACATGTAGAAATTCACTATCGGTAAATTGAAAACAAGGGAGATCACTATCAAGATTTACGGGAGGAGGAGGACGTCTAGGTTGGCGACTACTTTCAACTTGCTTATCTTTTCTAGGTCGGGGAACCGTGGGAAGGGTAGTATTATGGTCACTACTTTCACCGGTTTTACCTTTTCCTTTACCAAACATATTTTTCAAAGAAAATGTCATATTAATTATAATTATGCAAACTAAACCACACAAATCTATATTATTAAAACGTAAGAGTTGAAACGAGTTTACCGGGTTGCCGAACAACTTCTTGAAAATTGAAAATCGTTGAACACTTGAAAACTTCAATTCAACAACTTCACAATTTTGCACGAATTTTTAACAATAAATTAAGCAATTGTAGTAGAAAGATTGAGAGATATTGATGAATAAAAATGAAAGAATGAGGGGGTATTTATAGTTGATAAATGGGTAAAAGTGTAATTATATAAAGTTTGGGGGCCAAATGGCCATTTTTTAATCCTCCAAACGGTCAAATTCTAGCCCAAACGGCTACTTTTTAAAATATGTCCGTTGGTGATTTTTAAAATCAAAAAAAAATTTAATATAGCCGTTGGGCCCATTTAGGCCCGCCGGCCCCGCTAGGCCTGGCCCGGGCCCGACTGACGGTCTTGGGCTCACGGGCTAAATGATGCGGACCAGCCCGTCACGGGCTTAAGAGTAACACCAGGCCCAGGACCACCAGGACCGGTCCACCAAGCCCGTTAGGCCTTCCAGGACCGCGGGCTCGGTCCGATTCAGGCCCGGGCCACAATACAGGGTTAGCAGAAAGTGAGTTAACAAAATATTTGTTCTCAGAAGCTTCAACAGAAGTACAAACCAACATGAATAATTAGGACAATGGCATTAAGAGTTTCAAAACTTGCAATTAGGCATATTATTGTTTAGTAAACTTCTCATCCTCCCAACATCAGAGTTCTCTATGATGAGCATTTGACTGCATCAGAGAAAAAGCTAAGACGGTGAAAAAATTCACAAGTTACGAACAGTTACACAAGAGGAAGAGCAATATCCTGAACTTGACCAAGGATTAAGCACCAGAAGAGCAGCTATAACAAATTATCATGAAGTTAAGATTTTCTCATTCAACCGCCTTACTGTGAGGCCATTATAATGCCGCAAAAAATTAAATCAAGACGTAACAAGAATTAGAGTCCAGAAGAGGTACAAATGTCATTCTCAACCTACTCATTTTTTTGTCTTAATAATGTGTTTCTCAACCTATTCATAATTCCATATAAAAAATGACAATACTAATTATGTGCTCAACTACTAAATTTAGAGAACATCTAACTTTCTAAGAAGACAATTATTGGGTATTAGAACGAAATCAGCTCAAATAGAAAGGACAAACATAAAAGTTGAACCAAACTAGATTAGGATTCAGAAGTGGTTGCTCGTAGTACTAAATTTTAACTAAGTTAAATGTTTTGGTAACCCGCAATTTTAAACAAAAGGAAAAGATGATAATGACTTTGATTATACTTGTTCCATTCATAACCAGAATGAACACGGTTGACATACTTGGGCTTCCTTAGCCGATACTTGTCATGCCACCAGTACACCTGTGAAGAATCAAGATTAATTTCATCATTTGAGCCAAATACTGCATCCCCTTCCTCCATTGCCCCCATAGCTTTAAAAGCCTTGTTCTCAAAGTTGTAGTCTTCCATGGGAGCTGGTGTCAAAACCTTATCTTGGGCACGTCTCTCTTCCATTACAGCCATATGTTTCCTCTTCAGGATTAACTGCTGCTTCTTTATCATCCCCGTGCATTAACACAGGCAACTCTTCATCATCTTCTTGTTCTTCCTCCTCCTTCTCATCCAACTCCTTGTCTTTAGTCTCCTCAGTCAAGAAGGGCTCCGTAGATATAGCTCGAGCAATGTGCTCTATCTCCTCCTCATTAGTCCTCACTATCTCTTCATCCACCTCTACATCGCGACCTCCAATGGTTTCTCAAGATGCTCAAGATGTTTGCGCAGCAGTTCCGCATGAATTTCCCTCAAACAAGCCTTAGTCTTAAAGATGTGAAGCCGTTTAAGAACAGCTTCCCAATACTCCACCACTTTTGCAGTACCAGATTGCATTTGCAACTCGATTTGCGACTGCATTGCCTCTAACTCACCATACCCTTTACCTTCTAACAAAGATTTGACATATGCTTCAATGCTGGAATGCAGCTGTCACACTCTTTGAGTTGGAAGAGTTTTTCCAATTGAAGCGACATTTTGAAAAGAAATTATTTATTATTTAGAGTCGCCACTTGAAATTGTGTTCTGGTGTTTCAAGTTACCTTTTATTCGAATCCCTTTTCAAAAGAAAGGTTTGACTCTTAATTTATAGTCTACGAAAACAGAAGACTAAGTAAGGAATTCTGTTGACCGAGGGTAAGTTGTAAGGCACCCCTCGAGTCTCGTGGTTCTAGCACGGTCGCTGCTATTAACTAATGTAAGGCGTAAATCAATTTTTTGCTATTCTTGTATTTTGTTGATTATGGATTACTTATTACCGCTTAATTAATTATTATATATTTTTAATTGTGTCCACCAAGATACGCTACACACACAATGTACTACTTTGAAATTAAATGTTAAACCAAAGTAGGGAATGTACACATGATTATAACATAATTATTTTAAATTCAAAGGGCTCGAGACGTAGAAATGCGCACATGACCTTTTTATTACTTATGCATATTAATCCAAGGTTCGAGTATGAACACATGGGCTAATATTTAAAGTGCGTCTAAACTAGCATATTTTGGAGTTACATTGACATCTATTACTTACAAGAGATGGGGTAACTTATTCATGTTGATTTATCTTCAAACCATGCAAAATTAATTAGCTGATAAATATGCCGGAGGGATTAAGTATAATTACAGTATGACACCCACTGTAGACCAACACCCACTGTAGACCAACATAATCTCCTATATTTTACTACTAATCAATATATGAAACTAGAATAAAATCTATTGCATGCATAAAATAGATATGAACAGGACAAGTTAATCACTGAAAGTTAGAAATTAAAATGGAACTAAGGTACGATGAAATGGAAAACCTAATAATTCGTTGAATAAATTCCTTCCTAGCTTAATTTCCATTAATTACATCTAGAAGACAAATTTAGTACTAAAAGGAATAATTCATGCAGTAAACAAGAAGAGCAGAAACATTAATACAAGTTACTTAATGAGATTAATTTTATGAACTTCCAAAAAAAGAGAAAAAAAAAAGAACCAATCTTGAAACATATTCGAGAGAAGACAATCAAACTAAGCATACTCAGATGCAAACTCAAATATATCAAACTAAAAAAGCTAAACCGAAACAAAAGTGATCCAAAACATTGATAAGACAATAAATGGAACGAAAAAATGAACCTTGGTATAGATGATTGTAAACCAAAATTTTAAACCCAGTTCCACATGAAGGATTGCGTATATGTGTTCGTAACACGCAGCGGAAGATAATAACAATCCTAGGTAGATTTTCTCATGTTTTTATTTACGTGTCAAAGATCGGATCAAAGACGTACCTGGTGAAGAGAGTCTCGTTTCAAAATTCTTCGATAGTGCGAAGGGCTCTATGCGTATCCACACCGAGACCGATCCTTGCTATCAACTCTTTGATCAATGAAACCCGCGAACAAATTGAACGAAGAATATTGTGTTGAAATTTTTCTCAAAAATCTCAACTCAAATTAGAAGAACAAGCTTTCACAAAGTAGGTTTTCTTCTCAAGAAAAATTATAAAACTAAAACCGAAAAAAAACTCTTGCAAATTTTCTCCAACACCCTTTATATAGCATCACCGATAAACTATTTTCCTATTTGGTTGAGGTAATAATTTTCCTAGGGTAAAAGTTTATTCCAAAAATAAACTTTAAGGAATTTTGATTAAAAAAAAAACCCAAAAAATTTCGGCTACTCAAAGAAGGAAAACTTCAACATTAGAAAGAAGGAAAACTGAAGGCAAAACTATGGAAATTCCGAAATTCCCTTTTATGAGAAGTATCGAATTTTTTTCTTTTTTTTTTCGAATTTTGAATCCAATTCTAAATTGGATTCTAATTTATAAACTTTTATATTAATATAATATTTTTCCATTGAAAATATTAATCCCATTCCAAATAGGATAAAACTTCAATTAATAAATTCAATTCAAAATTAAATTTATTAACAAGCATTTATTAATATTATATTTTATATATATCTATTATATAAAATAGTATTAATTATATATATCACATATATTTCAACCAAGAGATATTATTTAATTTCTATTCCAAATAGAAACTTCAATTTATTCACAATATTAATTATAATCTTTGTGCTAGCAAAGAATATAATAATATTTCATTTGGACTAATAACTAAATTTATTTGACTAATTAAATTCTTTAATTTAATTATCAAATAATAAGTTAATTAATCCTTTAGCAAAGATCAGAACACTCGTTAGTGTGCGACCCCATAGGTTCAATACTAAACCGGTAGTAAATTGATCATATCAATATACTAATCAAGGGTGGCGTCTAGCAACACTCCTTAACGACCGGATAGCATACAATTTACTCTCAAGAACCAGTAGAAGAATAATGTAGTAATTCCTTCTGTCCGTATAGCTCTGGATCACCCTAGGATATGGTTCAACTGTCAAATACTAATAGGCGATCAACTATGTGTTCGCGTCAAATATAATCGACCATTGAATGGCCTAAGAAACTCATTTCTTCTTTCATTCAATTGCCCTGGCCAAGGTCTTAGTTTGGTCGTTTATAATTCATGACAACATGGAGCTTAAACTCATTACCAAGAGTTGACAGATTCCGTCTTAATCAATCACTAATTCTACAAGTATTTAATCGTACCCAATATCCTTTCAACTATCGCCCTAGGGCCATAGGTGTCTAGTATCAAAGCACAATAAATAACTTGTCAACTACTATGACGATCTCAAGTCAAAGGAAACAGTTACATCACATTCTTCAAGAAAATATCCTATTGACAGTTTATGGTAATTCTAACCATTAGGAATTATCCAATGAGTCGGTTCAATGATCATATCTCTATATGCATCATCTATCTATGTGATTTAGTTAATGAGATCAACTAATCTTTATCCGATAAAGACGATCACATAAATATTGATCTAACCGGATTACTAATGTCCAAATTAATAATCCTACGATCAAGAACAAATTTAGATTAAATTGTAAAAGACTTTGCTCTCATTATCATGATATCTATCACGATGACAAATCTCAAAATTTAATCAAGTATCTTATCAAAATAATCAAACAATTGATAATAATGATAAAAGATTATCAAATGCCATATATTTTATATCAATTGACATTCACAAAAATATGTTCAAGTTATCAAATATAATATTGGATCTAGGGCATATCTACTATATCCCTAACAATCTCTCACTTGCACTAGAGCCAATCGCTCTTGTACTTCATCCCCAATTTCCACTTGTGCTTGTCAAACTCCTTTGTGCCAAGCGCTTTAGTGAATGGGTCTGCAGCATTTTCCTTTCCATCAACCTTTTGAATCTCGACGTCTCCACGTTCAATGATCTCTCTTATCAAGTGATACCTTCACAGAATGTGTTTGGACTTTTGGTGTTATCTTGGTTCTTTTGCTTGAGCAATGGCTCCAGTATTGTCACACAACAATGGGACCGCACCTTCCATTGAAGGAACCACACCAAGTTCAGTTAAGAACTTTTCCATCCATACAGCTTCCTTAGCAGCTTCACTAGCTGCTATATATTCTGCTTCAATCACTGAATCAGCTACTGTAGCTTGTTTGGAACTTTTCCAATTCACTGCACCACCATTTAAGATGGATACATAACCAGAAATAGATTTGCTATCATCCCTATCTGAAGAGAAACTTGCATCAGTATAACCTTCAAGTTTCAACTCAGAATCTCCATAGAAGAGGAACTGGTTTTTAGTCCTTCTTAAGTACTTAAGAATGGTCTTCATCACCTTCCAATGTTCCTCACCAGGATTTGCCGGATATCGGCTAGTCACTCCAAGTGCATAAGCCACATCAGGACGTGTACATGTCATGGTATACATGATAGCTCCCACTGCACTAGCGTTGGGATCCTACTCATTCGTTCTCTCTCTTCAGGTGTTTTAGGACAATCCTCCCTACTGAGAGAAATTCCAGTGCCTATCCGTAGATAGCCTCTTTTGGAATTATCCATGTTATACCTCTTTAAGATAGTATCAATGTACAAAGACTGGGAAAGTCCAAGCAGCTTCCTAGATCTATCTCTATAGATCTTTATTCCTAATATATAAGCTGCTTCTCCCAAGTCTTTCATGGAAAATTGTTCAGATAGTCAAATCTTGGTATTTTGCAATGCCGGTACGTCATTTCCTATGAGCAATATATCATCAACATACAACACTAAAAATATAATTGTGCTCCCACTAACCTTTTTGTACACACAAGGTTCTTCTTCGCATCTAACAAAATTGAACTTTTTCAATTGTTTTGTTAAATCGAATATTCCAACTTCGAGAAGCTTGCTTTAATCCATAAATAGACCTTTGTAGCTTACAAACTTTATTATGATCAGACGAAGATGTGAAACCTTCAGGTTGTGTCATGTACACATCCTCTTCTAGCTCACCATTAAGTTTTCACATCCATTTGCCATATTTCATAATCATAGTATGCTGCTATAGCAAGCAAAATCCGAATAGATTTGAGCATTGCCACGGGAGAGAAAGTCTCATCATAGTCGACTCCTTCTTTCTGACGATATCCCTTGGCAACAAGACGTGTTTTGTAGGTCTCCACATTTCCGTCTGCTCCAATCTTTTTCTTAAAAACCCATTTACAACCTATAGGTTTTATATCCTTTGAAGTTTCAACTAAAGTCCATACTTTGTTTTCCTTCATGGATTCCATTTCGGATTCCATGGCCTTTTGCCACTTCTCATAATCAGAACTTTGTATAGCCTCTTCATAGGTCTTAGGGTCATCATCATTATGATCTTCCTCATTTGATAAATCATCTTGTACCAATAAATTTAATCTAGTTGGTACATGACGTTCTCGTGTAGACCTTCGAAGAGGTACTTGTACAACCTGTTCACCTTGCGTTGGATTTAGTTGTTGCTCAGTTTGGTTTGGAACTGGTTCATTAACCTGTTCTTGAACTTCATTTAGTTCTTGAACTTCAACCGTTGAAGATGGCAATTTCCTTGGCGACTTCAAAACATCCAATAAAGGTTCTTAAACTTGGGTCTCATGATCTTTATATTGTGTTGATTCATTAGGTTCTTGATCTTCATCAAGTTCTATTTCTCCATTATAATTTCCTTCCAAAAGAAATTCCCTTTCCAAAAGGGTTGCTCCTCTGGCCATAAACACTTTATGGTCAGAAGGGTGATAGAAATAATATCTCCTTGTTTCCTTGGGATACCCAATGAACCTACACTTATCAGATCTTGAGTCAAGTTTATCAGACTGTAGTCTCTTAACATAAGCTGGACAACCCCAAACTTTAATATGTTTAAGGTTTTGCTTACATCCTTTCCATATCTCATATGGTGTTGTAGAGACTGACTTAGCGGGAACTTTATTAAGTAAGTATGATGCTGCTTCCAAAGCATATCCCCATAAATTTATTGGAAGATCAGTGAACCCCATCATATATCTCACCATATCTAATAAGGTTATATTTCTCCTTTCAGACACACCATTGTGTTGTGGTGTTCCTGGAAGTGTCCACTGTGAGAGAATCTCATTCTCTTTGAGATATTTAGTAAAATCTTCACTAAGATATTCTCCACCTCTATCAGACCTTAGTACTTTGATACTTTTACCAGCCTGCTTCTCAACTTCACTACGGAACCTTTTGAACATTTCAAAATATTCAGACTTATGTTTCATAAGATACACAAATCCATATCTTGACATATCATCAGTGAAAGTGATGAAGTAAGAATATCCACCTCTAGCTTGAATTTTCATGGGCCCACAAACATCTGTATAAATTAGTCCCAATAATTCAGAAGCTCTTTCTCCACTTCCATTAAATGGAGATTTGGTCATTTTTCCTTTCAGACAAGATTCACAAGTTGGATATGATTCAAAATCATACTTGTTAAGGTACACTTCCTTGTACAACTTGTTAATTCTTTTCTCTCCAATATGACCAAGCCTACAATGCCAAAGGTATGTTTGATTTACATGATCATCTCTTTTCCTCTTAAGACTTGAAGCATGCATAATCGAATTAGCATTCACACTAGGTAAGACATAGACATCATGTTGGCGATAGCCATTCACATATAAATTATCACTATAATAAATAGAGCAAATACCATTGCCTATATTAATGCGAAAACCACGTTTGTCTAACATAGAAGCTGAAATTATGTTCAAAACAAATTTAGGAACATAATAACAATCATCCAACATAAGTACTTTGCCCGTAGGTATTATTAAAGAAATTGATCCTACAACTACGGCCGCAACTTTTGCACCATTTCCAACTTGTAGATTAATTTCTCTTTTCTTTAGCCTCCTACTTATCTTGAACCCTTGCAACATATTGCAGATGTTATAACCACTGCCAGTATCTAATACCCACAGTGAAGAATTAGTAGCAGCTGAAGAAACCTTTGAAAACATTTTCCATTAATGTCTCACATTGTTTCTTGTCATTTAGAGTTGCAAGATACTCCTTACAGCTTTTCTTCCAATTATTTATGATTAACCTTGTTGCCTTGAACATCATTCTCTGGAGGAATTATCTTTGCAGGCTTATCGATCACATCCATAAGCTTTTCATGCATGAGAACAATTCTCAAATTTCTATACCAGTCATCAAAGTTTAGTCCTACCAATTTGTTGGTCTCAAGTATTTCACAAAGTGATATAACAGACATATTGATAAATCTAAAATATAGAAAAGAAAAAGCAGTAATATGAGAACATATTTGCATATATCATAAAGACATGGACTTTTATCTAAATGATATTTCCACTAGTTATTTTAAACTATTTACCCTCATTATAGTTTACGAAATCTTTATTTCTTTTAGTGGAGTAAAGGAATCCTTTAACAATATGTATGAGCCCCTTGGTAATCAAGTCGTTTCTCACATATATTTTAAAGGTAGGTACTTTTACCAATTGTATCCCCATACAATTTCCTTAAATAGCTCTATGTCAGATAGTCCCCTGGTAGTCAGGTCGTTCCTATTGGCATAGTTGAGTTCAACCATCATGATTGCAAAGAACTTATTAAATTTTATACTCCACCGGGTAGTCTAGGCGTTTAGTGTAAAATTGAATAATTCTTTCAATCCATACATCTAATGCAATAAATAATTTTAACATATTCTCGAACTATAAGTCTCCTGGTAGTCAGGCCGCTCCTTATAAACAAGAAGTAAGTAAAATTAATTACCTTGATGAATAGCTTTATAATAAAATATCTTATATTTTATTATTTAAGAACTCAAATTTTTAATAAGAGGGAATTGTCACAAAAACTATTTTTAATAACACGAAGATCGAATCTTTTATAGCATGTGAATTTAGTTCAATTGTCTACATGCTTAGCCCTAAATTAATTTACATCACATGTAATAAATAATTCAAAATTATGTAATGAGCAAGCACATGACATAAAATAAAATTCAACATCCCCTAACATATTTATCTTATATATCACATAAAAAGAATTCATGCTAGAATATTATTATTAATTAACATCTCATGAACTAATAACAATTAAATTAATAATAGAATCAAGTAACCTATTATAGATTCCCGTTGTATCTAATACAAAATTTAAAATTCAAGTTATGAACGATCTCAATAGTTACATGAATGCATATCCACAATAAAATAATATCAACATTCAAACGATTTGACTATTGCACAAGGTACATCTATTATAGTTTGAACTCTTCAAATATAATATTAAAATATTTTATAAATAAATTTTAGACACAATAAACCACGGCTCTGATACCACTGAAGGATTGCTTAAGGGTGTTCGTAATTGTTAGGATTTATGCCCGTCACTAGAGGGGGGATGAATAGTGCGGCACGAGAATATTGATAAATATTGCAGAATTAAAATTGCATGAGTAAAGTAAATGCAGTAATTAAAAGATTAAGGAAAGGTCACACCGAATTTATACTGGTTCACCACAACGTGTGGTTAGAGTCCAGTCCCAGAGAGACTCTCTCGAGTTTCCACTAACTCCGTTAAGCTTACGGGTGCCTAACAAACCGTTACACTTGCTCGTAGATGCACACCCTACAAGACTTCAACTTGCTCGAGGATACCTCACCTCAAGACTTCACCTTGCTCGTGGGTACCGCACCACAAGATTTCACACACTAAGATTGAGGGTACTTAGCAAACCCGACAATCAATGAGAAGATATGGTCTTCTCAAACACCTTTCTCTTTTACAACAAGAACTCTCAAAAAAGAGTAGATAAAGAGATACAATATTAGCTCTATGAACAACTCAAAGTTGTCTCTCAATTGGCTCAACAAAAGCTCTAAAATGATGCACAAATAATATCAATATGTATATGAATAGTGAGATGTGTTGTGTGTTTCAAATCAGCTCAAAAGACCTCTATTTATAGGTGGTAGAAGTAGTATGTCCGTTGCTTAATTGGCAATCAATTATGCTGATTTATGCCAAGATAATCGATTATCAGATTTGCATAATCGATTATCAGCTTACCGGTACAAAATCGGAAGCTGATTTTGTGCTAGAATAATCGATTATTGGATTTGCATAATCGATTATCTGCCTGTCGTTCAAAAACTTTGGCAACGGATACAAGATAATCGATTATGGTGTATAATCGATTATCCTACTCTGCAGAAATTTCCAATAAATGGAATTTCCCAGAATAATCGATTATCACTTTTGCATAATCGATTATTCACCTATGCTGTCCAGAATTGAAAACTTACTTCAAAAACCATTTTGGTTAAAATGAAAACGTTAAAATCATTTTGTTTGAAGTATTTGAAATATGTTTATGATAAATATGATTTGATAAAAAGATTTAATGCATATTTATGATGACCTATGTTGAGCCAAAAGACGAGATAACTTAAACGTTGCTCTTACATTGGTTCTACCTAACGACCTACGCCTTGGGTCTTCGGTCTTGAACTTTTGAGCTCGTCTTTGGCTTTTCCATGTAATCCATTCATCAATATGCTTCTCGGCATTCAATCTTGATTGTTTGTCATATAATAACGTTGTTTGACACTTGACTTCATTGTTTGTCATTCATCAAAACCTATACCTCAAAATCATGCTAATACAACCAAAGCACACATGTCATGGATAGAATGATTTTCTACAATTTCCCCCTTTTTGATAATGACAAACAACAGGAGATATGCATATCGGATTCCCCCTAAATTCATGCTATATCTCAACATACATATCATGCAAACGATTCTCCTTAATGATAATTCCCCCTCAAATAAGGCATACTATAATGTAGATACATTCCCCCTTCTTTGATGCATATCGCCTAAACTCTTCCCCCTTTTGGCATTAGCAAAAAGAGAGTATGCAAAGGCTACTTTCCCCTTTCGACACTTCCCCTTTTTGGGTATATCAATTGTTAGTGTCAAGAATAAAATAGGAAATACAATGAGGAATATACATTGACGATATTTAAACAATCATACCAACATGAAATAATACCAAATGTTAGTAAAAAAATAACAACCATAACGGTTATTTTTCGCACATCATATTGCTTAAGAACATATCAACAGTTAATTTTTAACAAACCAATAGTTGTATTAAAAACACGAATCATTTATTTTTCAAGAATATATCAACTGTTATTCAAACCAAAAATAATATTCATCAAAACATGAATCAATTATTATTTTTAACAAAAATAATTGATACCAATTGTTATTCAAGATGAAAGTTATCAAAACATGAATCAACAAAAATAATTAATTTTAATTGTTAACAAAGATATATTAATTGTTAACACATATCAACTATTACGTTTTTATCAAAAATATGATAACTGACCGACATTCCCCCTCGATGCAATAAGGTTTCGTGCTTGGTGCATCTACTACGATATTGTAGTCTTCAAGCACACCTGCAAACGTACCTAAAAATAGATTTTAGGTACCTTGGGGGCTAGGCAAATAATAATCATAGCTCAAAGATAAATCCCTATATTTTGCAAAACATACGGGTGCTATGTGTCCTACCCGGTTGCAATAATGACATATAACATTCGGGTTGTGTATATGTCTTCGTTGAGCCAAAAACGTTCTAGGTGATCTAAAGTCGTTATTCCTAGACGTATTGCGATTCCCAGAATTATTTCTAGGTGGTCTAAAATGATTAATTTTAGACTCATTAGTGAAGTTCCTAGAATTATTTCTAGGTGGTCTAACTTCATTTCTAACATGATTCTTACGCCTTTTATTTTTCCTGGGCCTTTTCTTTTTAATTTCAACTATTTTAGGATTGTCTACACTACGTTTTTCTAGTGTGTTCCTAAGTTCTATGTTTTCTAATTTCAAAGAATCACAAGATAAACAATTTGAATTTTGATCAATTGAAGAATCTTCATGCATCTCCTTAATTTTATTTCTAAGATCAATATTGTCATTTTCCAAAAATTTATTTTTCTCTTCTAAAACTTTAGTTTTAGCCTTGGCCTCTTTGGAGATTTTTGAAGACTTTTTCAATTCATCATATAATTCTTGAAAAGCTTCTTGTAATTCTTCATAAGAGTAAGAGTTAGAATTACTTACCTCTTCTTCCTCGTTGGCCATGAGGCATAGTGCGGCAGTTTCATCGCCCGAGCTGTCCGAATCCCATGTCACGCGCCTATGGTGTTTCTTCTTTTCCTTGTCCTTGGGTTTTGGACAATGTGATTTGGTGTGGCCAAGTTTTTCACAATTTTGGCATGAAGGACTTGGTTCTTCCTTCTTTATTTCCTTTTTCATAAACTTATAAAATTTTTCGATCAAGGCATTGGAAATATTATCATCATCGCTATCTGAATCACTTACTTCTTCTCTTTTAGAGGATGAGGCTTTGAAGGCAATACCTGGACATTTATTTCCAAGATAAGGATTAAGAATAGTGCTTTCATAAGTTTTGAGGTTATCTCTTAGTCCATCAATTGTGACGTCCGTGATTCCTATCGAATCTTGGATGGCATTGGCTTTGGCTCGCCATTCGGGAGTGAGACTCCGCAAGATTTTTCGAACAAGATCTTTGTTCGAGTATACTTTCCCGAGAGCATGGAGATTGTTGATGATCATTGAGAACCGATCGAACATAATATCGATGCTTTCATTCTCCCTCGTTCTAAAGAGTTCATATTCATGTGTTAGAAAATCAACTTTTGATTCTCGGACTTGAGGCGTACGTTCATAAGTGATTTCATGTTTATCCCACATCTCCTTTGGCGGTTGTGCAGCAAGAAATCTTCCAATAGTCATCGGGATTTACCGCACAATATAATAAATTGAAGGCCTTTGCGTTATTTTCAACTTTCTTGATGTCCTCGGCAGTATATTCATCTTCCTCCTTTGGAACCGTGGTTTCTCCAACTTTCTTTGTCGGCATTTGTTCACCGTTCTTGATGATTTGCCACAAACAAAAATCATTTGATTTGATGAAGATTCTCACCGCTCTTTTCAATATGTGTAATTTGTTCCGTCAAATAGTGGAGGCCTATTGGTGGAGTGTCCTTCGCTCATCATTCCTGCGTTCAATATTCTCAACAAAAAAATATATCGTTCTCTCAACCGGTTAAGGCTTTGAGAGAGTTAGGCTCTGATACCAATTGTTAGGATTTATGCCCGTCACTAGAGGGGGGGTGAATAGTGCGACACGAGAATATTGATAAATATTGCGGAATTAAAATTGCAGGAGTAAAGTAAATGCAGTAATTAAAAGATTAAGGAAAGGTCACACCGAATTTATACTGGTTCACCACAATGTGTGGTTAGTCCAGTCCCCGAGAGACTCTCTCGAGTTTCCACTAACTCCGTGAAGCTTACGGGTGCCTAACAAACCGTTACACTTGCTCGTAGATGTACACTCTACAAGACTTCAACTTGCTCGAGGATACCTCACCTCAAGACTTCACCTTGCTCGTGGATACCGCACCACAAGACTTCACACACTAAGATTGAGGGTACTTAGCAAACCCGACAATCAATGAGAAGATATGGTCTTCTCAAACACCTTTCTCTTTTACAACAAGAACTCTCAAAAAAGAGTAGATAAAGAGATACAATATTAGCTCTATGAACAACTCAAAGTTGTCTCTCAATTGGCTCAACAAAAGCTCTAAAATGATGCACAAATAATATCAATATGTATATGAATAATGAGAGGTGTTGTGTGTTTCAAATCAGCTCAAAAGACCTCTATTTATAGGTGGTAGAAGTAGTATGTCCGTTGCTTAATTGGCAATCAATTATGCTGATTTTATGCCAAGATAATCGATTATCAGATTTGCATAATCGATTATCAGCTTACCTACAAAATCGGAAGCTGATTTTGTGCTAGAATAATCGATTATTGGATTTGCATAATCGATTATCTGCTGTCGTTCAAAAACTTCGGCAACGGATACAAGATAATCGATTATGTCCAAGTGTATAATCGATTATCCTACTCTGCGGAAATTTCCAATAAATGGAATTTCCCAGAATAATCGATTATCACTTTTGCGTAATCGATTATTCACCTATGCTGTCCAGAATTGAAAACTTACTTCAAAAAACCATTTTGGTTAAAATGAAAACGTTAAAATCATTTTGTTTGATGTATTTGAAATATGTTTATGGTAAATATGATTTGATAAAAAGATTTTATGCATATTTATGATGACCTATGTTGAGCCAAAAGACGAGATAACTTAAACGTTGCTCTTACATTGGTTCTATCGAACGACCTACGCGTTGGGTCTTCGGTCTTGAACTTTTGAGCTCGTCTTTGGCTTTTCCATGCAATCCATTCATCAATATGCTTCTCGGCATTCAATCTTGATTGTTTGTCATATAATAACGTTGTTTGACACTTGACTTCATTGTTTGTCATTCATCAAAACCTATACCTGAAAATCATGCTAATACAACCAAAGCACACATATCATGGATAGAATGATTTTCTACACGTAACACGCAGTGGAAGATAATAACAATCCTAGGTAGATTTTCTCATGTTTAAAATTTATTTACGTGTCAAAGATCGGATCAAAGAAGTACCTAGTGAAGAGAGTCTCGTTTCAAAATTCTTCGATAGTGCGAAGACTCTATGCGTATCCACACCGAGACCGATCCTTGCTATTAACTCTTTGATTAATGAAACCCGCGAACAAATTGAACGAAGAATATTGTGTTGAAATTTTTCTCAAAAATCTCAACTCAAATTAGAAAAACAAGAATCACTTTTCTAGTAATTGTATTTTCTCTCTTAGCTTTGTATTGCACTCCCACTTTCACAAAGTAGGTTTTCTTCTCAAGAAAAATTATAAAACTAAAACCGAAAAAAAAACTCTTGCAAATTTTCTCCATCACCCTTTATATAGCATCGCCTATAAACCATTTTCCTTTTTGGTTGAGGTAATAATTTTCCTAGGGTAAAAGTTTATTCCAAAAATAAACTTTAAGGAATTTTGATTTTAAAAAAATTCCAAAAAATTTCGGCTACTCAAAGAAGGAAAACTTCAACATTAGAAAGAAGGAAAACTGAAGGCTTTTCTATGGAAATTCCGAAATTCCCTTTTATGAGAAGTACCGAATTTTTTTCTTTTTTTTTTCGAATTTTGAATCCAATTCTAATTTGGATTCTAATTTATAAACTTTTATATTAATATAATATTTTTCCATTGAAAATATTAACCCCATTCCAAATAGGATAAAACTTCAATTAATAAATCCAATTCAAAATTAGATCTATTAACAAGCATTTATTAATATTATATTTTATATACATCTATTATATAAAATAATATTAATTATATATATCACATATATTTCAACCAAGAGATATTATTTAATTTCTATTCCAAATAGAAACTTCAATTTATTCACAATATTAATTATAATCTTTGTGCTAGCAAAGAATATAATAATATTTCATTTGGACTAATAACTAAATTTATTTGACTAATTAAATTCTTTAATTTAATTATCAAATAATAAGTTGATTAATCCTTTAGCAAAGATCAGAACACTCGTTAGTGTGCGACCCCATAGGTTCAATACTAAACGGGTAGTAAATTGATCATATCAATATACTAATCAAGGGTGGCGTCTAGCAACACTCCTTAACGACCGGATAGCATACAATTTACTCTCAAGAACCAGTAGAAGAATAATGTAGTAATTCCTTCTGTCCTTATAGCTCTGGATCACCCTAGGATATGGTTCAACTGTCAAATACTAATAGGCGATCGACTATGTGTTCACGTCAAATATAATCGACCATTGAATGGCCTAAGAAACTCATTTCTTCTTTCATTCAATTGCCCTGGCCAAGGTCTTAGTTTGGTCGTTTATAACTCATGACAACATGGAGCTTAAACTCATTACCAAGAGTTGACAGATTCCGTCTTAATCAATTACTAATTCTACAATTATTTAATCGTACCCAATATCCTTTCAACTATCACCCTAGGGCCATAGGTGTCTAGTATCAAAGCACAATAAATAACTTGTCAACTACTATGACGATCTCAAGTCAAAGGAAACAGTTACATCACATTCTTCAAGAAAATATCCTATTGACAGTTTATGGTAATTCTAACCATTAGGAATTATCCAATGAGTCGGTTCAATGATCATATCTCTATATGCATCATCTATCTATGTGATTTAGTTAATGAGATCAACTAATCTTTATCCGATAAAGATGATCACATAAATATTGATCTAACCGGATTACTAATGTCCAAATTAATAATCCTACGATCAAGAACAAATTTAGATTAAATTGTAAAAGACTTTGCTCTCATTATCATGATATCTATCACGATGACAAATCTCAAAATTTAATCAAGTATCTTATCAAAATAATCAAACAATTGATAATAATGATAAAAGAATATCAAATGCCATATATTTTATATCAATTGACATTCACAAAAATATGTTCAAGTTATCAAATATAATATTGGATCTAGTGCATATCTACTATATCCCTAACACCACGAGCTTTACATAACGAATAAAGCACGTGTTTGAAAGCTTCAATGGATAATAATAACAACAACAACAACAACAACATCCCTGTATAATTCTCACTTAGTGGGATTTGGGGAGGGTAGTGTGTACGCATAACTTACCCCTACCTTTGGGTAGAGAGACTGTTTTCAAATAGACCTCCGACATCCTTCCCTCCAAGAACTTACCACCTTGATCTTGAGGAGACTCGAACTTGCAACCTCTTGGATAGAAGTGGGGGTTGCTTACCATCAGAGCAACCCCTCTTGTCTAAAGCTTCAATGGATAGAGACTATAAAATTTGTTACCTCAACGAAGTAAACTTCTTCAATATTTATAAGGCAAGACTTGTACATGAGTATCTTCCAATTAGCAAGAATTAAACTTATCAAAAGAATCAGACCATGTCGCAAAACTTGAACGACAACCCCAATTTTTAAACAGAACCGAAAATAACTCGAATCACTTTGACTACACCTTATCGAGAGGAGGACTGTGGTGGTTTATGGAGATGGAGAATCGCTTTTAATAACTGAAAACAATGGTGAAAAAGGAATGACGGAGATGGTTAAAGATGGAGCAAAGTGGCGTTAATGGTTGCTGATTTTTATTTTCAGCATCCCTTCTTTCTCTTTTCTCCAAATCTCGTTGTTTCCTCTGTTCCTCAGTTATGCTCTCTACTTATATCTATAATGGATAATGGTTATCTAGTCTAATGCAAAGACCTGGTGTGGGGAACGTGGAATTGAGGTCAACTAAAAAAGAATTGGAACGTGAGGAGAGTGGGAATCATGGGTGGTTTAATTTTTGTTTTTTTTTTTCTTTTAACTAACTCTAGACTTATATATATAAGGTTCATCTATACATACATATAATTTAATGACACATAAAAAAAATATTATAGCGTATTATTTTTTTTAATTTTCTTAAATAAATAATATTAAGAGTAAGATAAAAATTTTAAAAAACTAAGGTTAGACCTAAAAAAAAATTATTTATATTAAACTAGTTTGAGTGTGGTCAAAATTAATTGATCAGCGCAACTCCCTCTCTTCTGCAAGCAACGCAGGCGATAACTCCTCTCTGCGCACTCGCGCTTTATGTATTGCTTCCCTTTTTCCTAGCTTCAGCTAATTCCCAATTACACACCACCAAAAGCGCTTCCCAATACTGTATATGAATTGGTGTTTCCCTATCTAAATCGATGTGCAATTTTATATCCTCTTCAAGTTCCTCCATTTCTTTTATACCTAATCCTTTAAACACTACATAAGAAGGTTCGTCTATTTCCACATCTATTTTTTCTAATAATCATGAGTTTTGAGGATTAATTTGATGTATATAATGTTATTTTGATGATTTGATAGCGCGAGTAAATCCGCAGAATATATTTAAGGTTGTGTATATATTTGGTTGGGAGCCCCGAGGGCTCGAGTGAGTTCTGGATAGATGTCGAGTTGTATTTTGAATATAAAAGTTTCAGGAAAATGTACCGGTATGAACAGGCCTGCTTGCGAAGCCTGGATTGCAAATGCGAAACCAGATATGCCTGCCTTTGATCGCAAATGCAATGAACCCTTCGCAAATGCGAAACAGTTCCTGGCAAATGCGAAGGTCAGGGTTCGCAAATGTGGGACCTTATTCGCAAATACGAAGGTCCCCTGATAGGCCTGAGTTCACAAATGCAAACAAAAATGTCGTATTTCCCATGCCTGCATGGTTCGCAATTGCGAACCAGTTTCGCATTTCCCATATCCGCAGCCCAACTTATTTTATACTTAACCGATTTTGAGCTTCATTTTTCACATTTTCTCAAACTCAAACACCCATAGGCGATTTTCCAAGAAATCTTTCTTCTCCAAATCAATTGTAAATTAATTTTCACTCATTTTTTTCCAATCATTAAAATCATTAACATATTTTCTACTTAATATCAATGATTTTCAATGGTGAAATTGGGGATTTTGGGTAAAACCTAGGTTTTTCAAAAATTGGGGGTTTGGACCTCAATTTGAGGTTCGATTTCAAAACAAATCATAGATATGGATTTGTAGGGGAATGGGTAACCGCATTTTTGTTCGAGCCTCGCGTTTTGACCACATGATGGGTAATCGGGTTTTTGTTCGAGCCTCGGGTTTTGACCACGTGGGCTCGAGGGTATTTTTGGACTTTTGGGTAAAACTTTAGAAAATTCATTTTTATGCATTCAAATTGATTCATTTAGCATTTGTTGATGTATTTAAGTAATTTGTGGCTAGATTCAAGCTATTTTGTGGTGGAACCGAGGAGTAAAGCCATAGTTGAGGCTTTAGCTAAATTCCAGGCATCGAGGTAAGTGTTTGGTTTAACCCTAGCTTGAGAGAATAGGAGTTGAATCCTATAAATTACTTGCTAATTGCCTAGTACGATGTATATACATAGTGACGAGTACCTATACATTGGTGTCTAGCATGACTGGGAGTCCTTATTATGCGAATAGTTTGGATTTTATTATACCTTACATGTTTGATGATGACTTCTATATGTTGTAAAAAAGCTTATGAAATGGATTGTGATCTTTAAACTTAGTGGAGCGTTGGCTCGAGTTGAAATACAAATTGTAAAGGTATATGAGATAAGTAAATCTTTGGAGCATTGGCTCAAGTAATAATGTGAACTATGAGATGAAAATGGAAGTAAGAGAAAGAGTTAATGATATTTTCCCTTGCCGGGGCGTTGTTGATTATTGAATATTTTTCCCTTGCCGGGACGTTGAGATTATTGATGATGTACCCTTGCCGGGCTTTTAAATTGCTTGTTTGTGTTCCCTTGCTGGGATTTCCATTATTATTTATTTCTTCCCTTGCCTTGTTTGTGATTGTTGATTGGGTGAGGCAGAGTGTTTAAGCACGAAGGGTGATGTCGTGCATTGTTTGACATTGTAAGAAAAGAGTGTAAAGCACGAAGGGTGATGTCGTGTCGTATGATGTACCATTATGTACTGATATTTATTGATTACATATTGTGAGGAAAGAGTGTAAAGCACGAAGGGTGATACCGTGCCGTATAATGTACCATTCCATACTGATATTCCTTGATATATTGTGAAGAGAGAGAGTAAAAGCACGAAGGGTGATGCCGTGCACATGATTTACTGATACGGTTGATTTAGTAAGGATGCGAGTAAAAACAAGAAGGATGATGTTGTGCACTTGTTAATCTTTGTTGTATGAGTTATGTTTTCCTTCATAATAGTCAATTTTTACTTGAAACTATTATCTCCCCATAGCATGCTTCCCCTCCCGTATTGTTTACTTGTTTGGTATTTTGATTCCGTTGTATATTTATAATTGCACATGTTTATGTGGGTAGTCCAGTCTAGTCTCGTCATTACTTTGCCGGGGTTAGGCTAGACACTTACGAGCACATGAGGTCAGTTGTGTTGATACTACACTCTGTGTTATTTTTACATATATCCACATTTCGAGAAGCACCAATAGTAGTGTGGAAGCAGACTTTCAGTCCAGCGAGACCCGAGGTAGCCTTACAGACGTCTACAGGCCCGACGTCTCCTCTATCCTTTATTTCGTCTGTTATCTCATTGAATTCGAGACAAATTATTTATGTTCTTTTCAAACGTTTGTATTTAGTATTCTTAGCAGTTCGTGAGTACTATAACAAAGGTCTTGGGTAAAGGCTTCTGTTGAACTTTCCGCATTTCTATTCAGTTTTTATAATATCAAGACTTCCGCTTAATTATTTGAATTTCGTTGCTTTTGTATTACTGCCGTAAATTGCTGAAATGGATTGGATTATTAATGGAAAAGAAAGTAAAATTTGGCTTGCCTACATCCCATTAGTAGGCGCCATCACGACTCCCGATGGTGGAAAATCCGGGTCATGACAATATCGATTACTTTTGAAACTGGCTTATTTTTGAACGATCACTTATAAATCTGACTATTTTTGAATTTCTCCCGAGTTTTAATTAAACAAGAAATTTTTACCTCATATAGCAGAGGTGATACCTTATTTATTTTAAATAAATAGCCTTTTAAAAAGTTATATTTCGTAGCTACCTTTTAATTTTTGTAGTCAAATATCTATTTATAATTATCTCTCACCCTTAAGTTATAAAATACTCTTTATTATTTTTCTCTCTCGTTCTTTTAGATTTTTCTCCACTCTTGCAATCTCAACACCAATCTTTCTCCATAGAGGATAAACTCATCGAAGAAGAAGTACTATATTAAAGTGTACCAAATTCCTTTGTCGTTGTCAACCCTCTTCGGCTCCGATTCTTGTTCTCATCAAAATGGCGACATCAAAATTTTGTTATGAGAACTTGCAAAATGTGTATAATTGAGGGGAGGCTCATGCTTGATGGATTTGGTAAAAGTTGTGAATGGGAAAGAAAAATAGTGGCACTAAACAGAAGCTGCCATTAAATTTACAAGTAATCACTGTTAGGTTTGTTCTCGCATAACTTTGTCTTCTATTGCCATAATACTATCACGGTAACATGAACAATGACATTTAGAGTTAGAATCGCGACCCTCTCGACGAGACGACATTAGGGTTGTTCTTGAACAAAGACGATGGAACGTGAGGCTGAGCAAATTGAAGATTTTGTTACTTTTTTTAAGTGTATTTTAATGTATCTCGTTGTATTTTTATGTATTTCATTATATTCATTATTTTTTTTAATTGTATTTAAGTGTATCTTGTTGTATTCCATGTGTTTCACTGTATTCACTCTATATTCCATGAATAATAAAATTTATGTATTTAGATGTATATATGTATTTAAATGTATGTGCAGTATGTATTCATATATTGTTTGCACTATAGATGACCTGCTATTCTTCATGTATTAAATGTATTTTTATGTATTTAACTATACTCAGTGTAATTATACAATTTCTCTGAAGATTGCTATGTTTTATTTTTCGGTTGACAATCTTTTTTCTAATTGGAAATACAATTTTGTGTGTTATAATTAAGTTTGTTGAGTTATATTAGGAGTCTATTGTGTTAATTGATTCACTTTCCGTTTAAAACAACTGAATAGACGATGAATTGCGCTGTGAATACAATCGAATACAATAATTTATCTACCTATAATTTCCTATTTTACACCGTAAATACAGTCAAATATAATAATCTGTATAGCTGTAATCCCCTTTTTACACCAAAAAATGCTAATATATCATGAATATAGTAATTTAAATACGTTGAATACACTCTATAAACCCTGTAAATATAATTATAAGAAGTAAAATAGCAAATAGTAACTACAATTAATTAATAACCATTAAAATATAGTAGTTTCTGAAAGCTTCTCATTAAGTGACTATGGTGCTTTGTCTTCTTAACAACTAAAAACACAAAATAAAAGATGAAAGCATTGTAGGAAAAAAGAAAAGAAAGATCAAGACAGATATAACAAGAACGGAATACTTAATTTAATTCGATTGATATTGCATTTGATAATAATCAATAGCTTAAAATGAGATTTAAGGTTATGAAAATATAGGAATATGTTGTGTCAAATATACATCTCTCTAGTAATACAATTTTTTTGGTCAATAGAATAGCATATCAAAAAATTAATTTTTTTTTTGGGTGTGGGGGTTTGTTGGGGGAGGGGGTTGGGCGTGATTCGAATTCTTTTTAAATTGCAGTATTTCTAATTACATAGATCTACAACACTAATATCATTGTCAAGTAATTAATTTTACGTGGCAATTTATATTCATCTATTTTCCATAGTGATTTCTTATATCTGTTTCCGTTTCTGTACTAAACTGCTTATGCCAATGGGATATCAGAATTACAAAATACACTTTGAAATTGTTCGAATAAACTAAGTTAAACATATTTTAAAAAAAAAAAAAGATAACTATCGCTGATTCACATAGGTTTCGAGAAATTAATTACTCTTTTTGAAACTATTTACCACTAGAATCAAAGATAGAGTAGTTCTCTACATTTTCAAGTATATTCCAACGAATATTCGGTTCTTTGATCAATATTCTTCTCATCAATGTTGAATCAGTTTATAATATCTTTTTTCTGGCCAATAAAATAAATCATTTGTAATATCCCCCTTCTACTATTGATATTAAGGCATCATTGCCAAACCATTTTACTAGCTTAGGCCGAGAAATTTTACTATGTGAGTCACATAATTAGGGGTGTTCATCGGGTGGATTGGGTGACTTTTTATCTTAACGGTTTGGCTTAACGGTTATCGGCTTTTAAATGTATTCATTTGTTAGCCACCCGATAAGATATCGGACGGATTGGTATCGGGTTAGCTCTTATCGGGTGGTTACCGGGCGGTTTATCAGTTTAATACCTAAGGGCTCAAATGTATTCTGTCCGCACACTACATTGTCTGATGTCCAGTTCCATTTATACTTCTTTTCCTATTTCAATTACATGAAAAACACTGAAAGAAATACAGTCCCATACTTGCTAGTTGTTGAAAATAGGACCAAGTACAATTAGAAAAGATTATTGCTGTTAGCTTCTGAGTAATGTGGTATGTGTATATATATAGGTATTCTTTGGTGCAGAAAAATCTATAATCATTAAAGTTGGTCATGATTCTGCAGCTAAAAATATACCAATTATTGTCGACGAAGAAAATAATATGAATGATCGCAGCTCCATCCTTGAAATCCGTGAGTCCAAAATTAATACTTCAAATATTCTAACTAACTATTCTAGTGTCAGGATCAGGATCAACATCAGGTGCATTTAGAGAAGTTTCAACTCCAGCAATTACTGCAGATAGAGGTATGTATCTATCTGCTAAGCCAATAATTTCATAAGCTCATATTACTCTCTTTCTTTTATTAGTTTGAGCTTAAATGGACCTTATCATTTGATACAAGCTCAACCTTTATGATTTTTAATGAATTTAAGAAGGAAAATGAATTTGAAAATTTTCTTTTTTCTCCATATTAGTTAGCCACATCTTCTACTTTCAATTTGGTGTTTTCCTTAAAACATAAAATTGGGTTTCTGATATTTTATAATTATGTAAGTAAAAATAAATTTTATATATATATATATATATATATATATATATATATATATATATATATATATATATATATATATATATATATATATATATATATATATATATATATATATATATATATATATATATATATATATATATATATATATATATATATATATATATATATATATATATATATATATTCTTAACGGGTTAACGGATTATCCGTTAAGAAAATTGAATAATCCGCCCCCAAACCGATAAGCCGTTAATAAAAAAAATTCAATCCGTTCTCCGTCCGTTAAGCCGTTACCATAAGCCATTAAGCTTCGGTTCGGTTCGGTTTTCGATTTAGGATCGATTTTGAACAGCTCTAACATAATTAGCATTACTTATGTGAGTCTAGTTTATTTATGGAAAAAGGGACTCATGTTCCAACATATTTATTTTAAAATATAAGCTTAAAAAAAACAATGTTTGATCCTACTATTTTTTCTAGGGATTTTTATATTCCTATACCATATAGGAAATATTTTTACCCTTTATGTTTAAAGTTTGATTTAATTACAAACCCGAATACCAAATTACCAATCATATACCATACTTAATTAAGGGTCTAATTAATGGGCAGATTTTACTCCTTAATTAAAGGTATCCATATATCCCATGTTTCTCTCTCCCCTTAATTCCTACATTTCTTTCTCCTAATCCCAGCGTCATTTTCTCCCTCACATTTTTTTTTCTTCTCCATTCCTTCTTCTTCTCAAAAAATACAAAGATGAGACCCATTGAGTATAATCAGATTTTTAGCCAAAGAGATTCAATATGAAACCCATTATTTCGGTTATTGTAATTTCTGGTAATTGTCAGATTGTTCGGAATTTTAACAAGTACGAGGTCGAGAATAGATATATGATACAGAAGACTTCCTCAATCGATCAATCAACAATTCTCAATTGTAAATTTATGGGGTAGCCATATGAATCTTCTGTAAGTGTGACAATGTGGGTGCAATTGTAGTTTTTTTGTAGTTTTTTGTAGAAATTTTGTAGATGTTACAAATTTTATTGTCAACTTTTTTTTTCCACATAAGATTGTAGTTTAATTTATAGTGTAAATATAGTAATTTTGTAGATACCCTTAAACGCAATACAACTTTATACAATACTTAAACCGATTTGCAGTTTATTTGTAGTTTTTTTTTTGTAAAAATTTTGTAGATGAAGAGAAAATTTTATAGTCAACATTTTTTTTCAACATAGATTGTAGTATAAATGTAGTAATTTTTTAGATACCCTTCAAAACAATACTGCTTAATACATACGTAAATTGATTTGTAGTTTATTTGTAGATTTTTTGAAGAAAATTTGTAGATTAGAAAAAAATTTTGTAGTCAACGTTTTTTTTAAATATAGATTGTAGTTTAATTGTAGTATAAATGTAGTAGTTTGTAGATACCATTAAAACAATATTGAGAAAATATTTAGTCTCAAATTTTTAGCTACCTATTTGGAAGGAATAAGCTATTCAATTATTTATCCCAGATTTATAGGCGCCTAATTTGGAAGGAATCAATTCTTAATATTGGGTATTTAATGAATGATATAAATTTTCCGGATTTGTAGGCGCCTAATTTGGAAGGAATCAATTCTTAATATTGGGTATTTAATGAATGGTATAAATTTTGTTGCAAAAATATAAATATGGCGGGTAATAATAAAAATATATATATTTTTAGTAATAAAGTTTCATATATTGTATAAATAAGAAAAAATCCTTTTTTTCTAAGTAGAGGTTTAACAAATGCAGTAAAAGAAAAATAAAACAGGAAAATCTTCCAAAATCAATTACTAGGTCTACTCTTTCGTAAAAAATTTTGTTGTTGAAAATCTTGATCTGTTAGGAAAACATATTCCTTGTACTAAAAAACATGGAGACTCGATGATGACAATATTAATTTTCACGACGAAGGTAAGCTTCAACATGAACTTTGAGAAATTTATTAATTTCAAGTGTCCATATTTTTTAATGGAAAATGTAATCTAATTTATTTTTTATTTGTGTGTACAATATTGCACTTCTAATTTAGATTATATTAGGGAAAATTTCACTTAACAATAATTAGGTTCCTTACTTTTTAACTTTATAGCTCATATTTCAATTTATAATTAACTAGCCCAAAAATAATAGGCTAATACTCAATATTCAACTCCGATATATTCGCGAAATTACTATATAATTTTTTTTAATAAGATTGCTTATATTTTTAAATTAATTTTGAATCAGTAATTGTGACTCAAATATTAGTTCAACAAACTAAATCCATTTGGGTGGTGAAAATTAGACTTTTAACAAGCTTAAATATGTGAGTTTAAATTTCGAATTTGATTTTGTGAGAATTTTGGAGTTCGTATTATTTAGACTTGTTAGAAATAGTATAAGGATGTATATAAAATTTGAAGTCACTTAATGGAAATTTAGACTGGTTCTGAATAAGAATTATAACTGAAAATCGTGGAAGAGATTCGTCTACATACACTTATATAAAGGTATATAATAGTGTATAAGATGTATTTATACACTCAATACACTACTATACAATATTATACTTACATAATTATACAATAAACTGATTTCGTCTTCTACCTTGTGTCTTCTCTGAAATTTAACCCAAATCTTGCTCAAATCTACTCCAAATCATTTCAAATTTAAATTTTGAATTCATTTTGATATTTTCAATAAATTGGAGCAATACCATATCCAAACAACTAACAAGCTCAAGAAATCTTATTCAGAAAGCAAGGCTTTGAATAGCCTTCAATGGTGGACTTGTACTCTTCAATTTTCTTCCATTGCAACCAGGTGACACTGGAGAGAAGTAGAAAATCCAAGGTCCCTTGAAGCATATGTAGAATATGCGAGAAGAAGAAACTGAAAGCAATGGTTGTGAGAACACAGATTTAACTTCATGGCTTTTAGAAACAATTTGTCGTAAGAACACATATTTTAAATTTATTAGTACTTTCAAAATATGTACAATATAGATTAGATCGGATAAAACTTAAAATATGAATCATATTTTGCTATGATGCAAAATTATATATATTTTCTTATAATTCTTTCATTATAATTATTGTATATCAATGATCATCATAGTGTTAATGATCAAGATTTACCGTTTTTTATGATCATGATTTTCCTATTTTTATTTTCCTCTTACTGTCCACGCTTTAAGCCTTTTTAGGAAAAAAAGGTAGACTTAAACATTGTCTTTTTTAGCTTATGTTTTAAAATAAGACTAGACTCACACAACCAATGTTGGTTATGTGATTCACATAGTAAAAATTCTCGCATAGGCCATAGCCCTTGTATACGTAGTCACTACCAAATACGATGCTAAAATTATATTAATTTATTATGGTTAAGTTATAAATTAAAATAAAAATATATATTAATTAATTATAATTTATTGATAAGAGTATATTTGAAGAAATGCATCATTTGTTTAATATTAAATTGGTCTTAAGTCCAGATATAATAAAATTTTACCTTATGAAGACTAACCAAAATAAAAACCTCATATTACTCTTCCCATAAAAGCAGCGCCATCAGTATTATATTTTGATAAAAACTAAATATTGGTGTTTCAACAAGATAAAAATTTATAAGGAGATATAAATGTAGTTTCCACATGCATTACATTTTCAAATATTGAAATGAATATTTGAAAATTATTGTCTTGATTTTTGCTTTAAAAGGCAAAATTGGAACTCGATCGGAACTCGCCTTGGGGTAAAACACTCGTAAAACGCCATTGGGCTTACATGTGGAGCTTAGTTTCGCGAGACTTACTCCTCGCTCGCTAGGGCTTACACCCCGGACACGCCTAATGCACATCGTACTGGGCTCGCCTAATAGAACAATATGCAATTGTATGTAACTAACCTTGTAAATCCTCAATTTTTCTTAATAAATTGCTGACTATTTAAAATTACTTTTTTCTTAATTAAAATAAAATTATTGCACGTTATCCATTAAGACTTCTATGATATTAAATTTTAAATAAATCTTTAATTTAAAAGTATTTATTTATTAACTTTTGATATGTCTTTATTATATAATAGTCCATAATTTTTTTAATAATTATTTTCCTAATTTTTTTTTCACGTTTGTGAGATACAATACTTATTAATTTAATAGCTCATTATTAGCTAATAACTATTTACAAATAATTACTTATCATGGTGATCTGTCACTTTATTAACTCGTTGGAACTTAAAAATAAAAGATGCTAGAGAATCATATTTAAATTGTGAATTATGTTTTTGTATGAATTCTCTTTCAAATAGAAAGCATATTAAATAAAATAAGTATTTAAAAGAATATCAAACTATAATATCGAAATTCTTTCAAGATTCATTACTCTTTCAAAGATACATATAAGACTTCACATTAAATACATTACTTTTGATGTTTGAGTTATAACAATGTTGCAACTAATTTGCATATTATGATATATGTCTTACTTTTCATATTATTCATAGTTGAATTATAATTTATAAATATTTTAAATAGATTATTTGTTATAATTTTGTGACTCTATTGAATTTTTATTTATTTTATACTATCTTAAATGTAACGACCCGACTGGTCGTTTTGAGCTCTAGCATGTTGTTCAGCGGTCTGAGGCCATGAACAACTTCATTTTAGGTATTATGACTTGTACGCGTGGTCGGAATTAAGTTTCGGGAAGTTCAGAGTTGATTTGGAAAGAGAATTCTCATTTAGGAAGCTTAAAGTTAAAAGAATTAACTAGGATTAGAATTTTGAGTAAACGACCTCGGAATCAGGATCTGAAGGTTCCACCAGGTTTGTATGATGATTTCGGACTTGGGCATATTGCCGGATCGGGTTTTGGACGACCCGAGAGCGCTTTGGTGCCTACTGTGGAAAGTAGCATTTTGAAAGAAATTTTATAAGTTTAGGTTGAAGTGCATTTCAGGGATATCGATGTCCGTTTGGGATTCCGAGTCTGGGAGCAGCTTCGTATTGTGATTCTGCAGTTGTGAGCGAGATCAGAAGTGAATTCAGATGTCCGTAGGTCATTTTGGAGCCATATGGCTAAAGATAGAAATTTGAAAGTTTTTGAAAATATTAACCGAAAGTGAACTTTTTGATATCAGGGTCGGAATCCGATTCCAAAAGTTGAAGTAGTTCCATAATGTCGAATATAACTTGCAAAATTTGAGGTCAATCGGACGTGACTTAATAGATTTAAGCATCGAAAGTAGAAGTTGGAAGTTCTAAAGTTCATAAAGCTTGGATTGGGCGTTGATTCACGATTTTAGTGTTGTTTGATATGATTTGAGGTCTCGAGCAAGTACGAAATGTGTTTTGGGACTGGTTGGTGTGATTGATTCGGGGGCCCGAGGGCCTCGGGTGTGTTTCGGGTTGTATCGCGCTCTTATTTGATATTTCAATATCGTTTCTTTGGACATAAAGGGGTACCATATTAAGAAAATAAGCTCTAAATTAAGTTTTTATTGAACCATTAGATCCGTATCGAAATTTTGGAGCCATAAGAATCATCGAATTTGGACATCGTATGAGGAAGTTATGCTCATTTTTTATCGACAAAACTACTGCTTCTGGTATGGTCGCAATTGCAAACATATCCATCGCAATTGCGATGCCTAGTTCACAATTGCGAACTCTTTGTCGCGAATGCAACCTTTTCCAGCCCGTTTTTGTTCGCAATTTCGAACGCTTTCTTCGCTTTTGTTGCGAACCCTGGATCGCAAATGCGACATTTGCAGCTTGATTTTAGCTGTGTAACTCGAATTTTTATTTCATTTTATCATATTTTGAGCCCTAGGTCCGAGAGTGGGCGATTTTGAGAGTGGATTTTTGTATCAAATTATTGGGTAAATTCCTCTAACTAATTTTCAATCATATTTTGTGATTATACCTCAGATTTAACGTCAAATTCATGAGAATCTAAAGGAGAATTTGGGGTTTTAAAGAAAAACCTAAAAATTAAATTTTTTGGATTTTGACCATTATTTTGGGCATGAAATTGAGAATAAATTATATATTTGAGTTCGTACGGTCATGGGTGAACTTTATCTTCAAAAATTTTCGGATTCTGAGCACGTGGGCCCGAGGACGTTTTTGTTAACTTTTCGATCGGGGTTGCAAATTTTTATAAATTGGATTATAATAAGTACCTTAGCATATATTAATGGCTTTATATAATTATTGGCTAGTTTTGGAGTATTTTTGCATCGATTTGGGTCTTCAAAAGGGCGTAGAATGCCGTTATGGAACTTCGGAGCGAGGTGAGTCTCCTTTCTAACCTTGTAAGAGGGAATTGTCCATATAGGTGAGTTAATTAGTTATGTGCTCCTATTTGTGGAGGCTACGTACGCACGAGGTGACGAGAGTCCATCTTAGCTACTATTATACTATTGTCCGGGTAGTCTAGGACCCAAAAGCATGCTATACTTAGATTAGTTGTAAACTTATCGATATTTGAATTGCTTAAATCACCTCGAGTTAGTAAATAAATTTCCACAAAAGATTTAACTTCATTTTCAAAAATCTTTAAAAGAGATTTGGCTTTTCTGTGAATAATTGTTCCTTGTTGACTACTTGATTGACCATCTGTGTGCGTTTAATTTTGGAACGGGTCGAACGCCTCGGCATATTAAATAGATGCATCTATAGGCGCGCCTTCGACTCTTGGTAAGTGCACAGTTTATTTCTGTTGGATCGGGCCGTCGCCTCGGCATAATATGCGCATGCTTGTATTCTTGCCTTGAACTTATTTAAGTCGATATTGCCTCTTCCTGGTTTGAGAATATTTGGATAATAATAAAAAGGAAAATCTGGAATTTTCCTATAAAAAATAATTGTTTCCTTCTATTGGATTAAAATCATGTTTATAGAAATCCATGATTTAATGTATTATTGACATCATTATTGGACCACTAACAAGCGTCGAAGTCGACCATCTCGTCTCTACTTCTTCGAGATTGGACGGGATACTCATTGAGTACATGTTGTTTTCTTACTCATACTACACTTGTGTGTATTTTTGTTGCATAGGTATATGTAACTCTAGCACCCTATTGGGCGTAGCAACACAAATGATTCTGAGACTAGGTGAGTTGCACTATTCGAGGCGGCTCACAGCTAATATATTCCCCTCCAGTATATTGTATTTACTTCCTACCCACTGTATTCCGGACTCATGTTGTATTTTATTTCCTTACCAGTAGATGCTCATGCACTTGTAACGCCGGGTTCTGGGATGGTTTTGAATTTTTTGCTAATTGCTTATTATGTAATTTAAATTGAAGCAGTTATCTTTTTATTTATGAAAAATTTGAAGGAAAATCTTAGTTTTCAAGATTGTTAAAAAATGAGAACTTCATCAAGTAATTTGGTTGGCTTGCCTGACGGCAGTGTCCGGCGCCATCGCGACCTTAATAGATTTTGGGTCGTGTTATTAAAATTCTTGAAATTAGTAAAATCTAAAGATCCTTTGGACTTATGCCCCATGTTTCAGGGCCTATGCCTCGTCCCATCAGAGGTAAAACGCTCTGCCTCACACCCTCGCCTATTAAAACGTTGGGCTTGATATTAATTCTATTGGATATTTTATTTTTCACATTAAATAGAGAATTTGTAATTGAAATAAAGGTTTGAGCAGCATTTCAAGTAAACCAATAATTTCCACACACAATTTTCACTTTTCACCTTTTTTTTTCAAATGAAATCTCAACTTCAATTTTTTTTCCCTTCTTCTTTCAATTTCAACTAAATAGTCCAAATGCCTCGGAGAAGAAAAGAAAAGAAAAGGAAAAGATTTTATGCCTAAAATTGACCAAGTCAATCAGTTTTAAAACAACAACAACAACCCAATTGTTATAAACTAAAGCAAAAGACAAGAACAATATAACAAGAACAATAGCAATAGAGAGAAGAGTAGAGAGAGTTCTTCTTATTGAGTTGAGAGGGGTGAATTACAATGGTAGAGAGCACCTCTATTTATAGGGAGGAGGAAGATCTTGCTACCAATAATAGGACTCTAAAATCTCTCTAATTAAATACATTAAAGACATTCACCTTAAATAGAAGTGTAAGAATCTTCTATTTCATAACACTCCCCCTTGAATGTCTATTCAATGATGTGCCTCATAAAACCTTAAAACCAAAACCCAATGGGAAAAATTAAAGTAAGGAAAAAGAGTACACATGTTTGAATATGCGCCTATTGGTTGCCTCGTTAAAAACCTTGCAAGGAAAACCCAGTGGGAAAAAACCTTGTAAGGGAAAAAGAGTGCAACGCGCATTGACTCCCCCTAATGAGTACATCAATTTATATCCTTGAGCATTTGCATTCCAACCTTGTGCATCATCTTCAAAACGATCTTTGGTAGATATTTGATAAATAAATCAACCATGTTGACTTGAATACATATTCCGCACCTTGAAATCATCATTCTTGATAGATATGAACATCTTCATATAATGTCGTGGAATAGCTCTTCAATATCTCCATAGATGCATTCTCAATGCCATCATGCTTATAGTTATAGCAAGATACATATGTACACAAATTGTACTTAGGATGTGGTACTTCAGGACCAAGAATTGCATATGCTTCAAGCAACTTAAATCTTTCAAGTTAAGTCATGTAAGTCACATAATAGACTTTAGCTGCATATCAAAGTTTCATGTCATGCTAAACAAATAAGATATCGAAAATTGACTATACATACCTTTGCCTTTATACTTTCAAGCATATGAACTATAGGTTCAAAGCTACATGTCTTTCATATGGAATCAATTCTTCTTGAATTGTATCTCTTCCATTTAGTTGCTTTCTTTGAGTCAGCAAATGCGTATAGCATGCTTTGCAATATGTTGCAATTGCATTTCCTTTTTATGAACTACAGGTTCATATCATGATATTCGGGGATATACATATACAAATGAAAATTCATCCCATGTAACACTTTCTCAAATGTTTATCATGTCTCCCCCTCATGTTAGTAAAGCTAACATGTTTCCTCAACTTTGGGAAATCATCTTTGTGCATTATGTCAATATACACAGCACCTTAGTAATAAGATGAAATTATTTGGTTCCTGACCTTGAACCACTTGTGAGGGGAGAATATACTCTCGTATACAACTTATATCAAACTGATATATACAACTTCGTTCTCATAATGAACAGTTTAGCTATTAAGTGGAAGCACTCAATAATTATCTTGCTAAACCAACTTTGATATAAACCAACTTATCAAGATGAACTGTCTTGAGTAGAGAATCTGGAAACTATGCTCGAAGTTAGATTACTGAGCGATTTACCTCGCAAGCACTGCCAGGCTGCGGGTTAATAACAATGGCGCATGTAACCATATCATAGATGCATCATATGTGGTATACATGGCAGGTGAATGGGCCCATATTCACCTTTGATATTTCCAGAATCAAGGGGCTTCAACCCGAACTCTTTAGTTGGTCAGTTCATTACTGAGAACAAGAACTTCTAGTTCTTTGATATTCACCTATGTGAATTTGCACATCATACTTCAAATGAGATGGCTAACACGAATGTCAACTGAATAAATTATCAATATTGGTAAATTTCAAATTTACACCATGACATGTGCACTTATCAATAAACTTCGGGTTTATTATGACATGGGTTTTATACCAATAGATATCCACTTTATTGTGGCATTCTTTCGTTTGTGTAGTACAAACTGGAGAACAAAGCGGGTAGCTTTTCATATACAAATTACCCCGCTACAAGTTGTAGTAATAGGAGAATCAAAGCCTTCCTTTATTTATAGTCTCAATATCATCAATCGCCTTCGCGTGTACTTTTGGAAACTGAATAAGTTTCTTTGAGACTTACTACAGCACAATACTCAATTGTGTTTCTCCAACATAGTAATAATTGGCTCTTCGAGAGCTCTCAATTAATTTTGTACTACCACAGACTGAGGTTCGAGATCCTCACATTCTTGCATTTCGTATTTTCAAGAGTCTCAGGCTCAATAGATTCTTCGTGAATCTCGGAATTAATCAAATCATGAGCGTCCTCATGTGATTCTTTCATAGTGTCATTTAGATCGTTCTTTTTCCTCTTTCTAGGATTTCGATTTTTGGAACCTAATGGTCTGCCACGCTTCTGGCGTGCATTTGACTCATTGGATATGACACTAGATATTTGTCCAATAGGGACTTCAATACGGATCGGAACATTTTCCCGCGTGAATGTGTGATTTCGTTATCCTCTTCAAGTCCGTAAATGCGTCAGGCATTTGATTTGCTATTCTTTGCAAATGGATAATCTTTTGTACCTCTTTCTTTCAAATAGAGGTATGTGGATCAAGATGAGATAATGATGCATTTTTCCACAAAATTTCCCGTTTGGTTTCACCAACTTCTCCCCCTAATTTTGGGAAAAGTGTCTCATCCAATTGACAGTCTGCAAATAGTGCAGTGAACAAATCTCCTGTCAATGTTTCGAGGTAGCGAATAATGGAGGACGCGTCAAACTCAACATATATTCCTAACCTCCTTTGCAAACCCATTTTGGTGCGGGATGGTGGTGCTACAGGCACATATACTGCGCATCCAAAGCTTCTTAAATGGGATATATTGGGTTCATGACCCAAAACCAATTGCAATAGGGAATATTTGTGATAATTCGTCAGTCAGAGACGAACTAGCATTGCTGCAAGCGAAATGGCGTGACCCTAAGCCGAGGCGGGCAGCCGACAAAGTAGCATTGCTGCATGCAAAATGGCGTGAACCCAAACCGAAATGGGCAGCCTCGTTTTCATGAAGAATTCAAGATTATTCTCATCTATTATCCATTAACTTTGCAAACGCAAGGTTGCGTGATAGCAACAAGCACACATTAGACCATCTACAGGATGCGTCTATCAAGACCATGAAATACCTAAACTACCCATTAGGTGGGTGAATAGGTCCACAAATGTCCCCTTGTATACGTTCCAGAAACTGGGGTGACTCAGTCCCAACCTTTGTTGGGGATGGTCTGATAATCAGCTTGCCTTGATAACACGAAGTGCAAGGATATTCATTACTTGAAAGAATTTTGAAATTCTTTAACGGATGCCCATATGAGCTTTCTATAATCCGTCTCATCATGGTTGATCCTGGGTGACCCAGTCGATCATGCCAAAGTACAAATGTATTGGACTCAGTATTCTTTAGATTTACTGTTGAATGTGCCTCAATTGCACTAATTCTTGTCCAATACAGGCCACAAGATAAAGACGGGAATTTCTCAATAACCCTCTTTTTGGCTGGAGACATTCTTTGAAGTGAGGACGAGATATTCGAGATTATCTTCATCCATTGTCTCAATATTGTAGCCATTCCGGCGTACATCTTTAAAACTCAACAAGTTTCTTATAGACTTGGAGGAGAACATAGCATTCTCTATGATTAACGTCGTGCCCTTGGGCAGAGTTACAATGGCTCTTCCGGAGCCTTCGATCAATTTACTTTCCATGGTATGACATACAAAAGAAATACAGGAACATAAGAATAAGCAAGTTCAATTCTTTTTGCGTCACATAATATTTTCAAAATCTGCTACTAACAGTTGACTAACAAAATCAGATATGTTGTCCATAATCAATTACTATGCAGTTTGAAAATTTCAGCGTTTTTCATAAGACAATCGATTATTAAACACACAATCGATTGTTGGAACATAGACAATCGATTGTTAAACACACACAATCGATTATTTGTTATTTTTGAAAAACTTCAGATCACACTGTCTTAAGACAATCGATTGTTCGATATAGACAATCGATTGTGGATGATTTTTGAAAAATTCCGGACCTCACTGTTTCAAGACAATCGATTGTTAGACAAAGACAATCGATTGTTGGCTATTTTTGAAAAATTCCAAAACACACTGTTTCAACACAATCGATTGTTAGACAAAGACAATCGATTGTTGGCTATTTTTGAAAAATTCCAGAACACACTGTTTCAAGACAATCGATTGTTAGCCAAAGACAATCGATTGTTGATCAATTGTTTTTCAACTTTAATGCGAAAATAGTTGATAATCGACTAGTTTTTCAGGCTAGTCGATTACCCCCACTGGAAAATAAAAGTTTTATTGATATTTGAACATATTGAAGATATTCTAAAGAACTACTGCTAACATTGCTTTATGAACTAACTAATACGAGCTAATGCTAATGACTATTAGTTTATTCACTAACTAATACAAATAAGTAGAACAAAATCAAATAACTCCATCTTCTTTCATCATGGTCCCATCGCCGATTAGGTGGTCTATTTTCCCCTCGGGTTGCTCAAAGAAGTCTGCCACATCCAGGTGGGTGATGTCCTCATTGTCGTCATAGACAAAGTTTGTTTCAGGGCCTTTTCTCTTTCGAGATGCTTGATAAAGGTCAACCAAGTGTCTTGGTATACGGCAAATCTTTGACCAGTGCCCTTTCCCACTGCAACGATAACATATAGTTTCTGAACTATTTGCCTTAGGATCTTCGGGATCCCGTTTCTGCTTTCGGTGGTTATCTCTCTTTGGGGGGTGACGGACTTCTTTGGAATTTCTTCCTTGTCCACGTCCTTGGCTTTGACCCCGTTTATGACCGTGATCGTGGTCCCTTTTATGTTTGGCATAATGCGAGTGCACCATATCTGCTTCAGGCAGTGGTGTAGACCCAGTTGGTCTATTTTCGTGATTTCTCATGAGCAGGTCATTATTTCGCTCAGCCACTAGTAAGAGAGAAATCAGTTCAGAGTACTTCGTAAAGCCTTTCTCTCGGTACTGTTGCTGCAGTACCATATTGGAGGCATGAAACGTTGTAAACGTTTTCTCAAGCATATCGTAATCGGAGATGTTATCTCCACATAGCTTCAGTTTAGAAGTAATTCTGAACATAGCAGAATTATATTCAGAAACGGACTTAAAGTCCTGTAGCCTCAGATGGGCCCAATCATATCGTGCTTGTGGCAGAGTGACCAACTTCAGGTTGTCATATCTCTCCTTTAAGCTGTTCCACAAAACGAGTGGATCCTTGACGGTGAGATATTCAATCTTCAAACCTTCGTCAAGGTGGTGGCGCAAGAAAATCAAGGCCTTCGCACAATCTTGGGTGGATGCTTTTTCTTTATCTTTGAGGGTGTCTCCGAGACCCATAGCATCTAGGTGGATTTCAGCATCCAACACCCATGTCATATAGTTCTTGCCCGAAATTTCAAGGGCAACGAACTTTCTTTTCATAATGTCAGACATACTCGAAAATTAAATTAGGAAGAGGGAAAATACCTTGGATTTTCGAGAATGATACTTGAGACGGTAGAGTCTCGTGCTGATAACGTGTTATAAACTAAAGCAAAAGACAAGAACAATATAACAAGAACAATAGCAATAGAGAGAAGAGTAGAGAGAGTTCTTCTTATTGAGTTGAGAGGGGTGAATTACAATGGTAGAGAGCACCTCTATTTATAGGGAGGAGGAAGATCTTGCTACCAATAATAGGACTCTAAAATCTCTCTAATTAAATACATTAAAGACATTCACCTTAAATAGAAGTGTAAGAATCTTCTATTTCATAACACCAATATAATTATTTTGCTCTTGGAAAGAATCTAACTCACAACCTCACAGTTAGAAATGGAATTGTTTAGCATTAGAGCAACCCCTCTTGTCTTCCCCGTTTTAAAAGTAAAGTAATTATTCATTAGTCCTTACAACCAAAATTACAAATATTAAATAAATAATAAATAAAACGGTAAAAAGGAATACACCCACCAAAAGGTTAATCTCCCCCGTTATCAGTCTTCACTTTTCTAGACAGCTAAATCAGCTGTGCAAAACTTCCCTTTGCTAACTCTTTCCATAACATCAAAAGAAGAAGAAATAAATTGGAGAAAATGGGTTGGTTTCCCTGCACTGGACCATCCAAACAGACCTCAAAGAAGAAAAATTGCATCGATTCAGTTCAACACTCTTCTGGTAATTTTATCAAATCTGCATATGTGTGCATTTAATCAACTGATTGTTTGATTTGGCGAAATGGGGTTGTTTTATATATGTTTGATTTCGTGTGTTTTGATTGTTTTGGATTATTTTAAAACTTGTGATTCTTGGAAATTTAAGCTGTGTACCATTTTTGTACTTTCATGACCTGGATCTTGATACCTACAATAGTAATACAATGGCTAATTATTTTACTTGATTGTTATTGTAATATGTTATTGGAGAACCCCCACGAGTCCATGACCTGCTGCTTTAGGTGAACTTAGAGTCTAGTTTGTAGTTGGACCCAAGGGTGTGAAGCTGCAATGAAAATCATGGGAGATCAGGGTTCAATCTCAAAAAAAAAAAAAAAAAAAAAAAACTAGGTGATTTTCTCCTGCTTGATTACCTACACTGATGGGAGAATGTAGGTGTGGAGTGGAATAATTAAGGTGCATATAAGCTGAGAAAAACATTACCCGTCAAGTAACGTGGTAATGGAAGAATTGATTGCAATTTAGAGGCACCCCAGGGTGTGGTAGTGGTCAATGAAGTAGGAGGAGAACCATGGGGTCTCAGGTTCAAATTCCAGCAAAAACAAAAGAAAAGCAGTAATTTCTTCCTATCTACCTAAGCATTGATGGGAAAAATTAGAGTTACCTGATACCTGTATTGGCGGGAGATAGCAGGTATCTAGTGGAATAGTTGAGGTGCGCACAAAGTTGGGCCAGACATCACCATCATTAAAAGAAAAAATAATTGCAATTTAGAGGTGGTGTCTAACAATTAATTTTGATGCTGAATTTTGGGACTAAAAATTATGGTTCAGTTTGCTGAATGGGTAGTACTCTAGTATGGAAGTGGTAAACGTCAGACGACTAGTGCTTTCATTTAGTATCTAATAAGAAGTTAAGTAGCTAGTTTATCAACTCTGTTATTTCGTTTTGTACGAGTGCCTAATAGAACCAGAAGGAAGGTCCTTGTGACATGATAATGGGATGAAATGCTAGAGGAGTTTTGGTAGCCTCAAGTCAATTGGTTCCAATCTTCCATCTGCAGACAAGGCAAGTTTGACTAAATTGGTCCTAGTTAGTCTCCGGGCAGAGCGGAAGAAGGGGGATTCTCGAACATGGAAAAGGATCCAATGAACTTGAAAGAATTGAACGAGGGGCCCTATGGGGTGAAAATCTCATGTACGGTTATGTGTAGAGTGGCTGTAAGGGTGATGTCTGTGTGCCAAGTTTGTTCAAGTAAGATGTAATGATTTCTTTTTGACCTCCGAATATTTGCAGCTTTTCCATTTTACAGTATGGATTTTGGAATATTTAACTTTTTATTTCAGTATATCACCGCAGCTAACTAGTTATATGTATATCAATTGACAATATGTATTGTGCATCTTTAAAATTTTGAAGAAGAATGGTTGTTTCACTAAAGGAATTGTCGCAGATTAATTATTGGTACATTATCTATTTATCTGTGTGCGCTTGTCAACTCCTGCTATTTTTAATACAGTATTCCACATTAAACAACATCAGCTAGTGAAGTTTCATATGTCAATTTTCAAACAACCTTTTACAGTTAATGAAGCTTCATAGTTCAAACAACCTCCGACATTCCGCAAGTGAACCATTAAATTTTTTATATCTAATCTTTTTCCCTGCTTGTCAATCTTCCTTGATGTTTCTGAACACTAGTTGCCCCATTTCAATGCCATTCTTTTATTTGTTTTTCTATTTTATGTTCTTATCTTCAGATAAGTTGAAAGCAAGGAATTCATTAAGCACAAAGGAAGTTGTTAAGGATGCAGGGTCCAACCAAATTGCAGCCAAGACTTTTATATTTCGTGAATTAGCGGCAGCAACAAAAAACTTTCGAGGTGATTATCTTCTTGGAGAAGGAGGCTTTGGTAGAGTATACAAAGGGGTGATTGAATCCAATCAGGTCAATTATCGTGAACTCTCTTTGCTTTTTAATAATATGGAATGTAACAATAAGGGATTGCTTTGCCTCTAATCTACCAGACTCTGTTAAACTCACTATTCTCTTAATAGTGTTCCTGCGTGAATACTGAATTTTCTTCTTGAATTTTACTGACACAAGATCACATACTTTTATCCTTTTCGAATGAGCATAGCTATGTTATCATCAGTTGGCTCATTTATAGAGGGCAAGGGGCGACACCATGCTTGATGGTTTGTGTCTCAGTTCTAAGTTATTGGCTGGAGCTGAAGTTTAAGACCTTTTTACTGATTTTTATTGGTGCAGGTCGTTGCGATCAAGCAACTTGATCGTAATGGATTACAAGGCAACAGGGAATTTCTTGTTGAAGTGCTGATGTTAAGTCTGTTACACCATCCTAACCTTGTAAATCTAATTGGCTATTGTGCTGATGGAGATCAGAGACTTCTCGTCTACGAATATATGCCATTAGGGTCATTGGAAGACCATCTTCATGGTAACCTTTCTTAGCCAGACATTCTTTTTCATTTTATTTGGAGAGTCGGCTTAAATTTGGAATTGAAGCAATTCTTCTGCAGATCCTACTCCAGGTAAGGAACGGCTAGATTGGAACACAAGAATGAAAATTGCTGCCGGAGCAGCAAAAGGCTTGGAATATCTACACAGTGCAAGTCCTCCTGTAATATACCGTGATTTAAAATGCTCAAACATTTTGCTTGGTGAAGGTTATCATGCAAAGCTCTCTGACTTTGGCTTGGCCAAATTGGGGCCAGTAGGAGATAACACCCATGTCTCTACAAGAGTTATGGGTACTTACGGGTACTGTGCGCCAGAGTATGCCATGACTGGACAGTTGACTTTGAAGTCAGACGTTTACAGCTTTGGGGTAGTCCTCTTGGAGATTATTACAGGCAGGAAAGCAATTGAAAGTTCAAAAACCGGAGGAGATTTCAATCTGGTTATATGGGTAAGATTTTCTTTATCATACATCTTTTTGGTTGCTGTTGATTCTGTGGTGGCATGTTGCTTCAATGTATTTTGATCTCTATAGTTATTCAACTATAAAAGGGAAAAAGAATCTTATCGGACAGTCATAAAATGCATTTGTAGTGATCTGCATTCCAAATGATAAGTTCAACGAATTGAGTTAAAAAGCTGGTCATTACTGATCTAATATGATTATGGTTTGACAATTATCTTGTGCGTATCTGAAAGCGGATGCGGTTAATGACTTCAGAATCAAGTGTGGAAGATTGAGAGCCTTTTAATTTTTCCTGAAAGAATTAACAAAAATACTGTTAAACTTTAAAATTGGGTATTTCAGTTGATGTTGGCGTGCTGTTCGACAAATCGTTGTCAGATGGCACTACTTGAGGCAATGTATCTTAACCATTGTGGGTATTTCAGTTGAGGTTGATGTGCTGTTAATGGAGCATTTAAAGAAGGATAAAGTAATGGAGTATTTAATGTCGTGAGGCTAGAATTTATTTTCAGGAATGTTTTAAGGAAAATCTTGAGCATCTATCCTGTATCAAATGGAGCGAAGGAGAGTTTTTTATTGTTCAGATCCTCTATGTGTTCCCCCTTTTCTTGGCCGCGGTGTGTGTGGGGTTCTATAGATTGTTCTTTCCTGTTAGCCAACCAGAAAGAGAACCAGGTTTCTAACTTTTTAATTGTGCTCTGGATATCAGGCAAGACCATTATTCAAAGATCGGAGGAAATTCTCGCAGATGGCTGATCCAATGCTGCAAGGCCATTATCCAGTAAGGGGCTTGTACCAAGCTCTAGCAGTTGCGGCAATGTGTGTTCAGGAGCAACCCAACATGCGTCCAGTCATAGCGGATGTTGTCACGGCTTTAACCTACCTTGCTTCACAAAAATTTGACTCTGAAAACCGAGCCATCCAAACTTCAAGGCCAGGACCTGCTACTTCACCTAGAATGAAACGATGGTGAAAAGTAACAAATAGGTTAAATGGAGCTATGAAACTAGATGGTGACGGGCGATAAAACGAGATCATCTAAAAAGGGGGAGCCAAGACACAGGGACCTCTAGAATACCAACTAAGTTGAAAGTACAGATAGCGAACCACAATCAGTGGCACCTTGAGTGCAGGTTCAATCATATTGAACTAAATTGGCGCGATAAATATTTTATCCCTCAGAAGTCAGACCAACTATGAGGTCCTCCCTTGTTCTTTTGTCAGTTGAAGCTGCTTGTTCCCCTTAAGCATAGCATTTAAAGGTGATTTGCGTTTGTGCAATTTGTGGATTTTGGTCATTCTTTGGTAGACCTCTAAAGCCTGGTCCGGTATTTTGTTGTACAGACATGGCTTATATTTATGAGTGCAAGTATATGTATTAGAATAGCTCATATGATGTATAATCGTGTGATTGTGTTAAGTTCCTGTAGCCATATCTTTGAGGAAAATGCATAAAAATGTAATACTACAAATTAGTATATGACTCTTGAATGTTGCTGAAGAACATTTTGCTATCTTGTTCTTTTGATGTCTGTTTACCGTTCAATTTGTTATCATCAGTGTCCACTACAATGACTCTTGTAAAAAATCCAAGGACAAATGTGATAACAATGTAAATCCAATTCAATAGTGAAGAGGTTGCAGCTATAACCATTTTCTCAATAGAGCAATTTTTGCTAATATATAAGACTGCGTATGATAGACCCTCGTGGTTCGGGCTTCTTGTCGGACTCCGCGCACAGCGGAACTTCTATGAAACACATTTGAACGCTTTGTGAGTGGATACTTGGAAAAACTCCTAAAACATGTTTTTCAAACTTCAAATTCCATATTTCAAGTTTTAAGTTGACACAATGGGCTGTTTGATAAACAATCTACAAAATCATCTCATATTTTGAGCCAAAATCTATGGCTAAACTGCTAACGTTTCTTTAGCATTGTTAATATCTCTGCAAGAAAGTAAATTTTGGCATTTGGCAGAGAAAGGAACACTAGTATACATGTAATGTCCAAGGCAACAATGAAGGAGAAAAAAGAAAGAAAAGAATATAAAGAACACGGCATAGGTCCTTCATCTTCCTAAGGAAGATCAGCATCCCAGAAAGGACCCCAACACATAGATTATTCGACTCTCTCTAATCAGATTTCTTAGCAAGACTCAGCAAGACTCCAGCGCTAAGACATGTAGCTACAACGCCTAGAGAAGCCTCTGTGGAAACATGGTATCCTGCATGAGTTTTGACATCAGTCGGACATCCTACTGGATTTGAATCGTAAGAGGAAAGGCTAAATGTGTTTGCAGAAACTCACCGAAAAAGTCCAGGATCATTTTGAATCCAATGAATCCCAAGACAACACCAATGGAAGGCTGAACAGAAACGAAAATCTAAGTTAAAATTATCATCCATGAAAAAGTGAACTTTAGTGATCTCATTAGTAGATTAGCGACTAGTTTGATTTGTTTTGTTTAATTTCTTAATGCTACTGACTCATATCTGTAGAACAAGAGTTCAAAAACTTGAGAAATCATGACCAGCTCCAGATTGGAATGAGAGGCTGCTGCAATGCAGCAAGCAGAGACTGATAAAAGCAAGTAAATTCTAACCTGCAAGTACTCCAACTCCGCCATACTTTCAGAAATGAGTGTGTACAATGACCTCAATCCTGCATAAAGAAGAGCTAGGTTGGTCACCTAGTTTATAGGGAAAAAAGTATGTTTTGGGGAAGGGTAATAATATAAGATCTACGTCTTCGTGAAATCAGAGTGAACAAAAAAAGGGAGACCTCTTTTAATTACTGCATAAACAACTAACTCCATGAACATGGGTCCTTGGTATATATACAACAACAACAACCCAGTATAATCCCACTTAGTGAGGTCTGGGGAAGGTAGTGTGTACTAGACCTTACCCTTACCCTGGGGTAGAGAGGCTGTTTCCAAATAGACCCCCGGCATCCTTCCCTCCAAGAACTTCCCACCTTGCTCTTGGGGAGACTCGAACTCACAACCTCTCGGTTGGAAGTGGGGGTTGCTTACCATCAGAGCAACCCCTCTTGTCTTAGTCCTTGGTATATATGACATGATGAAAAGAATGTTAACACATGATCATTTACAAAAACATAGAGAAATATACAACAAATATTACTTGGGTTAGACCAACTCTAATTTGTTAAAAGAAATCATATCTCGATTAGTAATTAATTCTTTCTATAGCTCTTGTGCTTAAAACAAGAAGCAAGACAAAGAACGAAGGCTTTACCGAAAATTGCAAAGAGATTGGAAGTGAAAGCTATGAAAGGATCTCTTGTGACACCAAAAACTGCTGGTATAGAATCAACCTGAGAAAAAGCACAACATTGTTGTTGGGACGAAGAACATGCATGTCCGCCCTTGAAGATATGTCATATCCAGTATGAAACAGAAAACTCACAGCGAATGCAATATCACTGAGTTCAATAACTGCTACTGTCAGAAGTAAAGGTGTAGCCTGCCCAAAATGTTAAAGCCAATCATTCTAAAAATATTCTTTTCAATTTTTTCTCATAACTAAGGAACTACATAACAAGTACACAGGGTTTCGTGCTTATAGATGGTCAATAGACACAGGATGACATTTATCTGAAATTTAAAGGTATACACTGATATATGCATGAATATTAGAGGTGACATGCCAGGAGAAAAATAAACTTCAACTGCTAAAATAACTCCATATCGACTTACTTTCCATACACCATCCTGCAATGTTAGGAACCGGTTACCATCATATTCAGCTGCAACACAAAGAAAACTTTGAAAACTCATCATATATTCCAGAAGCTGAAAGGTTAAATTTCTGCACAAGGAGCAGAGATTCATCATCTTAGGAAAACTTGGGCCTGGACCCTACTCATGTATCATATGACCTAAAGAATAATTCGAAGAACATCACAGAAGTAGAAAAAGATTAATCTCTGAGGGGGAAAATTTAACCTAATTCATGGGTTCCCACCCATCCTTGCACTAAAAGCTTGCTAAATCATAGTAAATTTGAGGCCAGAAAAAGGATTATTTTCTATATATGGGGTTTAAGTTACAGTGGACCGTGAATTTTGGTGATACTCAATAGATTTATAGCATGTCAGCGAATTGTAGGTGCTTTTTTCGATGAAGTCGAACTGTATATGCTTTTTATTCATGTTCAAATGTACCTTTGTTTTATATGTGCTTTCTAGTTAGTTTTCAAAGGACATTGGCCCTAATTTGTCTCACCATCACTCCTTTAATGGCCCCATCATAAATGATACTCTATTTTGTAAGGTCCAACAAAATTATCTTTGATTAAGATTTTTTTGTCCATTCCTTGAATGAAGAAGTAAACAACCCATGTCATATATCTAAACCTCTAAGTTTTATTTTCAAAAAAAAGCTTGTATCAAATCTCACTTCTATTGGAACCTAGAAGGGAAGAGAACATTAAATACGAAAAAAGTGAAGCATAGCTTATTTCCCAAAATATGTCTCCAGAAAATAGTAAGTAAATGATCACATTATGCACCTAAACAGAATCACACTCCACGTCCTTACAAAGGGGACAACAAAAAAGAAAGAAGAGAGAATGCCCTCATTTCCAGGCTTGCAGCATGCACCACTTAATGATTTTGTGTAAATTTTACATGAAGCTCTCAACTAGAAGCTATGATTGAGAAACCACCACAGGACTCCAGAATAACCAATTCAAAAAAAGAGTATCACAGGAATAAATCAAACTAGCATCTGTCTTTGTAGGTGGACTTGATCACTTCAACTATTCCAGAACAACAATACCACAATAAGAAAAAACCAAACCAGCAGTCATTTGCAGGAGCATATGTAAGACCAGCAAGAAACCAAGTATTGCACCTTATTATGCAAAGACGCAGAAAGAATTTTACATGTGATGGGAATGAATCTCTGGCAGGTCTTCACAATGAAATTGTCAGATAGATCAGCATCTTCTTCTTCTCCAGTGAACAGCTATGATGAGATAAAAAAAATTTGGTATCATGATTTAAATTGCAAAAATGTTTCTGGGAAGCAATATAGATCAGAAGTAATATATGAGCACATTTAGGTATCTCATAGGTGGTTTTGTTATTATTTTACAATAAAATTCGAAACGGGTGTCGGCAGTTATGCTAAGCTTGTACTCCATTTCCAAATGGCATGGAAAAGAAAAGTCATTGATATTAAACCAAGATGTATTATGATGCAGACATCCAGGGGAACTCCTATGAGCATCTAGCAATCTCTTTTCAACATACTTTTTAGCCTCGATTGCTCAGATTAAAAATTCTGGCAGTATTGATAGCAAGATTAAATAATAACTCTTTAAGTTACTGGAAATTACTGGAAAACATGTGGTAATCGATGATCCCTCGTAGAGAAAATGTAAAAGTTGTTTACTAGATATGCAGCGAGTGGAGAGATGGCTCTGCCTTTTTCATATTTTAAAATAAATAATGGGAGTTTTCTCTCACAAAAGCACCAAAAAGGTGCTTATACATACAAGTCAAAAACTCAGGCTCCTTCCTTAAAAGTCTAGGGAGCTGAGGATCTCAAGTGGCACGTTAACATCAAATATCTGTCATTTTACACCAAAAAGCCAAAAATTTTGCAAACATGAATATCTAATTTTGTGATATTTGATTGGCTAAACCTTCAAAATATCTAATAGTCCTCTCTTGCTAAATAACCCAAAAGATGCAGGCTGGGATAGTGAACTATATCTTCCTGTCCCTTCTTCCATCTACCTTCAAGTCCAGCTCCATAACAGTTCCTTTAATGCCTAACCAATTGTTTAGATTGTACAGACTGAAAAACATGCTCCAAAGGCCTGGCAGTGTATGAACAAGTGATTTATCTCTCCTGCACTGCCTTCACATATGAAGAATCTATTGCACATTATCATACCCCTTCTTGGTAAATATAGTTGAGTTAGACAAGCATCATGTGCCCTAATCCAGCAAAAGTCGGCTACCTTGGGAGTTCCACCGCCTTTCTAGATTATCTTCCAAGGCCACTGTGATGGACCATTTTAATCTGTGGTTAATATTTCATGACCATATCTGACAGAGTACATTCCATCTCTTTGATGTCTCCCCCATGTTTCCTCCTGGTATATCAGCATCTTCTAGCATTCTCATAAATTCAGATGCTTCCTATCTCGAAAGTTCTCTCAAGTCTGCTCCCCCAGCATTGTGCAACTGATGCATCAGGGTTGACTACCAAACCATACAAGTCTAGGAACTGCTCTTCCAAAGGAATATGGTCAATCCAGGCATTGAATCTAACTTCTGCTATTCCCCACCAAGAAGCAGGTGGTTGCAACATAAGACCTTTCATTCTTCCAGAGACTAATCCCATAGGCAGAGGCGGATCCAGGATTTTATGGTTGCGGGTGCCGCTCAATTTAAATTTTAATGCCAAGCTAACACCAGTCAAGGATATTGAAAAAGAGTGACGTTTGGTCGATTCACTATATTTGAATATCTTGGTTCGGTTCGATCTATCTAGAATTAATACAATACGGCTAACAAAATTTTGGTACATAAATAAATACGCAATCACCAAATAAAACCAATTTGATATCAAGAAAAAATAACACTAGATGAATAACAAAGGAAAGTAACTAAAGTTATATTCAAACAAAACTTTGGAGATCTATAAAATGAAAAAGGAAGCAAATACATAATCTAAATAAATAATAAACTGGTGTGGTAACAAAGAGAAAAAATACAACGATGAAGAAAATAAAAACTAAGAAAAGAAGAAATAAGAGAAAAGGACAAAAAGAGACAACTACGTACATAAGGAGTCTGGATCCTGGGTTAAAGGCCTGAAGAACTATAGCTTTGACCATTAGCACCTACCGTTGCTTCATTTCTATGGGTGGCACCCTTACTAATATCCATTTTAATGTGTGAAATATCAGTATATACATTAAATTTTATCCGAGGGTCCGCGTGGCGTGGCACCCCCTCTACACTACATAGATCCGCCCCTGCCCACAGGAGCCTATGGCAGGTTAGCTGACCAACAGCTAACTGTAACACCTATGGCACTGTTGACCTGTTTCCACAGTAGTTTTCCTTCCAAATTATACTTCTGCAACCATGTACTTGGAGCTGTAACACCTAAACCTCAGGTAACTAAGGGGAAAGTAATCTTTCCCTTATTGCCTTTCCAGGAAAATTTTCTAGTTAGTTGTTATTCTGTCCATTTTTTCACCTACTTTAAAGTGAGGGGTAAGAGTGACATTACATGCGTTGGCAAACAATCAAGCACTCTACTTATATGCCTAGCACACTGTCATTCTTGTCAAGTACTTCATAAATTTGACTTACACTCTTTCAACTAAAAGAAAGCACTAATGATTTCTGCGAAAGTTTCACGGTGATATGAAATCATTACACCCACTAGAATTAGATAACATCTTCACAGAGCAAAAACTAGATCAACTATGTAATAAATTGTACCGGACGATGTGAAGGTGGCTATACCTTCAGATCTTCTTGGCTTAAGTGTCATCTCTATTTTCTCCATTATGAGATCAATATAGCACATTACTAAGTTTCTTGTTTTGTTTTTTCCATTTTGTAACAACGCACATTCATTGATTCGAGTTTACATGATGGTAAGCGGATTCTGTTTATGTTGGTCCTCAAAACAACAAAGCAAGCTAATTTGTCCTGGTTGAGAGGCAAGGATTTAATCTCCCTTTTTCGCCTTTTTACTGCAATGTACTTTTACTTCTTCCAGATGATACAAAGTTGATATGACATCCTCAAAGGGATTATATCATCAAATCAATAAATTTAAATAGTTCTGTCCATATATTATTGCAACAGCACTAAGTTAAAAACGTTGCAACTTTCAGAACAACAAATATGCTAATCAAATAAATTGGTGGTCATCATGTTCTTATGCAGGATCCTTTGCAAATTGCAAGTTTATTTAAACAAGAAATAGCAGTTGCAGAAAATGAGCATCATAAGCGTTACTGAAGCAAGACAGTTATGAACAAAGGGAAGACTTTTTGTGCCCGTAAAGTGATGATCATAAAAAGAAGTATCTAATTGTCCAGTCCTAACCCCCATCCTCATTCCTACCCCTCAAGAATGATATCCATAAGGCTACGTGCATGTCTCAGATGCGGCCCTACCTTTTGTTCCATTGCAAAAGAAATACAAAATCTATTGTCACTACCCATGGTAGTGTGGTACTAATCTTTTGGGGCATGCTCATTTATATCTATGTTACATGGACTCAACTTCGAATATGTATCCGGTATAGATATCTTTAAGTATCAGCTATGGGTTATAAGCATCAGGTACAAGACTTTGCTAATTTTCGTATGACGAATTCATGTAAAGTATCCACACTCATGTCACACTCGTTCAACATGGCTACATCAAGGCAAATTAAAGATCATGCAACATAAGTTTATCTTCTTAAAAACATTGCATCAGCGAAAAATAGCTAATGAAGATAGTATTTAATTCCTGCGATTGTAGATAAAAGAGATTGCACCTTGAATGACGAGTATAGAAGAATCCCAGCCAAAAGCAGGTTAACTGCCTCAAATTTCTGAAATGACAGAAAGATAAATGTGAAAAAAAGTTTTGAATGCGTACTTCTCTGGTAGTTGGCTATACCTTCAGATCTTCTTGGCTATACTTGAATGTAATTACATGTTTCTGCAAAAGAATTAGCAGCCAACCTGCAGGGTCGCTGTTCCTAGCAGTATGATAGACAATCGGAAGATTATGGCACCAGCAATTCCATATGAGAGCACTCGGTTCTGTAGACCCAATATGCGGATTTGCATCATGAACAAGGTCTCATAAATGACAAATAGAATCATTGTGCAGTTTATAAAAAGTAAAAGTAGGGCCAGAATGAACACAATGTGGTGAGTGCTGATAGAAGAGCAGAAAAGATGAGCACAGCACCTGATACATAAGTGGCACTTTGAAATATTTGAATATCAGAACAAATACAAATAAATTGTCCACTGACAAACTTTGCTCCAGCAGATACCTGAAAATATATAGCTAAAACCAGTAAATCTAGAAACAGTCAAGCCTAGAAAACACTGGAACTTGATAGGAAGAAATTAGTAAACCTAGGAAAGGGAACACATGAGTAAGATTGCGTAATAGAGAAAAATCAAACAACTGAGATCAATCCTGAGTAAAAATCAATCAATCCTCAGGGCAATCCAGTGCTAAAAGCCTAAAACGTTAACAATTTTTATTGTTTTGTTTGGATTTAGTCCTCTCCACTGTAAGGTACTTCTTACTTGGACTATGATTAGAGTCTCACTACTGACCAAAGGCAATGTGAGACACAAGTAATACAACTACGCTTTTCCCACTCAAACATGTAACCTATTCTGGCATAGTTAATAACTCCAATATAGAACATTGCTCTAGGCTGACCCCTTATCAGCTCTTCGTGGGCCACATCCCTGAATGACCCCTCAAACTCCTTATCTAGGTGTCAAATCAACAAAATCATTGCTCTGTTTGATACCTTAGACATGAGATCTTTGACTTTGAATTAAAGAATCTTTGGCCTAGTTCTACTTCTTAAGATGAGCCCTAATACCTCAATCTATCTCACTGAACACATTGTCAAATGAAATAAAGGAAAACTTTTAAAAATTTGTGGTCTAAAACAAGCATTAGATATTTGCGTGGCTATAAATCATATCATTAAGGGTATAACGAAAATTTTCAAGTTAACTTTGTTTCTAAATATGGAAAAGATGATATTATTTTTGGGATAGACTAAAATAAAAAGAGCACCACATAAATTGGGACACGGGGATTATTATTCTACCTGGTCACTACCACATTTGCCTAGTAAAAATTCAGTAAAGATCTGCAAAGGTAATGTATATTTAGAAGTTGTAAGAGACCCCACCCTTCTCAAAAAATATTTCTCCTATTCTCTACTCTCCATAAATTTTGCAAAGTTCTTCTCACTTGAATCATGAAGATAATATACGGTGGCGATTTTAAATAGCACTATAGTTTTGTTATCATTTTGCATTTACAAATAATTTTCAAGTACACCGCATTTCGTAGTGGCAATCAGCACTAGACGTCAGCTTTAAACAACAAAGAACTTCAAGTATTTCCAAAATATATTGGCTTAAATCTTCAATGTGCTGATAAAAGTAGTTTGACACTTTTTTTTATAGAAGAAAAGTAGTTTAACTCTTTACCCAGCGAAAAATTCAGATGCCTTGCCAACTCCATCAGTGAACCCTACGCCAACACCAAATGCCACAGCTGAAAGAACCTATATAAATCCATCACTATATTTCCTTCAATTTAGATTGCTTTAGATCAGTATGACAAAGAATTAATGTTGTTATGGCCATAGCAAGGAATTACTTACACACAAGGCAACCGTCCTGACAGAAGATACATAATTGTCAGACCCTCGAGTTCTTTCTTCTGCTTCATCAACAAAAGATATATTATGAGACCCCTCAACGTTGTTAGTAACATTATGTGACTGTGATGACGAAGTCTCCTCTGCAGAATTAATTTTTGCCAGCCACATTACATCCTTTCAACCTTTGCCAGTTAAATTACGCACTAGGGCCGAAACCATTTTGGTAAAATTAACCAATGGAGATCAAATTAAAATGATTTGGTGTGGGAGAATATAATGGATAACTACGAAATAGCTTGATGGTGAACATGGATTCATTATTTTGGTAATTAAATGGTGACGGAGACTTGGACTAAATTCCCCCTTTTTTTCTTCTTACCAGAGTGGCGGTGGGGGTTATGTTTATATAAATCAACCCTTTGGAAGCAAGGATAAAAGGGCAGTCTGGTGCACTAACTATACGCGGGGTCCAGGAAAGGGCCGGACCACAAGGATCTATGGGATGCAGCCTTACCCTGCATTTGTGCAAGAGGCTGTTTCCACGGCTCGAACTCGTGACCTCCTGGTCACATGACATTAACTTTACCAGTTAGGCCAACGCTCCCGTTCTTTGGGTGGTTACATTAAATATAATACTAACCAACACTCTTATATAGCTGAAGATGCTGACGCGGTTTAAAACGTTATGAACAACAGTACATAACATTTCAACTAACTTTAGAACAGAAGTGTATGGTAATAGTTCATGAATCCAGAAATGTTTGCAGAATGTTTTCTTTTCCTTGTAAGACACGGTTCAGACTAACAGAAAAGAGACTCAACATGTCCTAGGCAAAACTAACTGAACGTCGATAAATATTATACTATTGTGCTAGGAAATTCCACATCAACAGAACTTCACAAAATATGATATTTTATCAGCATAATCGTCGAATTCCAAATCCTTACCATTTCGTTTCCCTTAAATAAGTTTCTTTTCTTTTCTTTTTTTTCATAAGAAAACAACATGTATAGTAATTCTAACCAGCAGTAGAAGATTCTTCCCCTTGTTCGTATTTTCTCAAGCAGGAAATGGCCACAGTATATCTTCGTTTGCAGTTACACCCAACTGCAAAAAAAAATAGAAAGTTTAATACCAAATTCAGCGCCAAAGAAAATAGTATTCATTAACACATCAGCATTATACCTAAATTGGGTGGTGGAAAGCAAAAAGGGGCTAATTTAAAATGAACCCATTTTGGGTATGTAGCAGGCGACGGAATTGGAGAAATCCTGAGCGAGCTGGAAATGAACTTAGGAGGGAATTGAGTAGTGTTGTTATAGAGTAGTACAGGAGCCAATTTCATGGCTTTAACTTTGATGGAAACTATCTGAAAAGGATTTTTCTGGTTCTAGAATGGAACTGGTTTTGCAGTCCCGTTTACAGGTACCAAATTGACCACAATTTCCAGATCGTCCACCCATATAAGATAGACAGGGTATGTAAAAAATTGGATTACAATACTCATATTGTAATTAAAAAAAATAGTATTTGAGTTTTTAAATTGATTTTACGGCATATTGCAAATGTTGTACCACTGGATACATTTGGCATTTTATTATAGAAGATTATTCATAAAATACGTACATTCGGCAATAAAATTTGACTATATTTCATTATTCTCATATCTCACGAACTTTATCTATTTTTATTGCTATTATTATTATTGTAATGAATAAAATACAGAAAATCTTTATAAATATTTTTTTGCTTCAATTATAACGAGTCATTAGAAATTATTTTCAAAATTATGCATTCATTTTTATAGCCATTTAATTTCTTGCGTTAAACATAAGATATAAGATAAAAATATATACCTTTTATTCAATTTTAAATGAAATAAAACTGTTATCTAATAATATATTTTGACTAAAGATAACTCACGTGTTATTTGAAATAATTATAGTCGGATAAGTTTATTTTAACTATTGTTGCATAAAATATGTGAGCATAATTTTTAAATAGTTTTAGTTATTGCTATACAATATGTATTAGCAAAACTATCAATATTTATGATTGTGTATTGATTTTGTATTGTTGATAAATACAAATGATACTACTGGTTTCACTCTTACTTGATTAAATATACAACAACAATAACTACCTAGTATATTGGGGTCTGGAGAACTTGATTAAATATACTTAATGAAAAATCACAAAAACGAAATAAAAAGTTTATCAAAGTGCTAATTTCCTTATCAAAAGTTACAATAGTCCAACCCTAATACACACCACGTGAGATTTTTTATTGGAACAAAATTATAGGAAAAAAATGAAAACACAACACGAGTGTTTTAGAGTTAAGGCTTAAGGGTGTTTTTGGCATTTTAGGCAGAAAATATCGTCCTCCAAACTCCCAAACAATCGAGCCATAAGAACACCAATCCCAGCAGTCGCAGCTACAAAAATCCGAAACAATCGCGTCGTGTTTCCAATTCAGGGAGAAAGTTTCACCATTTCCAGAGGTTCTCTTTCAATCCTCAGCTATGGCCGCAACGACAGCGCAAAATCCTGAAAACCCTATGAAAACCCTAGCTGAGCCGTCGGATCCCAATCCACCGGCTATAAGCGAATCCCCACACGACTCCGCTCCTAACTCGGTAAAATCACCGCCGTCTGCCGATGCCAAGGAGGAAATCAAGTCGGCGGTGGCGGGCGGAGATGACAGCTGTCAGGGTAATGATATTCAGAAGAAAATGAAGCGAGCTGAGCGGTTTGGATTGCCAGTTCAGCTATCCGAAGAAGATAAGCGAAATTCTCGAGCTGAGAGGTAAATTATGTATCTTGCTGAATAAATTAGGGTTTGAGGCTTATTCCATAATTCTGTGAGTATTTTTATTTCAGTTTAGCATGTCGCTACCCTTGTGCTGTAAGGAATAGCTGGTTCTGAGTGCAAGTATAAGCATAAATTTTTGGTGTGAATTCCGGCATTTTCTTATTTTTTATTTTAAAAATATGACTTATGTTCTTAGAAACTGTTAGTACTTTGTATGAGATAAGTTCCCAAGAAGAGATGTCACACAATTGTTCATGCTGGAGACTTGTATTCCTAATTGATTTTTAATTTGGAAATTTGGCTCCGTTCATTGAAGTTTCCTTGCAGTACCATTATGTTCAATTGGATGTCTTTGAGGATTTGTGGTGGTTGTTGGTTGTTATATGAGTTGGTAATAGATTTCTGGTTGTTGTGAGGAAAATTGCTTGGCAATTAAAGTCAATATTTTCTGATGCTTAATGCTTAATTGAGAAGATGAGCTGTTGAACAATTTTTAGAACTTTATCCTAGGAACGTCAAGACACTTCACTAAAGATGCAGATATTGGTTTACTATTTTTTGAGGTTTAATTATATATCCGGTTACTGCCCTCAGGGTTTTGATCTAGTGGTAAATGTGTGGTTTAGGTGCATATCACGTGTTTGACCACTGCTATAAACAGCATAGTATTTAAGCAGAGAAGGGTAGAGGGGCAGACCCATTATCCATCAAGTTTTGGACCTTGTGCCACTGGCCTTTGGTATTTCTCGGTTATCAAAGAAAAATCTATCTGGTTGCAGTTGCCATCGAAATGCACATATATGTGACAAGTTAATGGCATCCCTTAGTTTGTCACCAAAAAACAGTGATAGCATTCATGTGTTCTGCACTTCCTGGTTTAATTTCTTAAATCTGCGTCTTATATTTCAGTTGTTTCTTGGCTGTATTGTATCAGGTTTGGGACTGGGTCCTCAGTTCAAGGGTCAGATGCTTTAAAGAAAGCTGAAGAGCATAAGAGGCAAGCTAGAGCTGAGAGGTTTTTGTTTCTGCCTATTTTCTCAGTCTGAGATGTAGCAGTCAAATTGTTTTGATTTTCTTGATAAGTTTGGTTGTTCGTCAGGTTTGGGCTTGTAAAATCTGACACAACTGAAGAGGAAGCTAAGAAGAAGGCCAGGTTGACAAGGTTTGCACCACCGGTGAAGACTGATCCTGTGGAGGAAGATAAAAGGAAAGCTAGGGCTCTCAGGTTGTAAAAATGAAAACTGTTCACTTTCTCCTTATGCCACATTTGGAGTCTGCACAATGGTCTCCATACATATATCAGTTTGCAGCATATAAGATTCCATAAATAAGTCTTCTGTCAGATACGCGACTTAATTCTGATAGTGCTGTGTTATTTTAATAGGTTTTCACAGCCCCAGTCTGCTTCACAATCACAAGCAAATGGCAAGGGAAACATTGAGCAGGTTTGTTTTTGTATACATAGGTAGTGCATATGGTTTGACCCAAAAAGATAAAAGAAAAGAGAAGTATCATCACTATCGTCATTATGCATTTGAATGCTTTTACTTTAATTATGCATATGGTGTTCACGTGATTTTGATAACGGGATGTGACCTTCTAATATAGAAATTAAAGAGGAAAGCTTTTATCTACTTTGGTCTTGATCACTTCTTCTCACTAGCCTGTGTGCTTGAGATGAGCTCGTAAAAACATAATAGGAACAGAATCCTAACATATTTTAGATCTCCCACTAGAATAGAGAAGAAGAGGAACACCATCCTGGCCCTCTGTCCAAATCTCTTCGTACCATTCACTAGAAAAGAGGTTAAAAAGAAAATGAAGATTAAATGAAAGAATTTAGATGTTCTTTTTCGATTCTTCATTCTTTTAGCTCCTATATGATGGCTGAATCTTGGTGCTTTCCTTCAGCTGGTTATGATTTTCTTCTCAACCTTTCATTTTTAAAATTATTATCCCTTTCCTTCACTGAGCCGAGGGTCGATTGGAAACAGCCTCTCTGCCCTTTCGGGTAGGGGTAAGGCTCGTCTACATATTACCCTCCCCCACTTTGTGGGACTATACTGGGTAGTTGTTGTTGTTGTTGTATTATCATTCATCAACAATCCTAGCAGGTTCTCCACCTCCTTTTTGGGGATTTGGTGAACCTCCAAACTCTCTCCACCAAGGCTAATAGTGACCTTCCCACTTTTCACCCTTTGGTTACTCGAGTTTCCAGTTGCAAGTGGAAACTGTAGGTGGACTGTTTTCTGCCTAATTGGAAGTTATGGAATAATGCTGTCTCTGTGTCAGATTCTCCTTCTACTTCAACCGAAGCTTAAGGCACAGTAATCAATTTCCTTCTATCAAGTTCCCCGGGCTTTACTGTATTTTCTTTGATTTTTAACTTGGGGAAAATTTTTTTCTGTCTTTATTGATGTAGAAACTGAAGGATATAGAAAGTGGATGTCATATTGACTTATTGTCTAAATATGCTTATTGTCATTTTGATAGTGCATGTTGTTTATGTTGAACGTCAATTGCATAGCTCGTGAGAGTTTTGCTTAGGATGTTTAAGCTTCTACTTCTTTGCATGTTGGTTCATTAGTTACCCCAGGGAGCCTTTGCCCTTTTGAAGTTCTCCTTCCCAATCACCTATAGAGTTTATTTCAACCTCCAATTGTCCCAAAGATTGATAGTATTAGATTTCTTTCCCCTGCTGGTTTGATGTAGATACTGATTAATTAACAGTTCATGTGCAGACAGAATTTTCCACATGTGGTATTGAACACGATGTTTAAAGACCTACTCATGGTTCTTGGGAAAGATGGGGCATCATTTTAGTAGCGCTAACTTTATAAATATAGGGTTGAATGCAATTTTACAAAATTTACTTCAAGACTGATGTGTGGAATTGACAAGCAAATCTTGAAGCCTTGAACATCATTAATACCTAGGAAAGCCAGCGTATTAGAAATGCTAATCTGCACTGCCATGTGCCATGTATATTTTTGGTTTATCTATTTTAGGCAATCCAAAAACAGCTTCAATAACTTATCTCTTATGGGGTGGCTTTTGGAAGTCCATATTCATCGTTCTCTGGAAATGAAGATGAATCTACTTCTTATAAAGGAACCTTTCCCTCACAAATACCAATTAGTGGAGGGTTTGTACTTCCATAATCTCAGGCTCCTATTGAGAGCCATATTAGTGCACCTGAGATCTTCTAGTTTCACTTAAACAACTCACTTGGGAGTGAGAAGCAGTAAAATATCAAAGATAGGTTTCCACAGAAAATTATTCTATTTTTCCTTAGCCTGTTAATTGCTGCTTGTCTCTAATTTCAGAGTATGGTAAGCCATATGAGCTCAAGGTTCTTGGAAATCACAACAATCACTAGTCATGTAGCTAATTTTATTTGTTATCTTTGTTGCAATGAATTTTTGTGTACTCTGTTTGTGGTTGTTTAGTTTGTTATATAAGGGTTAATGATCCAAAAAAAAATATAGAGGCTGAAGGAGCTTGAAAAATGGAATATCAAGGGCAATTGCAAACTAGATAATTCTTAAGTTAAAAGATAACTAATATAACATTAGTATAGCAAAATTTCATAATTGCCTTTTGTTTTGGTTTTGATAGTTGTTTTTTCCTATTTTGAGATATATATTAAAGGTTTTCTGTTTATGCGTTGAGTGGTTGTCACCGTCAACTGTGTGCCCATTTGTTTTCAAATTCTAAACCCCTCTTTGTTTAATACTATTTTCTCTAGTATAAATTGAAGAGTTTCCCTAATCTGCGAATACATTTAATTCAGGATGATGTTGCTGTGGGCAAAGCTGGAGCGGAACCTGAATGATTCCTACCTAACTTGGTTAAAGAGTAAGACTTGCTGCTGGGTGTGGTTTGGGCTTTGTTAGCAACCCAGAGTTCCTTAGATATCTTTTAACCACTTATTTTTTATTCTTTCAGGTCGGTGGGCTAGGATTTTAATGTTTTTGAGTTCCCCAGTAGATTTTAGAATTCAGACCTTCAAATTTACAGCTAAAACCTTTTCTAGTCTCTTAATGTATCACGCCGTGTTTTCTGGGAACACTAGGATAATTGACAACCACCTGCTTGGCGTCAAACTACCGGAAATGACCTGTGATCAATATTAGAAATGATGAAACTACAACCAAAGTATCCTTAGAAGAGTTTGATGTGACACTTGATCATCAATTTCTTAGTTATTAATCTGCATTTATTTTATGTTGTTTGTATTACCCTTTAACATAGGAAAAAGTTGTCGGCTGTTGCATTTCAAGGGTCAACCAGTGTTAGAAATTTAGTTCCGACTTATCCGAGGGGTTCAAAACAGATTGGGAATTGCTTGATGTTAATGTCCCCTAAGGTTAGAGACTGTCGTGGAACATGCCTTATTTGTGAACAATAGGTCAACTTCATGGGTGTTTGCTGCTTCATTCAGCCCTCATCACTCTTATAGCTGAAGTAGGAGATGTCGTGCAGCTTGAGTTTTCTAGCAGATAAACATTTATCTTGCATTTAAAGATCCAAGATAATTTGTACGTCTCTTTGGTGCATGATATGGTTTTCGTTTGGCCATGTTATTATTAATCTTTCTGTTGGGTTCTCCATAGGCAGTAGACAGGTAAGACTAGTTATCTCTGTTGCATTATGTAGGTGGTAGTGCGTATCTGTGCATCTCATTGTTCTTCTGACATGATTTAAGAGGCCTTTAAAGTCATTTAGGAGGAAGCGTAAAAAAGACACACCCTGATTGTGAAACTTGTTTTTGAATGTTGCTCGACTTTCTGCAAAATTTCACATTTGCTATGTCATTTGATGATCAAGTTGTCAAATCTGCATTTCTTCAAAGTGGTTCTTGTTTTGATTTAGCTGTTTGCTTATTAAGGTTCAATGGTTTAAGAGCTTTTCAAGTTTTCGCTTTAAGATTTGATGTGGGTTATTTCAGACAGATTGACACAAAGCAGGTGTTGTTTAACTACCTAGTATCCCCAGGTAAATCTTGTAGGATGCGGTCGATGCTTTGTAAAAGTAGGTATAGAATTTCCTGTGAAGGAATCTAGTTCTGCTTTTTTCTTGTTATTGTCACTTGAATTTTACAAGACAATGTTAATTTTGTTGTGTTCAGTCGTTGAATTTATCCTAGAGCCAATTGGTGCATTTGCGTTTCTGTTTTTTTTTTTTATTTCTCTTCTTTAGGATTCAAATCCATCCAAATTTTATACGTTCTCAAAGTCTTCCGTTGTTTCGATTTGAATGGAGCTAGTGGAAGGCTTTTCAAAGTTTTTACTGATAAGGTCAAACAGCAACAAATGTTGAAACAGAGGATCATAGGTGTCTCATACTGCTGTGGATAAAACGCAAATAGCCAAGATCATTTCACAAGCAAAGTGATGAAACAATTAATGCCTAGATAGAGTACTATTAGTTTAAGGGCAATAAAAGAAAAAAAAACCAGGCAACTGAAGCATTTCTCTTAAATACTCTTTTAGTCATCTATAGGATTCGATTCCCAAAATAATGAAATTGAAACTTTAACTGCTTTCAGTGATATCTTACTGGTATCACAGCTAGTTCAAGCACATTCAAGAAGCTTGTGTCCACATCTGTAGAGGTGTGGCAGATTCAAGCCTAGATTTGGAAATATGAATTTCATATCGACAAATGCAGAAAATTGGAGATTTGACTTTCACAGTTTCTGTTTCCGCTGTGAACTCTTGCGCTAGTACAAGAAGTTCCATGTACTTGTGCTCCTCGCCAATACTATAAGACTCTTTGTCTCCTACTTTTTTTTTTCCTTTTTTACTGAAGGCAGTATTATCCACTGCCCAAAAAGTAACGATCAGTCAAAAGCCACGTAGATGACATCAAATAAACAAAGAAAAGTAATTTGAGGTCTCGGGTAATTCGGGTTCAATATTTCCAGGTGAACTGGGATGAAGTGAATTTGGAAATATCCGAACTTGGAGCTACGTTTTAGGAGAGTAGTGCCCTATTGGTCTAATTCTTGCTACCCCTTGGTACCGGTAAAGGGGCCGGTAAGTGCTTCCTGAATAACTCCTTTCTCTTCCCCGACACCGAACAAAGGGACTCCTGGCTTCACTTGTAGTAAGACCACCCTCTATAAGCTTTTCATATCGATTTGATGAACCTCTTTTCGCATGTTCTCTAGAGTTTAAAAACAGATTCTCGCTTATCATGCCATTGAGTCCGTTTTCTCCTAATGGCAGCATAAAAAGTACCTGTATTGTAATACTTATGAGGAAGGACGACTAAGCAACTATGCTACTATGGGAAAAACATCTAACTAGGGTGGAACTTCTTAATTATAATCTAGAGACTATAGGTCAAATTTATATGTTCACTTCTATAAATTCATCAATTAGCTGACGAATCTTGAGATATGAAGCAGATATTTTTCTTACCAAAAAACGTTTGAGGCGAAGTTAAACATGACCGCAGCTTTAGCTACTATATATGATCAAATTTATTTCCTTTTATCTCCGCATCTTTTGCTCCTTTTTTCATGTTATTCTTTTCATGTAGAACTAACTAGAAAATCAAAATCAAACATAAAAAGTGAAAATTATAGCAACCCCAAATTCCAGGACCCTAGGGTTAACCATTTCTCATTTCCATTTGCAAGAGTTGTCATTATCAATGACAACACTAATCCCAAAAATCCAAATTTTATCAGTAGTATTGCTGCTGTTCTTCATTTTCACTTTCATTTCTTCTGTAGATGCAACAACATTCGATTGGGTTCAACACGAATTCCTTAAGGCTCACAATGATCTAAGAGCAAGCGTTGGTGTCCCTCCTTTGCAGTGGGACGCCAATTTGGCTAATTTTGCACAATCTTGGGCTAATTCTCGCAAACAAGATTGCAATTATAGACAACATTCAACTAGTCCTTATGGCGAAAACATATATTGGGAACTATATAGACAGACCCCCGCAAGTGGGGTTGTTCAAAAATGGTTCTCAGAGAAGCAATTTTTCAACCGCGCGACAAATCTTTGCAATTGTCAGCCTGAACGTGAGAGATGTGAATGCGGCCATTACCTTAATATTATATGGCGTACTACCACGAAAGTTGGCTGCAGTTCATTTACTTATTGCAATGATCAAAAGGGTGTTTATGTTGTCTGTTCCTATGATCCTATTGGAAATGTAAAAGGTGTCAACCCTTTGAACCCTGGTAACAATGTGGCTATAACATCGCCAAACTTACCACCAAAACCTTTGAATAATGGTACAGCGCAACATGCCAGAGGCCAAGGCAGAGGCAGAGGTAGAAAGTCTCGACGCGGCAGAGGTAGACGAAACAAGACGTTTAACATTTCTAATTTTACTATTGGAGCATCGTCATGATTAATGACGTTGCTCCAAAAAATAGCAGAGATATGATCTCCAATGGAGCACTTTGTGTGTTCAGAATGTAACAAGTGTTGTGCTTCTGTCTAACTCATACATTAATGCATCAACATTTTTTCAGATTTGAACTCGTGCTAATTTAAGGGATATACATTCTTTTTACTCTCTTTATTCAATTTTCTTCTTTAAGCTCTACAACAACAACAATAATAACATATCCAATATAATCCCGCATAGGTAGGTTTGGGGAGAATATTATATACGCAAACCTTGTGGAGATAGAGTTTGTTTCCAATTGCCCATCGGCTTAGGAAAGCATAAGTACCACATTAATGGAAAAAAAACAACAAGAAACAATAACAACAAGAAGTCATGGAAACGTAGCATAAATAACAACAAGATAGTAAGATGACCAAAATGAAAGAAACGACGGGTAGTAATAGGAATCTAATACCAACAAAATACGAGAGTACGTAGTAATACTACCGGTATGAATAGGGAAAACACTAGGCTACTTAATCTACTACCTTAATCCTCGAGAATCATGACACATTTTATATATGGAATCATTTTAACTTAAATTTCCTATTTTACCGTTACTGACAAGCTGTAATTGCAAACTTTTCTCAAGGATCACTAGTATAACGTGAATTATACAACTATTAGATGTCACAGCCCTTAATCTTGGATAATGATATAAGCGCAAGAAATCTGTAGCAGCAACAACAAATTCAGTGAGATCCTCCAAGAGATGTTTGGGAAGGGTAATGTGTACGCAGACAATCAAAGCTTACTCCCATCCCGGGAGGACAGAGAGACTGTTTCCGATAGATCCTCAATCCTTAGCAAGCTTCGGATTTTCATCCAAGAAAATAACTTAGAGGCAACATTTAACAAGGCATTTGTTGTCAACTCAAAAATCTATTAAAAAGGGACTTAATTCTTCCACTGAAATGAGAGACTGACCAACAGCTCAAAAGCAGGAAAAATCACTTTCACTCTGAAGAGAAAACCTTGGTTTCTAACTGGTAAGCTTTTGTGAAGAATGAAGGCCAAGAGAGGTACGTCGAAAAGATACTACTAACAGTAGAAGCTCCAATAAGCATATTCATTACAACAATTTGCAATTGAATAGCCTCAAGAGGAGATGCTCCTCCCATTATTAGTCCTGTCATTGCACCTGGAAGTGATATTAGACCAACTGTCTTTGCATTGTCCAACACAGGAGATAGAGCAATAACAAGCGACCTTTTCACTTGTTCAATTATCGCTTGTCTTGGCGTTGCCCCTAGAGCTAGTGCTGTCTCTACCTAGCCAAAAAAAGAAAACTTTTGAGTATCATAATACGTAAAGTGCCATATTCTAAAATTGATCATAATAATATAGCAACATTATTATAAATATTAAATATTAAATCCAATCCGTTTTTCTGTTTTGGCAACATAAAATTAACTACCCATTTCAATTTTTCCTCTTTATTTTTCCTCTTTATTGTTGATTAAATCTAATCCGTTTTACTGTTTTGTTAACAGAAAATTAACTACCCTTTTCAATTTTCCCTCTTTATTGTTGAGTAAATGACCATTTATGTAACAACATTTATGCTATGGCTTTCAGCCCAACTTTGGCTATAAATACAACACTATTCTGCTTAGAATTTCACTACGATTTTCTGAGTTTCTTCTCCTTCTTCTGCGTACTTTTAGCATCAAACAAAGCAAAAGTAAGTATGATTTGCTTCCGAACTATGTGTTCGCTGAAACACTGGGGTTTGCAGTACCAATATACCAGTGAGTAATTCGTTCTATCCTGGAAGGAAATAATCAATAACCTTGGGTACTCGGAGGGGATTAAATTCCTTAAGGAAACACTGTTGAGCTAAGTGGGCTCGAATTGGTTTCTGTCATTTTTGTTTATGTTCATTTCTGTTTCTATTCATTTATATTTCCAGAATTATTTTACAAATACAGTATACTAACAAGCTTAAGGAATCTAATATATTTTCTGTATTTGTACTTACTATTTCTAGAGAGTAAAACCTTTGTGGTTTTATACTATATTGGAGATTAAAATCTATATAATTTTAATGTTTGTGTCATTCTTTTATAGAAATGACTAATGATAACGGAAACCAAGCTGTTCCGATGGTAACTTCCAATGCCTTTACGAGCCGAACAATAGCGGCAGCATTGGCACCGGCAGAGAAACCCGAAATATTTTTCGAGATTAATTTCAAGCGCTGGCAGCAAAAGATGTTCTTCTATTTGACTACTCTAAGTCTCCACTAGTTCATCAATGATGATGTTCTTGTGCTGTCCGATGAAACTCCAGAAACTGAACGTTTTCTTGTGATTGAGGCGTGGAAGCATTTAGTTTTTTTGTGCAAGAATTATATTCTATGCGGACTGAAGGATGCTTTGTATAACGTCTACAGTGGCATGAAACTGTCAAAGGAACTGTGGAATATGCTTGAAAAGAAATACAAAAATTGAAGATGCCGGGTTGAAAAAGTTGTTGCTACAAGTTTTTGGATTACAAAATGGTAGATAGCAATTCTGTTATTACTTAAGTCCAGAAATTGCAAGTGATTATTCACGATCTTCTTGCTGAAGGTATAAATCAAATTAATATTGATGTTGAAAGTAGTAATCTTAGTATTTTTACTAACAAAAATTTCATTGAAGGTCTTGTCATCAATGAAGCATTCCAAGAAGCAGCGATGATTGAGAAGTTGTCTCCTTTGTGGAAGGACTTCAAAAACTACTTGAAACACAAACATTAGGAGATGTCCCTTGAGGATCTTATTGTTTGGTTGAGAATCGAAGAGGACAACAAAAGTGCTGAAAAGAGAGGCCTTTGGGAATTCAATAATAATGTGAACAAATATTATTGAAGAGAACAAAAAGATGAAGGCGGCTTCTGGACCAAAATACAACCCAAGCAAGAACTGTTCAGTGGAAACTGCTATAACTGTGGAAAAATCGGACACAAATCTACGGAGTGTCGTGCTCCAAAGAAAGACAAGAAGAAGTGTCAAGCAAACATGATTGAAAAGCATGATGATGTTGATGACTTATATGACATGCTTTCTGAATGTAACTTGGTGGGCAATCCTAAAGAGTGGTGGATTGATTCTGGAGCCACTTAATATGTTTGTGCTGTTAGAGAAGCTTTTGCTACTTATGCTCCTGTTGGACCTAATGAGACGATTTCTAAGGAAAATTCTTCAAAGGCCAAGATTGAAGTATGTGAGAAGATATTTCTCAAAATGACTTCCGGCAAAGTGGTGACTTTGAAAAATGTCCTTCATGTTCACGAGACTAGGAAGAATTTAGTCTCTAATGGACTTCTTGTTAAGAATAATTTTAAATGTATTTTTGTTTCCGATAAGGTTGTAATAAGTAAGAATAAAATATTTGTAGGAAAAAGGTTACCTCACTGAGGGTCTTTTCAAGCTGAATGTAATGGTTGTTGAAAATAATTATAAAATTTCAGCGTTGTCTTACTTACTTGAGTCAAATAAATTATGACATATACGTTTAGGTCATGTCAATTATAAAACCTTACGGGAAATGATTAATTTGAAAGTATTGCCCAAGTTTGAATGCAACAAATCAAAATATCAAGTATGTGTGGAATCTAAGTATGTTAAACATCCTTATAAGTTAATTGAAAGGAATTCAAATCCTTTAGACTTAATTCACATAGATATTTGTGACATAAAGTCGATAAAATCTCGCGGTGGAAAGAAGTATTTCATAACTTTTATTGATGATAGTACTCGATATTGCTATATTTACTTACTTAATAGTAAAGATGAAGCAATAGACGCATTCAAGCAATACAAAAATGAAGTTGAAACGCAAACTTAACAAGAAAATCAAAATGATAAGAAGTTATAGGGGTGGTGAATATGAATCTCATTTTGAATAAATAAGTTTAGAATGTGGAATTATTCATCAAACAACGACCCCTTACACGCCCCAAACCAATGGGATTGCAGAAAAAAGAATCATTCATTAAGGAGATGATGAACGCACTATTGATAAGTTCTGGTTTGCCACAGAACTTGTGGGGAAAGCCGTTCTTACAGCTAGCCGAATACTAAATCGAGTACCCCATAGTAAAACACAATCCATTCCATATGAAAAAAGAAAAGGAAGGAAGCCCAACTTGAATTATTTTAAAGTGTGAGGGTGTTTGAAAAAACAAATTTCTAAATCCAAAAGGGTAAAAATAGGACCAAAAACCGCTGATTGCGTTTTATAGGATATGCAACAAATAGTAAAGCATATTAATTTCCTATTCATAAATCAGAAAATTCTGACATTCATAGAAATATGGTTATAGAATCAGATATTGCTGAGTTCTTTGAAAATATATATCCGTATAAAAAAAATGTGAGTCGATTGGTGAAGGATCCAAACAACCTTAGGAAGAAACAAAAGAAAGTACACTTAACCATGAGGATCCAAGACGTAGTAAATGTCAAAGAACGTCTATTTCATTTGGACCAAATTTTGTAACTTTCTTATTAGAAATGAGCCTCAACTTTTAAAGAAGTTATGTCCTATTCGAAATCATGTCAGTAGTGAAATAGAATCCATATTGAATAATCATACATGAAAATTGGTTGATCTTCCTCCTGAAAATAAACCGTTGGGTTCTAAATGGATCTTTAAGAGGAAAATGAAAGATGATGGCACTATTGATAAATATAAAGCAAGACTTGTGGTCATAGGGCATAGACAATGAGAAGGTCTTGACTATTTTGATACACACTCTACAGTTACAAGAATTATGTCCATATGAATGTTAGTAGCGTTAGCTGCAGTTTATGGTCTTGAAATTCATCAAATGGATGTTAAGACGACCTTCTTAAATGGAGAGTTGGAGGAAGAAATATACATGGAAAAACCTGAAGGGTTTGTAGTTCCAGGTAAAGAAAGGAAGGTCTGTAGACTTGTTAAGTCCCTTCACGGACTAAAACAAACAACCAAACAATAGCATGAAAAATTTGACCAAATAATGTTGTCAAATGGATTTAAGATAAATGAATGTGATAAATGTGTGTACATTAAAAATGTTCCAAATCACATAGTCATTATTTGCTTATATGTGGATGATATGCTCATAAGACATTTCCAACATAAGTGCTACTAAGTGTATACTAACTAGCAAGTTTGATATCTGGGAATTAAGATCCATAAGAATTCTCAAGGTCTAGAGGTAGAGGGAGACCTATTAAATATTGGGGAAAGGTGATCAGACAGGACATGTCACGACTGCACATTTCCGAGGACATGGACTTTGATAGGAGGGCCTGGAGGTCAAGCATTAGGATTGTAGGATAGGGGTAATAAAACTTTCCTTACTTCATTTCGGGGGTGAGGCGGGGTTGGATTAGGGTTGGTCTTAGATGGCTTGCAGTTTATGTTGGACCCATACTATTCTCTCCTCTTGTTTTTTACTTTATTTTCGTCCATTTGAGTCGAGGGTCTATCAAAAATAGTATCTCTGTCCCTATCGGGGCAGGGGTAAGGTATGCGTACACATTACTCTCTCCAGACTCCACTATGTGGGATTTTACTGGGTAATTGTTGTTATTGTTGTTGTAAGACTTCTCAAGGTCTGGCGTTGTCACAACATCATTATATTAAGAAAATACTTGAAAAATTCAAGCACTTTAGAGTTAAAGTTGCAAAGACACCAATTGACGTGAATCTTGCATTAGCAAAAAACAAAGGCCAAAGTATATCACAATTGAATTATGCTCATGTGTTTAATGTACATCATGAATTGTATACGACCATATATAGCTTGTGCTATAAGTAAATTGAGTCGATACACGAACAATCCAGGTCAATCTCATTGGATGGCCATGAAACGAGTTTTGGGGTATTTAATACATACCCAGGGCTTTGCTTTGCATTACAGTAAATATCCTTCGATCATTGAGGGATAATGTGATGCAAATTAGATCACCGGATCAACTGATTCCAAGTCCACAAGTGGATATGTATTCATTATTGGTGGAGGAACGGTATCTTGGACGTCATCCAAACAAACTAGTATTGCCCGCTCTACAATGGAGGCTAAGTTTATACCCTTGGATAAAGCCGATGAAGAAGCTGAATGAATCCGGAATTTCTTGAAAAATATTCCATTTTGTCCCATTCCGTTGGCACCAATATGCATACATTGTGATAGTCAAGCAGCAATTGGAAGGGTTAGGAGCGTTATGTATAACGATAAATCTCGTCATATACGACGAAGACATTAAACAGTTAGACAATTACTCTCTAGGAGAATTATCACGATGTAAAGTCAAATGATAATGTGTCGGATCCACTTACAAAAGGCCTCACCAGAGAGGTAGTTGAGAAATCATCAAGGGGAATGGGACTGTGGCCGAGAACAAGTCATAGCGCCGGTAACTCTACCTAGAAGACTCGAGATCCCAAGATCTAGGTTTAAGGAGATCAAACAAAGTCATTAATGATGGTTCAACATTGTCAAATAAACTTTTGGTCCATTCTCGTGATGAGACAATGTTCAGTACCAATAATAAAATATTAAGGCTTTTTAATGATTTCTAAAGTTGTTACGGGGTATATCAAATAATGTATCTAAGGAAGACACGTTTAGGAATCACTTATGTAAGTGTGAAGTGTTAGCCGCTTCAAAGAGAACATCGTAAGACCAGTTCTCTACGCACTTATGAAACCAGGAAGTGTTCATGGCTGAAACAAATACAACAATGAGACCCAAAGACAATTAAGGGTTTTCTGTGTGACTTGTGATTGTCTAGGTATACACCAAAGTTCGACGGTTCAAAGATATCAAATCTACCGATTGATCGAGTATATTCGACATAAGTTCATTACGGAAAGTTCAAAGGGAAACCTACTTATCCAGATGCAATTAATCCTTACTTGCGAGTCACACAGTTTTTCATGCATACTTCCGTAATATAGCCATTTTCCCATTCATGTGGGAGATTGTTGGATTTTTTATGTATATATATTAAATACTTAAAAAAGGGTGAATGATAAATGGAGGAAAATGAAAATTTTGAGTGAAATTTTAAGTTTTCCCTCTTGATAAATGGACATTGTCCCATATTTGAAGAGAATGAGGTTATAGGTATATAAGCAATTGCTCTTCTTCTAGCTCTTAAAGAGTTGAGAAGAAGGCAAGCTCGCGTCATCGCTCGGCTCGGCTCGCTTCAGCTTCGGCTTCGAATTTGGATTTAGTCAAATGATTGATTGATTAACTTTTTGGACCAAATTTATTTTTAATAGTAAAATATTAACAAAACTACCCTATTCAATTTTCCCTCTTTATTGTTGAGTAAATGACCATTTATGTAATGGCATTTGTGCTATGGCCGTTTTGCATAAACAATCATTCTGAAGAGTTGCACCACTTCAGATTTCAGCCCAACTTTGGCTATAAATACAATACTATTCTTCTCAGAATTTCATTACGATTTTCTGAATTTCTTCTCCTTCTTCTGCATACTTTTAGCATCAAACAAAGCAAACATAAGTGTGATTTCCCAGTACCACTACACCACTGTGTAATTCGTTCTATTCCGGGAGGAAATAATCCATAACCTTGGGTACTCGGAGGGGATTAAATTCCTTAAGGAAATACTGTGAATTCAGTGGGCTCGAATTAATTTTATATCATTTCTGTTTATATTCATTTATATTTCCAGAATTATTTTACAAATACAATATACTACAGGGGCTGTTTTTACAGCTCGAATTCATGACCTCCTGGTCAGATGGCAGCAACTAGGAGTGGAAAATGGGCTGTTTGGGCATGTTAAAATGGGTTGACTCATTAAATAGGTCATCGCCCAAGTCTGTTTAAAATTTACTTGGGTTAAGATGGATTGAGTCAAGATATGCTAAACAATGATTTGCAGACACAATTCATCGATTTCATGCTACTCTGTTAGTACCAACGAAAAATATAAGACAATATGGCAATAGTATGAATAAGACCAAAAGTTTAACAGAAGGCAAACTTGAGCAATTTCAGATAGCATAAAGACATTGCCTGCATAAGCTTTAAAATTCATCGTCTACTTTCAGAAGATATTTGAACAGAGAACTCATAATTTGTGACATGAGACGTACCAGGGACATTTGTATTTTGATGTCATCGCGAAGTTTCTTCATTGTAACGCCAGTAACTGTCATTGAATTGCCAACCATCATCCCCGCGACGGGGATGATGTAGCGAGGAGTGAAAGGGAAAACATTCAAAATTACCAATAAAAACATAGTGATAGCAGTTCCAGTAAGAATGGAAACTCCTGCTATATATTTTCCCCTTGGTACATGTTTGGCACGTTGTCCTGCCGTATAACCAGCAATAGTAACCTGCATAATTAACAAATTTTAATTAGTAAGAAGATTATCTACTTAGTTTGATGACATAAAATAAAATATTAGCCAGTATTCGTAGTGTAATTATTTTGGAAATCAGCATAAACACTTGTGAAAAGAAAATATTTTCTAAATTATTTCCTTGATTGTTTTTGGTGTTCGCCTCGCCAATTATAGGCGGAGCTAGGATTTGAACCTTATGGATTAGAGATTAAAATTATTTTAAGGTATTGGGTTCTAAATTAATAATTCGAAAAAGGGTCATAACTGCCCCAACGTATTGACTCTGGAACAAAATTGCCCTCGGTTAACCTTTTGCAAAAAAAAAATGCCCCTACCGTTAAATGTGTGGCCTACTTTTGCCCCTAAAACTAACAGCTGCTTTGTAATTATTTTTTAATTTTTTTTAATTCCACGTGTCACATTTTGATTGGCCATTCATTAAGCCTTACCCAAAATCATTTTTACCCGCCCCTACCCGACGCTCCGACCCAACCCGACCTATCAGAAAACATTTTTTACCCCAAACCCACTTACCTAGGGCTAAGTATCAGGGAGATAAGTTGCCGGAAATACTCGCCGGAGATTTTGACGGCAAAAGGCAACCGAGTAGAACTCCATAATAGCACAAAAACTCCAACACAGAACTCAACGAAAATAATCTTGGAATGAAACTTTTTCAGTGTTTCGATATCTGGTTGTCCGTCTAATATACGACTGGAAGTAACCTCGTCTAAATGGAAAGAGTAGCTCAGCTGGGGTTTTCTCACTGTTTGTACATACGAATTGGCGGAGGAACTATGGCGGCAAAGACGCCTGGGGCTTGCAGTGAGTGTCATCAAACAACAGCTTACGATTGAGTGGCCGATAAGCTTTTCTTTTCTGCTTCCATGAAGTGGAGAAATATTTAGGGAAATTTTGAAAGAAGAAACAATTTTATACTCGATTCATATGCATTCCATTTCGTGAATAGAGTTCCGTTGGAGTACTCTAAAAATTGATATAAGTTCCGTCTTACTTTGTTTTAGTTATGGGTGTTTAGCTTGACCGGTACTAGAATGAAATTAGAAGGAACTCAAATTTCTCTTCTCAAAACTAATTTAGATGATTTTGGGTCGGGTTGGGTCGGAGCATCGGGTAGGGGCGGGTAAAAATGATTTTGGGTCAAGTTTAATGAATGACCAATCAAAACGTGACACGTGGAATTAAAAAAAAAATTAAAAAAAATAATTACAAAGCAGCTATTAGTTTTAGGGGCAAAAGTAGGCCACAAATTTAACGGTATGGGCATTTTCTTTGCAAAAGGTTAGCCGAGGGCAATTTTGTTCCGGAGTCAATACATTGAGGGGAGTTTTGACCCTTAACCGTTAATAATTTATACATATTTATTGGATTTATTAATACAGATACAAAATTTGAACAAAAACTATGGGGTTCAGCCGAACCCGCAATCAACACTATCGCTCCACCTGTCATCAATAATGATCCCACTAACAGAAGTAAGCTTCTCCATAAAAAAAAATTCTTGTTTTTTTTTCGAATTTTTTCTTCAAAAATGTGTTTGTTCATGATAATTTGTAAGTTTTTGGAATTTTTTTGAAAATAAAGTTTTCAAAATTATCAATTTTTTTTTCACACTCATAAAATTACAATATTTTTCAAGTGGAATGCATGTCCATAGATAATTTCAATTTCTAAATATCATTTTAACTAACTTTCATTTATTATTATTTTTTCAAAAATAATAATTTTTATGCCCAAACGCCTGCTTAGTTTATGAAAAGTCTTTGTTAAGAAGCATTCAAAATTTAAAAGACTAGATTTAGGTTTTTTTTATTGTAAGACAGAAGATATTTTCTGAAAATTACGTTTTCCGATATTTGGCCGGAGAATGAACTTTTTGAGAAAAAGTATTGGCTAAGGATTGATACAATATATTAGCAGTTCGTGACGAAATTCTTTTAGTATTAGAAATTAATAGTATTTTATATATAATTATTTGTTAAAACAATAATATGGACTCAAGAGTTTTGATATTCTATACTAACATCCCTCCAGCCAAAAACATTAGGGAAGTCATTTTCCTTATTTGGTGAAAAATACTTTTTCTGATTTTTTCGGATGTCATGAGGAGACAAAATATTTTTCTCTAATCGAATAAAAAAAACTTCATTTAAAAGGTCAATCAACTGAGTATAAATGGATGCCAATTGCAATAAAGTCAACTGCAGAATCAGCAAGTGGGAGAAGAGTATAATTATTTAAATCTTTTTGGATTCCGTAATCAACTAGTTCCCTTTCGGACAGGGATAATGCTCGTCTATATATTACCCTCCCAAGACCCCACTTTGTGGTACATTACTTGATTGTTGTTGTTGTAATCAACTAGTTATGATAGAATAAAATAGAAGGGCAACCAACAAAATCATTATAAGAAAAATGAAAAAATTTACTTGTTTGATCTTAAATGAAATGAAGCTTTATTTAAAAAAAAAAAAATTAACTCCGCTTCTACTTAAACTAAGTTGGAATTCAATGTATAAATTTTTATTGATCATGTCGTTTCGTTTAACCTCATTTGAGACTCATGTGGTTTAAAATAAAAATAAAAAGTGTTAAAATTTATCTATATTTTCTACTGATATATAAATCTCTGGCATAATTAAGTGACTCCTAAAAATATAAAACCTATAATAAATCTGATAACATGAATAAAATGCTTATATAAATACATAGTTTTAATCTATTGTGTCCTATTTTTCTCTAGGTCAACATGAATTTCAAAAAATTGTTACCTTTTAGTACAACTTCTCTCTTTATGATTTATAATTACCTCGTTTACTTTTAACACTTTCACTCACTATAATCTCACACTTACAGACTGTTACACATGGAAATCAACATAATATATGACTAAACCATCTCGAACTGTTTTTGTAAATTTTTTATAGAGAACTATTCTAAAAATTCATAATTTATTCGAGAAAAATTTCTAAAATAAATAAAATTAGATAAGCCTTTACCGTTTTATTTAGTAATTACATAACTGTAGCAAAATCCGCCTGCAGATCGACATGTACAATTTTCTATTTATTTAGAGAAAAAAAAGTACAACCCAGTATAATCCTACTAAGTGGGGTATGAGGAGGGTAGTATGTACGCAGACCTTACCCCTACCCTGGGGTAGAGAGGCTGTTTCCAAATAGACCCCCGGCATCATTCCCTCCAAGAACTTCCCACCTTTGCTCTTGGGGAGACTCGAACTCACAACCTCTCGTTGGAAGTGGGGGTTGCTTACCATCAGAGCAAGACCCTGGGTAGAGAAACTGTACTAAGATTATGTATTTCTGCATTTGCTTGATTCATTTCCTAAATTTGAAAACAGAATAAAAAGAAGAAAGAAAAGAATTACATACCATGAAAAGGTAAGCAAGAATGATCCAAGCAGCATTATTTTGGCTGAAAATAAACTGAAGAACAAAACCAATGATGGATAGCTGAACAAAAGCTCTGAAAACTGAATAAATCATTTCACCTTCCAATCCAAGTTTTTGTACATAAGACAAAGCTACAGCCATAAACACAACTGCAAGTGCTGCAATTGGCTTTATCATTCCCTTCAAAAATTCTCTCAACCAATTCCACTCCATTATTTCTTCTAAAAAAATAAATGTTTCTAAATTTCTAAAATGTGAGAAAAAAGAGAAAACTAGAAAGACAGCTGCAACAAGTGTTAGAGAAATTCGAGAGTATTTATTGGTGTAACAAACTTTTGGACATGACCTCACTCTTTATATATATATATATATATATATATATATATATATATATATGTGTGTGTTTGTTTTAACTTTTTTTTTTCCCCTTTGTAAAGGATAAAAGTAGAAAAGACCTTCCCTAGATGGTCTGTACACGAAAGCTTAGGAACGTACGTACGACCACATACGAAATGGGCCCCACTACTTGTGGGCTAAGTATATCTTCTGTTTAGTGGGCTGGATTTTAATGATATTGTGGGACCCCAGGATACTGTGATTTGGAGGTGAGGTGGCTAACATGCACATGGAATTGTGCAAAGAAATATATATTTTAGCAGTTCTGAAAAATAATAATCGATAAATATATAATTTTGTACGTAACATTTTTTTCTATTAATAAATACAATTAATTTTAACTAATCGGTCAATTTATATTTTGCCCAATTCTACAACTCGTGACCAATGGATAAAACTCGCACTCCAATCGAATCAATAAATATAATATATTTTATATATATATATATATATATATATATATATATATATTTGTCATACAAAATTTTATTACTTAATTATAGTTAAATAATACATATTTTTTACTTTAAGACTTAGCTATTAAAATTACTAATTGCACTGTCTTGTGTTAATTTTGTGTTTTAGCTTAATTTTCTGATTGGTTTGCTTGTTTTTGCTCTTCCACTATTATCTTTTTGAGAGTTTATCAGAAATAACATTTCTATCTTTTAAACGTAGAAGTAAGGTTTATATACACACTATCCTCGCCGAATACACTTATAAGAATACAATAAATTTATTGTTATTGTATTAAAATTAAATTGAATAATTTAATTTCAATATCAAGTGCGAATAAATATTTATTGACTATTCAATAATGAATCAGAGACTAAACTGCTCTGATGGTGTAATGTGTTGTCTGCCTCTCTTTCTTTCAATCTTTTAAACTTAGCCGTAGGTTTAACTGGGGAAAGGAAAACGTCAATTTTTTAGTATTTTATTTTAAAAAAGAGAATAGATAAGAAAAAGTATAAATATTATTTTATTTTGCTCTTTAGACGCAAGTAGAATAAGGAGAGATGGCTTGTAAAAGCAATTGTAAATTTGTAATTGGGGAAAGAGAATCTAATTTTGAATCGTACGTTAGTCCCCCGTTTGGCCATAAATTTTGACTTTAATTTTTTTTTAAAAAATTTGAAAATATTGTTTGTATATGAAATATGATTACGTTTGAGGAAAAAACATTCAAAATCTCAAAAAATTTAAAGCAGTTTTTAGGTGAAATTTTTTCTTTTACTCATAAAACTTTAATTTTTCTTCAAATAAAATACATGTCCAAATATAATTTCAAAATTTATTTTTTAACACAACTACAAAGACTTTTTTTTAAATTTCAATTAAATCTATGTCCAAACACTACTTTCTCCGGTCCAAAATAAGTAATTTTTTGACCTTTTTTTTATGGTCCAAAATAAGTGATGAATTATTTTTTTTCTATATTATCCTTAGATTAAATAGTGTTAGAATCTGTGTTAGGAATATTTATGTGAGATAATAAAAATTAATATAATTAATTTTATTGCTAACTAATATTTAAAATTTAATTTATTAATCTATATTAAAACATTTAAAAATCACTTATTTTAAGAAAAAAATAATTAGCAATCTATGAAAAGGTAGTCCGACAGAAGAATCACATGGGATCCCACGTTCTCATAGCAACGTGCAAGTCTAATTAGCTGCTGCCTTTTCATTAATTAGTCGTTGCCAAAATACAAATGGTTTGTTACGAAACACTAAAAGAACACGAGCAATATTGTAGAGAAAGAGAGAAAGAGAAAATTTTTATTGAATTTTGGGGTGATTTATAAGGGGTAAGACCCCTCTATTTATAAAAGAAAAAATGACTTAGTCTCAAAGTAAAACTCTCTACAAGATAGACATTCACTCTAAATAGAATTCTATTCTCAACACTCCCCCTTGAATGTCTACTCAATAAGTAATGTACCTCATTAAAAACCTTAACTAAAATAAAACCCAATGGGAAAAAAAATTCTAGAAAAGAAAAAAAGTACATATATTTAAAAATGCGCATATTGGTTGCCTCGTTAAAAACCTTGCAAGGAAACCCAGTGGGACAAAACATTGTAAGGGAAAAAGAGTGCAACGCGCATTAACTCCCCCTGAAGAGCATCAATTCACATCCTTGAGCCTTTGCATTCCAATCTTGTGCAACATCTTCAAAAGTTCTTTGGTAGAGATTTGATAAATAAATCAGCCATATTAACTTGAATGAATTTTCTTCGCTTTAAAATCATCATCCCTAATAGATGTATCGTCTTCGTATGATCTTGTTGGAATCGTCAGTTCGATACCTTCTCATAGAGGTGTAAACTCTTGCTATCATATTACATGCTTATAGTTATAGCAAGATATATTTGTGCACAAATTGCACTAAGGAAGCGGTACTTCAAGATCAAGAATTGTGTATGCTTCAAGCAACTTAAATCCTTCATGGATTGATATAAAAGTTAAGTCATATAAGCCAAATAATAGACTTTAGATTCATATCAAGTTTTTCATGTCATGCTAGACAAATAAGATATCTAAAACTGATTGGACATACCATTGACTTTATATTTTCAAGTGTTTTAACTACTGGTCCAAAATTACATGCCTTTCATATGGAATCAATTCTACTTGAATTGTGTCTCTTCCATTTGGCCAATATTTTTGTGTCTATATTCGATAGATTTAAGATCCTCATCTAAACTTAGCGCTATGATAGATGTCGACGACAAATATTTTATATCGGTTCCAAAATTTTTCCATAAAGACATAACATAGAGATCTCTTCATTCATATATTGAGGTACCTAAAGCTCTCATGAGATTTTATGAAGTGTTATGTAATGTGATCTTTTGGATCACTCGCCTCATTATTATGATCGGTTTGATCATTTTATCATCTTCTTTATCAAGAAGTTTTATTTGAAACCAATTTGTCTATATGCTTTAAGCGTACCATAGACTTTGTCCTTCTAGGACTTAATATGAGCATTTGCAATGAGAATATAGTTACTTTCTTTGGGTCAGCAAAATGCGTCTAGCATACTTTGCAATATATTGCAGATGAATTATCTTTTTATGAACTTCAAGTTCATAGTATCTTATTAGAGGATCTAGATATACAAATGATAATTCATTCCACTTTACTTTTTCTCAATTGTTTATCATGTCTCTCCCTTATGTTAGAAAAACTAACTTATTTCCTCAACTTTGAGGAACCATCTTTGTGCATTATGGTGTGAATGAAAATATACACCGCACATCAATAATAATAACATGGAGTTATTTGGTTGCTGACCCTGAACCACTTGTGAGGGGAGAATGTAATATACTTTCGTATATAACATATATAAAACGGATATAGATAACTTTGTTTTCATAAGCAATAGTTTAGCTATTAAGTGGAGGCACTCAATAAATTATTTTTTTAAACCAATTATGATGTAAACCAACTTATCAAGATGAACTTCTTTAATAGAAAATCTGAAAATTATGCTCGAAATTAAATTACCGAGCAAGTTACCGAGCAAGCACCGGCCAGGTTGCAGGTTAATAATAATCGCACATGTAACCATCTCATAGATGCATCTTATGTGGTGTACATGGCAGGTGAATGGGCCCATATTCACCTTTGATATTTCCAAAATTCATGGGATTCAATCCCAACTTTAGTTGGTCAATTAATTAATGAGAACAAGCAATATAAGAGAATTCGTAAAGAACTTATAGTTCTTTAATATTTACCCATATGAATTCTCTATTATTTTTTCACATCATACCTAAATTGATATGACTAAACCAGCTATGCCAACTGGATATCAATAAACTCCAAGTTTATTATGATATGGGTATTATATCAATAAAGTTCTACTTTATTGTGGCATTCTTTTATTTGTGTAGTACAAACTGGAGAATAAGTTGCAGTAATAGAAGATATCAAATCTTTCCTTTATTTATAGTCTCAATATAATCAATCGCTTTCACGTACACTTTGGAAACTGAATAAGTTCCTGACTTAACACAATACCTTATTAGTAATCAATTGTATTTCTCTAAAATAGTATAATTGGCTCTTCTAGAGCTCTCAATTAATTTTGTTCTACCACATATTCATCAACATCCATGTGGTAAATTTCTTTTTTAAAGAAAAAGTTATAACATTATGGTTATGGTCAAAATTATATGCAAGATATATTTCTTGCATTATTGTTGTCCTTTAATAATCACATTGCCAAAATATTTTGGCGTACAATAGGTACGTGATAAATGACCATTTATGCCATAATAATGACATTATTTTATTATATCATCTCAAACCTCCTTCTAGAGGCGAGTGTGGTATATTCACTACCACTAGCACGTTCATATTCTTTCAAGAATGAATATGTATTCATAAATTAGATGTTGTCACACTCACATCATGAATGAACCATAATCATCCAATGCTCTTTATAAAATTTCATATTGTCAATTTATGACAAATATTACTTTCACAGAGTGAAGGATTATTTTGAGAATCCTTATTATTCTCATTATCACAATGTTGACGATTATAATTTCGTCTATTGCCACGTCCATATCCATTGATAACTTCACGATAATAATTTTGTCTTCTTTCAGACTTATCACATACTGCTATCACATTCTCTATAGGGAATGAGAATGGAGCAAATTCAATGGGACGAATTTTTAATTCTTTGCCCACAATCATACATGAATTTGATCATGGCAAGACATAAAAAATTTACCACGTTGGGTGGTTATTATATCTTTCAAGCTCCATTAGAGTCGCAATCAAAATTTACCGTATTTGCTTGTATTTAAAATCTAATTATAGAATTACAAGAATTTGAAAAAGAAAAGTAAAATACTTACCTTAAATCTAGAATTTAATCATGAAGGAAGTTCATAAAACAATTGACAATCATTATGCTCAATCCCAAAGCTTCTACTTAGTTGGTTAGAGTCTCGTGCTGATAACGTGTTATGAAACAATAAAAGAACAAGAGCAATATTGCAGAGAAAGAGATAGCGAAAATTCTTATTGAATTTTGGTATGATTTACAATGGGGTAAGACCCCTCTATATATAGGAGGAAAAATGATTTAGCCTCAAAGTAAAACTCTCTACAAGGTAGACGTTCACTCTAAATAGAATTCTATTCTTAACATGGTTCATATTTTTAATTATTACTCGAATGGAATTTGCCTAATTCCATTCACATTTAACATTTAGATCCCATTTACAGTACAGAAAGAAAAAGGTAATTTGTTTTTTTTTAAAAAAGGGGTGGGGTGGGGGGACGGGAGAGCAAGACGAAGGAAGATAAAAATTCTCCACACCAAATAATTGTACGGAACTATATTAATTTATAAAAGTTTTAGTTGAGGTCCTATCTACCTCTACAAAGTTAAGGTGTCTAACTGACACCTCATGCCAAGTTTAAAGAACCATTATATTTGGCTTTAAGTTTACCAAGTATATGAATAGTACACATACGAGTTTTACATAAACGGCTGATATATCAAATTCTCTTATGGCCCATTTAGAGCCGCATACGAAACCAACCAACCAAACAGAGACACTTTAATCAGTTACGACTTATCCTACCTATGCGGATGCCGCCACTACTTATTTGCTCACCTAACTAGCGAGCGAGAAAGCTTACAACTAGTATTCATTTACATCTACCAAGTTAATTTTTTTTGTATAAGATAAAAGTTTATTAAAAAGGCACCAAGATTGGCAACTTTCTAACGGATTGTGTTGCATTTGGTTCTGCGGCCACTCTACAATTTTGAAACAATGAAACATGGATATATTTCAGAGTGTTCGTTGTCAATTAAGTCACAGAGACTTCCCGAATCAAGAAACAAATATTACAAGAATACCACGCCGAGATTCGTAAGCTGTTACCCGAGTTCGGCGAGTGCCAGCTCAATCAAATCTCTCGAGCACATGATATTGAAGCAGACGGCCTTGTCAAAATGGTAGCGGGCACTAAAAGCATAACTAGAGGAGTGAACATGGCCACTCCTCTCTGCTCGTGGACCGATCAAATCGAGGTAACGAATGATTTCATTTAGTTTAACTGACTATTTCTCATAATGGAATAGAAGAAGGAACATTCTCCTAGATACACGAACAAGAAATGCATCACATTCTCCTATTCAAGCAAAATTAAACAAATTGGGACTCCCCCAGGGAATGCATCATATTCCCTAGCGCAAGCAAAATTAAGCAAACTGGGACTCCCCAGGAAATGCATCATATTCTCTAATATAAGCAAAATTAAACAAACTGGGACTCCCCTAGGGAATGCATCATATTCCCTAGCGCAAGCAAAATTAAGAAAATTGGGACTCCCCAAGGAAATGCATCATATTCGCCAAAAAAAGAAAAATTAAACAAACTGGGACTCCCCCAGGAAATGCATCATACTCCCCAGCGCAAGCAAAATTAAGCAAACTGGGACTCGCCCAGAAAACGCATCATATTCTCCAATGCAAGCAAAATTAAGCAAAGTGAGACTCCCCAAGGAACACCCCCTACGTCCAAGAGCCATCTCCAAAAAGAGGAGGTCGACTACAATAGCTAGGGGGATTTAGAAACCGATTACTTAATGCGTAGGTTTCTCCATAGGCACACTACCTTTCAGATAGGTGGAGATTCCATTAAGTACCAAGAGATTATCTATAGCTCAGTGTCATCCCCTACGAGATAAAGATGCTCATCAGAGTGAAGCATTATACAACTAAGTTTCTATCATATGCAGCCAATCATTTTGGTCGCAAATATTCCCCCTACCAAAGAAGATTATCCTAGGGATTGAGACAATTTGCAAAAGGTTTCTCTGGATAGGTGAAGCAAAAGGTAGAGCGAAAGCTTTAGTGGCATGAAAACAATTGTGCTGGCCAAAATCTGCAGGTGGTTTGAACATAACTGACATCCTCACGTGGAATAGGGCTACGATAATTAATCAATTGTGGAATTTGAGTAAGAAGAATGATCGCTTGTGGATACATACATACTATATAAAACAACATGTGATATGGAATGTAAATGTGAAGCAAGCTTCTTGACTTACTCGGAAAATTTTAGGAGCTACAAAATATTTGAATGAAACAAATATAGGCTGAATGGGAGGAATTACTCCATCAGGAACATGTATTCTCATAGGAGAGTTCCCTAAAGTTGAATATAAGAGACTAATTTGCAACAACATCAGCAGTCCTAAATGGACTTTCATATTCTATTTGGCAATCCTTGGCAGGCTGTACACAAGAGACATGCTCATCAACCAGGGACTATTAGTCAGCCCATCATGTTCACTGTGTGAAGGAGGTACAAAGGATCACGATCACCTCTTTTTCAGATGCAGATACTAAGCATCAATATGGAGAAAATTATTATACTGGCTTAGTATCAAAAGAGATATGAATAGGTGCAATGAAGAGATACAATGGGCTACAAAGCATGCAACGGGTGAACAACTATCAACAACAACATATAGGATGCTTCTAACTTGAACTAATGCATTATATTTGGCAAGAATGGAATTGGCGAACTTTTCGTGGGTAATAGAAAAGATGCGAGGAGCTGGTCAAAACGATAATCCAAGAGATTCATATCGAGGAAGCTTGAGTCCTAGTCTAGCTAGAAAATTTCAAGAGTTAAATTTTTACTCTTAGCTTATATACAGCTAGATTTGTTGTTACGTAGTAATGAGGACACTAGGTTTGGGGCTAAATGTCCAAACATACGTGGATAGTTGATAGGGTTTTTAATATACGTATAAATATTTTCCCTGGTAATAATAAAATTAATTACTAAAAGAATATTGAGTTAATTTTCATAAAAAATATAAACTAAAAAATATCCGTAAACTTACTTAATATTTAGAGTGCTTGTTAATATAGAGTTTTACCTTAAGTATCTTAATATAAAGTGATAACGAGCCTTTTTTCTTGTGCAAAATGCATAATTTAGTTGAATTTTATGCTTTTTTCCCAAGTTATCATAATTATTATGTAATCTTTTTGCTCGATCGATTTATTTATATTAATTCCAAAGATGAATAACCCGAACCGAAATTCAAATAGACCAAACCAATTAAATTTATATCTTACTTAGACAATGTAAATTGTAATATGACTATGTTCAAAATTTTTTGCGCCTAGAGCCTCTAAATCTTGGATCTTCCTCTGCTTGTCCTCATCCTCATCATCTGTTGAGTCAGCTCGACCTAGGCGTAGGTTCGTCCTTCAACTCGACCTTTTGAAGTCTTCACGACACGTCATAGTCATCAAAGGCTTTATTACACTTGATTAGGTTAAATACACAAAATAAAGTTTTTGTCCATACATTATGTGGCACACTTTTCTTTATAGTCTATTTGAAAAGAATATCATCTTTGTATATTTAAAAATGATTTAAGTTAAGAATTTTAGTTGTAACCTTAATCTGATGATTTAGCTTCAGATGATTTATAGCTACACAATTATCTAAAATTCTTTTGAAATCACAAGTTTCAATATTTTTTCTTTGTTAACTTCTATGCAATTCAAAGAGGGAGTAATAATCATGATACACCACCAAATTATACTCATATGATTGTTGAAATCATATAGTTGTACTCAATATTTTAAAAGGCATTTTCGGGGCGAGTCCTGGGCGAGGCGCACCAAAAACGCCCCGGAGTGATGGCTTGGGGCGAAAGTCTCAAGAGGCTTACGCCCAGTAATTTGGGGCATACACCCGGGCGTTCGGGGCACATTTTCTTAGTGAGGCGTAAGCCTCAAAGATATTTTTAAATTAAAATAAAATTTGTTGAATAAGTCCTTCATATAATACCCAAATTCTCAAAATTCAGCTTGGTAAATATTCAAAAGTTTTAAAAAGGAAATGAAATGCATTAAATTTAAAGTTTGTGTTAAGAATAGAACTCTAATTAGAGTGAATGTCTATCTTATAGAAGATTTTTACTTTGAGGCTAAGTCTTTTCTCTTCCTATAAATAGAGGGGTCTTACCCCATTGTAAATCATCCCAAAAATATCAATAAGAATTCTCCTCTCCCTACCTTGCTCTGCAATATTGTTCTTGTTCTTGTATTATTTTATAACACGTTATCAGCACGAGATTCTAACCAATTTGGTATAATGCTTTTGCACAACGATACAGTCATGTATTCGTATAATAATTCTTTGGCTCCGTTCTCTTATTTCAGGTTTTAACAACCATTGCCGCAGGAAATAAAAATATATATTTCATAAGGTAATTGAGTATGGTTTGTTATTCAATTCAGGTAATTTATTTTAATATTTGAGACCATACTACTTGATATTTATTTAGTATGTATTATACCTTTGTGAAATTTGTGATAAATATCTAGAAGACTCATTCTGATGAGTAAAGTAACAACAGTTAATGATATAATGATTGAAATTTAATCGGGGCTCTACCTAACATATTGTTTGGTTAAGCTGCTTCTCTCATGAGTGTATTTTTTCTATTCAAATTGGCGTCTTGGTGACCCATGTATTAGTAATGTATGATATATTTATATTGTTAAAAAAAAAATTTAATTTATCACCACACCATACGTTGTTAAGATGTTAATTGCATATTGAATTTACTTTTTGTAATTACAGTATTTCAATTGAATTATGAATGCTGTTTTCCATTACCACTCAATATTTATATGCCACATATTTACTATGTCATTGTATGGCTAGGAGTTTCAATTGTAGTCCCTCTAGTATAATTATACTGATAAGTTGGCCTTTGGCACCCTGTTCATTCTACACAGTATTAGTAGCCATTGGATTATTTTTATACAATCTTCTGTGAGATCATTATATTATGCTATATCACTGTTGTGATGTTCTAGTGTTCATATTTTAATGTATGGTATTACAATTATTATCTGAAATTATAGCAGTATCAACCATTGTTATACGCTGAACACGAGTTAAAATATACGATCTGTTGGGAATTTTTATATTGATTGTATATGTGGTTGTCAAATACTAGTAGTATGCTAATCTTTTCCATGAATGCATAAAATTGTTGCTGTTATTTACCTATTATATGTTAGCTCTATGATTTTATATTCTTAACTTCACACTACATTAAGAAAATTTGAGGCAGTACAAAGAGAAGAAATATTTCTCTCATTTAAGTATGTGTAAGGCAGATGTTACTACAATTTCTGGTAGTCGTAAATTGATTGAAGGCTCCGGAAGAGCAACTATAACTCTGCCTAAAGGAACATTATTTATCATAGAGAATGCAATGTTCTCCTCCAAGTCTAAGAGGAACTTGTTGAGTTTTTAAGATATCATTCAAAATGGATATCATATTGAGACAATAGATGAGAATAACCTTGAATATCTCATCATTACAAAGAATGTCTCTGGCCAAAAGAGGGTTATTGAGAAGTTCCCATCTTTATCTTGTGGCCTGTATTGGACAAAAATTAGTGCAATTGAGGCACATTCCACAGTAAACCAAAAGGTTACTGATTCCAATACTTTTGTACTTTGGCATGATCGATTGGGACATCCTGGATCAATTATGATGAGACGGATAATAGAAAACTCATATGGGCATCCATTAAAGAATTTAAAGATTCTTTTAAATAATGAATTTTCTTGCACTTCTTGTTATCAAGGCAAGTTAATTATTCGACCATCACCAACAAAGGTTGGAACTGAGTCACCTACGTTTTTGGAACGTATACAAGGGGACATTTGTGGACCTATTCACCCACCTAGTGGGTCGTTTAGATATTTTATGGTCTTAATAGACGCATCCTCTAGATGGTCTCATGTGTGCCTATTGTCATCAAGCAACATTGCGTTTGCAAAATTAATGGCACAAATAATTCGATTACGAGCACAATTTCCTGATAATCCAATTCAGTCTATTAGACTAGATAATGCTGCTGAGTTTTCATCCCAAACATTTAATGATTATTGCTTATCAATTGGGATAAAAGTGGAACATCCTGTAGCTCATGTTCACACTCAAAATGGTCTTGCTGAATCTTTAATTAAACGTCTGCAGTTGATTGCAAGACCATTACTCATGAAAACGAGGCTGCCCACTTCGGTTTGGGGTCACGCTATTTTGCATGCAGCAATGCTAGTTCGTCTCAGACCGACGAATTATCACAAATATTCCCCGTTGCAATTAGTTTTGGGTCATGAACCTAATATATCCCAGTTAAGAATTTTTGGTTGCGCAGTATATGTACCTGTAGCACCGCCATATCGCACCAAAATGGGTCCGCAAAGAAGGTTAGGAATATATGTTGGGTTGAATCGCCCTCCATTATTCGCTACCTCGAAACATTGACAGGGGATTTGTTCACTGCACGATTTGCAGACTGTCGATTCGATGAGACACTTTTCCCAAAATTAGGGGGAGAAGTTGGTGAAACCAAACGGGAAATTTTGTGGAAAAATCCATCATTATCTCATCTTGATCCACATACCTCTATTTGTGAAAAAGAGGTGCAAAAGATTATTCATTTACAAAGAATAGCAAATCAAATGCCAGATGCATTTACAGATTTGAAAAGGATAACAAAATTACATATCCCCGCAGAGAATGTGATAGTAGTATGTGATAAGTCTGAAAGAAGACAAAATTATTACCGTGAAGGTATCAATGGATGTGGACATGGCAATAGACGGAATTATAATCGTCATCATTGTGATAATGAGAATAATAAAGATTCTCAAAATAATCTTTCACTTTATGAAAGTAATATTTGACATGAGATTTTATATAGCACATACAGATGATTATGATCCATTCATGGTGTGAATGTGACAACATATGATTTATGAATACATATTCATTCTTGGAAGAATATGAACGTGCTAGTGGTAGCGAATATACCACATCACCTCTAGAAGGAGGTTTGAGATGATATATGAAAATAATGTCATTATTATGGCATGAATGATCATTGGTCACGTACCTATTGTACGCCAAAATATTTTGGAAATATGATTATTAAAGGACAACGATAATACAAGAAACATATCTTGCATATAATTTTGACCATGGCCATAATGGTATAACTTTCTCTTTAAAAGAGATATTCACCACATGGATGTTGATGAATTTGTGGTAGTACAAAATTAATTGAGAGCTCTAGAAGAGCCAATTATTACTATGTTGGAGAAACACAATTGATTAACAATAAGGTATTGTGTTGTAGTAAGTCTTAAAGAAACTTATTCAGTTTCCAAAGTACACGCGAAAGCGTTGATTATATTGAGACTATAAATAAAGGAAAGATTTGATATCTTCTATTACTACAACTTGTAGCGGGATAATTTGTATATGAAAAGCTACCCGCTTCATTCTCCAGTTTGTACTACACAAACAAAAGAATGCCACAATAAAGTGGATATTTATTGGTATAAAAACCCATATCATAATAAACTTGAAGTTTATTGATAATTGCACATGTCATGGTGTAAATTTGAAGTTTACCAATATTGATAATTTATTCAATTGGCATTCAGGTTAGCCATATCAATTTAAGTATGATGTGCAACAATAATAGAGAATTCACATGGGTAAATATTAAAGAACTAGAAAGTTCTTTACGAATTCTCTTATATTACTTGTTCTCATTAATTAATTGACCAACTAAAGTTGGGGTTGAATCCCATAAATTCTGGAAATATCAAAGGCGAATATGTGCCCATTCACCTGCCATGTATACCACATATGATGCATCTATGATATGGTTACATGTGCGATTATTATTAACCTGCAGCCTGGCCAGTGCTTGCGAGGTAACTTGCTCAGTAATCTAATTTCGAGCATAATTTCCAGATTTTCTATTCAAGATAGTTCATCTTGATAAGTTGGTTTACATCATAGTTGGTTTAGCAAAATAATTTATTGAGTGCCTCCACTTAATAGCTAAATTTTTGCTTATGAGAACAAAGTTATCTATATCAATTTGATATACGTTATACACGAGAGTATATTATATTCTCCCCTCACAAGTGGTTCAGGGTCAGGAACCAAATAATTTCATCTTATTACTATTGATGTGCAGTGTATATTAACATGATAATGCACAAAGATGATTTCCCAGAGTTGAGGAAACAGGTTAGTTTTCTAACATGAGGGGGAGACATGATAAACAATTGAGAAAAAGTTACATGGAACGAATTATCATTTGTAGATCCTCGAATATCATAATATGAACTTGAAGTTCATAAAAAGATAATTCAATTGCAACATATTGCAAAGCATGCCATACGCATTTGCTGACCCAAAGAAAGTAACTATATTCTCACTGCAAATGCTCATATTAAGTCCTAGAAGGACAAAGTCTTTGATACGCTTAAAGCGTATAGACAAATCGGTTTCAAAAAGAACTTCTTAATAAAGAAGATGAGCAAATGATCAAAGTGATCATAATAAGGAGGCAAGTGATCTAGAAGATCACATGACATAACACTTCATAAAATCTCATGAGAGATTCAGGTACCTGAATATATGAATGAAGAGATCTCCATGTTAGGTCTTTATGAAAATTTACTGGAACCGATATAAAATGTTCGTCGACGACATCTATGATAGCACTAAATATCGATGAGGATCTTGAGTTTGTCGAATACAAACAAAAATATTGGCCAAATGGAAGAGATACAATTCAGGTAGAATTGATTCCATATGAAAAACATATAGTTTTGGACATGTAGTTCAAATATTTGAAAGTATAAATTCAATGGTACGTGCAATCAGTTTTCGATATCTTATTTGTCTAGCATGACATGAAAATTTGATATGCATCTAAAGTCTATTATATGACTTATTTGACTTAACTTATATGACAATCCATGAAGGATTTAAGTTGCTTGAAGCATATACAATTCTTGATCTTGAAGTACCACTTCCTCAGTGTAATTTATGCACAAATGTATCTTGCTATAACTATAAGCATGATAATATGATAGCGATGATACATTTATGGAGATATTGAAAAGCCATTCCACGATATTTGTGAAGACATTATATATCTACCACGAGTTATGATTTCAAGGTGCAAATATTCATTATAGTTAATATGGCTGATTTATTTATCAAATCTCTACCAACGATCTCTTGAAGATGGTGCACAAGATTGGAATGCGAAGGCTCAAGGATGTGAATTGATGCTCTTTTCAGGAGGAGTTAATGCGCGTTGCACTCTTTTTCCCTTACAAGGTTTTGTCCCACTGGGTTTTCCTTGCAAGGTTTTTAACGAGGCAACCAATAGGCGCATTTCTAAACATGTGTACTCTTTTTCCTTTTCTATAATTTTTTTCCATTGGGTTTTATTTTAGTTAAGGTTTTAACGAGGCACATTATTTATTAAGTAGACATTCAAGGGGGAGTGTTAAGAATAGAACTCTAATTAGAGTGAATGTCTATCTTATAGAAGAGTTTTACTTTGAGGCTAAGTCTTTTCTCTTCCTATAAATAGAGGGGTCTTACCCCATTGTAAATCATCCCAAAAATATCAATAAGAATTCTCTTCTCCCTACCTTACTCTGCAATATTGTTCTTGTTCTTGTATTATTTTATAACAGTTTAGACCTTTTTATTGATTGAAGCCCCAATTTATGGTCTTTCTAGTTTGCTAATCTCCCAAAAGCAACAATTTTTTTTACGAATACAAAGAGAACTCCATTCTCCTTTATAGCAGCAAGTTCAAAGTTCAAATTGCAGGTTAGTTATTTTTTTCTTCATGTAAAAAACTTTATTCTTTTCGACTCAAGTTACTTGAACTTCTAATTAGCGTATTATAGATTGTCTTGACTAATTTTTTGTGTGAATGAAGCATATATATTTTTATGTAATTTTACCAGTTTATAAGTACTTACTGTAATTATATTATTTTATAAAATATTAAATTAAATACTTATAAGACTTATGTTTCGTCCTTGGATCTTACGATTCGCTAAGATATATATAAAATACCTCATCTAGCGCTCACACCTTTTAAAATAATGATTGTACCTTGATGGTTATCTATTCTACTTTTATTTTGAAATCGTTGAATTGATTTCTAAAACTCTTTCTTGAAAATCCCAAAAAGATGGAGCAATAAAAAGTAAATTGATTTCTAATTCTTGAAAATCCCAAAAGGATGGAGCAATAAAAAGTAAAAACGAAAACGAATAAATAAATGCAGTTGCATCATTTCCTCGTTATACGGATTCTTCAACTTCTTGACGGCATGGTATTGAAAAATACGTAATACATTAATTGCAACAGAGGTGTCAAAGAAAGAAAACCAATATGCTACTTTTATTTACGCGAGTGCATTAAAGGTATCACAATAGTTTCAGAATAATTTAAATGTGTAGGCAGAGCATCTTACACACAATATGAGGATTGTTGCGATATGTGTTTTGGCCTTTTAAAATAGCTTTTTTTTTGAGAAATTATGAAGATAGAAAGTGCTTTACATTTAATGTGAGATTTTTCAATACAAGTCAAAATTTAATTAGGTCTTAATATAAATATTAAATATAATTTATAAATTAAACAAAAAGAAAAGTTTGATCAGATAAGTTGAGGCTGAATAAAACCGGGCAAGCCATGATAAGTCCGAGTAGTTCTCAAATGGTACTGCTTGTTGATAAGCCTTTCAACTTTGTACTGAATATATACGACAAAAATAGATGGCACTTTTTTAATATATGGTGGTGCTTTTTCTCCCTTTCCTTTACTTGAGAAGAATCTGCCTTTTTGCATTTATTGTTGTGTCAACGTCATGTGTCTCGTAAAAAATTAATCATTTAATTTAAGGCAGATATTGTTTTTAAGAATATTTGCTTATATTAAAATAATTAATATTAGATGTATCTTTTAAGTTTCAGCAAACTCTTTAGTATAACTACTATCATGAACATAAAAAAAGAAGAAGAAAAGAAGAAGAAAAGTTTTTTCTATTTTCACTACTATCATGAACATAAACAAATAACTTTATTTATAGTCCAAGAGGATATCTGAATGAAGAAACGTTAAATTCTTTTAAAATTCAATGCTAGGAAATCAATAAGAAAACATTAAGAATTCATGAAGAATTCAATACCAAATAATGAGAATTTAAAATTCATTAAAAATTCAATTCAAATAACCATTCCTTTTAAAAGTTTTCATGGAAATGATTATCATATTAAATACTAGCAAACGGACAAAGACTAATTTTGGTCACTTTCAAACTTTTCTCTATTTTTTCAACTACGTTTATATTATGACTGATTGAAGAGCTCTCAATCGACTGTGCTTATTTTGTGTGTATTACTCGGGAGAGAGTACATATTTATGAGTTGTTGAATAAAATCACTCCTAACGTATATGATGGATAAATACAGAGGGTTTAAAGGTGGAATTAAGGATAATGATACCTTGGTGCGATCCGAGAGAGCCAAACTTAATTCTAGCTGGCGTAATTCGGAAGAATATGTCTAGTAAATTGTGGTAGTTATTCAGGAGAGAATTACAACACCCAGAGAGCTCATGATCAGTAGAGAAAACTTATGCAAATTTATAGAAAATATAGAGAAAAGGATTCTTACAATAGGGAAAATCATAACTGTAGACCTCCATAATCTTTTCTCCAACCCGCATTATCTTTAGTTATTAATCTACTACTTTAATTATTTAGTTAATTAGATATAAGAATCTTAATATTTGTAACATAAGAATTGTTCGAACTTGTCTTTTTAGCAATATTGAACAGCTGTAGCTATCATCACAAACAACCCAGGTTGTGATGGCACCTATAGTGTTACAAGGCAAGCTTATTTCCCAAAATATTACTACTAAATCAATAATAAGAATTTAATATACTATTTTCAACATTTAAATTCTCATACTAAATCAACTCTGAATATAATCAATATAAAATACGAAAACGAGTCCCAAACATCAGAGTTTCACTAAGCCATGAGTGTCTAAAACTATGAACTAAGATATATAAATTGTCTAACTGTCCAAAATAAGAAATGACAAAAGGAGTAGCAAGGTCCTGCTGACACTAGCATCTATCTTGCAATCTCCATAGATAGCCAGCCTGAAATCAACGATCGTCGCGCTCTAACTCACCTGGATATGCATATAAAGTGCAGGGTGTAGTATGAGTACAACTACCTCAGTAGTAACAGAAATGACTAAGGAACTGAGCAGTAGTGGCGAGCTAAGCAAAACCATCAAATTATTTATTTTTCACAATTTTAAAAATAACATGAATAAACAGGTAAATTCCAAAACTCAGTAAAAGCCACAAAAAAATTAACAGATAAATGCAGCAATAGCAAAAGTAAATGCAACCTCACAGCAATGTCGCTCCATCATTCAGTACTCGCACTCAACACTCAACACTCAATAAACTCAACACTTTGCGCTCACTGGAGGGTGTGTATAGACTTTGGAGGGGCTCCCAAAGCCCAAGCCCTAAGTACGAACAACTCACATGCCATCATATCAATACCAGGATCCGCACGGTCACCTCACGTGCTACGCGGACAACTCACGCACTATGGTATCAATACCTGGACCCGTAAAGTCAACTCACGTGCTACGCGAACAACTCACGCGCTAAGGTATTAATATCCTCACAACTATGCGCTCTGCTCACTCAATCATGTACCTCACTAGCCTCACCATCATCAACAAATAAAGGAATATAACCCACATCAAGTATCACAACATATTAGCAAATAATAGAGATTGAGTAAACAATGTACAATAATTTCTATGACTGAGTAAGAATAATGTGAGCATGAATAAAGCCTAAACATGATCTCTAACATGAAGGCAGACAAGTTCAACAATAAGTAAACACATAACCGCAGATAATTTCCATTATGCCTCATAGCCTCACAGGACGGACCAAGCCTCAATCCCTCGCACTACACACCCACACGCCTTTCACCTAGAGTGGGTATCACCACCAAACAATCACATGATATCAACTTATCCGGGTTTATACCCTCAAAGCCAGAGTTAAAACTGTTACTTATCTCAACCGCATAAAATTCTACTCCGGAATGCCCTCATCTCTGGCTCGGTATCCAAAAGCTCCGAATCTAACCCTAATTAGATCAGTACCATCAATATATGATAAAGAATCAAATTCCACAATAAAAACCACAAATTATGCCAAAAATTCAAAATCGACCAAAACTCGGCCCCGGGGCCCTCGGCTCAAATTCAGTCAAAATGGCAGAATCAAAACCCTCGCCCTCTCCTAAGTCTAACTATATAAAATTTATCAAAATCGGACTCTGTTTGGTCCCTCAAATCCCTACCTTAAACTCTCCAAAACTCAGGCCCTAACTCCCTCAATTTCACTTTGAAATCATCAATCAAATCCCAAAAACAAAGATTGAATTCATGAAATATAACCAATATCAAGTAAAGAACACTTAACCTAATCCCTTTGGTGAAAATCGCCTCCAGAATCGCCCAAATCCGAGCTTCCCAACTCAAAATATGACCGAATGAACAAACCCTAGTTTTATATATTTTCTGCTAGTTATTTTGCTTCGTTTCTCATGCCAAATAATCCTAAAACTCATATTTTATGTCTCTAATAGATTCCTTGTGAAATTCTAGTCAAGTTAGGTTTTTGAATCACTCAATTTGACCTTATCATGAACGAGATAAGTAGGTTTTAATATTTGCAAATAATGCTTTTTTAAATATGGCGTCGGTGCTAAAATCATAATTACTCTGAAAATTTTGGAAACCTAATTCTTAGTAAAATGATCATAAAATTCTCATACGATGTCTAAATTCGATGATTCTTTTTGTGACAGGTAAGCAATTGCGATATGGATCTAATGATTCAATCAAAAAGAAATCAGAGCTCATTTGTTTAATATGATATCATTTATGCTTGAAGAAACGACGTCGAAACATAAAAAAAACGAGCTCAACACAAGTCAAACCTATATGAAACTCACTCGAGGCCCTTGGGACCTTAACCAATAATTCCAACAAGTCATATATCACTACCTGAACTTAGTCGAACCTCCCAAACACCCAAAATAACACCAACACACCAAATCAATCTCGAAGTCAAGCCTAAGAACTTCTAAACTTTAACTTTCGCCAATTCAAGCCTAATTCTACTACGAATCTTCAAATTATTTTACAGATAAACTCCTTAGTCTAAAATCACCCAACGAAGCTAATCGAAATAAAAATCAAAATCCGAATTTGTTTACTCATACTAAGTGTTCATTTTACTCCAAAAGTACTCCAAACCCAAACCAACTAACTTGATACAACTCAACACAGCTGAACAACACATAAATAAGCATAGATGGGCGAAATGAGGCTATAACTCTCAGAATTAACGACCAGGTCGTTACATCCTCCCCCTCTTAAACAAATGTTCGTCCTCGAAAAAGTCTAAAACATACCCAAAGTCTCAAATGGGTGTAATCTTTAGCAATACCTTCTCGTCACATTCAAATCATATGAAACTCATCTCACGGTCACATCATTCTCATCATGTAGCTATCCAACCACCATTTCCACTAATAGGGACATTACCAGAAATATAAGTCCACAAGCACATGCTCACATAATCAACACCTCATTGCCTAATTGATAGTCAAAACCCGGCCTCAAGTCCTCCAGACTGGCCCAACATCAACACACAGAAATCACATCTCACACCTCATCTAGGGAATCACAATCCGTCGATGCACAAGTGATACCAACCGATCATGTGTGCATATGAATGCGTGGAAGGAATTCAAAGAGTTACACTTCAAGCATAAACAATACCACATGATAAGAATTCAAGAAGGTAATGTTTCGTAAAGATTCTGCAGCCTCTCGAAGATAAGTACAAGCGTCCCCGTATCGACCTACAAGACTCTACTAAACCCACTCATGACTCATAAGACCTATGTAACCTAAGCTCTGATACCAACTTGTCACGACCCAAATCTAACCTATGTCTTGATGGTGCCTATAGTGTTACAAGGCAAGCCTATTTCCCAAAATATTACTACTAAGTCGATTATAAGAATTTAATATAACATTTTCAACATTTAAATTTCTCACACTAAATCAACTCTGAATATAATCAATATAAAATATGGAAACGAGCCCCAAACATCGGAGTGTCACTATGTCATATGCGTCTAAAACTATGAACAAAGATATATAAACTGTCGAACTGTCCAAAATAAGAAACGACAAAAGGAGTAGCAAGGTCTTACGGACACTAGCAACTATCTTGCAATCTCTATAGATAGTCGGCGTGAACTCAACGATTACCGCGCTCTAACTCACCTGGATCTGCACATAAAGTACATGGTGTAGTATGAGTACAACCACCTCAGTAATAACATAAATAACTAAGGAACTGAGCAGTAGTGACGAGCTAAGCAAAATAGTCCAATTATTTATTTTTTAAAATTTTAATAATAACAAGAATAAACAAGTAAATTCCATAACTCAGCAATTGCCATAAAGAAACTAACAGATAAATGTAGCAATGGCAAAAGTAAATGCAACCTCACAGCAATGTCACTCCATCACTCAACACTCACACTCAACACTCAATACTCAATACACTCAACACTTTGCGCTCACTGGGGGTGTGTACAGACTTCAGAGGGACTCCTAAAGCCCAAGCGTTAAGCATGGACAACTCATATGCCATCATACCAATACCTGGATTCGCACGGTCAACTCACGTGCTACCCGAACAATTCACGCGCTATGATATCAATACCCGGACCCGCACAGTCAACTCACGTGCTACGCTGAAAACTCACGTGCTATTGTCTTAATATCCTTACGACTATTCCCTCGGCCTCACTCAATCATGTACCTGACTAGCCTCACCATCATTAACAAATAAAAGAACACAACCCACATCAAGTATCACAACATATTAGCAAATAATAGAGATTGAGTAAACATATACATTAATTTATATGACTGAGTAAGAATAATCTGAGCATGAATAAAGCCTAAACATGATCTCTAACATGAATGCAAACAAGTTCAACAACAAGTAAACACATAACTGCAGATAATTGCCATTATGCCTCATAGCCTCACGCGATGGACCAAGCCTCAATCCCTCGCGCTACACACCCACACACCTTTCACCCAGTGTGGGTATCACCACCAAACAATTACATGGTATCAATTTCTCCGGGTTTATACCCTTAAAGCTAGAGTTTAAACTGTTACTTACCTCAATCGCGTAAAATCTTACTTCGGGATGCCCTCATCTCTGGACTCGGTATCCAAAAGCTTCAGAACTAACCATAATTAGATTAATACCATCAACATGTGCTAAAAAGAATTGAATTACACAATAAAAAATATAAAATATGGAAAGAATTCGAAATCGGCAAAAACTCGGCCTCGAACCCACATCTCGAATTCAATCATAAATGGAAGAATCAACATTCTCATCCTCTCCCGAGTCTAACCATATAGAATTTTTCAAAATCGGACTCTGTTTGGTCCCTCAAATCCCTACCTAAAGCTCTCCAAAACTCAAGCCCTAACTTCCTCATCTCATTTTGAAATCATCAATCAAATCCCTAAAACGAAGATGAATTCATGAAATTTAACCAAAATTAAGTAAATAACACTTACCCCAATCCGTATGGTGAAAATCTCCTCCAAAATTGCCTAAATTCGAGCTCCCTAACTCAAAATATGAACGAATGAACAAACCCTAATTTTATATATTTCCTGCCAGCTATTCTGCCTCATTTCTCATGCCAAACGATCCTAAAACTCGTCAAGTCAAAAGATTCCTTGTAAAATTCTAGTCAAGTTAGACTTTTGAATCACTCAATTTGACCGTGTAATGAATGAGATGAGTAGGTTTTAATATTTACAAATAGTACAGATTTTTAAATACATTGTCAGTGACATATTCGTAATTACTATGAAAAATCTGGTTACCTAATTCTTAGTAAAATGACCATACAATTCTCATACGGTGTCTAAATTCGTCGATTCTTTTTGCTACGGGTATGTAATTACGATACAAATCTAATGATTCAATCAAAAAAGAAAACGAAGCTCATTTATTCAATATGATATCATTTATGCTTGAAGAAACAACGTTGAAATATAAGAAAAACGAGAGCAACACAACTCAAATATATCCGAAACTCACTCGAGGACCTCGTGACCTCAACCTATAATTCCAACAAGTCATATATCACTACCTAAACTTAGTCGAACCTCCGGAACATCCAAAACAACACCAAAATACCAAATCAACCTCGAATTCAAGCCTAAGAACTTCTAATCTTCCAACTTTTGCCAATTCAAGCTTAATTCTACTACAGACCTCCAAATTATATTCTGAACACATTCCTAAGTCTAAAATGACCCAACTAAGCTAATCGAATCATAAAAATCCAAATCCGAATTAGTTTACTCATTCTAAATATTCATTTCACTCCAAAACTAATCCGGACCCAAACCTACCAACTCGATACAACTCAACACAGTTGAACAACACATAAATAAGCATAGATGGGGAAAATGGGGCTATAACTCTCAGAACTAATGACTGGGTCGTTACAGTCGTTATAGTACACTCTTACAGTATATTGTGATGCAGTAGCAGTGTATTGTTGGGTAACCGTGTTTAAATCTAAAATTTTGCTGAAAAATTACTTATTATTTTAGTATATCATTCTGGTACATATGTATACTATTATAGTATACTGTTGCAATATATAAATGTATATTCTTAGTATATATGTTTGATACCCTAGCAGTACATTATTGGGTAAATGTGTTTTCATTCAAGTTTTAGCTGAAATATTGCAAAATTTACAATGTCATTTTGTGAGCTATTTTTTTAGCTTATTTTGTTTTGTTTTTTCTTTGTCGTTAGATTGTGTATCGTATAAAAAGTCATAATAATAACAATCCTCAGATTTAGTTAATCACATTATGTGGTTAGGGGTGGATGTAGCCTTTCAGATATGAGTTCAACTGAACCCATAACTTTCGATGCAAAATATAGATTTATATGTAAAAACCTATTAAAGTCTCAACAATTATTAGGTTTGAACCCGTAATTTTAACAGTATAATGAGTTCAATTCTAAAATCTTAAAAGCTGAACCCATTAATTTAAATCCTAAATTCGCCTCTGTATGTGGTTGAAGAGTTAACTTATCCATGGAGTTCATTAACGAGACATTTGGATCGGGGGGGATCTTGATCTTTGAATGCAGGAAAAAAGTACCAAAAGGTTCTGAAGCCATCAAAGTTCAAACAAAATCACATATGACGAAGAGATGAACGCGCAATGTAGGAAAAAAACAAGAGAAAAAAATACAAAATATCATGACCCTAGTTCTCCCTCCGTGAACCGACGTGACGTCACCTAGTCTCTACGGCTAGATAAGCTTAAATTACGGAAAATGAAAATGAAATACGAAACTGGCAAGTTATGAATAAAAACATAAATAAAGAGTTTAAAAATACTGCTCGACATATTCAATACATACTCTCAAGACTGAATTAAACTCCCATAACCTAGCATCTCATGAAATGACAAGTTATAGAAACTACATAATGTTCTAACTCCAGAATGTCTAATAAAAAAATACAGGAAATCTAAAGCCGAAGGGGAGAATGGAGAGGGGCTTCTAGGTCTGCGGACGCGACAGATATCTCGAAGTCTTTGATGTCGCCCGCCTCACTGATAGAATGGTTGTGCAGAAGAACCTGGATCTGCACACGAAAATATGTGTGGGAAAGGGCATGAGTACACCACAGCGGTACCCAGTAAGTGCCAAGTATAACCTCAGTCGAGTACTGACGAGGAATGTTATAGCCATATATATATATATATATATATATTGGTAAAACAGTATGAAGTGCGATAGTATAATTAAAAAACAGTTGATAAAGAGTAAAATCATAGATAGAATATATTCAGTACACAGAGATAGCAACAGGGGAATCCCAGGATATAGTCCCGTAGTCCCAAACGTAAATGTGCAGATGATCTCTCGGGATATCGTCCCGTAGTCCAAAGCATAAATATGCAGGGGAATCTCCCAGAATACCAATCCGAAGTCCCAAAGTAAATATCTAGTTTCCCGGGTGCCGTCTTGTAATCCTTAATGGAAACGTGCAGGGGGATCTTCTAGAATGCTGATCCGTAGTCTCAAAGTAAACATTGCAGGGGGATCTCCCGGGATATCGTCCCATAGTCCTAAAGTACACACACCATAATATCAAGAAAGAACCTACGGTTCTATTCGAGAATAAACATGAATTCTACTCTAAACATGCTACACAAAATATAAGTAAGTAGTTATAGCATGTAAGGCAATTAGATCACGTAAGCATGCTTTTCCTAAACTTAACAAGAGGCTTCAAGTACTAGTATTTCTCAATTACAAGAAAACATAGATATTTACTTAATGAAAACAGGGGTTTTCAATAATTAGCACGTGTATGCACTTGTCACCTCATGTAGACAGTACTCATATAACAATAGTACAAAATCCTAAAGGGAGTTCCCCTACACAAGGTTAGGCAAGCCACTTACCTCGAACCAGCTCAAAATCAATCCGTAATCACGCTTATGCCACGAGTATACAACTATGAGTGGCCCAAATCTAACTAAATAAATTTCATAATGTAAATATAACTACAAACAACTAATACAACTAGTGAAATCGAAGCTAAGGCAAGAAAATAGAAAAACACCCAAAATCCTCCATGGGCCCACGTCTCGGAATAGGGTAAAAGTCACAAATTATGAACACCCATTCACTCACGAGCCTAACCACACCAATTTTATTCAAATCTGATACCAAAATCTCGACCAAAATCCCAAAATTAAGCCTAAGAACTTTTCTTAATTTTCTCCAATTTTCAACCCAAATCCAAAATTAGATGATGAACTCATGTTTAGATTAATGAGATATAATCAAAAAGGATTTAGGAATCATTACCCACAAACTTCTTCCGAAAGTCTTTCCAAATTTTGCCTCCTACCGAGCTCCCAATTCAATTTTTGAGTTATGAACTCAAACCCCTGATTTCGGAATTTAAATTCTGCGCAGATTCAACCCTAATCACAATCGCGAAAACTCCCATGTGATCATGATGAATAACTTAACTGGTTCCCTGGTCTACCCAACGTGAATGCATAACTCCTATGCTTGACTAACGGGCTGACCGGGCCGGTTTCGGGTAAAAAAAATTTGACCCGTCCGGTTACCGGTCCGGGTCGGGTCGGGTCGGGTCGGTAACGGGTTTTAACGGGCTGGGTTGTTCCGGGTTTTAATTGAACCATACGGGTTACGGGTTGAAAGGGGCCGGGTCGGGTTTAGTATATTTTCAATTGTTTATGAAATTAAGTATAACTATTAAGTTATAATTATATTAATACTTTGTAATAATTGAATGAATACAAGTAAGATGGGAAAAAATTGCACTTATTGCAAGTGCTACTTTATTTCTCAATTTCAAATGTTTAAGTAGAAAATGAAATGTTTACATTTTTTCTAGTGAAGTAGTAATTTCAAATGTTTTGCATCGCCTTAGCAAGTTCATCTTCATCATAATCAATATCTCCAAGTTAAAGTTCTTCGTCTTCTGGGCTATAAACTGTGAACATCTTCCTTTCCTTGATTTCTTCGTTCCGATCTATCTAATCCAATCTCTGAAACATACTAAAACTTACAAATCATTGCTTCCCAAATCCCAATTCCCAACTGAAAGTCTGAAAATAAATCAAGGCCACTTTTAAAAATTATTGATCCATTCTATGGGATGGACAGCTCTCATATGTCTTGTAAGTGTTCCAGTCCCTCCTAAATTTCCTTTGGTCAAATGTTGAAAAGTTTCGTTACAAAATTTGGACTTAACACTATTAGTACCTTCTATTATTTCAAAAAAAATCCATACCGGACTTCTTTTTTTACGATTAGAAGTCGGGTCATTACTATTACTACCAGAAGCTACAGGACTAGCATCATTAAACATATTGTAAAAATTAAAATATAAGCTTAAATTAAATATGCAGTTAAAATATTAAATAAGAGAAAGAGTTGGAGGGAGTGCACCGAATTCGACAATAAATTGAGCACTTGATCAAATATGAAATCTTGCAAATTGAAGGGAAGAGAGATAGATTGATAATTTGAGAATTAAGAATTTAAGATTGAGATAAGAATTTTGAGTGAAGAAATGAAGAAGAGATGAGGGTATTTATAGATTTTAAGAAGGGTTAATATTGTAAATTAACAAATACAAAAAATAACGAAAAATGGCCATTTTTGTAAAATTGTCCGTCGGCCAACGGTAATGTGGGCCCCACATATTCAAAAAAAAAAAAAAAAATAAATTTTACCGTTGAACCGGGCCGGGCCGGTCCGGGCGACCCGGTGCAAGGCACTGTAGGCGCTACCGGGTCCGGTCCGGGCCGATTTCATTTTTCAAAATCCTAACCGGCCTAACCCCCTCCCCCACCCCAACCCAGCCCACCCGGCCCCCTATAATCCGGGCCAGTCCGGTCCCGGTTTGTACTGGTCCGGGCCGGTCCGGTCCCGGGTCACCCCGGCCCGGTTGACGGGTTTAATAACTCCCCATACGAACGTGATGCTTACACTGCTCAGGCCTATATAATCGCGGTTGACCTTACGCGATCATGAAGAGAAACTCTCTACTCCATAGTAGCCTCACTTATTCTTCACGAATGCGGCACACGCGTTCGCGATTCAGCCTTCCACCATTACTATGTGTTCGCATACCACTTCTCGCGAACGCGATGACAAAACTCCCTCTACCTCAGCTAAAACTATGCGATCGCGAGCCACCTCACTCGATTGCGATGAAGTATTTTTTGCAACAGAAGAACCAAAAACCTGTTGGTCCTTCATGTCCAAAAATGGACCGTTGAGCCTCCGAAACACACCCGAGGCCTCCGGGACCTCGACCAAACATACCAACAAATTCTAAAACATCATACAAACTTAATCGAGCCCTCAAATCACCTCAAACAACACTAAAATCACAAATCATCCTCCAATATAAACTTAATGAACTTAAGATTTCAAAATTCTACAACCGATGCTGAAACCAACCAAACCATGTCCGATTGACCCCAAATTTTTCACACAAGTCATATTTAATGCTATGGACCTATTCCAACTTCTGAAATTAAATTTTGATTATGATATCAGAATCTCACTATTGATCTAGAAACTTCAAAAATTTAGCTTTTGCCATTTCAAGCTTTAATAAGATACAGACCTCCAAAACACAATCTGGGCACGTTCTACGTCTAAAATCACTCAACGGAGCTAACAGAATTGATAGAATACCATTTCGAGACCATCTTCATAATGTCCCAACTACGGTCCAAACCTAAAGCTTAAGCTCTCATTTAGAGTCTAAGTGTTCCGAAACACTCCGAAACTCAAAACGAATCCTTCCGATAACTCACAATTGCAGAAAAAAACATAGAAAAATAGTAAATAGGGGATCGTGGCATTAGTTCTCAAGACGACCGACCAAATAATTACATAAAAAGACAATTAGTATAATGTAAGAAAGGAAAAGTCAGGGAAAAGTTAGGATAAATAGGAAAAAATAGGAGCACGAAAACACATCAGTTAAACCAAAATTGAACACCTCTGATAAGTAGTTAAATACCAGAAATAGTTCTAAAACATGATATAATAGCCAAGATTTGCAAAATTGCAATAACAAAAGAAGAAAACCATCCCGACACAGCCCAAACCAGCGTGTCACAAGTCATGAGCAACTAATGAATCCTGATACAAGTCTACTAAATACGAAATCTGATATAATAGTCTGAAAGACATAGAATAATGAGATAGGGAGGCACGAGGCTGCGGACGCCAACAACTACCTCATAATCTCCGAAACACTACCTAGACTGGGAGGATCAGCTCTCAGGAGCGAGATCTGCTATGCCTGAATCTGCACACACGATGCAGGGAATAATGTGAGTACTCCGACCCAGTGAGTAATAATTATAAATAATGGATGAAAGTAAGAAAACACTTAAAGGCACAAGGCAATTCTACATCAAGCAGTAAAATCACTTAAGTAGTAAATCTGTAAAGAAGTTAAATGAAATCCCTTTAAAACCAAGTAAAACAGGTAATTTATCATGCAATAACAAGTAGAAATCGCCCCTGGGGCACAATATCAACCACTCAGGATAATATCAACACCTTGGGCTCACTGTCAGAAAAATATCAACCCCTCAGACTCACTCTCAGAACAATATCAGCCCCTTGGGCTCATTCTTAGAACAATATCATACCCTCATGCTCATTTTCAGATCATGATGGGTACCCGCGCTCATTCTGGGTGTACAGACACTGGAGGGGACTCTTACGGTCCAAGCGCTATATCAAGCCACCTCTTGGCATCAACTCCCGGAACTCGGCTTCACATCACTCAATCCACCTTGTGGCATGTAAATGTATCTCTTGCCCTCGGCCTCATATCACTCAGCATATCCTCACATACGGCCCTCGGCCGTATTCAGTTAGAAAAATCATCACAAGCCCCTGGGGCATAAGTAAAACAGTATTTCTCAACCTAAAACATCATTTAGAAATATCATTTAAGTCTCAAAATTTAGTAAACGTGGCTGAGTTATGAAAACAGGGGTAAGTAATAGGACTGGATTCAAGTAATATGTCAAATCGGTGAGGAAACAGTGATAAAAATCCTCGAAGGGTTCAAATAGTTGGAACGAAGCCCAAATATGGCGATTAACCCAAATCATGATGATAACAAATAAGTTTCAATCCAATACGTGGTAAAATTATCAATCTGGACAGACTAATTCACGATCCCCAGTAGTAAACGACCCCATGCTCATCATCAAGTGCGTGTCTCACCTCAATATAGCACTACGTTGTGTAATCTGGGGTTTCATATCCTCAGGACATCATTTACAATCACTACTCACCTCGAACTGGCTACTACTCTATCTCGGGACACCTTTGCCCCTCAAATCGGCCTACACGTGTGTCGAATCTATCAAAAATTAGAACGAATACATCTCAATATGCCAAGGGAACAAAATCCAAGTGAAAACAGTTTAAAAATATCAAAAATCTCGAAATAGGAAAACCTGAGTCTTGGGCCCATTTCTTGAAACTCAGAAATTTTTACATCAACGGGTTCATTATCTCCCCACGAGTTCATACATACCAAAAGTTCTCAAATCCGACCCCCAAGTGGTCCTTCAAATACCCAAATCAATTTCAAAATCCCAAGCCTTAGTTTCTTTCATTTGTTTGGCTTAAGTTCCATACATTTCTAGGTAGATTTCACAATAGGTGAGTTTTAAGTTCATAAATCTTACCTCCTACCAATTGCCCTTGAATCCTTATTCAATTCCCCTCAAAAGCTCTCAAAATTGCCAACAATCCAGTAAAATGAGCTCCAACTCGCCATGAAATGTTTAAAAACTTTCTGTCCAGTCCTGATATTCCTTCATCGCGATCGCAACCTCATCCTGGCGACCTCAGCCACGCGATCGTGAAGCACATTTTTATTTTTCTCAAAATTAGCCCTATGCAAATCCGACACTCTCTCTGCGAACGTGATGTTTAGACTCTTATACCTATGCGAACGCGGTCACACACACGTGAACACGAATAAAAATAGCCCCTGGACCCTTCACACGCAACCTCCACTACGCGAATGCGATTGAACCTCACACGAACGCAAAGAAACAGCCTCCAGCCTTCTGCAAATGCGAAGGCCAAACTCAAACCAACCCAAAATCCTTCTACGCGATCGCGATTGGCCTCTCGCGATTGGGAAGGACAATTTCTCTGCAACATCTGAACAGAGATTCTACAATATTTTAACTTCAAAAATAGTAATATTGACCATCAAAACTCTCCCGAGGCCCCCGGGACCTCAGCCAAAAACACCAACACATCATAAAACATCTTTCAAACATGTTCCAATCATCAAAACACCTCAAAGAACACCAAATCCATCAATTAACATCGAATTCAAGCCTAAGTTTTATAAAAACTTTCGAAATACGCTTTCGATAAAAAACCCAACCAAACCACGTCTGAATGACATGAAATTTTGCACACACATCCCAAATGACATAACGAAGCTATAAAAGCTCTGAGAATTCCATTTCGATCCCCGGATCAAAATCTCACCTACCAACCGAAAATCGCCAATATACCAACTTCGCCAATTCAAGCCTAATTCTGCACTGGACCTCCAAGACCAATTCCAATCACTCTCCTAAGTCATATATCACCTCTTGAAGCTAAACGAATCGTTGGAACTCACATCCAAGCCCTCTAACACATAAGTCAACATCTATTTGACTTTTCCAGCTTAAACCATATTAAAAGAGACCAAGTGTCTTATTTCTTACCCAAATCCACTCCGAATGCAAACCAATCAACTCGACCACATAAATACGGATAAAGAAGCAGAAATGGGGAAACAGAGAGGTAACTCATGAGATGACCGGATAGGTCGTCACATCCTCCCCAACTTAAACAAACGTTCGTTTTTGAACGAGTCAAGAAAAATACCTGAAGCCTCGAATAGGTGAGGATATTTGCTATGTATGTCCTGCTCGGTCTCCCAGGTAGTCTTTGACATGGGCCGACCTCTCCAGTGCGCCTTCACTAAAGCTACATCCTTCAATCTCAACTTCTGAAACTGACGCTCTAAAATGGCTGTTGGCTCTATATCATGAGTCAAATCAACCTTCAACTAAACCATGATGAAATCTTGAACATGGGACGGGTCCCCAATAAACTTCTAGAGCATAGAAATATAAAAAGATGTATGCATGCTCGATAAGCTAGGTGGCAAGGTAAGCTCATAAGTTACCTCCCCAATCCTTCGAAGTACCTCAAAAGGCCCAATGAATCGCGGACTCAACTTCCCCTTCTTTTCGAATCTCATCACACCCTTTGTGGGCGAAACCTTCAGCAAGACCTTTTCACCCACCACGCAGGACACATTTGAACCTTTTGGTCCGTATAACTCTTCAGCCTTAATTGCACCAGATGAAGTCTCTCCTGAATCACCGTCACCTTATCTAATGCATCCTGAACCAAATCTATCCCCAACAGCCTAGCCTCGTAGGGCTCTAACCAACCAACTGGAGATATACACCGCCTCTCGCACAAAGCCTCATATGGATCCATTTGAATATTCGACTTGTAGCTATTGTTGTAGGCAAAATTTGCAAGCGGTAGAAACTGATCCCATGACCCTCCGAAATCAATAACACATGCACATATCATATCCTCCAATATCTGAATGGTGCGCTCAGACTGCAGTGATCCGCTTCCATTTCCACTCAGGAATAACCATCTGCTAAAGCAAGCCACCCGGTCTCTAATGCTCACATTTTACCTGCTGACAATTGAGACATTGAGCCACAAATTCCACAATATCTTTCTTCATTCTCCTCCACCAATAGTGCTGCCTCAAGTCCTGATGCATCTTTGCGGCAGCGAGATGAATAAAGTACCGCGAGCTATGGGCTTCCTCCAGAATCACCTCCCGAAGCCCATCCATATTGGCCACACAGATCCGACCCTGCATCCTCAATACTCCATCGTCACTGATGGTCACTTCTCTAGCGTCATCATACTGAACTGTATCTCTATGGACAAGTAAATGCAGATCATCATACTGGCACTCTCTGATGCGATCATACAAGGAAGACTGAGAAACCACACACGTCAACACTTGACTGGGCTCCGAAATATCCAATCTCACGAACCAATATGTCAAAGCCTGAACATCAATTGCGAAGGGTCTTTCCCCAACTAGAATGAATGCCAAACTCCCCATGCTCACTGCCTTTCTGCTCAAAGCATCGGCCACCACATTGGCCTTCCCTGGGTGCTACAATATGGTGATATCATAATCTTTAAGCAACTCTAACTATCTCCGCTGCCTCAAATTAAGATCCTTTGTTTAAATAGATGCTGAAGGCTTTGATGATCAGTGAATACCTCACAGGATACAACATACAAATAATGCCTCCAAATCTTCAATGTAGAACTATAGCAGCCAACTCCAAATCAACAATGGGGTAGTTCTTCGTATGGGGATTCAACTGACGAGAAGCATAAGCAATAACTCTACCCTCCTGCATCAATACACAACCAATCCCTACTCTCGAAGCATCGTAATACACAACATAGGAACCTGAAGCTGATGGCAAGACCAATACTGGAGCTATGGTCAAGGCTGCCTTGAGCTTCTGAAAGCTCTCATCACACTCGTCCGACCACACAAATGAAACACCCTTCTGAGTCAACCTGGTCAAGGGAGATGCGATAAATGAGAACCCCTGAACAAACCCGCTATAATAACCTTCCAAGCCAAGAAAGCAACGAATCTCTGTAGCTGAAGATGGTCTAGGCCAACTCTGAACTGCCTCTATCTTCTTTGGATCAACCTGAATACCCTCGTTGGACACCACGTGCCCCAAGAAAGCCACTAAACTCAGCCAAAACTCACACTTGGAGAATTTTGCATAAAGCTTCTCCTCTCTCAATCTCTACAATACCACTCTTAAATGCTCCGTGTGCTCCTCCTGGCTATGCGAGTACACTAGAATATCATCAATGAATACTATGATGAACGAATCAAGATAAGGCCGAAATACACTATTCATCAAAAGCATGAACTCTACTGGGGCATTGGTTAGCCCGAAAGACATCACAAGGAATTCATAATGGCCATATTTGGTCCTGAAGGCTGTCTCGAGAATATTTGAATCCGTGATCTTCAAATGGTGATAGCCCGAATGGAGATCAATCTTGGAGAACACCCTCGCTCCCTGAAGCTGGTCGAATAAATCATTAATGTGAGGCAGAGGATACTTGTTCTTAATTGTTACCTTGTTCAATTGCCTATAATCTATACACATTCTCATAGTGCCATCCTTCTTCTTAACAATCAAAACTGGCGCACCCCAAGGTGACACACTAGGCTGAATGAACCCCTTATCTAAGAGTTCCTGAAGTTGCTCCTTCAGTTCTTTCAACTCTGCTGGTGCCATATGATATGGATGAATAGAAATGGGCTAAGTGCCCAGCACCAGGTCAATACCAAAATCAATATCCCTGTCCGGTAGCATGTTCGGCAGGTCTGCAGGAAATATATAAGAGAAATCGCTCACAACTGGGACATAATCAATGCTAGGAGTCTCAGCTCCCAAATCTCTCACAAACGCTAGATATGAAAGGCAACCCTTTCCAACCATACTCTGGGCCTTCAAGAAAGATATCACTCTACTAGGAACATAACCGTCATACCACGCCACTCGATCTGTGGTACACCCTGCATAGCCAAAGTGATTGTCTTATCATGACAGTCTAAAATAGAACGACACAGAGATAAACAATCCATGCCCAAAATAATATCAAAATACACCATGCTCAATAGTAATAGATCCACTCGGGTCTCCAGACTCCCAATAGAACCACACATGACTGGTACGCATGGTCCACAACAATAGTATCGCCCATTAGGATAGATAATTGAATAGGTGAGACAAGAAAATCTCGTGACGTACCCAAATAGTGAGCAAATAAGAAAGGTGGATCTCTACGACAGACTAAAATAATACCTGTAATGACAACATTTGAAGCTATGGCATCTGGCCTGCCTGGCATAGCATAAAAACTCTCTGGTCATAAGGATACATAGATGGTAGTTAAGGCCTTCGATAAACTTCCTGATCCTCTCACGATCGGTTGGAACCACCCAGACGGCATGTCGAGCCAACTAAGAAAACTGCGACTCATATCGTGACACAGTCATATCCCATTGTCTCATCCACTAAAACTGTTTATGCAGCTCCTCTCTGTGGGACTGCGGTACATTGTTCTCCGAGAAGAGAGTGGAGAACTATTGCCAAGTAAGGGGCGCTACACTAACCGGCCTACGCCTCTCATGCACCTCCCACCAAGTGAAGGTAGCCCCGGTGAACTAAAAGGTGGTAAATGCCACACCACTAGTCTCAAGAAACCCTACTGTACAGAGCATCCGTTGACACTTATCTAGAAAACCCTGGGCATCCTTGCCTTCAGCACAACTGAATGGCGGAGGCTGAAGTCTTCCAAACCTCGCAAGACGACGCTGCTTATCATCTGGAATAACTGGTACCATAAACTCCTGAATTGGTGCAACTGACTGGGCTGGAGGTGCCTCCGGTGTTCGCACGATAAAAATTTCAAGAATATGAAGTTTCTCCTAAAAGGTTTTGCAGCCTCTTGAGGATAAATACAGACGTCTCCGTACCGATCCGCGAGACTCTACTATACCTGCTCATGACTCGTGAGATCGATGTAACCTAGGCTCTAATACCAACTTGTCACGACCCAATTCCCGAACCTGGTTGTGATGGCGCCTCTTGAAGACAAGGCCAGCCAGACTAAAATCGAACACCTCTGATAAGTAGTTAAATACTAGAAATAGTTCTATAACATGATATAATAGCCAGGATTTACAGAAATATCGATAATAAAAGAAGAAAACCATCCCGACACAGCCCAAATCGGGGTATCACAAGTCATGAGCAACTAATGAATCTTGATACAAGTCTACTGAATACGAAATATGATATAATAGTCTGAAAGACATAGAATAATAAGATAAGGGAGGCATGTGGCTGCAGACGCCAACAACTACCTCGTAATCTCCGAAACACTGCCTGGACAGGGAGGATCAGCACACAAGAGCGAGATCTGCTATGCTTGAATCTGCACACACAGTGCAGGGACTAATGTGAGTACTCCAATCAAGTGAATAATAATTACAAATAGTGGCTGATAGTAAGAAACCACGTAAAGGCACAAGGCAATTCTATATCAAGCAGTAAAATCACTTAAGCAGTAAATCCGTGAAGAATTTAAATGAAATCCCTTTAAAACCAAGTTAAACAGGTAATTTAGCATGCAATAACAAGTAAAAATCGTCCCTCGGGCACAGTATCAACCATTCAGAATAGTAACAGCCCCTAGGGTTTACTCTCAGAATAATATCAGCCCCTCGGATTCACTCTCAGAACAATATCAGCCTCTCGAGCTCATTCTCAGAACAATATCAGCCTCTCGGGCTCACTCTTAGATCATGATGGGTACTCACGCTCACTGTGGGTGGGCAGACTCCGGAGGGGCCCCTTACGGTCCAAGAGCTATATCAAACACCTCGTGGCATCAACTCTCGGCACTTGGCCTCACATCACTCGGCACTCGGCCTCACATCACTCAAGCCACCTCGTGGCATATAAATGTATCTCGGGCCCTCGGCCTCATATCACTCAGCATATCCTCACATATGTCCCTCAGCCGCACTCAGTCAGAAAAATCATGACAAGCCCCTCGCGCATAAGTAAAACAGTAGTTCTCAGCTCAAAACATCATTTAGAAAATAATATTTAAGTCACAAAATTTAGTAAAAGTGGCTGAGTTATGAAAATAGGGGTAACTAATAGGACTTAGTTCGAGTAGTATGCAATTTGGTGAGGAAACCGAGATAAAAATTCCCCAAGGGTTCAAATAGTTGGCACGAATCCCAAACATGGCAATCAGCCCATGTCGTGATGATGACAAATAGGTTTCAGTCAAATACGCGGTAAAATCATCAATCGGGACGGACCAAGTCACTATCCCTAGTAGTAAATGACCCCACGCTCATCATCAAACACGTGTCTCATCTCAATATAGCACTATGTTGTGCAGTTCGGGGTTTCAAACCCCCAGGACATTATTTACAATCACTACCCACCTCGAACCGGCTACTACTCTATCTCGTGATGCCTTTGCCCCTCAAATCGGCCACCACGCGCATCGAATCTATCCAAATAGGACTGAATTCAGGTAATATGTCAAATCGGTGAGGAAACAGTGATAAAAATCCTCGAAGGGTTCAAATAGTTGGCACGAATCCCAAATATGGTGATCAAGCCAAATCATGATGATAACAAATAAGTATCCAATACATGGTAAAATTATCAATCTGGACAGACTATGTCACGATCCCTAGTAGTAAACGATCCCACGCTCATCATCAAGCGCGTGTCTCACCTCAATATAGCGCTACATTGTGTAATCAGGGGTTTCATTCCCTCAGGACATCATTTACAATTACTACTCACCTCGAACTGGCTACAGCTCTATCTCGGGACGCCTTTGCCCCTCAAATCGGCCTACATGTGTGTCTAGTCTATCCAAAATTAGAACGAACACATCACAATATGCCAAGGGAACAAAATCCAAGCGAAAACATTCAAAAATATCAAAAATCTCGAAACAGCAAAACCTGAGCCTTGGGCCCACTTCTCGAAACTCAGAAATTTTTATATCAACGGGTTTATTATCTCCCACAAGTTCATACATGCCAAAAGTTTTCAAATCTGACCCCAAGTGTTCATTCAAATCCCAAATCAATTTTAAAATCCCAAGCCCAGTTTCTTCCATTTATTTTGGCTTAAGTTCCATAGATTTCTAGGTATATTTCACAATAAAGGCAAGTTTTAAGTTCATAAATCTTACTTCCAATCGATTTCCCTTGAATACCTCTTCAATTCCTCTCAAAATATCTCAAAATTTCCAATAATGGAGTAAAAACAAGCTCCACCTCGCGGATAAAATATTTATAAACTTTCTGTCCAGTCCCAATACTCCTTCTTCGAGATCGCAACCTCAGCCTCGCGATCACGAAGCACATTTTTATTTTTCTAAAAATTAACCGTACGTGAACGCGACACTCTCCCTGCGAACGCAATGCTTTAGAATCTTATACCTACGCAAACACGGTCACACATAGGCGAGCGCGAATAACAATAGCCCGTGGACCCTTCACTCGCCAACTCCACTATGCGAACGCGGCTGACCCTCACAAGAAGCACCAACCTCTAGCCTTCCGCGAACAGGAGGCCTCGAACGCAAATGCGAAGGCCAAACTCAAACCACCCCAAAATCCTTCTATGTGATCACTATTGTCCCCTCGCAATCACGAAGGCCAATTTCTGTGCAACATCTGAACAGAGATTCTACAACATTTCAACTTCAAAAATAGTCCGATTGACCACCCGAAACTCTTCAGAAGCCCCGGGACCTCAACCAAAAGTACCAACACATCCCAAAACCTCGTTCAAACTTGTTCCAATCATCAAAATATCTCAAACAATACCAAATTCATCAATTCACATCAAATTCAAGCCTACATTTTCTAAAAGCTTTCGAAATAGGCTTTCGATAAAAAAACCCGACCAAACCACGTCCAAATAACTTGAAATTTTACACACGCATCAGAAATGACATAAGGAAGCCACAACAACTCTCGGAATTCTATTTTGACCCCCAGATCAAAATCTCACCTACTAACCGGAAATCACCAAAATACCAACTTTGTCGATTCAAGCCTAATTCTACGTTGGAACTCCAAGATCAATTTTGATCACTCTCCTAAGTCATAAATCACCTCCCGAAGTTAACCGAATCATCGGAACTCACATCCAAGCCCTCTAACACATAAGTCAACATCTTGTTGACTTTTCCAGCTTAAACCATCTTAAAAGAGACTAAGTGTCTCATTTCTTACCCAAATTCATTGCGAACGTAAATCAATCAACTCGACCACATAAGACACAGATAAAGAAGCAAAAATTGAGGAAATGAAGTGGTAACTTATGAGATGACTGGCGGGGTCGTCTCATATGACCTGTTTGATCAAGGTCTTTTGAGGGTAGAAGCATTTTTTTCTTAAGAAAAGCATTTCTTTAAAGATTTGAGGTGTTTAACTAATATGGAAAACTACTTTTGAGTAGAAGCAACTAGTCGTTATTTTGTTATTGATGAGGAACTACAAATTTCAAGCAGAAGCACAAATTTAATCTTTTAAGACAAAAAATTCCTTACCATGTATTTTATACTTAACAAACTATTATTCATTAATTTAACTTAGTTATCTTTAATTATAAATAAAATATTTATCTTTCTTTTTCCTCTGGTTTCTACCATCTCTTCCTGCCCCCTCCTCCTCCCTTATCTCTGTATCCTTCCTCCTTTTTGTTTTGATTAAAAGCTTTAATATATATTTTAAATTTTATGTTTTATTAGCCAAAAATAAAAACTCGATTAGAGTCTTTCATAATATATATTTGAAATTATTTTTAAGAAAAATTTCTAATTGGTAAATGAATCTTTTTGTTGAAAAGTATTTTAAAAAAATATTGGTCAAGACACAATCTATTTATCAAATACTAAAGAAAAGCATATCTCAAATGAATTGGCTACACATAAATTGATTCGCGAAAGAGTACAAGCTAATTGACCAAAAAAGCAGTGGTGTACATAGCTAGAATTGGTTGAAATAAAAACTTTCTTTACGACAAAAATTACAAGCTAGTTTGACAACACTTTCGAAATTAAGGAATTTTTGACTCTGTCTTTTTTTTTTTTTTTGAAAACAGGAGATATTTTATATAATACTATTAAGGGTTGATACAAGAGAGGGTCCTTGTCGGACAATAATCTTGGTTAACCAGGGAATTACTTGGTGCTAGGCTACGGCATGCTAAGTTAGGACTTACATGGGAGTCTAATAATGTTAAGTTGGTTGATACATCAACATTGGTACTAATAGTTTTTATAGTAGTAGTGTCACTATTATCAAAAAGGACAAAATCTTTTGGTGATTTTGGCATTTGTAAAATCGTGGCTAAGTAGTTTACATTAGCTTGAGTTGATGCTTGCTCATGTGCCACTTGGGTACTTTCATGGTAGATGTATTAGATTGGTGGATTTTCAGATTATAAGTATCTGATTCTAGGAGGTCAATAATGTTAGTAGTGTCAGTTTCGATTACTAAGTGTGACCAATTATTTTCCTTTACTAGTTGAAGGCCATGTTTTAGGGCTTGAAGCTCCATAGAAAGGGGGGTAGGGCCAAAAACGCCCTTACTATAAACAAGGATCCATTGACCTTGAGAGTCTCCGGAGATTCCTCCAATACCACCTATAGTGTATTTATTTCAGAAGGAACCATCAATATATAATTTAATGGAGTTAGTAGGAGGAGGATACCAACGGACATTAATGTTATGAATAACAGGCAGTCTATTAGGGCCGTTGATGGTACAATGCTGTATTCTATGCCCGTGCATAGACGAGGTGAATCTAGAGGACTTTGTTGATTTGATTGAAAATATTATTATTCCTATTGTTCCATGAAAGCCAACGTGCAAATGATAGGAATTCATCCCAGGTTAAGTATTAAATAAAGATGGGGGAGGGGGAGGGGGATCTTTCTTAGGGAATCAAGCTAGTGCATGTTAAAGGTATCTAGAAAGTTAATGTTAAGGCCAATAATATTGCAGAAGTGTATTGCGTGAGGGTAATACAGGAATATAAGGGTGATAGTTTTCTCCTCTTGATGAAAAAGCGCAAGTACGATCTATTTGCATACAGATATGGCTGAGGTAAAATTTTGTTGGAAGTCTGTTATACATGCATTTCCATAGAAAGTACTTCATTTTGTTTATGGTATTAAGTTTCCAGATCCAATTAAAGGAAATAAGAATTGTTAGATAGCAATTGGGATGAAGAAAGGGTATTATTGAATTTGTGAAAAAGTTTCCATTCGAGGTTTAAAATCGTTGGGGACAATCAATGGAGTTATTATTGAGTGTTAGGCTTGTAGATAGAATTAGGTTCCTGATAGGCTGGGGTAGGTCAAAGGAAAGTTGGGAGAGATCCTAGTGGGTGTTTTTCCGCACGTCACCAATTTTTTATGTATTGTCGTGAAGAGATAATGGCCCAGCAACTATACTACGTAGAGATTGATTGTTAGGAAGTCAAATAGAGTTTCAGAAATCTACACAGGTGGTACCAATATTCCAAGCAATTTATTTGAGCAAAGATCCCAACCAGTAAGGATATTACGCCAAATAAAAGAGCAAATTTTAGCGTAGGTGCGATTGCTATAGCTACTAATTAGAACACTGGCCCATAGATTGGAGGGTTGAGTAAATTATCTCCATGCAAGGCTAGCCAGTAGAGATTGATTTTTCTGAGACGATTTGTGGATTCCTAGACCCCCTTTATCCTTTGGCAGGGTAACAATATCCCATTTAATATTATGAATTTTTCTCGAAAGAGTAGTAGAGCCCCATAAAAAATCTCTTGTATTTTGTCAAGATGTTTATAGATTGTGGGTGGTAGAAGAAAATATTGCATGGAGTGATTTGGAAGAGCATTCAAGGTTGTTATGATTTGGGTAGTTCTTTTAGCCAAAGAAAGGAAGTTGGTTTTCCAATTTGCAAGACGATTATTCAAATTATCAATAAGGCATCAGAAATCTGAGTTTTTAGGGCGGCGATTAAGAATGGAAAATCTAAGATATTTTCCAAAGTTGTCACTAGTGCTAATGTTTAAGATAGAACTGGCTATATTTTTTAAGAATTAATTGCAATTTTTTGAGAAGATGATTTTAGATTTAAGATAGTTCATTTTTTGCCCTAAAAATTGATTAAAAAGAGAAAGGCAGTGGTGGATAGAATGAATGAATTTTTCATTTGCTTTGCCATTAAAGTGAGATCATCAGCAAAGAATAGATGGAAAGTAGGGAAGTAGAGTGGTTCAATTTGATGGGGTCCCAAAGTGCAATGTCCACTTGGTAGCTTATATAAGTGGAGAGGAGTTCCATATTCAAGATAAATATGTAGGGGATATTGGATCTCCTTGTCTAATCCCTCTTGAAGGGTTGAAGAATTTGGTCTTAGAACCATTCACTAAGACAACAAATTTTGAGGTAGAAATGCAAGTCATTATTAGCTTAGTGTTAAGAATAGAATTCTAATTAAAGTGAATGTCTATCTTGTAGAGAGTTTTACTTTGAGGCTAAGTCATTTTTCCTCTTATAAATAGAGGGGTCTTACCCCATTGTAAATCACCCCCAACATTCAATAAGAATTCTCTCTCTTTCTCTGCAATACTTTTCTTCTTCTTTTATTATTTTATAACACGTTATCAGCACGAGACTCTACCGTCTCAAGAAGCTCTTTGAGAAGATTAAGGAGAAATTTGTTGAAACACGTTCTCAAGGCACTATACTAAAATGTGTGTTCATATTTGTAGGTTTTGATGAATGACAAACTATGCGCAATTGACATATGACGAAGTCCAAGCACAAGCGCGCAATTGATATATAACGAGATTCAAGCACAAGACCAAGATCAAGCAAAGATATAAAGTTATACATGAGTCGTTCTTTAATTGTGATCTTGATCGGATAACTTGACTCAAGACTTGGCTTCTCTCGTAAAAACATTTTTTATCAAATCATGCATATTTAATTTAAAGCAAAATGATTTTAAATCATGCATATTTACTTTAATCAAAATCATTTTTAAACATGCCTCTAAAATCTGGACTAAGATAATCGATTATGTACTTATGATAATCGATTATGTTAAGTCAGCTGCATGCCAATCGATTGTGAACTTATGACAATCGATTGTGTTAAGGCAGTGTGCATCAGATTTTTCAAATCTGCATGACAATCGATTGTGAACCTTATGACAATCGATTGTGTTGAGGCAGTGTACATCAAAGTTTTTCAAAGCTACAAAATAATCGATTGTGAACTTATGACAATCGATTGTGTTGAGGCAGTGTCAATCAGACATTTTCAAAGTCACTTAATAATCGATTGTGAACCTTTGACAATCGATTGCATTAAGGCAGTGTCTAATTGATTTTTCAAAGACTGATATATAATCGATTGTTCTCATAGCATAATCGATTGTGTAATTGACCGTTGCCAAAATATTTTCAAACACCGTCAGGTAATCGATTATAGATTTCTAATAATCGATTGTTTTAAATAAAATCTGAAAAAGATTTTTTGAACGTTGCCAAGTAATCGATTGTAGATTTCTGACAATCGATTGTTTTAAGTAAAATCCGGAAATGATTTTTTGAACGTTGCCAAGTAATCGATTGTAGATTTCTGACAATCGATTGTTTTAAGTAAAATCTGGAAATGATTTTTTGAACGTTGCCAGTAATCGATTATTGATCTTAGATAATCGATTGTTAAGCGTAAAATCTAGGAATGATTTTTGGAACGATTGGCAAACAATCGATTGTGGCATTTTGACAATCGATTGTCACTGAGTAAAATCAGCAATTCTTAATTGGCAATTAGGCAACGGTAATGCATGGTTTTGCAACTATAAATACAGCTTCAAATCAGTCTTCTACACACAACAACTGATCATATTATTGCTATAGCTTGCATACTCTATTGTTCATCACTTTCTATTCATTACATAAGTTTTGAGAGCCAAAATTCTTGACGAAAGTTGTTGCGTTCTTGAGCGTATCTGTTTACTCATATCTACTCTATTAAGAGAGTCTTGTTTAAGTGAGTGCTAAGTATTTTATACACTCGAAGGGAAGTGTTAGTCCCTTGTATTGTAAGAAGGAACTTGTGTTTCCTTTGGTTGAAGTCTTGAAGTGTTGTATCTTCGAGCAAAGGTTGTTTAGGCTTGTGTCCTCAGTTTGTAAAGGTTTGTTGAGCACTCGTAAGCTTAACAGTGTTAGTGGAAAACTCGAGAGAGTCTCTCGGGGACTGGACTAGCCACGGGTTGTGGTGAACCAGGATACATCGGTGCGTTCGTTCTTATTTATTTACTTATCGCACTTATTTCTTTCCTGCAATTTTTAAATTCCGCAAGTTTACGCTAATTTTTATTATAACGCTATTCACCCCCCCCTCTAGCGTTAAGCGTATTTTCTAACAATTGGTATCAGAGCCCAACTCTCTAAAGACTTAACCGTTTGAGAGAAACAATCCATGGCTTCTACTCGTGATTCTTTTGCAGGAATAGGTGAAGGACAATGCTCCACCCGACCACCACTATTCGAGGTACAAACTATACGTACTGGAAGGAGAGGATGAGAATATTTGTTCAATCAAATAGTTTTCATCTTCGGAAGGTTATAATGAAGGGAGAACAAATTCCAACCAAAAAGGTTGAAAATAAAGATGTTCCAAAGTCCGAAGATGAATATGATGCGGATGATATCCGAAAGGTGCAAAACAACGCTAAAGCCATTAATTTATTATATTGTGCTATAAATGCTGATGATTACAGGAAAATATCATGTTGCACAACGGCGAAGCAAATGTGGGACAAGCTGGAAATTACGCACGAAGGTACGGACCAGGTAAGGGAAGCTAAAATTGATTTCCTAACCCATGCATATGTTTTGTTTCACATGAAGGAAGGCGAAAAGGTCGATGAGATGTTCGAACGATTTTCAAAAATCGTTAATGATTTACATGCTCTTAAGAAGACCTTCACGGATAAGGAACTTGTCCAAAAAATTCTCCGAAGTCTCACTCCGACATGGCGATCCAAGGCCGATGCGATTCAAGAATCTATTGGCGTTTCAAATGTCACCATCGACGGATTAAGAGGTAATCTTAAAACTTATGAATCTACTATACTTAACCCTCTTGTTGATGATCAAAGGAAACAAAAGATCGCTCTCAAGGCAAGCACAAGCCAACCTCAAAATGATGAGGACGGAGACAACAAGTTCGGACTCCTTATTAAGAGATTTTAAAAGTTCATGCGAAAAGAGTATGAACGAAAGGGCAAAAAGCAAGGAGATCAAATAAAGTGCTATGAGTGCAGAGAAACCGGGCACATTAAATCAAATTGCCCAAATGCCAAAAAGGAGAAGAAACCCTTCAAGAAACAACGAGCATACATATCTTGGGGAGGTGACTCCGGAGACGAGTCGAGTGAGGAAGAAGAAGACGAAGCCGCAAATCTTTGTCTCATGGCACAAGAAGACAACCAAGAAGAGGTATGTCAAATTTCTTCCAAAAGTTTCTATTCTCTTGAGGAAATGCAAAATGCTTTTGATGAATTGTATAGTGAATTTATTAAAGCTTCTAAAACTGTTAAAAGCATAAAGGAAAATGCCTCTTTGAAAGAAAAAGATTTTGAAAAACAACTCTCTTTGAAAGAAAAGGATTTGGAAAAACTGATTTTGGAAAATGAGAAGTTGAAAGAAGAAAACAAATTTTTCGGCAAGAGAAGCAAACCCGAGAGCTCTAGTAAAAATTGTACTTCTTGCATGCATCTCAAAAATGAGGTAGAAAGACTTAAGGGCACCCTAGATAAGTTTAATTCTTCTCATAAAAATTTGAATGAAGTTCTTGTTAATTTGAAGTCGACCAAGCATGGCATAGGCTTTAAAAATGAGCCTAAAGAAAAGGTTGAAGCCAACCCCCAACAACCTAAGGCTCAACCTAGGATTAATAAAACAAACGCTCATCCTTGATATAACAAACCTAGAAATAGCTTTCAACAATCGCAACCTAGAAATAATCATTCTAGAAATAACGCATATTCTAGGCCAAACACTAGAAGGAACGTTGAACCTTTTAGAGCACCTAGAAATGGCTTTCAACCTAGAAATAACTATTCTAGAAATGCTGCATATCCTAGAACAAATAGTAGGAGAAATGATTTTCATGAATTGCGCAATAGTCATATTGTCAATGAATTTCGTCCATCCAATTACTATCAACCTAGACGAATGCATAATCCTAATGTTGTTTGTCATTATTGTAGACGAATTGGACATATTGCTCCTGCTTGTTTTACACGACATAGACATAACACTCAATCACATCACTATGATTTGCCTAACCCCCAAGGACCCAAAATGGCATGGGTACCTAAAACTCATTAATCTGTTTTGTAGGTGTGTTTGAAGGGGTAAAGTGTACTTTGGTACCTTGATTGTGGATGCTCCAAGCACATGACTGGAGACGAATCCAAGTTCCTTCAACTAGAACACAAGGAAGGAGGAAGCGTTATTTTTGGTGATAACAACAAAGGAAAAATTATCGGCATTGGATCGGTCGGTAAGGATGACTCCTCTTCCATTAAGCATATATTGCTAGTTAAGGGTCTAAAACATAATCTCTTGAGCATAAGTCAATTATGTGACAAGGGAAATCTTATTTTATTTGATTCAAATGAATGCTTAGTTTTTCGCCGTTGCGATTTTAAAATTATCCTTCGAGGTTTTAGAATGGATAACATCTATATGGTTGATCTTGCAAATTCTTCACCTGAATATGTGAATTGTCTTATGAGCAAAGAGGATGATACATGGTTATGGCATCGTAGAGTAGCTCACATCAACATGCATCTTTTGAATAAATTGGTTTCACAAAATTTAGTTATTGGTCTTCCAAACTTGAATTTTGAAAAAGACTCTATTTGTGATTCTTGTCAAAAAGGGAAGCAAACAAAAGCATCTTTTAAACCGAAAAATATTGTTTCAACTACTAGACCTTTGCAATTACTTCACATGGACTTATTTGGACCATCTCGCATTGAAAGTCTTGGTAGAAATCGTTATGCTTTTGTTATTGTTGATGATTATTATAGATTTACATGGACTCTATTTCTTGCTCATAAAAGTGAAGCTTTTTATAAATTCAAATATTTTCTTAAACGTGTTCAAAATGAAAAGGACTCAACCGTCACTTCAATAAGAAGTGATCATGGGGGAGAGTTTGATCACAATCTCTTTGCGGACCTTTGTGTCGAACTCGGTATCGAGCACACCTTCTCCGCTCCACGAACACCACAAAAAAATGGGGTGGTGGAAAGGAAAAATAGGTGTCTCGAAGAGATGGCTAGAACCATGCTCGATGAGGCTAAGATTCCCAAACATTTTTGGGCGGATGCCGTGAGTACCGCATGCTACGTTTTGAATAGAGTAGTCATAAGGCCAATACTCATGAAAACCCCTTATGAACTCTACAAGGGAAGGAAACCAAATATCTCCCATTTTAGAGTATTCGGTTGTAAATGCTTTATTCATAACAATGGAAAAGATCAATTGGGAAAATTTGATGCCAAATCCGATGAAGGAATTTTTATTGGTTATTCCTCACGTAGCAAAGCATATAGAGTATTCAATAATAGAACCCGAACTGTGGACGAATCCCCTCATATTGTGTTTTCCGAAAATAATGCTCGCTTGGCGAGAAAGGATTCTTGTTTTGATCTTGCATGTATTTTAAACTCACTAAGTCTTCAAGACAAAGTACAAGAGGAAACTCCGAAGGAAACTCAAGATGAAATCTTGGATCAATTATCGGAAGAAGAGCCACAATTGGAGAAAGAAATGAAAATGCCTAACAAATGGAGGACAATCAAAGATCACCCTCTCGAACAGGTAATTGGCGACGTTGGAGAAAAGGTAAGTACCCGAAACACTCTTAAGAACACCTTAGGACACACTTCTTAAGAAATCACGTTCTCACTTGGCCACATTGATCTAAGTCATTATTTCTTTACAAATACTAACTTGAGCATCGGAGACGTCTAATTTTCTTTTGCAGGTATCGCCCTAAAGGTAGCGGGAATTATAAAGCAATGGCATAGAACAATCGATTGTTACAGCAAATAATCGATTATTTTTTTTGTCTCATGTTTACTGTGCGGACAATCGATTAGCAAGTATCACTAATCGACTATTTACATTTTATGCTTATTATGCAGTTTTTTTTTATAATCGATTTTTTACTGTATAATCGATTACCGTCTAGGCCATTCAGTACTGCTTTCCTAAGACAATCGATTGTTTCAAAAATATAATCGATTATTTTCCGAGTCAAAAAAAAATCACTGTGCACACTGTGTCACAACAATCGATTACCATAATTCAACAATCGATTATTTTTTGTCAATAATTCAAATATTTGTTACCGTTTGGGTCCTGCCAGATTCCCGTAATCGATTTTTGTCAGTTCCGAGTTCAAGTCAAAACTCCATAACAATCGATTGTTTCAATTCCATAATAGATTGTGTAACGGTCAGTGAAAATTTTTCTTACCGTTTCTGACCGTTTTAGCTCATAAATTTCTGCAGATTTTCACCATAAATGAAATGCCATCTTCCTCATTATAAATAGGTACCATATGCCTTCAATTTCTTCACTCAAGCATCAATCTTAGCTCCCAAAATTTCAAAAATCTTTCAAGCTTCTTACAAAGGCCATTTCTACTTATTCAAAATGTCGGGCAGACACACTAAACGTTCCCGTTCAGGTAGACATGGTGCATCTTCTTCAGCTGCTCCTCCTCCTCCAAATTTCCCTTACCAAGATGGGTCTGTTTTACAATTCAATTCTGAAACCGAGCTAACTAGATTCTTGACAAAATTTGAAAAGCGTGAAATTCTTCCTCCTCGCTTTTCCACAAGTAAATATCTTTAATCATGCGCCCCCGCTGCAAACATACTTAAGGAATGTCAACTTCTTGACTTCTTATATCTTACCTATCCTTATATTAATCCTCCATTGATTCAAGCGTTCTACTCAAATCTTCATGAGGACGACGATGGTGAGCTTGTGTCAAACATTAATGGCGTTCAAATTCTTTTATCCATTGAAAACTTGCATTCTATTGCTCATCTTCCTCGAAGTGGGGAAAACATTTCTCGCTACATTAGAGAAGCCGGCGCCTTATTTGATGAGAAAATTCTCCTAAACCAAATAGGACTTGGAGCTTATGATCCTAATCTATCTACTCGACGTCCTACCATTACGGAAATGCTCCCCGAATATCGTTTGATTTTCTATTTCATAACCCGAGTCCTCAAGCCTCGCAAACATAACCATACCACTCTCTCCCAAGAGGACGCAAAGCTCATGCATGCCATTATAACCGGAGCTCACATCAATTGGTGTAAGTTCGTCAAAATTCACATGCTTGATGCCATCGGGGACGATAGACCACTTCCCTATGCCCTCCTTATTATGAATTTTCTTGAAGCCTCCGGGTTCAACACCTCTATCGGTCCGCTCAAAAAGAGCACCAAGAAATGGGAAATTTCCGAATCCTCCTTTCCCCATGACGGCGAACATGCAGCTCCTGCTCCTCCTCCAACTCGTCAAATGAGTCAGCCTCAAGCTCCTACACTTCAAACTTTCTCCGACCAACTTGCTTCTTTGTCCACCTCTGTCAATCGTTTGACATATGAGATCCATGGATATTTTAATCATATTCACTATCCATATGCTGGACTTGTTCCTTATGAAGCAGTACCGGATGACGAGGCGGGAAATGACAATAATGAATAATTTTTTATTGTTCTATGCTGTATTGTCTTCTTTTTATGTAATCGTATTTTTGATTAATAAATAAACATGTTATTTGCTTTTTCCATTTTTGCTAATGTCAAAAGGGGGAAGAATAAGGGATATGGACTAATTTTTTATTGGCATAATTTGAGGGGGAATTCATATGTTGAGGGGGAACTAATTGGACATCTAGAGACTTGTTGCATATTGTTACTTGTCTTGAATCGTCATTATGAATTATCAAATATGCATATCCCGACTAAAGTTTGCCATTATCAAAAAGGGGGAAATTGTTGAAACACGTTCTCAAGGCACTATACTAAAACGTGTGTTCATATTTGTAGGTTTTGATGAATGACAAACTATGCGCAATTGACATATGACGAGGTCCAAGCACAAGCGCGCAATTGATATATAACGAGATTCAAGCACAAGACCAAGATCAAGCAAAGATATAAAGTTATACATGAGTCGTTCTTTAATTGTGATCTTGATCCGATAACTTGACTCAAGACTTGGCTTCTCTCGTAAAAACATTTTTTTTTATCAAATCATGCATATTTAATTTAAAGCAAAATGATTTTAAATCATGCATATTTACTTTAATCAAAATCATTTTTAAACATGCCTCTAAAATCTGGACTAAGATAATCGATTATGTACTTATGATAATCGATTATGATAAGTCAGCTGCATGCCAATCGATTGTGAACTTATGACAATTGATTGTGTTAAGGCAGTGTGCATCAGATTTTTCAAATCTGCATGACAATCGTTTGTGAACCATATGACAATCGATTGTGTTGAGGCAGTATACATCAAAGTTTTTCAAAGCTACAAAATAATCGATTGTGAACTTATGACAATCGATTGTGTTGAGGCAGTGTCTATCAGACATTTTCAAAGTCACTTAATAATCGATTGTGAACCTTTGACAATCGATTGCATTAAGGCAGTGTCTAATTGATTTTTCAAAGACTGATATATAATCGATTGTTCTCATAGCATAATCGATTGTGTAATTGACCGTTGCCAAAATATTTTCAAACACCGTCAGGTAATCGATTATAGATTTCTAATAATCTATTGTTTTAAATAAAATCTGAAAAAGATTTTTTGAACGTTGCCAAGTAATCGATTGTAGATTTCTGACAATCGATTGTTTTAAGTAAAATCCGGAAATGATTTTTTGAACGTTGCCAAGTAATCGATTGTAGATTTCTGACAATCGATTGTTTTAAGTAAAATCTGGAAATGATTTTTTGAACGTTGCCAGTAATTGATTATTGATCTTAGATAATCGATTGTTAAGCGTAAAATCTGGGAATGATTTTTGGAACGATTGGCAAACAATCGATTGTGGCATTTTGACAATCGATTGTCACTGAGTAAAATCAGCAATTCTTAATTGGCAATTAGGCAACGGTAATGCATGGTTTTGCAACTATAAATACAGCTTCAAATCAGTCTTCTACACACAACAACTGATCATATTATTGCTATAGCTTGCATACTCTATTGTTCATCACTTTCTATTCATTACATAAGTTTTGAGAGCCAAAATTCTTGACGAAAGTCGTTGCATTCTTGAGCGTATTTGTTTACTCATATCTACTCTATTAAGAGAGTCTTGTTTAAGTGAGTGCTAAGTGTTTTATACACTTGAAGGGAAGTGTTAGTCCCTTGTATTGTAAGAAGGAACTTGTGTTTCCTTTGGTTGAAGTCTTGAAGTGTTGTATCTTCGAGCAAAGGTTGTTGAGGCTTGTGTCCTCAGTTTGTAAAGGTTTGTTGAGCACCCCTAAGCTTAACAGTGTTAGTGGAAATCTCGAGAGAGTCCCTCGGGGACTGGACTAGCCACGAGTTGTGGTGAACCAGGATACATCGGTGCGTTCGTTCTTATTTATTTACTTATCGCACTTATTTCTTTCCTGCAATTTTTAAATTCTGCAAGTTTACGCTAATTTTTATTATAACGCTATTCACCCCCCCTCTAGCTTTAAGCGTATTTTCTAACAAAATTCTCCCACACGAATTTCGCTAATTCCAGGCATTATTCGGGTCACACAGCAGAAGACTGTGGAACTGGAGAATGATCTCGTGGACGGATTCGTTCTTGCTTGGAGGCTTCTCACGATCGCGGTCACACTTCAAGAGATAAGTATCGATTTTATTTTCGATTAAAATCTATCACCTTCTCTAACAAAACTCGAGAGATATTTGGCAGCACAGATACCTTCTCTTACACAGATTAACGATCATATTCCCAACAGTTGCATCCCTTAATTTGTTGTCTTTAAAAGCAGAAACTTATGGCAATTTCCTCACAGTTTCTTCCCTTCTCTACTAAAGCGACAGATCTTTGTCCGCATTACAGTTTATCCATATATTTGCGCCCATAAATTATAGCAGAAATACCTCGCTCGATAATTCAACTTATTGAATGTGTTGCTTTTAAAATTACTTTAAGGGGCCTACTTATATATGCTTGATGTATGATGGCCATTCCAATGGATAACAGTTTAGATCAGTCATCACGGGAACGCGTTCAGCGCCTCTTCAATAAGAAGCTTTGGGATTGAGCATAATGATTGTAAGTTGTTCCATGAACTTCCTTCATGATTAAATTCTGGATTTAAGGTAAGTAATTATTTTTCTCTTTCAAATTCTTGAAATTCTACGATTTGATTTCATATACAAACAAAGACAACAAAGTTTGATTATAACTCTAATGGAGTTTGTAGGAAATTATAACCACGTGAAGTGGTAAAAGTTTTATGCCTTGCCATAATTAAATTCATGTATGATTGTGGGCAAAGAATTGAAAACTCGTCCAATTGAATTTGCTCTATTCTCATTCCCTTAAGAGAATGTGATCGCAGTATGTGATAAGTCTAAAAGAAGACAAAATTATTACCGTGAAGGTATCAATGGATGTGGACGTGGCAATAGACGAAATTATAATCGTCATCATTGTGATAATGAGAATAATAAGGATTCTCAATATAATCCTTCACTCTGTGAAAGTAATATCTGTCATCGATTTGACATGAGATTTTATATAGCACATACAGATTATTATGGTCCATTCGTGGTGTGAATGTGACAACATCTGATTTATGAATACATATTCATTCTTGGAAGAATATGAACGTGCTAGTGGTAGTGAATATACCACGCTCGCCTCTAGAAGAAGGTTTGAGATGATATAAGGAAATAATGTCATTATTATGGCATGAATGGTCATTGATCACGTACCTATTGTACGCCAAAATATTTTGGCAATGTGATAATTAAAGGACAACAATAATGCAAGAAACATATCTTGCATATAATTTTGACCATGGCCATAATGGTATGACTTTCTCTTTGAAAGAGATATTCACCATATGGATATTGATGAATATGTGGTAGTACCAAATTTATTGAGAACTCTGCAAGAGCCAATTATACTATTTTGGAGAAACACAATTGATTACCAATAAGGTATTGTGTTGTAGTAAGTCTCAAAGAAACTTATTCAGTTTTCAAAGTATACGCGAAAGCGGTTGGTTATATGGATCCATGGCTAAAGAAGATTGAGCAGTTTGATATTTTTATTTTTACTTATTCGTAGTAGTTAATGAATAAACAATTATCATAGTTTACATAAGTTATCTATTATTGTGATATGGTTCAAATTTTATATTTTACATTCAATCAATGATCAAATATTGATATGTACCTTAAGAGTTTTATCAACTTGACAAATAATCTGTATTATGGTTTTAATATATATAAACTTTAGATTACACATTCATCTTATGCTTTATTTATAATAATTTTTCAGTAAGTTAGTCGATTAACATAACAGATAATCGATTAACCAATATATTCTATTAAACTGGACCTTTTTCGCAAGGCATGTTAGTCGACTATCAGATTTAGTTAATTGACTAACCTAATGACCGTTTCCTAAGTTGATCGATTAACATATCAGATAATCGATTATCTTATATTTCTTATTAAACTGGACTTTTTCCGCAAGGCATGTTAGTCGATTATCAGATTTAGTTAATCGACTAACCTAATGACCGTTTCCTAAGTTAATCGATTATCAACTTAGTTAATCGATTAACCTCAGCAGATTTTGAAAATATTATTTAATTATGAAGCAACGGATTAAATTTGTTTATTCTCATATTTTTGTATGTCAAACCATGGGAAGCAAATATGGATATCTCACAAAGCAAACTTGGATCAACGTCCAACTGTAAAAATATTTGTTTAATTGATTCATGTACCACGCATACGATATTCAAAGAGAAGAAATATTTCTCTCATTTAAGTATGTGTAAGGCAGATGTTACTACAATTTCTGGTAGTAGTAAATTGATTGAAGGCTCCGGAAGAGCAACTATAACTCTGCCTAAAGGAACAATATTTATCATAGAGAATGCAATGTTCTCCTCCAAGTCCAAGAGAAACTTGTTGAGTTTTAAAGATATCCGTCAAAATGGATATCATATTGAGACAATAGATGAGAATAATCTTGAATACCTCATCATTACAAAGAACGTCTCTGGCCAAAAGAGGGTTATTGAGAAGTTCCCATCTTTATCTTGTGGCCTGTATTGGACAAAAATTAGTGCAATTGAGGCACGTTCCACAGTAAATCAAAAGGTTACTGATTCCAATACTTTTTGTACTTTGGCATAATCGATTGGGACATCCTGGATCAATTATGATGAGACGGATTATAGAAAACTTATATGGGCATCCATTAAAGAATTTTCTTGCACTTCTTGTTATCAAGGCAAGTTAATTATTAGACCATCACCAACAAAGGTTGGAACTGAGTCACCTACGTTTTTGGAACGTATACAAGGGGATATTTGTGGACCTATTTACCCACCTAGTGGGTCCGTTAGATATTTTATGGTCTTAATAGACGCATCCTCTAGATGGTCTCATGTGTGCCTATTGTCATCACGCAACCTTGTGTTTGCAAAATTAATGGCAAAAATAATTTGATTACGAGCACAATTTCTTGATAATCCAATTAAGTTTATTAGACAAGATAATGCTGCTGAGTTTTCATCCTAAGAATTTAATGATTATTGCTTATCAATTGGGATAAAAGTGGAACATCCTGTAGCTCATGTTCACACTCAAAATGGTCTTACAGAATCTTTAATTAAACGTCCGCAGTTGATTGCAAGACCATTACTCATGAAAAACGAGGCTGCCCACTACGGTTTGGGGTCACGCCATTTTGCATGCAGCAATGCTAGTTCGTCTCAGACCGACGAATTATCACAAATATTCCCCGTTGCAATTAGTTTTGGGTCATGAACCGAATATATCCCATTTAAGAATTTTTGGATGCGCAGTATATGTGCCTGTAGCACCGCCATACCGCACCAAAATGGGTCCGCAAAGAAGGTTAGGAATATATGTTGGGTTTGAATCACCCTCCATTATTCGCTACCTCGAAACATTGACAGGGGATTTGTTCACTGCACGATTTGCAGACTGTCGATTTGATGAGACACTTTTCCCAAAATTAGGGGGAGAAGTTGGTGAAACCAAACGGGAAATTTTGTGGAAAAATCCATCATTATCTCATCTTGATCCACATACCTCTATTTGTGAAAAAGAGGTGCAAAATATTATCCATTTGCAAAGAATAGCAAATCAAATGCCTGACGCATTTACGAATCCTCTTATATTGCTTGTTCTCATTAATTAAGAGACCAACTAAAGTTGGGATTAAATCCCATGAATTCTGGAAATTTCAAAGGTGAACATGGGCCAATTCACCTACCATGTATACCACATAAGATACATCTATGAGATGGTTACATGCGCGATTATCATTAACCCGCAACATGGTATTTTGCGAGGTAACTTGCTCAATAATTCAATTTAGAGCACAATTTCCAGATTTTCTATTCAAGATAATTCATCTTGATAAGTTGGTTTACATCATAGTTGGTTTAGCAAAATAATTTATTGAGTGCCTCCACTTAATAGCTAAATTATTGCTTATGAGAACAAAGTTATCTATATCAATTTGATATACGTTATACACGAGAGTATATTATATTCTCCCCTCACAAGTGGTTCAGCGTCAGGAACCAAATAATTTCATCTTATTATTACTGATGTGCAGTGTATATTAGCATGATAATGCACAAAGATGATTTCCCAGAATTGAGGAAACAAGTTAGTTTTCTAACATGAGGGGGAGACATGATAAACACTTGAGAAAAAGTTACATGGAACGAATTATCATTTGTATATATAGATCCTCGAATATCATAATATGAACTTGAAGTTCATAAAAGGATAATTCAATTGCAACATACTGCAAAGCATGCCATACGCATTTGCTGACCCAAAGAAAGTAACTATATTCTCACTGCAAATGCGCATATTAAGTCCTAGAAGGACAAAGTCTTTGATACGCTTAAAGCGTATAGACAAATCGGTTTCAAAAAGAACTTCTTAATAAAGAAGATGAGCAAATGATCAAAGTGATCATAATAAAGGAGGCAAGTGATCTAGAAGGTCACATGATATAACACTTCATAAAATCTTATGAGAGATTCACGTACCTGAATATATGAATGAAGAGATCTCCATGTTATGTCTTTATGAAAATTTACTGGGAACCGATATAAAATGTTCGTCGACGACATCTATGATAGCGCTAAATATCGATGAGGATCTTAAGTTTGTCGAATACAAACAAATATTGGCCAAATGGAAGAGATACAATTCAAGTTGAATTGATTCCATATGAAAGGCATGTAATTTTGGACCTGTAGTTCAAATACTTGAAAGTATAAAGTCAATGGTACGTGCAATCTGTTTTCGATATCTTATTTTTCTAGCATGACATGAAAAACTTGATATGCATCTAATGTCTATAATATGGCTTATATGACTTAACTTATATGACAATCCATGAAGTATTTAAGTTGCTTGAAGCATATACAATTCTTGATTTTGAGGTACCATTTCCTTAATGCAATTTATGCACAACTATATCTTGATATAATTATAAGCATGATAATGTGATAGCGAGGATACCTTTATGGAGATATTGAAGAGACATTCCACGATATTTGTAAAGACATTATATATCTATCAGGAGTGATGCTTTCAAGGTGCAAAATATTCATTCAAGTTAATATGGCTGATATATTTGTGAAATCTCTACCAAAGATCGTTTTGAAGATGGTGCACAATATTGGAATGCAAATGCTCAAGGATGTGAATTGATGCTCTCTTCAGGGGGAGTTAATGCACGTTGCACTCTTTTTCCCTTTCAAGGTTTTGTCTCACTGGGTTTTCCTTGTAAGGTTTTTAACGAGGCAACCAATAGGCGCATTTCTAAATATGTGTACTCTTTTTCCTTTTCTAGAATTTTTTCCCACTGGGTTTTATTTTAGTTAAGGTTTTAATGAGGCACATTACTTATTGAGTAGACATTCAAGGGGGAGTGTTAAGAATAGAATTCTAATTAAAGTGAATGTCTATCTTGTAGAGAGTTTTACTTTGAGGCTAAGTCATTTTTCCTCTTATAAATAGAGGGGTCTTACCCCATTGTAAATCACCCCTAACATTCAATAAGAATTCTCTCTCTTTCTCTGCAATACTTTTCTTCTTCTTTTATTATTTTATAACACTTAGTAATTTTTGGAGGGAATTTAAAGAAATTTAAGGCTCTATAGATGAATGGCCATTCCAATCTATCAAAGCCTTTTTCTAGATCAATTTTAACTACGATATTTCCTTTGGAGACTTTAGTCTTTTAGAAGTGGTTAATAATTTCCTGTATAATAATGGGGGTGTCACTAGCTCGCCTACCTCTGAGGAAGCTTGATTGAAAAGAAATAATGAGTTCGCCTAGGAATGATTTAATTCTATTGGCAATAATCCAAGTGATTATTTTATAGATAGTAATACATAATCCAATCGGTCGAATTTTTTTTAGATCATTAGCATCAGAAATTTTTGGGATAAGGCATAAGTAAGTATGGTTAATAACCTCGGGGAATGATTGGTTGGTGAAGACTCCGTGACAAAATTCAAGGATTGCCACCTTAACAAGGTTTCAAAATCTTTGATAAAAGAATAGGTGAATGCCATCCGGCCCGGGCGCCTAAAAGGGTTTCATGGACCAATTTGACTTAATGATTTCTTGATTTTGAAGGGGCCTATCTTGGGATGAGAGATCTATTTACTAAAGGATAAAGTTTGGTGAGTGTGTCTTTGAGGCTTGAATATGAACGATTAGTTTGGAAAAGGTTCTCAAAATAATTAGTCGCATGATCAATGATACGGTTTTGACTAGTGATCCAATTGGTATCCTCGTCCTTAAAGAAGTTAATTGTATTAGTACACCTTCTATTTAAGATACTAATATGGAAAAAGTTTGGTGGCAGCATCACCTTTATTTAGCCAATTTATGCACGATCTAGTTTTTCAATGTTCTTCTTCTAGCTTAAGGTGATTATTGTAATCATCAAGGAGACGTCTTTTGAGGTTCTTACGGAAAGAGCTTGTAGGATAATGATCTCTTTTTATTAGATAACACGTCGCCAAAATTGTTAGGAGCCCAGATCCTAGTTTGTTCCCTAAACCTGTTTAAACCCCCAATAAAATTATTACGTCTTGGACAATTTTGGCAAAGTTTGGGTGGGAGCACCAATAGGTTTCTAACTTAAATCCTTTTGGTAGCTCCTCCTAGATATGTTACTAAGACTAATGAGGAGGTTATGGTCCAACTAAATTCCAAGTAGATGGGTGACGATAGTATTTATATATTTTTCTAGCCAAAGGTTGTTGCTAAAGCACCTTTCTAGATGTTCAAGAATAAGGTCAGAGGTGCTTCGCCTAAGATTAGATTAGGTGTACTTAGGGCCTCTAAAACTCAAGTCAATGAGGTTATAATGGTTGATACAGGAGAGGAACTGTGATATCTTGAGAAAGAATATGGTTAAAGTCACTACCTAGGAACCAACTTCCCTTATAAGAATTAGCAATGGATTTGAGATTATTCCAAAGAGTAAGGCGATTATTAAAATCAGTGCTAGCATAGACTATACTAAAAAGCCACGTGACGTGATTAGGGAGTACCTTAAGCATTGCATGTATCTCTTTTTGAGCAAGATATTTAAGACATGTTAATGATGTTATTTTCCCAAAGAATGACGACGCCCAGATTGTCCCTGAGCTAGGACCTCTAACATGTTAGAGAAGTTGAAGTTGTCTTTAAGAGGTAGATGGGAAGACATTCTGGTTTCCAAAAGTGCTACCATGCAGGGGTAATGATTATCAATGAGACCCCCTAAAGTTGCGCCTGAAGTCGTCATTATTTGCTCCCCTGACAGTTCAGGTTACAAGCTAGTGGCTCTATTCATTTGGAATGGATTGGGTGGGGGGTGGAAGAGGGTATTGATTCAACTGGGAAGGAGGAATGTTCCCCTTCAGGGATGGGCTGAGAATTACTGTAAAATTCCCTGCTGCTACATTCTGGGGGGGGGGGGGGGGGGGGGGGGGGGGTTCTGATGCCTAGGGAGCATTTGTAAAGAGCTATTGGACATTTGCAAATGTATTTCCTGTCCTCTGATGCTTGGAATAGTATGACTTTGGCTTCTTTGATGTTTGAAATCTCTGTGGATGATGCTTTTTCTAGAGGTGGGATTGCTTCCACTTGTTCTTCCATCTCTTGCACTTCTGGTTCTAGCTCGTTGAGGTGGTGGACATTCTGGGCCTGATGGATATCCAACGGGATTGTGAACTGTTGAGGTATTGGCTAGCATGAGTACAGGATTGTATTTTTCCAGAACTCAACGTAGGTTCTTCTATATATGTAGAGTAAAGCATACCTGCCTGACTCTTATTTTAGATGAAAATTAACGCGAGCTATAACTATGATATTTTATTTGTCACTGTTTATTAAGAAAGAAAATTATCTTTTTTAATTCACTCTTCATCGTAACAAATTACATTATGTTCGCCGTCGCGTTTGAAGGGGTAAATTGGAATATTGCAGCCTTGCTCGACAATACGAAAAACAAAAAAGAAAATACAAATAGTAGAAACTAAATGACAATTTTGCCTTTGGTCAACCTTTATTTTATAGTTGTATTTATTGAACTAATGGTAAAGTTGTATCCGTGTGGTCACATATTGGAGCTGTGGAAGCAGTTACTAATACTTACATTAGGGTAGGTTGTCTTGTCTACATTACATCCCTAGGAGTACGGCCTTTTCTCGGACTTTAGCTTGAAGGATGCTTTGTGCACCGGACTAATCACTCGGCAGAAAAGTTGCTTTCAAATTATATTTGAGCCTCAGGGATTTCACGTTTCTCTTATGTATATTGATTCTCTATTGGCACCCTTTTTCTTTAAAGGATCTGCTTCTTTACATTTCACCAAACTCAGCTCCTTAGACTCAAGAAAAAATGGCTACAAATCCTCCTCTATCTCATGAAGATTACATAGACATTGAAGTAAACACTTATTGCTCTTACTTTTCTTCTCCTTCTATTGTCTCTTCCCCTCAAAATAGGGAATTTGAGTTTACAAATGGCAAAAAAACTACAACTTCCTCAGCAGATGAACTCTTCTACAAAGGCAAACTCCTTCCTTTTAACCAAAAAATACTTCCCAACTCAAAAGATTCCTTTGAAGAAGAAGAATGCTTTAGCATAAACTTGTTAATCACACCCTCAGGATCTTGTAGGGCTACTTTGGAATTTAATCCAAATGATCATTTCTTTGAGTTGTCCACTGATCAACTCATTAATAGTCTCAAGAAAGTATGGTCAAAGAAGCTCAACTTCCTTAAACAATCTTCACTTAGCCAAAAGCTTAAGGCTTCAAAAGCATTTTTCAAATCTTTGATTTGTAAATCTGCTTCTACATATGAGTATGATCAACAAATTTCAAATGGTAATGATATGATCGAGGTCATGTCCAAGAAAATCCCATTGAAACATAGCAGAAGATGTGCAAGTCCAACACTTAGTAGTAATAACCGTAGTCGGTCGTTTTCTGCAGCAAAATTTAAGAGGAATTCTCCAGAAAAATCTGGTGGTTCTACTTCTTTCTCATCATCTAATTGTTCTTTCAACTCCAATAATGACTTTTATGAGTTGAATTTACTCAAGAGAAGCAACAGTTACACTTCAGAGATGGGTTCAATTGAGGCTGCTATTGCCCATTGTAAAAAGTCCTAAGAGCTTACCATTCCAACAAAACAAATTGATCAGTATAGTATTTGTTAGTTTTCTTAATTCATATCTAGTTTGGTTTTGTTTATGAAAATCATATTGGAATAGGTTTCTTAGTCTAGTCAATTAGGTTAGTATTATAAATAGAGGGTGTAACTACTCATCTCCTAACACTGTAATGTGGAGAGGTAGCTACGAGAAAATGATGTAGAGAGATTCAAGAGTTTATAAGTGAATACAAAAACTTCCAACCCGGTTCTCTCTCTATTTTGATAAATTTTTTCTATATAGCATTTGTTGAATTTTGTACTTGTGCCTATTCTTTGGATATTTCATCAACTCCCAAGATTGTAGTTGATCAGAGTCAAGCAATTAAAGACCTAGTCTTTGCAGAATTTGAATAAAATTTCTTTATTTTTTTTTGTTTGTCATTGTAACATGTTGGATATGCTAAAAATACCATATAGAAATTAATAAGAAAAATAAGTTACATATAAGAAGTTATAGAGTTACTCTTAATGGTGTGAGTCCTTTTAGAGGATGACCCTGCTAGCTTGACCTAAAGAATACTATATCATGCCAAGTTAAGGATATTAGAGCCTCTATATAGTTCGTTCAGACGAGTATCGAAACCGTAGAGTAATAGCAGGGAACGATCCGACTTATTGCTTTTACTTGTTTGCGAGTTGGTTCACTACCTTTATTGCGTAATTTGGATATGCACGCAAAAAAAGAAGTATGTGGGTTTTGGTGGCCATAAATATTCAGATAATGCGGATGTCATATAGTGAAACTCTAAATGAATGTATAAATTATGGAAATGAGCCATGTGGTACTTAGTTCAACGAGAACCTGGGGCGGTTCTATATTATTAGGTACTGGTTCACTTGAATTCAGTAATTTTTGTCCAAACTCTCTATTTTTATTTAAAATATTCCATTAAAATATAAGAATATTTAGCTTGAAATGCAGTTCGTTCCTTTGATTATTATTGTATCTTAAATTAATATCATTGTGGAAGCCCATAAACTGCAACTCTTGAACACGCCTCCGATGAAAGATTGTTCAGTCTGCAAGGAGAATCCCATATTGGAAGTTGATACGGAAAATAAAAACACATAAAGTATAGGGATAAGTTTAACGGGGTGAAATCAGTTGAAGAATTATGTAGACTTGGCTCAAAGCGAATAGTATTACATCACGCTAAGAGTATCTCTGGATGGAATTAGCCCAACGTAAAATACCAAAGATGAAGGAAAATGGTTTTACAGGGGAATGAATTTTTGAAATCGGTTTCTTGCTAGTATTTGCAAGAGATTGCAATTCCTAATATATCCATCATATGATTTCTTAGAGAGCACTAAATTTTAAGGGATGTTCTTAGAGTGCACTAAATTTCATGGGATGTTTTCTTTTTTTGTTTGATCTTCATTTCATAGAATCCTCATTGTTAGTTAACGTTAAATGGATCTTACGTATGATAATATAATTAACTTATCAGTCAATTCTAGCATGAGACATAGGCACATAGCAATGACATATTGCTAAACAGTGCACATATTGGGATCAATAAACGTGGATATAGGTCTTAACTCTCAGCTAATTAAAATGCTTTATTTACAAATCAAACTTTCACTCATTATACTACCTACTCGACCTTCGAGATATATAGTATTGATCCCAAAATTTATCGAAAACAATATCTTTATGTTCATCAGTAAGGGTAAGGCCTGGATACTATTCTTTACAAACCCCACATGTTAAATTATACTAGATTGGCCATTGCTATTGTTGTTAGTGTATACCAGAATTTGTTTAATTGTATACAGGTTATTGACGCGCTTAAAAAGGATTCTTAAAATAGAATGCATAGCCATCACACCTGTTAGATTATGGGTCATGGGCCGCTCCATGTACGATAACCCGGCCTGGTTAGGAGAGATAAGGGAGAGGAGTTAAGGGAAGTTACCACTAGACAACAACCTCTCCACTAGCCTGAACGTGGGTGAGTGGAGGATTATCTTCCTTAACCGCCTGAACGTGGGTAAGTTGGGGGTTATCTTCCTTAACCGCCTGAACGTGGGTGAGTGGGGAGTTATCTTCCTTAAACTCCAGAACGTGTATGAGGGGGGAGTTATCTTCCTTAACCGCTATTCCTCTCCCTATTTATATGAAGGAGATAACATAGAACAAGTGGGGTGTAAGTTCTTTCTCTACGGTGAGAATTATCTGACTCTCTTCTTCTCCCAACGAAAAGCACACACAAGTAAGAGCATCTAATTGGTGGAAGATTAACTTTGTTTCCTAGTGATTCAAATTTCGATTTGGGGCAATCGTTTCAGTGGTGAGTTTAACAATTCTTCCATTGCATTGACATGTACACTAATGTTGTTCTCGCCCCATGATTATTAATCTAACATTGGTATCAGAGCCATGTTTTTTTTGTGTGCTCTGTCAAGATGAACACACACTGATTCTGTATTTTTTTCAATTTCTATGTCGTTCGCTAATACAGTAAAGTCGTTCATATTTTGAATTTACATGATAACCAGATCGGAAAAAGATACATAATAAGCACATAATGGTATAATAAAATATCATAAGCCCTTCCTCCCAATTTATGCATGGATGAGTAATGATTATTAATAATTATGTAAATCCAGTAATAATTATTAATGAATTGGCCTTTAAATTTTTTTAACTGTTTAGTCATATCCCTTACATTGAAATACTTCTACGAGTTATTGTGACATATGTTGTCACATTGAGTGGTTGTATCCATTCTTATTGTTTCCTTGGTCCTATTTCAGATATAACTGAACAAGTACAAGTTCGACTTACTCTAAGTGGTAGTTCTCGAAGTCAAGGAAGGGGACAACGTAGAAGGGTACGTCGTTGCCGGACTAATTTCTATAATAATTCAGACTCGGGGCCTGATGTCATCAGGATTTTCCCAAGGGAGAGACAAAATCAGTTAAGGGATCGAAGGTCTGAACGAAGGGAAAGGAAAAAGAAATTTAGAGAGCTTAGGGCTTCACTAGCTAAACATATTGGAAATTATCAGTTTATCCGTGATGCACTAATTGATGCTTTTAACGACATTAAACTATCTGATTGGGAAGCCTTAGCAATTTTTGCAGATTCACTTGGAGAACCTTTAGGTAGTATTTTAACTGAAGTTTATCACGAGGTGTGGCCAAGTGAACCTTTTTGGGTTTACGTTTTTAAATTTGAAGCTAAGTGGGAGAACCGTCTCTACAACTACTTGTAATTTGTTTAATTAATGAAACTTTGTTATTTGTTTGCAAGATTACATGTCATTTTATTTATTTATTTATTATGTATGGTAATTAAAACGAGTATGACATGATATTGAAAATCTTGATAAGATACACACTATGTGAAATGTTTTGATAAAATATTAGTTGAACATTTAATTGTAGATGATGAATGGAAACGTGGTAACCTTTCAATTCTATACTAAGTGTAAAAATAATATTTTATTTAATTGATTTGCCTAAGTGTGTATATCACATGCGAGAATGATGAGTAATAAATACACTTGAATTATTGTTTTATTTAACATACTATGGCATAAAAAACTATCATTGCTGACTTAAATAAGGGTGACAAACTGAACGGTGAAAAATTATGATATTTGGAGCCGTAAGATGTGGTATATGCTGGAAGAGCAAGATGCTCTTGAAGCCATTAACCATGTTATGGTTTGCCTAGATGAGGGTAACACTAGCCAACATTGGAGAGATCTTGAGGCTTACAACTCTTGGAAAAAGAAAGATGCCACTGCTCGTGGAATCATTGTAAGCTCAGTTGTGGATGATTTCATTCATGAATGTGAACAATTTCCTACTGCTAATTCCATGTGGGCGCATCTGAGAGAAACATATGGGGGTACTACTGTAACCCGCCTTAGACAGCTGACTATCAAGTTTGGCACTTACAAAAAGCGTCATGACCATATTGTCAAACAACATCTAAGAGTGATGTTGAATATGATTGCTCAACTCAAAGGTGTTGGCCATGTTATCTCTGATGAGCAGCAAGTTCAGGCAGTGATTTGGTCTCTTCCAAATATTTAGGAACATTTGAAGGTTAACTTGACCCACAATAATAGCATCAACACTTTTGCTGATGTTGCCCGTCATGTGGAGCATGAAGACGAGCGGCTTGGTGCTGCTTAAGCTGTACCCAATGACTTTATGGTAGAATCATGTGGTACAAAGAGATCAAGCTTCAAGCTCAAGAGAAACTGAAAAAATGACGGAAAGGGTAAGAAGACCAGAGAAGGACCCTCCAAGAAAAGAAATAAGCCGAATTCCAAGAAAGGAAAACGGTTCTACAAGAAGAAAGACAAGATCAAGATGAAGTGTGACAATTTCAAAGTTCCAGAACATTTTGCTTGTAAGTGCACTGAGCCGAAAAAGGTAGTATTTCAAAACGCATCTCTAAGTGCTATATATGTTTCTAGCACTATTTTACTAACTGAATCTTATCCTGTGTGGATTGTAGACTCAGGAGCCACCGACCATGTGAGTCGTGATAGAGAAGCGTTTATAGAGTTTCGTCGAGTTCCACCTGGATCAAAGCATGTATATGTGGAAAATAATGCAAAGCTTGAAGTCAAAGGGATAAGCACTTGCAGAATGGACATGCGTGGTGGCCGATCTTTGATGTTGCATGATGTCCTGTATGTTCCAGAGATTCGATGAAACTTAGTATCTGAGTTTGTTCTTCCAGATTTAGATTTCAATTTAAACTTTAGTTGCAGTGGTCTTAGAATTACTTAAGACAATGTCTTTTATGGGTTTGGACATCGTTATGATGGTTTTATTGTGTTAGATTATAATCCTTCTACGTATAACTATTATGTTGACCATTGTGTTACGGCATGTTATTCTGGTAACAATGATGTTAATATTATTACATGGCATGCAAGATTAGTTCACATAGGGCAGGATCGAATGAATAGATTGGCTAAGGAAGGACATTTGGGTTCTTTCTCTATAATTGATATGCCAACTTGTGAAAATTGTCTTGCTGGAAAGATTACACGTAAACCATTTGGAAAGGCTAAGAGAGCTGATTTTCCATTGCAATTAATCCATTCTAATATCTGTGGTCCAATGAATTGAGGGCTAGTTCTGGTGCTTTATATTTCATCACGTTCATTGTTGATTTCACACGCTTTGGTTATGTCTATCTGATCTCTCATAAATCTGAAGCACTTGAATGCTTTAAGAAATATGTGAATGAAGTTGAGAATCAATTACACAAAAGGATTAAGACCTTAAGAACCGATAGAGGGCGTGAATATCTTTTAAAAGAATTTGAAGGATTGTGCAATGAAAAGGGAATCACCAGACAGTTAACTATTCCATACACACCTCAACAAAATGGTGTAGCAGAAAGGAGGAATAAGACACTGCTGGACATGATAAGGTCCATTATGGGACATGCAAATTTACCTATCTCCTTTTGGGGAGATGCATTATTGACTGAAACTTATATATTGAACAAAGTGCCTTCTAAATCAGTTTCTTCCACTGCTTATGAACTATGGACTGGTCATAAACCAAACTTAAAGGATTTACGACCTTGGGGTTGTGCTGCATATGTAAAAGATTCTTTTAGCAAGTTTGGCAAATTAGGTCTAAAAGGCAAGAAATGTATCTTTATAAGATATATAGAACACTCCAAAGGGTATGTGTTCATGGCGAATTATAGGATGGAAGTGTTACTGAGATAGAATCGTGAGATGTCACATTTTTGGAAAATGATTTTCCAAAGAAGGGCGAGGTAAAGAATGGAGAGCCTCTTTATAAAATGTTGAACTCAGATAGTCAACAAGAGTCTTCTGACACAGTTGATAATCAAATTGATGAAGATCTTATTCTTGATCCGAGTGGGAGTGGGAGTGGGAGTGGGAACTCTCAATCCCGAAATCCTTTATGAACCGGAATTTCAACTATGAAAGAGTTCTAGGAAAAATATACCCAAACGCACTTATGAAATTGAAGATTATATTTTCTTGGTATCTCCCACAAAGATAGATGAGACAAAGTCTGTGACTGAGGCTTTATCGAGCCCTAGAAAAGATGAGTGGATGAAAGCAATGAAGAAGAATTAGAGTTCGTGAAAACCAACAAAGTCTAGGATCTAGTTGATCTTCTGCCTGGGCGTAGAGCCATTGGGAACAAATGGGTTCTCAAAGTTAAACACAAAGCGGATGGGTCAATAGAAAGATACAAAGCACAATTGGTGGTAGAAGGCTTTACTCAAGAAGCTGGAATAGATTATGAGGAAACATTTTCACCTGTTGTGAAGTTTACATCAATTCGTTTACTTTTGGCTATTGTTGCACGTTTGGATTTGGAATTACATCAAATGGACATGAAGACAGCTTTTCCCAATGGAGAACTAAACGAAGAAATTCACATGGAACAACCTGTAGGCTTCATCGTTAAAGGCCATGAAAAGAAGGACTGTAAATTGAAAAGATCTATCTATGGCCTGAAGCAATCTTCAAGGCAATGGTATTTGAGATTTCATAAGGAGGTGATCTCATATGATTTCACCATGATCGATGAAGACCATTGCATTTATGTAAAGAAGTCCAATGGGATATTTGTAATTCTTTATCTTGGTGGATGATATTTTATTGGTTGGAAATAATTTGGAGTATTTGAAAACTGTCAAGTCATGGCTTTCAAATTCATTTGACGTGAAAGATATGGGCGAGGCATACTATATCCTTGGAGTTAAGATCCAAAGAGACCGTTCCAAGTTTATCTCAAGAAACTTATATAAATAAAATTTTTGAGCGTTTTCGCATGAATAATTGCAAATCCATGGATACTCCTATAGCGAGAGGTGAAACATTAAGCCTTGAAATGTGTCCCAAGACTGAAAATGAAAAGGAAGACATGTCTCGAGTTCGATATTCAAGTGTTGTCGGGAGCTTGATGTAAGATATGATGTGTAATCGCCCATACATTTGTTATGCCGTAGGTCTAGCTAGCAGGTATCAATCCAATCCAGGAAGAGATCATTGGAAAGCTGTGAAGAGAATTTTCAGATACCTGAAGGGAGCTACAGATTATTCACTATGTTATAGTGGAAATGATTTATACTTGAGAGGATATACAGATGCTGATTGGGCTGATGATTGGAATGATAGAAAATCAACATCCGGTTATGCCTTCTTACTTAATAGTGGTGCTATATAATGGAAAAGTAAGAAACAAACCTGTGCAGTCCTTTAGACAATGGAAGATGGGTTCGTAGCTTGTGCGTTTGCAGTACAAGAAGCTGTTTGGTTGAAGAGATTCTTTGAGCATTTGAATATTACAAAGAATTCTAAGGGTCCCGTGACTTTATATTGTGATAGTCAAGCGGATATTGCATATACAAAATATCCTAAGTATCACAGCAAGACCAAACACATTGACGTCATCTATAACTTTGTAAGAGACATAGTAACAAGTGGAGAGATAAATTTACAGTACATTCCTACGCAAAGCATGATAGATGATCCTTTTACAAAGGCGATATCTAGAGACATGTTTGAGAACATGTTATGGCTCTTGGTTTGTGAAGGATATGAACATATTTATGTATGGTAACATGAATTTAGTATTATGATATACTCATCAATATTTAACTCTTGAAACTGTGCTTATATCTCATGTGCATGTGATAAATGTTTTGTTGATAAAGTGTGTCAAACAAGTCACGAGATTGGCTCTCTCACACGAGCAATCGCCTCTTACGTTAAGAATCGTGAATAGATGAGACCTAATATAAAATTGGATAAGGTGAGGTTATATTTACTTGTAGGGTTCGTTCTTGATAGATTACGAATTTCATTATTCGATTATGACTTATTTTGTAATCCAGATACGAGTTTCTCTAAGAAGATGGTTTGCGGATTATTGAAGTGGGAAACTCAGGTTAGACACTTGAAAGTGTCTAGACCAAGGTCTGTAGGGTATTGGATAATTAAAATAATAAGACACACGCGTCAATATAAGGTGAGAACACCGTAACATGTGTTTCATACCACGTGTGCTATCGACCAATGGGATAATGAAGAATGAATCCCTGCTTCTTCATTGTGTGAGATCCCCAAAGAAGTTACATTAACTTTTATTGGAATACCCTTTGACCTTTTACTGTTTCTTGAAGTGCCAATCAATGTTGCTACTTTAGCATGTTACTAATATCTATGAGCAATTCGGCATGCAGTGCATATCTAGGAAAGCAGTTGATTTGGAATGGAAAGATTTGAGTAGAAAGGGAAGACGACTAAAAATTAGTAATTTGACTTGTATTCATAGGTCGATCATTACACTTACCATGAGGTTATTGGGTGTAACCGTGGATACAATATTATATGAAAACTCGAGTTTGCATCTTTTGAGGATGAGGGATCGAATAAGTAGCTACTGCAATAGCGAATGATGTCTGGGGTATTGCGAGTAATAATATCCTCTTGCTAGTAGTGAATCCTCTCCATATGTGATTGGATTTCTACATAGAGCTTTAGTACAACATTTAATTGGTTTTGGAATATTATAGCTCTTTGTGCTCGCAGGTCGCACCAACTATTTGCCGGTATGAAAAGTGTGTCAAAGACATTGGTCTAGCCCACTATGAGCGAAGTGGGAGATGTTGGATTATGAGTCATGGGTCGCTTCATGTGGGCTGACCCGACCCGGTTAGGAGAGATAAGGGAGAGAGGTTAAGGGAAGTTCCCACTAGACCACAACCTCTCCACTAGCCTGAACATGGGTGAGTGTGGGTTTATATTTCTTAACCGCCTGAACGGAAGTGAGTGGGGGGTTATCTTCCTTAATCGCCTGAATGTAGGTGAGTGGGGGTTATCTTCCTTAACCGCTTGAACGTGGGTATGTGGGGTGTAAGTTCTTTCTCTACCGTGAGAATTCTCCGAGTCTCCTCTTCTCCCAACGAAAAGCACACACAAGTAAGGACATCTAAATTGGCGAAAGATTAACTTTGTTTCTCAGTGATTCAAAATTCGATTTGGGACAATCGTTTCAGTGGTAAGTTCAATAATATTTTCGCTGCGTTAACAGATACACTAATATTATTCTCGCCCGACGATTATTAATCTAACAACACCACTAATACAAACCTCTACTGCTAGTCTTAATCATATACTATTGTCGGTTGCCTTTTGTAACCATCTTTTGCTTAATAATCATTTTCCTATTTTAGTAGATGTTTGAATTATTGGAGAGCGCAATGACAGAAGAGAAAACGAACACTACGCCAGAGAAGAAAAAGAAAACTGAAAAAGGTACATAATAATATCAAATAATAGCCATGGCATGCCTTCACCGACTAAGAAAAATGGGGTCTGGTTTAGCACTTTCCTTATCAGGATAAATAACTCACATTTAGGTGTATATGTATTCCTATTTGGTTATATTGACAATTCAACATTTTGGGAAATCATGTAGTACTCCTGATGTTTTGACAGGTGAAATTAAGAAACTCAAAGATATTATTTTTAATCAACTTAATGCAAATTCGTGGCGCGCGCAAGGTTTATATAAGCGTAAAATACTTCTTACTAGGTATTTTATATTAATTCTTAAGGCTTGAACTTGAGAGCTTTACTAAAGAATAAAATTATTTTTTGCAACTTAACATATACTTTTGTTGGTAATTAAAGGAAGATGTTTAAATATTTTAGTGTATGCTTCTCTAATTTAACCAAATCAAGTACGTACCAGCACTGTGTATATTCAACGGTACAAAAGCGACCAAGTGGTATGTATCCAACTACCACGTAAATATGTCATTTTCAACATAAAGGTCTTCACAAAATAGCCACATATTGTATCAATTAGTTAAATAGTTAGCTATTTTGACATATGCCTAAACTACAAAAATTGCTCTAAATAAGTTATAGGGGCATGAGAATATGACAGTTCAAGGCTGATTGCTGAACACCATTTCCACACCAGTTTCATAAGAATAGGATGCAATATTAGATGAGTCACGAATTAAGTATTTATCTTGTCTTGTATAATGTTTCGGCCGATCGTTTTGAGAGTTGTAGCTGTGTTCCCCATTTTCTGCTCCTTTTATATTCGACAACTGCTATATGACTTACCAGGTTAGTTGGTCGGGCCCAGAGAGATCTTAGAGTGAATTTGAGACACTTAGTCTCTTAATTGAAAGCTTAACTTGGAAAAGTTTACCGGATGTTGACTTAGGCGTAAACGACCCCGAAATTGAATTTTCTGATAGTTTCGTTAGCTCCATTAGGTGATTTGGGACTTAAGAGCGTGTCCGGATTGTGATTTGGAGGTCCGTAGTAGTATTAAGCTTGAAATGACAAAAGTTGAAATTTTGAAAAGTTTGACCGGGAGTGGACTTTTTGATATCGGGGTTGGATTGAATTTTTGAAAGTTGAAGTAGGTTCATTTTGTCATTTGTGACTTGTGTACAAAATTGATGTCAATTTGATGTAATTTGCTCGGTTCCGACGTTGTTTGTAGAATTTGAGAATTTCAAAGTTCATTAGGTTTGAATCCGTATATAATTCATGTTTTTGATGTTGTTTGAGGTGATTTGAGGGTTATACTAAGTTTGTATTATATTTGAGGATTGGTTGGTATATTTGGTTGAGGTATTGGGAGTCTCGGGTGGATTTCGATGGTTAGCTGATTGAAAATGGACTTTGAACATTTCTGAAGTTTGCTGATGTTCTGTGTTTTGGTTTCCTTCTATGCGATCGCACGGATGGGTCCGCGAGGATCTTTGAGGGCTGTTTGATTTTTCCTGTACACGTTCGCAAAGTGAGGGATGCGATCGCAGAAGTTGAGAAGCTTGTGCTTTGCAAAAGCGTACAGTGGATTGCATTTATAGACAAGGAAGTGAGGCAACTGGGGAGGCACATAGTGTTCTTTGCGTTCGCGAGTTGTGGATTGCGATCACATAAGCTTGAAAATGTGGTTTTCCACGTTCGCGACTATGGTCGTGCTATCGCAAAAGAGGATTTGTGAGCTGGGCCCAATTGTTCTACGTGAACACGGTTTCATTTTATATTTTGAGTTAGAAACCTCAGATTTGGGTGATTCTTGAAAGGATTTTCAAGGAGTTGATTGAGGTAAGTGATTCTTACTTAATTTTTGGTTAAATCCTATGTTTATGTCTTTGGTTCCATCATATAATTTTTGATTTGGGGTGGAAGATTGGAAAAAATGAGGAAGAGTTCTTAGATTAGATTTTTGAGGGTTTGAATGGGATTTTGTTATCGGATTTGGGTAAATTTGGTATGGTTAGACTTGTGAGTGAATAGACTTTCGAGTTTTCTGACTTTTATTAGATTTCAAGACATAGGACAGGGTTCGGGTTTGAACCAATTTCGGATTTTGGCTTATAAATTCATATTTTTCTTGTGGAATTGATTCCTTTTGCCTATATTGATTATATTGTTCTTCTTAAGGCTAGATTCGGGACGCTTGGAGACTTATTTGAGAAGCAAAGGCATGTTGGAGTAGAGTTTTGCCAGATTGAGGTAAGTAACACTTTCAAGCTTAGTTCTGAGGGTTCAAAACCCCGAATTATGTATTATGTGATTGGTCTTGAGGTACGCATATGCGAAGTGACGAGCGTGCGACTGTGTGTCATGTGAATTTGGACCTGGACGATTCTATGGCACTGTAAAGTGACCCTTCCTTGTTGATATCCATATTTTTACCATGCGATAAATTAACTCAGCTATCAAGCATGTTAGAGATCATGTTTAGGCTATGGTATTGTTGGCCCATAGCGGTTGTTTCTTGCTTTTGACTTATTGATCTTATTGATATTTCGTATTCAGTCATGTTCATTCATTTCACATTATATCTCAGTCTCGATTATTATTTGTTGATACACCATATCATCATGTTTGGGCTAGTTTCATGACATTTGCGAGCTCGTGAGTGAGACTGGAGAGATTGATGACTGATAGAGGCCAAGCACATCATTATGAGTGACATTTCTGGGATCTGGTTGCACGCTATAGCGGTTATACTAATTTAAGATAGTGCTTGGGCTGAAAGAGCCCCTTTGGAGTATGCCTACACCCCAGTAAGCGTGGTTGATATTATTGAGGGATGAGTCTTTCCTGGACATGGATCTTCTCCACGGGCTGGATTGGCCCTACTCGATACTGGGTGACTGATGGTCAGTGATGTATATATTCTGGGATGGATCATCCCTGGGCCGCATGAGCCACATATGGTACCAAGTGATTGAACATTTGAGAGCGTGAGCACATGTGGCTATCATCATGGTACATCACATACATCATGTGCATTGACATGTAGAATTAGAAGAGTTATATTCTTTAAATTATTCTGGTTTGACCTATTTTACTGTTTTGATCTATCTATTGAACTTGAAAGCATGCCTACATTTCTGCACTGTTATTTATATTTTGCATTGTGCCAGTTGAGTTCGTCACCACCGTTCATTCCAAAGGTTAGATTTGTTAGTTATTGAGTTTTTTGTACTCACGCTACATCCCGCAGCTCGTGTACAGATCCAGGTGCTTCTGATCATGGCGGTTGTTGATTGAGGAGTCAGGTCTCAGAGGCTATCGGGGTAGCTGGATGGCGTTTGCAGGCTCTGACTTTCCTAAATTATCTTTATCTGTATTTTATTTATTATTCCCTAATCGTTGTAGTAGAATGTATTCTGGAATAGATGCTCATGTACTCTGTGAAACCCCTATTTTGGGATAGATTGTATTGTTATGCGGAATTATTTTCTGTTTTCAAAGAGGTTTTTCTTAAATATTAAAATCTTCCGTATTTATTTTCGAAGATTTTATTGTGTTGAGATGATTGAATAGTGGCTTGCCTAATTTCATGATAGGTGCCATCGCAATGGTCGGTTTTGGGTCGTAACATTTTCTATATTAAATCACCCACCATTTTTAAAATAAGTTTTATTCTCAAGCCAATTTAATGTAAAAGAATATCCCTTCAAAACATTTGAATTGTGAGTCTTGCAACTTCAAAGATCAATCACTCTCGTGAATTAATGATAGAAAAAATCGCCAATTAGGAGTTTAAAGACATGTTTTTCTATATGGAAAAAATATTTCTCTATCTAAAGTTTCTTAAATGTGAGATTTACAATTAGAAATGATATTACTAAGCCTTGTCAGGCTCTAAAATAGAAATCGGAGTATGCCACTAATTGGACACGTGTAATTCCAAGGGTGGAAACGTTTTTAGGGTGTAATTGCTACCCGATTTTCTTCTTTAATGGAAAATGAAAGGTGGCACCACATCAAAAAGTCAGGATGGCGAACTCGAGGTCGAGGCTCCTTTCCAATATCGGGGTCGAGGTCAATATCATTTGTTGAGGTCGGAAGAAGGCCCACTTTGAGATAATACCATTATGGTTTAATAACAGAAAGAGCGAGATTCCTGCAATGGCCCGAAGATCACGACATAAATTCTAGAACGGATTAGTCCTTGGCGGTTAGACAGTTGTCCAATAAGATTCCCTACTATAGTTAGAAGTGTACCTTATATAGGACTCTCCTATTATATAAACGGGAGCCCATTAATCTATAGCGCATAATTCAATAACTAAAGAATATATATATATATATATATATATATATATATATATATATATATATATATATATATATATATATATATATATATATATATATATATATATATATATATATTTTAGTCACTTTCTTACTTACTATTCTTCAGAGTTGTCTTATAATTTATTGTTCTTACTAACCCACATTGAGACTATCGTAGCTCGAGGTCGAGACTTTGCTTGCACACTGGTTTGACTTACTTTATTTTTCAATATATATATTTAATTCTTTATTTATTAATTGGTATTTGACTAAATTATATATCTTTAAAATTACAATATAAGTTTAATTGTTACTCCAATTTTAGGGTAAACAGTTTGGCGCTCACCGTGGGGCTAAGGATAATAGTGATTGTTTCAGTGTTGATTCTGATAACACACGTCATCTTCACACATGTTCTTGTCAAGAATTGTTGTTCTCAGGTTAAAACATCTCAAAAACTTGCAAAACACACCCGTAAATGGTGATGATTGTGTTGGATTTCGTGGGAAAAAACGATAAGGTAATTTCTCCAGGAGTCGAGGTTCCACCAATTAATCCTGGGGAAGTGCCGGTTGTCGATCCAGTCAATGCTAGTTCACACATTGCTTTGAACGAGGACTTAGGTATGGACTCTGGAGATAGGGTGCGTAGGGAAGCCCGATCTGGTGGCCAAGGATCATAGGGCATAAAAGACGGGTGAGTTGGTCTCCAGGTAATATTCAAGATGCTACAGGCTTAACAGGCCGTTATTGCTTAGCTTGAGAGTCAATAGAGAACTCCAAGTGTGGTCGAGCTGAATATCACTTACCGTAACGAGCTAGTGCCTGAAAGGTCGAATAGTAACGAATCAGGGACTGATTCTACAATTACAAAAATTCTCAAGGAACACACCAAGAGAATTGAGTTGGGAGAAAAGAAAATCGAAGATAATGACAAAAAAGTTGAAACATAAAATTGTCGAGTTGATCACATACCGGGGGCACCCCTAATCTTAAAGGATTTGGATTCAAAAAAGTTCATGCAAAAGCCTTTCCTCAAAGTGCGGCTCCAAAGCCCATCCCTAAGAAGTTCCATATGCCAGATATAGCGAAATACAACGGGACCACCGATCCTAATAAACATATCACTTTATACACATGCATGATAAAGGGAAATAACTTAAAAGATGACGAGATCGAGTCCATTTTGCTGAAAAAAATTGGGGAAACTCTATCTATTGGAGCGATGATTTGGTATTATAAGTTTCCACTGAATTCCATTGACTCATTTGCCATGTTACTAAATTCTTATGTGAAGGCACACACCGAGGCCATAAAGGTCGCAACATGAAAATCAAACATTTTAAAGATAAGACATAGGGATAACAAAATGCTAAGGGACTTCGTATCCTAGTTTCAAATGGAATGCATGGAGTTATCGCCTGTCACAGATGACTGGGCCGTTCAAGCTTTCACCCAAGGGTTGAATGAGCGAAGTTCGATAGCATCACAAAAATTGAAGCAATATTTGGTTGAGTATCCAGCAGTAACTTGAGCAGATGTACACAATCGATATCAATCAAAGATTAGGGTCAAGGACGGCCAATTAGGAGCCCCTTATGGTTTAGTACATCCAAAAAGTTTAGCCGTTAAAACCCAAGGGACACCGATAGGGAATCAAGTTCGAATAGGGAATGATATCAACCGTATACCACAGATCGAAGGAATAATGGCTCGGGACCCTCCCAGAATGATAGAAGAAATGATCGAGTGTCACACCTCTTTTTTACTACCCCGAAAGGAGTATAAGAGATTTTTTCCAATTAAAGGACAATCGAAACGAGATTTATTTATTTTAAGAATCAGATTTGCCACTTGGGACATTTATGGTGTCCCAAGTCACCGCTAGCTCGTTCCTCTTTAGCTTTTTGGATCAAGACCGGACATGCAATGCTTGTGACCTCAACCATGTCTTGAGCAGCTCACATCTTTCATTTACTTTTACAATTGGATTCGCTTCTTGCTTTTCTCTTTTTCTTTATTGTGACTAACTTCTATTGATTACCTCGGAATGTTGACTCGCATTTTTGCCGCGAGCTTTTTTTGTTACTAGCTTGAGTTGCATTTTGAAGTGAATTCTCTTATTCTCCAGGTAACGCCTGATTGCCAAAAATTTGAACTATATTCCCTTGTTCTCTAGGTGGGTATCTGATTGCCAAAGATTTAAACTATATTCCCTTGCTTTCCAGGTAGGCGCCTGATTGCTAAACTTGAACTGTATTCCCTTGTTCTCCGGGTGGGCGGCTGACAAAACTTTAATTGTATTCCCTTGTTCTCCAAGTGGACGCCTGATTTCCAAAACTTTAGATGTATTCCCTTGTTCTCCAGGTGGGCGGCTGATTGCCAAAAACTTGAACTGTATTCCTTTGTTCTCTAGGTGGGTGCCTGATTGCCAAAACTTTAACTGTATTCCCTTGTTCTCCAGATGGGCGCCTGATTGCCAAAAACTTGAACTGTATTCCGTTGTTCTCCAGGTGGGTGCCTGATTGCCAAAAACTTGAACTATCTTCTCTTGCTACTTGAAACTCTTTTCCCTTGCACCTTGAACCATTTTCCCTTGAAACTTAAACTGTCTTCCTTTGAAACTTGAGTTTCTTTTTTTGAAACTGCTTTCCCTTGAAACTTGAGTTGTCTTCCCTTGTTCTCCAGGTGGGCGCCTGATTACAATAAAATAAACAAAACAAAATAAACTTTTCTGCCCCAGTTTGATATTGGGAACATCTTCGAGTGTTAGAAAAGCTATAAATCACATGCGCTGCTAATGAAGGATGCAATGATGAGGATAAAATTAATAAGTCAACTAGGATGTGTGTCTCCTAAACGTGATTGAGCTTGCGTAAACTATAAACTAAGCTTGACTAAAGTAAATACTGACCTTATTCTCCAGGGGGACCCTTGATTTCAAGAAAACTAAAAATTGACACTCTCTTTTATTTTAAAAAAATCCAGACTTCCTTTTTTTTCAAATTATCCTAGGAGAAAATTCGTCAGACTAGGTTTTCCATCTTGGGAGAAAGATCATCAAACTAAGATGTTTATCCTAGGAGAAAATTCATTAGACTAGGTTTTCTATCTTTTCTTCTTTTTTCTTTTTGTTTTTGTTTTTGGTATCTTAGGAGAAAGATTCATCCGACTAAGACATTTATCCTAGGAGAAAATTCATCAGACTAGGTTTTCTATCTTAGGAGAAAGATTCATCAGACTAAGATTTCAATCCTATGAGGAAATTCATCAGACTAGATTTTCTATCTTAGGGGAAAAATTCATCAGACTAAGATGTTTATCCTAGGAGAAAGTTCATCTGACTAGGTCTTCTATCTTAGGAGAAAATTTTTTCCAGACTAAGACGTTTCTCCTAGGAGAAAGTTCATCAGACTAGGTCTTCTATCTTAGGAGAAAAATTCAACAGACTAAGACGTTTATCCTAGGAGAAAATTCATCAAACTAGGTCTTCTATCTTAGGAGAAGGATTCATCAGATTAGGATTTCGATCCTAGGAGAAAATTCATCAGACTAGGTCCTCTTTTTTTTATGTTAGGAAAAAGATTCATCAACTAAGATTTATATTGGCAGGAAAATCCATCAGACTAGGACTTTATCCTAGGAGGAAAAACGTGAAGATCAATGACAACAATAGCAAGACAAATTAAGGCAAAGTTCGAGAAATTTCCTTTTGTTGACTCTTCTCTTCTTTTCTTTTTCTTTTTTTTTCCGTTTTTGTTTTTTTGATTGTTTTTTTTTTCTTTTTTTTTGCACCACTTTCCTTGCACTGCTTTGTTCATGTTTCAAACAAAGAAAAATTTGTCAGTTTTAAAAATGGTGGTCAGTTTGTGGCCTTGAGTCTTGAGCAGCTTGGCTTTTTCTCGATCAGCTTGAGTCGGTCTCAAGAGACTTTTGTTCTGCACCCACTCTGATTGTTTTACACCCAGTACCATTTGCATTTGCAGCTCAATCGGCCTTATCCCAATTGGAGATCTTTGCTCAGGTGACCTTTTCTGATATCTTCAATGACTTTCTATTTTTTGAGCAATTTCTCTATCAAGAGGAATCACCAGTTATCTTTGCTTGCGCAAAGTAGGTTAAAAAGAGTCTTTTGAAGAAGCCTTTGCATGAATCCTCAAGGCATGTTTATAGTAACAACCGAACATGCTGACCAAATTTACTTTGTGCAATTGAAAAGCTGGTAGCGTATTTTGAAATCTTTTCTTGCTTGTTTTGACAAGGACTGACTTGGAGTGAAGGACACAATGATGCAAGAAACAAGTATTAACAAAAAATGCCCCTGTCCAAAGGGCAGAAGGAAGAGTTTTTTTTCGATAACTAGCCTTGATGGTCATGACATGCATTTTGGACTCAACGGCCTAATCAATCAAACTAATGCAATCTTCCATTTTGCCATTCATATGACATTTGAAGTCGGGCTTGTTCGTGCCAATCCTTTGCATCATGACTCACTTTAAGCTAATCGTGCCCCAAGTAATTTTTAACAACAAGTCTCTCGTTTATTCATCTCTTCTTACTGTCGCCTTACAGTGCCCGTGAGGGTTTTTACAAGTCGGGTTTTTACTAGACTTGTTGCTTATTGCATGGATTTGTCGGCATTCTTAAAGGTTGATTAGGAGGTCTTGTAAGGTTTTTGGACAGGGTTGAAAAGAAGGGTCGGCATGAAGGCTCAAAGTAGACTCAAAATTAGGGATTGTAGACTTACAACTCTTGGAATCGACTCTTTCAAAAACGAAATAAAATCTCTTCCCAAAGTTTCAGCTATTGGGGATTTTTATTTTGGGATTTTTCTTTTCTTTTTTTTTTGGGAATTTTTTTGTTTGGATTCTTATTTGGTTGGATCGAACCGTGAGGCTGCCTACGTATCCTTATTGTTAAGAAATCAAGTCTAACGTAGTTTAAACATCTAACCTAACTACTTTTTATCTTTCTTTCTATTTTCTCTTTTTCTTTTTTTTCTTATTTTTCCTTTTCTTTTCTCTTTTTTCACAAATTACCTCGGCTTCTATTTTCTGGTGGCATGGACCTTTGAGTGTTCTTTTCTTCTTCTTTTTTTTTTTCATTTGAAATTTCTAAGAACTGCCCCAATTTGTACTCTAGGGACATGGACTTTTCTTTTTCTTTTTCATTTTTTTCGTTTTTTTACTCTTGACTCTAAACTTGGTTCCAAAAGAGGGTGGTCAAAGAAAATAATATAGGCTCAAGGGGTAGCGAAGGATATAAAGTGTTTGTATAGTAGAAAAAGGGCCTCCTAACCTCGAGAGCGCCAGTTATAGCACCTTTCCGCGATCACATCATTGATGAACATGCCTGTCTTCTTTGTGTGTCAAGGCCACAAGACACTTTCCATCCCTTACTTTCTAACAAACTTCAATTGATTAAACATTCTCAAGCCCGATCTCACAAGGATTTTAAGGTGAATTTTACTTGACCTTAATTCCTAGTAAGGAGAGAATGACTTTTCAGTTTTTAAGCTTGACATTTAGCCACAAATTTGCTCATTAGAATCACCATGTCCTTCACCCATTTCAGTCGGTAAATTTCCGAGAGGATTCTCATACTCCATGTCACTACGCATCATCCCCACAAAGTGTGCATTATCATGTGCAAATAAAGGATTCTGCACAATATTCTGGGTGTCATTGTCTTGGACCACAGTTAGTTTTTCCTGGATCATCCTTTCTATTTATGTTTTCAAATCCCAACAGCTTTCAACATTGTGCCTCTGGGCATTAGAATGGTATTCACACCTCTTAGAAGGGGCAAAGCTTCTTGCATGTGGGTCCATTTGATTTGGAGGAATGAGTGCAATCATGTCATAATACTTTAACTTCTGAAATAAGCTTGCATAGGACTCTCCTATTGGTGTAAAATTATTCTTCAACCTGTGTTCCCCTCTATGCCCCTAGCTTAGATGTGGGTCATAAGACAGTTGAAAATTTTACGGAGGCTGGTGGAGATTTTGCGGGGTTGCTCACCTTCTTGGATGTCTTGGTGGCTGGGCAGCTTACCTAGGTGTAACAACAGAGTATTGAGGCTTCTGAGGTGGATAATACTGCCAAAGGGAGTCATGGAAAACCCGATGAGGCTGCTCATACGTTCCTAATGTTCTCACGGGACCTCTTCTCAACCCTGATGTCAACATGATTTCTTCAACCTTCTCATTCGTGTCACTGAAATTATCAAAATTCAACCTGGACAGCCTGAGTTGCGGCTTTAAGAACTGCTTGACTTATAGTTTTGCCTGTCTTATGACCATTCTCTACCATTTCCCCCATTTTGATTGCTTCCGAGAAGGATTTACCCACTGCGGACATCATGTTTTGAAAATAATCTGGCTCTTGAGCCTGAAGGAAGACAGTGATTAACTCGTGCTCATCCATGGGCTGCTTAGCTCTAGCTGCTTGCTCTCTCCATTTAATAGCATATTCCCTGAAACTTTCACTTGGTTTCTTCTTCAGGTTTGAAAGGGAATTGCGGTTTGGGGAAATGTCAATATTGTATTGGAACTGTTTGAAAAAGGCATGTGACATGTCATCCCAGACGTACCGGCGAGATCTATCTTGATCGAAAACCCATTCGGACATTACTCCCGTAAGGAAGTCCCCAAAATAAGCTATTAGCAATTCTTCATTTCTTCCCACACCTCTCAGTTGATTTGCAATACCTTTTCAGGTCGAGACAATCATACTTTTCAAATTTGGGAGTCTTGAAATCAGGCGACAAATGCACATCGGGGAACATACATAGATCTTTGAAGGCAACACTCATTTGACCTGCCAACCCTTGCATGTTTTTCAACTGTTGTTCTAAGATTTTCACTCTTTGGGTCATTTCTTCATGTGTCATCTTTTGGGCATGCTTCTCAATGTTTGCAGAAAGATCAAACGAGTACGAGTTTTATTCAGGTGAGTGGTACTGCTCTTGCTGTGTAGCAATTTATGACTCATGACAAGGTCCTCCTTGGCCATTGGGCCATGCTTGAAACATTTTGGTTATTTTTCGTTTCAGTATTCTATTTTCCTCAACCACAGTAGACTCTTGTTGAACCCTCTAACCCTGAGTCTCTTGAGCACTTGTAACAGCATAAAAGCCGAGTAGAGGCTAATGGGAAGGATAGCTGTTTTGGGCTAATTTATCTCAAGGTCATCAGATCGAAGCCACAAATTTTTCTATTTACTCAAGAAGAAGAGCGATTTAACCTGGACCCTGGAGTGTCAACAAGCATTTGAGGAATTAAAGCGATACCTATCGAGCCCACCATTGCTTCACACCCCGAAAGCAGATGTAAAGCTTTACTTGTACTTGGAGGTGTCAGAAATGGCAATGAGTGGTATCTTAGTTCAAGAATACCAAAGTATGCAATTCCTCGTTTACTATGTAAGTCGAACCTTAAGGGAAGCAAAAACTAGATATCCATATTTTCAAATGTGCCATCAAACTAATAAGCTCTTCTAGAAAGTTAAAACCATATTTTCAATGTCACCGCGTATGTATGTTAACCACTTACCCACTTCGTAATATTTTTCACAAAACCAGATTTTTGGATTGATTGGCCAAATGTGCCGTCGAACTCAGTGTGTATGATATCATATGAACCATGAATGGCCATCAAGCCTCAAATATTAGCGAACTTCGTGGATGATTTCTCGCCAACCCTTGTACCCGAAGTTGTAAGAAAACTCTTGTTAAAATTAGGCACATCATCGGGTGTATGGACCCTTCTCCGGGCTAGGCATATTTTTGAAGCCACCTACATGTAGCACTATTAGGCAGTCTATTAAAACTTCTAGGTTGACTAACAATGACGCCAAGTATGAGGCCATGATTGCAGGTTTCGAGCTAGCAAAAAGCTAGGGGGAAGAAGTCATTGAAGCCAAGTGTGACTCTTTATTGGTTATGAACCAAGTAAACAAAAGCTTCAAAGTTCGAGAGGATAGAATGCAAAGGTATTTGGACAAGCTACATGTAACTTTGCACCGCTTCAAGGAGTGGACTCTAGATCATGTACCTCGATAGCAAAACAGAAAGGTCGATGCACTAGCAAATTTGGGATCATCAATCGAGGAAGACGATTTTATCCTGGGTACTGTCGTCCAATTATCGAGATCTGTGGTCGATGAGGTTCATGCCGAGATAAAATCTATAATCTTTCCCTGGGATTAAATATATTGAATATCTAAATAATTGAAAGCTCCCATCGGACTCTAAAGAGTCGAGGGCCCTATGAACCAAAGCTACCCAATTAATATTGGATAAAGATGGAACATTACAAAGAAGGACGTTTGATGGACCAGTGGCGGTATGTTAAGGGCTAGGGGACACCGATTATGTTTTATGAGAGATCAACGAAGGCACTTGTGGGAACCACTCCAGTGCCGAATCTTTGATTCGCAAAATCATTAGAGCAGGGTACTAATAGGATAAAATGGAAAATGAACTAAGGAGATTGTCCGATAATGTGTTAAATGTCAAATGTTTGCACCGATGATACATCAGCCTAGGGAACAACTTCATTCAGTCCTATCCCCATGGCCATTCATGAAATGGGGAATGGATATCGTCGGCCATTTACCAACGGCCCTAAGTAAAGCTAAATTCATTTAGTTTATGATCGATTACTTTTATAAATTGGTGGAAGCACAGGCATTCGAAAAGGTCAAAGACAAAGAGTTTATTTACTTCATCTGGTACCACATCATGTGTCGATTAGGGATACGTTATGAAATCGTATACGGCAACGGTATGAAATTCATTGGCAGCAAGGTAACAAAGTTTCTCAAGGAACAAAAAATAAAAAGGATCTTATTAACATCGTATCACTCAAGCGGAAACGGAGAATCCAAATCGACGAAAAAGAATATCATTCAAAACTTAATGAAAAGGTTTAGCGACGCTAAGGGGAAATGGAGAGAATTTCTACCCGAAAATCTTTAGGCGTATCGAACAATATCGAAGTCTAGCACGGAGGCAACCCCGTTATCCTTAGTATATGGCTCTTCCACCTTAATTCCAGGGGTTGAGGAACCTAACACCAGATTTTGACATGCAACGGAGTAATCGAATCACGAGACTATGCATACTAGCCTCAAACTATTGGATGAAAATCAAGAAGCTGCACTTGTTCGAATGGATGAGTAGAAGAAAATTTGAGAGATATTACGATAGAAGATTCAACCTCCATCACTCCGGAATCAGGGACTTATTTCTATGGAAGTAATACTCGAGACCCAAATGAAGGGAAACTAGGCCTAAATTAGAAAGGACCGTATCGAGTCATCAGAAAGGGATCTTACAAAATTAGCACGATGGAGGGCAAACAATTGGAATGTATCTCCACTCAAATGATATTATTGCTGAGGTATGACTTTATCCCTTTTCTGTTTGTATTTGGTACTAACTTATTGTAGGTGTTCGATCGAGGCTTTAAAAAACTCTTCAACACGAAGATCTTAGGTTTTAAAGCATGCATTGCACTCTTTTTCCCTCAGATCGGTCTTTATCCCAAATGGGTTTTTCTTGAGAGGTTTTTAACGAGGCAACAATTATATGTTGCCTAAGGAAAATTCAACAGTATCTATGGCTTCTTTTCAATCCCTCAAATACTGGAGGGCATCACCATCAAGGGTTATATTTTTGAGAAAAATACTTCATGTCAAAGGGTCTCGATAAGGAAAACTTGTAATGGGCCAAATGGTCGAATGAACCGTGTCCATATAGATTAGTCGAGCACCGATGCCAATAAATTATGCATGTATTAATTAATCAAAAGCGCATTTTTTCTATATCAAACTCTTTGTGTGTCAAAGAAATTTTCTTTTATACGAGCTCTATACTTATGATTTTGTAGGAAATGGCTCAAGGACCAATCACAAATATACCTCGAACACTCGGGGACTATCATCGACATTCAACACATTCGAGCTATCTAAAATCGAATTCATAATAACTCAAAGAGGTGGCCCTCGATCTATAGGTCAAGGCCAACTTTCTCGGGGACAAACGACTCGAACAAGTTCGAAGTGTTATTGGGGAATAAGTCTTATAGGCATACCCAAAGGCTATAGCCAAATTAATGCAGCTAGAAGACGTCCGAACCCTGCAATCAAAATAGGCTTTCAAGTTCTTTGAAAAAACTGTTAAAATAGGATACCCTTGGAAAACAATAAAAGGGATTTGATAAAATCAGTCCTCAAAATACCTTATGAAGTATCAAAGTTATCTTGACGCAAATGTGCTAAGGCATAAAAAGCATAAGGTTTTCAATCAACATCGAACCCTCAAACAACCCAATGGATAAAAATATATGCTAAGGCATAAAAAAAATTCCACTAAATGTTTTAAGCCAAAAGAGGGGAACAATAGACATCTTTTAAAGGCCATAAAGGCCCGATCTTAAAGATCCTAAGGGCCAATCACTTAGGGTTCGAGATATTGTACTCACTCAATCCGAATCCAAGAGTTTGATTATCTCGAGCCCAAATAAACAATAACTTGATTTTGGCTCGGGGACTCACTATTATCCAGCACAAACCCTTAAGGGTCTATGACTCAAAGTTTAAACATTATTCGAACTCGACCATGCCAACTTCAAGAAAGCCATCCAAGATAAAGCCTTGAACACATCGTTCAAAGCACGAGACTATTCTAAAATTTTGCAAGGCAAAAATCATGTTCATAAAAATAGAGAAGACATTCAAGAAACTTTTTCTTTTATATATTTGAAAAAAAATATGTACAAGAGACCGACAAGAGGTCTTACAAAAAAAAAAAAGAAAAAAATATTGATTATGCCCGGGGGCTAGTTTCTCCCTCAACAAAAGCTTCCCCTTTGGGCCCCTCATCATTATTAGACTCGCCTTGGTTGCCTTCATCATCATCGTCGTCGTTAGAGGAGACGAGAAATTGGAAATCAGCTTCAAGCGCCTTTTCTTGAGCCATATCTTCGTAAAGGTCGTAACCTCGAGCGTGATTTCCTCTAGGGTTCCCTCCGGGATTGGAACTTGGACAAATCATTACTCCGTTGCTCTGGGTTGGAGGCTTCTCTTAGTTGCATTTGAGTAGCCTCAACACCCCTTAATTATATAGCAATGGTTTTTTCAGCCGTGATCTTCATCTTCTGGACCTCTGCCATAGCCTCAGCAAGCTTGACCTCGAGCTCGTCAATCCTTCTAGCCCAGGCTGAACTTTTCTCTTTAGCTCCCCAAAGTTGGGCCTCAGGCAATGCTAGTTTGGCCAAGGCAGCCTCTTTCTCTGCAGCAAGGCGGTCCATGTTCTCTTTCCAGGGATCATAATCGGCCTTGATCTGATCGACCTCCCCTCTAAGCAGCTGAATCCTCTCCAATTTTTGCTGTAGCTGAGACACTGAAGTATTAACCCTCACAATTGGGTCGAGTAGATTGTACTCTTTCAAAATGATAGTTACCTGCTAGTCTATCTCAGCCTCATCCTTACGAGCCTTGGCCAAGTCTGCCTAAAGGTCCCTGAGCTCCTCCTCCTTTTGACTGTAAAGGATCTTCAAGGCATTCCTTCTGTCCGATGTCATCTGGAGCTCGGCCTTGAACTGGCTCAAGTTGGCCCTAAACTTGGTGAAACACTACATAGAAAGGGGGATACAAGTTAGGATCAAGCGATATGAACAAAAAGAAACTTGCAATGATAGGAATTAATGCTTACTCGAGAGAAAAGGCGTTGAGCCCATTCGAAGAGGGAATATGCGTTGTTGAGATAGGCTACATCATCGACCTCAATAAAGCAATCCCGGAAGGGATCCTCTTTGCTCGGGACTCTACCCAAGTCAGGTATCTGCAGAGCCCGAGCCTCCTTATGGAATCTTTAGAATAAGCAAGTAGAGGGAGAGAGTGACCTATAATCATGGCCCCAAGAAAATCACTTGAGGCATTTTGTTCAGTATTAGGGATCTCAGAACCCGCCCTATCTAGTGTAATTTTTGATGGACTGGGAACAATCACGACCTCGGGTGATTCAGGGGTTTCACCCGCGTCTTTCTTTGATGCCTCTTCATCACAAGGCAAAGTTTTCAGCTCGGAGGGCTTGGCAACTTCAACCGGCTTCCTAGATCGAACCATCAGGATCGAGTCTTCACCCTTGTCTTCTTCTTCATCAATCAGATGGAGGACAGATTCTATATCCACAGGAATGAGATTCCTTCTGCGTCTTCGAGTTGGAGCCTTTTTATCTTAGGGGTCTTCAAGCTTTGAGACCCTTTTTGTCTTGTTATCTTTCCCTGATTTTGGAATCAAGGCAGGGTTGCCTTATTTCAGAGACATCTCCAATGCCTGCATGAAGGAGAATTTGGTATGAGTAAAGAAACATCTTCGATAAAATTGAAAAATCAAAGGCTTACAAGATGAACTTACCATAATGTATGGCTTCCCATCTGTCCCTTTCCAAGTCATGCCAACATTTGTTATACGAGGTGGTTGCAGATAGTTTTTGGACCTAGTGTTCAAGGTCGGTGACCACATGGGGCATCTAAGCGACTGCTACAAAAAGATGAAAGCATCACGCAGTGCAAAAAGGGAATACGAAAGGCTACTGGGAAAAATATTTCACTTATGCTCGGGGTTCCACTTCTCTACGAACAACATTTTCTCCTATGGGATGATGCAGGTCCTCACTCGAACGAACCGGCTCATCCAACCCCAATCTTTATCCTCATCGTTGCTAGCAAAAAAGTCCTTGGTCGCCCGGCGTTGGAGCTTGATCAACCCTTGGGAAATGCTGAGGTTGATACAATCGGATAAGATGGTTAAGGGTGAACTCTAGCCCCTCGGCCTTGCTGGAGAAGAAATGCAGTATGATCACTATGCGCTTGAAAGAAGGGTGCATCTGGCCGAAGGTGACCTGGTACCTCTTGTAGAAGTCGATAATGACTGGATCAATGGGACCCAGTATGAAGGTGTAAGCGTAGACACTTAGGAACCCCTCCACATAGTAGCGATGCTCTCCTCGGAGGCATGGATCTATACCATGACCTCGTCCCCCCATCCACAATCTCTCTCATGGCCTCGAGGGGTTTCTCTGCTACCGGGAAAATATATCTCGATATGTTCTCGCATCGTCTAGGGATTGATGGGGTATTTTTGACTTTAAAATCATTCTTTATGACATAGGGGCCGAGAACAATCTCGTAAAGGGTCGGCGCTTTACCGACCGACCTAGAAGAAGAGGAGGAAGCTTTCTCTTTTTGAGAAACAGTTTTAAATGTTTTTGCCATTGATTCAGGTTGGAAGAAGTAGAAAGAGGTGGAATTTGCCATTTCATTATGCTAAATGGGTTGGACCAATAGGTAGTGAAAGAGAAAGATGTAGAGAGGAAGAGATCAAGAAAGTTTGAACGTAGAAGCAAAGTTCTTGATTCAAATTGAAGCCATATATTTAAAGGAATGCAGTGACGGCTCGGCGCCGCCACTGGACGACCGTTAATGGCAATCATTTAATATTTTGGGAAAGCGAACCAACATGACATTTCAGTCATCTCGAGCGCTTACGTCACGGGGATGGCATCACCATCACCATCAGGGCTTCCGGAAAATCGAGGTTCATGTCATTTCTTATCATTTTATTCTAAGAAATAAGAGGATCATTTGTATACAGTAAAAATGGAGGCTACCCGATTTTGTTTTTCGGTGAAAAAGGTGGCACCACGTTGAGAAGCCATGACGCCGAGCTAGGGGTCGAGGCTCCTTTCCAATATCGAGCTCGAGGTTTATATCATTTGCCGAGGTTGGAAGAAGACCCACTTTGAGATAATATCTTTATGATTTAGTAACAGAAAGAGCGAGATTCCCGCAACGGCCACAAGATCATGACGTAAATTTCGGAACGGAGTAGTCCTTGGCGGTTAGATAGGTGTCTAATAAGATTTCCTACTATAATTAAAAGTGTACCTTATTTAGGACCCCTTATTATATAAAGGAGAACCCATTCATTTGTAACGTACGACTCATTGACAAAAGAATATACATTCGTCACTTTCTTGCTTACTATTTATTAGAGTTGCCTTATAATCTATTATTCTTTTTAACCCACCTCGAGACTGTCGTAGCTTGAGGTCGAGACTTGGCTTGCACACTGGTTTGACTTTCTTTATTCTTCAATTTATATATTTAATTCCTTATTTATCAATTGGTATTGGACTAAATCAAATAACGTTAATACCACAATATAAGTTTAATTATTACTCGAAGTTTAAGATATATATATATATATATATATATAAAATTTATTTTTAATGTATTTTTTAACTAAATATTATTATTATTTTTCACCGATCGACCAAATGTATCGTAAGTCCTTTGGTTTTACCGCTTATGATTATACCATTATTATTTATAAGTAACACCTTTAACCCTTAAGTTATTAACAAATTTTGATTTTTGTAATTGTGATATATGATTAAGCATATTTAATCATTAATTAATTGATTTGTACACTTTTGATCCCTTTGCTTGTGAGTAATTTATAGATTTACAAATTTATTAACCTTTCACCAAATAATTACTCATGTGTTACGTTAACTTTGTATTGTTACTCTATTTGAGGTTGATATAGTTCTAAACATAACCAAATATAATGAATTTCTTTCATAAAAAGATAAAAACATACATACTTTAATTAATTGAAGGTTAAATGTGCCGCATCATATATTACAAGGATCAAAACCAGAATTCACCAGTAACTAAAGAACCAGAGGTGCTATTATCCCTTTCAAACATTTATTAGAAATTTCGTACATAGTGATGCAAACTGTAAGCTCTTAAATATTGCTCTTGTATGCGGCAAATGTCTTTTCCTCTTTTCCTTTACTTCTTTTTCCATTTACTTCTGCATAATATATTTTTCTCCGATAGTAATTAAGAGTAAATATGTAGAGGAAACTGGCTAAAGAAATTATAAGGTCATTTTCAATCCTAACATCAAATTTCACATCCAAATAGTATAATACCAAATTTACTTCAACTATTACATTATTTTTTACACCAAATCTTCTCTCTCTTTTATATAATATTATTATCTTCTATTTACTTTTTATTTTTTATTTCTTTCAAATAAATACTATGTTTTTTCTTTTTTTCATATTCATTATATATTATTCACATTCACCACTTATATAATCATTTATTACAAAATTATTTTAAAAAATAAATCAACTAAAAGTGAAATCATTGGTAAAAGATAATTAAATAAATATTACATTGTAGTCAAATTTAATTTAAGTACCACATAAATATTTAACTTTCTCCTCTATTCTCCCATAAATGCTCGATTAATGCATTACGAAGTGCGAAATGTGATTAATGGTTATATTTCTTTTTATACAATTATAATAATAATAAAATTAACTTATAATTATATATATATATATATATATATATATATATATATATATATATATATATATATATATATATATATATATATATATATATATATATATATATATATATATATATATATATATATATATATATATATATATATATATATATATATATATATATATATATATATATATCAAAAAAATAGGATATAAAATTAAAATTATAAAGATCTTAATATTAAAATCAATTATATACATAATATATGATAAATTAAAGTCCAAAAATTAAAAAACTGAATAAAATAATAGTAAACCAAATTTGGTGTGATGAATAGTGTTGCACCAAATTTGATGCAACACTATTCATACTCTATAATAATGCAAGATTTGATGTTCCAATGAAACTAAAAAAATATCAAATTTTACACCAAATCTAAATTTAATATAATGTTTGGTGCAGCTTTGAAGATGGTCTAAAAAATCATAAGGCAAAAGCCATATGGCATTCGCACTCCCAGTTTCCCACAAGCACATGTTTGTAGCTGAGCCAAGTCATTTGACATGACATAATGGATCCAAGGAATTTTATACTATCAGGTCATTTAGTGAATATTTCTGTGTAATCCACTAATTTTCCAAAAATATAAAATCTGAATAATTTTAAAGATAACAAAAGTTATCTGCCACAACATATAGAAATAATATAATTGTGTAAAATTTCTTAAACTGACGAGTGCATATAACTTAAACTTCGTATGATGACTGTATATACAACTTAAACTTGTACATATATGTAGTCATATACAGTAACTATTATAATATTCGCTGATTCTGCATTTGAAAGTAGCAGGTATTACTATCGAAAGGAATTTAGATATATTAATGAAATGGCTAGCTCCATCTATAAATTTTTTACATAAAAAAAGTCAAGTTGCCCCCATCCCCCACAAAAAATTGGCCAATACAGTTACCTAAGCTTTAGGTCTTAAGATTAAGATGTCAACTAATATATATATATATGTTATGAAATAAAGTAAAAGACAAGAACAATAGAACAAGAACAATAGCAATAGAGAGAAGAGTAGAGAGAGTTCTTCTTATTGAGTTGAGAGGGGTGAATTACAATGGTAGAGAGCACCTCTATTTATAGGGAGGAGGAAGATCTTGCTACCAATAATAGGACTCTAAAATCTCTCTAATTAAATACATTAAAGACATTCACCTTAAATAGAAGTGTAAGAATCTTCTATTTCATAACAATATATACGTTTTTATCGAAATTATCAGGCCGATGACCCCCTACCCTATGGACCTCAATGTTTTGGCTTTTTCATTTAACATTTCTCTCCTTTTTGGAGTAATCTGCCTAGCTTCTATTCCTACATTTTGTTCCCACAAACAAATATCCTATAACTATCTCCTCTCTCTCTCTCTCTTCCTATGATTTCCCACGATGGAAATTTCTCATATTTGGATATATCAGTAGATCATAGGTTTCATCATTTATTTAGTTGATTGATTTTTATTGTGGTATTGACGTGTATATATATATAGCTCTAGTGGACAAAATACATTGTCTTTATATTTCATATTTGTTAAAAAATTTAAAATTTGAAGGAAAATAAAAAGAAGGCAAACTGAGCCAATTAATCGATTCTTTTTGTTTTGGATTATATTTAACAAACTACACATTAAATTGATTTCCTTTTAGATAAAAATCCAGTCATACTGAACAGCATATACTGATAATTAAGTTGGTATTTACTAACTCATGTACGCTTTTTGCATGATTTATTTAATTGTGTTAATGGACAAAAATAGTGCACTTATTGTGATTTATTGTAAATTTCAGGTTTTATATGTTGGATAAGAAATTGAGAGAAAAACAAGTAAAAAAGAAGCTAAATTGAAGAAACGAATAGAATTCTGGCTAGATATGAAAGTGGTTGAAAGTGGCAATGTTGCAAATTCAGCCAAATACTGGTCAGAGACGCAAAACTGGGCAGAAATGCTGGTATGAGTTTTTTTTCCCGCAAAACAATGATTTCATATTACTGTATCAACGAACAACAAAGTTTAAATGTACTCTTTGTATCCTGAACAATTAAATTTGGAAAAACTTCTACTAAGAGATGTTAATTCAACAAAAAAATAGAAATTTTAGCTAAACTATGAGCTATTTTGTTTAACTTCATTGGAATATAAAGAAATTTCACGTGATCAAACCTTGATAGCTTCCAAATGTCTTCACACAACACTTCTATCTCCCATGCAGTAGCCACCTGTTTTTGGATTATATCAGCAACATTTTTAGCATAAAATAAAATCTTCATACTTTTCCATCCAAGAGTAATAACACATTCAAGTGCCTTTCTTATGACAATAGCTTTAGTAGTCATGGTTTACCCAGCATACTGAATTGGGAATTCATGGGCATGAAACAATTCTGTAAGGCTATTCAAAGACTCAACACAAATACTCGCATGTCTATCATCACATCGTAATCCTGCATCTGTATATAATAAATATCATCTTGAAAATTTGTTAGTTTAGGCACATGCTAATTTCCAGTTGAATACCGTGCAACGAAGCAACTAGTTGATAGATCTTAATATTCTTCATAGTGAAAAAGAGCTTTAAAAATAATATCAGTTGGCTCTAGCATTTTCTAATTAAAGAACCAAGTATTCCTACCTTTCAAAATTTACAACATATATTAACACTCAAATATGATAATTCTGTAGATTCAGAAAAATGCTTAGCAATTAAGAATAAGTTGTACCATCAAATAGAAAAGTCAATTATGTTTTCAATATCAAGCCAATAAATAGGACTTTGTTTCCATACAAGCTGAGATCAGGAACATCTTAATAGCATATGTCCTATATCTTTACTTTCAAGACCATAAATCTTACACGTTTTATCCAAGTTCTGTAATCATTTAGCTAAGATACTATTAACGGGAAAAGAGTTAATCACTCACTTCCTTAGAAAATGTTTAAGTTTATTTTTAATTTTTAAGTTTCACAAAGAATCCCAGAAGCTTTTACGAAAACAATGACAACTTACATAAGCTTCCGGATTCCTAGTAGTCTTACTCGCCAAACTCTTTGCTAAATAGTAACCTAACTTGACTTCATAGTTTTCAGATTTTGAATGATGCCACATTAATCTATCATTAAGACATATGATGGATATTGAAATAGATAAAATTGCATCTACATCTTCAGGTTCAAAGGTCATACTTATCTTATGAAGTTTCCAGGTATCCGTATCTTCATCAATCAAGTCGGAAATCTTAAGATCTAATTTATTTTGTATTTGAATACTTTTTGGAGTAAAATCATAATTTCTTGGAATTCAAGGATCAGTTCAAATATTTATATTTTTCCTAGTCTAGTAACTAATAGATCTCTAACCCAAAAAATACTTCTCCATATCCATGATCTAGCAGATGATATAGAAGCATCAAGGAATGTTGAGTTGGAAAAGTATTTGCTTTTAAGTGCTATTGCTAACAACGAATCTGGGTCCGACATTTTATGCCAAGCTTGTTTAGCTAACAAAGCCATATTAAAAGCCATTAAATCCTCGAATCCTATGCCCCTCTTGATTTAGAATTACATAAACTATCCCATTTCTCAAAAATATATCTTCTTTTTATCCTTAGCTTGTACCCACAAAAAGTTAAAATAAAGAGATATAATCTCCTTGCACGGACCATCAGGGAGTTGGAAGTAAAACAAGGAATATATAGGGATTCCTACAAGTACAGATTTAAGCATTACTTCTTTACCTGTTGTATTTAAAAATCTGCCCTTTCATCCTTTTATTTTTATCTTGACTCTATCCTTAATAAACTCTAGCATCTTTTTCTTTAAGCATCCCATGATAGCAGGTAATCCTAAATGCATACTTATCTCATTTCCTTGTGGTTGTCCAAGTAAGAAAAATATCTTAACTTTCTCCTTATTTGTTAAATTTCTAAAACAAAATATCTAAGTTAACCACTTTCCCATACTTTGTTCATACTTCCTTAGAATCTCAACTACATGGACTGCATTGTGAGCGTTAATTGAACAGAAGATAAAAGAGTCATCTGCGAAAAATAAATGAGTTGAGCTCAGCCCATGTCTATTTAACTTTAGCCCTTGAATTTCATTTTGAGTTTCAAAAATCTTTAACAAAGTAGAGAAACCTTCTGCACGTAATAAAAATAGATAAGGTAATAGCGGATTTCCTTATCGTATTCCTCTAGTCGGTCTAACTGATCCAATTACCTCCCCATTTATATAAAATTATAGGTAGCATAGAAATACATTGCATAATCTATTCTACAAATCTTCCATGAAAACCTATTTGCAAAAGTATCTTTTGGATATAAATCCATTCAACACTGTCATAAGCTTTTGACATATTCAATTTTATCGCCATAAATTCTCTCTACCTCCGTGTTTATTTTTTTAGAATTATGCTCATATTCATGTGCTAAGATAACTTTATCGGTTATTTGTCTATGTCCAAATAAAGCTGGTCGATTCGGAGATACAACCTTAATTAAATAATTTTTCATTATCTTAGCAAGAATTTTTCGCAAGAATTTTATAAAGAGAAGGACATGAACTTATGGGTCTAAATGGTGATAGTAGAGTAGGGCTTTTAACTTTAGGTATGAGAGTGATTAAAGTATGGTTCCATGAAGAAATTAGGTATCCTGTAGTAAATAAACTATTAATAACTTCGTAAATCTCCTTTGATATAATATTCCAATATCTTTGAAAAAATAAAGGAGTCATTCCATCCACACCTAGCGCTTTAAGAGGATGCATAGCAAACATCGCATTCTTTACTTCCTCTTCACTAACACTTTTTATGAGTTCTCGATTTGTAGAGTCACTAATCGTTACATTGACATGATTTAGTTTACTTTTGAAATTTGTCGGGTTAGATGTAGAGAATATTCTATCATAATATGCCTCAACTTCTTGAATTTTTTTAGTTTGATCACTCACCTAGCTCCTTTCAGATGGTTGAAAACCATTAATTATATTTCTTCTTCTTCTTTATAAGGTTTCCATGTGAAAATAAGACGTATTTTTATCGCCCTCCAGCAACCATAAGACTCTAGATTTTTGTTTCCAGAAAATCTCTTCTTCTTTATAATATTAGCATTACTTCTAAGGTCTATAATCTGTTCCTTAACACTAATAGTTCTCTTTCTAGTATTACCACTTTCTCCCCTTACCCAAGCCACTAAGGATCTACGACACTTCTTTGTTTAAAGTTAAGACGATATTGCTCGAACCCAATATTGTAATGACTCAAAAGGCCATCACTTATTTTAAAAATAAATTTTATATTTTGAAACCTTAAAACCTCCCTATTATCTCACCTCGATTCACGTGAACAGTCCGGCCGTGTACCCAAAAAGTCATTACGTGAAAAATCTGTGAAAAATGATAAATTTTGCTCTTAAAATGAATTTAATTTGTGTTTGATCAACATTTTGGGTAAACGAATCCAGGCCCGTAATTTGACAATCTCGGAGGGTCTGTAGGACAATATGGGACTTGATCATACGCCCGGAATCGAATTCCGAGTTCCCAAACCCGATAAATGAATTTTTTAAGAAAGTTGTTTAACTGAAATTTGAAGAGTTTTCAGAAATTTAAATATGTTTGAATTTGATGGTATTGGGCTTATGTTTTGATTCCGGATCCCGGTACAAGTCTTATATGGCATTTAAGTTGAGCCTGTAAAATTTGGTAAGAAACGGACTTGAAATGGCGTAAATCGAACCTTCGGTTGTTAGAATTTGAACTTAATAGTTCATAAGATTTTTCCTTGATTTTCATGTTAAATGCATAGTTATTGATGTTATTTTAATGATTTGATTGCACCAGCAAGTCCGTATGATATTTTTGGACTTGCGTGCATGTTTGGTTTGGAGCACCGAGGGCTCGGGTGAGTTTTGGATAGGCTACGGAGTGAAATTTAACTTAAGAAAATTGCCGGTATATTACAGAACTGCAGGCTTCGCAATTTTGATCTTGCATTTGCAAAAATTGGCTGGATAGGATTGTGAATCTTATGTCTCCAATGCAAGCTTGACAGACAGCGCAATTGCGAACACTGTTCGCATTTTTGAATAAAGCCGACATAGGCCATCCTTCGCAATTGCGAAACTTTGGCCGTATTTGCAAGCTCGCATTTGCAAACCAGGCTTCATAATTGCGATATATGCACTTGTGTAAATCACGATTTAGCCAAAAATCTCTTATTTTTCAAGCTTTCTCAAAACCTAAACACCTTTGGGCGATTTTTCAAAGACATCCACTCTTCCAAATCGATTGTATGTCATTTCTAACTCATTTTCTTCAATCTTTATCATCTTTTCATATGATTTCAACTCAAAATCAAGGGTCTTCATGGTGGAAAATTAGGTGTTTTGGGTAGAACTTAGGTTCTTAAATTTTTTGGGATTTGGACCTCAATTTGAGGTCCAATTTTGAAACAAATTATATATTTGGATTCGTGGGTTAATGGATCGAGTTTTGGTTCGAACCTCGAGTTTTGACTATGTGGACCCGGGGTTGATTTTTGACTTTTTGGGAAAATTATTGGAAAACTTATTTTCATGCATTAGAATTGATTCATTTAGCATTTATTGATATAATTAAGTAACTCGTGGCTAGATATGAGCGAATTGGTGGTGAAATCAAAAGGTAAAATTGTAGTTGAGGCTTAAATTATGTTCATGGCATCGAGGTAAGTATTTGGTCTAACCTTAGCTTGAGGGATTAGGAGTTGTGTCTTATTTGATATATGTTAATTATGGAGTATGATAAATAGGCATGGTGACGAGTATCTTTACGTCAGTGTCAAGCATGCCTGTGAGTCTTGTATTGTAATTGTTGTGAATACGTTGTGATTTCTTCATGCCTAATATGTTGATTACCATTGTTGGTTCCCTTGCCAGAAGATTATTGTTTATGATATTGTCCCCTTTGCCGGGATGTTATTGTTATGACATTGTCTCCCTTGCCAAGATGTTATTGTTTACGATATTGTCTCCTTTGCGGGGATGTTATTGTTATACTCTTATTTCCTTGCCTATTGATGTTGACTTGTAAATAGGAGCGGGTTGCACGCCTTTGACGAGATATATAAAATGGGAACGGGTTGTACGCCTGGAAAGAGATACATGAAATGGGAGCGGGTTGCACGCTACAATGAGATATATGAAATGGGAGCGGGTTGCACGCCTGTAACGATATATATGAAATGGTAGCGGGTTTCATGCATGAAACAAGATACATGAAACAGGAGCGGGTTGCAAACCTGAAAGAGACATGAAATGGGAGCGGGGTGAACGCCTGCAACGAGATACATGAAATGGGAGCGGGTTGCATGCTTGCAACAAATATATATGAAATGAGATCGGGTTGCATGCCTGCAACGAGATACATGAAATGGGAGTAGGTTGCACGCCTACAAACGAGATATATAAAATGGGATCAGGTTGTACGCCTACAACAAGGAAGAAATGAATGTGAAATTTGTATTTGTTTTCCTTATCCTTGTTAGCAATAGAATTTTGGTTTCTTTAGATTTCCTCTTTTGGTATTCAGTTGTTACCTGATATTCCCCACAACATGTTCTCCCCTCCCATCGTTAACTGTAAAGATCTGATTTTTTTTTTGTATATGATTTAGCTGCACATGTTTATTTAGTCTGGTCCTAGCCTCGTCACTACTTTGCTGAGGTTAGGCTAGACATTTACCAGTATATGAGATCGGTTGTGTTGAAACTACACTCTGCACTGTGAGCAGATCCCAGTGCGGCAACTTTTGGACCATAGTGAGGGTGCTGTCTTTAGTCCGTTCAGGAGATAAGAGGTAGTCCTACGGATATCCGCAAGTCCTTGTGTCTCCTTCTATCATCTTCTTCTGTTTTTACTTGTTTAGAGACAGATTCATATATTTCTATTCTGAATTTATTTATAGTATTCGTAGATGGTCCATGACTTAGTGACACCAAATTCTGGGTAGTGTTGTATTTCGGATTCATGTAACAATGTTTGGTTAAGCTGTTAAGTTTTGTCTTCCGCATTTCTGGCTATTTTGGCTATTCCGTTGTTTGATCATTAATTATATTGAGCTATTGAACATGCTTAAAAAAGCAGGTAATGAATATATGATACTTGACTTTCCTAGCTTTCACGAGTAGGCGCCATCATGATTCCCCAGGGTGAGAAATCTGGATCGTGACAAATATAGTCATCAGGCCAAGCTTCAGATATAATATTCTGGACCTCTTCACGATCAACCCTCATCTTACAAAAATAAACACGTCTTTTCTTCTTAATTTTTTCAGCACGTGAAGACAAAATTAACAAGGAATGATCAAAAGAATCAGTATCAAGATGAGTTAAATTAGCCTATTTAAAATTTATTTTCCAATAGGAGAGACTAAGACCTATCTAATCTTTCCTGAATAATACCCTTATTTTCCTGATAGCACCACCAGGTCCAAGGTTTTCCTTTGTAACCCAAGGTAATTGCACCTAAATTCCAAATAAAATCCTTGAAGTCTCTAAAGGTCCAATTATCTCTAATTCTTCCTCCTTGTTTTTGTCACGACCCTAGCTCACCCTCCACGAACATGTCGTGATGGCACATAGTTCCTACAACTAGGTAAGCCTAACAATGTGGAAATTTATATACCTTGCGGAAACATTTAATTAAATTAAGCAAAACTAGAAGAAAATAACATATAGGTGCCACTTGGCATATACAACTCAAATGCGGAAGTTTACAATAACACCCCAAAACCCAGAAACTTACGGGAACCATAGGGCTAATAGAAATGTAATATACTACTCTAACTCCTAAATGTCTAAACAACTGAAATAAAAGGATGGAATAACTACTAACTGGAAAAGAATAGAGACTCTTAGTCTGCGGACGCGACAAATATACCTCGAAGTCTCCGCTAGATCTCTCTTCCCCGAGGGTAGTACGCCTTAGTGGAGGTACCTGGATATTCACATGAAAAACATGCACAGAAGGGGAATGAGTACACCATAGCAGTACTCAATAAGTGTCAAGCCTAACCTTGGTCGGGTAATGATGAGGAAAGTCAGGGCCCTAGTGAGATTAAACAAATATAATAAAAAAATGCTGACGACAATATACAGTAAGCAGAAATAATGAATACAACTGTGAAGTAAGTCAGGTTACACAAACAACAATCAACACACCGAGGATAAGATAGCACAGAGTAAAACGACTCAATATCGGTACCAATTACGAGGATCTTCCAGGATACCGTCCTGTAGTCCATTTCCATGTCAATACCAACAACGAGAATCCCCCGGGATACCGTCCCGTAGTCCATTCCCATATCAATACCAATAACGAGGATCTCCCAAGATACCGTCCAGTAGTCCATTTCCATATCAATACCCATAATGAGGATCTCCCAGGATACCGTTTTGTAGTCTATAATATAAACATGCAGGGGGATCTCCCGGGAATTTAATTCGTAGTCCCAAAGTAAATATGCAGGGGATCTCGCAGGAATCTAACCCGTAGTCCCAAAGTAAATATGCAGGGGGATCTCCTAGGAATCTAATTCTTAGTCCGAAAGTAAATATGCGGGGGGATCTCCTGAAAATCTAACCCGTAGTCCCAAATATAAATGCGCAACCACAATCAGAGAGAATATTCATAAATGAAGTACAACAATACAAGCAACAGATAGTTCTAGCCTAACATGTCTCAGGTAGTGCACTTAAGGCAACTTAAGCAAGCAAGCAAGCTAAATCAACGTCTTTCTAATCTAACACAGATTATAATTGCAAGTAAGATAAGTAAGTATGAAAGAAATTCAGTATCAATATCATAAGTAAAAACCAGATTTTCAAAGATTAGCTAAAGTACATGCTCATCACCTCACGTACAAGGCACTCAATTACCAAATAACATATCCTAGGGGAAAGGTCCCCCACACAAGGTTAGACAAGCCACTTACCTCAAACCAGCTCCAAATTCAACTTGAAATCACACTTTTTCCGCGAGTATCAGACTCCAAATGGCCCAAATCTATTCAATTCAATTACATATCGTAAATAACATCTCAAGCAATAGATTCTACTATTTAATTCAAAGATAAGACGTGAAATTAGGTAAAGTGACCAAAATTTCCCTCAAGCCAATATATCGGAATTGGATAAATTTTACATTTTCTTAACCCTCGTACTCTCACAAGTCTAACCATATAAAAATCTCCCAAATCGGAGGTCAAACACCTACTCAAAACTCAATAGTTTGGTTTATCCAAATTTCTCCAATTTTTTTATCCTCAATTCAAATTTTAATGAAAGATTTAACTATATATTGATGGAATATAACTAAGAAGGATTAAGAAAACGTTACCCAATGATCTTCTCTTCAAATCCTCTCAAAATCGCCCTCTCCTGAGCTCAATTTGATTTTTCTAGCTTTTGAAAACTAACCCTCAAAATTCTCTTTTCTGAACAGGGGTTTTCGCTTCTACGGACAAGGGACCGCTTCTGTGGTGCACTTATACAGACCAATTGCTGCATCTGCGGCTTTTACTTATGCTCCCAGATTCTGCATCTGCAGTTTCCGTTCTGCAGGTGTGGTACCACTTCTGCGGTTAACATTCCTCATCTGCGGAACTTGCTCCTCTTGCCCAAATCCGCATCTGTGACTGCCTGGCCACTTTTGTGGCGTCGCACCTGCGGAACCCAAACCGTAGGTGCGGTTATGATAGATGAAAACAGTCTTCAACAACTCTTCAACTTCAAAACATTCCGCCATACCGAGGCCTTTGGGACCTTAACCAAAAGCACAAATACCACCTTATACCCTATTCAAACTTGTACCAATCCTTAAATACCAAAAACGACACCGAAAATCCGATTTAATCAATGATTTAAGCCTAAGAACTTCAAATTTTATCAAAACACGCTTTCGATAAAAAACCTAACAAAACACGTCCGAATGACCTTAAATTTTGCACACACATCCCAAATGACATGTTGAAGCTACTGCAACTATTGGAATCCCATTCCGAGCCTTGGATCAAAAACTCACTGTCGGACCGAAAACTTCAAAAATTTAAACTTCAGCATTTCAAGCCTAAATGAGCTACAGATTTCCAAAATACATTTCGAACACGCTCCCAACCCTGAAATCACCTAACGGAGATAATAGAACCATCAATTTTCCATTTCGAGGTCGTTTCATACTGTTCCGACTACGCACCACTTTCCAACACTTATGCTCTCTTTTAGGAACTAAGTTTCCCAAAACTCTCCGAAACCCAATACCGAACGTCCCGACAAACCAAAATAGCATAAATGAACTTAGGGGAAATAGTTAATGGGGGATCGGGGCATAAATTCAAAAAATAACCGGCCGAGTCGTTAGAGTTTTCCCAAATCATCAAGAATATCATTAAAATCACCAGATAAGACCTAGAAAGTTCTCCAGTATGATGATTTTTTAATTAATTCTTGCATTTGAGATCGACAATTAATTCTATCCGTACTTAGATACAAAAATATTTCAATTAGATAAGATGTCATGTATCAAAGTTTGAACATAAAAAGAAAAAGTATGATATTGACATACCTGGACGTTGTCATTCTAGAATAAGGCTAGTCCACCCGATAAATCCATTGGTTCCACAGTAATAGCATGTGCTATATCCAGTTATCTCTGAACTTTCTACACTAATCTATCTCTATTTTGTGATTCACTTAAGAAAGTCATATTTAGGGAGTGGAGACGCATTATTTCCTTAAAAAAGGGAACTGTTAATGACCCCACGAGGCCTCGACAATTTCACACTACAAATTTCATTGCATGGAGGGAAGCTATTTAGGGGCTGGCCTCCCGCTCCACCACTTGCTTCTGTTTTTTAACTTTCATTTCACTAAAATTAATTTGTTCTTTTATTTTATCCCCCACAGTATGCATATTTTCCTCTATCACAACAACCGTAACAAGATGATTTTCATTCAAACATACCAAATTATTTTTCTTAACATCATCAGAACAACCCCTAATATTAGTCTTTTATTTCAATTATTTTCTCTTTATGCCCGGTGTTTTCTTATTAGCAATAGCATTAACAATTAAAGAGTTTTGTTTTTAATTATCTAGTAGTTGAGAATTATTCACTATATGTAGTTGTTACTTAGGAGTGTTCAATAAAGGATCCGGACATACATTATTTATGTTGTCTTACAACTCCTTCATTTTTTATTTGCCAGCATCCTGCATTTGTGAGGCAACTTGCAGTAAGTTTTGTTGTAGACCTTTTGTGTCATTCAACATATTTTAATCCACTGGCATCTGCTCCTGCACATCTTTCTTCTCCAAACCAACATTCGAACCTCACGTTGAGGTATTTTTAATACAAACAGAAGTTCCAACCCCAGTGTTATTCCAAACCGATGCACTCTCATTCTTTCTACATCTATAATTTTTTACTTCCAAGGGCTACATCTATTTTATTTCTCACTGTTTGATATATCAGAGTCTTTTCCATTCAATCCCAAAGTTCTCTTTCCGTTTGATCTACTCCCTAGAGATCTACTGTTCTTATGCCAGGCTACATTTCAACTGAGGTAGTATCCTTTGCCAAATTTAGACGACTTTTACTACTACCTGTAACTCATTCTCTCAACCAGTTCAAAGTTATGATTTTTCATCCTAGTATGTCCATCGTTATTAGTATTTATACCTTGGCTTCTGATTATCTGAAACTAATAAATGATTTTTCGCTCGTAACCATGTCCCAAACTAGTCACTTTTGAGATTGCTTGATCGTATACCCTTCTCTCTTTGTACACAGGTTCTATTACTGTTTCCTAGAATACCATAGTAGTAGCAAACATAATGTAGATTTTCGTATCTTATTTCAACCAGTTTGTTTTCAAGCCTAACTTTACCAAATTTTCCCTAGGTAGTGCCCTGTTAATGTTCATCGTGACTTTAATCCTCATATATTGCCCTTTTTGCTTCCATTTTCAGGGATTACAATATCAATGGTACCTCCCAAAGCATTCCCTATTTTGCGTCTAACATCCTTTGACATCCAATCTAATGGGTTATTCCAAACTTGAACCCATAAGTTAAGATATTAAACACTGGGGAATCACTCTTCAAACCTGGTTCCCAAGGATGGACATTAAGAAGGTAATTGTCATATAACCACGATGTATCAACCCATAATTTATCCGTACTTTTCTTATCATTAAAAATTAAATTACATTAGAAAAATTTCCATCCAATTTTATTTATCTGTATTCCTACTGGGTACCCCCAAACCAACGACATGGTATTTTTGACTCCCTAGAAATTTATCTTTTATCATAAATTCCCTTACCAAAAAGTCTTACATCACGTTCCTTCATACTTGACTGAATATTTTGATATTCAATCGCCACATCATCCTTTCCTTCCTCAATAACGATAAATTTATTTAGGCGTTAGTAATTTCATCAGCCTTCTTTCCAATTGAAGGATTCCTGCATTGGAGTTGATTCAAAAGTATATTTGACTTGGTTGCACCAAAATATAGATTTTCCCTAGAAATTAAATTGATTTAAGGTTAGTAGAAAATAGTGAATTTTCACAAATTGATGAACGCAGAGGATGAAATAGGTAATTTATTAAGTTTCCTGTTCGCAAAGTTTTTGAAAATGGGGTTTGAGAGGTGGAGATTAAGTGAGTGGCACCAAAGATTAAGACCTCATGAGGAGGAAGTAACTCTCATGGTAGAGAGAGAAAGCCACAGTCAAGACGCGTGATTAGAGCCATAGAGTCAATAGTGTCAAAGGCCGAGTCTGGTATTGGGGTTGACTGGTGTAAAAGTTGTGGGACACTGAAAAGAGGACTTGGAAGATTTAGATGCACTTTATTGAGATTTTCTTATCCTTTTTAATTTCAATCTTCAATTCTTAACTTTGTATTAAATTGAGCATAATGGTATTTTCAGTTGACGATATTTTTTTAGGGATATTTTAAAATTAGGGTTTGATTTTACTATCTTGTTACACTCATTGGTTTTGCATTAGTTGAATCTTGATTATTTATGAAATAGGTCTTTTGTTTTTTTTTAAAAAAAAAAATCAAATTCCATCATCTGGATGGTGGAGTTAGGCCAAACTCCGACCTGTATATTTCAAAAACTTTGATTACATGAAGGAGGACATACACTTTAGCCTAAATTATATATTGTAGATTGGTAGCCACCAATCTAAAGTGTACTTGTGTATAAGAGGTTGAAAGAAATCTGTTGGGCTCCTCTCTACTACTTGGTACGTCTATATTCACAAAAGATGACCAAGCATACAGATATGCCCCAAGCATGCTATGTCTAATTCTAATATCAAATGATGATATCATTAAGTACAAAAAATTTCTTTTCTCTCTGAACCTGAAATTAGGTATTTCTTCTTGCTCAAACTTCAAAGAAGCTCTAACCTTCTAGGACGGGAAACAACTTGGTTGAAGATACCATGAGTTTTTGCGACTTCATCCATGTTTGTTAATTGATCTGCAATCTTGTTACCTTCTCTAAAAATATGGTTAAACTGAAATTCTCCTGTTCGAGTCAATTCCCAGATCAGTTCAAGTTCATGTCTGATCTGCCAATGTGCCATTGTTTGTTCTTTTAATCATATTGATGATAAATAGTGAATCTGATTCCACAATAACGTTTTTCAAATCATGATGTCAACACATTTGAACGTCTTGTAGAACTACCTTTACCTCATCAAAATTATTACTGCAAATGCCATATAAATAAGAAAATGCCATCATTAAATCACCATAATGGACTCTGATAATCCCGCCTCTACCAGCTGAACCTGGATTGTTTTACTGCAGCCATCCATATTTAGTTTGACATAACCACTCACAGGTTTCTTCCAGCAAACAATCTGAGAGTGAATTACTGGTCACATTTTCTCTAAAACTATGCATTTTTCTTTCCAAGAATGAGGAAGTTGAAGATTAGGGAACAGACAGTTAAATATTAAGGTTATGATATTAGACACTTGATGAATGATATCTGGCTGACATTCCAATATTTTCAAAATTTGCTGCACATCTGCTCTTCCATATTTTCCAATATATTAAGGATGGTAAACATTGAAGCATTATAGTGTGGACACCATTGTTGCTCTTAGTCATCCACCATTTTATGAGGTTCTGCCTAATCTGTAATGGGACAAAACTAATGCCACATGAACTACAAAAAAAGGACCAAACATTTCTAGCTACTTGGCTGTTCCTAAACAAATGATCAATGGTCTCCTCCTCATGACTATAATAGCTGCTGCACCTAGATACAGTCACAATTCTAAACCTCCTCACAGCTTCATCAGTAAGGATCTTATTGAAGTAACCTTAGCATAAAAAATGAGACCTTGAAAGGCATTCTTTTATGCCAAATCTTTTACAAGTGATAGTACCCCTCTTTTTTCTCTTGAGAAGGTCCCAAGCTAATTCAGGTGAAAGCTGTTGTACCCTCTGGTAACCAGCACGGGTAGTCTTTTCCCCTTTCATCAGACTCCACCTTTTGAATAGTATTGACCACATTCACACGTAGAAGACCTATTAGTTTATCTTGCCTCCAAGTTCCATTGTACATGAAATTTTTGACCTCTGTATTCTTCAAAGCTCTATTTAGCATAGTCCATGTAGCTAATGCTCCCAAACCTATCCAGTTATCCCACCAAAAAGACACATCTCCATTCCCTAATCTCCAAAGGATAGATGGTTCAACGTACCTCTGGATGTCCATTAATCTTCTCTATGTATGAGTCTGACCATAAGACCATTTCTTTGCCACATGGTGAGCCCTCTTGCAATATTTAGCCTCCAGGAATTCTTTCAACATTGTCTTTTCAGTCCTGAAATTCAACCATAGTTTAGCAGAATGGCATTACAAATATCATGAAGTGATCCAAATCCAGCTCCTCCCTTTGTCACTGGAAAGCACAAATCATTCCAAGTAATCTAATGCTTTTTATTTCAGTTAGCTTCCTTCCCCTAGAAAAAGTTGGCAACTATGTTGTCGATTTGCTTTAGGACAATTTTTGGAGGGTTAAATACTGATATCAAGTGCAGAGGTAAAGCGTGTAAAATATACTTGATAAAAAATGCCCTTTCTCTATATGACAGTAATTTGCCTTGCCACCCTTGAATTCTGCCTGCAACCTTTTCCACCATGTCTTTGAAATATTTATCTTTTTCCTACCTACATAAATAAGACACCCCAAATACTGTATAGGAAATGGACAATTAGGGAAGCTGGTGATCCTTTAAATTTTGGATATCCTAGGGTCATCATCCTGAAAAGAAGTATAGAAGCTAGAATTTCCTTTATTCACCAGTTGTCCTGAAACTTGTTCGTAGATCCTCAACTTTTCCATCATCATGTTTAATGATGATGGGTCGCAGGATGAGAAGAGTATGGTGTCATCAGCATAGCACATATGAGTGATGGTAGGACTCTTCCTTTCTGCAAAGTATGGATTGAATCCTGAGCCAATTAAGCTATCCATAAGTTTCGACAATAGTTTTGCACCAATCACTATGATGACACAAAGGGTCAACACCTTCTTTACAAATAAATTTGGTATTTCGAGGTCTAATAAGCCTCATTTTATCTCACCTAGAATTGCGTGCGCTGTTCGAGCGTATATGCAAAATACTTTTATGTGGAAATTTGATAAATATGCTAATTTGACCTTTAAAATTTAATTTAAGTTAACTTCAGTCAATATTTGGATAAATGGACCCAGAACCCTAATTTGACGGTCCAGGAGGGTCTGTAAGAAAATATAGGACTTGGGCATATGCCCGTAAGTGAATTTCGAGGTCTCAAGCCCGAGAAATGGATTTATGAAAAAATTGTTTAACTGAAATTTTAAGAATTTTTGGAAATTTGAATGTGTTTGAATCTGGTGGTATCGGGCATGTATTTTGGTTCTGGAGCTCGGTACAAGTGTTATATGATATTTAAGTTGTGCCTGTAAAATTTGGTAAGAAATGGATGTCATATAACATGATTATGACCCTTAGTTGTAAAATTTGAAACTTTGAAACTTCTTGAGATTCTCTTTGATTTTGATGCTAAACTCGTAGTTGTTGATATTATTTGGATGATTTGATCACACGAGCAAGTATGTATGGTGTTTCTGGACTTGCGTGCATATTTAGCTTGGAGCCCCGAGGGCTCGGGTGAGTTTTGGATAAGCTACAGAGTGGAATTGGACTTGGGAAAACTGCTGTGTGTTGCAGGTCAGCAGGCTTTGCAATTGTGAAGCCTATCTCGAAATTACGAGCTTGCATTTTCGAACACCCATCGCATTTTCGAAGACTGGGAAGATAGGGAACCTTCGCAACAGTGAATCTTATGTCGCAAATGCAACTTTAGCAGGCACTGCGTTTGTGAATAGTTGTTCGTATTTGTGGAGAAAGCAGAGGAAAACCTTCCTTCGCAATTGCAAATCCTTGGCTGCAATTGCGAGTTCGCATTTGCGAACATATCATCGAAAATGCGATATATGCGCCTGGGTAAATCATAGCTTAGACAAAAATTCTTCTTTTGTCAAAATCCCTCAAACTCTAAGCTTTCTTGGGCGATTTTCTATAGATCAGTTCTTCCCCATATTGATTGTAAGTCATTTCTAACTCATTTTCTTTAATCTATAACATCTTTTTAAATGAGTTCAACTTAAAAAAATCAAGGGTTTTCATAGGAGAAATTGAGTTTTTTTGGGTAGAACCTAAGATTTTCAAATTTTTGATATTTGGACATCAATTTTGAGGTCCGATTTCAAAACAAATTATATATTAGAGTTAGTGGGTGAATAGGTGATCGGGTTTTTATTCGAACATCATGTTTTGACCATGTGGGCCCGGGGTCATTTTTTAATTTTTGGGGAAATCATTGGAAATCCTATTTTCATTTATTTGAATTGATTCATTTATGATTTATGGTTATCGTTAAGTAAATTGCGGTTAGATACATGCGAATTGTTGGTGGAAACAAGAGGTAAAGCGGTAATTGAGGCTTGAGTTGTGTTCGTGGCATCGAGGTAAGTATTTGGTCTAACCTTAGCTTGAGGGATTATGAGTTGTGTCTTATTTTGCTATGTGTTAATTGTTGACTATGACATATAGGCATGGTGGCGAGTTTCTATGTGTCAGAGTCAAGCATGCCCGTGAGTCTTATACTATGATAAATATGACCCCGCTTCATATTTTTCATCCTTTATATGGTGATTGCTATCGTTGAGCAAGGCTTATGTAAGCATTGCTGGTAATTGAACATTGTGGAGCGTTGAGCTCAAGTTGAGAATTGAGTTGTTAAATAAATGTGGAAAAGAGAGAGGTATATCATATTGTCTCCCTTGCTAGTTGTTATTGCTTTTTATATTATCTCCCTACCGGGATGTTATTACTCATGATATGGTTTCCTTGTCGGGATATTGTTGTTATGTTATTGTTTCCTTGCCGGATTTTATTGTGATGTTATTGATTCCCTTGGAAAAATTGCTTTGAGATTGTTTCTTGGGTGAGGAAGAGTGTTAAAGCACGAAGGGTAAGGCCGTGCATCATTTTGAGAGTGTTAATGCACGAAGGATAATGTCGTGCCTATATTATAAGGTAAAAACACGAAGCGTGAAGCCGTTTCACGCGATGTACAATGCCGTGCCATGATATGAGCGATAATGCACAAAGGATAATTCCATGCCATGATTATGTGAGGTAAAAGAATGAAGGGTGATGTCATGCCGATTCTATTGATTTTTATGGTGAGTATGAGAGTAAAAGCACGAAGGGTGATGTCGTGCACGTGTTACTGATTTCTTGTTGATAATTTATTTATGGCTCTCTTTACATTCTTCCATTGGTTTTCTGTTGTTACTTGATATTTCTCATAGAATGTTTCCCCCTCCTATCTTTAACTGTAATACCTGCCTTTATTTTTTGTTGTATATGATTTTACTGCACTAGTTTATTTGGTAGTCTTGTCCTAGCCTCGTCACTACCTCGCTGGGGTTAGTCTAGGTACTTACCAGTATATGAGGTTGATTGTGCTGATAATACACTCTGCCGTGGTTGCGGATCCCTATGCTGAAGCTTTTGGACCATGGTGAGCTTGATGCTTTTAGCCCATCAGGAAACCCGAGGTAGACTTGAAGGCGTCCGCAAGCCTTGACATCTCCTACTATCATTCCATACTATTTCTTTTATGTATTCCAGAAACATCTTTGTATTTACCTTTCAGACCTCTAATTATAGTATTCTTAGACAGTCTGTGATATTGTAACACCAGTTCTGAGTAGCTTATGTTATGAATTGGTATTGGTATTATTAATAAAATGTTGCATTTCAATATTCTGCTTTATTTTTTCTGTTGTACATATAATATTTATCCACAATTGTTAAGTGATTAAAAATGAAAAGGGTTAAATAGTTGAAATAATTGGCTTGCCTATTTCTTACTAATAGCCGCCATCACGACTCTCGGGGGTAGAAAATCCAAGTTGTGACAAGTTGGTATCATAGCTCCAGGTTGCTTAGGTCTCACAATTCACGGACAAGCTTAGTAAGCCCGAGGGCTTGGTACAGAGGCTACAGAGTTAGGAAAAACTTCACATCTATTCTTCTCTATCGTTCAATTTTATTCTTTCACTGCTAAATTTAACCCTCTACTCTTGGTCTTTCATGAATGGCAAGATCACGTACCACTTCTTCAGTCGAGCGACAGCTAAGACCGGTGATGGATCAACTACATTTTTGGATGCCTTGTGGAGGTTTGACAGGTTCACCAAGCTTTCTTTAGTGGTAAATCTACTGAGGATCCCCAGGATTATTTAGACAACTGCCATGAGGTTCTTCGGTGCATGAGTATCTTAGACCAGCTAGGTCACCAACTTTGACTTGGGATCAGTTCTCTTAGCTATTTCTGGAGAAGTTTCTTCTTATCACGCAGAGGGAGAACTATTAGAGGTAGTTTGAGCGTCTCCAGCAGGGTTCTATGGTTATTACTCAGTACAAGACCAGATTTAGATTTCTTTTAAGGATGTGGACCATGTGGCCAGGAGAGTTGAGATGTATCTATGACAGGGGGTGGTCAGGGGTCCGACAAGAGGTCTTCTCATTCGGATAGGTTCAATGGTGCCTCATCTGGAGGCATCGATTCTTTTGGCAGGGGCCATCCTTCCAGGTCGTTTCATTTAGCACTTCAGGCTTCTCACGCTGCTCTTGGTGGCCATGGTTCTCATATCTAGTATTCTAATCAGCTACCTTATCGTGCACCGTCAGAGCCTATCAGTGCACCACCGCTCCAGAGTTTTCAGGGTGGTCATTCAGGCCATCAGGTTCAGTAGTCTCAACTGCCCAGGGCTTGTTATTCTTGTGGTTATACGACGAATATTGCTAGATTTTGCCCTCGAGCACCGAGCAGCTCTTAGTATCAGGGTTCCCGTGCCATAGTTCAGGCACCGAGCGTTCCACCACCCGCTCAACCAGCTAAAAGGGGAGGTAGAGGTGCTAGAGGTAGAGTTAGAGGTATTAGAGGTGGAGGTCAGGCCGCTAGAGGTGGAGGCCTCGACCAACCAGCAGGAGGGTGTCCAAGAGATATAGTTCATCTTATTTTGCACCATATTTGATCATGCCTAGTGATTCTTTGAGTGCTCCTATATATGTGTCTATATTGGTAGGTGATTCTATTGTAGTAGATCATGTTCATCGTTCTTGTGTAGTTGTGATTGGGGGACTTGAGACCCGAGTAGACTTGTTACTTTTTGATATGGTTGATTTTGATGTCATATTAGGGATGGAATGGTTATCACCTTACCACGCTATCATAGACTATCATGCCAAGATTGATTCCTTAGCCTTGCTAGGTTTACCTTATTTAGAGTAGAGAGGGACTCCTGGTCATTCTACCCATAGTGTTATCTCATATATGAAAGCTCAATATATGTTCGATAAGGAGTGTTTGGCCTACTTGGCATATGTTCGTGATTCTAATGATGAGGTTCCTTCTATGAATTCTGTGCCTTTCGTTCCTGAGTTTCCTCAGATATTTCCTTTAGACCAGCCGGGTATGACACCCGATAGGGACATTGACTTCTGCATTGATTTGGCTTTGGACACTCAGCCCATTTCTACTTCGTCGTATCATATGGCCCCACCTGAGTTGAAAGAATCGAAGGAGCAATTGAAAGAATTGATTGATAAGGGATTTATTAGACCTAGTGTCTCACTTTGGGGTGACTCGATGTTGTTTGTTAAGAAGAAGAGGATCGATGAGGATGCGTATGGTTTACCGGCAGTTGAACAAGGTCATAATCAAGAATAAGTATTCATTGTCGAGGATTGACGACTTGTTTGATCAACTTCAGGGTTCCAAGGAATTATCAAAGATTGACTTGAGATCTGGATACAATCAGGTGAGGATTAGGGCATACGATGTCCCTAAGACACCTTTCCGCACTCGGCACAAGCTTTATGAGCTCTTGGTGATGTCATTCGGGGTGACAAATGCCCCAACTGGTTTCATGGATTTGATGAACCGAGTGTTCAAACCTTACTTGGATTACTTCTTGATAGTCTTAATTGATGATATTTTGATCTATTCCCAAAACCGGGAGGAGCATGAGCAACATTTGAGAGTTGTTCTTCAGGCTTTAAGAGATAGTCAGTTCTATGCTAAGTTTTCGAAGTGTGAGTTATGGTTGAGTTCGGTTGCATTATTGGGTAACGTTTTATCAACAAAGGGTATTCATGTAGATCCGAAGAAGATAAAGGCAGTCAATAACTTTCCTGGATCCCCGTCAGCTACAGAGATCTGGAGCTTCTTGGGTTTGACAGGATATTACTGTCAATTTGTGAAGGGATTTTCATCTATTGCAGCCTCGATGACCAGGTTGACCAGAAGGGGGCCAAGTTCAGGTGGTCGGATGATTGTGAGGTGAGCTTTCAAAATCTCGATATAGCTTTGACTACGGCTCCTGGTTTTGCCCACAAATTCAGGGCTATATACAGTTTATTATGATGCATCTCGTATTGGACGTGGTGCGGTGTTGATGCAGGATGGCAAGGTCATTGCTTATACATTGCGACAATTGAAGATTCATAATAAGAATGTTCTAGTTCATGATTTGGAGTTAGCATCTATTGTTCACGCACTGAAAATTTAGAGGAAATTTTTGTATGGCGTATCATGTGAGGTGTTCACGGATCACAAGAGTTTACAGTATTTGTTCAAGCAGAAGGAGATAAATTTAAGCTAGAGAAGGTGGTTGGAGCTATTAAAAAACTATGATACCACCATTTTATGTCATCCAGAAAAGGCCAATGTGGTGACCGAGACTTTGAGTAGAAAGTCAATCAGCATGGGCAGTCTTGCATATATTTCGGTCGGTGAGAGACCCCTTGCTTTGGATGTTAAGGCTTTGACCAATCAATTCGTGAGGTTGGATATTTTTGAGCCCAATTGTATGTTAGCTCCACAGTCGCTCATTCTTCATTATTTGAGCATATTTGAGATCGACAGTATGATGGCCCTCATTTGTGTGTCCTTTAAGACACGTGCATCATAGAGGTGCCAAGCAGATTGTAGTTGGAGATGATGGAGTTTTGAGGATGTAGGGTCGTATTTGTGCGCCTAATGTGGATGGACTTCGAAAGTTGATTTTAGAGGAGGCCCATAGGTCCTGGTATGCTATTCATTTGGGCGTCACTAAGATGTATCATGATTTGTGGCACCATTATTGATGGATGATGATGAAGAAGGATATTGTTGCATATGTGGATTGGTGTTTAACTTATCAGCAGGTAAAGTACGAGTATCAAAGACCTGGTGGTCTGTTCCAGAAGATTGATATTCCGGAGCAGAAGTGGGAGTGTATCACTATAGACTCCCACAGACTTAGAAGAAGTTCGATGCAGTATGGGTTATTGTTGATAGGCTAACCAAGTCATCGCATTTCATTCTTGTGGCAGTCTTCTATTCTCCCGAGAGGTTAGCCGAGATCTATATCCGGGAGATTATTCGTCTTCATGGTGTACTCGTTTCTATCATTTCTGGTCAAGGTATGATATTTACCTCACATTTCTGGAGGGCTGTTCTACGTGAGTTGGTACATGGGTCGAGTCGATCACAACATTTCATCCTTAGATGGACGGGTAGACCGAGCATACTATTCAGATTTTGGAGGATATGCTCCGAGTTTGTCTCATTGACTTTGGAGGCTTGTGGGATCAGTTCTTGCCTTTAGCGGAGTTTGCCTCCAACAACAACTACCAATCGAGCATCTAGATGGCTTCTTATGAGGCTTTATATGGTAGACGATGTCGGTCACCCATTGGGTGGTTTGAGGTGGGAGAGGCCCGGTTGTTGGGTACAGATCTAGTGTAGGATGCCTTGGACAAGGTCAAGATCATTCGGGATTGGCTTCATACAGCTCAGTCCTAATAGTTATGCCAATCATAAGGTTGATGATGGGGCATTTATGGTTGGTGAACGAATGTTGCTTCAAGTTTCTCCTATGAAGGGAGTGATGCGATTTGGAAAGAAGGGCAAGCTAAGCCCTAGATTCATTGGCCCATTTGAGATACTTGCTCCAATGGGAGAGGTGGCTTACAAACTTGCGTTGCTGCTGAGCTTATGACTCGTGCATCCAGTGTTCCATGTTTCTATGCTTCGGAAGTATCACAGCGATCCATCCCACGTGTTAGACTTTAGCACCGTCTAGTTAGACAAGGACTTGCCCTATGAGGAGGAGCCGGTAGCTATTCTAGATAAGCAGGTTCATCAGTTGAGATCGAAGAGTTTCCCTTCTGTTCGTGTTCAGTGGAGAGGTCATCCTGTTGAGGAAGCGACCTGGGAGTTCGAGTCCGATATGCGGGGCTGGTATCCCCATCTTTTCTCTGACTCAGGTACTTCTTTCTTATGTTCATTCGAGGACGAATAGTTTTTTTAAGAGTTGGAGGATATGGAGGATGTCATCACCTTATTTACGAGTAAATTCAGTATTCCGAGGCCTTAGAAGTATCCTTTTATCTTACCTGGATTTGCGTGCGCGGTCCGGGCCTATATCCTGAATGCTTTATGTGGAAATTTGACGAAAATGCTAATTTGACCTTTAAACTTTAATTTATGTTGACTTTGGTCGAAATTTTGGGTAACGTACTTGAACTCGTAATTTGACGGTCCTGAAGGGTCCGTTGGAAAATATAGGACTTGGACGTATGCCCATAATTGAATTACGAGGTCCCAAGCCCGAGAAATGAATTTTTGAAGAAAATTGTTTAACTGAAATTTTAAGAGTTTCTGGAAATTTGAATGTGTTTGAATCTGGTGGAATCAGGCTTGTATCTTGGTTTCAGAGCCCGTCATATGTCTTATATGGTATTTAATTTGTGCCTGTAAAATTTGGTAAGAAATGGAGGTCATATGACGTGATTCGGACCCTAAGTTGTAAAATTTGAAACTTTGAAAGTTCTTGACATTTCTTTGATTTTGATGCTAAGCTTATAGTTTTTGATGTTATTTTGATGATTTGATCGCACGAGCAAGTCCGTATGATATTTTGGGACTTGCGTGCATGTTTTGGTTTGGAGTCCCAAGGGCTTGAGTGAGTTTTAGATAGGCCACGGAGTAGAATAGGACTTGAGAAAACTACTGTGTGTTGTAGGTCTGCAAGCTTCGCAATTGCGAGCTCGCATTTGTGAACACCCATCACATTTGTGAATATTGGGTGAATAGGGAACCTTCACAATTGCGAACCTTATGTCGCAAATGCGACCTTAGCAGGCACCGAATTTGCGAACAGTTGCGAAGAAAGCAGAGGCAAGCCTTCCTTTGCAATTGCGAAGCCTTGGCCGCAGTTACGAGTTCGCATTTGCAAACATATCATTGTAAATTCAATATATGCGCCTGTGTAAATCATAACTTAGCCAAAAGTTCTTCATTTATCAAAATCTCTCAAACAATTTTCTAAAGACAAGTTCTTCTCCAAATCGATTATAAGTCATTTATAACTCATTTTCTTTAATGTTTAACATCTTTTTAAATGATTTCAACTCAAAAATCAAGGGTTATCATGGGGGAAATTGGGTGTTTTGGGTAGAACATAGGTTTTCAAATTTTGGGAACTTAGACATCAATTTGAGGTCCGATTTTGAAAGAAATTGTATCTTTGAGTTCGTGGTGAATGGGTAATCGGGTTTTGGTTCGAACCTCGAATTTTGCCCATAAGGGCCCGGGGTTGATTTTTGACTTGTTGGGAAAATTATCGGAAAACCTATTTTCATGCATTAGAATTGATTCCTTTAGCATTTATTGATATCGTTAAGTAAGTTGTGTCTAGATACAAGCGATTTGGTTGTGGAAACAAGAGGTAAAAAGGTAGTTGAAGCTTGAGTTGTGTTTGTGGTATCGATGTAAGTATTTGGTCTAACCTTTTCTTGAGGGATTAGGAGTTGTCTCTTATTTGCTATGTGTTAATTGTTGAGTATGACGTATAGGCATGGTGACGCGTATCTATGCAATTGGAGTCAAGCATGCCGTGAGTCTTATACTATGATAAATGTGACTCCGCTTCATATTGTTCATGCATTATATAGTGATTGCTATTGTTGAGCAAGGCTTGTGTAAGTATTGTTGGTAATTGAATATTGTGGAGCGTTAGATCAAATTGAGAATTGAGTTGTGAAATAAATTTGCAAAAGAGAAGAGGTTTATGATATTGTCTTCTTTGCCAGGATTTTATTGCTTTTGATATTATCTCCCTTGTCGGGATGTTATTTCTCATGATATGGTTTCCCTTGTCGGGATATTGTTGTTATGCCATTGTTCCCTTGCCGGGATTTTAATGTGATATTATTAATTTCCTTGCCCAAATTTCTTTGTGATTGTTGCTTAGGTGAGGAAGAGTGTTAAAGCACGAAGGGTGATGCGGTGCATGATTTTAAGAGTGTTAATGCACGAAGGGTGATACCGTTCCTATATTGAGAGATAAAAGCACGAAGGGTAATGTCGTGTCACGTGATGCATAATGTCTTGCCATGATATGAATGATAATGCACGAAGGATAATTTCGTGCCATTATTATGTGAGGTAAAAGCACGAAGGGTGATGTCGTGCCAATTCTATTAATTTTTATGGTGGGGATGAGAGTAAAAGCACGAATGGTAATGTTGTGCATGTGTTATTGAGTTCTTGATTGTTGTTGATAATTGATTTATGGTTCTCTTTACATTCTTCCATTGGTTTTCTATTTTTACCTGATATTCTACGTAGCATATTTTCCACTCCTACCCTTAATTGTAAATTCATGTCTTTATTTTCCGATGTATATGATTTAACTGCACAAATTTATCTGGTAGTCTGGTCCTAGCCTCGTCACTACTTTGCCGAGGTTTGGCTAGGCACGTACCAACACATGGGGTCGGTTTTGCTGTTTATACACTCTGCACTGTGTGCAGATCCTAGTGCTGCAGCTTTTAGACCACAATAAGGTTGCTGCCTTCAACCATCAGGTGACCAGAGGTAGTCCTGCAGGCGTCCGCAGTCCAGAAACAACTTTGTATTTACCTTTCGGGCCTATATTTGTAGTATTCCTAGACAATATGTGATATTATGACGCCAGTTCTATGTAGCTTATGTTATGAATTAGTATTGGTATTATTATTAAAATATTTTATTTCAATCTTCCGCTTTATTATTTCCGATGTTCATATAATGTTTATCCACCATTGTTAAGGGATTAAAAATAAAAAGGGTCAAGTAATTGCAATAATTAGCTTGTCTAACTCTGACTAGTACGTGCCATCACGACTTTCAGGGGTGAAAATTTTGGATCGTGATCACAAAGACGGATGGAGAAAGATGATCCCGTTGCTTGATTCTTCTACTAGATTTGAAAAGCCATGTCTAACTCCATTGATGTTTATAGAATACCACACATTAGTCATGAGCCTTTATACCATATCTATCCAGCATTCTGAAAACCCCATTTGCCTAAGCACTTGATAGAGGTATTCCCAAGAGACTCTGTCATATGCTCTGTCTATATCCAGTTTCAAAACTACATTCCCAACAAGTGATTGATTTGTTAATATAGTGAACCTTATCTTGTGTCAACATAATTTTCTATGATAGACCTCCCTTTGATAAACTGTCTGATTAGGAGATGCCAGTTTCTGCATCAAAGAACTCAATCTGTGATTCATCAGTTTAGAAATGATCTTGCATGAGAAGTTACTAAGGACTTATTGGTCTTCGAATAATCTCGTTGTAATGATTTTCAAAGAGAGAAGCTAAACCTAGGATATTCTCACTTGACTTGATTTACCTTGGAAAAAGAAATAAGGTTCGGGCTGGCTTAGGTTAATTAACGAAATTCTAGATTAATTGAGGAGTTGATTAATCATAGTCTAGTAATTAAGGTTAGAGATAATCCTTTTTACTTGTAGCCTAAAATTGCAAGGTTTTAAATATAACTTAGTTAGATTAGGAATAATCAATCAGGTTAGACTCGCTAGTATTGGGAAACGTTAGTGGGTAAGTAATTTTGAAGGCTAATGACTTAAACCTATGATTAGACTCAGTGTTACTTGATTCTCTCTTTCCTATATTCTCTTATTTTCTTGCAAGATTGCGAGAATGCCATTGATCTCTTTATTCGCTTTCTTAGATTCCATTTATCTTTCTTACGTTTTGGTTCACATCATGTTTTATCTTATAAATGGTTTGGCTTAGTTATTTAAATTGGTGATAATTCCTCACTTTCTTTATCATTCTTACATCCTTCTATATGAAATTTTATCCCGACTTATTATTGAATAAATTATAGTATACACAAAAAGGGTTTTCTTTTCTTTTCCGATTCAAACTCTTTTCTCCCCATCTCACTTGGCAATTCTCTCTCGAGAAGAGAAAGAAACTGATTTTGCTTCATTACAAATTCTTTACAAATTTCAACCCGTTTTATTTATGCCCCCCTCCCTCCATTTTTTTAACTTCGGTTTCAACTTTAAAATAGTATATTATTTAAGGAAATCATCCAGTCATTAACATTTTTTTTTGAGAAAAATCACAGTTACGAGTGGTAAGTTCGTAGATCTTTTGTGGACAAGCTACGTCTATGGCTTCTTTCATTTGTTTTACCATAGATAATTTGAAGAGTATAATCGCATAGGAAAGAACATGAACAATAAATTTGTCGAGGGTGAACATGAGTGTTGTCACGATTCGAATTTCTCATCCTCGGGGTCGTAATGACACCTACTCGTGGAAGCTAGGCAAATCATGAAATTCAGAAATATTTAATTCTTTTGTTTTAATCCTTTTTAATAACTTGTATTTAACAGGTGATAAACAATTAAATAATAGCGGAATATAAAATTTAGCGGAGTTTTAGATAAATAGAAAACCAAAATGTACAAAAACCCACACATATCTCTACCCAACACATAGTGTCACAACGTACACTGACTATCTAAGAGTGCTAAATACAGGAGTCTGAAACAATTAAATAAAACTCTGTCTCGATACAAAAGAAACAGTGCATAAAACAGAGAGAAGAGATGTCGGCCTGCGGACGCCTGCAGGACTACCTCGGGATCCTATGGACTGAAGGATGGTTCCCTGGCTACTGTTGCGCACCATAAGCTACTCCGGTATCTGCACATAAGTACAGAGTGTAGCATCAGCCCAACTGACCCCATGTGCTGGTAAGTGCCTAGCTTTACCTCGGCGAAGTAGTGACGAGGCTAGACCGGACTACCACATAAACATGTGCAGTTATACATATATATATACAACGGAACAGAGATACATAGATAACCAATCAATATGGGAGGGGGAGCATGCTATGGAAAGATAACAATTCCAAATAAAAGTCATCAATAAAGAATCAGAAATCAACAAATGCACGACATCACCCTTCGTGCTTTTACTCTCATCATCACCAAGCAATGATATAATAAAAACGTACACGACATTACCGTTTGTGCTTGTACTCTCTGTTCTCACCAAAGCAATTATATGATAAAGTGTGCACGGCATCACCCTTCGTTCTTTTACTCTCTTTCCTCACGTATAATCAATAGAATCGGCACGGAATGGTACATCGTGCGACACGGTATCACCCTTCGTGCTTTAACACTCTTTCCTCACATTAACAAACAATGCACGACATCGCCATTCGTACTTCAACAATCTTCTTCACCCAAACAATAATCACAAACAAGGGGCAAGGGGATAAATAGAACAATAATAAAAACCCCAGCAAGGGTAGAACATCAATAATCTCAACATCTCGGCAAGGGAGATAACTTAATAATTCTTTCTCTTTCTTTCACCTTTTTTTCATATCTCACTTTACCACTTGAGCCAATGCTCCAAAGGGTTCAATCATCTCATATACTTTCACAATTATAATTTAACCAGAGCCAATGCTCCTCGATGTTTATAGGTCACAATTTCCTTCCACAAGATTTTCGCAGCAAATAGAAATCATTAGCAAGGCATGAGAGATACAACAAAATCAAGATATTCACAATTTAAAGACTCATGGTCATGCTAGACACCAACATCTATGATAGGCTGTAATTACGTATTTTAGTTGCTTATTACACTCAAACTTACTGCACTTTGATTGAGTTTGAACTTTAATCGCTAGTGTTTTGCGCTAACAGTGTGTTTTATGCATTGTAGGAGTGATTTTTAGTTATATAGATGTAACTTAGAGCTCCAATACCAACTTGTCACGACCCAAATTTTCCACCCTCGGGGGTCGTGATAGGGCTACTCGTGGAAGCTAGGAAAGCCATGAAATTTAGAAATATTTAACTACCTTTTTTAATCCTTTTTAACAACTTTCATTTAACAGGTCAAAAATTAAATAACTGCGAAATATGCAATTTAGCGGAGTTTTAGATAAATAGAAAACCAAAACGTTTAAAAGCCCAAACATGTCTCTACCCAGCACATGGTGTCACAACGTACACGTACTATCTAAGAGTGCTAAATACAAGAGTCTGAAACAATAAAATAAAATTATGTCTCGGTACAAAAGGAAACATTGCATAAAACATATAGAAGAGATGTCGCGCCTGCGGATGCCTGCAAGACTACCTTGGGATCCCGTGTACTGAAGGATGACTCCCTGGCTACTGTTGTGCACCGTAAGCTGCTCCGGTATCTGCACACAAGTTCAGAGTGTAGCATCAACACAACTGACCCCATGTGCTAGTAAGTGTCTAGCCTAACCTCGGTGAAGTAGTGATGAGGCTAGACCGTACTACCACATAAACTTGTGCAGTTATACATATATATACAGCGGAACAGAGATACAGAGATAACCAATCAATATGGGAGGGGGAGCATGCTATGAGGAAAGTAAAAATTCCAAATAAAAGTCATCAATAAATAATCAGAAATCAACAAGTGCATGACATCAACCTTCGTGCTTTTACTCTCGTCCTCACCAAGCAATGATATAATAAAAATGTGAACGACATCACCCTTCGTGCTTTTACTCTCTTTTCTAACCAAAGCAATTATATAATAAAATATGCACAGCATCGCCCTCGTGCTTTTACTCTCTTTCCTCACGTATAATCAATAGAATTGGCACGGAATGGTACATCGTGCGGCATGACATCACCCTTTTTGCTTTAACACTGTTTCCTCACAATAACAAACAATGTACGATATCACCCTTCGTGCTTTAATAATCTTCCTCACCCAAACAACAGTCAAAAATAAGGGGAAAAAGGGATAAACAGAACAATAATAAGAATCCCGGCAAGGGAACACAATTAAACAATTAAATTGCGACAAGGGTACAACATCAATAATCTCAACATCCCGGCAAGGGAGATAACTTAATAACTCTTTCTCTTTCTTTCACTTTTATTTCATATCTCACTTTACCACTTGATCCAATGCTCCAAAGGGTTCAATCATCTTATATACTTTTACAATTGTAATTTAACTTGAGTCAATGCTCCTCGATGTTTATTGGTCACAATTTTCTTCCACAAGCTTTTCACAACAAATAGGAATCATCACCAAGGCATGAGAGATACAACGAAATCAAGATATTCACAATTTAAAGACTCATGTTCATGCTAGACACCAACGTATAGATACTCGTCACCATGCCTATACGTCGTACTCGACAATTGCCACATAGAAAATAGGACTCAACTCCTAATCCCTCAAGCTAAGGTTAGACCAACCACTTACCTCGAACTTCTACGGCCAACTCAATCCTAAACAACCTCCTTTACTTTTGAATTCAGCTCCAAATCAGTCGTATCTATACATAACTGACTTCATAACATCAAATAATGCTAAATAATTCGAATCCAATGCCTAATTATAGATCTCCACTCATTTTTTCCAAAAATCTAAAAATCGACCAGGGCTTGCTTGGTCAAAACACGAGGTTCGGACCAAAATCAAATCCCCCATTCACCCCCGAGGCCAAATATATAATTGTTTCTAGAATTTGACTCCAAAACGAGGTCCAAATTGCCATTAATCAAAAAGCTCTAGTTCTACCCAAATCCCTAATTTATTACCCTTAATTACATGTTTTAGGCCTAGAATTCTTGTGGGTATTGATGGAAAATGAAGAAAACAAGTTAAACAATACTTACTCAAGAAACTTTGGTGAAGAAGTGCTTTAAAAATTGCCTAGCAGCTTTGGAGAAGAAAGGGTTTATGAAAATTATATGAAATCCCGTTTTTGGTTTTGTTTTAAAATCACTGGACAGGCCTTTATCGCGTTCGCTATAGGCCTATCTCATTCGCGATGAAGCAAACTTAAGTGACCTTCGCGTTCACGATAAACGGCTCGCATTCGGAGAGCATCAGCTCCCATAGCCTTCGCGTTCGCGACCATATGACCGCGTTCGCGTAGTTTTAACACCCCTCCTCCTGACTAGGCTCACAAGCCATCGCATTTGCATGTGCTATGTCGCGTTCGCGAGAGGTATCCCTCCTTTAGCCTCGCGTTCGTGACTCTAGTTTTTCGCGAAGAAGAAGTTTGGCACCTGGGAGATTTGCCTTACGCATTCGCGAGAGGGCCCATGTGAACGCGAAGAACAAAATCCCTAGGCACTAAACAACAAAAATCTGCAATTCTTTTATAAGTTTAAAACCTCCCAAAACACATCCGAAACACTCTCGAGCCCTCGGGACTCCTAACTAAACACTCGTACTAACTCAACAACATCATACGAACTTATTCGTGCGATTAAATCAACTAAATAACCTCAAAAATAATGAATCAAAGCTCAGAATCATGAATTTTTCCTCAAACTTCATCAAGTTTCAAATTTAGAACTTCAAGTTCGAATTGCAACAAACAAATTGATCTGTATAGTATTTGTTAGTTTACTTAATTAATGTCTAATCTGGTTTTGTTTATGAAAATCATATTGGAATAGGTTTCTTAGTCTGGTAAAAATTAGGTTTTGTAGTACTATAAATAAGGAGTGTTACCACTTATTTTCTATGCGTGTAATATGGAGAGACAAATATGAAAAAAAGATGTAGAGAGATTTAAGAGTGTATAAGTAAATTAAAAAGATTTTCCTATCCCGTTCTCTCTTTAGTTTGATAAAATTTTATATAGTCTTTGTTGAATTTTGTACTTGCGTCTAAATTATTCATTGGGTATTTCAATCAACTCCCAAGATTATAGTTGCTCAGAGTCAAGAAATTAAATACCTGGTCTTTGCAGATTTTGAAAGAAAAAAACACTTTTTTTTCTTTTTAGTTATTGTTGCAACATGTTGGGTATAATATCTTTGGTGTAATATAATTGCCCCAACGTAAAATACTAAAGATGAAGGAAAATGGTTTTAGGAGAGGAATAAATCTGTGAAATTGGTTTTTTGCTAGGCAAGAGATTGCAATTATTAAATTATATCCATCAGATGATTTCGTAGAGTGCACTAAATTTCAAGGCATATTTTCTCTTTTTGTTTGATCTTCATTATAATGTTTGGTTGTTTCGTAGAATCCTCATTGTTAGTTAAGTTTAAATTCTGTAGTTGGTAATTTGTCGACATCCATACTATAGGACTGACCGAGTATTCAGACAAGCAGAAAAAAAGGAAATATCCAGGGTGAAGGTCAAAAATTTAATTTTCAGTGTAAATTCGAGAATCTTTAAGTATAAGTTAATATAAATTCTTCAAAATATTAAAACAAATTTGAGAAATTCATAATTAATCTTGGTACATGAAACACTTTCCCTTTAATGAATCTTACGTGGTACGAATTCGAATAATAAATGAATTAATCCTTTATTGAAGATTAAAACACTCGTTAGTGTGCAGCCTTATAGGTTCAATACTAAACCGGTAGTAAATTGACCACATCAATATACTAATCAAGGATGGCATCTAGCAACACTCCTTAACGACCAGATAACATGAAGTATATAATTTACTCTCAAGAACCAATAGAAGAATAATGTAGTAATTCCTTCTGTCCTTATAGCTCTGGATCACCGTAAAATATGGTTCAACTGTCAAATCTTGATAGGCGACCAACTATGTGTTCATGTCACCTAAGTAACACTTTTCTTCTTTCATGCAATTGCCCTGGCCAAGACCTTAGTTTGGTCGTTTATAATTCATGACAACATGGAGCTTAAACTCATTACCAAGAATTGACAGGTGCCATCTTGATCAATCATTAATTCTACAAGCATTTAATCACACCCAATATCCTTTCAACTATCGCCCAAGGGCCATAGATGTCGGGTATCAAAGCAAAATAAATAACTTATCAATTACTATGACGATCTCAGGTCAAAGAAAATTTTTACATCACATTCTTCAATAGAATATCATATTGACAGTTTATGGTAATTCTAACTATTAGGAATTACCCAATGAGTCGGTTCAATGATCATATCTCTATATATATCATCTATCTATGTGATTTAGTTATTGAGATCAGCTAATCTTTATCTGATAAAGATAATCACATAAATATTGATCTAGCCGGACTACTAATGTCCAAATTAATAATTCTATGATCAAGAGCAAATTTAGATTAAATTATAAGAAATTTTACTCTTATTATCATGATCTCCTTCACGATGATAAGTCTCAAAATTTAATCAAGGACCTTATCAAATTAATCAAGCAATTAATTATAACTATGATAAAAGAATATCAAATGCCATATATTTTTATATCAAATAATGTTCACAAAACAAATTATCAATTATGAAATTGGATCTAGAGAATATCTACTATATCCCAAAAATCTCACACTTGCACTAGAGCCAATCATTCTGGTACTTCATTCCCAATTTTCACTTGTACTTGGCAAACTCCTTTGCTCTAAGTGCTTTAGTGAATAGGTTTGCAACACTTTCCTTTCCATTTACGTTTTGATTCTCAACGTCTCCACGTTCATCGATTTCTCTTATCAAGTGATGCCTTCACAGAACATGTTTGGATTGTTGGTGTAATCTTGGTTCTTTTACTTAAGCAATGGCTCCAGTATTGTCACACAACATTAGAATCGTACCTTCAATTGAAGGAACCAGACCAAGTTCAGTTAAGAACTTTTTCATCGATACAACTTCCTTAGCAGCTTCACTAGATGCTATATATTCTTCTTCAGTTCTGAATCATCTATTGTAGCTGAGTTGGAACTTTACCAACTCACGACACAACCATTTAAGGCGAATACGTAAGCTGAAATAGATATGCTATCATCTCTATTTGAATAGAAACTTGTGTCAGTATAACCTTCAAGTTTCAACTCAGAATCTCTATGGATGAGGAATTGGTTTTTAGTCCTTCTTAAGTACTTAAGAATGGTCTTCACCACCTTCCAATGTTCCTCGCCAGGATTTGCCTGATATCAGCTAGTCACTCCAAGTGCATAAGCCACATTAAGACATGTACATGTCATGGTATACATGATAGCTCCCATTGCACTAGCGTATGGGATCCTACTCATGCGTTCTCTCTCTTCAAGTGTTTTAGGACAACCCTCCCTATTGAGAGTAATTTCAGTGTCTATCAGTAGATAGTCTCTTTAGGAATTATCCATGTTATACCTCTTTAAGATGGTGTAAATATACAAAGATTTGGGAAAGTCCAAGAAGCTTCCTAGATCTATCTCTATAGATCTTTATTCCTAATATATAAGCTGCTTCTCCCAAGTCTTTTATGGAGAACTGTTCAGATAGACAAATCTTGGTACTTTGCAATGCCGGTATGTCATTCCCTATAAGAAATATATCATCAACATACAACAATAAGAATATAATTGTGCTCCCACTAACCTTTTTGTACACACAAGGTTCTTCTTCACATCTAACAAAATTGAACTTTTTAATTATCTTGTTAAAGTGAATATTCCAGCTTTGAGAAGCTTGCGTTAGTCCATAAATAGATATTTGTTGTTTGCAAATTTCATTATGATCAAGCGAAGATGTGAAACCTTCAGGTTGTGTCATGCACACATCCTCTTCTAGCTCACCATTAAGGAAAGCTATTTTCACATCCATTTGCTATATTTCATAATCATAGTATGCTGCTATAGAAAGTAAAATCTGAATTGATTTGAGCATTGCCACGGGAGAGAAAGTCTTGTCATAGTGGACTCCTTCTTTCTGACGATATCCCTTGGCAATAAGACGGTCTTTATAGGTCTCCACCTTCCCTTCTGCTCCAATCTTTTTCTTAAAACCTCATTTACAACCAATAGGTTTTATATCCTTTGAAGGTTTAACAAAGGTCCATGCTTTATTTTCCTTCATGGATTTCATTTTGGATTCTATGGCCTTTAGCCTCTCGTAATCAGAACTTTGTACAGCCTCTTCATAGGTCTTAGAGTCATCATCATTATGATCAACCTCATTTGATAAATCATCTTGTACCATTAGATTTAATCTAGTTGGTATATGACATTTTCGTGTAGACCTTCTAAGAGGTGCTTGTACAACCTCTTCACCTTGTACTGGATTTGGTTGTTGTTCAATTTAGTTTGGAACAGGTTCATTAACTTGTTCTTGAACTACATTTAGTTCTTGAACTCCAACCGTTGAAGATGGCAACTTCCTCGGCAACTTTAAAATATCCAATAAAGGTTCTTCAACTTGGGTCTCATGGTCTTTATATTTTGTTGATTCATTAGTTTCTTGAACTTTATCAAGTTCTATTTCTCCATTATAATTTCCTTCTAAAAGAAATTCCCTTTCCCAAAAGGTTTCTCCTTGTTCCACAAACACTTTATGGTCAGAAGAATGTTAGAAATGATATCTCATTGTTTCCTTGGGATACCCAATGAACCTACACTTATCAGTCTTGAGTCAAGTTTATCAGACTGTAGTCTCTTAACATAAGCTAAACAACCCCAAACTTTAATATGTTTAAGGTTAGGCTTACATCCTTTCCATATCTCATATGGTGTTGTAGAAACTGACTTAGTGGAAACATTAATAAGTAAGTATGCTGCTGCTTCTAAAGCATATCCCTATAAATTAATTGGAAGATCAGTGAATCCCATCATAGATCTCACCATATCTAATAAGGTTCGATTTTTCCTTTTAGACACACCATTGTGTTGCGGTGTTCCAGGAGGTATCCACTGTGAGAGAATGCCGTTCTCTTTGAGATACCTAGTAGAATTTCCACTAAGATATTCTTCACCTCTAGCAGACCTTAGTACTTTGATACTTCTACCAGTCTGTTTCTCAACTTCACTACGGAACCTTTTGAACATTTCAAAAGATTCAAATTTATATTTCATTCGATACATAAATCTATATCTTGATATATAATCAGTGAAGGTGTTGAAGTAAGAATATCCACTTCTAGCATGAATTTTTATGGGCCCACAAACATCTATATAAATTAGTCCCAATAATTCATAAGCTCTTTCTCCACTTCCAATAAATAGAGATATGGTCATTTTTCCTTTAAGACAAGATTGATAAGTTGGATATGATTCAAAATCATACTTGTCAAGGTACCCTTTCTTGTACAACTTGTTAACTCTTTTCTCTCTAATATGACCAAGCCTGCAATGCCTAAGGTATATGTGATTTACTTGATCATCTCTTTTCCTCTTATGACTGGAAACATGCATAATTGAATTTGCATTCACATTAGATAAGACATAAATATCATGTTGGAGATAGCTAGTCACATATAAATCATTACCATAATGAATAAAGAAAATACCATTGCATATGTTAATGCAAAACCCACGCTTGTCCAACATAGAAGCTGAAATTATGCTCGAAACAAATTTAGGAATATAATAACAATCATCCAACATAAGTACTTTTCCCGAAGGAATTATTAAAAAAACTAATCCTACATCTATGACTACAACTCTTGCACCATTTATAAATTGTAGATTAACTTCTCCTTTCTTTAATCTCCTACTTATCTTGAACTCTTGCAACATATTGCAGATGTTATAACTATTATCAGTATCTAATACCCACAATAAAGAATTAGTAGTAGCTAAAGAAACCTTAAAAATATTTTTCATTAATGTTTCACCTTGTTTCTTGTCCTTTAGAGTTGCAAGATGCTCCTTGCAGTTTCTCTTCCAATGTTTTTCTTCTTACAATTAAAACATTCAGCATCATATACTGACTACAACATCAAATCTTCAGAAAGCTCTTTATCAATCTTGTACCCCGACTTCTCATGTTCTTCGGTAAGAACAATCATATGATTGACAAGGGGTCCAATTGGAGAGTTTTCAATATCCAACTGTGTATCAACCATCTTCTTAAGATAGTCAATGGTTGCAGTTGGATCCATATTCTGATGTTTCCTCTAGAGTTCAGAACTCATAGAAGCGAGAATGATGTGTTTAATAGCAAGTCATTCTTCCAAGTATTTCTAACAAACCTTGGTGCCTTGAACATCATCCTCTGATGGGATTATCTTTGCAGGCTTATCGATCACATCAATGAGCTTTTCATGCATGAGAACAATTCTCAAATTTCTATACCAGTCATAAAAGTTTAGTCCTACAAACTTGTTGGTCTCAAGTATTTCATGCAATGATATAACATATATATTGAGAAATATAAAATATAAAAAAAAGGCAATGATACAAGGATATATTTGCATATATCATAAAGACATGGACTTTCATCTAAATGATATTTTCACTAATTATTTTAAACTATTTACCCTCATTATAGTTTACGAAATCTTTATTTCTTGCAGTGGAGTAAAAGAATCCTTTAACAATATGTATTAGCCCCTTGGAAGTCAAGTCGTTACTCACATATATTTTAAAGGTAGGTACTCTTACCAATTGTATCCTCATACCATTTCCTTAAATATCTCTAAGTCAAATAGTCCCTGGTAGTCAAGTCGATCCTATTGACATAGTTGAGTTCAACCATCATGATAGCAAAGAACTTATTAACTTTTATTCTCCCCGGGTAGTCCAGGCATCTAGTAAAAAATTGAATAATTCTTTCAACTCATGAATCTAATGCAATAAATAATTTTGACATATTTTCGAACTATGAGTCTCTGGTAGTTAGGTCGTTCCTTATAAATAAGAAATAAGTAAAATTATTTACTTTGATGGATAACTCTATAATAAAATATCTTATATTTTATTATTTAAGAACTCAAAATTTTAGTAAGAGGGAATTATTACTAAAATAATTTTTAATAACATGAAGATCAAATCTTTAATATCATGTGAATGTAGTTCAAGTTGTCTACATGCTTAATAATACTTTTCCTACCAGTTAAGATAAGGATTTGCTTAGGATAAAAATTTATTCCAAAAATAAACTTTGTAAACTTTTTACATAGAAGTTCGAATCTCATTCAAATAGGTTTACGACTGCCAAAGACTTGTTCACGTTATTATTCCAACTCAATCGTGGAATCTGTTACTTGTAAATCTTTCATAATTAATAAAAGATTAATCACATCCAAATGGGATAAAATTGACGACAAGTTCCATTTGTAAATTTTACACGTGATTTAATCCAATTCCATATTAGAATTACTAACAAGCCTTTTATTAATATTATATTCTATATAACATTTCTTATATAAAATAAGAGTTATATATATATATATATATATATATATATATATATATATATATATATATATATATATATATATATATATATATATATATATATATATATATATATATATATATATATATATATATATATATATATATATATATATATATATATATATGAACTTTACACGTGATTTAATCCAATTCCATATTGGAATTACTAACAAGCCTTTTATTAATATTATATTTTATATAACATTTCTTATATAAAATAAAAGTTATATATATATATATATATATATATATATATATATATATATATATATATATATATATATATATATATATATACATATTTCATTTTCTATTCCAAATAGAAAACAACAATTTGTTCACAATATTAATCATACATTTTGTGCTAGCAAAGAATATTATAATATTTCATTTGGACTAATAACTAAAGTATTTAACTAATTAAATTCCTAATTTAATTATCAAATAATAAGTTAATTAATCCTTTACCATAGATCAGAACACTCGTTAGTATGAGACCCCATAGGTTCAATACTAAACCGGTAATAAATTGACCACATCAATATACTAATCAAGGGTGACGTCTAGCAACACTCCTTAACGACCGGATAGCATGAAGTATACAATTTACTCTCAAGAACCAGTAGAAGAATAATGTAGTAATTCCTTCTGTCCTTTTAGCTCTAGATCACCCTAAGATATGGTTCAACTGTCAAATCTTGATACGCGACCATCTATGTGTTCATGTCAAATATAATCGATCGTTGAATGACCTAAGAAACTCTTTTCTTCTTCCATTCAGTCGCGCTGACTAAGGTCTTAGTTTGGTTGTTTATAATTCATGACAACATGGAGCTTAAACTCATTACCAAGAATTGACAGTTTCCATCTTGATCAACCACTAATTCTACAAGCATTAAATCATACCTCATATCTTTTCAACTATCGCCCTAGGGCCATAGGTGTCTATTATCAAAGCACAATAAAACACTTGTCAATTACTATAACGATCTCAGGCCAAACAAAATTTGTACATCACATTCTTCAAGAGAATATCCTATTGATAGTTTATGGTAATTCTAGCTATTAGGAATTATCCAATGAGTCGGTTCAATGATCATATCTCTATATGCATCATCTATCGATGTGATTTAGTTAATGCGATCAAATAATCTTTATCCGATAAAGACGATTACATAAATATTGATCTACTAGAACATATCTACTAGATCCCTAACATATATATATATATATATATATATATATATATATATCCACTCAGAAGCCCGCCCAATATTTGAAAATGGCGCGAGCAGTACTATCAAATAAAAATTTGAGCAAATGCTGAAGTGGAAATCAAACTCAGGAGTTAAATCGATCAATGTAGTTGTCAGTATATGTATACTTTTGCATACGTTGTTTTCGAATTACCAGGCTGATGACCCCCTACCTGCCTATAATCCACAGGTTTTCGCTTTCCATTGGAGTAATCTGCCTAGCTTCCATTCCTATAACTATCTCCTCTTTTTTCGTTTCCCCCCGCTTATATCCTATGATTTATCACCATGGAAATTTCTTATATTTGGATATTTCAGTAGGTCATAGGTTCATCATTCATTCATTTGCTTGATTTTTATTGTAGTATTGACGCATATAATATGTATATCTATAGCTCTAGTGGACAAAATACATTGACTTTATATTTCATACTATTAAAAAAATTTAAAAAGTGAAGGAAAAAAAGAGGCAAAACTGAAACCAGTTAATCGATTCTATTTATTTTGGATTATATTTAACAAACTACATATTAATTTGATTTCCTTTTAGATAAAGATCTAGTCACATCGATAGTATTTACTGATAATTAAGTTGGCATGTACCAACTTATACACGTTTTTTCATTTTTTAATTGTATTAATGGATGAATATAGTGCAGTTATTGTGATTTATGGTAAATTTCAGTTTTATATGTTGGAGAAGAAATTGAGGGAAAACGAAGCTAAATTGAAGAAAAGAATAAAATTCTGGTTAGATTTGAAAGTGGCCAGTGTTGCAAATTCAGCCGAAATCTGGCCAGAGACGCAAAAATGGGCAGAAATGCGGATATGCGGGCTGTTTGTGTAATTTTTGACCGATGGAGAAGTTGTGCGACTATAAAACGTTTTTTACACATCTTTGTCCAAGTTTGGGAGCATGGATCAACACCAATACCATTGAGAGTGAAGATTTATTGAGATTTCTTTATCCTTTTTAATTTCAATCTTCAATTCATAACTTTGTATTAAATTGAGTGTAGTGTTATTTTCCGTCGACGATATTATATTAGGGAATATTTTAGTATTAGGGTTTGATTTTACTGTCTTGTTACTCCCATTGCTTTAGTATTAGGTGAATCTTCATTATTTATGAAATAGGTCTTCAATTTATTCAATTAATCTTGCATTGTAATGATTTTCAAAGAGAGAAAGCTAACCCTAGAATATTCTCACTTGACTTGTTTCACCTTGGAAAAGGAAATAAGGTTCGGGACGGCTTAGATTAACTAATTGACCGATTGATTAATCTTAGTCAAATAATTAAGGTTAGAGATAATCTTTTTTACTTGTAGTCTAAAATTGAAAGGTTCTCAATGTAACTTAGTTAGATTAAGAATAATCAACCGAGTTAGACTAGCTAATTATTGAGAAACGCTAGTGGGTAATTATTTTTCAAAACTAACGACTTAAACCTATGATTAATTTTGTAGGACTTAGTTAAATACATTGGATTAGACTCAATGTTACTTGATTCTCTCTTTTTCATATTCTCTTTTCGTGTTTTTGTTTTTGTTTTTTTTGCTTGCGAAAATGCCATTAATCACTTTATGCACTTTCTTAGATTTGAATTATCTTTAGTAGGTTTTAGTTCATATCATGTTTTACAAAAATATGAATTTGTTTAGATAATAAAACTGAGGATAATTCCTCACTTTCTTGATTGCTCTTCCACTGTTCTCTAAGACATCGTATCTCATTTAGAGGTGTGTTGTTGATGTGATCATACGCACCTAGTTTTACATCAATTTGTATCATAATTCAGAAGCACTAAGATTTTTTTTTTTTTTAAATAACAAGAAAATTCGTAATATTTCCTCAAATTATTTTTCTTATATATATGATCCTCTCTTGGCACCATCTTTTACTTCAAAAGATCTTCCCTTCCTCTCCCTTTACATAGCTCCCCATAATCATATTTCAAATAAGCACAACACAAAAAAAATAAACTCAAGAGTACTAAAATGGCCACAAATCCTCCTCTCTCAGATGAAGAAGAAGATTACATAGACATTGAAGTGAATTCTTATTCCTCTTACTTTTCTTGTCCTTCTACTATCTCTTCCCCTCAAAATAGAGAATTTGAATTTCAAATGGCTTCCATTACAAATGACAAAAAAACAACTTCTCCTGCTCATGAACTTTTCTTCAAAGGCAAACTCCTTCCTCTTCACCAAAAAATAGTTCCAACATATTCCTTTGAAGAAGATGAAGAAGAAAGCTTTTGCATAAACTTCTTAATCGCTAGCAATAGCAACAGTCCAATTAGATCATGCAATAATTCAACATCAGAATATTGTAGGGTAAGTTTTGAACTGAATCCAAATGAGTGGTTCAGTAATGAACTCACCGCCAGTTCGATAGATGATAACAATAATAGTCCTACGAAATTGTGGTCTAATAAGCTCAAGCTAATGAGTCAAAAGATCAAAGCTTCAAGGGAATTTCTCAAGTCTTTATTTACCAAGTATTCTTGCAAGAAAACCCCATTAAAAAGTAGTAATGGAATATTATGTGGTGCAAGTCCAACACTAGCCAGTATAATAAATAACGTTGATAGAGGTGATGATAATGTCAATAATAACTATAGCAGGTCATTTTCAGCAGCAGAAATCAAGTGGCATTCTCCAACAAAAAGTTTGTCTTCTTCTTCAACTAATTCCTCATTTGGTGGTTCTACTTCTTTCTCATCATCTAGTTGTTCCTTCAACTCTAATAGTGGATTTTATGACTTGAGTTTACTCAAGAGAAGCCACAGTTTCACTTCAGAGATGGGTCTAATTGAGGCTGCTATTGCTCATTGTAAGAAGTCCTTAGAGCTTAATAACCAGTCCAACAAAACAAATTGAGTGAAGATGGGCTTAGCCAATTGACAATTCCCAAGATTGCGTTTGATCACAGTCAAGAAATTAAAGACCTGATCTCTGCAGATGTAAGGATACTTCAAGTGGTGTGAAGTCTTTTGGAAAAGGTTGTATGGGTTTGACAAAAAACAAATAATATCACGCAACGTTAAGAAATTAAAGTCAATGATTCTTTAAGAGAAGTATAGAGATAACAAAGAAATGATATGGAATGTGCCGATCGACTTGCTGCCTTTAATTTACTTGTTTGCAGGCCGGTTTACTATCATTACACGTAAAAGAAAATAGGAATTTTTAACTTCCTATACCATATATTAAACCTTATTATCATCAATGTTTAAGGTCTCAGTTAATTATATTTTAGCATATCAAATTACCTTTTATATACCATAATTTAAATTAGTGATATAATTAATTTATTTTAGGCGTTAATTTAGGATCTACCCACGTTTAACTTAACCCTTCTCTCTCCCCACACCCCCACGTCTTCCGTATGTTTTGTTCTGAACAGAACAAAGCTTTCTCCAGTTATTCTCACAAAATCTCAAAGATATCGTTCTTGCAAATTGAAGTTCCAACTGATTCAAGTTGAAGATAAACAATAAAAAACATAAGGATAAAATCTACATTAGGTGATAGCCCCTCTTTTGATTTGGGTGTTTTAATACCAAATCACCTCAAAAAAACTAAATATACACATGCAATGGAACCTTCTACTAACATTTCATCTCGTAGAATACTCCGTGCCGAGATGAGAACAAAGCATTGCATGATGTAGATGCTTCAAGAGGTACTAAACCTGCCGGCAAACCACTAAAACGAAAGGGGAAAGAGTTGTGTGATGATGACTATTTTTGTTGAAGATGTCTCAGAAATTCCATCTGCTAAAAAACCCAAGGTGTCGCCTGCTTCATCAAAACAAAAAAAGAAGAAACCTTCGAAAAAACTCCCAAAATTTGTTGAGGAAAAGAATCTGGTGAAGGTAAACATTAATTATTTTCATTTCCAATTTTTTAGGTTACTTTTGTAGTTAAAAATTTCTTCTTTAAGTTTTTTTGGTAAATTGTAGATTTTTTTGTCTTAATTTTGTAGATTATTTGTGATGTGGTTTTATACAGTTCATAATTGTAGTTATATTGTATTCGTTTTGTAGTATCTTGGGTGAATTGTAGATAAGTTGTCTTAACTGTATTTTTGGTACTTTGGACAGAATTGTTTTCTTTGTATATCATCTTTGTAGGTAAATTGTAGTTAATGTCTAGCTAATTTGTAGTAAACTGTAGATAAATTATCCAAAGTGTGTAGATTATTTGGCATTCTCATTGGCCACAGTTCATAATTGTAGTTATTTTTGTAGTTATTTTGTACTTATTTTGTCGTTCATTATAGTTAAAACATAGTTAATTTGTAGTTAAAATGGGGTATATTGTAGATAAGTTATTTAAAATGTGTAGATTTTTTGTAATTCCCATTGTCTACGGTTCATAGTTGTAGTTATTTTTATAATTATTTTGTACTTATATCATCGTTAATTGCAGTTAAATTGTATTTAATTTGTAGTTACTTTGGGGTACATTGTAGATAAGTTATTTAAACAGTGTATATTATTTCTAATTCTCATTATCTAGAGTTCATAAATCTAGTTATTTGTCTAGTCATTTTGTACTTATTTTGTCGTTAGCTGTTATATTTTTGAAACAGAGATGTGGTTACCTTTTGAGATAATGTTTATATGTAGATGTCCTGTAGTGTTTATGTAGTTAAATTGTGGGTAATCTGTTCTTTTGTAAGGTATATTTGTAGTTATTGTGTAGTTATATCAAGTTTAATGTTTCTCTTTTATGCAGGATACTAATGTTAAATAACTTATTATTTTTTGCAGAATGGCCATTATTTTGCACTACATAATGTGGATTATGGGGTGCTTAGATTCCATACTTTGTGTGATCCGAGCATTCCTAGCCAGATAAGAGCGCTACTCTTTCCAAATACTTTAAATCTTTTCAAAAACACTTGCTTTGGTTACTTATTTTCTCTCCCTTCCATTTGCATGCAAAACCAAGTAATTCATCTTCTGATGAAGTATTAGTTTTCCAAGTTTAATGAATCCTTTTTTTCAGTCCTATTGAAGGGTGAAAAATTAAATTTTGGATTGAGAGACTTTGGTTTAGTTACTGGTCTAAATTGTGTGAATAAGTTTTCTTATTATGGTTATACTTCTACTTATGCTAGCCATTTAATGAATACCTCTTTTCCGAACAAACAAAGGGTTGAGAAGTGGCATTTAAAAAATGTAGCAACAAATGGAGCTTCGGAAAACGATGAGGATACAGTGAAGTTGTGCATTCTTTATCTTTTGGAATTTTTTGTTTGTCCTTCTGATAAAGACCATGTGACTTTCATAGGCAAGTTTAGGTCCTATTTGGTAGAGTCTGGTAATTTTGAGTCATACCCATGGGGTATTAAGTCATTCAATCAGGTTATTGAATCTGTCCGACGTCGTCTAAATCCCCGTGTACATTCTTATCCCATACGGGGATGCTCATTACCCTTGTAAGTGTGGCTTTATTAGTGTTGTTCGACCGTCAGCACTGAGCTTACTATGAGGTGTTCTGACTTAATACCTCGCATATAAAGATGGTCAGCAATAATTGTCAGATTTGGCTAACTGCATTTGAAGAAAAGATGATCAAGCCTCAGTGGGTTAAGGTATATTTTTCAGTTTTGTATGTTGCTACATTTACCTACATAATAACTACATTTATTCTACATTTACTTATTTACTTTCACTAAACGTTTTTTCATCATTCAGTTCACAAGCATAACTGAAACTGGTGAAGAAATTGGAGTGCTTACTCTGCCAGACAAGATTCATTATGAAGATGAACAAGGTGCACAATCATCACATGTTCCAAATGTTGGTTCTCCCTCATTGCAACCCAAGAACACTGATTGTCAAGAGGATAATGAATCTCTGGCTAGCAAGCTCAGTAAGCTAGAAAAGGGGATTGAACAGGTAATATAAGTAACTACAATATTCTTTTCATATTTGTTATATTTTATCTATATTCCATAAATAATTAATGTATGTATATTTAGATTAGTTAAAATGTAGTGAACTTCTATAGTCAGCCCTATTGATATGGCACCCATTTTACTTAAATTGTACTAGAACTGTAGCACTTTGAATAAAATTCTCAATTAACTATATTTTTAACTTTTAGGTTGATGGAAAGTTAGAGGATTTTAGGAAGGATGTATTTGAGCAACTCAGTGACCTTCGAGCTGACATATATTTATATACTGATGTGGATGAGGAAAAGGTAAGAGCTGACATATATTTATATACTGAAACAAATTATGACATACGAAACAATATACTCAAACTAATATCAAATATTTAGTTTGCTGGTAGTTCAACCAAAAATAATGAACAACAACAAGGAGAGAACAACCAGCAATTTCGATTCAATATTGGTGATCCATTGCATGCAAGCACAGCAACACAGGTATCTACAGAATGCCTACAAATATATACAGTTAGTATAGTTTTTTATAGAACATAGTTTTATTATTCACATTCTTATCTGCAACTTCTTACATATATCTACAACTTTAAAATGAGCATTATCTAATTATATTTGCCCTTATCACTAAGAATTGCAGCTGCAGTTTCTCCAGAACATGTTAAGCACATGTTGACTTATATCCAGATTTTCAAAAAGAAGTTGATGTAGATAAAAATGGTATAATATCATAGTTTCATTATAATAAGTTTACAAAGCTAAATTTTATAATTCACATTTTAACAACAAATTCCTACATATATCTACAATTGACAATATTTCAATTATTAATTGAAGAAATAGAATTTCAAGAAGTAGCCGAGGTCCAACAAGAATGTATAATACACTACTGTCATTATATTCAAATTTTTATCTAGAAACACCTATATAAATATACATTTTGAAAGGCAGCATTAGCTATTGTTATTTACATTGCCCTCATTATTAATTGAACCTGATGCAGAACAAGCATGTATAGTATCATAATATCATTATGAATAGATAATTGTTGCTTATACAAATTTGAACTGTAGTTAAGTAAGTTATTTTTTATGTAATAGATATTGAAGATAATAATGCACAGTCCCCAATTCACGGTGTGACTGTAGCAGCACGAGCATAACAAGTCTTTGAGAATCCGGTAAATGAAAGTGAAGATGGAGACCATGTGAAAGGAGTTGTTCCTAAAGGTTCATGCATTAACAATAAGGGCGTGACATTGGATGACTTTGAATTGCCAGACAACTTAACACAATTGGTTATGTATGGTCAGCCGATACCAGATGAAGCAACCCTTATTCATCCGGGTAGAAACAGGCAACCGGGGAAACATGCACGATTACCTTTCACACCTCTATGTAATTCTGGAGGCAGAAACTCTATTGGACCTAGATTTTTCTACCTCAAGCACCCCTTCACAAGTGTTATCGGTGAAAATGTAGATGTTGATTTGATAGATAGGTTCACCAAGTGGTTATACCACCACAGTGACAAAGTATCTAAGAGGTATGAATGCTTCATTTGACACTTTCAGCATTTTTAAAGTTTAAATATGTAATTAATTCTGTCTTTTTAAAGATATGATTTGATATTTATTTTTTGTTATAGGAGGAAGAAATACTTATCCAAAAAGGATAACCAAATCAAGCCTTGGTTAGACCTTGGTTTTGAAAAGGTGGATAAGAAGGACTGATTTTATTCCCTTGATCATCCTGAACAAGTCATCAGTAACACCGTAAGTATAAAGAATAAATTCACAATATATGTTTTGTTCGCAGTTGTTTTGTGTAGTTGTAATTATATTGTAGACATGAGATATATGTGACCATGCTGTTTACTATGTATTGTAATTATAATGTAGACATTTCTTATAAATGTTGTTTCATATTATTTATAATGTAATTGTGTTGTTGTTTGACCTTATGTCTCATATTTGACGATGATTTGTATGTACAAATTGTATTTTTGTTATTTTGGACAGAACAAGAATCTCTTTATATCATCAATGTAGTTAACTGTAGTTAATTTGTAGTTAAATCCTTACATATAATAGTAATTACAATGTTAATTTGGATATTATTGAGACCTTACGTTAGTTGTTGTGTTGCATTTGCTGATCTGTATAGTAGCTAAAGTGTTTAAATATGTTAGGTTATTATGAATTCTCCAATTGTAGTTTAAAGTGTAGCTTTTCTATAGATAACTGTGGTAACACTGTAGCTTATAGTAGATTATATTTTATTTTGCAGCACATTGATGTTATTATGTATTACCTGAGAAAAAGAGGTAAATATGGACCCAACAACAACACTAGGCTCACAACAACAAATTTCTTGTTCAAGACCAAGATTGAAAAAATCTATGATAAGTTCATAAGTTCTCCGCCAGAAAAAAAGTATTCGATTGTTAAACCCGATGATGATGTTGAAGAATATATTCTTGGGTATGGACTTCTTGCAAATGTTGCCTGAGATCTAGTTGACTACGTCATCATGCCTGTGAACATTGTAGAGAATTTCCATCGGTTGTTGCTCGTTTTCGACATAGCGAACATGCACCTTTATGTGTATGATTCCATGGTGTCTTCATACCATCATAATGCTGTTGAATCATTATTTGATAAGTTTTCAATCATTATCCCTCTGTATTTTTCTTGCACTGGTTTCTACAGGAAACGTAAAGAAATTGACTTCAAGACAACAAAGTCATACATTGAGAAACCAGTTACCGAGCCTCTCACCATACAGTGGATGGTTGCGGAAATTCCACAACAAAAGGAAGGATCACTGTAAAAAAAAACTATTCTCTCTTTCTAGATATTTAATTATTTTTTTATAATCATTTGTTAAATAATTAAATTTTTTTAATTTATGTGCGATTGTGGTGTATTTGTGGCTGCTTTTGCGAAGTATGTTAGCCTTGGAGATTTGTCAATCCATTCAGAAGACCTTTCACATATTCGACCAACACCGTAGACTCAATACAGCTCTCCTATGGGACTATGCTACAAAGAAGCAAGAAGTTGGTCAATCGGTGAAAGTGAGGTAACAAGCAGACTAGCAAGGATGAAAGATGCTCCTGCTAAAAATGAGAAGACTATAGTACAGAGAAAGAAGAAATAGAGTCTTGTGTTCCTAGTTTAGTTGAAGCCATTTTGCAGTTGACGAAGAACACACTGTAGAAAATATTCCATTTAGATTGTTTACAGCACTGTATGTTCATTATATTATACTTGATTACTCTTTTTGTTATAATACAATTTGCCTACAATTAATCTTCATATAATTTTTATGAAATACCTTCAAGTAGTATGTTATATTTGTATATAACTGTCAGTTGAAATAAAATTGCACAGCACACAGATGAAGTAAATACTCAAACCATAGAAATAAATTATCTACAATTTATCTACAAATCATCTACAAATTATAACCTAGAATATAACCTAATTACATTTACCATACATTTTACATACAATGTGGGATCAATTTACATTAACATTACTTTATTAATCAATTTAGCTAAGCTATAAAATAAATATTAAAGTTTATGTAAACTATGTAAATATTAGATAATACATTACTTTATAGAAAGACTACCTTATGTAGTAAATATTAATGTATAGCTAAACTATCTAAAAGTCAAATTTAGATGCCAGATATATTACATAAAATCATGTCAAGCGCCAATATACAAATTGTAGCATACTTCATAATGATCTTAAAAAACATAAACGATTACACCAAAAATTATGCTAACTTGAACTCACTAACACTTATTTTGAATTAGTATTCTAGCTACATGATATTCATTTCTTTTTGGGCGCATTCTTGCAACTTCTTTTGATATGGCCTTCACCTCCACAATTTTCGCATGACATCTTGTACTTCTTTGACTTTATTTCATCTTACGTTTTATATTTTTCCTTTTGAAGTCTCCCTGGCTGCCTTTTATCTCCCGCTGGTGGCTTTACTACCTCATCCAAAATATGTTGTGGCACATTCCGTTAGCTTTCATCAGGAAGAGGATTAACTGGTATTTGATAGGTACGCAGAAGGCTCTTCCTTGTGTAATACTGCGAGTAATAGTCTTCTTAATTTTCATTCCAGTGCCTTAATGCTGCCAACGCATGCGCACATGGAAGTTCTTCATGTTGGAATTGTCCACAACTACATTTCTTGTTTTCTAGACACACAGTATACCGTTTCACACCATCTAACATAGTATGTATATGATCTGTTGAAGCCCTCACCTACAATTGCAGAACAAACAGAAATTTTTTTATATGACTAAAACCTACAATTTGCCCACAATTTACCACAATTTGACTACAATTATCTACAATTTATCTATACTTTATCTACAATATAGAAACATTGTGTATTAGGTAACTTATTTTTCCGCACCAAATAGACAAATCTTACCCTAAGATTTTAAGATAATATTCTATTGTCATCCAATTCTTTGTTGTTTTTGTAACCAAGGTATGTGAAAGTACACTTTGCCTTCAATAACTTCTCTTTCGTCTAACGTTCACGAAGTTTCCTCATATACTCTAATAGGTCAAATATTGGCAGCTCTCTCGCCTCTTTTGTTATAGCATTCAACGACTCGGCAATGTTAGATGTTATATTAAAAGTTCTATTCACCATTGCATGTACTCTTGAACATCTATGATAGACAATATCATATATTGATAAGATTTCACACGCGGGTATACCTCTTCAATCTTCGACATTCATGCAATAAATTCATCCAGTGCTGTAGCAAAGTACAATTCATGTAATTGTAGATGTCCCTTCTTGAATTTGGACCTTATAGCTACAAATTCCTGCATATATTTTAACTACAAATTTTATAATTCACATGTTAACTACAAATTCCTACATATAACTACAATTGAAAATATTTCAATTATTAATTTAAGAAATAGAATTTCAAGAAGCAGCCGAGGTCCAACAAGCAGGTATAATACCATACTGTTATTATATTCACATTTTTATCAAGAAACACCTATATAAATATACATTTTGAAAGGCAGCATTAGCTATTGTTATTTACATTGTCCTCATTATTAATTGAACCCGATGCAGAAAAAGCGTGTATAGTATCATAATATCATTATGAATAGATATTTATTGCATATACAAATTTTAAATGTAGTTAAGTAAGTTACTTTTTATGAAGTAGATATTGAAGATAACAATGCACAGTCCCCAATTCACGGTGCGACTGTAGCTGCACGAGCAGAACAAGTCATTGAGAATCCGACAAATGAAAGTAAAGATGGAGACCATGTGAAGGAGTTGATCCTGAAGGTTCAAGCATTGACAATAAGGGCGTGACATTGGATGACTTTGAATTTCCAGACAACTTAACACAGTTGGTTATGTATGGTCAGTCGATACCAGATGAAGCAACCCCTATTCATCCGGGTAGAACCAGGCAACCGGGGAATCATGCACGATCACCTTTCACACCTCTATATAGTTCTGGAGGCAGCAACTCTATTGGACCTAGATTTTTCTACCTCAATCACCCCTTCACAAGTGCTATAGGTGAAAATGTAGATGCTGATTTGATAGTTAGGTTCACCAAGTGGTTATATCATCGTAGTGACAAAGTATCTAAGAGGTATGGATGCTTCATTTGACACTTTCAGCATTTTTAAAGTTTAATTATGTAACTATTCTGTCTTTTTAAAGATATGATTTGATATTTATTTGTTGTTATAGGAGGAAGGAATACTTCTCCAAAAAGGATAACCAAATCAAGCCTTGGTTAGACCTTGGTTTGAAAAGGTGGATAAGAAGGACTTTTTTTTATTCCCTTGCTCATCCTAGACAAGTCATCAATGACACCGTAAGTATAAAGAATGAATTCACAATATATGTTTTGTTCGCAGTTGTTTTGTGTAATTGTAGTTATATTGTAGACATGAGATATATGTGACCATGCTATTTACTATGTATTGTAGTTATAATGTAGACATTTCATATAAATGTTGTTTCTTATTATTTATAGTGTAATTGTGTTGTTGTTGGACCTTATGTCTCATATTTGACGATGATTTGTATGTACAAATTGTATTTTTGTTATTTTGGATAGAACTGGAATCTCTGTATATCATCAATGTAGTTAACTATAGTTAATTTGTAGTAAATTTGTAGTTAAATCCTTACTTATAATAGTAACTGCAGTATGAATTTGGATATTATTGAGACCTTACGTTAGTTGCTCTGTTGCATTTGCTGATATGTATAGTAGGTAAAGTGTTGAAATCTATTAGATTATTATGAATTCTCTAATTGTAGTTTAATGTGTAGGTTTTCTATAGATAACTATAGTAATACTGTAGCTTATAGTAGATTATATTTTATTTTGCAGCACATTGATGTTATTATGTATTCCCTGAGAAAAAGAGGTAAATATGGACCCAACAACAACACTAGGTTCACAACAATAAATTGCTTGTTCAAGACCAAGATTGAACAAATATATGACAAGTTCATAAGTTCTCCCCCAGAACAAAAGTATTCGATTGTTAAACCCGATGATGATGTTGAAGAATATATTCTTGGGTATAGACTTCTTGCTAATGATTCCTGGGATCTAGTTGACTATGTCATCATGCCTGTGAACATTGTAGAGAATTTCCATTGGTTGTTGCTCGTTTTCGACATAGCGGACATGCAACTTTATGTGTATGATTCAATGGTGTCTTCACACCATCATAATGTTGTTGAATCATTAGTTGATAAGTTTTCAATTATTATCTCTCTGTATTTGTCTTGCACTGGTTTTTACAGGAAACGTAAAGACATTGACTTCAAGACAACAAAGGCATACATTGAGAAACCAGTTACCGAGCCTCTCACCATACAGTGGATGGTTGCGGAAATTCCACAGCAAAAGGAAGAATCACTGTAAAAAAAAACTATTCTCTCTTTCAATATATTTAATTATTTTTTTATAATCATTTGTTAAATAATTAAATTTTTTTAATTTATGTGCGATTGTGGTGTATTTTTGGCTGCTTTTGCGGAGTATGTTAGCCTTGGAGATTTGTCAATCCCTTCAGAAGACCTTTCATATATCGACCAACACCGTAGACTCAATAGAGCTCTCCTATGGGACTATTCTACAAAGAAGCAAGAAGATGGTCAATCAGTGAAAGTGAGGTAACAAGCAGACTAGCAAGGATGAAAGATGCTCCTGCTAAAAATGAGAAGACTATAGTACAGAGAAAGAAGAAATAGAGTCTTGTGTTCCTAGTTTAGTTGAAGCCATTTTGCAGTTGACGAAGAATACACTGTAGAAAATATTCCATTTAGATTGTTTACAGCACTGTATGTTCATTATATTATACTTGATTACTCTTTTTGTTATAATACAATTTGCCTACAATTAATCTTCACATAATTTTTATGAAATACCTTCAAGTAGTATGTAATATTTGTATATAACTGTCAGTTGAAATAAAATTGCATAGCAAACAGATGAAGTAAATACTCAAACAATAGAAATAAATTATCTACAATTTATCTACAAATCATCTACAAATTATAACCTAGAATATAACTTAACTACATTTACCATACATTTTAAATACAATGTGGGATCAATTTACATTAACATTACTTTATTAATCAATTTAGCTAAACTATATAATAAATTTTAAAGTTTGTCTGAACTATATAAATATTAGATAATACAATACTTCATAGAAAGAGTACTTTAGATAGTAAATATTAAAGTATAGCTGAACTGTATAAAAGACAAATTTAGATGTCAGACATATTACATAAAATCATGTCAAGCGCCAATACACAAAATGTAGCATACTTCATAATGATCTTAAAAAATTAAACGATTACACCGAAAATCTGCTAACTTGAACTCACTAACACTTATTTTGCATTAGTATTCTAGCTACATGATATTCATTTCTTTTGGGCGCTTTTTTGCAACTTCTTTTATTATGGCCTTCACCTCCACAATTTCCGCATGTCATCTTGTACTTCTTTGACTTTATTTCATTATATGTTTTATATCTTTCCTTTTAAGGTCTCCCTGGCTGCCTTTTATCTCCCGCTGGTGGCTTTACTACCTCATCCAAAATATGTTGTGGCACATTCCATTTGCTTTCATCAGCAAGATTATTTATTGTTATTTCATAGGTACGCAGAAGGCTCTTCCTTGTGTAATAATGCGAGCAATAGTCTTTATAATTTTTTTTCCTGTGCTGCCAACACATGCGCACATGGAAGTTCTTCATGTTGGAATTGGTCCACAGCTACATTTCTTGTTTTCTAGACACACAATATACCGCTTTACACCATCTAACATAGTATGTATATGATCTGTTGAAGCCCTCACCTACAATTGCAGAAAAAACAGAAATTTTTTTATATGACTACAACCTACAATTTTCCAACAATTTGACTACAATTATCTACAATTTATTTTTAATTTATCTACTATCTGGAAACACTGTGTATTAGGTAAGTTATCTTTCCGCACCAAATAGGCAAATCTTACCCTAAGCCTGTAAGATAATATTCTGTTGTCATCGAATTCTTTGTTGTATTTGTACCCAAGGTATGTGAAAGTACACTTTGCTTTCAATAACTTCTCTTTCGTCTAACGTTCAAGAAGTGTCCTCATATACTCTAATATGTCAAATATTGGCAGCTCTCTGCGCCTCTTTTGTTACAACATTCAACGACTTGATAATGTTAGAAGTCATATTAAAAGTTCTATTCACCGTTGCATGTACTCTTGACCATCTATGTAGCCAATATCATATAGATAATATTTCACATGCGGGTCTACCTCTTCAATCTTTGACATTCTTTCATTAAATTCATCCAGTGTTGTAGCAAAGTACAATTCATGTAATTGTAGATGTCCCTTCTTGAATTTGGACCTTATATTTGTCCAAATATGCCACATGCAAGAGTAGTGTGGCATGCCAGGATAGGCAATTGATGTTGCCTTCAGTATACTCTCATTCCTATCTGAAACAACACACATTGAAGGTCTCTCACCATATGCCTGCTTGAATTGCTCAAAGAACCACTTCCAAGATGCGTCGTTTTCAGAATCAACCACAACATATGCCAAGGGCAATATTGTACCTACATTATTAGTTCATAAACTATTAATTGGAAGCTTTGAAAATTTATATAAAACTATTATTAAATAACAACTACAATATATATTTATAATATAGATAATTTATCTACATTTTATATAATAACTACAAAATAACTACAAACTTAGTACAACTTAACTACATTTTATATAATTGCTATAAAATAACTACAAAAGTTTTACAATTTTTACCTGCTGCATCCATGGTGCTTGATGTCAGCATAATCCTCATATATGATGACTTTAAGAATGTCCCATCAACAACTATTACTGGCCTACAATGTTGCCAACTACTAATTGATGTACAAAAAGTAACAAATGCGTATAAGAAGCATTCATCTGCTGCCTTCTTCAATTAAACAACAGAACCAGGATAAGTCTCCTCAAGAATATAAAAATATTTGGGTAATTTGCTGTAGGAGTCAGCCGAATTCCCTCTCAAAAACTGTAAAGCCTTTTTCTTTGCTCTCCATTCTTGCATGTAACTTAGGTTGAGACCATGTTCGGATAACATGTCAGTTTGTATGTCCTTTGGGTGTAAATAGTCTTAGGATCACAATACTTTGGAACGACCATGCTACTAACTACATCTGCAGTACGTTTACGCTGTATGAAGGTTTCGTCCATTAAGAAGCATGTGTGTTGTCAGATGAAACTCCTTATCTTGAACAATGTGGAATTATTAATTGACGTTGCTTTGAAGTACCATTTACAGTTTTTATCAATGCATACAAGCCAGTAGCTACAAAAAAATACAATATTTAATGCATAATATAAACATAGATGCAACAAAAGGACTGTATTCACATAAATCGTTATAAATACAATTTAACTACAATTGTACTATATTCTAACTACAATTTTAAAGACCATATATATTCAGTAAAAATTCATACCTTCTATGACTAGATCTTTTTACTTTGAACTGGAACTTATGCATCACGGAAAATTTCTTCATTGTAGAAGATATAGTTTACTTGTCCTGATACACTTGTCATTCATCGATATATATTTGCGTAGATTCTGTTTTTATTTCACTGTGATACTCCTCTATTGCTGTAGAGGATGGAATATCAAGTAACTGTAGGCATCCAGACGAACCTGCATCAACATACAATGTATTAACTATGTAGATAATTTTGAAAACAACATTGCTCTACACTCTTCACTACATTGTTTTTGTAGTTAATTGTATGTAATTGTAGTAACAGTGTAGATAACACACAAAACCCATACCTCTGCAATGTCGAATTACACAAACCTGCACTTGTGCTATCGTTGGTGATTGCCAATTCCATATTGAAATCTCTTACACTTATACATAAAGGATACAAACCTAAATTTTTATTCTCCTTTTTGGTCTCCATATACACACGATACCCCATATCATTCCTAATCTCCATTGGAGGATAATTTTCGTTCACCATGTATTTAATTTCTATAATTTTATCTGATGTATCAATCGATAATTGTTATACAATTGTAGAAATATGAATTCTGTAGTTTGCAATGTCATTTACCACAATTGCATCAACTCCAAAATCTCTAAATCTGCCATAGTTATCCCAATTCCCATTAAATTTTTACATGATTGGGATTTTTGACATGATTTCGTGTAGTTGATAGAAAAAAGATGAAGAACAGAACAAAGATGAACAACAGAGAACGATCGCCAATTTGATTACTGATTGAAGTTGTACGTAGAATTTTTGAAGCTCTGCGTAATTCTTTGAAATATAGTAGGAGAGAAAATTACGCAGCTTTAGATATTTACTTTCCATTTCAAACTGTGATTTTAATGTGGAATAAATCAAGCCCAGATTTTGTGGTTGATTTTAAGCGCGATATAAATGGCAAATTATGCCTAATTAAAGATTGGTACATAAATTGTAGTTAAAGTGTAGACTGGGAAGGTAATATACAAACTATACATATTTTTGGTAATAAGGTTTCATATATGGTATGTATAGGAAAAGTTCCAAAGAAATATGTGGGCTTTGGTGGTGATAAATACATATGATGTGGGTGCCATTCATTGAAGAGCAATTTATGCTAACTACCTATAAAAACTAAAATAATTATCAGTATTTACTTATTTAAAACTTTTTACAATTTATATATATTTGAACTAAATATTATCTGACTACCCATATCTATTTTCCGTTATTCTTTGATTGGTGTTCAAAGAATTTTTCTCAAACTCACCTTTATTTAGTTTGTGGCATGGTGGTTATTAAATTTGAGCACTTTCTTTGAAGTTTTTTTGTCTTTTTAAAAAAAAGAAATCCCTTAGAGCTTTTTTATTAATAAAAGTTTGAAAATTTTATAACTTTTATTGCTTGTTGAGATTGAGAGCTGGAATGAATATATAATTTACTATTTTTGGAGATTTTTAATTTTTATTATCTTCTAGTATTGCATCATAAAATATTTTTTCCTTGTCATTTTGCTAGCTTAAATTATCATATGTTATAAATTTTTTACTTGAACAATTTTATTTTTTCAGAGATTTATTATAATAAAAATAAAATCTTCTATTAAAGAACGTTGAAGCTTGAATACATAAATTGGTTTGTTGAGTTTGTATTTATTTCGAGCCAAGCTCAAACGCCCGAGACTCTTTGAAATAAGTTGAAGCTCCAACTCCCTCCCATGGGTTATTTTGAAGCCCAATTCGTTTGGAATTTTTGCTGATATAGAAGATTCAATGGGCTGGTAATTAAGCCTTATTGGAGACGCGCTTTATAAAAAAATAGTAACCCGCTTTAGGAATGACCTTTTAAAATAAAATAAAGTGTTCCACGCCAAACGGATCCCATAAATTGCTTGGCCCTCAAGAAATGCATATATGAAAATGCATAGAGATCCGGGACGTGCCGTTTACCGAATTTCACGGCTTCCCGCAAGGATAATAACACGTTAGTCGCTTTTAGGCGCATCTCTAATAATTTTATCTCCATAAGTACAGGTGCACATTTATGTGACCCAAATCTAAATCTCAATGGAGTTGAAATATGTCTAAAATTGTGTGCGCATTTATTAACGTGGTTTATGACGTATTTTAACGACATAGCAAATTTCCTTAAAAAATATTTTAAAAGCGGTATAAATTGCACTTTAGGATGAACATTTATAAAAATAAGATAATTTAAGCCAAATATAACAGTTAAGTGACCGTGCTAGAACCACGGAACCCGGGAATGCCTAACACCTTCTCTCGGATTGACAGAATCCTTTACCCAGATTTTTGGTTCGCGGACTGTCAAAAAGAGTCATTCTTTCCTTGATTTAGGATTCTAAATGCTGACTTGGGATACCATAAATCTCCCAAGTGCTGACTCTAAAATTCTCTTAAATAATTAAATCGCATTTAGATTGTCCTTTAATTGAAAAAAATCCCTTATCTATGCCCCTCACCGGGTTGTATTAGGCAAAAGGAGGTGTGACAGTTCTAGCGACTCTGCTAGGATCGAACGCAGAATCCCTGATTTAGGGTTCAAGAGTTCGAGCTTAAAATAATTGTTGTATTTGGCTCTGTTTATTATCTGATTTTACATGTTGGCTTAATGTGCAAAATGATGTTTTTACCGCTTTGATATTATCTGAACTGTACATCTAAACTGCTACGAAACCCTTCTCTTCTCACCTCCAGGGATGTGCTTACTGGTTCAGACTTCCTATTATGTTAGTGTCATACCCTGATATATGAAAAAGGCCGGACCAGTTACTAAGCCAGGCTGCCTTTTGGTTCCCGGTACGTAGCCTCCTCCTCGACTCGAGTTGTCCGCTCGGGTAAACTGTCTAGAACACATACTCAGATTTTGAACCTAGAATAACTTGACTCCATGCCGGATCCCTAGTAAAAACGCTTATCTGCATCATGCATTTGACTTAGGGGACTCAACACAGGTGTTGGGTCCATCTAGGACAGGTGTACCCGAAGTAATAGACCATCATGATGCATCCTATTTGTGTATTTATGTTGGATTTGCATGTTGATCAGCTTATGAATATTGGAAAAAGTCAAGAAAAGAATTAGCGGAGAGGTTAAGGAGAGTTAATCACCCATTTTCAAAAACCAATGCCCAAATAGTGCCGAAACGCTACCGAATCTTTTTCGGAAAATGAGAGAAAGGAGAAAAGGGTTTATCTTCAAAAATAGTTTGTTTTACTTACGAATAAAAGAAAGCAGTCCTGTTTCAAGAACAACTCATTCCAAAAAATGGCTTGTTTAGTTATATTTGTCACATTTATTCTTTTACCAAAAATAGGGAGAAAAATACAAAAGGTATACATGAGAATTCAAAAAGATTTTACACTTCAAATTTTTTTTCATGTTTCAACATTTTGCAAGAAAAAGCAAAAAAAAAAAAGAATAATGTTTTCTTTAAGTTAGTTGGGTTTTTTAATTCTCGCCCGTATCCAATTTGCCCGAAGTACAAATGTTTGTTTCTCATCAGGTACGAGATACGTAGGCAACCCCCATCGGGTCCAGCCTCCCTTTTGCAAAAATAATAAAAACAAAGAAAAAAAATGTCTTATTTTTATTTGTTATCCTAAATAAATCGGGTGATGCCGTTATTGCCAAGATCAGTCGAATGTTACCGAAACGGACACTAGAAGGCTGATGTTGCATAAATGGTCACCTTTGGGCTTTACTTTTAGCCGGTTAGCGAGCACAACCTTAAAATCTCCCTTCAGAAGTATTGAAAGGCCATATTTGCAAAGATGGGCTTTGGTTTTAGAAAATAAATTTCATAAAAGAAAGAGGTCATTTTAATGATTTTTTTGAGTCAAACAGAATAATGTCTCGAGATATTAATTCGGCCTAATAAATATGCCGAATGAGCACGAATCATCATTTGCCAATGACATTCATGACATTATTCTTCTGGAGCTACACATGTGGTGAAATGACCTGGGCGAGGTGGGGCAAAATAGAGTCAACGCGTATTTAGGAGGAAGTACTGGACTGCTAAAGATTAACATGAGGGGGGATGTCATATAGGCATTGATCACATTCTGGGACCCGGCTCACAATGTATTCCATTTCTCGGATTTCGAACTTACACCGACATTGGAAGAAATAACTGGATATATTGGTGCCCCTACGATCCCCCTAAGGCATCAGTACTTGATTACGCCAAGGGCCATCATCGTACAAAAATTCTTCGACTCTATAAAAATCAGTAGGAAGGTTCACAATCCAAACTTATCAGCCGGCTTTTGTACCCTCGCAGTTTATATATCAGAGGTATGGGCACGTAGGAGGATTTAATGACCTGGAAAACCATATTTGTAGCAAAGGAAATCAACTCAAATGGGAGGAACACTGGTGTTTCACAATCATGGTATTTTTCTTGGGTCTTTTGGTGTTTCCGCGGAAGGACGGAAATATTGGCATACGGATAGCAGGGGTTGTCAGCACTTTAATAACTCAGGCCAAGAGCACCCTCGCTCCCATGATTTTATCCAAAATCTTCCGTGCTTTCATTGCATGTAAAGAAGGGGAGATTTTTCAAAGGATGTAACCTATTGTTACAAATATGGATGATCGAACACTTATTCCATCGGTCTCAATTCATGAATTATGGGTCGCCAACAAAGAGCTGCATAGAAGAATTCTACAACAGGGTTGATGTGATTAGGTTACGCGAGGGTGTTAGAGAATGGGTGTTGCATCTCCGGGTTATCACTGCAAACAAAATAGAGTGGATGATCGGGTGGCTCCCCGTGGATGAAATCGTATATATGCCAACCACCGGGCCTCATTTCTTTTTGATGGGTCTCCAAAGTATCTAACCCTATACTCCATACAGAGTGCTAAGACAACTAGGGAGGTTCCAAATGATTCCCAGTGACGAGGATATTAGTCACCACACAGTTGAGATTAGTCCTAATGGTCAATTCCCCAAAGCCATCGTTCGTCAAGTTTGGAGGGAATGTCAGTACTTGACGCCAGGTACCCGAGTACGCGACATATCTAATGGCGAGGTTGCACCGGGGTACATTGCTTGGTGTAAAAAAAATAGAGTTCGAAAGGCCGGCTAAGAGGCCAAACCTCCAGGAATTTGCTGAAACTTCACATGAACAATGGGACTGGCTAGCCAACGAAAATGAGTACAGGTCCACAATAGGAAATTTAAAAAAACAAGTCAAGGACCTTCAATTTGAAAATGGTTTGCAAGCTGCTGCAGATGAGGGGGGAAAGAAAAGATTAACCAAATAAAATGAAGCGTTGCGAGCCCAAATCCAGAAGATGAAAACAGCTGCGAACAATCACCCTAGGAGTGCGAAAAATGAAAAGCTCATAAACAATTTAAGGCCAAAAGTAACAGAGTATGGGTTTAACTTGAATAAAGCAGAAGGTGAGCTGTACAGGGCTCTGAAACAATTGGTTAAAAATGCAGAGGAACGAGCCCGCATCATTAAGCAATTAAAGGAAAGGCACGATGATGAGGTTGCTGGATTAAAAATGAAGGTTATCATGGCTGAGAACAAAGTGGCCAAGCAAGCCAGGGACTTCAAAGCCGAAAGAGAACATTATTATGTAGCAATTGCAAGGTTGGAGATGGATTTGCGGCAATTCCAAGAACTGAATCAAGTGTCCGAGAGAACTCTAGAGGCAAGGGCCGAGCAAATTTGGCAGTTATTGCATGAAAGAGGTGTTATAAGGGAGAGAGTATGGATGATCGCAAACTACATCACCATAAAGTGCAGCCACTGCGAGGATATGACCAAATCCAAATTTTTTGCCACCGCCATGACCTTTATCCGTCAAGTAATGGAAGACCTCCACCACCTCCAAGGGAATTTAGCACGCAAGCCTGCAGCAAGGCCGAACGATGCCTCTCGGGTCCCGGAGCAATTGAAGCCCTAATGTATTCATGATTTCTTAGGATTGTATTTTCCTTAAAGTCTTATAGTCTGTCTTTGAGTCTGTATTTTCTTTCGTGCAAGGTTTGCTGTTCTTCCAGTCTGTAGTTCGTCTTTTATCAGAGTTTATTAGTTTCTTGTTTAAATCTATCTCTCTTTTGAGTCCTTGTAACTGATGTTTTATATTATGAAAATGGAAAATTCTCAAAATATTTTATGCTTCGCTTTTTATTTGCAAGAACTACGCTCGGTCTGATTCATGCGGGGTCTTGATACGTAGGACATCTACATAAGATCTAACCATAACTGAATAAAATAGGAGAGAGGGAGAGAATAAAGCTAAAACAAAGGGGCTTTGCAAACAAAGAAAATAAAACCCGTGATGACGCAAGCAACCAATGCATGTAGTGACCAACTATTATTTAGGTACATTCATACCCAATATGTGGCCGCTCTCGTGTTAGAAACTAACCATTAACAAGTTTTTGGTATTTCGTCATGCCAGACTAGACAGATGGTTTGTACTTGCGACATTCTGGCAACCCATTCCTACAACACACGGTCTAAGAGCAAGCATGTCATGGCCAATCAGAAAGCCGATGTCAGCATTATTGACCCCTCTAAAGAAGTAGAGGAATTGGACATTAATGCCATGAAGGAGGAAATGTATAAGATAAATCACCAAATGGTAGAGATGTACCTGGTATGGGCAAGAGGACAGCCACCCCCGACCTATCCTGCTAATCCAACCTTCTTCCCGCCACTGGCCCAAGCACCTGACCAGTTCACCACTAATTCACCCTCAAGTTTTCCTATATATTCACAACATCATGTTACAACCTCTCAACCACCACCAGCATTACTACCCATAGTCGCTCCTCACCCCCCTCCGCCAATTGCCCCCATCTATGTGGCACCTTCGCCTCCTGCACTCCATAGGTCGTCAAGTGAACCCTTTCTTGACGCCTATGACCCTCAATCTTATCCACCAGAGCCTGCTTGCAAGACCCATGAACCTTACTCCTATGCTCCCTGTCTCGAAATCATGGCAGAAGTTGAAAAGCCAATCAAAAATCCTGAGCAGGAAGAGATGCTTAGAAAGGTCAGAAGTCTAGAACGATCATTCAAGGACATGCGAGGGTTAGGTGGCAAGGTGAGCGTGGCGTTCAAGGACCTTTGTCTATTTCCAGACGTGCTGTTGCTTCTAGGTGTCAACATACCTAATTTTTACTTATATGATAGACACGGCAATCCGGTCGCGCATCTAGTGGGGTTTTGCAGCAAAATGAGAAGAGCAGGGGGAAAAGATGAATTGCTAATGGCGTACTTTAGCCAGAGTTTAAGTGGGTCGGCACTGGAGTGATACACTCAGTAGGATCACAATCAGTTGTATACTTGGGATGACCTGGCTAATTTCAATTATAATCTCGTGATTGTCCCGCATCGTCTATCTCTAACAAAACTAGAGAAGAAACACTACGAAAGCTTAAGGGAATACTGTTTCTATTGGAGGGAACAAGCCGCCAGAGTTGATCCTCCCATGAAGGAGAGTGAGATGGTTGACTATTTTCTACAGGCTCCGGAACCTACCTATTTTGGATATTTTTGTGTCAGTAGTGGGTAATTCTTTCAACGAAGTAGTCAAGATGGGAAGTATAGTCGAGGAAGGCCTCACATCTAATGAAATCATGAGCTACTATGCAATTAAGGCAACCACTTAAACCATCCAGGGCGGAGCCGGGGGAGCATTCGAAAAGAAGAAGAAGAAGGAGGAAGTAGCGATAGTGGAATAGGGAACTTGGTTCAGGCCTTGGGCTCCTTCTCATTACGCGCAACCTCGTCCTCACCACCAAACACACCCACACCCTCCATACAGTTCATCGCAACAATACTCTCCACCATTAGAACCTCGCTTCTCAGTCCATCACGCACAAGCGTATACCCAACCTCCCGATTACGCACAATGGCGTGTGCCAGCCCAACAAATTACCTAACCCACTCCACAAAATCAATACCTACCTCCAAGATCCTACCAACTACCCCCAAGACCCGCCTTTCGAGCCAATCCAGTCCTGAGATATGAAAGGGTGCAAAAGAAGAAGACTTTCACTCCACTGGGAGAATCCTACACTACTCTATTCCATAGGCTATGACAATTGGATATGTTGAGATCAATCGAAGTTAAGTTGCCAAATCCCCCCCCCCCCCAAAGAATCTAGATTATTCAGTTAGCTGTGAATACTGTTCCGGTGCACTAGGGCATGATACCGAAAAGTTTTTCCATTTAAAGAATGCCATCCAGGAACTTATTGTCTCCCACCGGATTGAGGTGCAGACTCCAGAGGTACCTAATATTAACCAAAACCCACTGTCGACCCATCAGGAGACAAACATGATTGAGATTGTGGAAAAAAGGGGAGAGTCCAAAAGGCCCTTACAGACAGCAATGATGATCAAATATAGTGAAGTTAAGCCAATTGAGACTGCAAGCAGTGAGAAACTAGTGATCGAGGCAAAAGGAAGAAGCAACAAACCTTTCATACTTCAAGGGAGCCCAGCAAGCAGGGTTGCGCCAAAGCAGGAACAGGCAAAAGTAACAGTACATGGGGCAGCTAGAGAAACTGTCGTGGTTGTGGAAGGTGTTCGCATAGAGCCAGTCTTTGTAAAACCAGTAATCCAGCCACGAATCATCAACAATAAAGTCGTTCCTTGGATATATGAGCAAGAAATTGTGATGTATAAACGAAAAGAAGTTAGGGAAGAAGTGTGTGAGGCCCGGGGTTTAACTCGGTTAGGGAGGTACTTCGCCCCTGAAGAATTGAGAAAAAGCAGGATCTCCAAAGATAACCCGGAATCAGTGAAGAAAGCTGTGTCGGAAGAAGAAGCGGAAGAATTCTTGAAGAAAATAAAAATGCAGGATTACTCCATCATACAGCAATTGAGGAAGACACCACCTCAGATCTCCTTATAATCCTTTCTAATCCATTCAAATGAACACCGACGGGCGCTGATAAAGATTTTGAATAAAGCCCACGTCCCTGCCAAGATAACATTGAATCATTTGGAAAAGATTGCAAACAAGATATTCGAGGTAAACCGGGTCACCTTCTCTGATAATGAATTGCCCATGGAGGGCACTAAGCACAACCGAACCCTGTATCTGACTCTGAAATGTGAAGATGCTGTGGTCGCCCGAGTTCTGGTCGATAGCGGGTCCAGTGCAAATATTTGTCCACTCTCCACATTGACCAAGATGAAGGTGGAGAATGAAAGGGTCCACAAGAATAACATTTGTATTCGAGGCTTCGATGGCGGAGGCAAAGACACTGTGGGGACATAGTTCCGGAAGTGACAATAGGGCCCGTTGAGTTCACATTAGAATTGCAAGTGCTGGACGTGGTAGTCTCTTATAACCTATTGTTGGGTAGGCCATGGATTCACGCAGCCAAAGCAGTGCCATCTATGCTGCATCAGATGGTCAAATTTTAATGAGACAGGTAAGAGATTTTGGTGCATGATAAATACAATCAATGCGCTTCAGGTGATGCTAACGTACTTTTATTGAATCTGAAGACAGCAAAAGGCCATGGGTCTACCAGGTATTTGATACTGTGTCAGTTCAGAAAATCCCAGAAGGTGAGCTTGTCATGACCCCAAAGATAGCAACCACGTCAGTCATGGCGGCTTCATAAATATTGAAGAATGGTTTCATGCCCGGCAAGGGGTTGGGTGCTTCTCTACAAGGAATTTTGCAACCAGTGTCCCTTCCCAAAAATCTGGACACTTTTGGTCTAGGATTCCAGCCTACAGCTGCAGACATAAGGCAAGCTAGAAAGTTGAGGCAGAGGGCTTGGGCTCTCCCAAAGCCCATCCCAAGGTTGTCCAAATAGTTCGTCATGCCCAGTTCTAGCAATGGCTCCGTACCAAGGATTACAGGCTCGCTAAACGACCAGACGAGGATCTAGATAAGGGGTTAGAAAGGCTGTTCAATGAGGCAAATATGGTTAAGGCAGGAAAAGGATCGAGCAGAGCAGACATGCAGTTTGTGGGAACACGCGCAAAAGTCAATAACTACGAAGCCACACCTCTTCCCATCCGAAGGGTGTCGTGGTAGTCGGCTTTGATTTTTCTTTCACTCTAGTTTGGATTAGCTTCAGAGTTGTTAATTTAGTTGTTATTTCCGTCCATTTCGATGTGTAAACTCTGTTATCTTTGATTCTAATGAAATGCAATTTCCTTTCCATCCATTTGGATAACTTCCATTTTTTCTTTACTTCTCTTTATTTTCTCTTTTGTACAGTTATTTTTATGTTGGTTCCAGTGATCTGAAATACATAAGGACTCCTCGGCCGAGTCTTCAAAACCAATCTAGTTCAGAAATAATAATTAAGGAAATAGAACATGAGGATGAGCCAGAATACGATGAGGAAGGGACTTAGGATGAGATTAGTAAAGAGTTGAGCCAATTCGAAGAGAAACCCAAACCAAACCTGAGCGATACAGACGCAGTCAATTTGGTAAGCCCGGATAATGTCAGAGAAAAAAATAAGTGTCCATCTAGAGCGACAACTTAGGGAATAAATAATTGAAGTACTGTTTGAATACAAAGATGTCTTTGCATGGTCCTGCAAGGATATTCCCAGAATGAGCACTAACTTGGGGGTTCACAAGTTGCCCACTGACCCAGCCTGCCCTCCTGTCAAATAAAAGTTGAGAAAGTCTATAACTGATGTGAGCGTAAAAATCAAAGAAGAATTGACCATGCAGTTTGAGGCAAAAGTCATCCGAGTCACACGATATCCCACCTGGTTAGCTAATGTTGTGCCCGTACCAAAGAAGGATGGGAAAACCATGGTGTGCGTTGATTACCGTGACCTCAACAAAGCAAGCCCAAAGGACAACTTCCCCCTACCGAACATCCACATATTGATTGACAATTGTGCGAAGCATGAGATCAGGTCATTCATGGATTATTAGGCACGCTACCACCAGATCTTAATGGATGAAGAAGACGCGGAGAAAACAACATTCATCATGCCTTGGGGGACATACTGCTATAGGGTCATGCCTTTTGGTTTGAAGAATGCCGGGGTGACATACATGAGGGCAATGACAAACATTTTTCACGACATGATACATAAGGAAATTGAGCTGAGAATTTGATAGATGAAGAGTACGAGCCCTTGAATACATACTTCGCGGACGAGGAAGTGATGCATATATATGGATTGGAACGGGATGAGAGGTCAGGTTGGAAATTGTTATTCGATGGGGCTGCCAACATGAAAGGCATTGGGATAGGAGCGGTGCTCATTTATGAGGAAGGGAATCATTACCAGTCACAACTCAACTCCAATTATATTGCACCAACAACATGGCAGAATATGAGGCATGCATTTTGGGTTTGAGATTAGTAGTAGACATGGGTGTCTAGGAAGTCTTGGTTTTGGGAAACTCGGACCTTCTGGTACACCAAATCCAAGGAGAGTGGGAAACAAGAGACTTAAAGCTCATACCATACCAGCAATACTTGCATGATCTCTGTCAGCGATTCCGGTCAATAGAGTTCAGGAACATCCCTAAAATTCACAATGAAGTTGCTGACGCCTTGGCTACTCTAGCATTAATGTTACATAACCCGAACAAGACTTATGTTGAACCAATACATATCCAAATCCATGATCAACATGCTTATTACAACATGGTGGAAGAAGAACTTGATGGTGAGCCTTGGTTTCATGACATTAAGGAATATATCAGGAGAGGTGTGTACCCGGTACAAGCCACGAGTGACCAGAAGAGGACAACCTGTCGTTTTTCAAATGGGTTTTTCTTCAGTGGAGCAATATTATACAAACAGACAACGTATCTTGGGTTGCTAAGATGCGTAGATGCTGGGCAGGCGACAACCATCATGAATGAGGTGCACGCTGGCTTCTGCAGGCCACACATGAGCGGATATGTTTTGGCAAAGAAGATCCTCCGCACAGGATATTATTGGCTCTCCATGGAGCGTGATTGCATCAGCTTCATACGCAAATGCCATCAATGTCAGGTGCATGTAGATTTGATTCACTCGCCTCCATCCAAATTGCATACTATGTCTGCACCATGGTCTTTCGTTGCTTGGGGCATGGACGTCATCGGGCCCATCGAGCCGGTAGATTCTAATGGACACAGATTTATCCGGGTTGCTATTGACTATTTCACCAAGTAGGTTGAAGCCGAAACCTTCAAGGCAGTGACCAAGAAGGATTTGGTCAACTTTGTGCATGCAAATATCATTTTCCGGTACAGAATCCCAGGACTCTTATCACTGACTATGGAGACAATCTCAATAGTCATTTAATGAGAAAAGTATGTCAGCAATTCAAGATCACACATTGGAATTCTACCGCGTACCACCGCAAGGCGAAAGGAGCAGTTGAGGCGGCTAATAAGAACATAAAGAAGAAGCTGCATAAAATGGTGGAAGGGTCCAGGCAGTGGCATGAGAAGCTACCCTTTCCATTGCTTGGCTTTTGCACCACCGTCCACACTTTACTAGGGGCAACACCATACTTTTTGGTATATGGCACTGAGGCGGTAATCTCGGCTGAAATTTAAATCCCCTCTCTTCGAATCATGGCCGAAGAAGGAATCGACGACGAAGAAGGGGTTAAAGCTCATTTGGAGCAATTGAGTTTGATTGACGCAAAAATATTGGTGGTGGTGTGTCACGGCCAGTTGTACCAACAAAGGATGGCCAGGGCATATAACAAGAAAGTGCGTCCAAGAAAGTTTGAAGTGGGTCAACTAGTGTTGAAACGCATTCACCCTCACCAGACCGAAGCAAAGCGAAAGTTCGCTGAAAACTGACAAGGACCATTTGTCGTGTCAAGAGTGTTTTCCAATGGGGCATTGTATATAACAAATGTGGAAGGAAAATGTGTAGAAATGGTTATAAATTCGGATGCAGTGAAGAGATATTATGTATGATTTTATTTTATTTGGATCATTGTCTATACTTGGCACTTGTTTGTACTTGCATTTTGTATCTATTTGAATAATGAAGGCATTTTATTCAGCTATCTAAACACTTTACCCTTTGTTAACCCCTTTGATCTTCTGTTATTTTATTCTCCTATCCTCTCTTTCGAAATCCATAACGAGAGTCAGACATGCAATTATAAAAGCAAAGAATGTACAATAAAGGGAAAAGCAAGTAAAGCAAAACATAAAAACAAGAAAAAAAAAGAAGAAAAAAAATGGAAAAGAGGAAAGAAAAGAAAAAAAACGAAGAAAAAGAAGAAGTAAAGAAGAGAAAGAAACCAAAACAAAGAAAGAAAAGAAAAACATAATAAAAAAAGAAAAGAAAAATAATTACAAAAACAAGGAAGCGGCAAGAACTACATTTGACCTGATTTCTATTAAGGATATGTAGGTAGCCTCACGGCTCGGTCATATTCAAATAAAATTCAAAAGCCCCATGCAGGAAACTTGGGCAGAAATCACGTTAGTTTGGATTCCGAGAGTTGTAAATGTTGAACCCATAAATGCGATTTTTGAGCCTTGCACATCCCTTTCTTTCCAACCCTATCCAAAATCCTACATTACAGTCCAAAGAAAGACCTTCTGATGAATCTGTAAGAAATGTCGGGGCAAGCAAGGAATGGTTGACCATATCTTGGGGCGGCACTCTAGTTCTTGCAGAAAATAATGAAATGAGAGATTCATATTAGTGAAAATCCTCAGGAGCACCATAAGGGGACGAGAATTGGGAGAAATAAAAATGAGAGAGCCTCATTGATGAAAATCCTCACGGGCACCATGGGGCGAAGGTAAGGCAAGAAACAACAACCAGAAAAAGGTCTGTTGGTGGAAATCCATTCAAGAACACTATAAGGCGAGCAAAGCTAGGGTTTGGTTGAAGGAATTGGGTTAGAAATAGTCATAACAACAAAATAATGGCAACAGAAGGTCGGTCATCGGGACAGACTGGGTCGACTAGTCAACAGTTAGTGAATATGGAATTCTTTACCTTAAATACCGTTCTGAGTCATCGCATTTCATTGTTATTTCAAGTCTCTAGAGTCTTTTTCTTAAGCAAACCAGAGAAATTTCAAATCCTATTATCAGCTCCCAAAGGGACAAAGCGCATGACACCCAAAAGCATAACAAAGATAACAAAGTCTGAAACAACAAAGTGAAGGATTCACAAGAGCTTCAATTGATGGGAGAGACAAGAGTTGGAAAAGTAAAGGAGCACCACACAGAGATGGGGATGCAAAGTTAAACCACAAAGGTTCTGGGGTAAGCCGAGCATAATACACCGACCGGGCAACCTCAGAAGGGATGCAATGTTAGCATAATACAAAGATGGGAAAGGTCACAAGGATTGACCAAGCATAATACATTAACTCATCATTCGTCGGGGAAGGACATAAAGAATTCTGGAAAAGGGTCAGAAAAGCAACACAAGGTAGGGAGCAAAGTAAAGACATAATGGTCTAGGGCCAGCCAATCATCATTGACAGACCGGGTGATCTCAGGAAAGGGTGTAAGGATTATAGCGAAGGCTCGGAAATGTAACACAAAGATGAGGAACAAAGTAAAGCCATAAAGGTTCGGGGGTCAGTTGAGCAGCTCAAAAAACTCATCATCAACCTGGAAATTTGAACACAACGGAACACGACAGTGAGGAGGCCGCTTACAACAAGAATGCCGCAAGCTAACCACCACTTATCGAACTGATAAATTTTCTTTTATTGACATAGGGGCAGATAAATTCCATATGAGCCTAAGGGGGGTCGTGCAAGGAGAAGGCAAGAACACGGAAGGTATGATCAAAATATCAGGGCCCACCTAGAAGCATGACTTAGTTAAAGCTCAAAAGGGACATAGTCCGTCACAAATATCCTCCCCAGCAAAGAGCACAATGGGGACAAACTGTAACTATAAAACCCAAATAGAAACAACTGAGGGTTAAAAGACGCACGAACACCTTCCCTAGTAAGAGTCACTCAAACCGACCTGAACAATGATCACTAGCAGAAACAACGAGAAGTTAGAATTGGCATTTAAATTGGATCCCTCAGGATCCTCCTAGAAAATGGGACTTATTTAAAGGTTAGAGGTAATCATGGATAGCAAACAACATAAAATGAATTGCATGTTGAAGTAGGATTCAGTTAGGAGTTGTCAAGACCCTCCTGAAAATGAGACTTAGCCTAGAACACAAACAGTCGGGTGGCATGGTCAAACCCAAATACCTCCCCCAACAAGAGTCATCAGGATCCGCCTGGATATAGCTCTAAACAGTAGCCCCCACAAGATACATTTTATCATCTAATTAAGAGTTGTCAGGACCCGCCTGGATAATGGAAGTGGTTTAATCTCCAGTCACCAGCAGACCCCCAGCAGATATAACTCATAACAAGAAATAGTCGAAAATAATACATCAGCTAAGAGTTGTCAGGACCCTCCTGGATAATGGGACTTAGCTTAGATTTAGACATTTGGTAAGGGGATTTGATTATCACTCACAAATCCACCCAAAACCAAACTGGCGCAGAAAGAATTTCTTGTGTTATGTTTTTTTTGTTGTGATCAGATACACAAGCAACAGTCTCATGGAATATTTTTCAAAATTCATGTCTTGGTCACATGTAGAACAAGGGAATATTTTTCAAAAAATTTTTCAAAATTCAAATCTTGGTAATCAGGCGTCCACCTGTAGAACAAGGGAATCTTTTTCAAAATTCAAGTCTTGGTAATCAGGCGCCAACCCGTAGAACAAGGGAATATTTTTAAAAATTCAAGTCTTGGAAATCAGACGCCCACCTGTAGAACAAGGGAATATTTTTCAAAATTCAAGTTTTGGTAATTAGGCACCCGCCTGTAGAACAAGAGAATATTTTTTAAAATTCACGTCTTGGTAATCAGGCATCCACCTGTAGAGCAAGAGAGTATTTTTCAAAACTCAAGTCTTGGTAATTAGGCGCCCACCTGTAGAACAAGGGAATACTTTTTAAAACTCGAGTTTGGTAATCAAGCGCCCACCTGTAGAACAAGGAAATACTTTTCAAAATTCAAGTCTTGGTAATCAGGAGCCCACCTGTAGAAAAAGGGAATATTTTTCAAAATTCAAGTCTTGGTAATGAGGCGCCCACTTGTAGAACAAGGGAATATTTTTCAAAATTCATGTTTTGGTAATCAGGCGCCCACCTGTAGAACAATAGAATATTTTTCAAAATTCAAGTCCTTGTAATCAGGCGTCCACCTGTAGAAAAGGGGAATACTTTACAAAATTAAAGTCTTGGTAATGAGGCGCCCACCTGTAGTCAAGGGAATATTTTTCAAAATTCAAAGATTGGTAATCAGGCATCAACCTATAGAACAAGGGAATATTTTTCAAAATTCAAGTCTTGGTAATCAGGCGCCCACCTGTAGACAAGGGAATATTTTTCAAAATTCAAGTCTTGGTAATCAGGCGCCTACATGTAGAATAAGGAAATATTTTTCAAAATTCAAGTCTTAGTAATTAGGCGCCCACCTGTAGAACAAGGGAATACTTTTCAAAATTCAAGTCTTGGTAATCAGACGCCCATCTGTAGAACAAGGGAATATGTTTCAAAATTCATGTTTTGGTAATTAGGCATCCACCTGTAAAACAAGGGAATATTTTCAAAATTCAAGCTTTGGTAATCAGGCGCCCACCTGTGGAACAAGAGTATATTTTTCAAAATTGAGGTTTTGGTAACCAGGCGCCCACATGTAGAACAAGGGAATACTTTTCAAGATTCAAGTTTTGTAATCAGGCGCCCACCAGTAGAACAAGGGAATATTTTTTAAGATTCAAGTTTTGGTAATCAGGCGCCTACCTGTAGAACAAGGGAAAACTTTTTAAGATTCAAGTTTGGTAATCAGGCACCCACTTGTAGAGCGAGAGAATATTTTTCAAGATTCAAGTTCCGGTAATGAGGCGCCCACCTGTAGAGCAAAGGAATATTTTCCAAGTTGCAATATTTGGTAATCAGGCCCACCTTTAGAAGAAGGGAAAAAATTTTTAGTTGCAAAGTTTTCGTAATTAGGCTCCCACCTGCAAAACAAGGGAATACATGTCAAGTCCAACAATTCGGCAACAAACATGGAAGAAGAGAAAACGAGAAGGCAACAAGGCCACAAGAAGTTTACATGAAGAAATAAAAGGCAATAAAGCGACAAGGATCAAGAGCAAGATTGAGGAATTATAAATAGGAATTTTGTAACTCATAGTTGATAGGCATAGCTAGCTTAGTTTTGATCTCTTTGTTTTGTGTAATAAGGGTGTCAGCAGCAGTAGCAGTAGCAACAACAACAGTTAAATCATAGCTCCTGGTAGTCCCAGCTATCAAACACTTCAGAACTACACTAACCTGATTCCTTTAGAGCCAAGGATATGTAGGCAACCTATATAGCAGGGTTCCGTCAAACAGATTTCAAAATGCTTCTCATAGAATACAAAACAGGAAAAAATCTCGCTGTTGCTCATTTATCTTTGCCCGGAAATCCTCCTTGTCTCCGAGAAAAGTGGGGCAGCTGTGAGCACGTGATTTTTGCCTCGCTCGAAATTTCCTATAAAATTCATTAAAATTCGGATCTTTCTTTTATTGTTTCAATTTTTAGGAAATAATCGTGTGATTTTGTGTTTATTGCATTTTTCTGTTATTGTTTGAATTTTTAGGAATTAATCGTGTGATTTTGTGTTTATTTGCATATTTCTTTTATTATTTGAATTTTAGAAATTAATTGCATGATTTTATGTTTACTTGCATGTTGCGCATTTTAATTAAATATAATTCATGAAAAATACAAATTGGCATGCTTGCATTTAGGAAGTAATTTTTACATTTGTTTTATGGTTATTAATTAACCAATATTGGAAATTTCAAAATAACATAAAAAAGTTGGTTATTCTTATAAGTGTTCCATTTTCCATTAAAATTTATAATTTAGGATTTTATTTAGTCTATTTTGTAGAAGTTAAATATGTTTTGTTTTATTTTATTTTTATTACTAAGAATCCGAAAATATAATAAATAAAGAAAAAAAGAGAATGAATATTTGTATATAATTTGGGTCTTTCATAAGACCATGATCTGGGCCTTTTCCAATACTAATGCTTTGGCCCAAAACCCGCAGACCCACTAAATTAACCCAGAACTGACATTCCTTGCCCGGTCCAAAAGCACCAGGTCTAAAATGACGTAGTTTGACGCCATTCGATCTCAACCCCTCATTCCTCTTGATCCAATGGCTCAGATTGAGCCTCCCATTTTGATAAATCTGTCTGAAGGCCACTCACATCCTCAGACACACAAACTCACCTTACTCTTACAATCCAACCGGCGGTGTAACACCACCACATCCCCACCGTCCCTCCACCGTCCACCGCCTACCGAAAATCATCATTGGCAGCAGCGTAACCCCAAATTAATAACCCGTAATCCCCGTCTTCTCCTCTTTCCAACCCTTAAAATAACCCCTCAAAACCCAGCGAAACTCGTCGAATCTTCTTCTAAAGGAGCGACTGCTCCGCTGTCCACGCCAGTGCCGGCTCCAATGGCTCCCAAATTAATACCCCATAATCCCCTTGGCCCCCCTACCAAAAATGAGCCATGTTTCCATCTAACAACCCTCAAACTCTTCGAATTTTAAATCTGAGAGTGGACCTAATTCAGAGTCGAATCTTTCAAAGCCACTTGAGTTTCAGAATGGAGTTGTATGTTCATTTTGACCAAAAACAAACATGTAACTCCGTTTGGAGATTCTAATTGAATTTAGCAGCCTAGTTGAAGAACAATCAGTAAGTTTTTTTTTTCTTTTTGTTTTTGTTGTTTTACTTCTTTGTTGATAATATTGTCATGTTTGAGTTCTGATGATCTTGTGTCATTAAAAATACCGATTAGTTCTTTGGAGTAGTCATTTTTCTTTGGTAGATTTGATTTTAGTTTTGGTTTATTTTTATTCCTCTGGTTTAACAGTTAGGTTTTACGTTATTTATGATTTTTTAGTTTAAGTGAAAAGCTTCATCTTGATTAATGCTTAAGCTATTGGAGTAGTTTAGATTGGATTGTTGATTTCTATTTCTATTGTTAGGTTGCTTATTAGGTTATCTTATTTTCCCTGCAAAAGTAGTCCTACATTACTGTGGATTTTCTTTTGTTAGAAATTCTACCAGGGTTTAGTCATACAAGCCTTGATTTTGTATTTTGTTATCATTTTGCTTAGTTCGATGTCTAATTAATAAATTGATAGTAGTATGAATCAGAATTGGTTTTTAAATTTGTTCAAATGACACGATTGCATGTTAGTGTAGCATTGCATGTTTCATCTAGCTAGGTTAATTTCAGCTTTTGGTTTGAATTGGTGGTCCATTGGGTTGAGAATTCTGAATTGATTTTAAATGTTTGTTTAATAGTTCAGACTTGGTCAGGTTTGGTTATAGCTTCTTAGTTAGCAAAATTAGTTTTAAGATTTGGCATTAGTAGAAATGGTAATTTAAGTATACTAAGAGGATATATAGGGTTTTAGATTGTTTCTGGTAATTTCAAGAATAAAATAAGGGTACTATAGGTAGTCTATAAGTAGAAAAATGCTAGAATCTTTTAGACTCTTCTAGAAGGGGACTTTATTCTAAAAATCAGTAGTTTAGTGTAGTAACTTGGGAAACAAGTCAGGAAATGAAGGACCAAGTAGTAAAAATCTGGAAAATGAAAGAAGGACTAGTAGTTAAAATAAAATAAAGGGGTTTCCCTAGCCTTTGGCTATAAAAAGTCACCCCAATTCTTTCGAAAAGGAGGTTACACAGTCTGAAAATAATTAAAAAATTCCCAGCAGTAGCTTACAACAAAATTCTAAAACTTCCAAAGGGAAATCCTGTAGTTAAAATATTTTCCAAAATTCAGATTCATTTCTTGCAATTCTCACCTGTTCCATGGCGAAAATTAATCAAATATTACCTAGTTTTGAGTATCTGAAATCTTTCCTTCAAGTCTAGGCATTTAGAGCTTTAAAACCAACAGAAATTCAACAAAATATTGTTCCATTGGTGGTCCATCTAGGTTTAGAGTTTGATTTGGTCTTGTTTCTAGGGTTCTGCACCATTTAATTTGGGTTTAGTTATTTCTGGAGCTCCTGGGTGTATTTTCAAGTCATTTAAGGTCGTTTGAAAGCTCTGTGTGGCTTATTCTGGTTGGATATGCTTATCATGCTGAATATTGTTGTTGTGTTGCTTATAATTTTGCTACTGTTCTCTGAAAACTGCTGCTGCTAATTACGGGGTAAATCTCTCTCCCAAAGGATGTGATGTTGAGTTTAATGAATGTTGCAATTTAAAGAGATTTGAAGTCAAAAGCTATTTTTAGCCTCCTATGATTTTATCAGCTTTCGTTTATAGTTATTTGAGCCTCATGTTGAATATATCAGCTTTCAGTTCTATTATATTTATCATATTTAAGACAATATTTTGTATAATTTGACATTTGGACTTATATTCTCAGTATGTGCAGTAGTTAGTAGTAAGTTCAGCTGATGTTCTAATTGATTCAGATGGTCCAGTCACATTTAGCTAAAAAGTGGATTGAAGTGATCTTTGTGGTTTAAACTAGCACTTAATGAAAAGTTATCATCTCTTATAAAGTTTGATAGTAGGTTATGTAAGTTTGATCCGTGTGTGAAAAATAGTATATTTCATGTTTTGAATCAGGTCAATGCTTCTGCTCATGTTGGCCATATATGTTAATGCGGAAATTATTATTAAATAGTTAGTTAAATGTCCATATATGCTATGTATTGGTGAATATAAGTAGACTAAGTTAATTAAAGGTTCAATGGTCTATTTGATGACATATCCAAGTTCATGGCTTGAAAATTTCTTTAATGAGCCAAGCAGTTCGCTACTCTCTTGGGCTGGTAACTAAGCCCAAACGCTCGTGACTCCTTGAAATAAGATGAAGCTCCAACTCCCTCCCATGGGTTATTTTGAAGCCCAATTCTTTAGGAATTTTGGCCGATATAGCAGATTCAGTGGGCTGGTAATTGAGCCTTACTAGAGACGCGCTTTAGAGAAAAATAAAAGCTCGCTTTAAGAGTGGCCTTTTAAAATAAAATAAGGTGTGACGCCAAATGGATCCCATAAATTACGTGGCCCATTTAATGCTTATATTAAAACATTTAGACATCCGGGACGAGCCATTTAGCGAATTTCACAGCTTTCCGCAAAGATAATAACTCGTTAGTCACTTTTAGGCGCGTCTCTAATAATTTTATCTCCTTAAGTACGGGTACGCATTTATATGACCCAAATCCAAATTTATATGGAGTTAAAATATGTCTAAAATTGCGTGCGCATTTATGTGACATGGTTCACGGCGTGTTTTAACGACATTGCAAATTTCTTTAAAAAATATTAAAAGAGGTATAAATTGCACTTTAGGTTGAACATGTATAAAAATTAGATAATTTAAGACAAATATAACAGTTAAGTGACCGTGCTAGAACCACCGAACTCGTGAATGCCTAACACCTTCTCCCGGGATAACAGAATCCCTTACTCGAATTTCTGGTTCGTGGCCTGTTAAACAGAGTCATTCTTTCCTCGATTCGGGATTCTAAACAGTGACTTGGGACACCATAAATCTCCCAAGTGGCAACTCTGCAATTCTCTTAAATAATTGAATCCCGTTTCGATTGTCATTTAATTGGAAAAAATCCCTTATCTACGCCCCTCGCAGGGTTCTGGTAGCCAAAAGGAGGTCTGACTTCGAAGGATGTAACCTATTGTTACAAATATGGATGATCGAACACTTATGCCATAGGCCTCAATCATGAATTATGGGTCGCCAATAAAGAGCTGCATAGAAGAATTATTTAACAGGGTTGATGGGTTTAGGTTACCCGAGGGTATTACAGAATGGGTGTCACGCTCCCGTTTATAACTGCAAACCAAATAGAGTCGATGTTCGGATGGCTCCCCGTGGATGAAATCGTGTATATGCCAGCCACCGGGCCTCATTTCCTTCTGGTGGGTCTCCAAAGTATCCAACCCTATGCTCCATAGAGAGTGCTAAGACAATTAAGGAGGTGCCAAATGATTCCCAGGGACGAGGATATTAGTCTTCACGGGGTTGAGATTAGTCCCAATGGTCAATTCCCCGAAGCCATCGTTCGTCAAATTTGGAGCAAATGTCAATACTTGACGGGAGGTACCTAAGTACGCGAAATATCTAAAGGCGATGTTGCATCTGGGTACATTGCTTGGTATAATAAAATAGAGATCGGAAGGCCAGCCAGGAGGCCGCACCTCCAGGAATTTGCTGAAACGTCACAAGAACAATGGGACTGGCTAGCCAAGGAAAATGAGTACAGGGCCACAATAGGAAAATTAGAAAAACAAGTCAAAGACCTTCAATTTGAAAATGGTTAGCAAGACGTTGCAGATGAGGGGGAAAAGAAAAGATTAACCAAAGAAAATGAAGCGTTGCAAGCCCAAATCCAGAAGATGAAAACAGTCGCGGAAAATCCCCCAAGGAGTGCGGAGGATGAAAAAGTTTTTTCATAGACAACTTAAGGCGAAAAGTAACCGAGTATGGGTTTTACTTGAATAAAGCAGAATGTGAGCTATCCAAGGCTCGGAAACAATTGGTTAGAAATGCAGAGGAACGAGCCCGCATCATTGAGCAAATAAAGGAAAGGCACGACGATGAGGTTGTTCGATTAAAAAGGAAGGTTATCATGGCTGAGAACAAAGTGTCCAAGCAAGCAAGCGACTTCAAAGCCGAGAGAGAACATTGTTATGCAGTAATAGCAAGGTTGGAGATAGATTTGCGGCAATTCCAAGAACTGAATCAAGTGGCCGAGCAAACTCTAGAGGTAAGGGCCGAGAAAATTGGGCGGTTATTACAAAAAAAAGGTGTTATAAGGGAGAGAGTACGCATGATCGCAGACTACATCACCACAAAGTGCATCCACTGCGAGGATATAACCAGATCCATGTTCTTTGCAACCGCCATGACCTTTGTCCGTAAAGTAATGGAAGACCTCCACCACCTCCTAGGGAATTTAGCACGCAAGCCTTTCAACAAGGCCTTACGATGCCTCTCGGGTCCTAGGAGCAATTAAAGCCCTAATGTATTCATGATTTCTTAGGATTGTATTTTCCTTAAAGTCTGTCAGTCTGTCATTGAGTATGTATTTTCTTTCGTGCAAGGTTAGCTGTTCTGCGAGTCTGTAGTTCGTCTTTTATCAGAGTTTGTTAGTTTCTTGTTTAAATCTGCCAATCTTTCGAGTCCTTGTAACTGAAATTTGTTATTATGAAAATGGAAAATTCCTAAAATATTTTATTCTTCGCTTTTTAATTGCAAGAACTACGCTCGGTCTAATCCATGCAGGGTCATGATATGTAGGCCATCTACATAGGATCCGACCATAACTGAATAAAAATAGGAGAGAGGGATAGAATAAAGCTAACACAAAGGGGCTTTGCAAACAAAGAAAATAAAAGCCGGGATGACGCACGCAACTTGTGCATGTAGTGACCAACTTTTATTTAGGTGCATTCATACCTAATATGTGGCCGCTCTCGTGTTAGAACCTAACAATTATCAAGTTTTGGTGTTTTGTCATTCCAGACTAGATAGTTTGTTAGTACTTGCAGCATTCAGGCAACCTATTCCTACAACACACGGTCTAAGATCAAGCAAGTCATGGACAATCAGGAAGCCGATGTCAGCATTATTGACCCCTTGAAAGAAGTAGAGAAATTGGACGTTAATGCAAAGAAAGAGGAAATGTATAAGCTAAACACCAAATTGCTGAGACGTACCAGGCATGGGAAAGAGGACAGCCACCCTCGACCTATCCTGCTAATCCAACCTTCATCCCTCCACTAGCCCAAGCACCTGACTAGTCCACCACGGATCAACCCTCAAGTTTTCCTATCTATTCACAACATCACGGTACGACTTCTCAACCACCACCGGCTCCTCAACCAATTACCTCCATCTATGTGGCACCTCTACCTTTTGCACTCTATAGGTCGACAAGTGAACCCTTGCTTCAAGCTTATGATCCTCAATACTATCCACCAGAGCCTGCTTACAAGACCGATGAGCCTTACTCCTATCCTCCCGTCTCAAAATCTTGGCGGGAGTTGAAAAACCAATAAGAAATCCTGAGCAAGAAGAGATGCATAGAAAGGTCAGAAGTCTAGAACAATCATTCAGGTACACGCGAGGGTTAGGTGGCCTGGTGAGCGTGGCATTCAAGGACTTTTGTCTATTCCCAGACGTACAGTTGCCTCCAGGTTTCAAGATGCCTAAATTTGACTTATATGATGGACATGGCAATCCGATCGCGCATCTAAGTGGGTTTTGCAGCAAAATGAGAGGAGCAGGGGGAAAAGATGAATTGTTAATGGCGTACTTTAGCTAGAATTTAAGTGGGTCAGCACTGGAGGGGCACACTCGGCAGGATCACAATGGTGGTATCCTTGGGACGACCTGGCGCAAGCGTTTTCTTGCTACTTTCAATATAATATCGAGATTGTCCCGGATCGTCGATCTCTGACAAAATTTGAGAAGAAACACAACGAGAGCTTCAGGGAATACAGTTTCTAGTGGAGGGAACAAGCAGCCAGAGTTGATCCTCCCATGAAGGAGAGTGAGATGCTTGACTATTTTCTACAGGCTCTGGAACCTACCTATTTTGGACATTGGTGTCAGCAGTGGGTAAGTCTTTCAACTAAGTATTTAAGATGGGAAGTATGGTCGAGGAAGGCCTCTGATCTAATAAAATCATGAGGTACTCTGCAATTAGGCCATCCAGGGCGGAGCCGAGGGAGCATTCAAAAAAAGAAGAAGAAGGAAGTAGCGACAGTGGAATGGGGAACTTGGTTCAGGTGTCGGGCTCCATCTCATTACCCCCAACCTCGTCCTCACCACCAAACATACCCACACCCTTCATACAGTTCACTGTAACAATACTATCCACCATTAGAACCTCGCTTCTCAGTCCATCACGTACAAGCGTATACCCAACCTCCCGCTTACGCACAATGGCGTGCGCCAGGCCCAAAAAATACCTACCCCACTCTATAAAATCAATTCCTACCTCCAAGAGCCTACCAAAAACCCCCGAAACCCGCCTTCCGAGCCAATCCAATACTGAGAAATGAAAGGGTGCAAAAGAAGAAGACACTCACTCCACCGGGAGAATCCTACACTAGTCTATTCCACAGGCTGTGACAATTGGATATGTTGAGACCAATCGAAGCAAAGTTGCCAAATCCTCCCCCGAAGTATCTAGATTATTCAGTTAGCTGTGAATACTTTTTCGGTGCACTAGGGCATGATACCAAAAAGTGTTGGCATTTAAATAACGCCATCCAGGAACTTATTGACTCCCACCGGATTGAGGTGCAGACTCCAGAGGTACCCAATATTAACCAAAACCCGATGTCGGCCCATCAGGAGACCAACATTATTGAGATCATGGAAAAAAGGATAGAGTCCAAAAGGCCCTTACAGACAGTAATGATGATCAAATCTAGTGAAGTTAAGCCAACTGAGAATGCAAGCAGTGAGAAGCTAGTGATCGAGGAAAAGGAAGAAGCAACAAACCTGTCATTGTTCAAGGGAGCTCAGCAAGCAGGTTGCGCCAAAGCAGGAACAGGCAAAAGTAACAGTAAAGAGACAGCAAGAGAACCTGTCGTGGTTGTGAAAGGTGTTCGCGTAGACCCAGTCATTGTAAAACCATTAATACAACCATCAATCATCAACAGCAAAGCCGTTCCTTGGAGACATGGGCAAGCAATAGTGATGTATAAAGGAAAAGAAGTCAGGGAAGAAATGTGTGAGGCCCGGGGTTTAACTCGGCCAGGGAGGTAATTTGCCCCTGAAGTTGAGGAAAAGCACAATCTCCAAAGATAACCCAGAATCAGTGAAGAAAGCTATGTCGGAAGAAGAAGCGGAAGAATTCTTGAAGAAAATGAAAATGCATGATTACTCCATCATAGAGCAATTGAGGAAGACACCAGCTCAGATATCCTTATTATCCATACAAATCCATTCAGATGAACACCGTCGAGCACTGTTGAAGATTTTGAATGAAGCCCATGTCCCTGATATTCGAGGTAAACCGGGTCACCTTCCCTGACAATGAATTTCCCATGGAGGACACTGAGTACAACCGGGCGCTGTGTGTGACTGTGAATTGTGAAGATGTTGTGGTCACCCGAGTTCTGGTCGACAACAAGTCTAGTGCAAATATTCTTCCACTCTTCACATTGACCAAGCTAAAGGCGGAGAATGAAAGAGTCCACAAGAATAACATTTGTGTTCGAGGTTTCGATGGCAGAGGCAAAGGCACCGTGGGGGACATAGTGCTAGAAGTGACAATAGGACACGTTGAGTTAACCATAGAATTTCAAGTGATGGATGTGGTAGTCTCTTATAACCTGTTGTTGGGTAGGCCCTGGATTCACGCAGCCAAAGCAGTGCCATCTACGGTGCATCAGATTGTCAAATTTTAATGGGACAGGCAAGAGATTATGGTGAACGACGAAGAAGACAATCAGTGCGTTTCAGGTGATGCTATCATGCCATTTATTGAATTTGAAGACAGCAAAGAGACATGGGTCTACCAGGTATTTGATACTGTGTCAGTTCAAAAAATCCCAGAAGGTGAGATGACCCCAAAGATAGAATAATGTTGAAGAATGGTTTCATGCCCGGTAAGGGGTTGGGTGCTTCTCTACAAGGCATTGTGCAACCAGTATCCCTTCCAAAAAATCTTGACACTTTTGGTCTAAGATTCAAGCCTACAGCTGCAGACATAAGGCATGCCAGGAAGCTGAGGCAGAGTTCTTGGGCTCTCCCAAAGCCCATCCCATGGTTTTCCAAATCGTTCGTCAAGCCCAGTAATAGCAATGGCTCCGTACCAAGGATTCAAGACCCGCTGATTGATGCGGACGGGGATCTGGATAAGGGGTTAGAAAGGTTGTTCAATGAGGCAAATATGGTCGAGAAGGAGAAGGATCGAGCACGGAAGATGTGTAGTTTTTGGGAACACGCGCAAAAGTCAATAACCGAGAAGCCGCTTATCTTCCCATCCAGAGGGAGTCGTGGTAGTCGGCTTTGATTTTTCTTTCAGGCTTGTTTGGATTAGCTTCAGAGTTGTTAATTCACTTGTTATTTCCGTCCGTTTAGATGTCTATACTTTGTTATCTTTGTTTCTAATGAAATGCAATTTCCCTTCCAGCCATGTGGATAACTTCCTTTTTTCTCTTTTGTACAGTTATTTTTATGTTTGTTCCAGTGATCTGAAATGCATAAGGATTCGTTGTCCCAGGCTTCAGAATCGGTCTAGTTCAGAAATAATAATTCAGGAAATAGAACATGAGGATAAGCCAGAATACGATGAGGAAGGGACTTGGGATGAGATTAGTAAAAAGTTGAGCCAATTCAAAGAAAAACCCAAACCAAACCTGAACGATACAGAGGCAGTCATTTTAGGAAGCCCGGATAATGTCAGAGAAACAAAAATAAGTGTCCATCTAGAGCCACAACTTAGGACAAAAATAATTGAAGTACTTCTTGAATACAAATATGTCTTTGCATGGTCCTACGAAGATATGCCCGGATTGAGCACTGACTGGTGGTTCACAAGTTGCCCACTGACACAGCATGCCCTCCCGTCAAACAAAAGTTGAGAAAGTTTAGATCTGATGTGAGCATAAAAATCAAAGAAGACGTGACCAAGCATTTTGGGGCAAAAGTTATCCGAGTCACACAATATCCCACCCGGTTAGCTAATGTTGTGCCCGTACCAAAGAAGGATAGGAAAACCAGGGTGTGCTTTGATTATCGTGACCTCAACAAAGCAAGCCCAAAGGACAACTTCCGCCTGCCGAACATCCACATATTGATTGAAAATTGTGCGAAGCATGAGATTGGGTCGTTCGTGGTTTTTTTACGTAGGCTACCACCAGATCTTAATGGATGAAGAAGACGCGGAGAAAACAGCAGTCATCACGTCATGGGGGACATATTGCTATAGGGTCATGCCTTTTTGTTTGAAGAATGACGGGGCGACATACATGAGGGAAATAACAATCATCTTTCACGACATGATACATAAGGAAATTGATCTGTGAATCCAATAGATAAAGAGTATGATCCCTTGAATTACTTCCTGGATGAGGAAGTGATGCATATTGATGGAGTAGAACGAGATGAGAGATCAGGTTGGAAATTGTTCTTCAATGGGGTTGCCAACATGAAAGGCATTGGATAGGAGCGATGCTCATTTATGAGGAAGGGCATCATTACCCAGTCACAGCTCAACTCCGCTTCTATTGCACCAACAACATTTCAAAATATGAGGCATGCATTTTGGGTCTGAGATTAGCAGCAGGCATGGGTGTCCAGGAAGTCTTCGTTATGGGAGACTCAAACCTTCTGGTACACCAAATCCAAGGAGAGTGGGAAACAAGAGACTTAAATCTCATACCATACCAGCAATGCTTGCATGATCTCTATCAACGATTCTGGTCAATTTAGTTCAGGAACATCCCCAGAATTCACAGTGAAGTTGTTGATGCCTTGGCTACTTAGGCACCAATGTTACATCACCCGAACAAGACTTATGTTGACCCGATACATATCCTAGTCCATGATCAACATGATTATTACAACATGGTGGAAGAAGAACTTGACCATGAGCCTTGGTTCCATGATATCAAGGAATATATCAGGAGAGGTGTGTACCTGGTACAAGCCACGAGTGACCAGAAGAGGACAATCCGTTGTTTGTCAAATGGATTTTTCTTTAGTGGAGGAATATTATACAAAAGGATGCCGGATCTTGGGTTGTTATGATGCGTAGAATCTGGTCTGGCGACACCCATCATGAATGAGGTTCACACTGGTGTCTGTGGGCCACACATGAGCGGATATGTTTTGGCAAAGAAGATCCTCCGTGCAGGATATTATTGGCTCACCATGGAGCTGGATTGCATCAGCTTCGTACGCAAATGTCATCAGTGTCAGGTTCATGGATATTTGATTCACTCCACGCCATCCGAATTGCACACGATGTCTACAACGTGGCCTTTCGTTTCTTGGAACATGGACGTCATCAGGCCCATCGAGCCGGCAGCTTCTAATGGACACATATTTATCCTGGTTGCTATTGACTATTTCACTAAGTAGGATGAAGCCAAAACCTTCAAGGAGGTGACCAAGAAGGCTATGGTCAACTTTGTGCATGCAAATATCATTTGCCGGTTCAGAATCCCCAGGACCCTCATCACCGACTATGGAGCAAATTTCAAGAGTCACTTAAAGAGAGAAGTATGTTAGCAGTTCAAGATCACACATCAGAGTTCTACCTCGTACCGCCCCAAGGCGAACAGAGCGGTGAGGCAGCCAATAAGAACATAAAGAAGATACTTCGTAAAATGCTGGAAGGGTCCAGGCAGTGGCATGCGAAGCTACCCTTTGCATTGCTAGGCTATCGCACCACCGTCCGCACTACAGTACTGTCAACTCCATACTTTTTGGTATATGGCACATAGGCAGTAATCCCGGTTGAAATTGAAATCCCCTCTCTTCGAATCATGGCCGAAGCACGAATCGACAATGCAGAATAGGTAAAAGATCGTTTGGAGCAATTGAGTTTGATTAACGCAAAAAGATTGGCGGCGGTGTTTCACGGCCAATTGTACCAACAAAGGATGGCATATAATAAAAAAATGCGTCCTAGAAAGTTTGAAGTGGGTCAATTAGTTTTGAAGCACATCCACCCTCACTAGGCCGAGGCAAAGGGCAAGTTCGCTCCAAACTGGCAAGGACTGTTTGTCGTGTCAAGAGTGATGTCCAATGGGGAATTGTATATAAAAGTGTCGAAGAAAAATGTGTAGAAATGGCAATCAATTCGGATGCAGTCATGAGATATTATGTATGATTTTATTTCATTTGGATCATTGTCTATACTTGGAATTTGTTTGTACCTGGCATGTTTTATAGGTTAAAATGATGAAAGCATTTTATTCAGCTATTTAAACACTTTATCCTTTGTTAACCCCTTTGAACTTCCGTTATTTTATTCTCATATCCCCTCTCACGGAATCCATAACGAGAGTCAAACATGCAATTATAAAAGCAACGAACATACAATAAAGGGGAAAGCAAGTAAAGCAAAACAAAAAAAAGAAGAAAAAAGGGGGAAAAGAGGAAAGGAAAAAAATGAAGAAAAAGAAGAAGCAAATAAGAAAAAGAAAGCAAAACAAAGAAAGGAAAGAAAACAGAATAAAAAAAAGAGAAGAAAAACAACAACAAAAACAAGGAATCGGAAGGAACTACATTTGACCTATTCCTTTTGAAGATACGTAGGCAGCCTCACGACTCGGTCATATTCAAATAAAATCCAAAAGCCCCAAGCAGGAAACTGGAGCACAAATCGCAATAGTTTAGATTCCGAGTGTTGTAAATTTTGAACCTATAAAAGCAATTTTTGAGCCTTGCACATCCCTTTCTTTCCAACCCTATCCAAAAGCCTACATTACACTCCACAGAAAGACCTTCTGATCAATCTGTAAGAAATGCCGGGGCAAGCAAGGAAAGGTGGACCATACGTCGGGACGGCACTCTAGTTCATGCAGAAAATAATAAAATGAGAGATTCTTATTGGTGAATGTAGGAAATCATTCTATGCATGATATGTGTGCATTGGTTGTATTAGCATGATTTCCAGGTATAGGTTTTGATGAATGACAAACAATGAAGTCAACTGTCAAACAATGTTATTACATGACAAACAATCAAGATTGAATGCCGAGAAGCATATTGATGAAGGGATTGCATGGAAAAGCCAAGACGAGCTCAAAAGTTCAAGACCGAAGACCCAAGGCGTAGGTCGTTAGGTAGAACCAATGTAAGAGCAACGTTTAAGTTATCTCGTCTTTTGGCTCAACATAGGTCATCATAAATATGCATAAAATCATTTTTATCAAATCATAAATATCATAAACATTTTCATATACTTCAAACAAAATGATTTTTAACGTTTTCATTTTAACCAAAATGGTTTTTGAAGTAAGTTTTCAATTCTGGACAGAACAGCCAGATAATCGATTATCCCTTATGTGATAATCGATTATGTTGAGTTTCCAGCCAAAACTGGAAATTCCAGCATGGCTGCATAATCGATTATCACATAAGGGATAATCGATTATCTGTTTTTTCCAGCTTAAACTGGAAATTCCAGAGAAGACAAATAATCGATTATCACATAACGGATAATCGATTATGCACTAACCGTTGCCTTCCAACGTTCAGTTTTATGAACGTTGAGAAGATAATCGATTATGTAAAGTAGATAATCGATTATCTTGGCATAAAATCAACAGTATTGATTGCCTATTAAGCAACGGACATAAAACCTCTACCACCTATAAATAGAGGTCTTTTTGACTCATTTCATATAAACAATATCTCTCATTATTCTTGAACATATTGATAACATTTCTACATCATATTTAGAGCTTTTGTTGAGCCATTTGAGAGATAACTTTGTGTTGTTCATAGAGCTAATATTGTATCTCTTTATCTACTCTTCTTAGAGAGTTCTTGTTGTAAAAGAGAAAGGTTCTTGAGAAGACCATACCTTCTCATTGAGCATTGGGTTTGCTAAGTACCTTCAATCTTAGTGTGTGAAGTCTTGTGGTGCGGTATCCACGAGCAAGGTGAAGTCTTGAGGTGAGGTATCCTCGAGCAAGTTGAAGTCTTGTAGAGCGTACATCTACGAGCAAGTGTAACGGTTTGTTAGGCACCCGTAAGCTTAACGGAGTTAGTGTAAACTTGAGAGAGTCTCTCGGGAGACTGGACTAACCACACGTTGTGGTGAACCAGTATAAATTCGGTGTGTCCTTTCCTTACTCTTTTAATTACTGCACTTACTTTACTCCTGCAATTTTAATTCCGCAAAATTTATCGACATTCTCGTGCCTCACTATTCACCCCCCCCCCCCTAGTGAAGGGCATAAATCCTAACAGTTGGTATCAGAGCCTAACTCTCTGAAAGCCTTAACCGGTTGAGAGAACGATATATATTTTTTTTGTTGAGAATGTTGAACGCAGGTATGATGAGCGAAGGACACTCTAACAATAGGCCTCCACTATTTGACGGAACCAATTATACATATTGGAAAGAGAGGATGAGAATATTCATCCAATCAAATAACTTTCGATTATGGCACATCATCAAGAACGGTGAACAAATGCCGACAAAGAAAGTTGGGTAAATCATGGTTCCATTGGAGGAAGATGAATATAATGCCGAAGATATCAAGAAGGTTGAAAATAACGCAAAGGCCATCAATATGTTGTATTGTGCCGTGAATCCGGATGACTATCGGAAGATCTCTTGCTGCACAACCGCCAAAGAGATGTGGGATAAGCTTGAAATCACTTGTGAAGGTACACCTCAAGTCCGAGAAGCTAAAGTTGATTTTCTAACACATGAATATGAACTCTTTAGAATGAAGGAGCCTGAAAGCATCGATGATATGTTTGATCGATTCTCAATGATCATCAACGATCTCCATGCTCTTGGGAAAGTATACTCGAACAAAGATCTTGTTCGAAAAATCCTGCGGAGTCTCACTCCCGAGTGGCGTTCCAAAGCCAATGCCATCCAAGAGTCGATAGGAATCACGGACGTCACAATTGATGGACTAAGAGGTAATCTCAAAACTTATGAAAGCACTATTCTTAATCCTTCTTTTGGAAACAAGAAAAATTCGAATATTGCCTTCAAAGCCTCATCTTCTAAAAGAGAAGAGGTAAGTGATTCGGATAGCGATGATGATAATATTTCCAATGCCTTGATCGAAAAGTTTTATAAGTTTATGAAAAAGAAAATTAAGAAGGAAGAACCAAGTCCTTCATGCCATAATTGTGGAAAACTTGAGCACACCAAATCTCATTGCCCAAAATCCAAGGACAAGAAGAAGAACAAACACCAAAGGCGTGTGACATGGGATTCGGAAAGCTCGGGTGATGAAACGGCCGCCTTATGCCTCATGGCTAACGAGGAAGAAGAGGTAAGTACTCCTAACTCTTACTCTTATGAAGAATTACAAGAAGCTTTTCAAGAATTATATGATGAATTGAAAAAGTCTTCAAAAATCTCCAAAGAGGCCAAGGCTAAAATTAAAGTTAGAGAAGAGAAAAATAAATTTTTGAAAAATGACAATATTGATCTTAGAAACAAAATTAAGGAGATGCATGAAGATTCTTCAATTGATCAAAATTCTAATTGTTCATCTTGTGATTCTTTGAAATTAGAAAACATAGAACTTAGGAACACACTAGAAAAACGTAGTGTAGACAATCCTAAGATAGTTGAAGAAATTAAAAAGAAAAGGCCCAGGAAAAATAAAAGGCGTAAGAATCATGTTAGAAATTGCGATGCTCAACCTAGAAATAATTCTGGGATTTTTGTAAATGAGTCTAGAATTAATCGTTTTAGACCACCTAGAAATGATTCTAGGAATTTTATTAATGAGTCTAGAATTAATCATTTTAAACCACCTAGAAATGACTCTAGGAATTTCAACGCTTCTAGGAATAATGACTTTAGATCACCTAGAACGTTTTTGGCTCAACCAAGACATATGCACAACCCGAATGTTATATGTCATTATTGCAACGGGGTAGGACACATAGCACCCGTATGTTTTGCAAAATATAGGGATTTATCTTTTAGCCATGATTATTATTTGCCTAACCCCCAAGGACCCAAAAGTGTTTGGGTACCTAAAACCTATTTTTAGGTACGTTTGCAGGTGTGCTTGAAGACTACAATATCGTAGTAGATGCACCAAGCACGAAACCTTATTGCATCGAGGGGGAATTTCGGTTAGTTATCATATTTTTTGATAAAAACGTAATAGTTGATATGTGTTAACGATTGATATGTCTTTGTTAACAATTGGTATCAATTATTTTTGTTGATTGATGTTTTGATAACTTTTATTTTGAATAACAATTGGTATCAATTATTTTTGTTAAAAATAATGATTGATTCATGTTTTGATGAATATTATTTTTGGTTTGAATAACAGTTGGTATATTCTTGAAAAATAAATGATTCATGTTTTTAATACAACTATTGGTTTGTCAAAAATTAACAGTTGCTAAAAATAACCGTTATTATGGTTATTATGCTAACATTTGGTATCATTTTATGTTGGTATGATTTTTTTTTGAAAATCGTCATCATGTATATTCCTCATTGTATTTCCTATCTTATGTTTGACACTAACAGTTGGTATTCCCAAAAGGGGGAAGTGTCAAAAGGGGAAAAGTAGCCTGTGTATACTCTCTTTTTGCTAATGCCAAAAGGGGGAAGAAATTAGGCGATATGCATCTAATAAGGGGGAATGTCTCCACCTTCTAGTATGCTTTAATTGAGGGGGAATACTCAATTAAGGGGAAATGTTTTGCATAACTTGTATGTTGAGATATAGCATGAACTTAGGGGGAATCCGATATGCATATCTCTTATTGTTTGTCATTATCAAAAAGGGGGAAATTGTAGGAAATCATTCTATCCATGATATGTGTGCTTTGGTTGTATTAGCATGATTTCCAGGTATAGGTTTTGATGAATGACAAACAATGAATCTAACTGTCAAACAATGTTATTACATGACAAACAATCAAGATTGAATGCCGAGAAGCATATTGATGAAGGGATTGCATGGAAAAGCCAAGACGAGCTCAAAAGTTCAAGACCGAAGACCCAAGGCGTAGGTCGTTAGGTAGAACCAATGTAAGAGCAACGTTTAAGTTATCTCGTCTTTTGGCTCAACATAGGTCATCATAAATATGCATAAAATCATTTTTATCAAATCATAAATATCATAAACATTTTCATATACTTCAAACAAAATGATTTTTAACGTATTCATTTTAACCAAAATGGTTTTTGAAGTAAGTTTTCAATTCTGGACAGAACAGCCAGATAATCGATTATCCCTTATGTGATAATCGATTATGTTGGGTTTCCAGCCAAAACTGGAAATTCCAGCATGGCTGCATAATCGATTATCACATAAGGGATAATCGATTATCTGTTTTTTCAAGCTTAAACTGGAAATTCCAGAGAAGGCAAATAATCGATTATCACATAAGGTATAATCGATTATTCACTGACCGTTGCCTTCCAACGTTCAGTTTTATGAACGTTGAGAAGATAATCGATTATGTAAAGTAGATAATCGATTATCTTGGCATAAAATCAGCATTATTGATTGCCTATTAAGCAACGGACATACAACCTCTACCACCTATAAATAGAGGTCTTTTTGACTCATTTCATATGAACAATATCTCTCATTATTCTTGAACATATTGATAACATTTCTACATCATATTTAGAGCTTTTGTTGAGCCATTTCAGAGACAACTTTGTGTTGTTCATAGAGCTAATATTGTATCTCTTTATCTACTCTTCTTAGAGAGTTCTTGTTGTAAAAGAGAAAGGTTCTTGAGAAGACCATACCTTCTCATTGAGCGTTGGGTTCGCTAAGTACCTTCAATCTTAGTGTGTGAAGTCTTGTGGTGCAGTATCCACGAGTAAGGTGAAGTCTTGAGGTGAGGTATCCTCGAGCAAGTTGAAGTCTTGTAGAGAGTACATCTACGAGCAAGTGTAACGATTTGTTAGGCACCCGTAAGCTTAACGGAGTTAGTGTAAACTCGAGAGAGTCTCTCGGGAGACTAGACTAACCACACGTTGTGGTGAACCAGTATAAATTCGGTGTGTCCTTTCCTTACTCTTTTAATTACTGCACTTACTTTACTCCTGCAATTTTAATTCCGCAAAATTTATCGACATTCTCGTGCCTCACTATTCACCCCCCCCCCCCTCTAGTGAAGGGCATAAATCCTAACAGTGAAAACCCTCACGGGCACCATAAGGCGACGAGAATTGATAGAAATAAAAATGACAGAGCTTCATTGATGAAAATCCTCATGGGCATAGTGGGGCGAAGGTAAGGCAAGAAACAATAATCAGAAAGGGGTTGTTGGTGGAAATCCGTTCAGGAACACTGTAAGGCGAGCAAAGTTAGGGTTTGGTTGAAGGAATTGGGTTAGAAATAGTCACAACAACAAAAGCATGGCAACAGAAGGTCGGTCATCGGGACACACTGGGTCGACTAGGCCGAAGTGCATGTCATGATCATGAAAAATCAGCTGCTCTTCCTCATATAAGTTTCCTTTCGCTTCCTTTCAACTGTCAGTGAATCTGGAATTCTTTACCTTAAATATTGTTCTGAGTCATTGCATTACATTGTTCTTTCAAGTCTCTAAAGTCTTTTTTTAAGCAAACTAGAGAAATTTCAAATTCCATTATCAGCTCCCAAAGGGACAAAGCGCATGCCACCCAATAGCGTAACAAAGATAACAAAGTCTGAAATAGCAAGGTGAAGGATTCACAAGAGCTTTAATTGATAGACAAGAGTTGGAAAAGTAAATGAGCACCATACAGAGATGGGGATACAAAGTAAAACCACAAAGGTTTTGAAGTCAGCCGAGCATAATACACTGACCGGGCAACCTCAAAAGGGATGCAAGGTTAGCACAATACAAAGGTGGAAAAGGCCACAAGGATTGACCAAGCATAATACATTAATTCATCAGTCATCGGGGAAGGACATAAAGAATTCTGGAAAAGGGTCGGAAATGCAACACAAGGTAGGGAGAAAAGTAAAGACACAAAGGTCAAGGGCTAGCCAAACATCATAGACAGACCGGGTGATCTCAGAAAAGGGTGTAAGGATTTTAGCGAAGGCTCGAAAATGTAACACAAAGATAAGGAAAAAAGTAAAGCCATAAAGGTTTGGGGGACAGTTGATTAGCTCCAACAACTCATCATCAACCTAGAAATTTGAACACAATGGAACACGACAGTGAGGAGGCCGCTTACAACAAGAATGCCGCAAGCTAACCACCATTTTTCGAACTAATAAGTTTTCTTTGATTGACACAGGGGAAGAAACATTCCAGAAGAGCCTAAGCGAGGCCGCCCACTGGAGAAGGAAGGCATACGGCAGGTATGTTCTAAATCTCCAGGCCCACCTAGAAGCGAGACTCAGATAAAGCTCAAAAGGGACAGAGTCCGTCATAAATATCCTTCCCATCAAAGAGCAAAATGGGGAAAAACTTTAACTAGAAAACCTCAACAGAAACAACTGAGGGTTAATAGAGGCATGAACACCTTCCCTAGTAAGAGTCACTCAAACCCTTCTGAACAATGATCACCAGCAGAAACAACAAGAAGTTAGAATTGGAATTTAAGTGGGAATCCTCATAATCCTTCTAGAAAATAGGACTTATCAAAAGGTTAGAGGTAATCATGGATAGCAAAGAACATAAAATGACTTGCATGTTGACGTAGGATTCAGTTAGGAGTTGTCAGGACCCTCCTAAAAATGAAACTTAGCCTAGAACACAAATAGCTGGGTGACATGGTCAAACCCAAATACCTCCCCCAACAAGAGTCATCAGGATCCGCCTGGATAATGGGACATAGCTCTAAACACTAACCCCTACCAGACGCATTTTGTCATCTAATTAAGAGTTTTCATGACCCGCCTAGATAATCGAAGTAGTTTAATCACCAGTGACAAACAGACCCCCAGCAAATAAAACTCACAACAAGACATAGTGGAAAATAATACCTTTTGAGAAACATAACATAATATTAAAATTGTCATCAGTTAAGAATTGTCAGGACCCTACTGGATAATGGGACTTAGCTTAGATTTAGATATTTGGTAAGGTGATTTGATTAACACTCACAAATCCGCCCAGCACAAAACTGGGCCAGAAAAAATTTCCTTTGTTAAGTTTGTTTTGTTGTGATCAGGTACACAGGCAACACTCTCATGGAATATTTTTCAAAATTCAAGTCTTGGTAATTAGGCGCCCACCTATAGAACAAGGGAATATTTTTCAAAATTCAAGTCTTCGTAATCAGGAACCCACCTGTAGAACAAGGTAATATTTTTAAAAATTCAAGTCTTGGTAATCAGGCGCCCACCTGTAGAACAAGGGAATATTTTTAAAAATCCTAGTCTTGGTAATCAGGCGCCCTCCTATTAAACAAGGGAATATTTTTCAAAATTCAAGTCTTGGTAATCAGACGCCCACCTGTAGAACAAGGGAATATTTGAAAAATTCAAGTCTTGGTAATCAAGCGACCACCTGTAGAACAAGGGAATATTTTTAAAAATTGCAGTCTTGGTAATCAGGAGCCCACCTGTAGAGCAAGGGAATATTTTTCAAAATTCATGACTTGGTAATCCGGCGCCCACCTGTAGAACAAGGGAATATTTACAAAATTGAAGTCTTTGTAATCAGGAGCCCACCTGTAGAGCAAGGGAATATTTTTCAAAATTCATGTCTTGGTAATCAGGCGCCCACCTCTAGAACATGGGCATATTTTTCAAAATTCAAGTCTTGGTAATCAGGCGCCCACCTGTAGAGCAAAGAAATTTTTTCAGAATTCAAGTCTTGCTAACCATGCGCCCACATGTAGAACAAGGGAATATTTTTCAAAATTCAAGTCTTGGTAATCAGGCGCCCACTTGTAGAACAGCGGAATATTTTTCAAAATTCAAGTCTTGATAACCAGGCGCCCACCTGTAGAACAACAGAATATTTTTCAAAATTCAAGTCTTGATAACCAGGCACCCATCTATAGAACAAAGGAATATTTTTCAAAATCAAGTCTTGGTAATCAGGCGTCCACCTGTAGAACAAGGGAATATTTTTAAAAATTTAAGTTTTGGTAATCAAGCGACCACCTATAGAACAAGGGAATATTTTTAAAAATTCAAGATTTGGTAATCGGGCGCCCACCTGTGGAACAAGAGAACATTTTTCAAAATTCAAGTTTTGGTAATCAGGCGCCCACCTATTGAAAAAGGGAATACTTTTCAAGATTCAAGTTTGGTAATTAGGCGTCCACCTGTAGAGTAAGGGAATATTTTTTAAGATTCAAGTTTTAGTAATTAGGCTCCCACCTATAGGACAAGGGAATACTTTTCAAGATTCAAGTTCCGGTAATCAGGCGCCCACCTGTAGAACGAGGGAATATTTTTCAAGATTCAAGTTCCGGTAATCAGACGCCCACCTGTAGAACAAGGGAGTATTTTTCAAGTTGCAAGATTTGGTAATCAGGCGCCCACCTTTAGAACAAGGGAATAACTTTCAAGTTGCAAAGTTTTGGTAATCAGGCGCCACCTGCAAAACAAGGGAATACAGATCAAATCCAACGATTCGGCAACAAACATGGAAGAAGAGAAAACGAGAAGGCAACAAGGCCACAAGGAGTTTACAGGAAGAAATACAAGGCAGCAAAGCAACAAGGATCAAGAGCAAGATTGAGGAATTATAGATAGGAATTTTTCAACTCATAGTTGATAGGCATAGCCAGAATAGTTTTAATCTCTTTTTTTGTGTAATAAAGGGGTCAGCAGCAGTAGCAACAGCAACAACAGCAGTGAAATCACAGTTCCTGGTAGTCCCAGCTACCAAGCACTCCAGAACTACACTGACATGATTCATTTATAGCCAATGATATGTAGACAATCTTTAAAGTAGGGTTCGGTCATACAGTTTTCAAAATGCTTCTCATGGAATGCAAAACAGGCAAAAATATTGCAGTTTCTCATTTATCTTTGTCCGAAAACCTTCCGTGTCTCCGAGCAAAGAGGAGCAGCTTTGAGCATGTGATTTTTGCCTCGCTCGAAATTTCCTATAAAATTCATTAAAATCAGGATCTTTCTTTCATTGTTTGAATTTTTAGGAATTAATCATGTGATTTTCTGTTTATATGCATTTTTCTTTTATTGTTTGAATTTTTCGGAATTAATCGCGTGTTTTATTATTTATTTGTATTTTTCTTTTATTATTTGAATTTTAGGAATTAATTACATGATTTTGTGGTTATTTTCATGTTGCGCATTTTAATTAAATATAATTCATGAAAAATACAAAATGATATGCTTGCATTTAGGAATTAATTTTTACATTTGTTTTAGGGTTATTGATTAGTCAATACTGAAAATTTTGAAAATAACAAAAAAAGTTGGATATTCTTACACGTGTTCAATTTTCTTTTAAAATTTAGAATTCAGAATTTTATTTAGTCTATTTTGTAGAAGTTAAATATGCTTTATTTTATTTTATTTTTGTTACTAAAATTTTGAAAATATAATAAAAAAAGAAAAAAAGAGAATGAATAATTACACATAATCTAGGCCTTTCATAAGACCATGATCTGGGCCTTTTCCAATACTAAAGCTTTGGCCCAAAACACCCAGAACCAATGTTCCCTGCCCGGTCCAAAAGCACCAGGTCCAAAATGACGTCGTTTGACGCCCTTCAATCTCAGCCCTTCATTCCTCCTGATCCAACGGCTCATATTGAGCCTCTCATTTTGACAAAATTGTTTGAAGGACACTCACACCCTCAGAGACAGAAACTCACCTTCCTCGTACAATCCAGCCGCTGGTGTAACACCACCACATCCCCACCGTCCGCCGCCGCCAGAAATCGCTGTCTCCGCTGGCATACCTCAAATCCGCCCAAATTAACATCCCATAATCCCCTTCTTCTCCTCTTTCCAACCGCCCTAAAAATCGCCCCTCAAAATGCAGCCAAACTCGTTGAATCTTCTTCCAACGGAGCGGCTACACCGCCGTCCACGCCGGCGCCTGCTCCAATGGCTTCCAAATTAACACCCCATACTCCCCTTGGCCTGCCCTATCCAAAAAATGAGTCCTGTATCCTTCGAACAACCCCCAAACTCTTCGAATTTTAAATCTGAGAGTGGACCTAATTCTAAAACGAATCTTTCAAAGCCACTTGAGTTTCAAAATGGAGTTGCATGTTTGTTTTGACCAAAAACAAACATGTAACCCCGTTTGAAGATTCAAATTGAATTTAGCAGCTTAGTTGAAGAACAATCAGTAAGTTTTTGTTTTTTTCTGCTTGTTTTTGTTGTTTAATTTCTTTGTTGATAATTTTGTCTCACTTGTATTCTGATGATCTTGTGTTATTAAAAATATTGATTAGTTCTTAGGAGTATTCATTTTCTTTGGTGGATTTGATTTTAGTTTTTGTTTATTTTTATTCCTCGGGTTTAACAATTAAGTTTTACGTTATTTCTAATTTCTTTTAGTTTGAGTTAAAAGCTTCATCTTGATTAATTCTTAAGCTATTGGAGTAGTTTCGATTGGATTGCTGATTTCTGTTTCTAATGTTTGGTTGCTTATTAGGATATCTTATTTTGCCTGCAAAAGTAGTCCTGCATTACTGTTGATTTTCGTTTGTTAGAAATTTTTCCTGGGATTAGTCATAGAAGCCCTGATTTTGTATTTTGTTATCGTTTAGCTTAGTTCGATGTATAATTAATAAATTGATAGTAGTATGTTTTTAAACTGGTTCAAATGACAGGATTGCATGTTAGTGTAGCTTTGAATGTTTCTTCTAATTAGGTTAATTTCAGCTTTTGGTTTGAACTGGTGGTCCATTGGTTTGAGAATTCTGAATTGATTTTAAATGTTTATTTAATAGTTTAGATTTGGTCAGGTTTGGTTATATCTACTTAGTTAGCAAAATTAGTTTTAAGATTTAGCATTAGTATAAATGGTAATTTCAGTCTACAGGTAGTCTATAACTAGAAAACAATGCTATAATCTTTTAGACTCTTCTAGAAGGGGACTTTAGTCTAAAAATCAGTAGTTTAGTGCAGTAACTTGTGAAACAAGTCATGAAATGAAGGACCAAGTAGGAAAAATCTAAAAAATGAAAGGATTAGTAGTCAAAATAAATAAAGGGGTTGCCTTAGCCTTTGGCAATAAAATTTTACCCCAATTCATTCAAAAAGGAGGTTACACAGTCTGAAAATCTTTAAAAAATTCCCAGCAGTAGCTTAAAATGAATTCCTGAAACTTCCAAAGGGAAATCCAATAGTTAAAATATTTTCCAAAATTCAGATTCATTTCCTGCTATTCTCGCCTATTCCAAGGCAAAAATTAATCAAATGTTACTCAGTTTTGAGTATCTGAAAGCTTTCCTTCAAGTCTAGGCATTTAGAGCTTTTAAACTAACAGAAATTCAGCAAAATACTATTCCACTGGAGGTCCAGGTAGGTTCAGAGTTGGATTTGGTCTTGTTTCTGGGGTATTGCACCATTTAATTTTTGGTTTAGTTATTTCTGGAGCTCTTGGGTATATTTTCAAGTCATTTAAGGTCGTTTGAAAGTTGTGTGTGGCTTATTCTGGTTAGATCTGTAATTGATTCAGACAGTCCGGTCACATTTAGCTTCTTTTTTTTTCGCAATCCGCTAGGCAATCACCTAGGGCTAGATTTTATATTATTAAAGAGAACAAAATACAAGGAAATTACAAGGTCCAAAATAATTACAAAAAGAGAGATACAATTTGATAGTTATAATCTTCGTGTTACCAAATTTAAGCTTAATACTTAAGTTTGATATCACAAAAATCAAACTATATTTAGGATGCGATGCCAATCAACGTATCTTGGAATAGCTGTATTAATTGTCGACAAGCCCTTGCGATGTCACCTTTCCTTCCTCAAGGGAATGAGCACGAAGTGCTAATACCACCCTTAGAGGTTGTAATGAGTGGCATCGCTTTAAGACCTCGCTGTGACAAAAGATGGCCATTCGCTCGGCGAGGGACATAACTTTACATGTTGTTTACCATTCATGAAATGAGGCGAAAACTGGCTGGAATGCAGCCTGTAAACAGCAATAGCTATGCTTGCTGTGGCTTCTAATGCAAAATCTGCTGCATTGTCATGGTTGTAACGCTAAAGCAGAAGGACCAAGACTGGCTGCATTCAGTCATAAATTGTTGATTAGTAACCCACGTCTGGCATTGGAATTAATCAAAAGCAGCCTTACAAAGCTGCCTTCCTTCTTGTTTTGTCTAACCAAATTGAGCAGCCATACATCTTATTATGTATGCTGGTCTGTAGTTCAATGGCCACAGTGAAGGTGCGATCATATGTCGAACTCATTTCTCGAAACAATTGCCTATAGCAGCAGTGTGCGACTGGCTGAAAACGAGACAGCATGCTCACTTTTCCCGATAGACGATTGAAGCATGTATGGTGTATTGCATCGGATCAGTAGAAAGGTTCAAAGATCACATGAAGCAGCGTGCGATCATAGCAGCAAACATAACAGCAGCCTGCGATCATACAGCAAGTCCGAAACCTCGATATCAGCTGTGGCTGTAAACGAGACAGAGACGGCATGCGCGACAGCTTTAACGAAAGGCTGTTGGATTTTTGAGCTCCCAAGACAAAACTTTGCTTACTTCTTGTGTTTTAAACAGCATGCTGTTGAGAATCCAGCATGCGAAAATACTGCTTGGCATTTTTGAATCCCTTCTTTTGCAATTTCATTTGGCCAAGTCAGCGCAAGACAGACCAGCTCTCTGCTGCAAATTACCTGCAAAAATTAACAAACGTTAGTGAATTTGTTTCGTGATGCCCTTACGTCCTTCAGTTTCGTTCCCTAGTTTCTTGCCACTCTTATTCTCAATTTTGCACATTGAAGCTTATCATCATTTACGATCTTTCTGCTCAAGACATCAAGTTCCAAAAATTCAAAACACACGATGTTGCCAGTGTCTAGAGCTTGGTTTGCAAGGTAGTTAGGTAGATTGTTTCCCTCCCTGAAAATATAAGATACTTTGAAGTTACACCCCTCTTTGAGAGTGTTAATTTCCTCCACCGCATCCATAATATTCCAAGGCGGTTTCCATTGTCCATCTATTATCTTTTGAAGCAGCATTGAGTTTGTCTGAAGCCATACATTTTTATGATTCATTCAATTGCAAATTCTCAATGCCTCCACTATTGATGTTGCCTCCGCTTCATTATTAGAGCCCTCCTTAGTTTCTCTTCCTTCCGCATATATCAAGTCGCCTCTCTCATCTCTTAAACAAAACCCAATTGAGCTTCTCCCTCGATTCCCTCTACATACTCCATCAGTATTCACTTTTATCCAATCTCTTGGTGGGAATTCCCATAGCACTTTATCGAACTTCAGACTTGGAGTATATTGATCCAGCATAGTTAGAAGATCAATCCACTTGTGAGGTATATGAAGTCCTGGTTTTTTCAGTTGTACTAGTGATTGTAGCAATGACAAAATTAGGTAGATAACTCTACTTACTGACACTGCTTCACCGTATTTCAAACTGTTTCTTCTCTTCCATAACTCCCACATAATGCATGCAGGTAAAGCTTGAAAGATTGACTTCAGTATAGGTACAACTGGAGTCATCCAGCATTTTGTGATTGCTTGATGAAAAGACAACCCTTCTGAATGAATTCCTGCTCTCGTTAGGAAGTACCTCCATACAGTCGAAACCGCATTGGATGTGAAGAATAGATGAGCTAGAGACTCCTCCTTAGAGTCATCACAACACCAACATTTAGAAGCAATTGAGTATCCTATTCTACGCAAGAAATCATCAAGTGGCAGTTTTGCTTTCCACACCTTCCACAAGAAGAAAGATATCTTGAAAGGTAGGCCTTTAACCCATATCATCCTGTAAGATATCCTTGGATTTTCTCTTCTTCTCAAGTAATCCCATGCAGTTTTTACAAAGAAATGTCCCTTTGGTTCAAGCATCCAGATCAGAATATCTAACCCTGCACATTCTTTTGGAGGAGTGATGTTTTGCACAATGCGATTAGCCCACTCTTCAGGTAAAATTTGAAATAATTTTTCCACATTCCACATACGATTTTCGATCAAATCATTGACATTTTGTATGTTTTCATCAATGGGGAAAGTTGTTGGCATTTGGAAATATAATTCTCCCATCTCTGTCCAATTGTCGAACCAGAATTGAGACGATCCCATTCTCAATTTCCAGTAGATTTGATGCTCTATCAAGTCTATCCATTGAAACATTTTCTTCCAAACGTGGGATCCACCCTTCCAAGGTACTAGTACGGGATTTAATTTCTTACAGTACTTTTGACACATAAATGCACTATAGACTTGGTTTTGTTCTAAAATTCCACCACAATTTGTAGAAAAGTGCCTTGGATACATCATGAAGGGATCTGAAACCTATACCCCCTTCCTCATATGGCATACATAGGTTAGTCCATGATGACCAATGTCTTGAATTTCCTCCCACATTACTACTCCACAAAAATTTTGCAAAAATGCTATGTAATTTGGAAATAACATAGTTAGGAGGATTAACTGCTGATAACATATGAATTGGCATACTCTGCAGAACATTTGCGATCAATACCGCCCTGCCACCTACCGAAAGGAGCTTTCCTTTCCACGACTGCAGTCTGTCCATAACCTTTCTAATTAATGCCTGGTAGTAATCACTCCTTCTTCTTGCATAAAATATAGGACATCCAAGATATGTCATTGGGAAACATTGTTTTCCTATACCAGTAATCCTTTCCACCTTGTTAACCACCTCGTCTTTTGTTGAATGATGCAGATATATGGCTGATTTTGCTTTATTAACCAGTTGACCAGATGCTGCTTCATAAGCTTGCAGAACCTCCATCACAAGTGTTAGAGACTTTTCATCTGATGAACAGAAAATGATTGTATCATCCGCATAAGCCAGGTGGTTTATTTTTGGGCTCCATTTAGAAAGTCTAAATCCGCAGAAGAACCGATAATTATGCAATGAGTTCAAGCCTCTAGGCAAAGCTTCTGCTGCTAGAACGAATAAAGTAGGTGACAGAGGGTCTCCTTATTTTATTCCCCTAGATGCTTTGAAAAAACTATTTGGCTGTCCATTTATCAGAATAGATACCAGTTATTCCCAATCAAGTCGTATATCAAGCCAATAAATTCTTCAGGAAATCCCATCTTCCTTAGCACTTTTTTAAGGAAAAGTCATGATAATCTATCATAAGCTTTTGTCATATCTAGCTTTATCACAACATTTGGACCTGCTTTAGTTCTTACCCTGATATCTTTAATGATTTCTTGAGTTAGCAGAACATTCTCTACGATATTTCTTCCCTTCACAAAACCTGCCTGCTCCTCTGTGATTTGTTTGGTAATAGTTCCACCAACCTTTCATGAATGACCCTTGAGAAAATGTTGTTAACGAAGTTACTAAGACTGATAGGTCTCATGTTTGTGAAGTTAATCACTTCTTTTTTCTTTGGTAATAAAATCAGGTTTGAGTGCATCACATACTTTGGTAGCTGTTGACTGCAGAAGAAATACTGGACCATGCAGACCACATCTTCTTCAATGATCTCCCAGCATGATTGGTAGAAGGCTCCAGTGAAACCATCTGGCCAGCCTGCTGAATCCCCATTCAGCCCCATTACTGCTTTCTTCACTTCCTCATTCGAAGGTAAGGCCATCAAACTCTCATGTTGACCAGTATCTATCATTGGAGGTACATGTTTTAAGATATCAAAATCATTCGGAAAAGACCTCTCAGTAAATAACTCCTTGTAAAATTTTACAGCTACCTCTGCTATTTTTTTATCTTCTTCAATCCAATTACCATCACTATCCTGGATTCTTTTTAATCTTAGTCTTTTCCTTCTCCCATTAACCTGAGCATGAAAAAGTTTTGTGTTTCTATCACCATCTTTGAACAACATTATGCTTGCTTTTTGTTTCCAGAATAATTCTTCTAATGCAAGATATTTAAGCATTTCAGCTTGAACCTATCGTAACCTTTGTCTGTTTATCTAGGTAGGATTAACTTCAAAATGATTTTCATGAATCAGTACCACCTTCTCTAAACTTCCAATCTTCTGGAAAATGTCCCCATACGTAGCTCTGCTCCAAGTAGAAAGTGCATGTTTAAGCTTTTTTAACTTGTAGTTAAAAATGCTGAAAGGATTTGCACTAAAATCTGTACCAGGTCTCTTTCACTACATCTTCAAAAGATTCATGCTTTATCCAAAAGTTAAGAAATCTGAACGACTTCTTAATTGTGGGAGTATTTATATTACATTTGAGTAGCATGGGGCAATGGCCAGAGCCTATTTTGGACAAATGAGTTACCTCCAATCCAGGAAAGGTCTGTTGCAGTTCATCATTTCCTAGACATCTATCTAGTCTTTTGAATATACAGTCCTCTCCTGATCTTCCGTTCTACCATGTGAAAATGCTTCCTTTAAATCCCAAATCGTTTAAAGAGCATGAATTTATGCAATGTCTGAAGTCATCTACTTCGAGGAACGAGACTGGAAAGCCACCAAACTTCTCTTCCTCGTCCCAAATCACATTAAAATCTCCTCCGACCAGCCATGGAATAGTAATGTGCGATGCCATTGTATATAGACAATCCCATAGCTCTATTCTTTCAATACGATCACATTTAGCATATACTAGTGTGAGGATGAGCTCTGCATGTGTTTCAGTGTGTTCCAATTTTAAAGTCAACTGTTGATTCATATTATACAGAATACTAACTGCAAAAATTTCATCAATAAATGCCCAAATCTTGTTTGACACATTCACCACAACTTGAGCCAAACCAATTCTTGCTCTATATCTCTCCATTTTGTGAGACTGCTGCATAGGTTCAATGATTCCTATGAATTGAAATTGTTGTTTCTGATGCATTGTAACCAGCCTTTGAAATGCTTGCATTGTATTTACTGATCTCATATTCCAGATAATGGCATCCATTAAAGTTATATAGCATGTTATGTAAGTTTTATCTGTGTGTGAAAAATAGTATATTTCATGTTTTGAATCAGGTCAATGCTTCAGCTCATGTTGGCCATATATGCTAATACGAAAATTATTATTAAGTAGTTAGTGAAATGTCCAGATATGTTATTTATTGGTGAATTTAAGTAGACTAAGTTAATTAAAGGTCCAATGGTCTATTTGATGACGTATCCAAGTTCATGGCTTAAAATTTTCTTTAATGAGCCCAAGAAGATCACTACTCTCTTGGGCTGGTAACTAAGCCAAAATGCCCGAGACTCCTTGAAATAAGGTGAATCTCCAACTCCCTCCCGTGTGATATTTTGAAGCCCAATTCGTTAATAATGTTTCCCGATATATCAGATTCAGCAGGCTGGTAATTGAGCCTTATTAGACACGCGCTTTATAGAAAAATAGTAGCTCGCTTTATGAATGGCCTTTTAAAATAAAATAATGTGTGCAGCGCCAAACGGAACCCATAAATTTCGTGTCCCTCGTGAAAAGTTTATATTAAAATATTTAGAGATCCGGGACGCGCTATTTAGCGAATTTCACGGCTTCCCGCAATGATAATAACATTTTAATCGCTTTTAGGCGTGTCTCTAATAATCTTATCTCCTTAATTACGGGTGCGCGTTTATGTGACCCAAATCCAAATCTCAATGGAGTTGAAATACATCTAAAATTGTGTGTGCATTTATGTGACGTGGTTCACGACGTGTTTTAACGACATTGTAAATTTCCTTAAAAAATATTAAAAGCGGTATAAATTGCAGTTTAGAATGAACATGTATAAAATTCAGATAATTTAAGCCAAATATAAGAGTTAAGAGACCGTTCTAGAACCACGGAACTCGGGAATGCCTAACACCTTCTCTCGGGTTAACAGAATCATTTACCCGGATTTCTGGTTCGATTACTGTTAAATAGAGTCATTCTTCCCTCAATTCAGGATTCTAAACGGTGACTTGGGACACCATAAGTCTCCCAAGTGGCGACTCTAAAATTCGTTTAAATAATTTAGTCTCGTTTCAATTGTTCTTTAATTAGAAAAACTCCCTTATCTACGCCCATCGTCGGGTTGTAGCAGCCAAAAGGAGGTGTGACACTGACTATGCAGGTTATCTTGTGGATAGAAAAATTACATCTAGAATGGATCACTTTCTAATATCATGTATCATCTTATGGGGCAAATGAAGCAAAACTCAGTGGCTCTTTCAACAGCTGAAGCAGAATATAATGCTAGAGCTTCTTGCTGTACTTAGCTGCTATGGATCAAATATCAATTAAAATATTTTTGTGTGTACACTAACTGTGTGTCTCTTCTATGTGACAACACCAGTGCACTCAACATGGCCAAGAACTCGGTTCAACGTAAAAGAACAAAGCACATTGATGTGAGACATCATTTTCTCAGAGACAATATTGAGAAAGGGATTATATGTGTTAATGAAGACCAAATTGCCGATATCTTCACCAAAGCACTGAGCAGAGAACATTTTGAGAAAAATAGGTTGGAGCTGGGGCTAATAAAGCCTAATTAAGAACCTAATTCCTATCAGTTGGATATGACAGTCACATTCAGGTAACATCAGCGAAAGTATTTTCCGGCCAAGTCTAACTTACTTCAATACCGTTGTAGGTAGACAAACATGATGATAGAAGATGCAGATGAATTGCACGAGTGGTAAAAGAGGATCAAAATTTTATAAAGACATGTCAAGAACCTGGTTCTTATGCCATAGGTTAGTAGTCTTATGCTTTTTCATACATATCTTAAAAGGATGCAAAAAATCGAGTGCCATGTCATCAACTATTTCAGACCCTGGATGTCATGTCTTTTCATTTCAAATCCCTTCAGTATTTCTCCAGATTTGCCAAACTTCTTCTCTACCATGGCTGAAGATCAACTGATAATCCCCTCCTTAGCTGAAAAAACCCCAGAGAAAACCCTTAATTCTTCCGTTTCCACTGACACCTCTCTCATTATCCCCTTTTCAACCACTACTACAAAGAAAACTCCTAAACTTTACTCTTATTCATCCTCTATCTCTCCTTTCACTTCCTAGACCTCTCCCTCCAAATGTTGAGAACTCATAAACCCCCAAATTTGATAGCCTTTCATCTATCTCTCCTTAGATTCTCACTGAGAAAAGCAAGGAAGGAGAATAGTGTGAAGTTTCGCAAGAAGTAAAGGTCTCAGAGTTTAGTATTTATCAGTTTACAGTTGTTCCCACTTCAGAATTTGTGGCACCCATGGAGTCTCAAGAGAAAGAGGTCATAGAAAAGATATTGGCCATATCTGTTGATGGAATAGTGTTTGGGGTGATCTCTTTTATGCCCGAGTTTTAGAATAAAAAGGCCTAGTTTTTAGTCGAAGAAGGAGTTGTGGTGCTCTTTGAAAACTCTGCACCAGCAGAAACTAATGAGACCTCTCTTGAAGGACCTGACCTTTCTATTGAGGAGACAGGTCAAGGATACTCTTCCCATGTCACTTTCGACCCTACTCCTTCTCCACACTTTGACGTTGAGCCCTTGGAAATCTTAGCTCCTGCTATGAGGTCTAGTGATGAAGAAGATCAAGATGATGTTTCTCTAGATTGTGTTTATTGCCAAGAGGAGGGAAATAACCACTCTGTGCCTTTTCCTAAGCGACCTACTACTAGGTTGAAAGAAAAGGAAGCTTTTGAATCTGCCCTACAGAAGAGTAAAGGAGTAATAAGAAGAAGAAAAAGAGGCTGGTGAAAAATAGAGAGGTGATGTATGACAAAAACATTCTTCTAGTGGAAGTAGATGAGGAATCGGTAAAGAAACCAAGTTCCTTGGTGAAAAGGTCTCAGAAAAATAAGCGAGAGGAAGGTGTTGTGACACTAAATTCAAAATCAGTGAAAAGTTGAAATAAGTTGTGAGTGAAAAGTCATTGTCTGATGAGGAAATGCTAGTGAAGTTAAGTGGAAAGGGTAAATCGAGTCTAAAATCTGGAAAAAGGAAGGTAGAAGCTATGAGGGAACTTGATTCTACAAAAAGACTGAAGAGTAACAGTATGTCTGCTAAGGAACAGCTGAGGTATTGAAAGGTTCTGAGGGGTAGCACTTTTGACCAAGAAATCTATCAAATGGTCGTAACAAGAAAAATAATAGACAATATAGATTTTCAATAGTGAGGACATCTATTCAAGGTGGATGTGCCCAAAGTCTATGAGGATGAGGTCCAAAGTTTCCATACAGACCTCTTTCCTGTTGAAACTAATCATATCTTTGCACTAGTCAATAGAGGTGATGTTATGTTAGATGTTGCTTTGCTTGGGACATACTCATTGTCCCTGAAATGCTATGTCCTCTGTAAAGAATGTATATAAGTTAATTTTTGGAATGCTATTGTGAAGGAAGGCGCAGTACAACGAGGGGAACGGGTTCACAACAAAGCTTTGCTTCCCATTTATCATCTACTGTTTGAGTTAGTAAACAAGGTTGTTTTACCCCATGCTGAGAGAAGGTCTATACTTCCAAGTCTGCTTTGTACTTAATGAAAGCACTGGATGGGCTCTTAAAACTATAAACTTGCTAGCCATTATGATTGAACACATGCAAAAGGTTGAAACTTTAAAAGATGGAAACCATGGTCTTCCATATGGATTTCTTCTCACGCATGTCTTCAAGTTCTTCGACATACCTTTGGGATAGCCTAAGATGTGGACCAATAAGCATACCTTCTCCCAAACTACTTTGGAAGAATGTGAATGTATTGAATGAGGTGGAGGAGTAGGAAGCAATTCAACAATATCTCAGTGTATCAATGCCCAGAATAGTGCTATTGAGGAGATTAGGAAGTTGAGGGCAAGGAATGCCATTCTGGAGAGTCAGCAAGCCCAAAGGGCACCAGATCAAAAAGGAGATCGCTTGTCTAACAAAAGAAAATGATAATCTCAGGCAACAAGTGGAGAACCTGATGGAGAAACTGCTCGTAGAGTAAATTTCAGCCAATGCTCGAATCGATCTCGTTATCAATACCCTCATTGCAGCTTCTAAGCCCTCTCCTTCTAACGTTCCCTAGGCTGACCATTCAGTGGCCAGTTTCTGGCTTATCTCTTTTGTTTTTAATGACTATGGCATTTGTCTTTATTTTTCTATTGTGATGCAGATGGAATGCCCTTGTATTACTCCTGCTTATAACAGTACAAATTTTGTTTTTTCTGTAATAGCAAAGGCTTATGTTTTATAAAAATTATCCCGTTTTGCTGTTTATTGCTTATGTTTCTCAGCTTCTATTTTCTATCATGTTGTGTGCACATATGTGGCATAGCGACCAGACTTCTTTATGCTGATTCCTTGCTTGTGTATTAAAAAATGCCAAAAAGGGGAGTATAATTGAAACGGGGATCTGCTTAAGGGGGAAGCATAAAGTCAGGGAGTAAGGGGAACTTGTGAAGTTTCTGTTACTTCATCTGGTTAATTTTTCTCTAAACTTGTGTTATCAATTTCTAAAGTTTTTCATCATCAAAAAGAGGAGAAATTGATGGGTTTACAGTACCTTAGCTTCATGTTTTGATGATTTAACATATTTATTGTGAAAGAACCAGATAAAGAACCTGGCACACTTGGTACACAACTCAAATAAACGAACTTCAGCTAATGTGAGTTGCTATGACTTCAGAAGATAGAGAATCAACACATGGACCTAATACCCATATGTTTCCCTGACAGCAGTATGAAGTCAACTGTCTATACCTGGAAAGTGACTACTTGCACTGTACATAGACATAATGCAGCATAGTTCAGCAGTCACATCTCATTGGACTAGCAAGTGATTACATCATTCAAGTGATGTCATCCATGTTGAATTAAAATTAAACATTACAACAAAATATCACTAGAACACTTGAGAATTCATTCAAGCATTCAAGCATCTGACAATCAAGCATTCAATTCTAAAGTTTATCAAGAACAAAGTTTAACACTACTACATACCAGTTCCTAAAGCTAGTATCTTGTATGTCCTTAAGTTGTAACTTTGTAATTGTTCTTCATTGTAATTCCTACTTTGCTCATCTAAAAGAGTGACTTAGGGAACCCTTGTAAATCATAATACTTTAGTGTTCCTGTCGTGACTAGATTTAGTCATGAGATGAAGTACTTTAAATAGGTGTATTGCAAAGTGGCTTGTAATAGGTGTATTATAAGTTAGTCAAGTATTAAGAGTTTAGTTTCTAGAACGCATAGATTGTAATATAAACTTGCGCATACTGAAGTTGAAATCCTACGAGTACATGTAGTGGTTTTTTTATCCCTAGGAGCATGGATTTTTCTACGCAAAAACTCCTTGTCTATTTACTTACTATTTCATTAGCACTCTCAGTAGAAACTCATAGAGACCCGGTCTCTATATAGTTTTGTGAACTCGTATATTCTATCAGTAAATAATGCACATATTGGGATCCGCAAACAATGATGCAGTCATCCAAATAGTTCAACATGGGATATTTCCTTCTTTACATAGGTTTTAATTCTCAGCTAATTAAAGCATCTCATACTTAAAAATCAAAATTTCACTTTTTATACTACCTAATTTACCTTCAATGCTCAGACGTTGCCAGAATTTCAATTTTATAGGTTCTAACTTTTAGATCAATGCTTCAAATAATTAAGTTCTAAATTTAATATATGTACATATTCAATTAATTTCTTAGTACAAATACGTTGCTTCAGTAAAAGTTAGTAAGTCTAGTTGAACCTACATGTTAACTTCTACCTCCAAGCCCCCTGCATACTAATACTAGCCTTGATCACATACATTTGTTGATTTCCATTACCATATTTTGAACAACCAATCTTGAAAGATCACTCTTTTGTCTAAGAATACCTAATCGTTGCATCATTCATTTGGGAAAGTAAATTCGTGACACTGCGATATGGGTAGTTTATCTGGGGTTGATGCCACCGAAAGAGTAATGGAGGTGTGCGAGTAGGCTCAAGTTAAGATTCTACGCGCGAGCGTAATCTAGTATAACCATGCTTGACCGTGAGACCAACTAATCAAATAGAGACAAAGTTGGTCATAGTGATCTACGAGTCATGTGCAGAAGGGATTTCGTTCAATGAAAAAGTAATCATTTTCGTACTTCAAATATCTACATGCAATAGTAGCTTGAGTATATTAATATAACTTTGAATTATTGGACAACGCAATGTCATAACCTAAAATTCCCTCCTTTGGGACCTTGATGGTGCCTAACATTTCACTTGCTAGGCAACCCAGCGTTAGAGGATCTTTAAGATGATTTTAATAATATTCAATAAGTAAAATCAATTACATCGAAATGAAACTAAAACTGAGTGTGGAATGACATAAAAACCAATAATATCTAAGTACCACCTGAATCTGGAGTCACAAGGTCACGATCTTCTAGAGTTTCTACATAAGGAGTTTGAAATAAGTACCACTGTCTCGAATGATAAGAAGAGTAAATAGGCGGAAGGTGGAAGGGGACTTCAAGGCTTGCGGATGCCAACAAATCTACCTCGAGTCTCTGATATAAAATACGAGTTGAAACGTCTCTACAAGAAAACCCTTCATTCATTTACACCCTCCCTTAATAAATAAAAATGAACATATAACAATAAGGAGATGAAATAAACAAGAATAGACTCTATGTTAACAATAGTTCCCGAAAACCAACCTCAACTTAAAAAATAATACTCAATTATGATAGACAGTCCATAAATGCGGAAAGAATGATAAATTTAATAATTAAACTAGTCTATTCATGGATATCATGATCAAAGAAATCAATAAATTACAAGAAACAAGTCCCACCCGCATGCAACCCATAAGTATTTGTCACCTCACATATACGTTGTACCCAACATCTAAGCATGTATCAAATAGGCAAACATGTCCTAATCCTTCAGGTCAAGGCTAACCACGACACTTACCGCACTCCAAAGATCAACTCAAAGCTCAACCACGGCTTTGACTTTCAAACAAGCCTTCGAACCAACCAAATCTAGCAAATTATCAACCAAATAATTCAAAATAAACCTAAGGATCTACCCATGATTGCAAAAGATTCAATTTAGATTATTATTGAAAAAGTCAACAAAAGTCAACTACCATGCTTGCTTGGTCCAAACCTGAAATTCAGACCAAAACCCGATTACCCATTCACCTCCGAGCCCGAATATGTAATTTTTTTTATATTCGACCTCAATTTAAGGTCTAAATTCTAATTTTACAAATAATTCTACCCAACCCCCGAATTTCCAATATGAGAATCCCAGATTTTAGGTTTAAATCTTATGAAATATAATGGAAAATTGAAATAAAGTAGGTTAGAATCACTTACTAATGAATTAGGGAAGAAGGGATCTTGGGAAAATCGTCTCTAGGGTTCTCTAGGTTTGATATTTTGGAAGAATGGGAGAAATCCTGTCTAACACAACTTTTACCCAGCTGCAGATGTCACAATTGCTCATATCACAGTTGCAAGAAAGTGGTTCCAATTGCAAAATCCTCCAAGAATCCTAGTGATCACAATTGCAATAAAATGGTCGCAAAGGCAAACCATGATGCCTTCGCAAATGCGAAACCTTCTTCACAAATGCGAAGATCATAAAAATAGTGTTGAGTCGCAATTGTGACTCTGCTTCGCAAAAGCAGAAATGGCAAGTTCACAAGTACGACTTTATCTCGCAAATACAAGAACTCACAAGCCATGCTCAGGCTCACAAATGCGAGATCTGCAGCAGACACCAGAAACTAAATGCATCAGCTATGATTCTATGTCTAATTTCACTCTGTAACCTATCCAAAACTCAGCCGGGCCATCGGAGATCCAAACAAAACATGCACACAAGTATCAAAATATCATACGAACTTACTCTTGAGATCAAATCGTCAAAATAACACCTAAAACTAGGAATCAGAATCCTAATCAAATTGAATTTTCCAGAAAATTTTAGAACTTCTATTTTAACAACCGGACATCCGAATCACGTCAAATTAACTTTGTTTTCACCAAATTTGACAGACAAGTCATAAATATAGTAATAGGCTTATATCGGGTTTCGGAACCAAAATATGGACTCGATATTAATAAAATCCAACATTGGTCAAACCTTCAAAGCCATTAAGCCTTTAAATTTTCAAATTTCGACAAAAAGCGATAACTCAAGCTAGGGACCTCCGAATTTGATTTTGGGTGTACGTTCAAGTACCAAAGTATGATGCAGACTCACCATGACCTTCAAAATATGGATCCAGGTTTGTTGCTCAAAACATTGATCGAAGTCAACTCAAATAGATTTTAAAGCAAAATCTCATATTTTTATGAATTTTTAATATAATGCCTTTCGGAAAAAAACCCCGAACTATGCATATAAATTGAGGAAGGATTAAAGAAGCTATCAAAGGTTTGAAACACAGATTTAAGGTTTAAAACTCTAGATGACCTATCGGGTTATCACATTCTCTACCTCTAAAACAATCGTTTATCCTTGAATGGACATAGAAAAGTACCTGGACTGGAAGGTGTGGATATATATCACGCCCCATTTTCCCTCACGGAGTCCAGGTTTCGATATTCATTGGGAACAACTCATTTTCTTTTGGGAATTGGGTATTTGAAGAGTCTCCACCTAACGGACTGAAGTGAGTTAGGGCACCTAGAGCAAATAACTTATATAACTAGTTTGCATTAACAGAGATTAGGCAAAGGCTCGAAATATCCTTGAGGGAAAGGTGTTAGGCGCTCTCGCGATACACAACGGTGGTCCAGGTCCGAACTCAATTATGTGAATTAGCCATTTAATAGATAGGTAATATAAGCATACATATGCAAATAAAGGAAGTTTAACACATATGAAATCTAAGCACACATATATAAGTAAGGCGAGGGAAGTCTTAGGTTTGTTACCTTATAGGATCAAAATGGTACAATACCCTGTAAGCCTTCTTCGACTAGAGGGCTTACACGTGGAACTAACGCACATGTCATCATATCCTTTACTACCCAATTACCTTCCCCTTGGTCATAGCCTAAAGCGTTCTAGCAATCTTATGAGGTATCCTATGTGTGCTCTACCTATTCCTTTACTTGTCCGGACATATTTAGGACTTCTAGTTAAGGTAGATTGAGACTTTCCTACAGTAATTAAATGGAGAAAACTCTTGGCGACATACAAAACATATAGGACTGGACCAAATATAAAACAATTAAAAGGCTCACATTTTACCTCCACAAATAGAGAAAGTAAGTGCATGTCTCAAATAACAAATTTAAGATATTTAAGAAAAGCCCTAGAACAGGATATGTAGGTGAGCATGACAAGAAGAGAATATGCAATATTGAGTTAAGGCGAAAGTGTTAAAGACATATTCAGTTTTCTTACTGAATTTTAGAACATGTTGAATATGGATATTCACAATAAGCAAAGCAGTTTCACTGTTTTATTAGACCTGGATTACTTATTGGCTTGCCTAGGAGTCAATCTATAACAGTTGATACACATGCTATATAAATACAATCAGAATTCTGTGAAACATTTTAAAACATTCTGAGTTTATTATGTTCTATAGACATGCTGGTCTAGGCACTGAATAAATTATTGTAGACTTATAGATGCTGGCAGCTAAATACAGATACTGGTCTTAGAATCCTATAGGCATGGAATCTAAATGCAGTGATTAAAAATATGCTGAAGATTGATTTAAACAAGTTTAGTATACAGAATCTGATCTTTGTAAGGTGAGACGAATCAATTTTAAAACCCAATAGGCACAGTATATAAGCAAGCATTGCAACAAACTTACATACATGTTTTCAAAATGCAAGATCAATTTTTTGAATCTTATTGTCATGATGTCTAAGTGAACAAACATTTCAACAACTTATAGGAATGATATCTAGATAGACAAGATATGGTGACAACCTATAGGCATGGCATCAAAATAGACAAGATACTGTAGCACGTATAGGCATGGCATCTACCTTTTCTCGACAAGATATGTATAAGTAACCCTCCCTTTTACTAACTTCCCCAATATTTGTTTACAAGAAATTATCATCACATATAAACATTAATAATGAATTACAGAAATGAAAATGCTACAACTATACGGAGCCTGGATATAGGTCCAAAAGATAGACCTGGCAAACCAGGCCTTCAAAATGCCAAAAGTATTATAACCTCATAGTGCATCCAATAGCATCTTGGTGTGTCAAAGTTCCCAAAGGCCTAAGGGACCCTGGGCAACACTCACACCAGGAAAACCTTCAAAATAATCTTTTGTGAACAAATTTGGAAATCCAACTCCAGTGTGTCAAAGTTTAGAAAAGCCTCAGGGACTCTAAGAAATGCTTACACTAGAGGGGCAAGACCCTAGGTGTTCTAAGAATAGGAGTAGTGTTTGAAAATAGAAGTTGTTTAAGAAAATAGTGTAGAAGTAAACAAAGTAATTGCAGTACTCTAAAGCAAAGGTTTCAGCAACCAAACAACAAGCAGAAAACATGGTCACAAAGTTTCCAAGAAAACATTCCCATTACCCAGATTTAGCTTGGTTCATTAGTTAACACTAGGTGGCATGTAGCATGTACACAGAGAGGGGAACAGCGGTTGGGAACACAGGAATCCCGAATCAGGAACACATAAAATAGGGTAAGAAGCATACTAAATAACACCAAGCAAGTATATCACTTAATAGGACCTAATGGTGCTGATTAGCAAATAGATAAGTTTGAAAAGGGCCAGATTACGTAGCACTGTGTAGGGCATAACAACAGGAGCAATCATGCTAACTTAAAGCAGTAGACAGGAAAGATATAAAACTAATTTGCTGTCATGACCCAAACCCCGAACCGGTCGTAATGGCGCCTCTCATAAAGACAAGGCCAGCCAACTAACTCATTTCGCCTTTTCAAAACAGTTAAATATAATAAACATACTAAGTATGAATAGATAACCACAAACTAAGAAAAAGATTCTTATAATGTGTGAAAAAAATCTCGATACTGGGGTGTCACAAGTCACGCGCATCTATTAGAATATAAATACAACTACAATATCTAAAATATATACAAAACAGAATTAAGGAACGAAGGGAGAAAAGCGACGCTGCGAATGCTGTCAGCCACCATATAGAAACCCGATACCTCTGCCTCCGATTAGCCCAAAACACAGCCCGATACCGGGGTGTCACAAGTCATGAGCATCTATTAGAATATAAATACAACTACAAGGTCTAAAATATACAAAAAACAGGACTGAAGAACGAAAAGGGAGAAAAGCGATGTTGCGAATGCTTTCAGCCACCTTACAGAAACCCAATAACTCTGCCTCCGATTAGCCAAAACCCGCTACTGGGTGTATAAATACCTGCATCTGCACACAAGGTGCAGAGAGTAAAGTGAGTACTCTAACTCAGTGAATAATAAAGGCAAATAACAACTGAGCAGTAAGAAATCATATAAAGTAACCAACATGCTGCAGAGAAGCAGTGTAAAGCTGTAAAAGCTTTAAAAATATCTTAGCTCAGTTTCAACCTCTTTTTAAAATGACTTTTTCAACAATTACACAGTGATTGCAAAGCAGTTAGTGTCGATAAGCACAAAAAATCCACCCTCTGGGCACAAATACCATAGTATAATAGGTAAAATGACTAGTAAATATGGAAGATGAACACATAAAAGTTCGCCCCTCAAGCATTATATCATAAATGTACCAGCCCCTCGGGCTCACTCTCAGAATAGTATCAGCCCCTCGGGCTACCTCACAATCACTCATATCAGCCCCTCGGGATCACTCTAAGAATAATGGGTACCCGCGCTCACTGTGTGTGTGCAGACTCCGGAGGGGCCCCTTACGGCCCAAGCGCTATATCAAGCCACCTTATGGCATCATCACTCAACACTCGGCCTCACATCACTCAAGCCACCTCGTGGCATATAAATGTATCTCAGGCCCTCGACCTCATATCACTCAACATATCCTCACATATGGCCCTCGGCATCACTCAGTTTGGAAATCATCACAAGCCCCTCGGGCATTAGTAAAACAATATATCTTAGCCCAAAACATCATTTAGAAATATCATTTAAGCTTAAAATTTGAGTAAAAGTGGCTTAGTTTATAAAACAGTAGATATCAACAGGACTCAGTTCAAGTAATAAATCAAACAGTGAGGAAATAGTGATAAAAATCTTCGAAGGGTTCAAATAATTGGCACGAAGCCAAATATGGCAATCAGCTCAAGTCATGATGATAACAAATAATTTTCAGTCAAATAAGCGGTAAAATCATCAATCGGGTTGGACCAAGTCACAATCCCAGTAGTAAAAGACCCCAAGCTCATCATCCAGTGTGTGTCTCACCTCAATATAGTCCAACGATGTGTAATCCGGGGTTTCAAACCCTCAGGATATCATTTACAATCATTACTCACCATGATCCGGCGACCAATCTCTAGTTCGCGACACTTTTGCCCCTCTAATTAGTTTCCGCGCGCCGAATCTATCAAAATCAGAACGAATACATCACAATATGCTAAGGGAACAAAGCCCAAGTGAAAAGAATCCATATCGGGCACAAATCCCGAAATTACTAAAACCCAAGCCCCAGGCCCACTTCTCAGAACTCAAAATTTTTTACCAACGGGTTCCTTATCCTCCCACGAGTTCATACATACCAAAAGTTCTAACATCCGACCTCAAATGGTCCGTCAAATCCCAATTCAAAAGTTCAATTTCTCAAGACCTAGCTCTTAAATGTTTAGGCTTAGTTTCCATGAATTTCTAGGTGGTTTTCACAATAAAAACGAGTTTTATGTTCAAAAATCTCACCTCCACTCGATTCCCCTTAAATCCCTCTTCAATTAACTCTCCCAAGCTTCAAAGTCTCCCAAGAATGGAGGTTCTTAGCCTCAAAATCGTGGAATAACCCTTTTTTAAACATTCTGCCCATCTATTAAATTCCTTCTCTGAGATCGCAGATAAAAACATGCGATCGCGGTGCACAAAACTCAGCTCCCACAAAATTATTATATGCTATCGCAGTTAACACCATGCGGACGCGATGCTCTGCCTCTTTAACTCACTGCGATTGCGCACATACTCACGCGATCGCTAAGGCACACCACACAACCCTATACGATCACAATCCCTTATATGCGATCGTATAGATCAAAATCATGCTGCACCAAATAGCCCTATGTGATCGCATTCAGAACCACGTGATTGCATAGAAGAACATCTGAACTAAACACCAACAGAAATTTCCGCAATTCTCCAAGTCCGAAAATGTCTGTTTAACCACCCGAAACTTATCTGATGCCCTCGGGACCTCAACCAAACATGCCAACATATCCCATAATATCATTCAAACTTGTTCCAATCATCAAAACACCTCAAACAACATCTAATACCCAAAAGTCATCGAATTCAAGCCTAAGTTTTCTAAAAACTTTCGAAATACTCTTTCGATCAAAAACCCAACCAAACCATGTTCGAATGACCTGAAATTTTGTACACACATCCGAAATAACATAACAAAACTATTGAAACTCTTGGAATTCCATTCTAACATCTATATCAAAATCTCACCTATCAACCGAAAAATGCCAAAATCTCACTGTCCTCAATCCAATCCTAAACCTTCTACGGACTTCCAAAATACATTCTGATCATGCTCCCAAGTCATAGATCACCCAATGAAGCTAAAAAATAATAAAAATTCCAATCCAAGCTCATATACAAATAATTCAACCCTTGGTCAAACCTTTCAAATTCAAAGCTTTCAACTAAGACTATTTCCTTCAAATTCATTCCGATTTTCCAGAAAACCAAAACCAACGATCTACATCAGTCATAATACATTACTGGGGCAAGTCATGCACGAGAACTGGCGATCAAGGTACAAAAGCTCAAAACGGCCGATCGGGTCGTTTCATTCTCCCTCACTTAAACACACGTTCGTCCTCGAACGTACCTAGAGTTGTTCTAGAAGCCAACCAATGGCTGAATAACTTTACCATGCATATACCCAAGGGTGATCCCATGTCATCTTTTATCATATAAGTCCGATAATACATTGCAACTGAAATTACACAATCCAGTGTGACCCATAAACCATAGAACCACATTTCCACTTCTGAAACCATCAATAATATCAAACCTCACACATATGCTCTGAATAGACCCGAACCAGCTGTAATAACCCATGCCTGCAACCTTGGGAGCAATCCCATGATATACCACATAACGCAAGCACTCGTAGCGATAACTTCTATTCAAAGCAGATGCCTACAACTTTCAAACACTGGTAGAAAACCTCTTATCAACTAAAGTCTCATTCCAACACTTTCATATACTGCCAGCGATAAATGAAATTAGCACAAAACCACGACCATTTCTCAGGTCAACCATTCATGAAGCTACTTCTCCCCTGATAAATAGCATAGCAAATTTGTGAGCCGAACCTCGATCTTATCCTTCCAACATGCTGAAATAAAATCTGTTCGTATTCATCAATGATCCCAACGATCTCCTCTAACCCAACACACCACTATGGTGACATGACACATCAATAGAAGCCTAAGCCACAACTGGCACAATAATCGCACCAATAAGCAACGATCCGAACATACTCAAATCGTGATATGATTCATATGAAAGAGTTGTACCTTAGCTCACTAGTACCACCACAAAAAAGGCTAAGAACCCCTCTCACATCATAGAATAAAACACATGAATCTAGCCCGAAAGGTCATATCTCCACATAGCTTTGCTGAAAATGTGTGATCCTATCCAAATGTCGTTCCACATAAAACACCTCAAGTCACTACGCTCGAAATTGACAACCGTGCACCATTTGATGCTTGGAACCAAAGAAAATCATTACACCCTCAGTGAAATAACTAACATATACCATGCAAACTCTATAGGACATAACCGATACGCCATTCACCACGCAACGTCCAACTACTCTTTTCGCTCGACTTCTACTATGAACCCCAATAGAACTGTACCATATGTGCCCATAACCAACAAATCATAACGTCTTCCAACATAAAAAGTCAACTCATAGATCTCTCTAGATCACTAAAAATCTCAATAACGATCGAATCAACACATCCCTCAACATTATAACTCAGAGCCAACCATGCTGACTCAAGATAGAACGCTCACCCACGTTAGCCTACCAACGAACTCCTTAAAAAGGAAACCTGAAGCTGCTTCTTCCACCTTTGTTGGTGCCATAGGATATGGTGAAAGGCACCAAATCAATACTGAAATCAACAACCTTGCCCGACGACATGCCCGGGAACAAGAAACACACCCGAAAAGTCCCTTACCACCTGAACTGAATCATTATGAGAAGCCTTAGCACTGAAGCTCATCACAAGAGCCCAAATAATAAAGACAAATCCTTCCCAACGTCCTCTGGGTTTCAAAATATAACAATCCCCAATAAGACATAATATGTCAAACATCGCCACTTAATCCGTGGTATTTTCCATCATAGCCAACATCGTTATCTTATCACAATAGCCTAGAATAACACAACGCAGAAACAACCAGTCTAAACCCAATATCACATCCAAGTCCTAGGATCCCAAGAAACAAAAAGGTCCGCTCAAGTCTCCAAACCCGGATAGTCACTAAGCAGAGACGACGCGCACGATCTACAACCATAACATAGCCTGAATATGAGGACCTCCGGTCTCTAACTCCATGTAGCACACAAATCACCATACCTTATCCCAAATTCCACCATCCAAATACATATCACGCCTTAAGTACCCAAATCATTCCATGAAAGATATTCTAAAATTCCCATGTGCCATCAAGAAAACTCAAATATTGGTAGTCGATCTAACAAGAAATCATCGTAGTACTACTGAAGTACTATCAACTTAATCACATTGCCCTTTCTGAAACGTATACCCTCATCAAATCACTATGATTAGAAATACCATCCCCTTAATCATCTGAAGATCACTTACCCTAAACATCTGAAGTTCATTTCTCTAATCACCTAAAACTGCCCGCTGCCGAAGAATTTTGTGACTTTTTCACTCAGAACTGCACTGTAACCATATACACGCAAATCGCAATCCTCCACAACATATCGCATATACCATACAACCCTAGGATAATATGAAAACGTCATCTCCCTCCCGAGCCACAAACATCTGGGTACTCAACTGGTCAAGAACTTTCCATTGGTCCCACCTAGAAGAAAATCACAATACATCTCATGCTCTGCATGCCCATAGAAATATACATCTCCAAACCACGGTATAAACCATCAAGAACCCTAAGTCAGGCCTACAATGACTGAATCCTTCTAACTCGACCAAGCTAAGCAAGCCATCAAAATCGACGAGCATCGCCACTAAATACCTGTAAGAACTCATTACCTCGAACACACACAAGAAACAAATTATTTCCTTACCATATAAACCCGGCCTACTACAAAACTACCCCATATATCTGAATTTCGTTCTTATTCATATTCAACTTGATCTTACCTCTTGCAATAGCACTACAATTCCTCGATCCAGGCTTACCACACGAGACACCAGCATAAAACTGTTAGATAATACGCTTAACACTAGAGGGGGGTGAATAGCGTTATAATAAAAATTAGCGTAAACTTTGCGGAATTAAAAAATTGCAGGAAGTAAATAAGTGCGATAAATAATAAAGTACACACCGATGTATTCTGGTTCACCACAACACGTGGCTAGTCCAGTCCCCGAGAGACTCTCTCGAGATTTTCCACTAACTTGTCAAGCTTACGGGTGCTCAACAAACCTTTACAGCTTAAGGACACAAGCCTTAACACCTTTGCTCGGAGATACAACACTCCAAGACTTCACTGTTAAGCTTACGGGTTCCTAACCAACCTTTACAACTCAAGGACACAAGCCTTAACACATTTGCTCGGAGATACAACACTCCAAGACTTCGACCAAGGAAACACAAGTTCCTTACAACAAGAGAATCACAATTCTCTTCAAGTGTACAAAACACTAAACACTCAAACAATACACTCCTTTATGAGTAGATATGAGTAAAAGAAGTAAGCTCAAGATCACAACAACTTTGAACAAGACTTTGGCTCTTAAAAGCTTTATGAAATGAATATAAAATGATAAACAATAGTATGCAAGCGTATAGCAATAGAATGATCAGTTGTTGTGTGTTGTTGTGTTTAAAACACTGAAATGAAGCTGTATTTATAGTTGAAAAACTTGTCATTACCGTTGCCTAATTGCCAATTAAGAGTTGCTGATTTTACTCTGTGACAATCGATTGTCAGGAAGCCACAATCGATTGTTTGCCAATCGTTCCAAAAATCAATCCCAGATTTTACGCTTAACAATCGATTGTCCAAGATCAACAATCGATTATTGGAAACGTTCAAAAAATCATTTCCAGATTTTTCGTAAAATAATCGATTATACCAAATCAATAATCGATATTCAGCAACGTTCAAAAAATCCTTTCCAGATTTTAATTTCAACAATCGATTGTACAAAATCAACAATCGATTATTCAGCAACGTTCAAAAAATCTTTTTCAGATTTTAATATCAACAATCGATTGTACAAAATCAATAATCGATCACCTGACGGTATTTGAAAACTTTACGACAACGGTCAGCTTCACAATCGATTGTGCAATGTTAACAATCGATTATTTATCTGACTTTGAAAATCATTTTAGACACTGCCTCGTGACAATCGATTGTTATATACTCACAATCGATTATTTAATAACTTTGAAAAAGTCTGGAAGACACTGCCTCAACACAATCGATTGTCATATGTTCACAATCGATTATTTTGTGTCTTTTAAAAATCTGATGGACACTGTCTCTTCACAATCGATTGTCATTAGCTTCACAATCGATTATTCTGAGTTTTGAAAAACTTTGATGGACACTGCCTCATCACAATCGATTGTCATAAGGTTCACAATCGATTGTCATGCAGGTTTTGAAAAACCTGATGCTCACTGCCTTAACACAATCGATTATCATTAGTTCACAATCGATTGTCATGCAGTCTTGGCTTAACATAATCGATTATCATAAGTACATAATCGATTATCTTAGTCCAGATTTTAGAGGCATTTTTAAAAATCATTTTGACTGAAGTAAATATGCATGATTTAAAATCATTTAGCATTAAATTAAATATGCATGATTTTGTAAAAAAATTAGTTTTACGAGAGAAGCCATGTCACGAGTCAAGTTGTCGGATCAAGATCACAATTAAGAACGACTCATTTAAACAATAGAACTTTGTCTTGTGCTTGAATCTCGTTATCCACCAATTGTGCGCTTGTACTTGAACTTCGTCATATATCAATTTGCGCTTGTTTGTCATTCATCAAAACCAATTGTGCGCTTGTACTTGAACTTCGCATATATCAATTTGCGCTTGTTTGTCATTCATCAATACCTACACATAAGAACACACGTTTTAGTATAAAGCCTTGAGAACGTGTTTCCAACAATTTCCCCCTTTTTGATAATGGCAAACTTTAAGCGGGTTATGCAAATTAAACAATTTATAATGACGATTCAAGACAAGTATAAGTATGCAATTTGTTCCCCCTCAATATATGAATTCCCCCTCAATTTAAGCTTATAAATATTGAGAGTGCATACCCGTTATCTTCCCCCTTTTGCCATTAGCAAAAATAATATAAGAAGATGCCAAAGATGTAAATAAAACTTGTTTATTTATTGGAAAGAAAACGTGATTACTTAAAGAGAGTACAATAACTCAAGTAATAGCAGAACAATCGATTATTGATACGAGATAATCGATTATTAGACGACAGAAACCGATTTTTCAGAAGAAGACTTGATTATTGCGCGTCATGCTTTATAATTCCCCCTACCTTTAGGGCGATACCTGCAAAAATTCGTAAGACGTCTCCGACGCTCAAGTTAGAAATCATGTAAGATAAAAAGATGCAATGCATGACTTAGATCAACGTGGAGTCAAGAATCCCGGGTTCGCTACGTATTCGGAAGAAGGACTCTTTCTCTAAGGGCTTAGTGAAGATGTCGGCCAATTGGTCTTTGGTTTCAACAAATTCGATTTCGACATCGCCCTTGAGAACGTGATCTCTTATAAAATGATGTCTTATTTCATTGTGTTTTGTTCGCGAATGAAGAACAGGGTTCTTCGTCAAGCATATGGCACTAGTATTATCACATTTAAGAGGGATATGATCAAGACTTAGGCCATAGTCCAAGAGTTGTTGTTTCATCCAGAGGATTTGAGCGCAACAACTCCCCGCGGCTACATATTCAGCCTCGGTTGTGGACAACGCAACACTTACTTGTTTCTTGCTAAACCAAGAAACGAGAGAGCTACCGAGCAAATGGCAAGTGCCACTAGTGCTCTTGCGGTCCAATTTGCATCCAGCAAAATTGGAGTCGGAATAGCCAACGAGTTGGCATGAAGAACCTTTGGGGTACCATAGACCCACATTTATAGTACCAACAAGGTACTTCAAAATCCGTTTTACCGCAGTAAGGTGAGACTCCTTCGGACACGATTGATAACGGGCGCATAAGCACACGCTAAACATGATGTCCGGACGACTAGCAGTAAGATAGAGAAGAGAGCCAATCATACCTCGATACTTCTTAGTGTCGACTTCCTTACCTTTCTCATCTTTGTCTAGATGATCGGATGTGCTCATGGGAGTCGCCATTGCTTTTGCATTGTTCATTTCAAATCGTTTCAGCAATTCTTTGCAATATTTGGCTTGGCAAATGAACGTACCTTCTTTCATTTGCTTTACTTGTAATCCCAAAAAGAATGTTAACTCACCCATAATAGACATCTCAAATTCGCTTGTCATTAAATCGGAAAATTCCTTGCATAAGACATTGTTAGTAGCACCAAATATGATATCATCCACATATATTTGAACTGATAAAATATCATTGTTTTTATGCTTAACAAAAAGGGTGGTGTCAACTTTCCCCCTAATGAAATCATTTTCCAATAGAAATTTACTCAATCTTTCATACCAAGCTCGGGAGCTTGTTTTAAACCATAAAGAGCCTTTTTGAGTTTGAAAAAACATGATCGGGAGATTTAAAATCTTCAAAACCGGGGGGTTGTTCAACATAAACTTCTTCTTGTATAACACCATTTAGAAAAGCACTTTTCACATCCATTTGATATAAATTGAAATTCATAGAAGAGGCAAAAGCGAGCAATAGACGAATAGCTTCTAATCTAGCTACGGGAGCATATGTTTCTTCATAGTCAAGACCCTCTTGCATTGCCAAGGTCCAAAATTCATCCCCAATTGCTTCGGAGATGGTTGTTGGTTCAATTTGAGACACAAAAGAAGTATGTCCTAAGGTGTTCTTAAGGGAGTTTCGGGTACATACCTTTTCTTCGACGTCGCCAATTACCTGTTCGAGAGGGTGATCTTTGATTGTCCTCCACTCGTTAGGCGTTTTCACTTCATTCTCCAATTGTGGCGCTTCCTCCGTTGGTTGTTTCAAAAATTCGTCTTGATTTTCTTTAGGCGTTTCCTCTTGTATTTTGTCTTTCAAGCTATCTAAGATACCTACAAGATCAAAACCAGTATCCTTTCTCGCCAAGCGAGCATTATTTTCGGCAAATACAACATGAGGGGATTCCTCCACAGTTTCGGTTCTTTTATTAAAGACCCTATATGCTTTGCTACGTGAAGAATAGCCAATGAAAATTCCCTCATCGGACTTAGCATCAAATTTTCCCAATTGATCTTTTCCATTGTTATGAATAAAACATTTACAACCGAATACTCTAAAATGGGAGATATTTGGTTTCCTTCCCTTGTAGAGTTCATAAGGGGTCTTCATGAGTATTGGCCTTATGACTACTCTATTTAAGATGTAGCATGCGGTACTCACGGCATCTGCCCAAAAATGTTTGGGAATCTTAGCATCTTCGAGCATGGTTCTAGCCATCTCTTCGAGACACCTATTTTTCCTTTCCACCACCCCATTTTGTTGTGGTGTACGTGGAGCGGAAAAGGTATGCTCGATACCGAGTTCGTCACAAAAGTCCGCAAAGAGATTGTAATCAAACTCTCCCCCATGATCACTTCTAATTGAAGTGACGGTTGTTTCCTTTTCGTTTTGAACACGCTTAAGAAAGTATTTAAAATTCTGAAAAGCATCACTTTTATTGGCAAGAAATAAAGTCCATGTAAATCTAGAATAATCATCAACAATCACAAAAGCATAACGATTTCTTCCTAGACTTTCAATGCGAGATGGTCCAAATAAATCCATGTGAAGCAATTGCAATGGTCTAGAAGTTGAAACAATATTTTTGGATTTGAAAGATGCTTTTGTTTGCTTCCCTTTTTGACATGAATCACAAATAGAGTCATCTTCAAATTTTAAATTGGGAAGGCCAATAACTAAGTTTTATGAAATCAATTTGTTCAAAAGATGCATGTTTATATGAGCAACTCTACGATGCCATAGCCAAGTATCATCCTCTTTGCTCATAAGGCAATCCACATATTCGGGTGAGGAATTAGCAAGATCAACCATGTAAATATTATCCACTCTAAAACCACGAAGGATAATTTTGAAATCACTACGTCTAAATGCTAAGCATTCATCCGAATCAAATAAGGCAAGATTTCCCTTGTCACATAATTGACTTATGCTCAAGAGATTATGCTTTAAACCTTTAACAAGTAATATATGCTTAATAGAAGAATTTTCATCCTTACCGACCGATCCGATGCCGATAATCTTTCCTTTATTGTTGTCACCAAAAATAACACTTCCTCCTTCTTTGTGTTCTAGTTGAAGGAATTTGGATTCGTCTCCCGTCATGTGCTTGGAGCATCCACTATCAAGGTACCATAGTACACTTGATCCCTTCAAACATACCTACAAAACAAGTTAATGCGCTTTAGGTACCCATGCCATTTTGGGTCCTTGAGGGTTAGGCATATTATAATGATGTGATTGAGTGATATGTCTATGTCGTATAAAGCATGCAGGGGCAGTATGACCAATGCGTCTACAATAATGACAAGTCACGTTGGGGTTATGCATCCTTCTAGGTTCATAGTAACTTGATGGACGAACAAGAATTACTCTATTTTCATTATGACTATTGCGCATTTCATGAGAACCATTTCTCCTACTATTAGTTCTAAAATGAGCAGCATTTCTAGAGTAATGGTCATGTCTAGATGTTCTAAGAGGTTCAAAACTCCTTCTAGTATTTGGCCTATAATATGCATCATTTCTAGGGTAGTTATTTCTAGGTGGTAAGTCATTGCTAGGTCTTCTAAAATGTTCAACATTTGGTCTAGCATGCATATTTGTTCTAGGATTGCTATTTCTAGGATAAGTATTTGTTTTATTAATCCTAGGTTGAGCCTTAGGTGGTTGGGGTTTGGCTTCAACCTTTTCTTTAGGCTCATTCTTAAAGCCTATGCCATGCTTGGTTGACTTCAAATTATCAACAACATCATTCAAATTTTTGTGCGAAGAATTAAACTTATCTAATGTGCCTTTAAGCCTTTCTACTTCATTTTTGAGATGCAAGCAAGACGTACACTTTCTAATAGAGCTTTCGGGCTTATTGGCGCTTCTTTTTCCAAAAAACTTGTTTTCCTCTTTCAACTTCTCATTTTCTAAAACCAGTTTTTCAAAATCTTTTTCTTTTAGAGAGAGTTGTTTTTGAAAATCTTTTTCTTGCAACGACAGAGTTTTCTGCAAATCTTTATTAGTCTTGGAAGCATCAACAAACTCACTATGTAATTTATTATAAGCATTTTGCATTTCTTCAAGCGAGTGAGAGTTGGACGTACTTACCTCTTCTTCTTCGTTTGCCATGAGACATTGGCCAGTTGATTCATCATATGAGCTGTCCGCTTTTTTAGGCATGATTTCATACATTTCCTCCAGCTTATCCTACATCTCTTTGGCGGTTTTGTAGTGGGAAATTTTCTGATAGTCTTCCTGATTCAAGGCGCTATACAACATATTTATTGCATTAGTGTTGTATTCACTTACCTTGGCTTTCCCAACTTTTGTTGTCATTTGATCACCATGCTTGATGATTTACCATAGATAAAAGTTGTTGGCTGTGATGAAAATTATCATCCGATCTTTCCAATATAAGTAATTATTTCCATCAAATATTGGGGGCAACATGTTAAAATCACCTTCACCTATTCCTGCAAAAGAGTCACGAGTAGAAGCCATGGATGGTTCTCTCAAACTGTTAAGTCTTCAGAGAGTTGGGCTCTGATACCAATTGTTAGATAATACGCTTAACGCTAGAGGGGGGGTGAATAGCGTTATAATAAAAATTAGCGTAAACTTTGCGGAATTAAAAAATTGCAGGAAGTAAATAAGTGCGATAAATAATAAAGTACACACAGATGTATTCTGGTTCACCACAACACGTGGCTAGTCCAGTCCCCGAGAGACTCTCTCGAGATTTTCCACTAACTTGTCAAGCTTACGGGTGCTCAACAAACCTTTACAGCTTAAGGACACAAGCCTTAACACCTTTGCTCGGAGATACAACACTCCAAGACTTCACTATTAAGCTTACGGGTGCCTAACCAACCTCTACAACTTAAGGACACAAGCCTTAACACCTTTGCTCGGAGATACAACACTCCAAGACTTCGACCAAGGAAACACAAGTTCCTTACAACAAGAGAATCACAATTCTCTTTAAGTGTACAAAACATTAAACACTCAAACAATACACTCCTTTATGAGTAGATATGAGTAAAAGAAGTAAGTTCAAGATCACAACAACTTTGAACAAGACTTTGGCTCTCAAAAGCTTTATGAACTGAATATAAAATGATAAACAATAGTATGCAAGCTTATAGCAATAGAATGATCAGTTGTTGTGTGTTGTTGTGTTTAAAACACTGAAATGAAGCTGTATTTATAGTTGAAAAACTTGTCATTACCGTTGCCTAATTGCCAATTAAGAGTTGCTGATTTTACTCTGTGACAATCGATTGTCAGGAAGCCACAATCGATTGTTTGCCAATCGTTCCAAAAATCAATCCCAGATTTTACGCTTAACAATTGATTGTCCAAGATCAACAATCGATTATTGGCAACCTTCAAAAAATCATTTCCAGATTTTTCGTAAAACAATCGATTATACCAAATCAATAATCGATTATTCAGCAACGTTCAAAAAAATCCTTTCCAGATTTTAATTTCAACAATCGATTGTACAAAATCAACAATCGATTATTCAGCAACGTTCAAAAAATCTTTTTTAGATTTTAATATCAACAATCAATTGTACAAAATCAACAATCAATTACCTGACGGTATTTAAAAACTTTACGACAACGGTCAGCTTCACAATTTTGATTGGGGACAGGAAATTAGGTAATTATACCATAAATAACTCTAATTGAATTTCAAATAAGGCAAAAAGTAGGTTTAACAGTTAATTAGGGTTAGAACCCTTAAATCAAGTAATCATTTTCATAAATAAGGCAACATGGGTAATCAGAGACCATCAAAGAGTCATTCAACCCATAGATAGACAAGAGATGTCAACTAAAAACTCAGGATTAAGGAAAACAATCAGAAATCAATAAATTAGTTTAGTAAATAAATAAAAGCTCAATTATTCAAATAATAATGGACAAGAGGTTGGAATCAATCATTGAATAGTCAAACAATTGGACCAGAAACATAACCATGCGAGAAAGATCAAACAAAACATAAAAACTTAAGAAAATCTTTTGCAAAAGACGAAAGTGGAAACCTTAGATAATTAGAAAGATACTTAGGGTTGATTAGTAACAGGAAGATTTGGAGAACTTTAATGAAATAGCCATAGAAACACAAAGCACTTCAAACATACAAAGATTCGGACAACAAAAATCAGAAAAATCAAAAACCTAAAGTAGCATAATGCTAAAAATTGGTTAACAGTAGAAAAGTAAAAGAACCTTAAAGGACTACCATGGGAAATTGAAAACACTTCAAATATGTAGAGGATCAAACAACAGATAATAAAGAAATAAAACCAAAGATAACATAGTGCCAGAAATTGACTAATACTAAAGAAACAAGAAACTTTTAAAAGAAAGACCAGTGACAAACTGAAACTTTCCAGATCTACAAAGATCTGGATGGATTCGTGTTTGAAGTGAGGGTTTTGAAGAAAGAGTGGAAGGGTAAAAAGAATCCAGTCTCAAACAAGATATTTGAACCGTAAAAGCATCGGAATAGTAATATTCACAACTATAGACGGACTCTCAGATATTCTTGAACTAGATATGGTTAGATCTCTTCGAGATTCTTCCATGAAATCACAAAATCGAGCAACCAAGCAGGAGGCTCGCAGGAGTCCCAAACACCCTTAGAAATGCATGGATCAAGTGAGAATCGGAGGGATTAGGTCAAGTTTTGGGTGGCGGTGACTAGGGTTAAGGTTGGGTCTCAGAGAGAGATAGAGAGGAGAGGAGTTTTAGGCTGGCTGTTTTGTGTAAATGAATAAGGGTTAGGGGTTATTGGATGATGATAGCCATTGATCTTTGTGATCAACGGCCAGGATTAAAAGGGTTTGGGGCTGGGCCGAATTTTATTCATTTAGGCTGGGGTAGATTGGGCTGGTTAGGACCGAATTTGGGCATTTAGTTAGGCTAGGTGAAAAATAAAAAGACTATTTGTTAAATATCCCTTTAATTGATAAAAATAATTAACAGATCATATAAAATAGTTTCCATGGCTAGAAATTTTTAAAAATAATTACTTAGTATTTAATAACATAAAAAGCTATTTTATAATAAAATAATATAATAAAACATACATGGGCTATTATTGCAATTATAACACAAAAATATAGATATGGCTATTTATGAAATAATTAAAGCTTAATTTCTATTATATAAAAAAGAAAAGTTGGTCAACCAAGAGTATATATATCATTTTAGAAAAATTCCTACATAGTTTGCATTTTTTAAATACAACGTGTCTTGATACACGTGGACCCCATATTTTCTTAACCACAATACTCCTTTATATATAGTGTTTAATTAGACTACTTCTCCAGATAATATTATATGCAAATACTCATTTGGAACGTTCTTTTTCTCTTTGATAAATTAATTAAATTTGGTTTAGTCAGCTAGAAGTTTTCACAAAAAGGTAAAAATAATTTTTAAATAATAAATATTGATAACTATTTATGATATTTTCATGTTTATCCATAGTATTTTAAAGCAATTTAATATTTAATATTTAAAAGATTTCATGTACCCACACTATTTGAAGGCAATTTCAAACTAAAAAAAATTCATATTCAAAAGTAATTTTAAAAAATATTATCAAAAGTTAATTTAAGTAATGAGTTTTGTTCACACTGTACTAGGAGACCATTTGTCATAATGTACTAGGAGACTATCTCTTATGTGCTTAATTGATATGAAAATTTAATCTACATGAACTCATCTTTCAAGTTTTCAACTATCAATAAATCATCTCAAAATATTATTTGTTATAATTTTTTTATTATTTCATTATGAAAATTAACATACGATAAATTTACAGAAAAGTAAAACCATTCCTCTTATCTCTTTAATAAATAAAAAAAATTAAAATCCCTATAATTTATATAAACTTCTATCAAATGTTTATTATTTTACCACCGGTTAACTTCATTTTAAACGAGTTGTACTATATATAATTTGAACTACTATATTGAATTACTACAATTTATATCATGTTAATATTTATTTTGGCTCCCTTTGTTTGAAGTAGTAAATTGCCTCTTTACGGATGCAAGTCTGCTTAAAAGTTCTCTTTATTTACTAGTATTAAAAATTGTATAGTACAAGACATGAGGTATTATTATAGTAAGTTTTTTCATCTTTAATTGTATTGTAAAGAATGATATTGCTTATTTTAACTTTCAACAAGGAGTTGAATGTTCCCATTTTTAAAACTCTTGTGAAACCAATTAGGATATATTCAAGAATTGTTTACACATAGATTGGTAAGCTTCTCATTCTAGAAAATTTGTTAATATAACTGACACTTGTAGCTCTAATATATTATCTTGTAAAATATTCAAATATAGTGGAAATACAATACCATTGACATCAAATTTCTATGTTTGATATGAATGTTAAAAATGAGTATTATGGCACGTAGTCTTTTTATGTTAATTGGAAAAACTTAAACATGTTTTAATTTATAGTTTAATTTTATGTGAATTATTACAATAAATTAATTGTATATGGATATCCCAATATCATTCGTTATCCATAATTAAATGAATATAATAAAGGTTTATTTATTTATCAAAATATTAACTGAGCCCTAACAAACAATAATTTTAAGACTACAATGTTGGGCTCGTATACAGACATTTCCTTATTTAGTATAAATATAAATAGCAATATTAAGCCATAAAAATTTTATAAAGTCACTTGTGATGCAATTAGTAATTATTTATATAAACAAAGATACTGGGATAAATTAATTAAAACCCTTTTAAAAATGCAAAAATTATGGAAAAATATTAAATGATGTTAATGCTTGGCTTTAAAGGTACATATGCTTTTTAAAAAATATTATAGAGAAAATTGGGTATTAACAATATCTACTCTACATGTCCGACTTGGACTTCCAAGTAGCTGCCTCGACGGGCTGACCTCTCAATTGTGCTTGTACTGAAGGATAACTCTTTGACCTAAACTGGCGAACCTGCCAGGCTAGAGTAGCTATCGGCTCTTCCTCATAAGTAAAATTATTATCCAACTGGACTCAATTGAAATATACCACATGGGACGGATCACCGCGATACTTTCAAAGCATGGAAATATGGAACTCCGGATGGACTGCTGACTAACTAAGTGGCAATGCAAGCTTGTAAGGCACCTCACCCACTCTCAGAAGAATAGCAAAAGGTCCAATATATCTAGGGCTCAGCTTTTCCTTCTTTCTGAACCTCATCAAACCTTTCACGAGTGAAACACAGAGTAATATTGTCTCCGACCATGAATGCAACATCATGAACTTTATGGTCGGCATAACTCTTCTGCCTGGAGTGAGCTCTAAGAAGTTCATCCTGAATAACCTTAACCTTATCCAATGAATCATGTACCAAATCTGTAACCAACAACCGAACCTCTCCTCCCCCTCGTACCATCCAACTTGTGAAAGACATCGCCTCCCGTATAATGCCTCACAATGAGTCATCTGAATGCTCAACTGGTAGCTATTGTTGTAGGCAAACTTTGTAAGTGACAACAACTTATCCCACGAACCTCTGAAGTCTATAACATAAGCGCGGAGCATGTTCATCAATATATAGATAGTGCACTCGGACTATTCTTCCGTCTGGAGATGAAATGTTGTGCTCAACTCAACTGCATGCCCTACTCACCTTGTACTGCCCTCTAGAAGTGTGAGGTGAACTGCGTACCTCAATCAGAAATGATAGACACTGGTACACCGTGAAGACGAACGATCTCACATATGTAAATCTCAGCTAACCGCTCTGACGAACAGGTAACTACCACAGGAATGAGCTGTGTTGATGTTGTCAGCCTGTCCACAATCATCCGAACTACATCAAACTTTTTTTTAATCTGTGGGAGTCCGACAACAAAATCCAAAGAGATACACTCCAACTTCCACTTAGGAATCTCCAACTTCTTAAGCAAATCACCAGGTTTCTGATGCTCATACTTTACTTGCTGACAATTTAGATACCGAGCTACATATGCAACTATATCCTTTTTCTTCATCCTCCACCAATAATTATGCCGCAAGTCCTGATACCTCTTGGTGGCAATCAGATGAATAGAATATTGAGACTATGGGCCTCCTCTAGAATCAAGTCACAAAGTCCATCTACATTAGGCATACAAATACGACCCTGCATCCTCAAAGCTGTAACATATCCAACAGTAACTTGCTTGGCATCAATGTGCCACATTGTGTCCCTAAGGACAAGAAAAAAAGGGTTATCATATTGTCGCTCCATGATGCGCTAAAACAAGGAATATCGAGCGACCGTACAATCTAGAATAGGATTAGGCTCTAAAACATCCAACCTCATGCACTGATTGGCTAAAGCCTAAAAATCTGATGCAAGCGGTCTCTCACCAAGAGGAATGTATGCAAGCGGTCTCTCACCAAGAGGAAAGTATGCAAGCTTGCCCATACTCACGACCTTTTTGCTCAAGGCATCAACCACCATATTGGCCTTTCCCTGATGATAAAAGATGGTGATATTATAGTCTTTCAATAGCTCCAATCACCTCCTATTCCTCAAACTGATATCCTTTTATTTTGAATAAATACTGCAACCTTTGATGATCCGTGAATACATTGCACGACACGCCATAAAGATAGTGCCACCAAATTTTCAGTGCATGAACAATAGCTGCCAACTCTATATCATTAATAGGGTAGTTCTTCTCCAGAACCTTCAAATACCATGATGCCTGTATAATTACTTTGTCATCCTGCATCAATACTGCACCAAGCCTAATACGGGATGTATCACAATACATTGTATAAGTCCTGAACTTGTGGGAAACACCAACATCGGCGACGTAGTCAAATCAGTCTTGAGCTTCTGAAATCTCGCGTAACACTTGTTTGACAATCTGAATGGGGGACCCAATAGTCAATAGGTCCTCTACATATGAAAACCCATCCATAAGCCGACAATAATATCCTACCAACACCAAGAAACTCCAGATCTCCGTAGTTGAAGTGGGTCTAAGCTAGTTTAATATGCCTATATTTTCTTAGGATCCCCCTGAATGCCCTCGGCCGATACGAAGTTCCCCAAGAAAGTGAACGGATCCAATCAAAACTCGCACTTTGAAAACTTAGCATACAAATGACTTGTCTCTCAAAGGCTGAAGTACAATACGAAGATGTTTCTCATGCTTCTCTTGACTACAAGAGTAGATCAAAATATAACCAATAAGCACAATCACAAAGGAATAAAATAGGGTTTGAACACCCGGTTTATCAAATCCATAATTGTTGTTGGGGCATTTGTCAGCCTAAATGATATTACTAGAAACTGATAAAGCTCATACTGATTCCGAAAAGTTGTCTTAGGGATATCAGATGCCCTAATCCTCAACTAATGGTAGCCATACATCAAATAAATCTTTGAAAACACCTTGGCACCTTGGAGCTGATCAAATAAGTCATCAACCCTAGGAAATGGATACTTGTTTCTGATGGTGACTTTGTTCAACTGTCAGTAATCTATGCATATCCTTATCGAACCAACTTTCGTCTTCACAAACAACACATGCGCATCCCAGGGCGAGACACTAGGTCTAATGAAGACCTTATCAAGCAAATCTTGCAATTTCTCTTTCAATTCTTTCAACTCTGCTAGGGCCATATGCTATGGCAGAATAGAAATGGGTTGAGTGCATGGAATCAATTCAAGATAGAAGTCAATATCCTTATATGGAGGCGTACTAGGCAAGTCTACAAGAAACACCTCTAGAAACAAACAAACAACAGGTACAAAATCCATAGTAGGAACCTCCATACTAGAATCGCGGACATAAGCCAAAAAAGCTAGACACCCTTTTTCGATCATATGTCGAGCTTTCACATATGAGATAATCATACTGGTAGAATGGCCAAGAGTCCTCCACTCTAATGGAGGCAAACCCCGCAAGGCTAAGGTCACTATCTTGGCATGACAATCCAATATGATAAGGTGATAGTAATCCTTACCCAAAATGATATCAAAATCAACCACATCGAGAAGTAGGAGATCGACATTAGAGACTCCCAATGGGAACCACACATGAATGATAAACACGATTTGCAATAATAGAATCTCCTATAGGTGTGGACACAAACATAGGAGCACTCAAAGAATCACGAGGCACAACTAGATATAAAGCAAAATATGATGGCACGTAGGAATAGTATAGCGTAGATCAAATAGAACTGAAGCATCTCTATGGCAAACTGAAAACGTACATGCGATAACAACGTCAGATAACTGAGCCTCAGGCCTAGATGGGAAGTCATAAGATCGGGGTTGAGCCTTACCACTTTGAACTATATCTCTGAGACGGGCCCTAGCTGGCTGACCTCCATCTCTAGCGGCCTGACATCTACCCCTAATGGTCCGACATCCACCTCCAGGTGCCTGACCTTTACCTCTAGCTGACTGGTGGGAGGTGATGTCGGGACAATGGCACAAGAACCTTGATGTTGTGAGATGCTCAGTGCCTGAGGGAAAAATCTAGCAATATGTCTCGGATCACCAAAATTATAATAGGACCTATGCTAGTGTGATTGTTGACCTTGAAACAAACCTTGTCGACGACCTGAGTAACCACCCTGAAAACTCTAGAGTGCTTGTACACTGATAGAAGCTGATGATGCACTAAAGGCTAACTGGTCGGAATGAGACATATGAGGGTTGTAACCACCTGAAGCATTGTGGTATGCCTGGAGCGTTGAATGAAACGGCTGGGAGGATGGCCTCTACCAAAGGTACTCTCGCCTCCAGACGAGGTACCACTAAACCACCGCAATGACGAGGCCTGTTATCAGACCCCTGACCCTCTCTCCTGTGCAATAACCGTCTCGATCCGCCTGAGTGACATTAGTGGCTATCTGAAAAGAAATCTCATCCCCAGCCTCTTTGAACATCTGCATCATGATAGGGTGAGTGAGTCCCTCAATAAAACTCCTCGCCATCTCTCCCGGTAGGAAGCAAAAGAATAAAAAGCATGACGGGGTAGATAAACAAAATGGGTCTCTATTGAGTAATAGTGATACTGCCCCACTGGAGACGCTCAAACTGGCTGCAGTGGTCCTCTCTTAGTGTGATATGGAGGAACTCCTCTAGAAATAACTGAGAGAACTAGTCCCAGGTAAGAGCATGCGACCCAAAATGGTCTGGTCGATACAAAATCTTTCCACAATCATTTGGCAGAACCCATCATCTGAAACACAACAAAATCGACCCTATTTGTCTCAACTATCTGCATGTTCTGCATAAAAACCAATAAGGTCACATTTGTATGTTATTCCGCAAAATCGCCCCCATGGTCTCACATTTTTTTACCCCATTTCATATTTTTATCAAATTCTAATATAAAAGCCTTCCGAAAAAATTTGAACAACGCATGCAAATTTAGGAAAGCTTAAAGAAGCTATCGGAGGCTTCGAAACACAAATTTATGATTAAAACTCTAGATAACCTATCGGGTCATCACACGCAATAACAAAGATAGAAAAGAAACAAATATTAAACCAGGAAAATTTTGAGAAGGCATCCCTTCACTAACTAAGCTAGGGTTTGGCCATAGATTCCAAATTTATTTTGAAAAATCTGATTTGGATGAAGTTTGGTTTGGAGATGAAACATGTTTGGACATACGTTTTCAAAATATATTTTCCAACTTTATTTTGGAAAAATATGTATATAATTCTCAAGTTTTGGGATGTTGGCCCAAAAATCACCAATTGGGGTGAGTTGGGATTTGGATGTTTGGGATTTCGGATTTTGACAAAATATTGGCAAAATTTATGGCTAAATATATATTTTAAAAATAAATTCCTAATTTATTTTGGCAAAAGTCATGACCAAATAGAACCTAATAGAAGGTATCCGACCGTCCGACGTAGTACTTCCATGTTAGGACAAACTCACATTAAAAATGAATGTAATTTTATTTGATGATATTGACAACTCATCATTTTGAGAAATCATATGCGATTTTTTTGACAGGTCTAGAATTAGATATATCACATGCACAAGAAGCAGCTGAAGATATTTTTAGGCATTTAGTTGAGAAAAAAAAAAGAGTACTTGAAGTTAACTTGTACTAAGTATCAATCACGCTGAAAAATCTTATATTAGGAATAAATTACTTTCTAACAAAGATAATTTTATAAATGACTCGAATTTGAAATATTTAATTAAGGATGAAAAATCATTTACTACTTCACGATCAAATATGTCATTTTTATTAAGAAGTCTCTAGAAATGGCTAGACATGTATCCATATAATGTAGTTAAACAGCTAGCTATTCAAAAATATGCTTAAATACAAAACTTCTCCTAAATAAGTCATAGGGGCCTAGGTAAATGATCACTGTTAAGGTAACATATATATTGCTGTTGGCCTACACCTAAAGAAGAAATTATATCCACAGTGGAGCAAAAAAATATGTCCCTATTACGTAAAAGTTATTAGGTAGGCATGCAGCTAAAAACTTTATAAATTTTAATTATTAGAGAGCGCGATAACAAAGATCGAAGAGAAAACAAGCACTAAACGTTAAAGAAGATAAATAAATGCGCTTATTAGGTGTATATAGCAATTCCATGTTAGGACAAATAACTCAGATAATCAGGTATATGTACTCCTATTTGTTGATATTGACAAATCAACATTATGGGAAATCAGCTACTATTGATGTATTGGCAGGTCTAAAATTAGAAATATCAGACAGAAGATACTCAAAATCTTTTTTAAAATCTTGTGTAAGACTCTAAAGACAATAGGGGTTGCTACGATGGTAAGCAACTCTCACTTCCAATCGAGGTGTTTTGAGTTCGAATCTCCTCAAGAGCAAGGTGAGAAGTTCTTGGAGGGAATGATGTCGGAGGTCTATTTGGAAACAACCTCTCTACCCAAGGGTAGCAGTAAGATCTGCGTACATACTATTTTCCCCAAACCCCACTAAATGAGATTATACTAGATCGTTGTTGTTGTTGTGTTAGTGCTCTCCCGAGTCCACTAATTCAAATTCACACCATGCAGTTTATATATAGGTAAAGCCTTCCCTATTAGAAAAAAGATGAACATATTCTCTTTTCCTTTGCCCGGTTGAATCCACTAGCCTCACTAATTTAATTATGTGTTGGTGCCCCTTATTTATATATATGACTCGAATTCGAGATCTTTCATTAAAAAAAATTTGATCAACAACATCTTTCTGGGGAAGCCGAAGATATTTAAATAGTATTCAGTAAATTTCCTTAATTTAAACAATCAAATATCGACACTCGTGTATATATATTCAACCGCACAACAGTCACTAACCTTGTTATGTACCCAATTATGGTACATAAATATGTCATTTTCAGCAAAAAGGTATCCACAAAATAGCCACATGTATCAATGTAGTCAAACAGTTTGCTATTTAGATGCATGCCTAAATACAAAATTAGTCTCTAAATAAGTCATAGGGGCCTAGGAATATGACAGTCAAGGCCCATTGCTTTTGGCCTGCAACTAAAAGAGAAAAACATTTCCACAATGGAGCAGAGGGTATATGTTCCCCATATAAAATTAAAGTTTTTTGTTTCTCACTCGATGTCCGATATTTATATTGGGATTCTAAATTCAATTTTTCCTCGAAAAGGTTCATATTTGGGAATAAAGTACTATCTAATAAAAGACAACTGCATACCTAGAATTCGAATTCAAAATCTCTGACTAAGGATAAAGATATACTTACCACTGTATCACAACTTTTATTGGTCCATATAAAATTAAAGTTAGGCATGCGTAACTACAGAAACTCAATTCAGCGGAATAAAAGTAGAAATAACTATTTCACCAGTAGAACAAGAACAATAGCAATAGAGAGAAGAGTAGAGAGAGTTCTTCTTATTGAGTTGAGAGGGGTCTCAAGGGATGATTTACAATGGTAGGGGGCACCTCTATTTATAGGGGAGAGGAAGATTTAGCTACCACTAATAGAACTCTAAAATCTCTCTAATTAGATACATTAAAGACATTCACCTTAAATAGAAGTGTAAGAATCTTCTATTTCATAACACTCCCCCTTGAATGTCTATTCAATGATGTGCCTCATAAAACCTTAAAACCAAAACCCAATGGGAAAAATTAAAGTAAGGAAAAAGAGTACACATGTTTGAATATGCGCCTATTGGTTGCCTCGTTAAAAACCTTGCAAGGAAAACCCAGTGGGACAAAACCTTGTAAGGGAAAAAGAGTGCAACGCGCATTGACTCCCCCTAATGAGTACATTGATTTATATCCTTGAGCATTTGCATTCCAATCTTGTGCATCATCTTGAAATCATCATTCTTGATAGATATGAACATCTTCATATAATGTCGTGGAATAACTCTTCAATATCTCCATAGATGCATTCTCAATGCCATCATGCTTATAGTTATAGCAAGATACATATGTACACAAATTGTACTTAGGATGTGGTACTTCAGGACCAAGAATTGCATATGCTTCAAGCAACTTAAATCTTTCAAGTTAAGTCATATAAGTCGCATAATAGACTTTAGCTGCATATCAAGTTTTCATGTCATGTTAAACAAATAAGATATCGAAAATTGACTATACATACCTTTGCCTTTATACTTTCAAGCATATGAACTATAGGTTCAAAGCTACATGTCTTTCATATGGAATCAATTCTTCTTGAATTGTATCTCTTCCATTTAGTTACTTTCTTTGAGTCAGCAAATGCGTATAGCATGTTTTGCAATATGTTGCAATTGCATTTCCCTTTTATGAACTACAGGTTCATATCATGATATTCGGGGATATACATATACAAATGAAAATTCATCCTATGTAACACTTTCTCAAGTGTTTATCATGTCTCCCCCTCATGTTAGTAAAGCTAACATGTTTCCTCAACTTTGGAAAATCATCTTTGTGCATTATGTCAATATACACAGCACCTTAATAATAAGATGAAATTATTTGGTTCCTGACCCTGAACCACTTGTGAGGGGAGAATATACTCTCGTATACAACTTATATCAAACTGATATATATATAACTTAGTTCTCATAAGAAACAGTTTAGCTATTAAGTGGCAGCACTCAATAATTATCTTGCTAAATCAACTTTAATATAAACCAACTTATCAAGATGAACTGTCTTGAGTAGAGAATCTGGAAACTATGCTCGAAGTTAGATTACTGAGCGATTTACCTCGCAAGCACTGCCAGGCTGCGGGTTAATAACAATGGCGCATGTAACCATATCATAGATGCATCATATGTGGTATACATGGCAGGTGAATGGGCCCATATTCACCTTTGATATTTCCAGAATCAAGGGGCTTCAACCCGAACTCTTTAGTTGGTCAGTTCATTACTGAGAACAAGAACTTCTAGTTCTTTGATATTCACCTATGTGAATTTGCACATCATACTTCAAATGAGATGGCTAACACGAATGTCAACTGAATAAATTATCAATATTGGTAAATTTCAAATTTACACCATGACATGTGCACTTATCAATAAACTTCGGGTTTATTATGACATGGGTTTTATACCAATAGATATCCACTTTATTGTGGCATTCTTTCGTTTGTGTAGTACAAACTGGAGAACAAAGCGGGTAGCTTTTCATATACAAATTACCCCGCTACAAGTTGTAGTAATAGGAGAATCAAAGCCTTCCTTTATTTATAGTCTCAATATCATCAATCGCCTTCGCGTGTACTTTTGGAAACTGAATAAGTTTCTTTGAGACTTACTACAGCACAATACTCAATTGTGTTTCTCCAACATAGTAATAATTGGCTCTTCGAGAGCTCTCAATTAATTTTGTACTACCACAGACTGACGTTCGAGATCCACACATTCTTGCATTCCGTATTTTCAAGAGTCTCAGGCTCAATAGATTCTTCGTGAATCTCGGAATTAATAAAATCATGAGCGTCCTCATGTGATTCTTTCATAGTGTCATTTAGATCGTTCTTTTTCCTCTTTCTAGGATTTCGATCTTTTGGAACCTAATGGTCTGCCACGCTTCTGGCATGCATTTGACTCATCATGGATATGACACTAGATATTCGTCCAATAGGGACTTCAATACGGATCGGAACATTTTCCGTGTGAATGTGGGATTTCGTTATCCTCTTCAAGTCCGTAAATGCGTCAGGCATTTGATTTGCTATTCTTTGCAAATGGATAATCTTTTGTACCTCCTTCTTTCAAATAGAGGTATGTGGATCAAGATGAGATAATGATACATTTTTCCACAAAATTTCCCATTTGGTTTCACCGACTTCTCCCCCTAATTTTGGGAAAAGTGTCTCATCAAATTGACAGTCTGCAAATAGTGCAGTGAACAAATCTCCTGTCAATGTTTCGAGGTAGCGAATAATGGAGGACGATTCATACTCAACATATATTCCTAACCTTCTTTGCAAACCCATTTTTGGTGCGGGATGGCGGTGCTACAGGCACCTATACTGCGCATCCAAAGCTTCTTAAATGGGATATATTGGGTTCATGACCCAAAACCAATTGCAATGGGGAATATTTGTGTCAATTCGTCAGTCAGAGACGAACTAGCATTGCTGCATGCAACATGGCGTGACCCCAAACCGAAGTGGGCAGCCGACGAACTAGTATTGCTTCATGCAAAATGGCGTGACCCCAAACCGAAGTGGGCAGCCGACAAACTAGTATTGTTGCATGCAAAATGGCGTGAACCCAAACCGAAATGGGCAGCCACGTTTTCATGAAGAAGTCAAGATTATTCTCATCTATTATCCATTAACTTTGCAAACGCAAGGTTGCGTGATGGCAACAAGCACACATTAGACCATCTACAGGATGCGTCTATCAAGACCATGAAATACCTAAACTACCCACTAGGTGGGTGAATAGGTCCACAAATGTCCCCTTGTATACGTTCCAGAAACTGGGGTGACTCAGTCCCAACCTTTGTTGGGGATGGTCTGATAATCAGCTTGCCTTGATAACACGAAGTGCAAGGATATTCATTACCTGAGAGAATTTTGAAATTCTTTAACGGATGCCCATATGAGCTTTCTATAATCCGTCTCATCATGGTTGATCCTGGGTGACCCAGTCGATCATGCCAAAGTACAAATGTATTGGACTCAGTATTCTTTAGATTTACTGTTGAATGTGCCTCAATTGCACTAATTCTTGTCCAATACAGGCCACAAGATAAAGACGGGAATTTCTCAATAACCCTCTTTTGGCCGGAGACATTCTTTAAAGTGAGGACGAGATATTCAAGATTATCTTCATCCATTGTCTCAATATTGTAGCCATTCCGGCGTACATCTTTAAAACTCAACAAGTTTCTCATAGACTTGGAGGAGAACATAGCATTCTCTATGATTAACGTCGTGCCCTTGGGCAGAGTTACATTGGCTCTTCCGGAGCCTTCGATCAATTTACTTTCCATGGTATGACATACAAAAGAAATACAGGAACATAAGAATAAGCAAGTTCAATTCCTTTTGTGTCACATAATATTTTCAAAATCTGCTACTAACAATTGACAAACAAAATCAGATATGTTGTCCATAATCAATTACTTTGCAGTTTGAAAATTTCAGCGTTTTTCATAAGACAATCGATTATTAAACCCACACAATCGATTGTTGGAACATAGACAATCGATTGTTATACATAGACAATCGATTGTGGATGATTTTTGAAAAATTCCAGATTACACTGCCTAACGACAATCGATTGTTAGATATAGACAATCGATTGTGGGTGATTTTTGAAAAATTCCAGACCACTGTTTCAAGACAATCGATTGTTAGTCAACGACAATCGATTGTTGATCAATTGTTTTTCAACTTTAATGCGAAAATAGTTGATAATCGACTAGTTTTTCAGGCTAGTCGATTACCCCCACTGGAAAATAAAAGTTTTATTGATATTTGAGCATATTGAAGAACTAATACAAATATCATATCATGAACTAGCTAATACGAGCTAATACTAATGACTATTAGTTTATTCATTAACTAATACAAATAAATCAAACAGCTCCATCTTCTTTCATCACCGATCCATCATCGATTAGGTGGTCTATCTTCCCATCGGGTTGCTTAAAGAAGTCTGCCACATCCAGGTGGGTGAAGTCAAAGTTGTCGTCAGAGACAAAATTCGTTTCAGGGCGTTTACTCTTTCGAGATGCTTAATAAAGGTCAACCAAATTTTATGGTATACGGCAAGACTTAGACCAGTGCCCGTTTTCACCGCAACGATAATATATAGTTTATAAACTATTTGCTTTTGGATTCTTATCGTATCGTGCTTGTGGCAGAGTGACCAACTTCAGGTTTGTCATCTCTCTTCTTTAAGCCTTTCCACAAGATGGGTGAATCCTTGATGTTGAGATGTTCAATCTTCAAACTTTCATCAAGGTGATGGCGCAAGTAAATCAAGGCCTTCGTATAGTTTTGGGTGGATGCATTATTTCTGTCTTTAATGGCGTCTCCAAGACCCATAGCATCTAAGTGGATTTCATCATCCAACACCCATGTCATATAGTTCTTGCCCGAAATTTCGAGGGCAACGAACTTTCTTTTCATATGACACAATTACATCAAGAGCGTGTTCATACTTACGGGCTCTATTACAATTATCACATTCACTTCAGGGAATGGATCAAAATCATGTGCTTTACACAAGCTGCTACCACATTCTCTAAAGGGAATGGAGCAAATTCAATTGGACGGAATTCTTTATCACGTCCACAATCATACATGAATTTAATCATGGCAGGACATAGAGATTTTACCACTTCGTGTGGTTATAATTTCTCACAAACTTCATTAGAGTTATAATCAAACTTTGTATATAAAATTTATAGAATTCCAAGAATTTGAAAGGGAAAAGTAAATTACTTACCTTTAAGGTATACCAAATATATTTTCTATGTTTCTTTCTTTCTTCCTTTCCTTTCTTTCTTTCCTTTTTCTTTTCAACTTTTTCGTTCTTTTTTTCTTCTTGCCTTCCAGTGTCTTGCTTTCTGTTTCTTTTCTTTTTTTTTTTTTTTTCGTTTGTCCCTTTTTTTTTTTTTCTTTTCCTTCTTTGAAGCAAAACCCTACACAAACAAAAGTTAAGACAATCGAAAATTTCAATTGGTTAGAGACTCGTGCTGATAACGTGTTATAAACTAAAGCAAAAGACAAAAACAATAGAACAAGAACAATAGCAATAGAGAGAAGAGTAGAGAGAGTTCTTCTTATTGAGTTGAGAGGGGTCTCAAGGGATGATTTACAATGGTAGGGGGCACCTCTATTTATAGGGGAGAGGAAGATTTAGCTACCACTAATAGAACTCTAAAATCTCTCTAATTAGATACATTAAAGACATTCACCTTAAATAGAAGTGTAAGAATCTTCTATTTCATAACAGTTTCACAATAATAGGAGACAATATTACATCCGGCAAAATATTGTGTGTTATTTTGAGATTTTTTATGTGTAAATTAGTTAAAAATCCCTTTTGAAAAATAAATAAAAATAAAAAGGAAATTGTAAATATCAATGAACCAATATATCCGTAAGAATAATATGGGACGCGGTATTCGGTTAATCTCATTTAATATATATTTATTTTTTTAAATCTTTTAACTTGTGCTTACTTTTTAAATAACTTCAGCCCCTTTTCTCCCCCTCCTTCTCCTCCTTCGTTTTCTTCTTCTTCTTTCTTCTGCTGCTGTTGGTGCTGCTATAAAACTTCAATTCATGAGATGATTGTCATAAATATATTTATCAGATTATTTAACAATAAATAATAAATAATTACATAAGTTAGTAAACAATAATTTGTGAACATTTTTACGTACGTAAGTCAGTAGACAATGATAATTATGTTCTTTTCACGTTTATTGTTCCAAATTTATGATTTAGATACTGTTGGCAATCTGATTATATTATCTAGTATGTTAGAAAGTTTTTCAAAAACTTCAGCTTATGTAAGTTTTTACAAATGAACTAAATAACTTCAGCATCTTCTGCTGAAGTTTTTGAAAAGGCTTTATGACAAAACTAATGAATTCAGGACAAAAAGAACTTCAGCTTTTAGTGCTGAAGTTACTATATAACCAGCATCTTCTACTGAAGTCTTTGAAAAAGTTTATCCAGGATAAAAAAATTTCAGCTTGTTTAGTGCTGATGTTTTTATAAATGAACTAAATAACTTCAACATCTTCTGCTGATGTTTTAAAAAAACTTAATGACAAAACTAATGAATCCAGAAAAGAAAAACTTTAGCTTATTTAGTGCAATTACAAACAAAAACTTCAAGCAAATAGAGAACAAAACTTCAGCTACTATGCTTAAGTTCAGCAATTACAAATAAAAACTTCAGCATAAAGAACAAAACTTTAGCTACTATGCTTAAGTGCAACAATTACAAACAAATACTTCAACACACTTGGTTCAGCACGCTTGCTACTTCAGGCCCGTCTACTAAAATACTGAAGTTTTGTGTGATTGCTTTTGGTACTTCAACCCCCTACTATCCGTACTTGTAGAGTCGAAGAAATGGGGTTAGGTTTGCCTACCTTATGAAAATTGTTGAGTCGCCTGCGAAAACGTGTTGGTCAAGTAGAAGGCTTTGGCCACTTAGCAATAGCCTACGAGAGAATTATTGATTATGAATGGCTAATTTTCAAGTGGTCCTTTAACTTACTGTTTTTTCCTACAAAAACCAGTAACGTGGTAATGTATTTATTACCTTAAAACCAATGACCTTATCTTGGTTAGTTTAAAAAGTAAATTTTGTCAGCTAACCAATTAAATCTAACTGAAAAACCAAGTTGGAATGTCAAATTGGCTAAAATACCAAGATGACTTTCCAGTGCAGAGCCAAATATGTTTCGTAACAGTTCGGCAATCACAACTGCCAAAGTTTGTGTCCAAAAATTAGCGTAGGAAAATTTTCGTAAAATCACTATCTCTCAGTAGTGATTAATTATCAATAAATAGTATTTTCTATATTACGGATCATAAATATATTTTGTGTTATTGTAAGATGTATTTAATATATTTAAGATATTATATTCATGATAACAGTAACAAAATCGGCATGAATCAGGAAAGTCCAGCTAATCAATTGTTGTATTCGAGTGTATTCGAATGTATACATGAAGTAAAACATGAAATTACAGCTAAACAGATTATTGTATTCGACTGTATTCACGGCGTGAAATAGAGGATTACACTATTATTAAAAGGAAAAGTGATCAATTAACATAGTAGACTCCTAATATAACTCAACAAACTCAATTATAACACACAAATTTTGAATTTTCAGTTATAAAAAAGGTTCTCAACCGAAAATACCCCAAAAACATAGTCTTCATAGAAATTATATAATACATCTGAATACATAAATTATATTAATTAAAAAAACTTATGAATACGTTCATACATATAGCGAGACAGTAAATACAATGAAATACATAGAATACACCGGGATACATTAAGATATGATGAGAAAAAAAGACAGTGAATACAATGAAATACATGGAATAAAATGAGATACATTGAATTATAATGAAAAAATAAACAATGAATACAATGAAATATATGAAAATACATTGAGATATGTTAACAGAAAATTATCCTACAACATCCATATCTCAATTCTTCCAATTTATAGGAACGGTATTCATGAGGCTAGTGGAACCAACTTATACAACAATGAAATTTTTTCAATTGACAAGGACAATATTCACGAGGCGTCTACGTTATAACAGAAATTTTCTTGAGATCAATAGGAGTCAAGTTAGTTTATCAAAATGTTATTGAGGATAATTTACGAAAAGGAAGAAAAGGAAGTAAGCATCTGTACTTGATTGCACGTATCTTTTCTCAGCACTAGTAGATTTTCATGTGCCAAAGTTTCAACCTTAAACGCTTATTAAGTTTCTCTTAATTCTAAATATACGAAAAACATCGATCCTTTGGTTGTGGTAGCGGTAGGAATATGCCGTTCCAATTGTGAGATGCGGGATCTGGAGAAATTTTTAAAGTGGGCTTTGCACAAATTTGGTGGAAAGAGGAGAAGATTGAAAATTTTAATGGGATGAGGAAAGATAATGTGATGTATCAAAGTAGAAAAAAAATAGTGTAACTTATTAGCATATTTAGTGGCTTAGGGGTAGGAAATAATCAAAATTAAAAAAATTTCTATAAACTTTAAAAGGTATGTATAAAATATAATTTTTTTTAAATTGATATTAAATAAGGTGTTAACCTTTGGTATAGGAGGTAAAAATTCCGAAAAATAAACCTAGTTATGTGTTGGGCTAAAATGGCCTGGAGATAGTTTTAATTTGGTGTGATATTGTTCGTTTTTAGCCAAACCCATATGATTTTCCCCAATAGGCCTCACACCATTAAGAGTATCCAATTCCTTATAAGTATTTTTTTTTCTTTTTCTTTTTTCATTTGGGACTTTGTTCAAACACACTTAAAATTATGAAGTACAAAGTATCATACTTAGGGTGTCATACATGCGGTTGGGCCTACATTTGAACAAGATTTGTAGTCTTGAAAATATTTATTACCCTTAAAATAGTATAATTGAATTTTTTACATTGTCTATAGACAACCAAATTGATTTGATCCAAAATGATAAATAAAATAATTAACAATAAGATTTAGCATTAAAATTAAAGACACTAGCAAGCCTTGCTCGCGGGAGCAATGCTTCCGAGGACTGGAAGTGAATTTGTAGGTATTTAATTTGAGAACAAAATATGGACACGAGCAATATTAGAGTGGAAGTGAAGTTGTATTATTTAATTTGAGAATAAAATATGGCATAAGTTTTGCTAGAGATTTCGTTTGTTACAATAATTGTTGAAGTCCCTTTTTATAGCTATATCTAGGGAACAAGATCCTACGATCAAGCCCCTCTTAAACAATAATAATGGGGGCTATTGATGAATCTGTAACGGCAAGCCATGAATGCCAAAATTCTCTGCAACAGATGCATATTTAATACTGAGGAATATTCTTCATTAAAAGCCATATGGTGACAATCATTTCTTTGCTTCTGTTGACTACATTCCCTTTGGTATCTACTCGATACTAACCGAAGTTGTTGTCCTCGATCTTCGTTTTCACTCGCTTTATCTTCCTTCTGCCTCCGGTTTCACGTGTTATGTAATTATTCAAGTATTTAATATAAACCAATTTACCTTATAAAGATAGTCCTCTGATTTCCGATGGCACATCTTTGTATCATCGGAAAGTTGGTGAATATTACTTTCTTGGAAAAAAAATTTCTAAACAGTTACTAACGCTTGATAAGACACACATCTCCTTTAATTTAATACCCCAAATACGTGTTACCCTGTGATTTCAGCAATATTTTCATCAATTTTCGAGGTAATTGTTACATCTCCTTTCTTCGATGAATAAGAAGTTTTTTCAATTAAAGTAACATTATTCACATTGGGATTGTATATTTTTTAGAGTCGCCACTTGAAATAATTATATGGGTGTCCCATGTCACCAATTTTTGTTAAAATCCAAAATCGAGAAAATTTTCACTACCCTAAATCCGAGTTCGATCGTGATGTCACCTCTCTGAAGACAAAGCCAACCGACACAATACACAATTTATTTTAAATAGTTAAAATAATATGAATTAAGTCTTTAACATAATAATAATCCTAATGTAAATGTGAATAATACAATTTGCGTAAAACAACACAGCCCGACATTGGGATGTCACCAGTCATGAGCATCTACTAACCGATTAAAACAGGAAGATTCAAGTATACATAGTATATTATATAACTAAAACAAGAAAAAATAAGATAGAGGAGAAGCACAGGGTTGTGAATGCCGAGCAGCTACCTAGTGAATCTCCGAACTGCATGAGCTGAAAGAAATCAACACTCGCTAGCGGGACTTCAAGCATCTGAATCTGCACACAGGGTGCATAGAGTAAAGTGAGTACTTCAACTCAGTGAGGAATAATAATAAATAAAGATTGAGCGATAAGAAATCACGTAAAACGCAACAACATGCTATAAAGAGGTAGAGTAAAACCATTAAAGTGCAATAAAATAGTGAATCTCATAAAAATACCTTAGTTCCGTTTAAGCTTCTAAAAATACCTTATTAACAGTTAAATAAGTAAATGACAGGCAGCTAGAAAAGATAAACACATAAAAATTGCCCCCGGGCACAATACCAACAGAATCAGCCCATCGGGCAAACATGGAACAACACCAGCCTCGCGGGCTATATCTCATATCACAAGGGGTACCTGCGCTCACTGAAGTGTACAAACTCCTAAAGGGGCCCCTTGCGGCCCAAGCGCAATATGAAGCCATCTAGGCTCTAGGCCTCATATCAAGCTACCTTGTGGCGTACAACTCAGGCACTCGGCCTCATAATCATAATCAATGTATCACTGTTGTAGCGTGCAGCCCGACACAAAAGTTTCATCACAATGCAAGCCCTCAGCCTTACACAATCAGATTCTCATAAGCCACTCGGGCAATAGTAAAACATGGTGCTCAGCCCAATTATCATTTAAAATATTATTTAGTGTATTAAAACAGAGTAAACATGGCTGACTTATGAAAATAATAGAATACAGCATGACTAAGTACAAGTATAAATTCAAATCGGTGGGGGAAATATTAATAAAAATCCCCTAAGGATCCAAATAGTTGGCACGGTGCTAAAAATATGGCATTCAGCCCAAAACATGATGATAGCAAATAGTTTTCAATCAAATACGTAGTAAAACAGTCATACAAGATGGATTAAGTCACAATCGCCAACAGTGCACGGTCTCACACTTGTCATCTAGCATGTGCTTCACCTCAATATAGCAGAACAATGTGAAGTCTGAGGTTTCATACCCCAAGAATAATATTTACAATCATTACTCACCTCAATTCGGTCCAAACTCTAGCCCGTGATTCCTTTGCCGTTGCATCATCCTCAAATCTCATTGAATCTATCCAAAATCAGAATCACGATGTCAAAATATGTTAAAGGAACAAAGCCCATGCAAAATTAATCAATTTACAAAATAAATCCCGAAATTAATCAAACCTAACCCCCGAGCCCATGTTTGGGAATTCGATAAATTTTACATCATTAAGATCCTTATCTCCCCATGAGTTCATACATATCAAAAGTACCAAATTCGATCACAATTAGCCCCTCAAATCCTCTAGTCTAGGTCTCCAATACCAAGCCCTAGTTTTTGTAACGTCCCGACCGGTCATTTTGAGCTGTAGCGCGCCGTTCAGCACTTTGAGGCTATGAGCAACTTCATTCAGGTATTATGACTTTTACGCATGTTCAGAATCAAGTTTCGGGGAGTTTGGAGTTGATTCGGAAAGAGAGTTCTCATTTTGAAAACTTTAAGCTGAAAGAATTAACTAAGATTGGATTTTTTAGAAAACGACATCGGAATCAGGATTCGGAGGTTCTAACAAGTTTGTATGATGATTTCAGACTTGGGAGTGTGTCCGGATCTGATTTTGGAAAACCCAAGAACGCTTTGGCACCTATTGTGGAAGTTAGCATTTTTGAGGAATTTCAAAAGTTTGGGTTGAAGTGTATATAAGTGTTATGAATGTCCGTTTGGGGTTCTAAGTCTTAGCATAGCTTAGTATGGAGATTCTGGTGTTGGGGGCGGATCAAAAGTGAATTCGGAGGTCCGTGGGTCATTTTAGAGTCATTTGGCTAAAGATAGAAATTTGAAGGGTTTTGAGAAGTTTGATCAAAAGTGGGCTTTTCGATATCGAGGTTGGATTTCAATTCCGAAAGTTGAAGTAGGTCTATAATGTCAAATATGACTTGTGTGCAAAATTTGAGGTCAATTGGACATGATTTGATAGGTTTCAGCATCGAGTGTAGAAGTTTGGAATTTTAAAGTTCATTAAGCTTGGATTGGAGGTATATTCATGATTTTAGCATTTTTGATATTATTTAAGGCTTTGAACAAGTTTGTAATGTGTTTTGGGACTCGTTGGTGGGATTAGATGGGTCCCGAGGACATCAGGTGAATTCCGGGTGGTTAACAGATTGAATTGGGGTTTGAAAGAATAGGTGAAGCAACTGATATCTGGTATAACAGTAGCTGTGAGGTTTTAGCTACAGGTGCGGAGTCACAGAAGCGGTCAAAGGGGCGCAGATGCAACGGTGAATGGTGAAGGATGGGACCATAGATGCGGTCAGGTCACCGTAGAAGCGAGACTCCACCTGCACAAGAAGGAGCGTAAAAACGGAAATAGGCTGGGAGCCCTGGACAGTCGAAGTGGAAATTGGTCCACACTTGTGGGACCGCAAAATCAGTCAAGAGTCTGCCGGTGTGAAAGGACTGGAGACAGTGAGTTCTCTTTAAAAATTATGTTCTGGCTCATTTTCACCCATTTTCACTTCAAATTGGATGATTTTGAAGCTTTTGGAAGAGAGATTTTCTTCATCAATGTCAAGGTATGTTGTTCCCACTCATTAGTCATTAAATACATGATTTTCTTTGAGATTTGAGCATGAAAATTGGTAGAGACTTGGGGTTGAGGGAAAACCTAGAAAATGGATATTTTGGATTTTGACCACGATTTTTGGATATAAAATGGATAGGTTGAGTTCGTAGGGCTATAGGTAAAATTAATCTTAAAAAGAATTTGGAATCCGGGCATGTGAGCTCGAGGGCATTTTTGTCAACTTTTCGATCGGGGTTAGAAATTATTGTGAATTGGATTGTAATGAGTAATTGAACATATAGTAATGGATTTGCATAATTAGTGGCTGGTTTTGGAGCATTTACTATCGATTCGAGTCTTCGGAAGGGTGTGGAATTCTGGTTATGGATCTTCGGAGCGAGATTAATCTGCTTTCTAACCTTGTAAGAGGGAAATATCCCCATAGGTGAGTTAATTTGTTATGTGCTCCTATTTGTGGGGACTACGTACGGACGAGGTGACGAGAGTCCGTTCCGATGCATGCTTAAGTCCGGGTTGTAGGGCCCAAAAGCATGCTTACTTGTAATAGTTGTAACCTTGTTTACAAACTTAAAGTGCTTAAAACCTATTGAGCGTGTAAATGAATTTCCAAAAAGGCTAAATATCATTTCTTGACTTTTAAACGAGAAACTTGCCTTTTTCTGAATATTTGCTCCTTGATGGATTATTGATTGTTTGAATGTGTTTATCTGTTATGGAACGGGCGAAAACATCAGTAGATTAAAAAGATGCATCTATGGTTCGTTCCATTCGACCCTCTAGCAACACACAATTTAAATATTATTGAATCGGGTCGTACGACCTCGGCATGATTTGTGCATGCTTGTTTTGCTTGCCTTGAAATTATTGAAGTTGTTATTGCCTTTTCCCGGCTTGAGAATATATGTATAAATGATGAAAAAGGAAATATTGGGAAATTCACTTAAAAGATTTTTTTTACATGTTTCACCCTATTGATTACATTTTTGTTTGTATAATCCTCGATTCATTATATTGCGGATATAACATTATTGGACCACTAGTAAGTGTCAAAGTCTAATTCTTCAAGATTAGACAGGATACTCATTGTGTACACATTATTTTCATACTCATGCTACACTTGCTGTGCATTTTTGTTGCACATGCATCACTAGTGTCCTAGTGGGCGTAGCAGCATGGTTGATGCACGGACTTAGGTGAGCTGATGTTCTCGAAATGACCTGCAGCCAGTAGAGTCTCTTCTAGACTATTGTATTTTTTCCTGTCCAATCTGTACTACGGACAGTTGTTATAATGTATTGCTTTCCTAGAAATAATAATTATTCGAAGAAATAACAAAGCAATCCTTTAGCTTAAAATCGATACAACATATGATCCTAAAATTTGATCGTAATTAGCATAGTCCCCCACTTAGACCGAAGCCATAGAACTCCTCATTGGCAATCCAATGTACAATATGTTCATAGCATATCCCGATCCTACACGGGTAATTAACTTAATACTTCAAAACTCATGCGATACTGGTCATAGAACACTATGAAGACTCTGTAAAGCGTTACCCATCCTTTAATAGTGAAATAACTTCTCCAAATGCTCCGAAATGATAATATATGCACTCCAAGATATCAAGTCAAATGGCACGGTAATACCCTTCATGCTTTTATCTCTTCCTCTCCATATATAAATAATTATGCATCAAGTCAATTAGCATGACAACACCCTTTGTGCATTCATCTCATCCTTACCAAATGTGCATCAGTAACACCAACCATGTATAATAATTTCTAACAATAGTTCGCCAAGTAGAGAGTACCCAAAAAGCAACAATTAAGAAGTTGGAAGCATATAGAAAATTGAAGTAGACGAGATAGAGGGCACAAAAGTAATGACATCAAGTATGGTAGCAGAACTTAAATTTCACTAACTAACATGGTATATGGTTCAGATGTAAATATAACTAACAAGAAGAAAAAAAGTTATCTTTATAAGTTAAAAAGTAGAGGCATCGACAACTAACATGGTAGAAGGCTTGTACTAAAGTGTAACAAAATATATACAACATGAATACAGATAAAACAACAGTAAGTGGGCATGTTATTTGCAAGTTAAGCAGGTAGAAGGCATAGGCAGCACAACAGCAATTGAGGTAGAGAACATAGACAGAACAATAACAGCAAGTCATATAAAAAACATAAGTATGACAATAACAACTCAAGGTAAAGTCATTAATGTAAATACGAGGTAAAGATATCAAACAAAAATGCACGTCCGCCGTCCTCACCTGCGCAGAATCACCCTTCATGCCATGAACTCGTGATAACAAAAAAGCAAGATAATATAAGTGAAATGGCATGGAATCATCCGTCGTGCTTTTACTCTTAAATGATATGCCACTGCATCACCCTTCATGCTTTACACTCACATAACATGGCACGGCATCACCCTTCGTTATTTTGCTCTCAAATGATATAGCACGGCATCACCCTTCGTGCTTCACACTCACAAAACATGGCACAACATCCCCCTTCGTGCTTTTACTTTTAAATGATATGACACGGCATCACCTTTCGTGCTTTACACTCTCTCTCAGATTATAATATATTTACAATGGCACGGTATCATCCCTTTGTGTTTTATACTCTTCCTTACCAAGCATATGTATCTTAATTACAAACAAGGAAGGAAGCATAAATAACGTCAAGGAGAGTGTTTAAACGAATATTCCAATTGAAACCCCAATCATAACTTTCAAACCAACAATAGCTCAATAAACGCCCAAGAACCATATTGTTCAAGTACTTCAACAAATCTCAAGAATGGTCTACAACACGGGCATAGAATCTAGTATTTCAAGAATATCGATCGCAGTAGTGTATTAATGACAAAGTATAATGATGTCCGAATTAGACATTTCAATGTTTCTCAAAATTCTATCAAATTTTAATCAAGTTATAATAAATTAAATTTTAGTTTCTAACATTCAATTCCATATTTTAGTGAGCTAGAAGTCAAGGAAGACATGACGCAAGAAGATTACGTAGTTCTACAAGACACAATTTATAATATAATTTGTCCTCAAGCATGATTATTCCTAGCACATGCATATACGCTCGTCACCTCATACATGTATCACCCCCGCATGTAGCAAACAATATAAAAGAGCAGAAAAATTCCCTCAACAAAGTTAGGCAAGACACTTACCTCGCTCCAAAATCGAATCAAAGCGCAACCACCGCTTTGCCTTTCAAAGAAGCCTCTGGAACAATAAAATCTAGCAATTTATCAACCAAATGATTCAAAATAAGCCTTAGGAACTACACACGAATGAAAAAAGTTTCAATTTAGGTCATTATTGAAACAGTCAACAAAAGTCAACTCCCAGACTCGCTTGGTCCAAACTCAAGATTTGGATTATAACCTGATTACCCATTCATCCCCGAGTCCGATTATGTAATTTATATCTAAATCCAACCTCAATTTGAGGTCTAAATTCTAATTATACAAAAAAATCCTAATTCTACCCAAATCTCCAATTTCTATCATGAAGATCCTAGATTTTAGGTTGAAATCTTATGAAATATAGTAGAAGATTGAAAGAAAATATGTTAGAATCACTTACCAATAAATTGTGGAAGTAGAGCTCTTGGGAAAATTGACTTTAGGGTTTCTAGCTTTGAAAATTTGAGAGAATGGACAAAAATCCCATTCTTCAACGATTTGTCCAGTTGCAGATGTTGCATTTTCAACCTGGGGTTGAGAACCAAGAAAATATGAAGAAATAGTTGCAATTGCAAAGTCTTCCCATTTTAGTTCGCAATTGAGAACGATGGACTTTCGAAAATGTGACCAAAATGATCACAAATGCGAAGAAGCTCACCGCAGGTACACTTTGCAAATGCGAACAAGGAATTTGCAAATGAGAATCTAGCAGACTTGGCAATTGTCACGCCCCGAACCATGGCATAGGCATAACTCGGCACTCGGTGCCTGACTTTATGTTGTAAGAAACACGTTCTCGAACTAACGTGTGTTGATTCATGTAGGTTTTGATAAATGCCAAACATTGAGACAAGCATCGGTGATGGAACAATAACAGTCCAAGTACAAGATGGATAGTACGCGTTCAAGAATAGAAGATGCAATCAACTGTTGAGTAGGTCTTAATTTGTAATCTTGACTCAACGACTTATTTCTAATATTGGCTCTCACCTAAAATGATTTTCATAAAATCATGCATCATAAGTTTTTAAAGAAATAAGTTGCATATTTGCCAAAATGATTTTTAAACTCGTTTTGAGAAAATTGGGTTTAACAATCGATTGTCTTGAAGAAATAATCGATTGTCAAGTTCTATACTTAGTTTTTAAAATGTTGTCTTGAGACAGAAACTTCGTTTGAAATCATTTTTGAAGCAACAATCGATTGTCACTGTTCAACAATCGATTGTCAGTTTTATACTTAGTCTCAAAGTTTTGGACAACTTACAGAATGTTTTCAAAATCTTCAAAAATGAAGAACAATCGATTGTCACTATTTAACAATCGATTGTGCTCAGTGATATTTCCAAACGGACTTCTTCCAACGGCTTTATCTATTTATGGTATAATCTTTACTCAAATCTTTTAGTCAAAAAGTTGCCAGAAATATTTTGAATATTTGAACAACAATCGATTGTCTAAAGTTAACAATCGATTGTCATTCTTTTTAAATTCAACAGATCTTTTTAACCGGTTTTTAAGGAATCTGTCTGTTGAAATTTTGCTCCAACAATCGATTGTGTAATATCAACAATCGATTGTCAGGCAGATTTTCAGGAGCGTTTTCTGGAACTAAAAGCAACGGTCTATTGCTCCATTTTCTCTATAAAACACTCTCTGAAAATCATTTTTAAAACACAACAACACTGCAGAAAAATTACAAAGCATACATTACGTTCTTGTGATTCAAATTTCATATCTTACATTGTTTTTTGAAAGCCAAGATTATTGATTGAGTTGTTGTGTTCTTGAGCCATATATTTTGTACTCATAATCCACTCTTTGAGAGAGTTCTTGTAAAGTGAGTAAAAGAGTGTTCTTGTTAAACACTTGTAGTAAGAAGGAGTGTTATATTTCTTCTTGTAAAGTCTTAGGGATAGGTTTCCTTAAGCGGGTTGGTTGAGGCTTGTGTTGTATCAAGTTCTCAAGTTGTAAAGGTTCGTTAGGCACCCGGAAGCTTAACAAGTGAAGTCTTTGGGATTGTATCCCCGAGCAAGTGAAGTCTTTGGGATTGTATCCCCGAGCAAGTGAAGTCTTTGAGGTGAGGAACCTCCGAGCAAATTGAAGTCTTTGAGGTGAGGAACCTCCGAGCAAATTGAAGTCTTTGAGGTGAGGAACCTCCGAGCAAATTGAAGTCTTTGAGGTGAGGAACCTCCGAGCAAATTGAAGTCTTTGAGGTGAGGAACCTCCGAGCAAGTGTTTGAGATTTGTGTGATTCAAGTCTCAAGTGTAAAGGTTTGTTGGGCACCTTAAGCTTGACAAGGTTGTTAGTGGAAATCTCGAGAGAGTCTCTCGGGGACTGGACTAACCACAAAGTGTGGCCAACCAGTATATATCGTGGTGTAATTTATTTTTACTGCATTTGTTTATTTCCTGCAAAGTTTAAATTCCGCAAGAAAACGCCAAATTTTATTAATACGCTATTCACCCCCCCTCTAGCGTAGAGCGTTATTTCTAACAATTGGTATCAGAGACATACTCTTTGAAAAACTTAACAGTTTGAGAGAACCATCCATGGCTTCTACTCATGATTCTTTTGCAGGAATCGGTGAAGGAAAGTGCTACACCATGCCTCCAATATTTGATGGAAACAACGAAGAAGAGGTAAGTATCTCTAATTCTCACTCGTTCGAAGAATTACAAAATGCATTTGAAGATTTGTATGGTGAATTTGGTAATGCTGTCAAAATGATTAAAGATTTGAAGAAATCACTTTCCCAGCAAGAATTAGATTTTCAGAAAAATCTCTCTTTAAAAGAAAAGGATTTTGAAGAACGTCTCTTATTGAAAGAAAAAGATTTCAAAAATCAACTTTCTTTAAAACAAAAAGATTTTGAAAATCTGTCTCTTGATAACGAGAATCTTGTAAAAGAAAATCAGTTTTTGCAAAATGATAGTGTAGAACTTAGACAAGTCATTAAGACTATGCATGAAGCTTCTTATGTTGATAAATGCTCTACTTGTACTTCCTGCGATTCTTTGAAGTTATAAAACGCAGAACTTAGGAAAACTTTAGAATCACGAAGTATAGATGTCCCTAAGGTTATTGAAGAAAAGGAAACGTCGAAGAGAAATCAACGGCATAAAAGCAGAAATCCCATTAGAAATTTTACTGCTCCACCTAGAAATAATTCTAGGGCTGTAAATGAGTCTAGGACAAATTCCTTTAGACCACCTAGACATTACGCTAGGATGTATGAAAACAAGTCTAAAACTAACGCCTTTAGATCACCTAGATACAACTCTAGAAATTGGAATAATGAATCTAGAGTTAATCACTTTACATCGCCTAGAATCAATACTAGGACTATCGTTGATAAGCCTAGAACGAACTACGTTAGACAACCTAGAAATGACTCTAGGATTCTCAACGCCTCTAGGAATGACTCTAGATCACCTAGAATGTATTTGGCGCAACCTAGGCATTGGCACAATCCGAACGTAGTATGCCATTATTGCAATCGGATAGGTCACATTGCACCCGTGTGTTTTGCTAAACATAGGGATTTATCTTTTGGTTATAATTATTATTTGCCTAACCCCAAAGGACCCAAAAAGATATGGGTACCAAAAACCTCTCTGTAGGTATTTTTGCAGGTGTGCTTGAAGACTACAAAATTGTAGTAGATGCACCAAGCACGACACCCAAAGGCATCGAGAGGAATTTCGGTTAGCTATTCTTTTTGATAAAACCAAATATGTGCAAGTTATTAATGTTGACAGATTTGTTGATATATGGCAGCTGGTGTTATTAACATATAAGTTGTCAACTTGATTCTCACCCTGAAAAACGTTGACATGCGTTAACTGTAAGAATCAATTTGTGAAAATTCTTGTTGACTATACTTGTTGATTGACATGCTGAAAATTCATTTTTGATTACTAGTATCAACTATTAAATGCTTGATCCATGCTTTGACAAATGTTGATTCGTGCATTGAATGAGTACCTACTAAAATCATGTTTAGTTGAATTATGTCTTGACAATCTTTTCAAACAGCAAAGTGTTTTAAATCATGTTTTAATATATGTTTTGATAAATGCTTTTTATATTAGCATACTCTCATAATCGATTTTCAGGACTTAAAAACCTTTTTGGTCTAGTCCACAATCGATTGTTCACAGGCACAATCGATTGTCCGTGGTTTTCTGAGTTCAAAAACTCTGTTTCTTGCAGATTTTTCAGGAACTGTGTCAAATAGTTCAACAATCGATTGTCCCTTTTCAACAATCGATTGTCAATCGGTAAAAATCTCAAGATTTGTTACCATTCTGAATTCTGAACTCGACAGCTATCATTTATCATCGTGTCAGTTCAAAATAGGCATAAACGTTCTTGAACTTTTTTTTAAAAGGCTAGGCTTTCATTTTTATCATGCCCAATTGTATGTGTTGATATGTCTTTGTTAATCATCCGTATTAATTCTCCTTGAATCATGCTTTGTTTTGGTTCTCATTATTGCAAATGCGCTTAATTGAAATATTTGACATTTGTTGCAATATGGATTGCTGAAAATAACCTTGTGTATCACTGTTAATAAAATAACATTGATGCATTTGTTATGCTCTCCGTCAAATGGATTTTTCATTGCTTTTGTAACAATCGGTATTTCCTGTAAAATGTCAAATTGATGTGTTTTGCTTAAACAGGTGATAAGATGGCTGATTCATGATTTGACTATCTATTTGAAACAGCATGCAATATATGTTATGACAAATGCCTTTCAAAATAACAATAGGTATTTTTTTTTTTTGATAAAATTGATAAATTTATAGAAATCGTCATATTTTATATTCCTCAATATCCTTCCTATTCTTTTGTGAATATGGTAAAAGGAATTAGCCTTAATACAATCTTCTTATCAAAAGAAGAAATGTTTTAGGCAATCTGTTACAAGTAAGAGGAATGTCATTACATTCCATTTTGTCTTACTTAAGAGGGAACTTGTGCTTTGAAAGAATTGATTGCATAAATTTTATTGATCATATTTTCTTAACAAATATCTGTTTGGTTTTTGAATTGTTATTATGGTGATAAATTGTTTATATATATATATCGGAAATGGCTTCACTTGATTAAATGTTGGAAATGCAAATGTGCTCGCTTGAAGCATTCAATTCAATTTCTAGCAAATTGAGATGTCAACGATGGAGGATGACATCAAGACAAACCGGGTATGATCGTTCCTTACTCTACCCTTTAGCTAGTTGAATTGGTATTATATGTCACAAGTATTGATATGAATGTTATTTGGATAAATTGCATAATTGACTAAGTGCATAAATTGTATTGAGTTTTGATTTTCTAAATTGGTATTTATAACAATTGGTGTTGATTATATGTATTCATGATGGAAAATCTATTTTCATAAAAACGTTTTCATCCGAAGAATCATTATCTTCCACCATGTGTTGATGACGTTGTTTCATTCATAATCAATTGTCATAATTCCAAAATTGATTATAATATATTCAAAATTGATTACCATACTTCCAAAATCAATTTTCAGGACTTAGACCATTTTTTTGCCCAGTACACAATCGATTGTCAAATTCAACAATCGATTGTCAGTGATTTTCTGAAATTTCAAAAACATTCTGTTTCAAGCCAAATTGTGTCAAACTTGACACAATCGATTGTCTCTATCACACAATCGATTGTCAGACGGTATTAATTCAAAAATTCTTACCGTTCTGCTCTGCTGACACCCCTTTAATCGATTGTCAGTTTTCTTTTCAGAATTCCAACGGGCATATCTGTTCAACAATCGATTGTCTCCAGCAAACAATCGATTGTCTCCAGCGGTGGTCTTAAAATCTGACCGTTTTTGAGTCTTCAATTCAGCCATGAATACCATGTCTTCTCCCACTCTATAAATAGAGATGTATTCTTCATTCATATCACAACAAAATCAAGTCTAAGTCTTTAAATTCTATCAAAAGCTCTCCTTGCAAATTTTTAGTCTTCTCAAGTCTCTTTCAATCAAAATGCCAAGAAAAACTAGAGCTTCTAAGCAAGGTGCCTCTGCCTCTGCTCCTCCTACTCCCGGACTGTTTACATACCAAGATGGAGATGTGTTATTCTTCAGAAGCGAAGCTACACTAAATCGCTTTGTTACAAGATTCGAAAAACGGGATATTCTTCCTCCTCGTTTTTCCACAATGAGGTATCTTGAAAATTTCAGTCTTGCTGTACACTTTCTTCAGCAATGCAATCTTCTAAACTTCCTTCTCCTTTCTTTTGACTTTATAAATACTACACTCGTTCGGGCATTCTATTCAAATCTCCGCCAGAACGATCAAGGTGATCTTGTCACCTTTGTAAATGGTGTTAAAATTATCATTTCAGATGAATCCCTAAACACCATTGCCTATCTCCCAAATGATGGAGAAGACATTTCTCAATATGTTGGAATAGAAGGAGAATTATTTGACGAAACCTCCTTTCTTCGTCAAGCTGGTCTTGTTAACTATGATCCACGTCTCACTTCTCGTCGTCCTACGATCACGGGAATGGATCCGAACTATCGGTTGATATTCTATTTCATCACCCGAGTTCTCAAGCCCCGAAAAAGCAGTCACACCACTATCTCCCAAGAAGATTGTAAACTCATGCATGCCATTTCTTCCGGAGCTCGATTAAATTACTGTAAATTAATCAAGCTTCACATGCGTGATGCTCTCGCCGAAGACAAACATCTTCCTTATGCACTTCTTGTCATGCATTTTCTTGAATCCGCCGGCATTATCACGGAAAATGGTCCACTTAAAAATTGGACCAAACACTGGGAAATTTCTGAATCTTCATTTCACAGTGGTGGCGATCATGACAATCACCCTCCTCCACATCCTCCTCAAAATCCTCCTCCAAATCAAGATCCAAATTCGAATATTTTAAATCATCTTACCCGCATTGAGACAAAAGTTGATAACTTAACCCGCTATGTCCAAGGGTACTTTGACCATGTCAACTATCAATATGGTGCTGTTGTCCCACTTGAGGCACCGCCGCAAAACATGGACGAAGATGATGATAACGAGGATTAAATATTTTCTTGTATTTTTATGGCCTATGTAATATTTTATCTATTTAATGAAAGTTGATTTTCATTTGAAATATCTCTCCTATTTCCATTATATGAATTTTTTGATATTTTAAAAAGGGGGAAGTATATATTTTTTTTCAAAAGGAAGAAAAGAAAGGCTATATGCAAGACTAGAGTTTATGCATACTTACATGCTTTCTTTGAATGTGTTGCATAAATTCAGGGGGAATCTTATATTTAGGGGGAATTTTTTTTTTGCAAACTATTCGATTATCCCGTATAATAATCGATTATGTTGACGTTTGTTGAACTAGCATGCTATTATTAGACTTGTTATCTAGCCACTTTTTGTTAATGTCAAAAGGGGGAAAATAAACGGGCTATGCATGCATAATATATTTCCCATGCACTTTGATATAACTGCACACATTTAGGGGGAATCATCATTTGAGGGGAATATCTTATGCAACATGAACATGTCTATGATGCACATTGAATTATCTTGAACTGTTATCACTATGCATATCCCGATACATGTTTGCCATTATCAAAAAGGGGGAAATTGTAAGAAACACGTTCTCGAACTAACGTGTGTTGATTCATGTAGGTTTTGATAAATGCCAAACATTGAGACAAGCATCGGTGATGGAACAATAACAGTCCAAGTACAAGATGGATAGTACGCGTTCAAGAATAGAAGATGCAATCAACTGTTGAGTAGGTCTTAATTTGTAATCTTGACTCAACGACTTATTTTTAATATTGGCTCTCACCTAAAATGATTTTCATAAAATCATGCATCATAAGTTTTTAAAGAAATAAGTTGCATATTTGCCAAAATGATTTTTAAACTCGTTTTGAGAAAATTGGGTTTAACAATCGATTGTCTTGAAGAAATAATCGATTGTCAAGTTCTATACTTAGTTTTTAAAATGTTGTCTTGAGACAGAAACTTCGTTTGAAATCATTTTTGAAGCAACAATCGATTGTCACTGTTCAACAATCGATTGTCAGATTTTATACTTAGTCTCAAAGTTTTGGACAACTTACAGAATGTTTTCAAAATCTTCAAAAATGAAGAACAATCGATTGTCACTATTTAACAATCGATTGTGCTCAGTGATTTCCAAACGGACTTCTTCCAACGGCTTTATCTATTTATGGTATAATCTTTACTCAAATCTTTTAGTCAAAAAGTTGCCAGAAATATTTTGAATATTTGAACAACAATCGATTGTCTAAAGTTAACAATCGATTGTCATTCTTTTTAAATTCAACAGATCTTTTTAACCGGTTTTTAAGGAATCTGTCTGTTGAAATTTTGCTCCAATAATCGATTGTGTAATATCAACAATCGATTGTCAGGCAGATTTTCAGGAGCGTTTTCTGGAACTAAAAGCAACGGTCTATTGCTCCATTTTCTCTATAAAACACTCTCTGAAAATCATTTTTAAAACATAACAACACTGCAGAAAAATTACAAAGCATACATTACGTTCTTGTGATTCAAATTTCATATCTTACATTGTTTTTTGAAAGCCAAGATTATTGATTGAGTTGTTGTGTTCTTGAGCCATATATTTTGTACTCATAATCCACTCTTTGAGAGAGTTCTTGTAAACTGAGTAAAAGAGTGTTCTTGTTAAACACTTGTAGTAAGAAGGAGTGTTATATTTCTTCTTGTAAAGTCTTAGGGATAGGTTTCCTTAAGCGGGTTGGTTGAGGCTTGTGTTGTATCAAGTTCTCAAGTTGTAAAGGTTCGTTAGGCACCCGGAAGCTTAACAAGTGAAGTCTTTGGGATTGTATCCCCGAGCAAGTGAAGTCTTTGGGATTGTATCCCCGAGCAAGTGAAGTCTTTGAGGTGAGGAACCTCCGAGCAAATTGAAGTCTTTGAGGTGAGGAACCTCCGAGCAAATTGAAGTCTTTGAGGTGAGGAACCTCCGAGCAAATTGAAGTCTTTGAGGTGAGGAACCTCCGAGCAAATTGAAGTCTTTGAGGTGAGGAACCTCCGAGCAAGTGTTTGAGATTTGTGTGATTCAAGTCTCAAGTGTAAAGGTTTGTTGGGCACCTTAAGCTTGACAAGGTTGTTAGTGGAAATCTCGAGAGAGTCTCTCGGGGACTGGACTAACCACAAAGTGTGGCCAACCAGTATATATCGTGGTGTAATTTATTTTTACTGCATTTGTTTATTTCCTGCAAAGTTTAAATTCCGCAAGAAAACGCCAAATTTTATTAATATGCTATTCACCCCCCCTCTAGCGTAGAGCGTTATTTCTAACATATGTGACCGAGCAAACCAACTATAGGTCTAGATCAACACATGGTATAAGTGTAAGCTAGATGAAAATATACGACAGATGATCTGCTAAAGAGTGTAACTGGAATATCATAGATGTGAATAATATTGAAAAGTCTACAAGTATAAATGAGTAGCTGACAAGGCTATCACATAAAAGCATGCTAACATCTGACTGAACTATATTTTACGAAGCCTCTAAAGAATACTGAAATGCTAATTGTTTATCGAGACAAGGTCCCTGGTATGCCTTATAAACTGAAATACTATAATGACTAAAAAAGGGAGGGATAATGCCCCGAAAGACTAGGGCTCACCAATAGCTGATATGAGATGTCCTAGCAAGCAGAGTCGTTAACTTGTAAATCGTTACCTGCATCGCGAGATGCAGGCCCGAGGCAAAAGACGTCAGTACATTTGAATTGCACAGGTATGTAAAACAACTAAAGGAAAGAATTGTAAATACTAAAACTGAAACTGATAAGAGATAACTGATAACTGAACTAAATTTAGGAAGCAAGGTTATGAATACTCCATCTTCTGAATGATGAACAACCTTTTATCTGATAAACTACGGCCTCTGGCCCAATGATGCATAAAGAATAAACTACAGCCTCATGCCCAAATACATGCGTTCAACATTTAGGAATTTAGAATCAGGAACTCAGAATCATACTGCAATACATGATACTGAAATAATCAACCATACCGAGTTACATGATACTGGAATAATGAATAGGACAAGACTGAGATGTGTACTCATAATAAGTTGAATTTTCATAACTGAAACTCATAAAATATCGAATAAAAAAACTATGCCATCTAGAGAATAGATGTTCTACTACTTTTCATGGAACTTAGGCATAATTACTTTATGAGAAAACTAGTAATATTCATAATTAATGGGACATAGGGAGAATCATAGACATTCTCAAACATAAAGAGTTAGCTTCACATACCTTAACTTCTTGCTCTTGAGTAATACAATATTTGTCAACCCTTTCTACTTTAATTTATAGAAATACAATTCAAAGGGATTCCATATTAGCTCTGATACTCATGTTTTGGTAACTTAAGCATTTTATCAAATACTTGGTGAGAATAAAGCTTCATAATCCTTATTAATGGTGCCTCTATACCCAATAACCCATTCTCTTTTTCCTAGATAAATTCTAAAGTCCCAAATGGATATAATCAACATCATTCTTTGTCACCCATAAGGTAAACAACACCCCTAACCAATAATCAACAATCAACACCCCAAGCCTATAACCGTTCATGCTTTTCTATCAAAACTATCAACTCATATCTCATGAACTAGAGTCTATAATCAGTAATCCAATGCTAGAATCAATTAGAGGGTGAAGACATTACCTTTTTGAAGTTCAATCCCCTTGAATTCGATTTCTAGGATTCCTTCTATCAATAATGATGTGTCAATTGAATATCTAATGATATGGAGGGTTTAGCCATGTCAATAAGATGTTGGAAAATTGAAATTAACTTAGAATCACCATTAGAACTTACCTTGGATCGTGAAGGGACCCTCAAGGAGTTAGGGTTTTGAGAGCTCCCCTTTCTAGATCAAGTTTTTGTATTTTGGGGATGTGGGGGACGAAGTAGGGCTTTAAAATGACCCCCCCCCCCCCCAAGTGCGCCCCCGTGCACCTGACGGAACAAAATGCAGTAACACTACCACAAGTGTGTGGTCGCGCACAGGGCGTGCATATTGCGCATTTTTCTGCAAAATGCATATAACATTTTACACAAAGATCCATTTGGGCTCCTCAATATATTGTTGAAAGCTTTTTCAAAGGCCTACAACATTTGTGTTTTGACTTTTCCCAAACACCTTAAACATTTTCACTAAATCTTGTTGTAACATTGACTTTTTGTATGAATCTTGTACACCTTACTCTTTGTCTTGATTCTAAAATAACTATTTCCACCCAAAATCATACCAATAGAACTTCACATGTCCAAAATATAATATTTTTGCTCATTTAACACATTCATACATAAGCGAATTTATGGGGTGTTACATTATCTCCCCCTTGGAATCATTCGTTCTCGAATGATGGTCGTGGCTTAAACTACGACTATCTATGGACATTAAATGGGTGTGAGGGTGATATACGAATGCTGAAATATAATGAATTCATGTATATCGAACTGAACAAGTACGTGATAACTTAATCTAAGCTGAGTAGATACTGAAAGACATGGAGATTATAATATAAGGTCTAAATGAAAAGGTTAATTACCTTCCACATTTTCATGCTCTTCAAATAGATTGGGATATCTAGACTTCATATCCTTTTCGTCTTCCCACATAGCCTCTTCAATCTTTTGATTCTGAGCACCACAATTTGAGATGATGGACAAAGGAGTCCTTAGCATCGATATAGACTAAGGCGCGAATAGCATCGATTCCGCCCGATGATATGCATGTGGTAACAGCTGCGTAAGAGCAAGTAAATTGGATACTGAATACACATCCTTATTAGTCTCACAAATAATCCCTAAACTAGAATTCGACAATTCCCGAACAGGCAAATAACCTTCCAAGAGCCCTTAGCAACCTTTTCATAACAAATACGATCAATAACTCAATCCTCTACATTCTTTCACAAGTCGCAATGAAGGAATAGTCTTCCAATGAGAACATCCATTCTATGTACCTCTTGTATACCAGAATTTCAATACCCGATCTCAACACCGCTACTCAAATAGTTGATGTGTCATTCATACTCTATCATCTTACAAAAAAATACTGACAACACAATGTACCTGCCAACTGGCAAACTCTCCCCCGGAGAAAACATATAGTGTTATCATAATCTTAAAAACCGGAAATCATCTTTGTCATCAAGAACTCATATCCTTCCCTCCAAACTAAACTGCAACCTTGTACATTCAACTTTCTAACCCCATACGGCATATTGCCTCTAACATTCTAACTCATGACACTAATAAAATTCAATAATCAACTCTGAACCATGAGCAAATTGAACGTCTCATCAACCACAAACCTTTTATTCAACTCAATCAAGGAGAATATCACCTCACACAATATAGCTTTTATACCTTAGCAAACACCAACCTTGGTCGTGGTCATAACATGATGAATCATCCGAAACTCATTAACATATAATCGAGTCATCAGAACTAATCGACTTTAACTCAACCAAGTCACACAAGCTGCCAGCTCGAAAATAGCTCGATTCGATATGCTCGCTCTAAAGGAGCCATTTGCGAATCGGAAGCTGTTTCTTACATCTCTTTAATATTTCCATGTAGATTCATTTTTTTGACATAGTACTACCATATATCCAATCAATATTTGCTATCGAGCTCAATCATACCCATACACAAATCCAGAAGTCCTTAAATGTTGCATAAGACTTGGAACTCGTCATAACCTTCTCGATAACCACTCACTTTACCCTGATCTTCAATACACAATTTATATGCATCGACCAACCCGCACTTCAACAGCACATGACTATTGAAAGAAACAAGTAAGCAATCCCTCAGCTCAAAAGCTGATACAATGTATGATCCTAATCCGATCATCATTAGCAGACTCTCCCACTTAGCCTAAAACCATATAACACCTTATCGTCAATCCAATGTACCATATCTTCATAGCATGCTCCGATATACATGGCTATCTAATTGAATACTTCAATACTCATGTGATACTGATCAGAAAACACTCGAAAGACTCTACCAAATGCTTACCCATCCTTTCAATAGTCAAGCAAATTACCTAAATGCTCTGAAATAATATATTTTCACTCTACCGGGTGGAAACCTTATACAAGACACACGATCCAAACTCATGATGTAGGAAATGGCCTAGCGGCTACACTCAAATCGACACCTTAATCACAATAGCCAAACCACCAGTCAACCTTACCAAATATGTGCTTACTAACTAGATATAAGAACCCGCCTCATACCATAAATGAACGACTGGAAGATTTAAAAGTGTATCTGCTCTTGAGGCTAGACACCACCTCGTGATGATAATCAAGAATCAATAGCCCTCTGTAATCCATATGCAGCATCACGGATCATCGACACATAGCGGATACTAAGTGTGCAACATCACATATGAATGATAGGGAAAAGGCAAAGTCGTAGATTTCAAGCTAAAACAAGGCCGCATGATAAGGAAAAAAGAAAGGGAAATTTTCCTAAATGCCCTTTAGCTTCCCAAAGATAGGTATGGACGTTATCATACCAATCTGCAAGACTCTATTAGACACTTGTTCATGACTCGTAGAACCTATGAATCTTGTGCTCTAATACCAACTTGTCACGACCTAAAAATCACTAGTTGTGATAACACCTAACTCGAGCTGCAAGGTAAGCCGTAAGCCAACTAACTATTAATGCAATCCAAATGAGATATATAGAAAAAGCTGTGAAGAATTTCATATATATATATATATATATATATATATATATATATATATATATATATATATATATATATATATATATATATATATATATATATATATAAACCAAGGGTTAGTAGTACGAATCATGAACTTTTAAGAATTGGAATTTATAAAGCTGGTACAACTAATTACATGATCTATCTAAAAATTACACAAATAGATTAGCAAAATTTAAAACTACCAAGGACAAGTGGAAGCTATATCCGGAAGGCACGAAGGTCTTCCAAGTCAGCTCCCGATATCACCAACAGCTCACTCCAAAAATCTACACGCGAAGTGCATAAGTATAGTATGAGTGCAACTGACCCCATGTACCCAGTAAGTATACTTGTCTAACCTCGTTGGAGTAGTGATGAGGATTTTTAGTTTAAAGATGTTTACTATTATAACCTGTACATTTGACTAACATTATGGGAGTTCAACAACATAACAGATAAGAGTACCATAAACAACTATGCAAGACAGTGAATGATTATTAGGAGAAATCATAGAAGAAAATTCATAATCTTTCCTAGTGTGAGAAGTATATCCAAGATATCAAGTCAAATGGCACGGTAACACCTTGTGCTTTTATATCTTCCTCGCCATATATAAATAAATGTGTGTCAAGTCAATTAGCAAGGCAACACCCTTCGTGAATTCATCTCATCCTTACTAAATGTGCATACAGTAATACCAACCAGGTAGAATAAGTTCTAACAATAATGTTCGCCAAGTAGAGAGTACCCATAAAGTAACAATTAAGAAGTCGGAAGCATATAGAAAATGGAAATAGACGAGATAGAGGGCACAAAAATAATGATAGGAAGTATGGTAGAAGAACGTAAATTTCACTAACTAAATAGGTATAAGGTTTAGATGTAAATATAACTTACAAGAAGGAAAAGTATGATCTTTATAAGTTAACAAGTAGAGGCATGGACGACTAACATGGTAAAAGGCTTGTATTAAAATGCAACAAAATAGCTATGACATGGATACAGATATAACAAAAGTAAGTAGGCATGGCATTAGCAAGTTAAGTATGTAGAAGGCATGGGCAGCACAACAGCAAATGAGGTAGAGAACATAGATAGAACAATAACAAAAAGTCATATAAGAACCATAAGTACGACAATAACAACTCAAGGTGAAGTCATATACGTAAATATGAGGTAAAGATATCATAACAAAATGCATGTCCCCCATCCTCACCTGCACAACATCACCCTTCGTGCCATGAACTTGTGAAAATATAAAAGCATGATAATATAAATAAAATGGTATGGCATTACCCTTCATGTTTTTACTCTCAAATGATATGGCACGGCATTACTTTTCGTGCTTCACACTCACATAACATGGAACGACATCATCCTTCGTGCTTTTACTCTCAAATGATATGGCGCGACATCATCCATCGTGCTTTACACTCTTCCTTACCAAGCATATGTATATCAATGACAAATAAGGCAGGAAGCATAAATAACATCAATGAGAGTGTTTAAAAGAATATTTCAAATGAAACCCCAATCACAACTTTCAAGCCAATAATAGTTTAATAAACCCTCAAGAACCTTATTATTCAAGTATTTCAACAAATCTCAAGTATGGTCTATAACACGAGCGTAGAATCTAGTATCTCAAGAATATCATCCGTAGTAACGTTTTAATGATTAAGCATAATGATGTTTGAATTAGACACATCAATGTTTCTCAGAGTTTCGTCAATTTTTGATGAAGTTATAATAAACTAAGTTTTAGTTTAAAAAATTCAATTCCATATTTTAGTGAGCTAGAAATCAAGTAAGACATGATGCAAGAAGATCACGTAGTTTCATAAGACACAATTATAACATAATTTACCCCTGAGCATGATTAATCCTAGCATATGCATATATGCTCATCATATCATATATGTATCACCCAAGCATGTAGATAATAATGTCAAATAATAACAAAAACTCCCTCAACAAAGATAGGCAAGACACTTATCTCGCTCCAAAATCGACTCAAAGCTCAACCACGGCTTTGCCTTTCAAGCAAGCCTCCAAACTAACCAAATTAAGCAATTTATCAACCAAATGATTCAAAATAAGCATTAGGAACTACCCACAAATAAAAAAGGTTCAATTTAGTTTATTATTGAAAAAGTCAACTCCTGGGCCTGCTTGGTCGAAAACACGATATTCAGACCAAAAACCCAATTACACATTCGTCCCTGAGCCCGGTTATGTGATTTGTTTCGAAATCCGACCTCAATTTGAGGTTTAAATTCTAATTTTACAAAAATCCCTAATCTACCCAAATATCTAATTTCTACTATGAAAACCCTAGATTTTAGGTTGAAATCTTATGAAATGTAGTGGAAGATTGAAAGAAAATAGGTTAGAATCACTTACCATTAAATTGGGGAAGAAGAGCTCTTGGAAAAATCGCCTCTTAGGTTTCTAGGTTAGAAAATTTGAGAGGATGAACAAAAAAAACCGTTCTTAAGCCATTTGTCCAGTCGTAGATGTCACATTTGCAACCTGGGGTTCGCAAATGCAAAGAAATGGTCGCACTTGCGAAGTCTTCCTATTTTTTTGTCATAGAAATTAAGATGAATAGTTCACATTTACGAATAATGGACCTCCGTAAATGCGACCAAAATGATCGCAAATATGAAGAAGCTCTCCCCATATGCACTTTGCAGATTCAAACACTAGGTTCGCAATGTGAACCCAACAGACTTGGCAATATTTCGCATATGCGAATTCAGACCTCGCAATTGCGAGATTTGAGGCCTGCACCAGCTATTTTTCCTAAGTCCAGATGCACTTCGAAGCCTAAACGAAACTCACCCGAGCCCTTTAAGCTCCAAACCAAACATGTAAACAAGTCTAAAAACATGACACAAACTCGCTTGCGTGATCTAATCATCAAAATAATCTCTAAAAGCACGAATCGGACAAAAAAATGTATGAAGATCAAACTAAACTTCAAGAACTTCTAGAATCGCAACCAAGCATCCAAACCATATCAAATATGACAAAATGAACCTACTCAAGGGCTCTAATTACTCATAACAACCTCAAAACAACGTATCTCACCTTAAGTCAAAGTGATGAACTTTGAAACTTCAACTTTTACAACTGATGTCGAAACTTATCAAATCGCACCCAATTGACCTCAAATTTTACACACAAGTCACATTTGACACTAAGGGCCAACTGTAACTTAAAGAATTGGAATCCAACCCTGATGTCAAAAAGTCCACTCCAAGTCAAACTTCCCAAAAATCCAACTTCTGCCATTTCAAGTCTAATTCAACAACGGAACTCCAAATCATAATCCGAATGCGCTCCTAAGTCCAAAATCGTCCAACGAAGATAATGGAATCGACGAAACTCTATTTTGAGGTTAAATTTTAAAAGGTCAAACTTGGTCAACACTTCCAACTTAGAGCTTAAATCTTAAAGTTCATTCTTCCAAATCGATTCTGAATAACTTGAAAACCAACACCCATGATTCATGCAAGTAATAATACGTCATGCGGAGATACTCGAGCCCTCAAACTACTGAGAAAAGTGAAAATGCTCAAAAAAACTAGTGGTTGTTACACCGGTTGTTGCATTAGTCATTTGATTAATATATGGCAATGGAAAGGGGTCTTTCGGGCACCCCTAATTCAAGTCTTTGTAATCTACGCACATTCAAAATCTGTTATTCTTATTTGGAACTACAATTATGTTAGCTAGACAGTCGGGATAGTTTACCTCCTTGATCGAGCCGATGTCAAGTAATTGAGTTACCTCTTCTTTAACAAATATGTTTTGACGCAGGCTATTGGGCGTTTCTTTTGCCTCACTGGAGGGATGCTTGGGGCTAGGCTTAGTTTATGCATGACCACTTCTAGTGAGATATATGTCATATTTGAGTGTGACAATGCAAAACGATCATGGTTAATTTAAGAAAATCAATAATCTCTGACCTGAGTCGATGATTGAGTCCTATTCCTAGTGAAATTTTCTCTTCAGGAATTCCTCGAACAAAGCTTGTTCGAGCTCTTCTACTATGGATTTGGTCACATCCGTCTCTTCTAGTATGTAAAAGTATTTTGCTACATGGTGGGATTCCGACACCACATCATCTTTATCATCTTCGCTATGCTCGGCAGTAAGCTTTGGTTCCAATAATTGCTATTTGTTGGATTCCTTCTCCTTATTGCTGGAGACTAATAATGTGTTCTTTTCTCTTGCTGCCGGTTGATCTCCTCTTATTTGCTTGATCCCCTTTGGGGTTGGGAATTTTAGTAGTTAATGATAAGTTGATGGCACAACCTTCATCTCATGCAACCATGGTCTACTGAAAATTATGGTGTAGCTCATTTCACCGTCCTCTACTTCAAATAAAGTGGTTTTCATGACCCCTACAGCGTTCGTGCAGCAAGATCTCCCATCGGGTTGTCACACTTGCCAACTTGAACCCAGCGATGTGCCTTATTGCCGGAATAATGCTTTCAGTTAATTTGGCTTGTTCCAACACTCTCTATTGAATGATGTTAGCCAAACTTCTAGGGTCAACAAAATATGTTTAATCTTTAAATCTAAAACATTAAAGGAAATTACCAGGGTCATTGTGCAGAAGGAGAAGTCTATCGGCGTCTTCTTCCATGAAGGTGATATCATCTTCAGCGACTTCACGGAGTCTTTTGTTATGACTCATTGATACCTTCGTCTTCTTATCTACTGAGAAAGTTACAACGTTAATCTCATTCCCCCCAAAAATCATGTTGATAGTTAGTTAGGGGGTATTCCCTGATCTTTAAGGGTTCTACGTTATCTCGGTTTTGGCAGTAATATTTCTTGGCCCAGTCGCTCAAGAACTCCCTGAGATGGTCGTTCTTCAATAGTGTTGAAACCTCTTCATGGAGATACCGGCAATCCCTAGTTTGGTGTCTATGAGTCCCATGATATTTGCACCATAAGTTATGATCCCTCTGTCTGGGATCGGATGTCATCGACTTTGGAATCGTACCTGATTGATATTTCTCATGGATAATACATACTCCACAATGCTAATGTTGAAATTATATTTTGATAGCCTGGGATAAGCGGAGTCCCAAGAAACCGATACCTCTTTGTCCTGTAATGACCTAGTATTCAGGCACGTTCAGCTCTTCTATCGGGGACCAACCTATCCGTAGAGTAGAACCCTTTACTGCCGCGTTCTTTGGCTCTCTCATGCAGTAAGAATCGTCCCTTAGAAGATTGCAGGTCTTCCTCAATATCATCTTTGAATTTATCCATATTCTTGTCTAGATCCCAACCCTTGGTTGATGTTGGGAATCCGAGTAGATATTTCCTATCCTTATATTTTTGATTCGCAACTGTTATGGACGTCCACCCATGTCGTTGCTTGAAACTCGAGCATGCTTTCTTTCAAATTTCGGGAGGCATCAAAGCTATTAGGGTTCAAACTATTAGTGAATGCCTAAACTGCTCATTCCTTCGGCATGGCCAATTATAACATCCTTTCCGTTTGGAACCTAATCACGAACTCACAGAGCAATTCGGACTCTCCTTGCAAAATTCTGAATATGTCCCCCTTCTAGTCTTGGACCTGACATGGGCCTTGACTAAAGAATCTGCGAGCAGTTCAAAAGAATAAATTGAATGTCTAGGTAAAAATGAATACCATGTAATTCCTCTCTCGTGAGGGTTTCTCCGAATTTCTTCAGCAGAACAGACTCAATCTCATGTTGGGCCAAGTCGTTTCCTTTTACTATCATCATATAAGTTGTGATGTACTCCTAAAGGTTAGAAGTCCTACTGTATTTTGGTATGTCTGTAATTTTGAACGTTTTTGGAATCAGTTTCGTTGTTACTCTCGATTTAAATGGCAACTGGGTGTACTTTTTCGTGTATGGTCCCTTCAACACTAGTGTTCGCCGAAATTTAGACCATTCGAGCATGGAATTCTTTCGTGTTCTTATCTATATGCTTGTTCATTTCTCTCATGAATCTCATGAGATGTTTATAAAAGGATCATTATTGTTGTCACTACCAGATCCACTACCAATCCCCCGGCTCTGTCGAAGCCGACCTCACCCCTTGAGGTGTTGTTATCATCTCTTTAAGCCGCTTGATTTGTGGGAATGCCGTGGGGAGGGGGGGGGGATATGGGCATCTTCCGTTTTCCTTGTTGGAAGTGCCTGATAACACCTGCTTCAATTCCGTCATGACCTGGTCCTGCCTTGAAAGATGGCCCATGATGGATTTTTATTGCTCCCTCAAGATCCTTACTGTTTCTGCAACATGCTCGTCCTCAGCGTCATCAGGAGTTGTTTCCCTCACATCGGGGATATTGTCTGCCATGGACCAGAGTTGTTACGCCCCCCTCATTGCAGGTGTCACTGATTGAATCCTCATGTTGAAGCAGATTTTTGTGTGCCTCAACATTATGCGCGATGTTGGGATCATTAGCTGCCACTTTTCGAGTTTTACAATGAAATAAGAAATCAAACAAGTTAGTGACAGAAGCAACGATTAACTCAATTATGCAATTATCTAAGCCCCAGGGGTAGGCACTAAATTATTTACTCATAAAAGGGTACAATTGAATTTGTTACATGGTTTACAGACAAGCGAAATGATTTGATCCAAAATAATAAACAAATTAAATTAAAAATAAGATTTAGCATTAAAATCAAAGAAAATAGCAAGCCTGGCTCCGAGAGCAATTTTTCCAAGGATAGCGGCATCAGAAATATTAGACCGAAAGTAAAGTTGTATTATTTAACTTGAGAATAAAATATAGCATAAGTTTTGCTAGAGATTTCGTGTGTTACAATGGTTGTTGAAACCCCTTTTTATAGTTATACCTAAGGAACAAGATCCTAAGATCAAGCCCCTCTTAAATGACAATAATAGGGTTCATTGATAAATATGTAACAGTGGGTCATGAATGCAAAATTTCTCTACAACGGGTGCATATTTAATACTGCGGAATAGTCTTCATTAAATGTCATTTGCTGACAAATATTCGTTTGCTTCCGTTTACTCTGTTCCCTTCCAGAATATACTGATACTAACCGAAGTTGTTATCCTCGGTCTTGGTTTTCACTCCCTTTATCTTTATCTGCCTCCGGTTTTACATGTCATCTAATCATTCGAGCATTTAATATAAAATAATGTTATCCTATACAAAAAATACGATAAATTATCTACTACAATAGATAAAGATGTTATAAATAGAACTCTAATTAGAGTGAATGTCTATCTTATAGAAGAGTTTTACTTTGAGGCTAACTCATTTCTCTTCCTATAAATAAAGGGGTTCTCTCCCATTGTAAATCATCCCAAAGTATCAATAAGAATATTCCTCTCTCTACTTTTCTCTATATTGTTCTTGTTCTTATATTATTTCATAACACGTTATCAGCACGAGTCTCTAACCAATTGAATTTGATATTCAGCAATTATCGCTCTCAGAATCTCGAGTTGCAATCAGATTCGTCCACTCTAATTCGTGTTCCGTCGTTTGGATTTTTCTATTTGAGTGAAACGAGATTTGTGATATTTTGGTTTCTGAAATTCTTCAATTTTTTTTCTTTCTCGTTGTTTACTTTTGTTTTCTTTTTGAAGGTGAATTTCCAAGCAAAAGAGTGTAATAACGATTGCTACTGCTCCATATGAGAATTTCTATACGGAAAATAGAAGAGATGGTATCATCATAAAATAATGCAACGGGATGGAAACTCAAGAGGTATATTCGATATCACAACATTTATTGGTATACCTTAAAGGTAAGTAATTTACTTTTCCCTTTCAAATTCTTGAAATTCTACGATTTGATTTCATATACAAACATAGACAACAAAGTTTGATTATAACTCTAATGGAGTTTGTAAGGAATTATAACCACGTGAAGTGGTAAAAGTTCTATGTCTTCCCATGATTAAATATGATTGTGGGCAAAGAATTGAAAATCCGTCCCAATGAATTTGCTTCATTCTCATTCCTTTTAGAGAATGTGATAGCAGTATGTGATAAGTCTGAAAGAAGACAAAATTATTACCGTGAAGGTATCAATGGATGTGGACGTGGCAATAGACGGAATTATAATCGTCATCATTGTGATAATGAGAATAATAAAGATTCTCAAAATAATCTTTCACTTTATGAAAGTAATATTTGACATGAGATTGTATATAGCACATACAGATGATTATGATCCATTCCCTGAAGTGAATGTGATAATTGTAATAAAGCCCGTAAGTATGGACACGCTCTTGATGTAATTTTGTTTTATGTCTGACATTATGAAAAGAAAGTTCGTTGCCCTTGAAATTTCGGGCAAGAACTATATGACATGGGTGTTGGATGCTGAAATCCATTTGGATACAATGGGTCTTGGAGACTCCATTAAAGACAGAAATAATGCATCCACCCAAGACTATGCTAAGGCCTTGATTTTCTTGCGCCATCACCTTGATGAAGGTTTGAAACTATGTTAAGGCCTTGATTTTCTTGCGCCATCACCTTGATGATGGTTTGAAACTGTGCCAAGGCCTTGATTTTCTTGCGCCATCACCTTGATGAAGGTTTGAAACAGTACTAAGGCCTTGATTTTCTTGCGCCATCACCTTGATGAAGGTTTGAATATTGAATATATCACAGTCAAAGATCCACCTATCTTGTGGAATTGCTTAAAGGAGAGATATGGCAACCTGAAGTTGGTCACTCTGCCACAAGCACGATGCGATGAGAATCCAAAAGCAAATAGTTCATAAACTATATATTATCGTTGCGGTGGAAAAGGGCACTGGGAGAAAATTTGCCGTGTACCAAGACATTTGGTTGAGCTTTATCAAGCATCTCTAAAGAGTAAAGGCCCTGAAACCGATTTTGTCTCTGACGACAATTTTGACATCACCCACTTGGATGTGGCAGACTTCTTTGAGCACCCTGAGGGGAAAATAGACCACTTAATTGGTGATGGATCTGTGATGAAGGAAGATGGAATTGTTTGATTTTATTTTACTTATTTGTATTAGTTAGTGAATAAACTAATAGTCATTAGTATCAGCTCGTATTAGTTAGCTTATGATATAATATTAGTATTAGTTCTTTAGAATGTTTCAATATGCTTAAATTTCAAAGATATTTTTATTTTCCAGTAGAGTTAATCGACTAACCTAACAGTTAGTCGATTATCTAATATTTCGCATTAAAACTGGACTTTTCCGCAAGGCAAGATAGTCGACTATCTAATTTAGATAGTCGACTAACCTGATGACTGTTTACTAAGTTAGTCGACTATCAACTTAGTTAGTCGACTAACTAATATTTCGCATTAAAACTGGACTTTTCTGCAAGGCAAGATAGTCGACTATCTGATTTAGATAGTCGACTAACCTGATGACTGTTTCCCAAGTTAGTCGACTATTAACTAAGTTAATCGACTAACCTCAGCAGATTTTACAAATATTGTTTAATTATGAAGCAACGGATTAAATTTGTTTATTCTCATGTTCGTATATCTCTTTTGATTAATTGATTCATGTACCACACATACGATATTCAAAGAGAAGAAATATTACTCTCATTTAAGTATGTGTAAGGCAGATGTTACTACAATTTCTGGTAGTAGTAAATTGATTAAAAGCTCCGGAAGAGCAACTATAACTCTGCCTAAAGGAACAACATTTTAGAGAATGCAATGTTCTCCTCCAAGTCTAAAAGGAACTTGTTGAGTTTTAAAGATATCATTCAAAATGGATATCATATTGAGACAATAGATGAGAATAATCTTGAATTCCTTATTTACTCATGAAAACGAGGCTTGCCACTTCGGTTTGGGATCACACCATTTTGCATGCAGCAATGCTAGTTCGTCTCAGAACGACGAATTATCACAAATATTCCCCGTTGCAATGAGTTTTGGGTCATGAACCTAATATATCCCACTTAGAATTTTTGGATGTGCAGTATATGTGCCTGTAGCACCGCCATATTGCACCAAAATGGGTCTGCAAAGAAGGTTAGGAATATATGTTGAGTTTGAATCCCCTCCATGATTCGCTACCTCGAAACATTGACAGGGGATTTGTTCACTGCACGATTTGCAGACTGTCAATTCGATGAGACACTTTTCCCAAAATTAGGGGGAGAAGTTGGTGACACCAAACGGGAAATTTTGTGGAAAAATGCATCATTATCTCATCTTGATCCACATACCTCTATTTGTGAAAAAGAGGTGCAAAATATTATCCATTTGCAAAGAATAGCAAATCGAATGCCAGACGCATTTACAGATTTGAAAAGGATAACATAATCACATATCCCCGTAGTGAATGTGACAACATCTGATTCACGAATACATATTCATTATTGGAAGAATATGAACATGAAATTGGTATTGAATATACCACACTCACCCCTAGAAGGAGGTTTGAGATGATATACGAAAATAATGTCATTGTTATGGCATGAATAGTCATTGGTCACGTACCTATTGTACGCCAAAATAATTTGTCAATGTGATTATCAAAGGACAATAATAATGCAAGAAACATATCTTGCATATAATTTTGACATGACCATAATGGTATAACTTTCTCTTTAAAAGAGATATTCATCACATGGATGTTGATGAATTTGTGGTAGTACAAAATTAATTGAGAGCTCTAGAAGAGCCAATTATTACTATGTTGGAGAAACACAATTGATTAACCAATAAGGTATTGTGTTGTAGTAAGTCTCAAAGAAACTTATTCAGTTTCCAAAGTATATGCAAAAGCGATTGATTATATTGAGACCATAAATAAAGGAAAGATTTGATATCTTCTATTACTACAACTTGTAGCGGGATAATCTGTATGTGAAAAACTACCCGCTTTATTCTCCAGTTTGTACTACACAAGAATACCACAATAAAGTGGACGTTTATTGATATAAAAACTCATATCATAATAAACTTGAAGTTTATTGATAATTGCACATGTCATGGTGTAAATTTGAAGTTTATCAATATTGATAATTTATTCAGTTGACATTCGGGTTAGCCATATCATTTTAAGTATGATGTGCAGTAATAGAGAATTCACATGGGTAAATATTAAAGACAGTTCGAGGTAAATTGCTCAGTAATATAACTTCGAGCATAATTTCCAGATTTTTTATTCAAGATAGTTCATCTTGATAAGTTGGTTTATATCATAGTTGGTTTAGCAAGATAATTATTGAGTGCCTCCACTTAATAGCTAAACTGTTTCTTATGAGAACAAAGTTATATATATCAGTTTGATATACGTTGTATACGAGAGTATATTATATTCTCCCCTCAGAAGTGGTTCAGGGTCAGGAACCAAATAATTTCATCTTATTATTATTGATGTGCGGTGTATATTTTCATTAACACCATAATGCACAAAGATGGACTCTCGAAGTTGAGGAAACAAGTTAGCTTTTCTAACATGAGGGGGAGACATGATAAACACTTGAGAAAAGGTTACATGGGATGAATTATCATTTGTATATATAGATCCTCGAATATCATAATATGAACCTGAAGTTCATAAAAGGATAATTCAATTGCAACATATTGCAAAGAATGCTATACGCATTTGCACCCAAAGAAAGTAACTATATTCTCACTGCAAATGCTCATATTAAGTCCCAGAAGGACAAAGTCTTTGATACGCTTAAAGCGTATAGACAAATCGGTTTCAAAATAACTTCTTAATAAAGAAGATGAGCAAATGATCAAAGTGATCATAATGGGGAGGCAAGTGATCTAGAAGATCACATGACATAACACTTCATAAAATCTCATGAGAGATTCAGGTACCTGAATATATGAATAAAGAGATCTCCATGTTATGTCTTTATGAAAATTTACTGGAACCGATATAAGATATTCGTCGACGACATCTATGATAGCGCTAAATATCGATGAGGATCTTATGTTTGTCGAATACAAACAAAATATTGGCTAAATGGAAGAGATACAATTCAAGCAGAATTGATTCCATATGAAAGACATGTAGTTTTGGACATGTAGTTCAAATACTTGAAAGTATAAAGTCAATGGTATGTGTAATCAGTTTTTCGATATCTTATTTGTTTAGCATGACATGAAAACTTGATATGCATCTAAAGTCTATTATATGGCTTATATGACTTAACTTATATGTCAATCCATGAAAGATTGAAGTTGCTTGAAGCATACACAATTCTTGGTCCTGAAGTACCACATCCTAAGTGCAACTTGTGTACATATGTATCTTGCTATAACTATAAGCATGATGGCATCGAGAATACCTCTATGGAGATATTGAAGAGTCATTCCACGACATTATATGATGATGTTCATGTCTATCAAGAATGATAATTTCAAGGTGCGGAATATTTATTCAAATCAATATGGCTGATTTATTTATCAAATCTCTATAAAAGATCGTTTTGAAGATGGTGCACAAGATTGGAATGCAAATGTTCAAGGATGTGAATTGATGCTCTTTTCAGGGGGAGTTAATACGCGTTGCACTCTTTTTCCCTTACAAGGTTTTGTCCCACTGGGTTTTCCTTGCAAGGTTTTTAACGAGGCAACCAATAGGCGCATATTCAAACATGTGTACTCTTTTTCCTTTTCTATAATTTTTTTCCCATTGGGTTTTATTTCAGTTAAGGTTTTAACGAGGCACATTATTTATTGAATAGACATTCAAGGGGGAGTGTTATAAATATAACTCTAATTAGAGTGAATGCCTATCTTATAGAAGAGTTTTACTTTGAGGCTAACTCATTTCTCTTCCTATAAATAAAGGGGTTCTCTCCCATTGTAAATCATCCCAAAGTATCAATAAGAATACTTCTCTCTCTACTTTTCTCTATATTCTTCTTGTTCTTATATTATTTCATAACAAAAGATGATTTGTAGTGTTAAAATAATTTCTTTTTGTTATCGGTATATATAAGTGTTAGCTGTATTTGAGATTTTCTTGCTCTTTTCTCCTTATTTATCAATATTCAAGCATTATACATCAATCTCTTAAATTGAACAAATCTATTCTCCATTGCTGGCTACCCGACCAAATTAATCTTATTGTTTCCTACAGGCAATTGATGAGGAAGAAAGCATGTAAATGTAGCATTAAATCTAATGATATACACTATCTTCAACATTGTACTGGATGGGAATCCATAAAAATGGATCTTTGCATAAAAGGTAGACTGAATTTACGGTTTAAATTTTTGTGACTGATATACATAATTTTTTTTTCAAAACAACATTTGTATTCATTCCAGAAAAAATTACATTACAATCCAGTAGATGCTGAACATTTATACACCTTCACCTACAAACTCTAGCCTAAGTATTCCTTCTTAAGCTACGTATCTGACAATCCCAATCACAACTATCTAGTTAAGAATATTACAAAACAGTGTAATACTAGTATTCCTAAGGGTAACAATTAATCTTCTCAAGAGCTCCTTTCCAGTTTTATATCGAACCCCCTTTAATGTGTATGTGGATTGCTATTTCTTTGCAAATGGTGCTGACGATCACTGTGCCTTCCTGGAATCTTAGCTTGTTCATTTCTCTCCGTACAATATAGAACATCACACCAAAGACACAAGTGACTATCAACATAATGCACATTCCTCATTTTAGCACATTTACTTATCCAATTGACCTAGGTCTCATCAGTCTACTTACAAAAAAAAATACAGTTGTGGAGCTTGTATTCTAAACTTCAGTAGCCTCTCCACCATTGCTAATTTTCTATCTAAAGTGAGCCACAGAATAAACTTGAATCTTGGATGCATGTATGGCTGCGAAATAATACTTTTCCAATGGACCTTCTGGAGTTGAGGAAATTGAATCCTGTAGAGTTTCTTGATACTAAACAAATTTCATCTCTGTAATTGGTTCAACCTAGCTTCAAAGTCCCACTGAATGCCTTGGAGTTTACTGATCATTCTACCGTGTTTCAAAGGTTTTCCTAATCACCCAGGCTGCATTCCTAGATATGGGCATATTTTCTAGCACATAGTTCTTTATGTAGAAGGTATGCATCCATTTTATCCATAAATAATCTTTCTTCTTTGCCATCGGCCATAAATGCTTCGCAATAGCGGCTTTGTACCAGTAGATCAGGTTCATAACATTTAGCCCACTGCACTATGTGGTAGACGAAATTCTCCTAGGAAATTAAAGCATTCTTTGAAACAGTTGATGAACCTGTCCACAAAAAGGATGTACAAATTGCCTCGATCATCTTCATCACTTTTTTCAGCAATAATAATATTTGTGTCCAATACGATTGCACTCCAAATAAGACTGACTTTATCAATTGAATATGCCATGCATATGATAATAACCTTGATGTCCAACAGTTAACCGATATACATAATTACACACTGTAATATACAATTGTCCTCATATTATACATAGATTATATTAAAAGGACCACTTTTTAAGTTAATTCTTCAATTAAAAAATGAACTCGCACAATTATTGTGTAATATATACTCGTGTAACTGGGATGCCCCTCTTTTGTCTTCCATCTTGATTCATTTTTGCATAGATCTAATCATAAATGTTTTGAATAATTAAATTATATGAAATTAAGTACTTTTAATCACTTAATACAATAAAATCAAAATTAGATAGGATGAAGTGCTTTAGCTTGCGTTTGGCCATAAATTCACAAATTTATTTAAAAAATTAATTTGGATGAAGTTTGGTTTGAAGATGAAAATCTGTTAGGACATCAATTTTAAAAACATAAATTCACTTTTTTTTTTGTTGAAAAAACATGAAATGTGACTTATACTCATAATACCCAAAAACTATCAAAAATACCTAATAAAATCAAACAAACGAACTTGCTAGTTTTGTATATGCAGAACCTTCATCTATGCCATTCATTATCATTATCACAAACCATAACATATATAAGTTTGTCACATAATGAACTACGTAATACACTATCCTAAAATCATAATATGTTATTTTAATATCAACTGCTAATAACATAATTACTAGCTGCTACAATTTGTCAAATTGCAATAATATTACAAGATCTATTACTCCCCAAAAAAATGATAGTAACTAGTTGGGAGATTAGTTGTGTCATAATAAATGGTGAATTTTTTCATAAATTATAAAAGTTTGAGGTAATTTTTAAATTAATATTTTGAGCCAAAAATATATGTAGAGCTAATTTTTGAATTTAAACTTTTGTTTTCGAAATCTATATACAAACAGGTTTTACCAAACAAAAAAACTTGGAAAAATTTATGGCCAAATGGGGCTTAGTAAAGGTGAAGCATGTATAATTAAAAACAAATCTTTATCCCATTTATAATACTGGAAAAAGAGTTGAGAAAGAAAGAAAAAGAAAAGTTTTACAACGTACAAAAAGTACCATTGAAGCTTGTGCTTTAAAGATATTCCAACAAGATTTATGTGTCTAGAAGAATATATCATTAAAATTAAATTTGCAGTATTATTTTTGAAACGACTAAATATAAGTATAGTTATCAATAAAATGAGTGAAAACATTGGAGATTAAGATTCAAATCTTACAAAATAAAAACGCTAGATAACTTTTCTATAATGCTTAAATCTTAATGTGAAATAATTAAAGTGAGATGACACATGAGAAATTTAACAAATAGTCCAACTAGTGGGTGGACAATTGCCTACCCATGACACGCTACCGAAGCACCAGAGACACTGTTTCGACTGTAATAGTTTAGTCAGCGGGAACGAGACGGCCGACGGCGGCTGCTCTCAGCGGCGCCGGGGACCAAATTGAGTGGAGAATCAGAAGACCGGTAGGTATTTTTGCTCTCATTTTGATTCTTCCTCAGTTCTCCTCTGAAAACCCTAGTTTTTGCATTTCTCAACTCCGTAAATTTCTTCCAAACCACCTTAATTGATTTCATTTTTGTATTCTACTAGACTACTAGCCGTAATGGGAGAATATTTAGCTTTTGTGACTATAGTAGACAGTGATGAAAATATATGAAATTGTGCCTCAATGATGGAAGGCCTAGGAGTATCGTCGGAGCACGAGGGTGCATGTGGAAGAGTGGCCAAGACAATGCCAAGAACACTAGAGGCCGTGGAAGCACAAAGGAGTGGTGGCATCTTAGTGGACTCTAGAGAGTCTTAGGAAGCTGCCTAGGTCGGCCAAAGGGGCTGCCATACAAGCTACAAGAAGCTAGCATTCTATAGAAGGTTCTAGAATGGCCTAGTGTGGCCTTGCCCTTGGGAAATAGGGGCTGCCCAATGGCCCACCGACTTAGTATAGCCTCTAGATATGTTTGTCGAAGCTCCTGAAGCAAATGAGAACGACTTTGGATTATGGTGGTGATTCAATTTTGAAAATAGTAGAATTCTAAATATTTCTGCCCAGTTGTATGCTCTCTGATCTGTTAGGGTTCAGTGTCTTCAAGCATATTTTATAGGTTTCCATTTTAATATATCTGAAAAGAAAAGTTGTTTCTCTATTACAGAAGCTTGTCTCATTGATGGCTTTTTTTTTTGAAGAGAAAAACACGGTGTTCGGGCCAGCTTGACCGCACCTCAATTAGTCAAATTGATGTAATTTTCTGACATTTGAAGCTATAATTTAAATTTGGGGAAGCTCGTTAAGCTTTAATATCACATCCATAAGTTTATAAGATTTTTGTGGTAGCTTGAATTTGGTGTTGTCTCTTTAAAACGCACCCTTCATCAAGCTTCAACTTTCCTTGTGAATTTGTTTTGAAGTATCTTTGTTTTCTGCCCTTCCAACGGCAGATAGAAATTAGGATATGTATAAAGGGAGGTAATTCAAGCTTGTATACTGTATCAGCTGGTTTGCTCCATTAAACTTAAGTGAACATCCCCAAGGAACACTTAAGTAGTTGAAGCATAGGAGTAACAACTTGGAGATCCCAGGTTCAAGTCCCAGCCACAACACTCTTGAACTTATTTGCTTCTGCTCGATAGCAGGTTTACCCTCCACCTATCTTGTGGGCTTCTATAGGCTACCATGAAATAGTTAAGGTGCCTGCAAGCTATCTCATATCTCAGATAGACGGTCACCATTGTCATTAAAAAAAGGAAAGAACAAGTACATTCGATGCAATTGGAGAGTAAATGCTTCATATATATCGTTTCCTTACTCCTTAAATGTTGAATCATTCTGGGTATTAGAAACGGGTAGGGAAGTTTTCACTTTTCAAAATGTTTGAACCCTTCAGAGAGATGGGAATAACTCTTCACAGTTCTTGCTGATTGTTATTTTGTTTTAACAGTTCTTGCTGATTGTTATGTTTGTTTTAACAGATACCAACAAAGTATGGCCACCAAACTGCCTTTTCCGTGCTTTCGAACAACTTCTAAGCATTTGGTTGCCGATAATACTAGATCAAGACTTAGTGGAACTGTTTGCCTTCGGAGAGCTGCACATTCGCTAGGCAGCATCATGCATTTTCAGCTGTCCTTCCTTAATATTGTACAGCGTTCTTCTTTCAGAAATTTCAAGTGAGTTTTTCACTTGGTCATGTGAAACTTTAACGTAGCTTCATAGTTGTGCCCCTTCCCTCCACCAGAAATGGATTGCATGCATAAGAAGGAAACATGTGTGATTACAGCAGATTCTTCCAGGTTTAATTTCCTTAAAAGAAAAATATCGTTTTCAATAAGCAAAAAATATTTACAGATTTTAGGGTTCTTTGGTACCTAGTTTGTTATTGTGCTTTTTGGAGAAGCCAAAAATATGAGAATTGAGGACTCATAGAGAATCTCTTTTATCATTTTCCAAAAGTTTAAGCAACTGACTTTAACTGGCTGCAGATGTAAATCCTACCTATACTAAGAAAAACTAGACCTGTCAACCGGTCCGGGTTGACCCGGGCCCGGACCGGCCCGGACCGGCCCGGTTCTTAAGGGGTGGGCTGGGCGGGTTGGGAGGGGGGGGACGGGGTTAGAACGGTTAGGATTTTTTGGGTAGGAACCGGACCGGACCGGCCCGGTTCAGTCTTAAATTCACCATAATATACAATGAATATACCATAATATACCATAAATATACCATAAATATACCATAATATACCGTGAATATACCAATTAATGGTAACACCGAAATTCTTTTTCAGCGTGCATCGGTGCATCATTGATTCCCAAAATATGGAATCCTTGTAATACCACATTTATGGTATTTAAACATGCGAGGGACTTGACAAACGCAGACAATGTTTCTTGGAGACTGCCAAAGTTTAATTTAGTTGTCTTCAACAGTTCAACTTCCTAAGCAATCACTTTTTTCATTCTCATGTTCCTCCACTAAAAAATCTTAATTGAGGCATTTTTTGGGAATTGTTGCTCAACCATGCCAAGCAATATCGAGACTTGGGAAATGTATATCATGCTGTAATCTTGGTTTTCAAAATGTAGGGATTATCCTAGCATGCCTATTCACTGGTCTTACAGCAGATATGATCGAGATTGTCTTCCATGAGGATTCACGGAATGAATATACCATATATATACCATAAATATACCATAAATATACCATATATATATCATAAATATACCAGCATTCCAACGAGTAATACCGGAATTGCGTAATCAAGTGCTCATTTTTCACATATTTCTTGTATTCATTCAATTATTACAAGTATTAATATAACTTAATATTTATACTATACATAATTCCAAAAAAATATTAAACCCGGCTCGGCCCGGCCCTATACAACCCGTAACCCGTACGGGTCAATCCTAACCCAGAACTAACCAGCCCGGTAGCAAACCGGTACTGTTGAGCCCGGACCGGCCCGGACCGGAAACCGGACGGGTCAAATTTTTTTGACCCGGAACCGGCCCTGTAGGCCCGTTTGACAGGCTTGAGAAAAACAGAGAATGTTGGCATCAATTTGTAAGGTGGAAGCTATTCCCCAGAAAATTGATTGAAAATTGCTATTTTTAGTAACTGATTTGTACAATGGCTGGTTTAATTTTTTAATGAAGTACAGTGGCTGGGTTAGTTTTAAATAACTTCTCCTAATATCCATTTGTCTTGACTAAGTCCAAGTTCGCTTCCATTACTAAGTCCAATTTTGCTTGTCATGTGTGCTCCTACAAGTCAACCTAGTCCAGCTGCAAAGAGGTAGGGTACCAATAATGAGCGCAAAACATAACACGAAATTGATGCTTGCTAGCCAAAGATAGTGTATTTAAGGGTTTTGCTAGCCAAAGATAGTGTAAGCAAGCCCCACTTCCAACCGAGAGGTTGTGAGTTCGAGTCTCCCCAAGAGCAAGGTGGGAAGTTCTTGGAGGGAAGGATGCTGGGGGTCTATTTGGAAACAGCCTCTCTACCCAAGGGTAGGGGTAAGGTCTGCGTACATACTACTCTTCCCAGACCCCACTAAGTGAGATTATACTGGGTTAAAAAAAAAAGGTTGTTATTCTAGATATGATACTTTTATATTTCACTCTTGAGGTTCTATCGATTCTCACAATTCACTAGGTGACTAGCTTATACTTCCTATTCATACTCCTCTCTCGATTTAATCTTAATCTTTCAAATAAACTAATGTGAAGCGGGGTGAAACTTGCAAGAATCTATTAGTAGGAATGATCTAAGAGAAACTTCACGTGTATAATCTCAATCTTAATACTCAAAAAGCTCTCTCGATTACTTCAAATAATCACCAAAATAAACTAAGGCATATGCTGCAATACTATTCAATAAGATGTTCCTTTTTCGATTACACACTATAAAGAATAAAATCACAACTCCTCCAATAAATTCAAGCAATAAAGAAGTAGTCAAATCCATAAACAACAACCTTGTCACCAAATCTTGTAATTGGTGATGACTTCACCAATTACTCCATAATAATTGGTAATGTCAGCACAAATATAATTAAAGAGTGAGAAAACATCAATCTAACATTACAATCCAAACTCTCGTATTGAATTGATAGAAAGATGATAAAATTTTGTGTCTTATAGCCTCTAATATGCTCCCAAAGCTTCCAAGGTCAAAAAGTACCTTCAGAAATATTTTTTGGTGTATTTATACCATGTATGAGTGGGCTCAAATGAAACTCCGTTTTCCAAGCCAAAAAATGAAAATACTCCGAGAAAATTGTACAGGTGCGCCGCGCCATGCGCTACCCCATGCTGGCGCTAGTGGGGAAGTTCAGAGAGCAATTTCTGACAGACAACAACACAAAGCACTGCCCCGTCGCCCCATACGGCGTGGCTGTGCATTTCTTACAGAATAAAATTGTTTCTTCGATTTTTGATATCCAGACTCAGTCCTCGACCCTCAAACACGATCCCGTTTTAATCCCTTGGGATTTTACTCATACTTCAAAGCTCCAATTTGTTCGATTTAGCACCCCATTATCTTTTTAACTCGAAATCACTTTCTGCAACGCATAAAACACATAATAAGTGCAATTCACTATCATTTAAGCTCAAACACAAGTAAAATGCAGTAATTAGAGGGCAAACTATGACTAGAACACGGGTTTCTAGACTACCGACAGCCAACTACTTGGGAATATATAAAACTCTCCCTTGAGTTTCCTTATATTGTCCAAATAGCTAAATACCTTAGAATATGGCTGCTGGGCTCATAAGGAAATTATATGCTATATGTTATCTTTGTTTAATGTTAGATCCTTGCTCATAGACTTATAAATGAAACTTTTTTTGTGTATCTCAAAGTTTAATTGCAAAATAGGAGGCTGGTGTGTATAAGAAGTGCTGCGGATGGCAGTGGACTAAATTCTTCTCCTACAACCAGCAGCAGCGGTGGAACTCGACTTATTAGAGCCATAGAAGCTCTTCTAGTCAAATTAGATGCCAGAATTAAGGTGCTGAGGAAAAACCTACCGGTGAAGTTGCTATTTTTCTTAGTGGGTTTCTATTGTGCAACGGCATTTGCTACTGTGATAGGGCAGACAGGTGATTGGGATATTATTTCTGCTGGATTAGCTGTGGCTGTGGTGGAGGGCATCGGAGCTCTCATGTATAGAGCAATTCCTTTATTAGATGAGGTAAGGAGCTTCATCACCATGATCAATTATTGGAAGACTGGGCTGACTCTTGGTCTTTTCCTGGACTCTTTCAAGTATTAGAGAGGAGATGAGGAGAGGGGGTGTGTACAGAAATCATAATGCCATTGAAATTTCATTGTTTGTTCTATTGGGGTGGTGTAGCCACATTCATTTTGTCAAAGGGTATTTATACATCTTCTTGCAGGATGTCTGTTGTATAGTGTCCCCAATGGTATAGCATATATGTCACATTGTACATGGGAGGCATCTCCAGTTTGGTGCCACTTTGGTAAAATGTATAGGAAAAGTGATTTGATTATTCAGTTTTAAACTGATTGTTCCTCACTTTGATACTTTCACAAGCTGATTTAATCAACATAATGCTCTGGATTGTTGCTGAGCATCGGATTTTTGCTCAAGCGTGAGTTATGGGTTATTAGGAATGATAAGGAGTTGATAAGACGTATCAATTAGTGATATACAAGCAAGTTCCATCTCATAGGCACTCTGGTACATTCCTGATCTCGTGTTTGTCCAAATGCTTTTAGAATATATAGCATGGAGTTGGATCGTTGATGGAAATGAAGAGCCGTGTTTCTGTTGGATTGTTAACCGACGGTTAGATGCCATGCTTGGAGGAAATGATTCTACTTCCAATGTTTTTTAAGGACACAATTACTTGTCCCAATGCTTTTTAAGGACACAATTACTTTTCTTCATGCTTGGTTTAGTGCTTTTGTGACAATCCGGCCGGTCGTATTAAGAATTAACGCCTCGATTCCCTATTAACTTCTTTCCTCAAGTTTATTTCTGCTTATGTGAATTGTCGGAATGTTCGGTTTTGAATTTCGGTGAGTTTTGATACACTTAGTCCCTAAATAAGTGCTTAAGTGTTCGAAAGTTGACCGTAGTCGAAACAGTATGAACACGGCCTCATAATGGAAATCTCATGGTTCTGTTAGTTCCGTTAGGGGATTTCGTGGTTAGGAGCGTATTCAGATTGTATTTTGGAGGTTTGTAGCTAATTTAGGTTTGAATTGCCGAAAGTTGAATTTTGGAAGTTTCCGGTTCGATAGTGAATTTTGATCCGAGGGTTGGAATGGAATTCCGAAAGTTTGAATAGCTTTGTAATGTTGAATGTGACATGTGTGCAAAATTTCAGGTCATTCGGACGAGTTTTGGTAGACTTTTTGATTGAAAATATATTTTTAGAGTTTTTAGGATGCCTAAGCTTGAATCCGATGAAAAATCAGTGTTTCGATGTTGTTTTTAGCGTTTCCGAAGGTTTTTGAATAAGGTTTTAGGATGTGTTGGTGCATTTGGTTGATGTCCGGGGGGGACCCCGAGTGTGCTCCGGGTGGGCTACGGGGCTTTTCCCATTGTTTTGGACTGCTGTTTTGCTGGTTCTGATATCCTTCTTCGCGATCGCGAACAGCCTCTCGCGTTCGCGATGCATTGTTGCTGACCACCTCAAAATCCTTCTTCGCGTATGCATCCTTCTCGTCGCGTTCGCGGAGCCCAGCATTTCCTTGCTTCGCGTTCGAGTCTCTCCCTTCGCGTTCACGAAACCTTGCATTTTTCTTCTCCGCATTCACGAGCAAATGATCGCGTTCGTGATGAGCAACCTGGGCAGCCTTAACTTTTCTTTTTTGCGAATGCGTTCCTCTCTTCGCGTTCGCGATACATAAAAGCCTGGGCGGACGGAATATATCTCTAACTCTAGGGTTTTGCTATTTTCTTCACATTTTGGCTTCTAGAGCTCGGTTCTTAGCGATTTTTGTTGGGTTTATCACGAAATTCGATTGGGTAAATGAGTGCTTAAGTGTTCGAAAGTTGACCGATGTCGAAACGATATGAACACGGCCTATAATGGAAATCTCATGGTTCTGTTAGTTCCGTTAGGGGATTTCATAGTTAGGAGCGTATTCGGATTGTATTTAGGTTTGAATTGCCGAAAGTTGAATTTTGGAAGTTTCTGATTCGATAGTGAATTTTGATCCGAGGGTTGGAATGGAATTCCGAAAGTTGGAATAGCTTCGTAATGTTGAATGTGACATGTGTGTAAAATTTCAAGTCATTCAGACGAGATTTGGTAGACTTTTTGATTGAAAATATATTTTTAGAGTTTTTGGGATGCCTAAGCTTGAATCCGATGAAAAATCAGTGTTTCGATGTTGTTTTTAGCGTTCCGAAGGTTTTTGAATAAGGTTTTAGGATGTATTGGTGCATTTGGTTGATGTCCCGGGGGGACCGAGTGTGTTCCGGGTGGGCTACGGGTCTTTTCCTATTGTTTTGGACTGCTGTTTTGCTGGCTCTGATATCCTTCTTCGCGATCGCGAACAGCCTCTCGCGTTCGCGATGAATTGTTGCTGACCACCTCAAAATCCTTCTCCGCGTATGCATCTTTCTCTTCGCGTTCGCGAAGCCCAGCATTTCCTTGCTTCGCGTTCGAGTCTCTCCCTTCGCGTTCGCGAAACCTTGCATTTTTCTTCTCCGCATTCACGAGCAAATGATCGCGTTCGCGATGAGCAACCTGGGCAGCCTTAACTTTTCTTTTTGCGAACGCGTTCCTCTCTTCGCGTTCGCGATACATAAAAGCCTGGGCGGACTGAATATATCTCTAACTCGAGGGTTTTACAATTTTCTTCACATTTTGACTTCTAGAGCTCGGTTCTTAGCGATTTTTGTTGGGTTTATCAGGAAATTCGATTGGGTAAGTGTTCTTCAACTAGAATCAAATCAACAATAATTATCCAGTAAAAGCCCACCAAGTGAAGTATGTGGAGGATAATGTGTACACAGACCTTACCCTTATTCCGATAGGGCAGAGAGGTTGTTTCCGATAGACCCTAGGCTCATATAGACGGAAATAAGAAAAGGAAAAGACAATGAAGCATCAACGAACAAAATCTATCATAAACAATGTTTTATTATACAGTACATTACAGCTAAAGACATTTCTTGAGATTTTTTAACCAGCACTATATCCAACATAAGCCTCAGCTTTTTTAAATACGTATATCACCAGAGGAATCAAGTTTCAGACAGTTCATTGCTTTAGCCTAGGTGAATACTAGAAAAATGCACCTTCCTCAATGAAAGCAAAGGATGGTGGATAAACGCATTTAATTTCTTGACATACTAAAGTGAAGGTGGAAATATCTGCACCACGAAAAGAGAAGAAAATGCTGAAGAAGCAGAACTGAAATTGCCAAGCTCGAATATTATGGCATAAAACTAGAATTAAATCTGTTCCATGAATTTGTCTTTATTTTTACCATTTAAATTGTGTTTTGGGGGTGGAAAGAGTTGGTTTTTGAAGAAAAAATTTCAAAGTGAAAAATCATGATTTGAGGGACCAAATGACATCAGATTTGGATAATTTTGGTATGGCTGGACTCGTGAGAGTACAAGGTTTATGAAAATGTAAATTTTACCTGATTCCGAAGCGTAGGCCCGAGGGGCATTTTGGTTATACATAATTTCGCGCATCAGCTTAGAATTTAATTAATTATATAATCAGTTACTTGAAGTGTTATTTACATTATGAAATTGAATTGAATAGATTTGGGCCATTGGGAATCAAGTATTCGTGGGAAGAACTTGATTTCTAGTTGATTTTGAGCCAGTTCGAGGTAAGTATCTTGTCTAACCTTCTGTGGGGACTTCCCTTTAGTATTTGAGTCCTCTCTATTGATTGTAATCCGTGTACGCAAGACGACGTGTGCGTGCTCGGACTTATTTGTGGAAAAATTAGCCTTTTAGGGTTCTTAGGTCCTTATATTCACTGAGTATGAAGTTGTTATGATATGATTGAATTCCCTATCACTAGTTTCACCTCTACATGTTTTACTTGGAATTAATTGCTTCATGATTCATTCTTATTGCCTAATTGACTCTTACTTTGCTTAACTGAAGATCTTTACCTCTTCTATTGTCACATTATCTTTCATAACCGCTTATCTTTATTGAAAGTCATTACTATCTCTTATGTAATTATTTAGTCTTAATTGAGGTTACGATTATTTTCCTACTGCTCATCCTTAATTGAAATTGTTGTATATCCTTCGTAACTTGCCCAACTTTAAGAGAAGTTTAGATATCCTATATTTAGTTGACATTTCCTTATTTGAAATTATTTGATTCATGTTAACTTCTTTGTTGTTGAACTACATATTATGGGATCGTTGCTTTATATTATTTTCTCCCTTGTGAGTTGTTCTTATTACGCTTAGTATTCTCGATTATGGTTATTCCTTGTGAGCTAGTTTTACCGTCTCCTGGTGAACGAAAGTTCTTGAGTTTATTCACTTGTCGTTTCTTGTATATATTGTCATTGTTGTTGTTGTACTTGTGGTGGTGGTGCACGAGGTTTCTGCCGTTCCATTATTGATATTGTGATGCACGAGGTTTCTGCCGTGCGGTTATTGATATTGTGATGCACGAGGTTTCTGCCGTGCGGTTGTCGTTGTAGGGTCGCATGAGGTTTCTGTTGTGCTATTGCTACTATTGATATATTGCACATGCGACGTAATAAGGCAGGATATGTATATATGCTTATATGTGGGTTGCGCATGTGACGAGACAATGTGAAAATATTATAATGCACGTGTGGCGAAACAAGACGGGCACTTATTATGTTATTATTTGCATGCGTGGCGAGACAAGTAGGGCTATGTCATGGATTGATTGTGAGGATTTGTGATTTCCCGGGGGCATTCCTGTTTGTTTAATATTGTGCTTGTGGTACACTTACCTGTATGAGCTTATCTCGTGGAAGTTGTGAGGAAATATCATATGTGTTGGCTGTTCTTCTCCTTACGTCTATTAGTTGGTAGGGATTTTATTAGAGCACTTGTACAGGCAGACACGTAGCTGAACATTGCTATTGAATGTGAAGTCCTCCTGATTTTTTTGAGTATCGATATACACCCTCGTTTACTTATTATATATGTGAGAGTAGCCATTTTAACTTGTGAGTTGTCAGTATGACCATGAGGCTGATGAGGCACATGATGCCAAGTGTTATATTCAAGGTACTGGACTCGTGAGTTGTGATTTGTTTGAGAATTGGTATTTTGTGAAAATTGTTAGATAAGACCGGATGTGAACACTGTTGTAGGATATGAGTTATTGTTTACCTTTACTGAATCGTGACTCTAGGAGTTTGGTTGTGTTTTTGCTTGCTTTTCTGTGTCATTATTTTGGTATTTTTCGTGTTGCTTGCGCTTTTCATCCCTTATTGAGATTTTTTATGTATTGTTAACCATTTCATGTAGTCTTTATATATACATCATGTCCCGTTATTCCTATATTTGCACAGTTTACTGGATCGGTAGGTGTCTTGACTATTCTGCGTCGCTACTCCACCGAGGTTAGTCTTGATACTTACTGGGCACCGTTGTGGTGTGCTCATGCTACTCTTTTGCACATTTTATTGTGCAAATCCAGGTACTTTCACTCCGTCTTATCATCCTAGAGACGAGGCGGCACTTCTGTAGAGACTTCAAGGTATATCTGCCGCGTCCGCAGACCAAGAAATCACTTTCTATCTTTATGTAACAGTATAGCTCTTCAGTAGTTTTCCTTTTGTTAGACATTCTGGACTTAGCGCTACTTATGTATTCTCTTAGCTTGTCATTCATGAGATTCTGGGTTATGGGAATTGTTGTTAGTTTCGAGAGTTGTTATTGTATGTGTCGAGCGGCACCTCAAACATTGTTGTTCCATTCAGTTTTTTTGGTTTTTGATTATTCCTTCCGCAAGATTTGTTATGTTCCGTATTTGTTAGATTTATCTAGTCATAGAGACTAAGTGTCGTCACCACAGTTCACTGAAGGCGAACTGGGGTCGTAACAGCTTTGTTTATTGCTATAGATGGTCATATATTTATGAGCGGTATCAATATATATCCGTTATGGAGAGAAACCCATGGTTTTAGCAGTTAATGTTGATTTCAACCTAAGGTTAACTGATGAATTTCTCGACTCTGGTTCAAATGACTAGCTATCAAGGAAGTTAACGGGGTGGATGACAAGTTCGCAAAGAATGGATGAAGTTTAAACCTTTTCTGTGAGCTTAAAGCTTTGCTCATTCCCTTTGCCTGATGTGAGATATCATAGTTGTGATAAATGATCGACAACAAGGATGTTTTAGTGCGTCAAAAGAATTGTGGTGATATGTAACAAAATCTTTTCTAATTAAGCAATCAACCAACAACAATAACCTAGTGCAATTTCATAAAAGTGGGTTACAGAAGGGTCGAGTGTACGCAATCTTAACCTTACCTCGTGATAATTGAGAGGTTATTAAGCATAGTTATAAGTACGACCCAGTACAATACCACTCAGTGGTGTCTGGGGAGGGTAGTGTGTACGCAGCCTTACCCCTACCCTGGGGTAGAGAGGCTGTTTCCAAAAAAAATGCAGTAATGAAGAAGTCATGAAAAGAAGCAATATCAACAAGATAGTAAAATAATTGAAGCAAAAGAAACATATAATAATAGAAACTTAAGGCTGGAAAAATACGAGAATAATGCTAAAGTTTCTGTTATGGCACAGAGAAATGACGACCTACTAGTGTTCTACCCTATGCTTGTCATCCACACCTTCTATCAAGACTCAAGAGTCATGCCCCACTAATTGAAGTTGTGTCATGTCCTGCCAGATCACATCTCTCATATTTCTTTATTGGGATACTTTCAAGGTAAACATTCGCAAAGTAGATGATTTTTATTATTAAGAATTTAAGATGCGGGTTGAAAATTTTGTTCTGGTTAATCAAATCGCACTTTTAAAAGGTAATATGTATGTTCATAGAGCTGTAATGTTCATCCGACCGCATAGCGCAGTGGATTAGCGCGTCTGACTTCGGATCAGAAGGTCGTGGGTTCGACTCCCACTGTGGTCGTTTTATTTTTCTTTTCCTTTTTTTTTAAATCTCTATTTCTATTTTCTCTTTCTGGTTATTTTCTTTTGTTTTTTTTTAGCAATCTCCATCCAGTCTTTCCACTAAAAGATTACTCCTTTCCGTTTTACTTTTTAGTATTAGGACTTCACATATTGTGCATAATACAAAATTAAAAGGGTTTTTTACTTTCTTTCCTATTTTAAGATGTTGCGGGTCTATTAAAATGGAAAGTTTAGTATTACCATACACATCATTGAACTTAGAAGCTTTTGCATGAAGCAAGGCTTTCCCCGTCGGAACATTTGCTATCTTCAAGCTGAAGCTAGAGCCAATACCCTCTTTGATTATTATGGAGGGAAGAGTGCCATTCTAGCTTCAAACATAATCATGAACATGTGGTGATAGTGCCAAGGACGGATCGTATAGATCATATAGTTATGGCGTATGCAGAATAGAAGATACCGGTATCGTTTTTGCTCGAATTCTATACAATAATATATCTGTTGTAATCCAACAACGTTGGATCTGGGGAGGGTAGAATATACGCATATCTTACCCCGATTTTTGTGAAGTTAGTGAGACTTTTTCGATAGATCCTCGGCTCAAAGAAAATTTGGAGAGGACAGGCACAACAAACAATAATAATAGCCAGATAGAGGGATAAGGTGATGTCGAATAAGGACAAATAATAGATTTTGAGTTCAGTATATTTAGTAGAATGTGCTAAATTAAAATTCAAATTATGAATTAGTCTCTATATATAATATTGATGTAAAAAAAAGTGATTATTAAAATGCCAAGTTGCTTGAGACTTGAAAGGTAGGGCAACATTTTTTGGAAAGAGTTTCTAAAAGCATAGCTTCTAAAAAGCATCTGAAAAGTTCTTTAAACACTTTAAATTTATGGTATAGCTTATTTTTTGGTCAATAAAGCAAAAACTGAACCATGATGTCTTATTTTCGAATCTAGCACCAAAAAAGAAAAAAACATAAAATAATTATTTTGTATGTCCAAGCCTTAGCAAACAAAATTACTCGCTATCTGAACTAGGGATAGTATAAGTTTACTTGGTGAAATAATTGAAATGAACCCAAGACGAGCACACCATGCCATTAAAAATAATTGGATTATTATACAAATAGGCAGTTAAATTTACGGTTTACTATTTATAGTCGGTATACATTAATTATACACAAATCCAAATAGATGTTCATTTAATCTCTTAGACTAAAAATAGCGAACGAATATATCATATAAATGCTTCTAACTATTAAATAAGAGGTATTGCATACACAAATAATATATTAAATAAAAGGTTGGAAACAGAGCTGGAGATGAGCGCTAGCCAATGGTTAAGATTTTCAGATAGCACCTTAGCAATTACCAGTAATGCCCCTATCGACCTCAATCTTATTTTTTCTAACTTAGAGTTCATAACTTTACTATTTATTATTAAACTAGAATATTCCGACTTCGCTAGCTAGACCGACACGGATATATGAGTGATCGATTACAAGAGCTCGACCGATCACACCTCCATCACTAGATTCAATAGTTGTTCCAAATTCGATTCCAAGACCTCACCAGGTTTGAAAGTTCAAGCGGCCTTGATCAACTATAGGAAAGTACCAGTTTTCTATAATGACAAAGACTTCGCGCAAAAGCATTGATTTTCGGTCTCATAGTAGCAAAGAAAAAGAAAGAGAAAGCACTCTTGTTCTTATTGCACGGACCCCATAATAAAGAAAGATAGAAGACAAGAAGCTCAGTAGCAAGGTCGTCTTATCGTTATCACTTGTTTGTCGTTTCAAGTTTCTAAAACAAGTATAAAAATATGTTGTTGGTTCAGCAACTCGAAATTCATCTTAATAAAATGTCAGGTCAATCACATGGCACATTCTGTTAGTCGAGCATAGCTAACGCTACCATAACTTACGATGCGCCTGCACTGATGTGACTTAGACCAGAGATTGTGAGTAGTCGTCATCTTTTTACATAGTAGTTTTTCCAGCAAGAAATAAAAAGGCATAGTGAAATAGGAAAGAGAGCGTCGAGCATTAGCTTTCCTATCACCACCCGTCCTTTTTCGTTAGACTTAATGAAAAAGGCTTTGTCAGGCAGGCAATTGAAAAATACTATCCCCGGGGCCCTCACTTTAGGGCTACTTTTCACAGTTGACAAACATGATTCAACGTGCCATCTACACTTCCTCTTCTAGAGCTGTGACAACCTAGTCTGATTCCCCCTTCCGAAAGTGTCGCAGATCCTTCTATCATAATCCCTAAAAATTGGTATTCAAAGGATCAATCTCATTCTATGATCTATGCCAACTCTCTTATACTTTAACTATTATTTTATGTGCACAAACCTCTCTCACGAAGGAAAACGAGAAAATAATCTTTGCAAATAAATGCCTTCTTGTTATACCATGGCATCTTATTCAAAGCGAGTAGTTATGTAAACCCTTTATATATATATATATATATTCACTTACAATATATGTATAATTTACGTATAATTAATATGTACTGGTTTAAATAAATAAATATTAAACTTGATCAGCTATATAAATTATATAATATTATATATTCACCAATTATTATTATTTTAAGAAATTAGGTGAGCACTAAATTGGTCTTTGTATCCGGGCTATAATAGGCCAGTATAAATATAGTTAGAGCCTATAAACGTCCCTTTCTGTAAGAAAAATTCAACCGCTCAACCATTATAGACTTTGAAGCTGCCATTTCTGACTGCAAACAACCAACTCTGCTTCTACCTGAAACATTCCAATTCCATACACTCTCAATCCACTTTCACATCCCCAATCTTTCAGCCAAAACCCTGAAAATTTCTCACCTAATATAAGAAGAAGAAGAACAAAAAGCCATGAAATTGCACACACAATCAAGTATGAATCACAGAAGAGATGAAGAAATGTCAATGTCAATATCAAAAAACACAACTCCACCTTCTTCCCCAAAGCCTCTCAAACACCCCAGATCTCTACCTAGATCCATTAATTATCTCCTTAAAGAACAACGCCTTCTCTTCATCTTAGTTGGCATTCTCATTGGCTCTACATTTTTCATTCTCCAGCCCAGTCTAAACCCATCTTCTTCAATTCCCAATTCATCATTTCACGTTTCCGAATCCGTGCCCTTAACTCACACATCAACCGTTACGACATCGTATAAGACAAGGCGGGTCCCAGTTGGTATAGGGAAAAAACGCATGCGGATTGTAGTGACTGGTGGGGCCGGTTTTGTAGGGAGTCATTTGGTTGATAAGTTAATTAAACGAGGTGATGATGTTATTGTGATTGATAATTTTTTTACTGGGAGGAAAGAAAATGTGATGCATCATTTTGGGAATCATAGGTTTGAATTAATTAGACATGATGTTGTTGAGCCTATTTTGTTAGAAGTAGATCAGATCTACCATTTGGCTTGCCCTGCTTCTCCTGTTCATTACAAGTATAATCCTGTCAAAACTATTATATCCTTTTTCCACCTCATTACTTGTTAATAATGGATTTAAGTTATAGATAGTGTAAACTATTTTTATACTATCAATGTAGTTTTACGTGATATAACATGTCGTTTACCATCTTTTGTAGGTTACTAATTAATGCTTGCTATAAAAAGCTAGCTATAATTTACTTTTAAGTAGCCTCATGCTATAAATATTCTTTTGTACTGCAAATGTATAAAAGTTAAACTCCATTACTGTTAACATGTTAAGGAATTTCCTGCATGTTTTAATTGGTGAGCCTTGGTGAACCGGTAAAAGTTGTAGCCTCGTAGTCTTGTGACTAGGAGGTCACGATTTCAAGCTACCAAAACTGCCTCTTATATAAATGAAAGGTAAGGCTGTATACTTAAGACCCAATGTTATTTGGCCCTTCCATGGACCCCGCGTACAGAGAGAGCTTAAGGCACCACGTTATCTTTTTCTTTTTTTATTCATTAATTGGAGTTCTATCAATAACATACCTAGTAAAATTCAACTAGTGGGATCTGGGGAAGGTACGGTGTACACGGACCTTTACCCTTACCTGGAAGGGTCTTTCATCTTTATTAATTTGGACCTTTACCCTTACCTGGTAGGGTGTACACGGACCTTTACCCTTACCTGGAAGGGTCTTTCATCTTTATTAATTTGGATGTATTTGAGATACTTAACTGTAATTACATGGCAAATGTGATAGTGCTATTCACATGTTGCAGGTTGCTAATCCATGCTTATCGTAGAAAGTTTGCTATAATTTAGCTTTTATGATGCTTGACCATCAATTTGGCTTTTTAAGTATCTGATAGTGTTCTGCACTAATTAACATGTTAAGGAATTTCGTGCATGTTTAATTGGTATTTTATTATTTTATTCGATTGGATGTATTTGCGATCCTTAACTATGATTACAAGACAAATGTGATGGGTACACTTAACATGTTGGGACTTGCCAAGAGAATTGGTGCAAGGTTCTTGCTTACTAGTACAAGTGAGGTTTATGGTGATCCACTTGAGCATCCACAAAAAGAAACATATTGGGGACATGTGAATCCAATAGGTGCGCAGCAGCCTTAATAATTTTTTTGTGGTTTTTCTTTGGTAAGGTAGTATGTCTAATGGTTTTTAGTGACATTTGAGCGTCTTGAAATATCTAGGTGTTAGGAGCTGCTATGATGAGGGGAAACGAACTGCTGAAACCTTGACTATGGATTACCATCGTGGTGCAGGTGTTGAGGTAATGAAAGATTTGTGTTTCTTAGTACTGCATGTAATGTGCTGAATGCTCATGTGCATTTGAATGAGCTTTCCATTCTGAAGGCTTTGGCCTTCTATATGAAATGAATGCTTAGTTTGGTGGTCAAACAACTCTTCTGGTTGAAGCAATAAGTGAACAACTCTTCTATTCATAAATTTGGGAAGCTGCTCGTATTCTAAGTCATGAAAAATAATGTTTGCAGTTCTATATTGTGAAACCTTGAAAAAACTCTTCTTTATAATGATCATGAAAGAGTATGGAATATAGGCAATAACAGGGAGGCTTTTTCTAGTTCCAGTTGTACTCTTTCTAATTTAAGAATCTATCCTAATCAGTTTTCTATTTATGACATGGCATTTAACTCTATCTCTTCCAACTTTATGGCTTGCCACGCCAAAAAGAGAATATAAGCAGTAATTGATGTCATATTTCATAGATGACCCAGAGTTCACAACCTGTAATATTCATATGCAGGTGCGTATTGCCCGAATTTTCAATACATATGGACCTCGCATGTGTCTCGATGATGGACGTGTTGTCAGCAACTTTGTTTCCCAGGTTTGTCATCTCAGCTTATACTAAAACTGGTGCTGTAAACCGAATTTGTAAATCTCTTCCTAAAAACCATGTTTGCAGGCCATCCGCAGGCAACCAATGACAGTCTATGGTGATGGGAAGCAGACACGAAGCTTTCAGTATGTATCTGATTTGGTATGTCATTTGAACTAGCTATCTTTCCATTTTTATGTCACTGCCCTAGTATGCCATTGTTATCTTCAGTGCATATAGAAGGATGCTGGAAGGGTAAATGCTTGTGGTAGATTATATTAGTTAAACAAAGACTGAAAGGTGGGGAGGAAGTAGGTGGGTAATTGCTGAATTTGGTCAACCATCAAGGCTAGTTGTGGTAGCAAAACTTGATTTAAGCTCTTGGAAATGTAAATCAACAACAACAACTACCCAGTATAGTCCTACAAAGTGGGGTCTTGGGAGGGTAATATGTAGACGGGCCTTACCCCTACTCGAAAGGGCAGAGAGGCTGTTTCCAATCGACCCCGGCTCAGTGAAGGAAAGGAAAAACAAAAACAAAAACAAAAGAGCATTAGCTCTTGGAAATGTAAATCATTCCAAAAAATTTGAAAATGATGTATGTTATAGCCAATATCGACATTTCATCCTAGTTGAGCCAATTATTTTTTGTGTGTTATGACGCCCATGTCGGATGATGGGCCGTCGAGGAGGGGTCAAGCAGGACTGGCAGGCTTCTATGCTTCTATGCTGGCAAGCTTATGAAGAAGAGGTGGTGCACATGTCACTTTAGGCGAACCCCACATTGGAATGAGAGAGGAAAATAAAGAGCTTTATAAGGTATAGCACACGTTCACATGTTACGCGCGCTTGGGCTCGAAGATGGTATAGCCGAAAAGGACAAATCCGTGGGGTTTGTTGGGACATGAGGCGGACAGTATGAGACATGAGCTTGGGTCGTGACATATGCCTTCTTCTTTAACTTGCTTAATTTAGTTGACAAAGTATTTTACCATTTTTTGGAAGATACTGCACCCTTAGTGACCTACCTAGTTTGGCTAGCAGAAATTAAGTGGATAAAGTTTGAACAAACTATTAGGTTTGAGCTTGCATAATCCAATATTAGTTGAAGATATGGAAAGTGTAAAGGTGCCTCCTCTTATGCAAGATGATATAACACAATGTTATGATATGTAAGTTTGACATTTTGAGTGTTTGACATTTTCTCCAATTGGGAAAGATGCAAATCTTTACACCTCTGACTAAACATGAAAAGTAGGTCAAACAAAAATGGGATGGGGGAAGTACATGGTTTTAGTCAAAGATCTTTGCTTTTATATTATAGACTGAACATCTATGTAATATCATGGTTTTTACTCGAGCGTCTTGCTTCTTTTTTTTTTAAAATAAAAAAAAAAATCTTCTCCAAGAATCTTATGGTGAGCACAGTGATGGTCAAAGAAGTACATGTGTTAACTCAAAGATCTTTGCTTTTCTATTACAGAGTGATGACATCTATCCAGCATCATTTTTTTACTGGACTGTCAAGCTTCTTTAGAAAAGCCAAAAAAAAAAAGAGATCTACTCCAAGAATCTTTTTTTTTTTTTTAAATGAAGAAATCTTCTCCAAGAATCTTACTGTGGGCAGCTCCTGAGTTGTGATTATATGCTGCTTAGCATCACCGAGGGAATGCTTTGTAGCTGGATTCAGAGAATCCAACCTGAATTAAAAGAAGATATTGCTTTCATTAAAATTTTAAGAGACTAAATGGGGTCATGGAAATGCTTGGATTTAAACTTTATGGATTCAATTATTTAGATAAGAATAGAAGGGTTATCAAAAGATATCATTACCTGTGGTCGGTAGCTACAATTTTATCTGTCCCCCGATTTTTGAAACCAATCAGTTAACTTAGTCCGGAATCTGGGAATAGCTAATAATTCATGATTTTGGATGTATTGGATATGAGTATAAGGATTTCTGTCGCGTCTGAACCTATGGTCAGAAAAAATGGCAGAAAATGAGTTTGGGGGGAGAAGAAAAATGAGGGGATCACCTATCGAATGAGGGAGGGAGTCTATTTCTTACCATTAGTCCATTAAGCACTTTTGCTAACATTCACGCGCCCAACATTTGTGGGGCTCACACGAAGTGCCATGTCAGCAAGACGTGTTTAATTGACACGGTTTAAGTAGAGTTTGGGTGTTCAAGTAATCATAGGTTTAATGTAGATGGCTAGATGAAATATTCAGACAATTTCAGGGGATTGTCTATGCATTTGGCCAATGAAATCCAGTGAATTAGCGTACATTAGTGTGAGAATCACTTTGCAGACCATGAGTTTGAGTGCACTAGATATTTCACCTGACAAGTGCAACTTTCTAATGTGGCTATATTTCCAAGTTGTAATATGTCTGGAAAGAAGCTGTAGAAATGAAACAGTGCTCTAGAAGACTAAAACGCTTTGCTAGGCCGTTGGTTGAGAAAGTACCAATCGATTAGTTGCTAAACGGAATACCTTGTGAAGGATCCCTTAATATATTGGCCTTATGTTAACACAATCACTTGTCTAATGGTACACGAGTCAGATCCATGGTTTAAACTTTATGGGTTTAATGTTTAAGATATTTTGTATTGAACTCATTATATTTAAAGTTATGGGTTCATATCTACTATTTTTTACAAATTTAATGAACTTTTATATATTAATTATACTCTGCATTGAAAGTTATGGGTTCAATTGAACCCGTCACTTTTACACTAAATTCGCCACTGACGATACACATGAGATGCTATCACCGGCCATCCTTGTTCATAGTGGTTGGGGGAGTTCTCTCCAAACTACTAGGTCAAGGGTTCAAGGTTAGTAGACAATCACAAAAAGCATACGAGATGCTAGTGGAATATTATGGTTAGGGGCGGATCCAGGGGGGCAGAAGGGGTTCATCCGAACCCTCTTTGTCGGAAAATTACACTGTATATATAAGGTAAAATCTGGGTTTTTTACCTCTATATATTAAGTTTTGAATCCCTTAACACAACCCAAAAGCGTAGTTTAGTGGTCAAGGGGGTTCAAAACCTTCATAAGATCATAGGTTCAATTCCCACTAGCTACAAAAATTTTTTTTTTAACCCCCTTTGTGGAGATCCTGCCTCCGCCACTGATTATGGTCTTGCCAAACTAAAAGAGCATGGACATTTTCCTGGTTTACAAAGCCTAGATTACTTAGTGGTCATTGTTGCCATTTTCCTGTTAGGAGCTGGTTTAGAAGAAACAAGGAATGTGTTTTGGTATAACCATAGTATCCGGAACATTTCTTACTTATAAATGTACACATGATTGTGTGTGCAAGCTTTTTACATGTGCATTATCCAATTATTTTACATCTCATTTTAGTAAATATTTTGCAAATTCATTAATTTGTCGTGGAAATTTTGTCCAATTCAAAAGTCCAAATGCGCCAGCTTGCTTTTTGCTTTTGCATTTTTGAAAAATTCTTAACAGTCTATCATTCTGTTGGAATGCAAACAATGATACTAAGACAAATAACTTTCTGGTGTTTAAAGGTTGATGGATTAATGGCCTTAATGGAGGGTGAGCATATTGGCCCTTTCAACTTGGGAAACCCAGGAGAGTTTACCATGTTAGAGCTTGCCGAGGTAAGCCATGATATCTGCTGTAATGCATATCTGCCTGTTCACAAGTAGTTCTCGCGCTACTTCTATGGGCTATTTATTGAATGTTGCTTGTTGAGTTTGCATGTTTTTTCTTTTTTGCTGTCATTTTATCATTTTTGCTCAATGGATTGCAGTTTTATCTTTTTTATTACAGATAAAATTTGCTTTTTGTTTTTGGCTGTGGCTATTTGATACAACTATAAATTGTTGTTAAAGACTCACTGAACATTTTCTAGCGTCAAAATATTAAATCTGCACTATCTGATCTGGATAAATTTGTGTTCCTTTATAGTTATTGTTTTGCTATAACATTGGTTTATCTCGAACTTATACGTGTTTATATTTTATTATTGGCTCCTTTTATATCAATAGCACTCTTTCGTCGCATTTTATTTGACGGTATTTGACTGGACACAGAGCTTAAAATGTTAAATTTGACAAAAATTATATTTGTGGTACTAGAAGAGGATATCAAAGTAATGGTTGAAAATCAGTTTGATGGTGAAACCATCACTTTAGAGTTATGATTTGTATATTTTAAAGAATTTGAATTCTTCAAACTTGTGAAAATTGTGTTAAAGGTTGACCGGAGTCGAGCATTTTGGGGTGTGCCTATATGGAAACTGTCATGTAAATTAGGATGAAGGGAGTAATATGTACCTTTTCTACACAGTATCTGCTTATTGAGAAACATGTGTTTGATATGAGGAAAAATAAAAGTAAAAGAGTATAGAACAGTGATTTATAGTTATAGTTGATTGGGCATCTAATTTTATCCATGCTTAGTGGAAGTAGGTCTTCAATATAATAAACAAATCATAATGTAGTTAAAGAACATAGTATTTTATTTGTCTTGTCAGTATAAACTTATAGTTGGCTGGACATACAGTGTTATCCCCCATTTTCTGTTTTCAGCGATATAAGTCCAGTCCGTTTGAAGTAATACTCAGTGCACTAGGTTTTCCACTACAAACTGTATCTAATGTCTAAGAAATAACCTGGTTCAACTGTGAGTCGTGTTATCAAATAACTCTTAGTCGTCATTGTCCTTGGGAATACAGGTGGTCAAAGAAGTGATTGATCCAAGTGCTACTATTGAGTTCAGAGCTAACACAGCTGATGATCCTCACAAGAGGAAACCAGATATCAGCAAAGCAAAGGAACTACTAAACTGGGAGCCCAAAGTACCCTTGCGCGAGGGGCTGCCTCTCATGGTCAATGATTTTCGCAATCGCATCCTAAATGAAGATGAAGGGAAAGGAAACTAACAAGAGTAGAAGCAACATTAGGTTGTATAGACCAAGCTTAGTATTCTTTATTTATTGTTTTTGCTAATATATGAAGTTGATATTCATTCATTTTTGTATCAATATTGCAATAGCTACTGGAATGCACAGACATAAGCCACGATCATAGCAGATGCTTCGTGTATGCAGTTTTCTCTTTTGATTTATTTCACAAACCACATAATGTAATTCAGACAATGTTCAGATTCTGCATGGAGTAAGTTTTGAGCTTTTAGCTTTCAGATAATACCATTTTGTTGTTGGGTATTGGTTTTAACAAGTAATATGGTCATACTCTATCGGCTTCTCCTGGTTTTTGCGTTTAATTGTTGTACTGTTTTAAACTTTTTTTGTTGTGTACTATAATGTGGAGCCACTCCCTGAATGATGGTTCACTTCTCAATCTTTTGGCCTCCCAATACTTGCTCTACGAAGCAAAACATTTTCCAATCTTTGGTTTACTTAAATATTATTTTCCTTCAATTGGAGGCAAATATTTTCCCTATCAAAATTAGGAAAAAGATTTTTTAAAACTCCTTTTCAACCTTCCCAACTCTATTGTCCACCCACCGCCCAACATGCTCAACCACGTTCCACTCCCACCTTATAGTATTTGCCTAAATTATGTATCTCCAAAATAAATATTTTTCTACTTACTAATCAAACACTAAAAAATATTTAGCGGAAAAAAATTTTCACTCATCAATCAAATATGAAAGCACTTATTTTTCAAGGAAAATATGCAAACATGCCCTAAAACTTGCGAAATCCTTACAAAAATAACTAGAGTACATTCGTGCTTCTACCAATAATATCCGTGGAAAATTTCAACTGTAATATACTAGAATATTTTTGAATCTCCTTAAATAAATTTCTGGTTCTGCCATTGCCTACATAACTTATAATCTTTAATATACTGACGAAGCTTTTGTACCTTCCCAATATTGAAAATTGCCATAGCAAATTTCATCGCGTTGGAATTGATTGTCATAAGATAATATACACCAACATGGATTAGTCGTGCCACAAAACAGGTACCTAATACAGGGCAGGAAAAAAATTCCTTTTTCATTTTATTTATAATAGCAGAATTAAAGTATCTGAATAAAAGTTCATAAAAAAGGTTAAGGAAAGAGAGTTTGAGTGTTATGTTTATGAAAGGCATTTGATTCTCTCATTATCATCTGTAAAAGAAAAATTCCAAACGCATTTGCAGCATATGGTTCTTTTAGAATACGAATATGGTTCCTATATTCTCACAACAACTTATTGGACCTCCCACTTCCACCAAACAAAACGTTTGTTTTTGGTATTTGATTACACACTTTTAACCTAACTGAAAAAATCGAATATTATTAAAAAGTAAACACACGAACATGTCATGCATAAATTTTTTTGATCTTATGTATACAATAAAAAATTTGCGAAGAAAGAACCCTAGCGCAAGCCCTACGATTATATACTATATACTTATTACTATGTTAAATTTCTTTAACTTCTTCATGTATTTAATTCCTGACTCTTATCACTATTAAATGTTTTATAGATTTACCGATCAAATTAAAATCCTAAATCTGCCTACTACTCATAGAAGTTACCTTAGTTTGGCCTGCAATATGCAAGAGAAATACTTATGGTGTGAAATAGGGGGCAAGCAGTCAGACAAGTAAATGCTTGGAAAATCCTTATCGCAAAATTCTGATTCATTTATGTTACAGTAAATCCAGTGTTCTCTCTCTTTTTTTTTTCTTTTTTTTTAAATCCAGTGTCCTCTTATTTAATTGAACTGCCTTCTGACCCCTCAGTTTAAGGTTGCAACGTCTTCCCACACCAAATAGTTTTCAAGTTTTACATTTTAATCCAATAAATTGCCATTAAAATAATATATATTGATGGTCTGAAATTAACAATTGAGTTATTTACAATACTGTCTACCTATATGTTTAAACCATGATGATTCAATTAGGTATAATACATTCTTAAAGCTTGCATATTTAGAATTGTCACAACCCGAATTTTTCATTCTCGGAAGTTGTGATGGCGCATGCTCGTGGAAGCTAAGCAAGCCGCATAATATAGAATCACTAACCCTTTTATTAGTCCTTTCTAACAATTGAATCAACATGCGTGCAACGATTAAATATTTACAATAAATAAATACATGCGGAAGAAATAATCTGAAAACTTAGTCCAAAAACCAGTACAACAATACCAACATACCCCTCTACCCAGAATCCGGTGTTACAATATCACAGTACGAATACTACATATAAATGTCCGGAAAGAAAGGTACAATCTATCTCTGGAGTAAATGAAAACAGAATACATATAAAGATAGAAGAGCACGCCGGACATGCGGATGCCTGCTGGACTACCTCGGGATCTCTGGTTGGACTGAAGGCAGCGACTCAAAGCTATGGTCCAAAAGTTTCCGCTCCGGGATCTGCACATAGTACAGAGTGTAGTATCAGCACAACTGATCCCATGTGCTGGTAAGTGCCTGGTCTAACCCTGGTGAAGTAGTGACGAGACTAGGACCAGACTAAAAACATGTACAGTTATGTAATATGCAACGAAAAATAAAATAAGAATAAACAAATAAAGATGGAAGGGGGTACACATTATGGGGAATATCAATACCACCAGTAAATTAAAAGAAAGGCACAAGGAATAGCTTAGAATCTACAGCAAAGCAATGAAGAACCCGTAGCCAATCTATAAACAATTCGTATTTTCTATTATTACGGCGCGCAGCCCGGTCCAAAACATAATAACAGTATTGCGCATGCAACCCGATCCATATTGTTTATCATTGTTGTGGCGTGTAACACGATCCATATCATTTATTACTGTTGCGACATGCAATACGATCCAATTATATCATTGTTGCGGTGTACAACCCGATCCAATTATATCACTGTTGCGGCGCGCAACCTGATTCAATTATGCCATTTTTGTAGCGTGCAACCTGATTCACATATACAGTTCAATACCAACTCACAAATAGAGTCCCGACAAGGGATCAATAAAGAAATAACGTTATCCCGGCAAGGGAATCAACGGTATACGTAATACATCCCGACAAGGGAGAAACAGTTATAACCAAACTTGTTCCAACATTCTACTACCTCAACTAATACCAATACTAAATCATAAGTAATTTTCACGTAAATATTCATAATCCTTGCTCAACACACAGAATCATCAATTTAACATTCGTAGTACCATTTAAAAACACATGAAATTTCAATTTAAGACTCACGGTCATGCTTGACACCAACGTATAGATACTCGTCACCATGCCTATATGTCGTATTCAACAAGTAGCATATAGCAAATAGGATGCAACTCCTAAGCTCTCAAGATAGGGTTAGACCAAACACTTACCTCGATGCCACGAATATAATTCACGTCTCAACTATCGCTTTACCTCTTGATTCCACCACAAATTCCCTCGTATCTAGTTACAAGTTACTTAATTACATCAGTAAACGCTAAATGAATCACTTCCAATGCATGAAAGTAAGTTTTCCAAAATTTTACCAAAAAAATCAAAAATCGCCCCCGGGCCTACATGGTCAAAACCCGAGGTTCGAACTGAAACCCGACTACACATTCACTCACGAACTCAAATATATAATTTGTTTTGAAAGGGGACCTCAAATCGAGGTCCAAATCCCAAAAATTTTAAAAACTTAGGTTCTGCCCAAAACACCTAATTTTCCCCAAGAAATCATTGATTTTGAGTTGAAATCATATTAAAAGATATTAAGGATTGAAGAAATCTAGTTAAAAATGCCGTACAATTTATTTGGAGAAGAAGTTGCCTTTGAAAAATCGCCTTAGAGTGTTTATATTTTCAGAAGATACGGAAATGGATTAAAAATTCGTCTAAGTATGGATTTATAGTTCTCTGATGTCGCAATTACGAATTGCGAACCCTTCAGAAAATTGGGACTTCCGCATTTGCAAAGCGGATGTCGCATTTGCGAGCCCTCCGCTTTCCGGTCATCTTCGCATTTGCGAGAGACCATTCGCATTTGCGAGAAACCTGTCGCATTTGCGACTCATGCTGTCAGGTCCATTCATCGCATTTGCGATAACAATCTCGCATTTGCGAGCCAGGCTTCACATTTGCAAAGCTTGTAAACCTGATCATATAAGCTGAAAACCCGCAAGTTTTTCTTGACCAATTCTACTCTGTGGCCTATCCAAGACTCACCCGAGCCCTCGAGGCTCTAAACCAAACATGCACTCCACCTTAAAAATATCATACAGACTCGCCCATACATTCAAAATCACTAAAATAACATCAATAATTATAAAATTACCATCAAAATCATGAAATTTCTTAAGAACTTCAAATTTTCTAATTTTCTTAAAAATGACCCGATTCACGTGGTTTCAAGTCTGTTTCTTACCAAATTTCACAGACTTATCTTAAATCACATATAAGATATGTATCGGGCTCCGAAACCAAAATACATGCCCGATACCATCAAGTTCTAAATAAATTTCATTTTCAAAACTCATGAATAATTCAATAAAATATTTTTTGAAAAAATTTCATTTCTTGGGCTTGGGACCTCAGAATTTGATTTCGGGCATACGCCCAAGTCCTATTTTTTCCTACGGACACTTCGGCACCATTGAATCATGGGTCCGGATTCATTTAGCCAGTATTGACTGAAGTCAACTTAAATTTATTTTAAGTAAAAATTCAATATTTTTCACAGATTTTCACATAATAGCTTTCGGTTACGCGCCCAGACTGTGCGCGCAAATCAAAGTATTGCTGAAAGAGGGTTTTAAGTACTCAGAACACAGAATTTATTTAAAAATAAGTAAAGGCCTTTTGGGTTATCACAAAAAAATTTCAATAAATGTGGTAAAATTTCATATTATTGTCTATTTTTGCAATTTTATTTTGTTTTATACAAATATTTTTTTTAGAAAAAGATGGTAAGATTCAGGTTAATGCGGCATACACATAATAGAGAATACGTTTTGTCTTATGCCTCCACTTTTCAAAATACCAACCATATCTTTGGATCAATGTCAATTTCACATGAACGCAACACAAAAGTTGTAACTCATATGTCTGAAAATCCATATTGAATTTGGAATATCGAGTAATAAAAAACAATAAATGAAATAAATTTATTTAGCTTGGCAGTTCATTAAAACCTCGTGAATTGAATGAAACAAAAAGTTTCTGTTTTTTGTATCATAACAAGTGAACAGCTGCACATGAAATCTGAACTTTGAATTACATGCTAAGAAGAAAAAAAATTGAGTCTCTACAGATTATTTAGCCGTTGCAGTGTCTCATTCTATGTAGGCCATGCCTAGATCGAGTATCATTTAATTTTTTACTTTTAACAACTCAGTATTTCTAGCCGTAAAAACTTATTTGCACCGGTTATTTATATCATTGAATAAATACTTATCACTAAATTATATTTAAATAATATATATTATCACCCTTACTTTATCATTTAACCATTGCAAATTAGTATGATTTGATATAAACACTCCGTGCAAATAAATTTTTACTATTTATGTATTGTATCAAAAAAGAAGTCCAATAACATAAAATAAAATGTTTAGATAAATGAGGCAGAAGCGCACTCTTAGGAAACTGTCACTGAATCTTTCAGAAAACCCAGTCCACGGGTGTCACTCATTCAACTTTAACTTACCATTAAATATGGGTATTTAATCACAATTCATCAATATTGTTACTTAATTTTTAGTTTTTAATTTGTGCAAGTACTTATTCCTCATTCACATAGGTATTGTATATTTTTATGAATTCCATGTGTCAAAGCATTTTGGGAAAAGTCCGAATCTATCCCTCTACTTTTGACTACGATTTAAGATCATTTTGCTGTATTTCTGGTTGGAACTTTATTAGGGTTAAGAAAAAAATACCCGAAAATATAACTGAGGATAATTTTAAATATTTTTATAGGTGAGAAAATATACACCCTTTTCCCTTTATCAATAAAGGCAAATTCTTAACGCAACTTAACTAACTTTTGAAGTTCAAAAAATTATTAGAAGTCATCATGACACACTTTGGGTGTGGAGTCACGATTTTAAGTTTATGGGATCGAGATTTTAATATCTTAAGTTATTGAGTTCTAAATTACTCCATTCGGTCCACCATAAGTAATCAATTTACTTTTTTATTTTGGTACAAAATAAGTGTCAATTTATATAATCAAGAAAAAAATTAAATTTGTTTTTTTAAAAATTACCCTTATGTCAATATTTAATGAAGGGTAGTGTAGTCACACTAACTATTTTTGTCTAGAATTTAGTATTTTCTTAATGGGTGTGCCTAAAGAAAATTGGTCATTTATGTGGACCGGAGGGAGTAATAATTTATATATATTTAATAAAATTTTAACAAGCTACTGGCTCTGGGACTCTAGCTCCGCCCATGGATGCGACCCTTCCGTGGACCCCATGAATGCGGGATGCTTCTCTCGGCTGCCGATACACCTGTAACGCTAAAATGGAGTAAAATCTTAGAGCAAATTGTGAAAAAGTAAGAATACTATGCAGTATCAACTCCTTCCATTCTAATTCCCATAGTAAACAACTCACTCTCCTTATCTTCTTCTATCTCAACACTTCCAATCGTAAAAGCATTCTCTCAAACAGTTACTTTTCCTTCACTCTTTTTTGCTTTCACCAAAAGTTTTGATTCAGATTCTCTAAACCATTAATTAGCCTTCAAATTCCACTACTTCCCATATATTTCCTTACATTTCTAGACTGATAACTTTCTTGAAAAATGAAAGATATGTTCTGTGCATCCCAAGCTGCAACAGCAATATGTCTTAGTATGGAAGAAGCTTCTTCCTCTTCAGCTTCCTCTTCCATTATCCAACTTGGCGGCGGCAGCATTTCCAGCAGTCGCGCTATTGACCGGTACTACATACTGTTGTAATTAATGCATTTATTTCTCTAAAAATGATAGTACTACCTATCTTTGAACTAATTGATGATGTTTTTGAACTCTAAGTATCTCTTAGTTTTTCGGAGGGGAGCTTCAGAGCAACGGTAAAGTTGTCTCTGTGTAACTTATACGTCGCGGGTTCGAGCCGTAGAAGCAGCCATTAAAGCTTGCCATTAGGATAGGCTGTCTAAATCACACCTCTTGGGGTGCGGCCTTTCCCTGAACCCTGCATGAACGCGGGATACCTTCTGCATCGGGCTGCCCTTATCTCTTAGTTTTTCAGGAAGTTTTATAGAAACTGTAATGCATTTTAGCAACCAACACAACATGAATATTCTCTCAAAGTATTCATTTTTAATCTTCTCTTCAGGTACAACCCCATAATCAGGGATTCTCGACGAACATGTCCTAAATCCGTCTCTGCTCCTTGTTCAGCACACTCACCAATTTCACCAAAACCTCAGAACAAGAACCGAAAAACATCCTCGAAACCAGCTAAAGAAACCAAGAGAAAAGGCTCTAGAAAGCCATTGATAACTAAGGATAACGATGAGAAAAGAAAGAGCAATGCTGAGGGAAATGAGAATATTAGTATTAAGACTACAAGTAGTAGTAGCTGGAGATGCACAAAACCTGGTGAATTTATAACACCACATGGTTCTTCTAGGTATCTTTTGGGTGATCAGAAAAGTAATTTGTTGGATGCTTTATCAGATTTTGACCCTATTCTCAAGTTGGTTCCTAGTAATTCAGTGGAAGCTGAGAAAACAGAAACAAATGAACCTTGTCCTCAAAATCCACCACCATCTTCTGCCTCTGCTAATCAGGTCTCTTTCTTCCCCTTCTCCTTTCAAATCATAGTGTTTTCGAAGAATTAACTTAAATAACTTCCCACCTAACGGTTTGTTGGCGGATGTATAATTTATGTATAGTCCATATATAAACGTGTATTATCAGTATATAATATATGTATAATCCAAATAGATGCCCATCCAACAGTTTAAACTAACATTTGCTGACAGATGTATAATATATGTATAATCCATGTATAATGTATGTATAAACATGCATAATAAATGTATAATATAATGGACTAGAAAAGTAAACAATGAATCTGACTGGCTATTTGTGTAAAGATCCTATTTCCGAAGTCTATTTTACGTGGCTATCTTTGTAGTCGCTGTAAAAATAAAATACTTTCTTGGCTTCTACAAGACCTCTCAACTACAATACTAGATCAAAAGAAAAAGGTCTGTCTAGCATTAACCTAATTTAATAGTATCTTAATTTCCTTTTTAGAAAGATATAGAAAACATTTCTCTTGTTTGTTAGCATCATAAAGTAGGAGGATTAGTTGTAGAAAGTGGTCCAAAAAAAGGACAAAAGAGACAATGTATGACAGAGTAATGAATATTTGTTGCAGGTGGTTGTTCTTAGAGTTTCACTGCACTGTAAAGGATGTGAAAGGAAGATGAGGAAACATATATCCAGAATGCAAGGTGTGTGGCTCTACACTCTGCTATAACTTTTCTCTCCTTGTACAGTTTGTTGGGGGCCATTGACATGCAGCCTTTGACATTTTCTGGACGCCTTCATTTTCTTTTAACTTAAATACATTGACAGTATAAATTTAGGAAAAATGACCAAATTTACCCCTTTATTATGTGAAAAGGATCAGTTTATCCTTTGTTATACTACCGGTACAAAAATATCCTTGTTGTTACCCAAATGGTTCAAATAGTTAGGAATGTCCAAGATGGACACTTAATCATACGTGGCACTGATATTTCGATGTGATGGACACCACATGTCATGCCACGTCACCACTCCCAACCCATTTTACCCCATCCCCTTCACTTCTTCTCCAAAACCTCCTCCCTTCCACTGCCACCATTACGACATGTTAAAGAACTAATACTTCCAATAGCGCATGTCAAACTCAGTGTTAGCGCGACATGTAACCTATAGTTCTTTTATCTGTAATTACCCTATAAGCAATCTGATTGTGCAAATATCTTTTGCACCGTGCAGGCGTGACATCTTTCAACATAGATTTTGCTGCGAAGAAGGTAACGGTTATTGGGGATGTGACACCATTAGGGGTTCTTGCAAGCATTTCAAAGGTGAAGAATGCACAACTTATGACACCAACACTGGCTTCTTCAGTCCCTTCTTCAGCCAAAGTTAGTTTAAGCAATTCTGAGTTCATGAAAGATGTCAAGCAGCAGTTGGTTCTGTCTCACGACAGCATAGATAATGTTTCTCCTAATCCAACAACTATTCACCTTATGTAAATTTATGAAGTTTATGTGCTTTAGATAAAGGAAATTATAGCCTGGGATCTTTTTTTTTTTTTTTTTTTAAATCATCTTTCTGATGGATTTTACATTGTAGTACTGGTGAACTTTTTGATTTTCCTGGAAATTTTTTTGCTGCGTACTTACTTTACCACATGTCACAGGATAAACTCGTCGAAAAAGAAAAATACTTGCAACCAAACCAAGCAATTTACTCATATGATTCGCAGACTAAACTGAGAATACATTCACATAACCAAAATTTTAAATACATATCACATTTATTATTTTGTGCAAACATTAGTTATAAGTAGATCTTTTCAGTAAATTTAGCATTGTTCCGAAGTTTTCTTGCTGCAGATAAAGCTGAAAGAGTGCATCCTCAGCTGCCCGGAAAGGAAAAGGAATCTGGTAATAATTTTCAAGGAAGCTTCCTCCTTCGTATTCATTCTCTTTCGTTTTACTCTGAGCCAGGGGCGGATTTATATGGTTGCAAGCGGTGTCACGGATACCGCTTCGTCGAAATTTTTTACTATTTATATATATAAAAATAATAAGTAAAATAGAAATACAAGATAAATCCATTAAAAGTAACACTACTTGGAACAAAACATCTTAGTGGTCTAGTGGTTGTTAGCTTCAAGTATTATACAAGGGTTCTTGGGTTCGAACTCCCTTGGCTCCACAAAATATTTTTTGACCGTTACAGCCCTTTTACTAGAAATAGTGACACCAGTTATGAAAAATCCTACGTACCGTTGCTCTGAGCAATGGGGACACTGAGAGGGTGGAGCCAAGTTTACAATTTCATTTGTTACTTTGTTTCAGTTTATGTGATCTTATTTTTTTTAATATGTTCGAAAAAGAATAACTCATTTCTAAATTTGAAAATAATTTAGCTTAAACTTCCAATTTTACCTAAAAATGAGAAGCTTTCATAGCCCTTAACCAACTAACTTTACTTCGTACCATTAGCTTCCCTTTCTTTATAGTTTTCTAGTTCAACTAAGTGATTTTGTAACATCAACGTACTTTTTTTTCCTTACTGTAGCATAGTCCTTCGCCACTTCAAACAGGCGCTTTGCCCCTCTTTTTTTTTGAATTAGAAAGAGCCTGCTCTTACTTATTTAGGGGATGAAAGACAAGTAAAGGGATGAGGAGGCTTTATAGTCGGAGAAAGAGAAGGGACGTGGTTGGTGTGTTACTAGGTCGGTGGGAGAACCCGTAGGAAGGGGGGACAACCCACCAAATTCACATAAAAAGTCGCCAACATGAATACAAATGAAATCTTAAATTGCGGATAGAAATAAAACTAACCACTTTTATTCTCGAAAAATGTTATGGTATATTTAAAGGCCACAAATTTTAAAAATCTACCTTATATTTCGTGCCCAGTCGAACGGGATGATAAATGAAATCGATGGAGTATTAGTTAGCAAGCTCCGTTCCTCCGTGTCAGTTAATCCAATACATACATAGTCAAGTCTCCAAACATTTCTCCAAAGGTTCTATTTTGATGAATCTCATAAACCCAAGAAAAAAAATTCCACCTATTTAGGTATGTGAGTAATATGAATACTAGGCTACTGTCAGCACGGGGCCAGTCTACTGTTGATTAGAAATATGTAGAATTATTTATACTATAGTCTGTATATTGAAAACTTTCCAATGAAAAGGTTGCATATATTGTTGCCATACAACTTCGTATAAAGCATATCAAATGAGTCATGACACTTGAATCAAGGGATTTTCCAATTCATTGAAAATGGTTAAAAAGAAAATGCTGAGATTTTGTGTTATTACTAAGATTTTCTTTCCACCTGTATTTGGGTTAAATTAGTAGATTCAGTATAAACAGAAAACTTCAAGACATGAAGAGAAAAGAGCATCTTTGGACTCATTAACTTTTTCTTTCTTCTCATAACTGAGATATCCCCAATGGTCAATGGTACACAGTTTGAAAATAAGTGAATAATGAGCACCTCAACTCTACTCCACTTAAATATCAAGCTTTTTGTTTATGGTGATATCCGAAACCGTAACGTGCAATGGTACACAATTTGAAAATAAGTGAATAATGAGCACCTCAACTCTGCTCCACTTAAATACCAAGCTTTTTGTTTATGGTGAGATCCGAAACCGTAACGTGCGCCTAACCCATATATCACTTGTTGCGCTCTTCCCATTAGACCAAAGCCCAGGAGGCAAAGAGAAATGAATTTCTAGAGGGCTATTCAGTCCTATGTTGCGAGAAATCTCCAAAAAGTTGCCGCACCCGTATCGGATTCTTAAAAAATAAACTACTTTTGAAGGATCCGACATGCGCCCGACGATATATTTTGAGAGTTCGAGCAACATAGCTATTCACAGAAAACCCCATGTAGGAGAAGATCAACATAATATGTACTAATGAACTTCTTACTTGTATTCCAAAAAACAGATAAGCAACTATATGGAACATGAAATGTTGCAGCATGACGCTCAAGTTATGTTTACCAACCTTGTAATCCTGCAAATCTCCTACATAATTATATAAGGATCTAGTCATGACTCATGTGATATGCTTTATACGAAGACTACTAAATAACAAAAGGCCATACAACAAAGATCTATTGCACCAACCGTTAGACTTGTTTAAATGAAGCAGAGTAATCGCTGACTCTCCCACATATCTGTAGCAGCTAACTTTTCCCATGAAATCTAGTGTCTTCACCCTCAGAAGTCAAAACTCAGAACATATAGGACTCAGAGCATATCGCACAGAATGATTAAAATCACAAAGTATCAATCTGTTTCACATTCTTGATAAAATTCAATATAGTTTATCATGTCATTCAAAAAATCATCTGAATTTAAATAGCTTCAAGTTCCATTCACTAACAAACATCAGCTCCGCCTCAATTCCAAACAAGTAAGAATCGGCTATATGAATCTACACTAACGATGTTTTGAGCTATATTCCACTAAATTACAAAGATTTCTGTTTGATGTCCGAATTCCAACCTTATTGCTTAAACTAAATATAAAAGCCTACCTTCTTAAACCAGAGATTTTTAAAAAATCTAAACATCTAACAAGAAAAATATAATCAAACTACAAACACATAATGCAACTCAATTTCTACCATACCTCAATCATATAATCCTCCAACAAAAACCTTTGTTGCCATCAAGTTGCCATCATAAATTCAAACCTTGCATTAGGATTCTCACGCGGTACCAGTCCCCGATACTTTTCAAAATACTTCTCAGCCTCGTCGTTCTTCTTCAACATTGTATATATCATGCCTTGACACAAGTAAGGCCTAAAATCACTCGGCTCTTCATCGACTAACTCATGATAAACCTTCAACGCGTCCTCATATTTACCTTCAATAACCCATATTTGCGCAAGTAAGAGCTTAAAATCCCTCATTTCATCCTTTCTTTTCTCCTCCTGACACATTTTAATTCCCTCCTCAACATTTTTCTCTATTTCCTTCATTTCCTCTAACGAGTCGTCTTCTGATCCTGCCACCGCAACAAGCCCGCGATAAGCCTCGACGTGATAAGGATCCTTCGATATTACTTCTCTAAATCCTAGTTTTGCTAATTCAAGCTCCCCTTTATGAACATATAAATGAGATTTCAAGAAATGCCACTCTGTCTCATTCGGCTCGAGCTCGATTAACTTGTTTAGTATGCAAAGCGCATCCACTAATTCTCTATCCTTAATGTGATTTTCTAACAAATTTCTCAAGATATCAACATCATTGGGGTTAGAGAGGAGTTCCTCTTCGAGGGCATTTTCGGCATTATGTTCTGAGACTGCTTCATTTGCAGTTGTATCAACACCATTAGGGTTAGAGAGAAGCTCCTCTTTAAGGGCATTTTCGTTATTCTCTTCATTTACAGTTGTTGGGTCAACGGTGGGCGGGGGAGAAAGAGGGGAACAAATGGCTGGCTTAGGATTGAGATAGAATCCTGTGAGGAAAAGTGCAGTGGCGGTAATGGTGGTGATTAGTGTCGGTTTAAGGAAAGAGAGTGGGGTTAATGATTTGAAGTTTTGTGAATTAGGGGTTGTAGGAATTGAGGAGGATGATTTGATGGGTAAGTAAGAGGAGGATAAAGATAGTGGTAATTGGGTTATTAAGGAAAGAGAATTATTAAGGGGTTGTTTAGTTAACACAGAGCACTGTTGATGGAATGAAGGAATGAATGTTTTTGCAGCGAAGGGGTTTAAGGTGTTCATCGTAGTGTTTTGGGGGGTTGGGGGGATGTGTTATGGGGTGGACGAAGAAGAAAGAGTGAGAGCTCTTAGACCATGATAATAATTCTAAAAATATGCCCACAATCTTTTTCATTAAACAATTTTATAAGATTTATATATAATATCTTTTTCATTGGACAAACTGCAAAAAATATTTAGATAGAAATTATAACCGTTGAGCTTAGATGATCTTCAAGGTGAAGCTACCGGATACCTTTTTGCTGAAATTTTAAACACAAATTTTTGCCAATTCAAACATTACATCATTACTAAGAAAATAAAATCTACGAAACAATTTACAATTACAAAGTTCTTCCATCAATCTTGAAAGAATTTATTTTTCTAAGTAGATTTAAATATCTGTTTTTGAATTTAAATGTTTATATATTTAGTTTTGAATTTATTAATAATATATTAACTTTCTTCAATATTTAGCTAGAGAAATGTGCATATCTTTTGAGATTTTTAATTTGAAATATTTTCTTATCTTTTGTATATACCAATAAAAAAATAATTTATTTTTGGTTAATTTTTATTTATAACAACCAAAAAAATTTTAAAATATGTTGTTGTGGGCATATAACTGTCATTCACTATAAAAATAAAATATATCGAAACAAATGAGGATATTATAAGGAGAGTTGATTGTATATTTTATCGGCTATCCTTTTTAAGAATTAATCCAATTAGTCGTCCACTTAATCTCTTATTATGTGCCTCACACAACTGATATTATTATGTGAGGTTTATTTTTATCTCCCAAATTTGTGGATCCCAATTTATACTTTTGGGTCCATAAAACTGTGAAACAAAAAAAATATCTTATTAAACTAGTGTCAGTTATATGAGACACAAAGGAAAAATTTTCAATTTCTTACTTCAAGCCCGTAGAGGAACACTAGTAATTGGTTTGCATGACAATGAATAAAAATAGGGGGTTTTTCTTTTCTATACCATATATGAAACTTTATTACTAAATATGTGAATATTTTGTATATTACCCGACCTGTGCACTGTTTTACTACAATTTTTATACTATAAATTCAATGTACCCAGTTTGTAGATATTTTGTAGATAAATTGTAGATTATTTATATTATCTCAGTTCTCATTCAATTGTAGTGTAATTGATATTTTTGACATGATTGCGTTTTTTCAGAAGATTTATAGAAGTTTTAGCCGTTTTTTATTTTTGAAAATAGAAAATAAAACACTTACAATCACAATATAATTAATCTACAATTTATCTAATATTTATCTACAATTTCTGCAATATGTCTTCTTCTTCGAGTTCTTCTTCTTCTTCTTCTTCTTCTTCTTCTTCTTCTTCTTCTTCTTCTTCTTCTTCTTCTTCTTCTTCTTCTTCTTCTTCTTCTTCGAGTTCCAATCTGAAATTCAGTCAAAACCAAGTCTAATCTTCACCAAACCCCTCAAAACTGAGATATCAACTCCAAACCATATTCCTGATTATTTTCAACAACACCCAATCAAAACAAATAATAATTTTTAAAAATCCAAATTTGAATTCAAAGCTTTCAAGCTTTTTAATGGCTGTCAATGATAAAAATATCTGGATCGGCCATAATTACGGCATCCAGCAAGGTAACATCTCAAAATTTGTCCGAAAAGAACACCTTTGTCATTGTTAACTATCTCCTTTTGTTTTTTTCCTAAAATCTACAATCATTTGCAACATATCTTAAAATCATTTTTTAAGAATTACTGTAGCATCGTCTTATTCGTAGCATCGTATTCACTGTAGCATCGTCTACTTCGTAGCACCGTCTTCACTGTAGCAGCATCTTCATCGTAGCATCGTCTTCACTGTAGCAACGCCTTCTTCGTAGAAGCGTCTTCTTCGTCAAGATAAGGCTGCAAAATTCACGGTTCGAATCGGAAGCGGACCGGAATCGCGGTTCTGGCGGTTCTGCCGGTTCCGGCGGTTCTCCGGAACCGTGATGGGGCGGTTCCACCCGTTGGAACCGTGGAACCGCCAGAACCGGAACCGGAACCGGACCGGTTCAAGCGGTTCCAAATGGTTCCAGTAAAGGTCCGACTTTTAAAAAAAAAATATTTAATAATTTCCAAACGGCTCTTTTTCAAAATTAGCCGTTTGGAATTTTAAAAAATAGCCGTTTGGCCCCCAAACTTTAATTTAACCCCAAACTTTATATAATTACATAATTTCCCATTTCTCAACTATAAATACCCCATCATTCTTTCATTTTTATTCACCAATTCATCAATATCTCTCAATCTCTCTCAAGCTCTCTTTCAATCTTTCTAGTGCAAGTGCTTAATTTATTGTTGCAAATTCGTGAAACATTGTGAAGTTATTGAATTGAAGATTTCAAGTGTTCAATTTCAACGATTTTCAATTTTTAAGAAGTTGTTCGTCAATCCGGTAAACTCGTTTCAACTCTTACGTGCTAAGAATATTTTTGTGTGTTGTTATTTTGCTTAATTATCATTATTATGGCATTTTCGTTGAAAAATATGTTCGGTAAAGGAAAATATAAAATCGGTGAAAGCAGTCGCCAAAATACTACCCCTCCCTCCCCCGGCTCCCCGGCCTAGAAAAGATAAGCAAGTTCAAAGTAGTAGCCAACCTATAAATCCAAATGAACCCTTCTGAATCCTTGATAGTGATCACCCGTGTTTTCAATTTAGCGATATTGATTTTCTACATGATGTAGCAGTTGGTGATAGAATAGACGATGATATTATGAATGTTCTTTATCCTAATGCACCTATCTTAGAGGGAAATGAGGATGATGATGACGACGAAACCCAAGCTCCAGTAGGTTTAGATGATACACCTACTAGTCCTGCTCATAACTTAGGTGATGAACCGGAACGCCCACCCGTACAAACTCCCACTTTTAGTAGACAACCTCCTAAACGTTCAGAAACATCATTAGTTTGGCAATTTTTTATTCAACTAAGAGAACAAAATAAGGCTAAGTGTAAATCTTGTGGGAAATTACTTGTGCATAGGTATACTGGAGATCGTAGCAGCACGGGTAGTTTAGTTAAGCATATAAAATTACACCCTAGAGAAAAGGCTAGATATTTCCAATTGAAAGCGCAACAAGAGGGGAGGCCAAGTCCTGATACTACAGTTAACCCAAGTACTGGTTCTAATCTAGTTCAACCAGGAATAAACACAGTCACCGGAGGTATATTATATTACGATCCAAATAAGGATCGTGAAGAATTAGCTAAAATGATTACTGTTATGTGTTTGCCTTATTCTTTTAATTCTAATCCTGCATGGATTCATTATATTAGAAGAGTATTTAATCCTACGTATAAAGGTTGGCCTCGCACCACAGTTAAGGCCGATATTTATAAATACAAGCATGAATATGAACAATACTTGCGCTATTTATTTACCCATATAACTAATCGTATGTCTATTACAACTGATATTGGTAGAAGTGAAAATGACCGTGATTATCTAACCGTAACCAATCATTGGATAGACGAAGACTAGACTATGCAAAAACGCATTATTGCATATAGGATAATTAATTCACGGCGCACTGGTAGGTTTATTGCTAACACTGTTTCAGATGTATGCAGATATTTTTGTTTTAGTAATAAAATAATGTCAATTTCCATGGATAACGCTTCTAGCAGCACTAGTGCAATAGGTATGCTAACTAGAACACTTAATCCTGTTTTTACTAATATTTTCCATATTAGATGTATTTGTCACATTTATCATTTAATTGTTGGTGATGGTATGAGAATATTAAACATAGAAATTGAAAAGGTTAAAATGACTCTTAATTGGCTATTTTATTCAAACGGTAGAAGTAGACTTAGAGAATATTTTAAAAGGTGTGACGAATATGGCCATAGAGAAAGAAAGGTTCCTAAACCTTGCCCGACTAGGTGGAACTACATGTGGCTACAAATGCTTTTTCTGGCCAATATTATCCAACTATTTCTAACTGTTTAGTTTATATTGCCGCACTTGCTAATTTGTTTGTTGATTTTAGCGAGGGAGGGGAAATTTATGAAATTGCAATATCTGAAATGAAAAAGAAGTTTAAAAAATATTTTTTTCCAATCCCTCCTATATTTGGTCTGTCTGCTATGCTAAATCCTACTATGAAACTAGGAGGTACTCAGTTTTCGTATTCTACTATTTATCAAGCTTTAGATCTTTCAGAAGAAGAAATGGCTACACTATCTGATGCGAAAGCATCAATTAAAGTGAATGCTCAAACTGTTTATAATGCTTATAAACAGGCGTTAGAGCATGCTAGGCCTAATATTCCAACCCCTACTTCGTCTACATCACAGTCGTCTAAAAGAGCTGCTGGCTTAACAGCTCTTAAATCGTGGACGGAGTTCAGGGGTACTCAAGGGGAAAATTTAGATGAAATTTCCCATCTAAATGAGATTCAAGTTTATTTGTCGCAGGGACTAGAGTGAGAATCCAGACGGCTCTTTCGACCTTTTGGATTGGTGGAAGACAAGGGAAAAGCATTTTCCCGTTCTTGCAAGGATGGCTCGGGATGTTCTGTCGATTCAAGTGTCAACTGTTGCATCGGAGAGCGCCTTTAGTCAAGCAAGACTACAAATAGGTGATCACAGAGCGTCGATGCGGGACAGCTTGGAAAAATCAGTGCTTTTTCGAGATTGGATCCGCGCAGAAAGAAGGAACTTTGGGCTAGCTGAATCACAACCCGAAATAGATGAGTGCTATGAAGAAATGCTAGCAGAACTTGCTCAGGAAACATCTTCACCCGGAAGTGGTAATGAACAAGCTTCATTTCCACCACCGCCAACACAACCACCTCCAAACCTTGAAGGTTTTATGAGATTTGTTAGAAATAATACATAAATTATGATGTAACTTGTACATTGGCATGTCTTCTTTTAGTTTTTTTTCCTTTTAATGGTGGTATTAGTACCATGTTGTGCTCATTCCATTGCGGGAAGGAAGACTAAGAAAGATATGCCATTTTGGAAATATGCTCTTTATCATATCCTTGAATATCTTTTGTCTCAATATTTCTTTGTCTTTACTTCTATATCAATCCTTGAATATTTATATAACATACAATATATAACATACAACACAATATACTAATGACAACATTCTTTTATCAATATATACTACTTATATACAATTTATAATAATTACTAACTACAACACAATATACACTACTTATATACAATATACTACTTAAATACAATATATACTACTTATATACAAAATATACACTACTTATACACAATATATACTAATTACCAAACACAATATATACTATACTAATAACATAGTACACCATATAAAATATATTCTACAATATACTAATGACTACAATACAAGATATTAATTTTAAAAAAGAAATATTCAGAACCGCCGGAACCGCCAGAACCGCCGGAACCGGAATCGCCAGAACCGGAACCGCCAGAACCCGAACCGCAGACCCAAATAGACCCAGAACCGGAACCGGATACAGCCTTATGTCAAGACAGTGAATTTTTTCTTATTCTAATTAAGGTGCTGAGGTTGGTTTTAAAAATTTGAAGTTGTTATCTATTCATTGGAGATGGTATAAAATTAGTAATTTGATATACTAATATAATTAAAATAAAACCTTAAACATTAAGAATAATAAAATTTTCTATGTGATATAGAAATATAAAATTTTCATAAAATAAGAAGAGGATTTTACACGGAATACAACCTTTACGACTTATTCAAATAACTTATGACCACTTCTCAAAGATTACATATAATGCAACTTATTTTAAAATCTTACTTTTTAAATTAAATTATACATAAATTTTCATTCTAAATATCTCTCTCTTAAAATTCATTATTGGACCTAAAAAATTTGCGATTTTACCAATTAAAGCATGTCACTACATTAAATTTAAAATTATCATGTTTTTCTCTCTCATCAAATAATATGTCACCGGTCTTTCCGACGTCAAATTCCGAAACTTTCGATCTCTTTGGAAACGGTGATGGAATTGAATTAGAACCATTATACAGAATATTGTATAATAACTATTTATTTGTATATGTTATAAATAGAACTCTATTTAAGGTGAATGTCTATCTTATAAGAAAGTCTTACTTCAAGGCTGGAGTCCAATGGCAATCTTGAATTTCTATACGGAAAATATGTTGCGTTCTCCGGCATCAAATTGGCCGCGGGAGTCGACCAAAGTTGCCAGAATTTGTTGCCACGGGATGGAAACTCAAGAGGTATATTTGATATCACAACATTGATTGGTATACCTTAAAGGTAAGTAATTTTGCTTTTCCCTTTCAAATTCTTGAAATTCTATGATTTGATTTTATATACAAACAAAGACAACAAAGTTTGATTATAACTCTAATGGAGTTTGTAAGAAATTACACTCACATGAATTGGTAAAATTTCTATGCCTTGCCATGATCAAATTCATGAATGATTGTGGGCAAAGAATTGAAAATCCGTCCCATTGAATTTGCTCCATTCCCTTTAGAGAATGTGGTAGCAGTATGTGATAAGTCTGAAAGAAGACAAAATTATTACCATGATGGTATCAATGAATGTGGACGTGGCAATAGACGGAATTATAATCGTCATTATGATCCATTCCCTGAAGTGAATGTGAAAATTGTAATAAAACCTGTAAGTATGAACACGCTCTTGATGTAATTGTATCTTATGTCTGACATTATGAAAAGAAAGTTCGTTGCCCTTGAAATTTCGGGCAAGAACTATATGACATGGGTATTGGATGCTGAAATCCATTTGGATGCAATGGGTCTTGGAGACACCATTAAAGACAGAAATAATGCATCCACCCAAGACTATGCTAAGGCCTTGATTTTCTTGCGCCATCACCTTGATGAAGGTTTGAAACTGTGCTAAGGCCTTGATTTTCTTGCGCCATCACCTTGATGAAGGTTTGAAACTGTGCTAAGGCCTTGATTTTCTTGCGCCATCACCTTGATGAAGGTTTGAAAATTGAATATATCACAGTCAAAGATCCACCTATCTTGTGGAATGGCTTAAAGGAGAGATATGACAACCTGAAGTTGGTCACTCTGCCACAAGCACAATATGATGAGAATCCAAAAGCAAATAGTTCATAAACTATATGTTATCGTTGCGGTGGAAAAAGGGCACTGGTTGAGCCTTGTCAAGCATCTCTAAAGAGTAAATGCCCTGAAACAAATTTTGTCTCTGACGACAATTTTGACATCACCCACTTGGATGTGGCAGACTTCTTTGAGCACCCTGAGGGGAAAATTGACCACCTAATTGGTGATGGATCTGTGATGAAGGAAGATGGGATTGTTTGATTTTATTTCATTTATTTGTAATAGTTAGTGAATAAACTAATAGTCATTAGTATCAGCTCGTATTAGTTAGTTTATAATATAATGTTAGTATTAGTTCTTTAGAATGTTTCAATATGCTTAAATTTCGAAGAAATTTTTATTTTCCAGCAAAGTTAGTCGATTAACTAATAAGTTAGTTGACTATCTAATATTTCGTATTAAAAAATGGAATTTCCGCAAGCTAAGATAGTCGACTATCTGATTTAGATAGTCGACTATCCTGATGACTGTTTACTAAGATAGTCGACTATCAACTTAGTTATTCGACTATCTAATATTTCGCATTAAAACTGGATTTTTCCGCAAGGCAAGATAGTCGACTATCCAATTTAGTTAGTCGACTATCCTAATAACTGCTTCCCAAGATAGTCGACTATCAACTAAGTTAGTCGAATAACCTCAGCAGATTTCAAAAATATTGTTTAAATATGAAACAAACGGATTGAATTTGTTTATTCTCATGTTCGTATATTTTCTTTTGTATGTCAAACCATGGGAATTAAATTGATTGAAGGCTCCTGAAGAGCAACTATAACTCTGCCTAAAGGAACAATATTTTAGAGAAAGCAATGTTCTCCTCCAAGTCTAAAAGGAACTTGTTGAGTTTTAGAGATATCATTCAAAATGGATATCAGATTGAGACAATACATGAGTATAATCTTGAATACCTCATTTACTCATGAAAACGAGGCTGCCCACTTCGGTTTGGGGTCACGCCATTTTGCATGCAGCAATGCTAGTTCGTCGGCTGCCCACTTCGGTTTGGGGTCACGCCATTTTGCATGCAGTAATGCTAGTTCGTCTTTGACTGACGAATTGTCACAAATATTCCCCGTTGCAATTAGTTTTGGGTCATGAACCTAATATATCCCATTTAAGAATTTTTGGATGCGCCGTATATGTGCCTGTAGCACCGCCATATCGCACCAAAATGGGTCTGCAAAGAAGGTTAGGAATATATGTTGAGTTTGAATCGCCCTCCATTATTCGCTACCTCGAAATATTGACAGGGGATTTGTACACTGCACGATTTGCATACTGTCAATTCGATGAGACACTTTTCCCAAAATTAGGGGGAAAAGTTGGTTAAACCAAACGGGAAATTTTGTGGAAAAACGCATCATTATCTCATCTTGATCCACATACCTCTATTTGTGAAAAAGAGGCGCAAAATGTTATCCATTTGCAAAGAATAGCAAATCAAATGCCTGACGCATTTCTCTTGTATTACTTGTTCTCATTAATGAACTGACCAACTAAAGAGTTCGGGTTGAAGCCCATAAATTCTGGAAATATCAAAGGTGAATATGGGCCCATTCACCTGCCATGTATACCACATATGATGCATCTATGAAATGGTTACATGCGCGATTGTTATTAACCCGCAGCATGGTCGGTGCTTGCGAGGTAAATTGCTCAGTAATCTAACTTCGAGCATAATTTCCAGATTTTCTATTCAAGATAGTTCATCTTGATAAGTTGGTTTATATCAAAGTTGGTTTAGCAAGATAATTATTGAGTGCCTCCACTTATAGCTAAACTGTTTCTTATGAGAACAAAGTTATATATATCAGTTTGATATACGTTGTATACGAGAATATATTATATTCTCCCCTCACAAATGGTTCAGGGTCAGGAACCAAATAATCTCATCTTATTATTATTAATGTGATGTGTATATTGACATGATAATGCACAAAGATGATTTCCCAGAGTTGAGGAAACAAGTTAGCTTTTCTAACATGAGGGGGAGACATGATAAACACTTGAGAAAAGGTTACATGAGATGAATTATCATTTGTATATATAGATCCTCGAATATCATGATATGAACCTGAAGTTCATAAAAGGGATAATTCAATTGCAACATATTGCAAAGCATGCCATGCACATTTGCTGACCCATAGAATGTAACTATATTCTCACTGCAAATGCTCATATTAAGTCCTAGAAGGACAAAGTCTTGGATACGCCTGAAGCGTATAGACAAATGGAAGAGATACAATTCAAGAAGAATTGATTCCATAAAGACATGTAGTTTTGGACATGTAGTTCAAATACTTGAAAGTGTAAAGTCAAAGGTATGTGTAATCAGTTTTCGATATTTATTTGTTTAGCATGACATGAAAACTTGATATGCATCTAAAGTCTATTATATGGCTTATATGACTTAACTTGAAAGATTTAAGTTGCTTGAAGCATATACAATTCTTGGTCCTGAAGTACCACATCCTAAGTGCAATTTGTGTACATATGTATATTGCTATAACTATAAACATGATGGCATCGAGAATACCCCTATGGAAGTATTGAAGAGTCATTCCACGACATTACATGAAGATGTTCATATCTATCAAGAATGATAATTTCAAGGTACGGAATATTCATTCAAGTCAATATGGTTGATTTATTTATCAAATATCTACTAACGATTTCTTGAAGCTAGTGCACAAGATTGGAATGTGAAGGTTCAAGGATGTGAATTGATGTTCTTTTTAGGGGGAGTTAATGCGCGTTGCACTCTTTTTCCCTTACAAGGTTTTGTCCCACTGGGTTTTCCTTGCAAGGTTTTTAACGAGGCAACAAATAGGCGTATTTCTAAACATATGTACTCTTTTCTTTTTCTAGAATTTTTCCCATTGGGTTTTGTTTTAGTTAAGGTTTTAACGAGGTACATTATTGAATAGACATTCAAGGGGGAGTGTTATAAATAGAACTCTATTTAAGGTGAATGTCTATCTTATAAGAAAAGTCTTACTTCAAGCCTAAGTCTTTTATCTTCCTATAAATAGAGGGGTCTTACCCCATCGTAAATCATCCCAAAAGTATTAATAAGAATACTCCTCTATCTCTCTACTTTTCTCTCTATTGTTCTTGTTCTTATATTATTTCATAACAGTATACACTTTATTATAAATTAATATTTGTATATTATACATATTTGCAGAGTGTTAATTAGTATTTGTATACAGCCTAGTTATATATAATATATATGTATATATATTGTATATTATACTATATTGTATATAGTTATATGTAATATATGTGGACCACGATTGTGCAATGCATTAGGGAAACCGCGGGAGAGGTATTAGGGGTCTCAAAGGGTTACCCTGATGGTCACAAGGAAGCCTAGTGGTGGAATAAAGAGGTGCAAGAAAAAGTGTTAATCAAGAAAGCAACATATCTGAAGCTAGTGGAAAGTGTAAACGAGGAGGAGAATAGGGAGAATATGGAGCATTATAAGTTGGCTAAGAAAGAGGCAAAGCTAGCAGTTACAACGGCTAAGATTGCAGCTTTTAGTCGTTTGTATGAGGAATTCGAGGACCGAGGTGGGGATAAGAGGTTGTTCAGGTTAGCCAAAGATGCAAAAAAGAGAGGCGCTTGACTTGGACCAAGTGAACCGCATGAAGGACGAAGAAGGTAGAGTTTTGCTGGATTAGGGGCTTATTCGCCCAAGATGGTAGATCTACTCCCATAGTCTCTTGAACAAGGAGGGGGACAAGAGCATTGTATTAGGTGATTTGGAAGACTCCGAGAGTCGCTGTGACTTTGGGTATTGTAGGCGGATTAGAGTTGATGAAATTGAGGGGGTTATGCGTAGGATGAGCAGATGCAAAGCGACCGGGCTATATGAAATCGTGGATTTTTGGAAGAGTGCGGGCAATGCAGGATTGGAGTGGCTCACTAGGTTATTTAATATCATTTATAGAACGAAGAAGATGCCTGAAGAGTGGAGGTGGAGAATGATGGTTTTTGTATTCTAGAACAAGGGTGATATCCAAAATTGCAATAACTATCGGGGTATCAAGCTGCTTAGCTACACTATGAAAATTTGTTAGAGAATGGTAAAGCTGAGGGTGAGGAGGAGTGTGTCTATTTTCGAGAATCAGTTTGGATTTATGTCAGGGCGTTTGACTACAGAAGTCATCCACCTTATTAGGATATTAATGAAGCAATATAGAGAGAGAAAGAATGACTTGCATATGGTGTTCATCGACTTAGAAAAACCGTATGATAAAGTTCCGAGGGAGATTTTATGGCGATGTTTGAAGGCTATGCTGCCTATATTAGGTTGATTAAGGACATGTATAAATGGAGTAAAGACTCGTGTGAGGACGGTAGGTGGGGACTCAGAACATTTACCGAATATGATGGGGTTGCATCAGCGATCGGCACTCTACCTTTTTTTATTTGCTTTGGTGATGGACGTACTGACGGGCCACATCCAAGGGGAGGTTAGGCGGTGTAGGCTATTTGTAAATGATATTGTACAGATCGACGAGATACGAGACGGTGTGAACGCGCAGTTAGGGGTATGGAGACAGACATTGGAATCTAAAGGTTTCAAATTGAGCAGGACCAAGACAAAATACTTGGAGTGTAAGTTCAGTGGCGAGACTCAAGGAGAGGAAGGGGAGATGAAGCTGGACTCGCAAGTCATCCCCATGAGAAGGAGTTTTAAGAGCCGTGGGTCTATTATTCAGAGGGATAAGGAGATTGATGAAGATGTCACACATCGTATTAGGCGGGATGGATGAAATAGAGACTTGCATCCAGTGTTTTATGTGACAAGAAGGCGCCACCGAAACTAAAGGGTAAGTTTTATCGAGTGGTGGTCAAGCCAAAGATATTGTATGGAGCTAAGTATTGGACAGTCAAGATCTCTCATGTCTAGAATATGAAGGTAGCAATGATGAGAATGTTGAGATGAATGTGCGGGCACACCAGATTAGATAGGATTAGAAACGAGGTTATTCGCGACAAATTGGGTGTGGCCCCTATTAAGGATAAAATGTGGGAAGTGCGGCTTAGGTAGTTTGGTCTTGTGAGGAGGAAGAGATGCCCTGGTGAGGAGGTGTGAGAGATTGATATTGGAGGGTCTATGAAGAGGTAGACGTAGGCCTAAGAAAAGGTGGAGTGAGGTGACGTAACTTCAATTGACCGAGGACATGACCCTTGATAGAAAAGTATGGAGGTCGGGGGATTAGGGTAGTAGAGTACGTAGTCTAGAGTTCTCATAACAGTAGTATTGACATACAGTTGCGATTTAGTTGGTGGTAGGTTTGTATGACTAACCGTTATTTTCTTTCATTGTTGATTACCTTGCTATCTTGTTGTTTTTATTCTTCTTTTATATGGCCTTTTGTTACTATTCCTTCTTGTCTATATTTTTATTATTGTGGTGCTTATACTTTCCAGAACCAAGGGTCTATTGGAAACAACCCCTCTATCTTTACAGGGTAGGGGTAAGGTTTGTATACACACAACTATCCCCAGACCCCACGATGTGTGATAATGCTGGGTATGTTGTTGTTATATATATATATATGTGTGTGTGTGTGTGTGTGTATTGTATAATAATATTTGTATTATTAACGAAAGGATGAAAGAATTGAGAATGTACACCCAACATTATGCAATGTGTGTGATGACCCAAAATGTCATATTTAAATTAAATAATTATTTTGATATTTTAAGACCATGAAAAGCGTTATTAACCATTCCTCGACTCGCGTGCGCATTCTGTATAATGTTCAGGAGGGTTTTTATGTGAAAAATGGATTAAAATGTGAATGAGAGCTTTAAAATTCAACTGAGTTGACTTCGGTCAACATTTTGGGTAAACGAAACCGGACCCGGACCCGTGATTTGATGGAATAGAAAGGTCTGTGAAAAAATATAGGACTTGGGCATATGTAGGAAATTAAATTCCGAGGTCCCAAGCTCGAGAAATGAATTTTTGAAGAAAATTACTTTTTAGAAATCTCTATGAGTTTTGGAAATGAATTGTGATTAGAACTTGTTGGTATTGGGCCCGTATTTTAGATTTGGCGCCTAGTACAGGCCTTATATATGATTTGAGATAAGTCTCTAAAGTTTGGTAAGAAACGAACTTGAAACGACCTGGATCAGATTGTTTTGAGAAAATTAGAAATTTGAAGTTTCCAGTTCGATAGTGAGATTTTGATACGAGGGACAGAATGGAATTTCGAAAGTTGGAGTAACTTCATAATAGTGAATGTGACTTGTGTGTAAAATTTCAGGTCATTCCGACGAGGTTTGATAGACTTTTGATCGTAAGCTAATTTGAGAGTGTTTGAAATTCTTAGGCTTGAATCCACTATAAAATTTATGTTTGATGTTTTTTTTAGCGTTTTGAAGATTGGAACAAGTTTGAATGATGCTTTAGGATTGATTGGCATGTTTAGTTGAGATCCTGGGGGCCTTGGATATGTTTCAATATGGTTTCGGATCATTTTGAAATGTTTTGCAATAGCTGAAGCTGGTATCTGGTGTTGTTCCGCTAGAGTCCTCTCGTGTCCGCGAAGAAGAATTTGGCTTTTGGGATTTTGTACTTCACATTCTCGAAGAGAGCCTGGCGTTCGCGAATAAGAAGAAATTCTGTTGCATAGGTCTTACTTCGGAGGCTCATATCTCTCAATCTACAATAAATTTTGAGATGATTCAAAAATAAAGTTTTGGCACTTTGAATCTAGTTTTCAGAAAGATATTATAATAGTCATTTGGACATCGGCAGAAAAAATTATGGCCAGATGTCCAAATGACTATTATAATATCCGAGAAGATTAGGAGTTGCGTCATAAATTTTTATGTGTTATTTGTTGAGTACGACGCATAGGCATGGTGACGAGTATCTATATGTTGGTGACAAGCATGCCCGTGAGTCTTATGCTTTTATTAATGTTGCTCATATTTGACTTAACTGAAGAGTTTTGTCTCTCTTATTTCCATATTATATTTTCATAACTACTTGACTCGTGTTGATTTTCTTATTGTTGACTTATATATTGTGGGATCGTTGTTACGTATTACTTTTCAGGTTATTGAATTGTTTCCTTTATGCCAGTATTCTTTTATGTGGTTATTCCTTTAATCTATTTCTACCATTTTCTCGTGATTTACAGCCGAGGAGTTTATTTACTTGTTTTACCTTGTATTATTGTCATTTGTTGTTGTTATATGTGTTGCAGTGATGTTCGATCCTTCTGTTGTGATGTAATTGTTGATTCTGTTGGTTGCGTTGTGTATTTATTTTGGGACTACGGATGTGGGATTCTGGTAGCTCCCTCTTATTTGTTTACTTTGGGACTACGGATTAGATTCCCCGGAGATCCCCCTGCACATTTACTTAGGGACCACATGTTAGAATCTCGGGAGATTCCCCTGCACGTTTACTTTGGGACTTCGGGTTACATTCGCGGGAGATCCCCCTTAACAATTATATTGAAACTACGGGAATGCACCCGGTAGATTCCTCCAGTACTGGTATTTACGTTTGGGACTACATATCGGAATTCCGATAGATCCCCACGCATTATGAGTTGGACTACGAGATTGCACCGGGGAGATTCACTGGATACTTATATTTGGGGACTACATAACGGTACATGGGAGATCCCCGATTGTTATCTCTTTGCTGAGTCGTACTCCTTCCGCGATTATTTTGTTTTCGTTGTAATTATTGTTATCAAGTCAAGTGTTTTAATTTTTTAAATTTATTTACGGTTGTGATACTTTGTGTGGGAATTCATAGTGTTAATAATACCTCTCCCTATTTGTTTTATATATATTCAATACTTCAAATTTGAACAATTGTTACATTTTTAACTCAATTGATTTCTCAACTAAATTTTCCTTAAACCGTTTGTGGTTGTACTTTACTTAAGAATGAATTTCTACTAAGTTAATTTATTAAATCCCTTGGTAAAATTAATAATTCATTAGATGTTGTATTTTAATTGAAACATAATACTTTATTTAGTCAAATGATTTCTAAAAATAACTTCATCTTTTCGTGATGAGTTTCAAATGGGTTTTGAAGTTGTACTATACTTCTTGTTAAGTAAATGAGGCGCCGTGAACATTCTTAAATTGTATTGGGTTATGGACCCTATGAAATGAGTAACCTGAGAACGTTGTTGTGTAATGTGAAACAGAAATCTGTAGGCACAAGGTGACCGGGGAAATATATATTATTTATGATTGTTAAATGAGGCGTCACAATGTGACCTTTACTCAAAAGAGTTATATTCAAAAGATGCTTGTTTGAAGGAAATATATTTGAAAAATATTTATAGTTGAAGGACTTGATTAATTGATTGAACTTGTATACATTATTCGTTGAGCAATATTTATGGTGCTCTTTTTGTTGCCTATTTTTTATATCACTGAATCATCATTGTTGTCATCATTGTTATCTACTTCCTATTATTCTTGTATGCTATATTGCACAGGTTTATTTGATAGTCTAGTCCTAGCCTCGTCATTACTTCATCGAGATTAGGCTAGGCATTTACCAGCACATAGGGTCGGTTGTGTTGATACTACACACTGTACTCTTTTGTATAGATACAGTGCTGTGGACTTTGGACCATAGTAAGATTTGTTGTTTCTTGTTCATCAAGCGACTCGAGGTAGTCCTGCAGGCGTCCGCAGGCCTTGGAGTCTCCTTCTATCTACTATTCATGTTTCCTTCATGTATTTCTAGAGACAATGCTGTAATTATTTTTTAGACCTTTATGTGTAGTACTCCTAGACAGTTTGTGAAGTTGTGACACCAATCATGGGTAGATTTGTTGTGGATTGGTATTAGCAGTATTATTTTAAAACATTACAATGCAGCCTTCCGCTTATTCATTTTTATTGTTATCTAATTGTTGGCTCTTAACTTATATCGAATTAAAAATGAAAACAAGGTAAATAGTTCAGTTGGTTGGATTGCCTAGCTTTCACTAGTAGGCGCCATCACGACTCCCGAGGGCGGGAAAATCCGGATCGTGACAAGTTGGTATTCGTGCTCTAGATTGCATAGGTCTCACAATTCACGAACAAGCTTAGTAAAGTCTGAAGGATCGGTATGGAGACGTTTGTACTTATCTTTCAGAGGCTATGGAGTTTTAGAAAAAAACATATTCACTTCTATTCTACTCTGTCCCGTGAAGTTATTCAATTATTGATGATTGAATTCGTCTATTCTTGTTCTATCGCAATCTCGACATCAAGTAATGCGTCTACAACCGGACGAGAGATGGAGCCCCAATGAAAGCAATGGGTTTGATTTTGCCGTAATTCAGATGATGGATTCCGCCAAAAGGTAATAGAAAGATTATGTATTTATTGGTCCCATTATAGTTCCGACTAAAGATGCAGACGAATCATTTAGGGTTGTAACGGACCTTGACATCTGGTTGATTTGAATGAGTTGGGAAGGTAAATATTGTGGATTATAAGATGTTGTGACCTATGAGTTCAAGCTAAGTGAAGAAGTCCACTATCAATGGATGAATTATACAGTCATGTGCTATATCAGTTTTGGCATGAAATGTATACATTTGATACTGAAAGGTTCCTTAAATGTTCACGTATATTAAAGGCATGAGACTTTACAGGGGACAAGGTTGTAACTTGTGCTATGTCTGCCTCCATAATAATTCAATAATTCAATATTAAAGGAGTTAGACAAATAAATTTAAATTATAGAAGGTCTACCCATCGTCGAAGTCACGGTCGCGGATTTTGCGGTGCTTCGAAGGGAGTACAGTGGTTGCCGACCTTCTGGACTATGTGGTTTGTGTCAAGATTTATCTGTATGGAGCTTCACCTTTGTGATCATTGTGCATAAATAGGAGTACAAGTTTCCCAAAAGAATAGCGAAAAGTATATGAATAAATGGGGTAGCTCAGCAGTGTTGAGTCAATATAGCAAAAGAAGAAATTGTCCACCGGGCTTATGGAAAAGGAGAACTAGCCAATGCAACAGCACCTACTCGGTTCGGTTCTTAGAAATGCTTTTGAAAGAGTATGTTTCCAGGATTCTCTATAATGTGTGGCACATAGGGTTTTAACGGTTATGTCAGAATATGTTATTAGTTTCAATAAGTTAGCCATCATACTCCTACTTTAGTCCCTACAGCCAGAGAGCGAGTTTATAGACTCATTAAAGGACTCAATTATGATCTTGAAATTTTGCACGACTTGAGAGCTACACGTTAATACTTCATTTCGGCTAGTGGTAGGAATTGTCATGATGTTAGAATGTATTTGGGATGAGGAAAGAGGAATCTAATGAGACCAATAGGTCTTGAGCTTCTAAAGGATTCACTGGATTCTAATATACAACTATAAATCTTTATGGTAAGGGCTTGGGAAGTCAACCAGCCTAGTCAATATATCTAGTTACTGGTGGTGTTCCAAGTAAGTTCTTTTAATACACCATCGACACGGGGTTCATATAATGGTTATTCCAGTTGTCTAGTGTAGACTTAGTTTGAGCATACGAACCCTCAAAAGGATTGATATGAAGGTGGTAGTTACTAGGAACATTATGAGAAAATTTTCCTAGACTTTGAAGAAACATATTTTTATAAAAGTACCCATGCTATGTACACTATTTCAATTACTATTCCACTAACATGACCAGCCAGAGGTAGGGGGTCAGGAAGTTAGAGGTGGAGGTGAGACTCCTAGAGGTAGAGACCCAATTCGTTGTTATATTTTCTATAGTATGGCAGAGGTCGCTACACCAGACGGTGTCGTTACAAGTACGGTATCGAATTATTGTAAAATAACAATTTCCTTAATTGGATTCGGTTTTGAGTATCGAGGCAAGCCCTCCTATTGTGCTCCACTTATGAATGGGCTTCGTAATTCTAAAATCTACTTATGTGAATACTCATGTTGGAAAATTCAATGGAGATAGCTATGTCTATCATTATGTGTTGTGATTTGGTTAAACAAAAAATATTTTGAAAGAAAGAAATGAAAATTTTCAGTTGGCACAATATGCAAAGTACTTGTGATTCGGAACTAAGGACGAGATCCTCGCATTTTTGTATGATGAGAAATATTTAAACTGGGATACAAGCCACGATAGAAGTTATATAAGGATGAGGTCCTTGTGGTGAAATACTTATGAGTTTAAAATTCCCTATTTGTAAATTAAATTTGTACGATAATATTAATAGGGAGTCATGCCTGTTAGGCTTACTTGATAATTCTTGTATATTTTTCTGTTCATATTCAACCATTTTTGTATTGTAAATATTGAGTTTTAGCCTATTGAAGTGAGTGCCTAGGTGGCGTTAAATGTGGCTCATTAACACGGGTAAGTAATTATAAGGTCTCCATGCCTCGTTGTTAGTAAAGTGAAGGTTTGAAATGAGATTTTGTTAACATGAGGTTAATTAGCAATGTTGTGATTTATGAACAACTACTAAAACCAGAGAAGTGGTCATGGTCATACATATGAGTGCTTCATGTCCCGATTTTATTATGATAATATCGTGCTCGTAATGTGGAGATTACCATTGTTGATATACAATATGGGAATTTGTTGAGTTGTGATTATGTTGTTAGAAGTTGCTTTGGTGTTACGTTGGCAGGTGGATAAGCCCAATTACAAGGGAGACTCTGTCGAAATTTTTCATAAAAATTGGAAGTTAGAAAAATTTGGGACATTAAGATGTGCGAAGAAAAAGATAAGTTACATTGTGTGTTTAAGGGTGGACTCCTCTTTTTATTTGAGGACGAATGACCCTAAGTGGGGGAGAATGTAATACCTCGAATTTGATGGGTGTATAGGCACGTGTTGCTGTAACTAGTCGAGCCTAATATCGTGTGTTGATGTGAAAATCGAAACTTTCTTAATATGATTGGAGTGTAAGAAATTTGGTTTTAAAGATTACAAAGATGGATAAAGGAAATAATCCTAATTGAAATGGTGTTATCGAACTTATGTTGAATGTGTAAATGTGCCATCAACCGAGAGTATTTGTGTAAAGGAAAAATCTTCAATTTGGTAACCTAAGAATAATTCTTATTACGTTCGAGAAGGAACGTTTGTTTTAGAGGTGGAGAATGTGATGACCAACAATGTCATCATTAAATTAAATAATTATCTCGATATTTTAAGACATTAAAAAGCGATATTAATCATTCCTCGACTTGTGTGCAGTTCGTATAATGTTCCGGAGGGGTTTTAGATGAAAAATGGATTAAAATGTGAATTAGAGCTTTAAAATTCAACTGAGTTGACTAAGGTCAACATTTTGGATAAATGGAACCGGATCCGGACCTGTGATTTGACGGTCTCAAAGGGTCCATGAAAAATATATGGGACTTGGGCATATGTCCGGAATTGAATTCCAAGGTCCCAAGCCCGAGGAATAAAATTTTAAAGAAAATTATTTTTGGAAATCTCTATGAGTTTGGAAATGAATTGTGATTAGAACTCGATAGTATCGGGCCTGTATTTTTGTTCCATTGCCTTGTACAGGTCTTATATGTGATTTAAAATAAATCTGTCATGTTTGGTAAGAAATGGACTTGAAACGACCTGGAACAACTTGTTTTTGAGAAAATTGAAATTTTGAAGTTTCTGATTCGATAGTGAGATTTTGATCCGAGAGACAGAACGGAATTCCGGAAGTTGTATTAGCTTTGTAATGTTGAATGTGACTTGTGTGCAAAATTTAAGTTCATCCGGACGAGGTTTGATAGACCTTTTTATCGAAAGCTAATTTGAGAGTTTTTGGAATTCTTAGGCTTGAATCCACTGTAATATTTGTGTTTTGCTGTTGTTTTTAGCGTTCTGAAGAATTGAACAAGTTTGAATGATGTTTTAGGATTGGTTGACATGTTTGGTTGAGGTCCGGGGGCCTCGGGTATATTTCGGGATGGTTTCAGATCATTTCGGGTTGTTTTGCAATAGATAATGCTAGTATCTGGTGTTGTTCTTTGCGTTCGCGAGGGTCCTCTCGCTTCCTGAAGAAGAATTTGGCATCTGGGATTTTGTTCTTCGCGAGCCTCGCGTTCGCGAAAAAGAAGAAATTCTATTGCCCAGCTCTTATTTCAGAAGCTCATAGCTCTCAATCTACAATGAATTTTGAGATAATTTAAAAAAGAAAGTTGTAGCACTTTGAATCTAGTTTTCAGAAAGCTATTATAATAGTTATTTGAAAATCGGCAGAAAAAGTTATGGCTATTAACTAGAGGCTATCCAAGAAGAGTTTGAAAAATAATTTTTGGAAATTTTGTTCTTCGCGAACGCGAGAGGAGGACCGCGAATGTGAAGAAGAAAACCCTGGGCAGCAAAATAAAGTTCAAACTCGTCTCACTCTTCTATTTTTGGACCAAGGGAGCTTAGGTGAGGGGATTTTTCAAGAGATTTTCAAGGAAAAAATTAGGGTAAGTGTTCATAACTCTATTTTAGTTAGATTACTCGAATCTATCATTGTTTTTAACACTGAATTGGTTATTGTAGTTGGTAAAATCATGAAAACCCTCTTGGTTTAATTTGAAGATTTGAGGGTTGAGTTGATGTCGGATTTTGATAAAATTGGCAGGGTTAGACTCGTGGTTGAATGAGCTGTCGGATTTTGAGACGTTGGCCCCACGAGCGATTTTGAAATAAATTTCAGATTTTTGTTGGAAAATTATTATTTTTATATGGAATTAATTTGTACAATTTATATTGAGTTTATTGAATTATTATGACTAGATTTGAAGCTTCGGACGAATTCGCGAGGCAAAGGTTTGTTGGAATTAGGAGTTGTGTCATAAATTGTTATGTGTTATTTGTTGAGTACGACACATAGGTATGGTGGCGAGTATCTATATATTGGTGACAAGCATGCAAGTGAGTCTTATACTTTTATTAATGTGACTCATATTTGACTTAACTGAAGAGTTTTGTCTCTCTTATTTCCATATTATATTTTCATAACTACTTGACTCGTGATGATTTCATTATTTATTGACTTGTATATTGTAGGATCGTTGTTACGTATTAGTTTTCCTGTTATTGAATTGTTTTCTTCATGCCAGTATTCTTTTATGTGGTTATTCCTTTAAGCTGGTTCTACCATTTTATCGTGATTTACAGGCGATGAGTTGATTTACTTGTCTTACCTTGTATTATTGTCATTTGTTGTTGTTATATGTATTGCAGTGATGTTCGATCCTTCTGTTGTGATGTAACTGTTGATTCTGTTGGTTGAATTGTGTATTTATTTTGGGACTACAGATTAGATTCCCGGAAGATCCCCTTACACATTTACTTTGAGACTACGACTTAGATTCCCAAGAGATCCCCCTGCACAGTTATATGGAACTACGAGAATGCACCCGGTAGATTCCCCCAGTACTTGGTATTTACACTTGGGATTACATATCGGAATTCTGGTAGATCCCCGCGCATTGTGAGTTGGACAATAGGACTGCACCTGGGAGATCCACATGATATTTATATTTGGGGACTACAGGACGGTATCCTGTGAGATCTCTGGTTGTTATCTCTTTGCTGAGCTATACTCCTTCCGTGATTATTTTATCTCCGTTGTAATTGTTGTTATCAATTCAAGTATTTTAATGGTTTAGATTCATTTACGGCTGTGATCTTTTGTGTGGGAATTCATGTTGGAAACACGTTCTCAATGCAATATACTAAAACGTGTGTTCTTTTGTATAGGTTTTGATGAATGACAAACGAAGCGAAAATTGATATATGACAAAGTTCAAGAAACAAGCGCACAATTGATATACAACGAGATTCAAGCTTAAGACAAAGTTTTATAGTTTAATTGAGTCATTCTTAATTGTGATCTTGATCCTACAACTTGACTCGTAACATGGCTTCTCTCATAAAACTATTTTCCAAAATCATGCATATTTAATTTAATGTCAAATGATTTTAAATCATGCATATTTACAGTAGTCAAAATAATTTTTAGACATGCCTTAAACATCTGGGCTAAGATAATCGATTATGTACTTATGATAATCGATTGTTTTAAGCCAAGACTGCATGACAATCGATTGTGAACTAATGACAATTGATTGTGAGTAAGACAGTGAGCATCAGGTTTTTCAAACCTGCATGACAATCGATTGTGAACAAACGACAATCGATTGTGACTGAGGCAGTGTCCACCAAAGTTTTTCAAAACTCAGAATAATCGATTATGAACTAATGGTAATCGATTATGTTGAGACAGTGTCTTCAAGTGATTTTCAAATTTATAAAATAATCGATTGTTACATTGGACAATCGATTGTCAAAGAGACAGTGGCTAAAATGTTTTTCAAAAACTGATAAGTAATCGATTGTTGACTTTGTGCAATCGATTGTGAAGCTGACCGTTGTCATAAAGTTTTCAAATACCGTCAGGTAATCGATTATTGATTCTGTATAATCGATTATTTTGATTAAAATCCGGAAAAGATTTTTTGAACGTTATTGGGTAATCGATTATTGATTTTGTATAATCGATTGTTTTGATTAAAATCCGGAAAAGATTTTTTGAACGTTGCTGAGTAATCGATTGTTGATTCTGGACAATCGATTGTTTGTGGTAAAATCTGGAAAGGATTTTTTGAACGTTGCCAGTAATCGATTATGGATTGAAAGCAATAGATTATCAAGCGTAAAATCTGGGATTGAATTTTGATCTGACTGGCAGACAATCGATTGTTGGGGTTTGACAATCGATTGTCAGTGAGTAAAATCAGCAACTCTTAATTGGCAATTAGGCAACGGTAATGCCAAGTTTTTCAACTATAAATACAGCTTCATTTTAGTGTTTTAAACACAACAACATACTACAACTGATCATTACATTGCTATAAGCTTGCATACTCTTGTTTATCATTTTATATTCAATTTCATAAAGCTTTTGAGAGCCATATTCTTGTCCAAAGTTGTTGTGATCTAGAGCTTACTTCTTTTACTCATATCTACTCAGTAAGGAGTATTTTGTTTGAGTGTTTAGTGTTTTATACATGTGTAAGAGAATTGTAATTCTCTTGTTGTAAGGAACTTGTGTTTCCTTGGTTGAAGTCTTGGAGTGTTGTATCTCCGAGCAAAGGTGTTAAGGCTTGTGTCCTTAAGGTGTAAAGGTTTGTTGAGCACCCGTAAGCTTAACAAGTTAGTGGAAAATCTCGAGAGAGTCTCTCGGGGACTTGACTAGCCACGTGTTGTGGTGAACCAGAATATATCGGTGTGTTCTTTCCTTTTTGTTTATTTAACGCACTTATTTATTTCCTGCAAATTTTAATTTCCGCAAATTTACGCTAAATTTTATTATAACGCTGTTCACCCCCCTCTAGCGTTAAGCGTATTTACTAACAATTGGTATCAGAGCCCAACTCTCTGCAAAACTTAACAGTTTGAGAGAACCATCCATGGCTTCTACTCGTGATTCTTTTGCCGGAATTGATGAAGGACAGTGCTCCACACGACCACCTCTATTCAACGGTACAAATTACACGTACTGGAAGGAGAGGATGAAGATCTTCGTTCAGTCCAACAGCTTTCACCTTTGGAAGGTGATAATGAAGGGACACCAAATTCCAACAAAGAAGGTGGAAAACGAATGGGTTCCCAAGTCCGAGGATGAGTATGACGCGGATGACATCCGAAAGGTTCAAAATAATGCTAAAGCAATTAATTTATTATATTGTGCTGTTAATGCTAACGATACAGGAAAATATCGTGTTGCACAACGGCAAAGGAGATGTGGGACAAGCTAGAAGTTATGTACGAAGGTACAGACCAGGTAAGGGAAGCAAAAATTGATTTCCTAACCCATTCTTATGAATTATTTCACATGAAGGAAGGTGAAAAGGTGGACGAAATATTTGAGCGATTTTCAATAATCGTAAATGACCTACATGCTCTCAAGAAAACATTCACGGATAGAGAGCTCGTGCGAAAAATTCTTAGAAGTCTCACACCGGCATGGAGATCAAAGGCCGATGCAATTCAAGAATCCATTGGCGTTTCAAACGTCACCATCGACGCACTAAGAGGTAACCTTAAGACCTATGAATCTACTATTCTTAACCCTTTTGTTGATGATCAAAGGAGGCAAAGAATAGCTCTAAAGGCGAGCACAAGCCAACCACAAATTGATGAGGAAGGAGACAACGAGTTTGGACTCGTTATCAAAAGATTTCAAAAGTTCATGCGCAAGGAGTATGAACGCAAGGGGAAAAAGCAAGGCGAACAAATCAAGTGCTATGAATGTGGTGAAACCGGGCACATCAAATCAAATTGCCCAAACATCAAAAAGGAGAAGAAACCTTTTAAAAAACAACGTGCATACATTTCTTGGGGAGGCGACTCCGGAGATGAGTCAAGCGAAGGAGAAGAAGACGAAGCAGCAAATCTTTGCCATATGGCACAAGGAGACAACAAAGATGAGGTATGTCAAATCTCATCTAAAAACTTCTTTACTCTTGAAGAAATGCGAACTGCTTTTGATGAATTATATACTGAATTTATTAAGGCTTCAAAAACTGTTAAGGGCATAAAAGAAAATGCTTCATTAAAAGACAAGGATTTTCAAAAACAGATTTCTTTGAAAGAAAAGGATTTAGAAAAACTGGTTTTAGAAAATGAAAAGCTGAAAGAGGAAAATAAGTTTTTTGGAAAAAGAAGCGCCGATAAGCCCGAAAGTTCTACTAAAAATTGTTCTTCTTGCTTGCATCTCAAAAATGAGGTAGATAGACTCAAAGGTACCTTAGATAAGTTTAATTCTTCCCACAAGAATTTGAATGATGTCCTTGTAAATTTGAAATCAACCAAGCATGGCATAGGATTTAAGAATGAGGTTAAAGAAAAGGTTGAAGCCAAACCCCAACCACCTAAGGCTCAACCTAGGACTAATAAAATAAATGGTTATCCTAGAAATAGCAATCCTAGAACCAATATGCATGCTAGACAAAATGTTGAACATTTTAGGAGACCTAGAAATGACTTACCACCTAGAAAGAGTTACCCTAGAAATGATGCATATTTTAGGCCAAATGTTGAACCTTTGAGAAGACCTAGAAATGGCCTTCAACCGAGAAACAATCACTCTAGAAATGCTGCCCATCCTAGAGCTCATAGTAGGAGAAATAATTCTCATGAAATGCAAAATAGTCATAGTGTAAGAATTTTTCATCCGTCCAGTTACTATGAACCTAGAAGGATGCATAACCCAAATGTGACTTGTCATTATTGTAGACGTATTGGTCATATTGCTCCTGCATGCTTTACACGTCATAGACATATTACTCAATCGCATCATTATAATATGCCTAACCCCCAAGGACCGAAGATGGCATGGGTACCTAAAGAACATTAATTTGTTTTGTAGGTGTGCTTGAAGGGATCAAGTGTACTATGGTACCTTGATAGTGGATGCTCCAAGCATATGACGGGAGATGAATCCAAATTCCTTCAATTAGAGCACAAAGAAGGAGGAAGTGTTATCTTCGGTGATAACAATAAAGGAAAGATCATCGGCATCGGCTCGGTCGGTAAGGATGAAAATTCCTCTATTAAGCATATATTACTTGTTAAAGGATTAAAGCATAATCTCTTGAGCATAAGCCAATTGTGTGACAAGGGAAATCTTGCTTTATTTGATTCGGATGAATGCTTAGTGTTCAGACGTAGTGATTTCAAAATTATCTTCCGTGGTTTTAGAGTGGATAATATTTATATGGTTGATCTTGCTAATTCCTCACCCGATTATGTTGATTGTCTAATGAGTAAAGAGGATGATACTTGGCTATGGCATCGTAGAGTAGCACATATCAATATGCATCTTTTGAACAAATTGATTTCTCAAAACTTAGTTGTTGGTCTTCCCAATTTAAAATTTAAAAATGACTCTATTTGTGACTCGTGTCAAAAGGGGAAGCAAACAAAAGTATCTTTCAAATCTAAAAACATTGTTTCAACTTCTAGACCATTGCAATTGCTTCATATGGATTTATTTTGTCCCTCTCGCATTGAAAGTCTAGGAAGAAATAAATATGCTTTTGTGATTGTTGATGATTACTCGAGATTTACTTGGACTTTATTTCTTGCCAATAAAAGTGATGCTTTTCAAAATTTTAAATATTTTCTTAAGAGTGTTCAAAATGAGAAAGAAACAACCGTCACTTCAATTAGATGTGATCATGGGGGAGAGTTTGATCACAATCTCTTTGCGGACTTTTATGACGAACTCGGAATCGAGCATACCTTTTCCGCTCCACGTACACCACAACAAAATGGGGTGGTGGAAAGGAAAAATAGGTGTCTCGAAGAGATGGCTAGAACCATGCTCGACGAAGCTAAGATACCCAAACATTTTTGGGCGGACGCCGTGAGTACCGCTTGCTATGTTCTAAATAGAGTAGTAATTCGGCCGATACTCATGAAAACCCCCTATGAACTTTATAAGGGTAGAAAACCAAATATTTCCTATTTTAGAGTTTTTGGTTGCAAATGTTTTGTTCATAATAATGGCAAAGACCAATTGGGTAAATTTGATGCTAAGTCGGATGAAGGTATTTTCATTGGATATTCCTCACGTAGTAAAGCATATAGGGTCTTTAATAAAAGAACCCAAATTGTGGAGGAATCCCCTCATGTTGTATTTTCCGAAAATAATGGTCGCTTGGCGAGAAAGGATTCCAGTTTTGATCTTGCAGGTATCTTAGATAGCTTGAAAGACAAAATACAAGAGGAACCACCCAAGGAAAATAAAGATGAAACTGAGGAACAACCAACGGAAGAAGCGCCACAATTGGAAAAAGAAACAAAAGTGCCAAATGAGTGGAGGACGATCAAAGATCACCCTCTTGAACAGGTAATTGGAGACGTCGGAGGAAAGGTAAGTACCCGAAACTCTCTTAAGAACACTTTAGGACACACTTCTTAAGAGCTCACGCTCTCACTTGGCAACACTAGTTTAAGTTATTACTTCTTTACAAATTACTGACTTGAGCATCGGAGACGTTTAATTCTATTTTGCAGGTATCGCCCTAAAAGATAGGGGGAATTATAAAGTTTTGGCACAGAACAATCGATTGTTCCAAGCAAATAATCGATTATTTTTCCGTGCTGAACATCGTTTAGCAGTATCACTAATCGATGTTTATGGTTTATGCTCATTATGCAGCTCTGTTTAATAATTGATTCCTTAAATTGCATAATCGATTTCTGTCTCAGCCATTCAGCAATGCTTGTCCATACATAATCGATTATTTCATGTCAGTAACTCAAAAGTTTGTTACCGTTTGGTCCCGTAATCGATTACCACATTTGACAATCGATTATTTCATGTCAGAAATTTAAACTCTTGTTACCGTTTGGCTCCTCAATCGATTTGTGTCAGTTCCAAGTCAGGTCATAACTCTTCAACAATCGATTATTGCATCTCAACAATCGATTGTCTAACGGTCAGTGAATTTATTTTACCGTTTCTGACTGATTTGGCATTAAATTCTCAGCAGATTTCTTCCATAAATGATAAGCCACTCTCCCCCTCTATAAATAGGCTTCATATATGTTCATATTCATTCACTCAAGCATCAATTTTAGCTTTCAAAATATCAAATTCTCTCTAATCCTTTGAAAAATCCAGTAGCTTTCATTAAAAATGTCGGGCCGTCACTCAAAACGTTCCCGTTCTGCTAGGCACGGCGCATCCGCCTCTGCTGCCCCTCCTCGTCCGAACTATCCCTATCAAGATGGTTCCGTTCTATATTTTAATTCCGACATCGAGCTTACTCGATTCTTAACCAAATTTGAAAAGCGCGACATTCTTCCACCCCGCTTTTCAACCCACAAGTATCTTGAATCATTTGGGCCTGCTACAAATATGCTCAAAAATTCTCAACTTCTTGACTTTTTACTCCTTACCCATCCTTATATCAATACTACATTGGTTCAAGCATTTTATTCCAACCTCCATGAGGATGATGATGGTGAGCTTGTCACCAACATTAATGGTGTTCAAATTCTTCTTTCCGATGAAAATCTTCATACCATTGCCCGTCTTCCTCATAATGGTGAAGACATTTTTCGGTACACCGGAGAGGCCGGAGCCCTTTTTGATGAAACAGCCCTCTTACACCAAATCGGTCTTACTTCTTATGATCCAAATCTTTCTTCCCGTCGTCCTACAATTACGGGAATGGATCCCAATTATCGGTTGATTTTCTATTTCATCACCCGAGTCCTGAAGCCCCGTAAGCATAACCATACTACCATTTCCCAAGAGGACACCAAGCTCATGCATGCCATAGTTATCGGAGCTAACATCAATTGGTGTCGGCTTATAAAAATTCACATGCGTGACGCTATCGGAGATGATAGGCCTCTTCCTTATGCTCTCCTCATCATGAACTTTCTTGAAGCCACCGGATTCGTCACTGGAAATGGTCCTCTCAAAAAGAGTACCAAAAAGTGGGAAATTTCGGAATCCTCCTTTCATCATGACGGTAATCATGTAGCGCCTGCTCCTCCTCAACCCGTCGTGCTCCTCCGCCTCAAGAGCCTTCCCTCCAATTCATTTCCGACCAAATTGCTTCATTGACCTCTTCTTTCGGTCAATTAACTCACGAGATCCATGGATATTTTGACCACGTTCATTATCCATATGCGGGTCTTGTTCCATATGAAGCAGCGCCGGATGATGAGGCGGAAGATGATGAATGAATAATTGTTTTTTTTAAGTTTGTTTTTATATGTTGTATTGTCTTCCCTGTTGCTGTAATTTTTTTTCTTTCCAATAAATAAACAAGGTTTATTTCATCTTTGCCATCTTATTATTATTTTTGCTAATGGCAAAAGGGGGAAAATAACGGGTATGATGCACTCTCAAGTTATAAGCTTAAATTGAGGGGGAATTCTCAAATTGAGGGGGAACAAATGCATACTTGTTGCATGTATATACTTGTCTTGAATCGTCATTATAAATTGCTTGTCTTGCATATCCCGCTTAATGTTTGCCATTATCAAAAAGGGGGAAATTGTTGGAAACACGTTCTCAATGCAATATACTAAAACGTGTGTTCTTTTGTATAGGTTTTGATGAATGACAAACGAAGCGAAAATTGATATATGACGAAGTTCAAGAAACAAGCGCACAATTAATATACAACGATATTCAAGCTCAAGACAAAGTTTTATAGTTTAATTGAGTCATTCTTAATTGTGATCTTGACCCTACAACTTGACTCGTAACATGGCTTCTCTCATAAAACTATTTTCCAAAATCATGCATATTTAATTTAATGTCAAATGATTTTAAATCATGCATATTTACAGTAGTCAAAATAATTTTTAGACATGCCTTAAAAATCTGGGCTAAGATAATCGATTATGTACTTATGATAATCGATTGTTTTAAGCCAAGACTGCATGACAATCGATTGTGAACTAATGACAATCGATTGTGAGTAAGACAGTGAGCATCAGGTTTTTCAAACCTGCATGACAATCGATTGTGAACAAATGACAATCGATTGTGACTGAGGCAGTGTCCATCAAAGTTTTTCAAAACTCAGAATAATCGATTATGAACTAATGGTAATCGATTATGTTGAGACAGTGTATTCCAGTGATTTTCAAATTTATAAAATAATCGATTGTTATATTGGACAATCGGTTGTCAAAGAGACAGTGTCTAAAATGTTTTTCAAAAACTGATAAGTAATCGATTGTTGACTTTGTGCAATCGATTGTGAAGCTGACCGTTGTCGTAAAGTTTTCAAATACCGTCAGGTAATCGATTATTGATTCTGTATAATCGATTGTTTTGATTAAAATCCGGAAAATATTTTTTGAACGTTATTGGGTAATCGATTATTGATTTTGTATAATCGATTATTTTGATTAAAATCCGGAAAAGATTTTTTGAACGTTGCTGAGTAATCGATTGTTGATTCTGGACAATCGATTGTTTGTGGTAAAATCTGGAAAGGATTTTTTGAACGTTGCCAGTAATCGATTATGGATTGAAAGTAATCGATTATCAAGCGTAAAATCTGGGATTGAATTTTGATCTGACTGGCAGACAATCGATTGTTGGGGTTTGACAATCGATTGTCAGTGAGTAAAATCAGCAACTCTTAATTGGCAATTAGGCAACGGTAATGCCAAGTTTTTCAACTATAAATACAGCTTCATTTCAGTGTTTTAAACACAACAACATACTACAACTGATCATTACATTGCTATAAGCTTGCATACTCTTGTTTATCATTTTATATTCAATTTCATAAAGCTTATGAGAGCCATATTCTTGTCCAAAGTTGTTGTGATCTAGAGCTTACTTCTTTTACTCATATCTACTCATTAAGGAGTATTTTGTTTGAGTGTTTAGTGTTTTATACACTTGTAAGAGAATTTTAATTCTCTTGTTGTAAGGAACTTGTGTTTTCTTGGTTGAAGTCTTGGAGTGTTGTATCTCCGAGCAAAGGTGTTAAGGCTTGTGTCCTTAAGGTGTAAAGGTTTGTTGAGCACCCGTAAGCTTAACAAGTTAGTGGAAAATCTCGAGAGAGTCTCTCGGGGACTGGACTAGCCACGTGTTGTGGTGAACCAGAATATATCGGTGCGTTCTTTCCTTTTTGTTTATTTAACGCACTTATTTATTTCCTGCAAATTTTAATTTTCGCAAGTTTACGCTAAATTTTATTATAACGCTATTCACCCCCACCTCTAGCGTTAAACGTATTTACTAACAATTCATAGTGTTGACAATACCTCGCCCTATTTGTTTTATATATATTCAATACTTGAAATTTCAACAATTGTTATATTTTTAACTCAATTGATTTCTCTACTAAAGTTTTCTTAAACCGTTTGCGGTTGTACTTTACTTAAGAAGGAATTTATACTAAGTTAATTTATCAAATCCCTTGGTTAAAGTAATAATTCATTCGATGTTGTACTTTAATTGAAACATAGTACTTTATTTACTCAAATAATTTCTAAAAATAACTTCATCTTTTCGTGATGAGTTTCAAATGGGCTTAGAAGTTGTACTCTACTTCTTGTTAAGTAAATAAGGCTCCGTGAACATTCTTAAATTGTATTGGGTTGTGGACCCTATGAGCTGAGTAACCTGATAACGTTGTTGCGCAATGTGAAATAAAAATATGTGGATACAAAGTGGCGGGGGGAATATATATTATTTATGATTATGAAATGAGGCGTCACAATGTGACCTTTACTCGAAAGAGTTATATTCCAAAGATTCTTGTTTGAAGGAAATATATTTGAAAGATATTTATAGTTGAAGGACATGATTAATTGATTGCACTTGTATACATTATTTGTTGAGTAATATTTATGGCGTTTTTTTTTTGCCGTTTTTTATTACTGAATGATCATTGTTGCCATCATTATTATGTCCTTCCTATTATTCTTATACGCTATATTGCACATGTTTATTTGATAGTCTGGTCCTAGCCTCGTCACTACTTCATCGAGTTAGGCTAGGCACTTACCAGCACATGGGGTCGTTGTGCTAATACTATACTCTATACTCATTTGTACGGATACCAGTGTTGTGGACTTCAAACCATAGTGAGATTTGCTATTTCTTGTTCATCAGGCGACCCGAAGTAGTCCTGCAAGCGTCCGCAGGCCTTGGTATCTCCTTTTATCTACTATTCATGTTTCCTTCATGTATTTCCAGAGATAGTGCTGTATTTATTTCTTTCAGACCTTTATTTGTAGTACTCCTAGACTCTGAAATTCTGACACCAGTCTTGTGTAGATTTGTTATGGATTGGTATTAGCAGTATTATTTTAATACTTTACAATGCAGCTTTCTGCTTATTCAATTCTATTGTTATCTAATTGTTGACTCTTAATTGTTATCAGATTAAAAATGGAAATAAGATAAATAATTCAGTTGATTGGCTTGCCTAGTTTTCATTAAGGGATTTTTACATATACATACCATATAGCAAACCTTATTACCACCCATGTTTAAGGTTTGTGTTTATTACATTTAAGTATACCAACTTTCAATTTATGTACCAAAATTCTATTTAAGTTTTAATTATCAACTTATTAATTATAGGCTTGATTTGTGGAACTGAAAATCTTTTCAGATTTTATAGTACATGTTTCTTCTCTCTCTTACAAACAAAACCCACGATTTTCTCCCCTTTTTTAATTACCCTTCCCTCCAAGTTTTTTTACCAAAACCGATTTCTCTCTCTCTCTGCTTGAATTTCATCGGCCATTGTCGAATCTTGAATAGTTTCAGATCGAGAAGTTCTTCTTAATCCACCATACTTTCAGTCCATAAAATTGTATCAAATCCAGAAACCCTCTACAAAACCGATTTTTCTCTCTCTCTCTGCTTTGAAGTCGGATAACATGTCAGTTTGTATGTCCTTTGGTGTGTAAACAGTCTTAGGATCACAATACTTTGGAACGACAATGCTACCAACTACTGTTGCAGTACATTTGCGCTGTATGAATGTTTCGTCCATTCGGCAGCATGTGTGTTGTCGGCTAAAACTTCTTTTCTTGAACATTGAAGAATCATGAATTGACGTTGCCTTGAAATGCCATTTGCAGTTCTCAACTACACATACAAGTCAGTAGCTACAAAAAAATCCAATTTTCAGACATATTTATAAAAAACTACAATTAACTACAAATTGACTACAATTTACTACAAACTGACTACAATTAACTACAAACTGACTACAAGTAACTACAAACTAATTACAATTAAATACAAACTGACTACAATTAACTACAAACTGACTACAATTTGTATAAACAAACCTAGCTTCAATAATCTGGAATCTGGAAGAACTACAATTTGATTTATCACGCTGTAAATTCTGATTTTCGGTATTTGATGTAGAAGAGTGAGAGATTTTCGAAACTGAAATCTGGAAGAACTACAATTTGATTGACTATCACGCTGTAAATTCTGATTTTCGATATTGGATGTAGAAGAATGAGAGATTTTCGAAACTGATGGCTACGTATGAGAGATTCATGCAGAGAGATTTGTGCTGGGATTAGATCTTTTAAGGTTTTAAAAAGATCATTTAATTAAGACATAATCAAATATTAATTGGGAAGCTTAAAATCTGGCGATATTTTAGGCTATAAATTCAGCCAGATATGGTTTGGTACAGTTTTGGTAAAGAAAACATGGTGTATGCGGATAATAACCAAACAAGGCACAATAATAATAATAAGGTCTGCTATCTGACATATTTAGGTAAAAATCTCTTTCATTAATAGGCGCCATTACAACTTCCGAAGACGGGAAAATCTGGATAGTAGCAATATGAGTCCCTACTTGTATGGAAAATGTAACGTGGGTATGAGATAATGGTACAATAATTAATAGATTGAAGAATCTTTGGGAGTTAATTATGGAAACGTTTCAAAATAGACATCCCTTTTATTAGGAAATCTACCTTTTGTTAGAGTATATATTTTATACATTTGTCTTAGAATATGTTATTTTATTATTAGTGGTAGATTATGGAATAATTTTTAAATTCATAGGTAATTATGCAAATCTCCCTAATAAGAAGTCCTTGTACTTGAAAACAACATCAATAACAACTACAGAATCAATTTTAAACAAATTAGTTTGGTTATGTGAATCTTAATATTCATTCGTGTTGCATTTGGACTTGGTTTCATCCCTTAACTCTATAATTTGTCTTTTTATGGCAAAATCTCAACAATTAGATATTCTCTAACTCTCCCACCGATCCGTATAACATCATCTAATTGCTAACCAAATTAAAGGCACTTGCACATTGTGTGAGTATTTCCAAAGAATGCGGTAAAGGGCTCATCAATCAAAGTTAAAGGCAATTCTTTCGCATAAATTATAAATAAAATTGCACGAGACGTCTTATTTGATTGTTCCTATTTAACATATATTTATTTTCAAAAAACTTTTAATTTATATTTTCTTTTTAAATAACTTCGGATTCTTTCTCCTCCTTCATTTTCTTCTTCTTCTTCTTCTTCTTCTTCTTCTTCTTCTTCTTCTTCTTCTTCTTCTTCTTCTTCTTCTTCTTCTTGTTCTTCTCTTCTTCTACTGTTGTTGGTGCTATTATAGAACTTCAGTTCATGCGATGATTGCCATAAATATGTTTATTAGGTTATTAAAAATAAATTATAAATAATCAGATAAGTTAGCAGATAATAATTTATGAATATTTTCACGTACTTAAGCTAGTAAATAATGATAATTATGTTCTTTTCACATGTATTGTTTTCAAATTTATGATTTAGATACTATTGACAATCTGATTATTTATCTGGTATGTTAAAAGCCTTTTCAAAAACTTTAGTTTATATAGTGCTGAAATTTTTACAAATGAATTAAATTAACTTCAGCTCCAAAGCTAAAGTTCGATAGTTACATTACAAAACAAAAACTTCAGCTCTAGAGCTGAAGTTCGCTAGTTACATTATAAAACAAAAATTTCAGCTTAGAGCTGAAGTTCCCCAGCTACAAAACAAAAACTTCAGCTCTAGAGCCAAAATTCGCCAGTTACAAAAACGAGAACTTCAGCTCTAGAGCTAAAGTTAGCCAGTTACAAAACAAAAACTTCAGCTTTAGAGCTGAAGTTTTCCAGTTACAAAATAAAAACTTCAGCTTTATTGCTGAAGTTGCCAGTTACAAAAATAAAAATTTTAGTAATTAGCAAATAGAGAACAAAACTTCAATTACTATGCTTAAGTTCAGCAATTACAATCAAAAACTTCAGTACACTTGGTTCAACACACTTGCTATTTCATGTCCTTCTACTAAAATGCTGAAGTTTTGCGTGATTGCCTTTGCTATTTCAGCTCCTATGCTGAAGTTATGTGAAAAAATAGGCGGGCTTTTAATTTTTTTTGTAAAGCAAACACAAGTTAAAACGTGACACAAAAAACAAATACAAATGCAAATATCTCAAATTATTAACAGGCCTTGTGCATACACGAATTTTAAGAAGAATTAACATAAATAAGTGGCTATCCCATCACATGTACATAATTTATATAATATATATGTATTTATATATATATATATATATATATATATATATATTATCGTATACAGTTATTATATAATTTATGTATACTAACCCAAAAAGCTAAATAATAAAAATTCTGAAATTCAACGCATAGAATGAGGCCCTAAAAGCCCAATATGTTTACTTGGGAGTTGGGCCAAGGCTGCAGAACCATGATGACAAAACCATTTAACACCAGAAAATTACGCTCGATAACCTTAAAACTGGATGATCTTGATTTTTGACCTTTGTTATCCCATAAGCTAATTTTTATAGTAAAAAATTAAAAGTGCTACCTATAGAGCAAGCGAATGAGGTGCAACACTTATTAAACTTGAAATATATATGTATTTATTCATATGTACTTTTATCACTGTCCTTTTTTTGCTTTGATGTTACTTGGCTCAGTGTGCTATTTTGCTAATTTTTGAGAAAATAATATTGTATAGTCGCTCTTAAACTAACAATTAAAATTTTTAATATTTTTGTGTGCATATATGTATTTTGTATGCTATATATAAAAAATATATAAATTTTGTACGCTTTTATAATTATTAAATATTAATAATTTCGGCCGCAGATAAAGAGTGATCTTTGCAGTTAAAGAGTGATCTTTGCAGATAAAGAGTGATCTTTGTAGTTAATTGTTAGGGGCCTTTGTTCTACATGGATTAGGTTTAGCCTAGAGCTCCAAAAGTTGTGTCGCAATAAGGCTTCATAAAATTTCCTTAGAAGCAATTTTATGCGTTTGTTCATTAAACACTATAGAAGATGTCCAAATACATTGTACTAGTAGGATATGTTCAAATGCAATTACTAGTATAAGAATTCGATTGGCAATTAGATATTATGACTAGTAGAAGAAATCTTGTCACTTTAATAAGAAACAAAACACAAGTGAGTCCCGAATGGACGGCCTAGTGCGTTTGGAGGGAGTTTTTCACACGGGAGACGCGGGTTCGATCCCTTCTCAATATCTTCTGGGTTTGAGCCTGTCGCACGTGGCTTGCCTAGTGCGGTTTACATCTCCTGTGTGGTTTGCAAGCTATTATACAGGGGAGGATTTACCCAGTGCGCACAGAGTGCTCACCCGAAGAGAAGAGGCTGTAGCGGCTAAGTGCTCACCCGAAAAACAGAAACTGTAACGACTAGGGTTTTTTCTGGAGTTCAAAAAAAAAAAAAGAACTAGAATCACATTCCCAAAGTACTATCCCATGTGTTATTTTGAGATTTCTATATTAACGTGTGACTTTTTAACATCCAAGTACATGAATATGCACATGTTTGCCCTTACCTTATCAGTTTGGCAATTCCCTTTAATTGGACAATCAATATTTTTAGAATATTTACAAACAATAAATTGGGCAAAATACAAAATTGATCCATCCGAAACAAAATATATAAATTAATATATTTTTTGTATATACACAGTTTTTCAGCTATTATTTTAATGACAGCTTTGACAATATCATTTCCTGATTGTAGAATATTCGCCAGAATTTCACTACAATCTTCAGTTTTACGTGTGTAAAACTGATAATATATTTACCAAATCAGATCCCAGACTTGTGTATGTAATAATATCCCTGCGCATAGAACCCTTATCTCAACTGATTCTATTCATGGTTAAAGGCCAAATGATCCCACTGATTAACATTGCCAGATACCTGACGCCTTATCACCATCCTTTGTACTCTTTTGATTGCCAGCAGATTCCAAACAGTCATTTTGGTGCAGCAGCGGAAAGAATCCAATAATTCTACCCTATTTCCCAAAAAGTATAATCAGAAGCAGATTTAACATTTAAACTTTATAAGTTTAATCGGAAAGGTTTTTAGTTTTAAAGTTATAGGATTATATTTGTTATTTGTTACAATTTAATGAATTTATAAGATAGAATTTATATTCCGCATTAAAAGTATAGAAAACATATGAACCTGATTTCGTAATATTAGAACCGTGCGCCCCTGAGTGTAGCGAGACTACTTGAAGGGTGTGAGTTGCAAAAGACTACAAGCTAGGTTTGACTTGTAGGCCTTATGATGCAAAGCAACAAAAAGAAATTAGATATACGGACTAGTGGTGGAGAAGCTTTGATTTTATTTTGCATCGTATCTGGTTATGCCTAGTGATTCTTTGAGTGCCCCTGTTTATGTGTCTACACCGGTGGATGATTCTATCGTGATTGATAGAGTCCATCGTTCTTATATTGTGGTGATTGGCGGTCTCAAGACTCTTACAGATTTGTTGCTTTTAGACATGATCGACTTCGATGTTATAGTGGGGATGGACTAGTTATCACCTTACCATGCTATCTTGGATATCCGTGCCAAGACCGTGACCTTAGCTTTACCGGGTATGCCTCGTTTAGAGTGGAGAGGGACTTCTGGTCATTCTACCCATAGTGTTGTCTCTTGTGTGAAGGCTCGGCGTATGGTCGAGAAGGGGCATTTGGCCTATCTAGCTTATGTTCGTGATTCCAGTGGTGAGGGTCCCTCTATTTATTCTGTGCGCGTTGTTTGTGAGTTTCCTGAGGTTTTCCTTTCAGACCTGCCGGGGATGCCACCCGACATGGATATTGACTTCTACATCGAGTTGGCTCCGGGAACTCAGCCCATTTCTATCCCATCGTATCGCATGGCCCCGCTAGAGTTGAAAGAGTTGAAGGAGCAGTTGCAAGACTTGCTTGAGAAGACTTTTATTAGACCCAACATTTCACCTTGGGGTGCGCCAGTATTATTTGTTAAGAAGAAGGACGGTTCGATGAGAATGTGCATTGATTACGGAAGTTAAACAAGGTTATAATCAAGAATAAGTATCCATTGCCGAGGATTGATGATTTGTTCGATCAGCTTGAGGGTGCCAAGGTATTTTCAAAGATTGATTTGAGATCTGGCTACCATCAATTGAGGATTAGGGAATCCGATGTCCTTAAGACAACTTTTCGCACTCCGTATGGGCATTATGAGTTCTTGATTATATCATTCGGATTGACAAATGCCCCAGCAACTTTTATAAATTTGATGAACCGAGTGTTCAGGCCTTATTTGGACTCATTTGTGATAGTCTTCATTGATGATATTTTGATATATTCTCTCAGCCAAGAGGATCATGAGCAACATATTAGAGTGATTCTTCAGACTCTGAAGGATAGTCAGTTATATGCTAAGTTCTCGAAGTGTGAGTTCTGGTTGAGTT